>OX438947.1:14329078-16729078 GCA_949316185.1 Pyrausta nigrata | reverse complement strand
GGTAGGAGAGGAAGCGGTTGAGTGGAGATGTGTACGAAATGCAAACTGGCAGTTCACTATTTTCTTTAGTGTCTAGTCAATTAGTACGCTGGACTAAAGATTCTCTAAGAAATGACAGATAGTTTGTGTGCCTTATCAAAGCGTCACCATCGAATGTCCAGGGAACTCAAATAGAGTAACTTACCCAAGTTTATGTTAACTCTAATATAGTTCCGAAGACGCTCACTACAGACGTCAGTGCCAAAATGCCGATAGCCAAATGGCTTCATTTTAGGTTGACAGTATGCAGTTCAGCGTACTTGTATTACTGGATGACCTAGGTCACATTGGTCACGTCACGACTACTGGACGGCGATATGAGTCAATTTGATCAACGACTCTTCGCAGACGAAGTCGCAGGCAACCATAAGCCTTATATAAAACGCATCAGTCGGTACAACAGTGTTTATTTGAACTTGCGCCGCTCAAATATCTCGGGGCGCCAGTTGACGGGGTGCGTCTCCTCTATAACTAAATTCTGAGCCAATAGCAGACTGAGGGCCCTGTGTCAAGGTACCGTTAACCTACAATAAAACGCATCAGTTGGTGCAACAGTCTTTATTAGAACTTGCGCCGCTGCAGTATCTCGGGGCGCCAATTGACGGGGTGCGTTTCCTCGGAGGCGGCGTCGTCCTCGCGGTAGATCTTGACCGTCTTGTCGGCCTCCGCTGCGCGAGCCCGACTGGTCGAACGCGAGCGCGAAGATGCCCGCTTTCTAGTCATTGGAGCCGGGTAGGAGAGGATTGAGGAAGTGGTTGAGTGAAAATAGAGATGTGTACAAAATGCAAACTGCCAATCCACTCTTTTCCTTAAAAATCTTTAAAAAAGTGTCTTGACACTGACTGACCTCTATTATACAGTACACTGGACTAAAGGTTCTCTAAGAAATGACAAATATTTTTTGTGCCTTATCAAAGCGCCCCTATCGAGTGTCCAGGGAACTAAAATAGAGTAACTTACTTAGGTTTATGTTGACTCTAATATGGTTTCGAAGTCGCTCACTACAGCCGTCAGCGCCAAAATGGCGATAGTCAAATGGCTTCATTTTTTTGACAGTATGCAGTCCAGCGTAGTTGTATTATAGAGGTCAGTGTGTCCTATATCATAGTAGGGATGTGTAATATTAATCGGTTAGTTTTTCTATAGTAATCGATGTTTCAGTTTGATTTTTAATAATCGATATTAGTATAGTTGACAGGGTGGGTCTCCTCTATAACTAAATTCCGGGCCAATAGCAGAGGGCCCTGTGTCAAGAAACCGTTTAGCCTACAATAAAACGCATCAGTTGGTGCAACAGTCTTTATTAGAACTTGCGCCGCTTCAGTATCTCGGGGCGCCAGTTGACGGGGTGCGTCTCCTCGGAGGCGGAGTCGTCCTCGCGGTAGATCTTGACCGTCTTGTCGGCCTCCGCCGCGATGAGCCGCGAGCCCGAGTGGTCGAACGCGAGCGCGAAGATGCCCGCTTCAGAGTCCATGGAGCCGGGCTGCACTGCCGACTGGGGAAGTACACAGGGAAATTAATCTTATGTCACTAGGAAGTGAATTGGACATGTGTGAAAAATAGAGGATGTCCCATTTATGAAGGATAGTCTTTTGGGTACAAATTAGTCACATCATGCCTTATTATAGGCCAAAAAAATTTTCAAGTGTTGCTATTTTTGTCATTTTGGTTTTGGGTTTTTATTATTTTTGGAAGCCTTACTAACATTCGAAGTAAAAAGTTACTACTGATTTTGGTGTTTCGAATATTCCAGAGTATTAAACTTATTTAAAATCATTAATTGTAGAAGTACCCATACAAAAATTAAATATGAAATACGTCAAATTATCAAATCAATATAAAAACAAACCTGCAACCTCTGGAAGTTGTACCCCGTCCTCCAATCCCAGCAGTACATAGTACCGTTATCCCCACCACTGACTAGCACGCCCTCTGGGTTCACCGCCATGCAATTGACGATCGCGTTATGCCCGGACAAGTTCTGTATGAACTTCCCCTCAGGACACTTCCACTGCTTGATGTTGTCCGGTGAGGCGGACGCGAAAGTGTATAAGGTTGGGTGCACAACGACCGACCGGACGGACTTCTTGTGGTTTGTCAGTGTGCACATTGACTTGCCCGCTGCTAGGTCCCAGAGGCGGATCGTTGAGTCGTGCGAGCCTGTTATTATCTGGAAATAGGTGAGTTATTTAGTAAATGAAAATAAGCGGAAGCCGTGTCTCGTAAAAGGCGAACGAAAATCATAAGTTTCTAAAATAGTGTTAAAAACAACAGCGCCTAGCGCGTTATAGCATAATAAATAATAGCACAAGTACAGAAGGACCACTCTGCAAAATTATTTAAGTAAATAGCGACTCTTGGTACGCTAACACGGGATGAAAAGGGGGGTGGAAGTCTGTATGGGAAATTCGACATTGCCGCGGACGTCGGCTAGTTTCTGAAATAATTATTATTCTTTTGCGGTGTGTTACCTGCGGCTTGGCAGACGAAGGAGGCGACGGTGATGGTGTAAGAATAAAAAGGATTTTTGGAAATTAGAGGGTGGGGGGTGAGTTAGTAAATTTATTTACCTCAAAAAGGTAAAAAGGGGTGAAAATAAATTCGGGCTTCGGCTAGTTTCTGAAATGAACTTATTTTTTTAAAATATTTTTTCTTATTCACCTGCGGCTCCGCGGCCTGGCAGACGACGGACGCGACGGTGTTGGTGTGTCCCGCCAGCGTGTGCACGTTGGCCTTCGTGCGCATGTCCCACACGCGCGCGGTCGCGTCGCGCCCCGCAGTCACCAGCACGTCGATGGTGGGGTGCAGAGAGAGGGTGTACACCGCTGATAAGTGCCCGTGGTAGTGGCGGATCACCTGGTAAGTAAAAGTAAAGTTAGCCTATATAGATTCTACTGCTGGCACGGAAGAAGTACTAGTACTTCGTACAGAATGCAATGAAATTCAAAGGAATATCTACTTAATGTCGTCAACGATATGATGTAATTTAGTTCGCCTCAGAGTCAAGCACACTTTCGTTTAGACACCTACAGAAATGCATTGCATGATAAATTCATTCTTATAAATGTGGAATATGATTCATAATACACTAAACCTATTCAGTGACGTACTATCACGCGACGCGATAGGGTTGACTGCTACAAAAAGCTACTAACTAACGCCATCTAGCGCATCTTCTAAGACTTTATTCATGCTCGTCCAGTCGGCAACGTTACGCGGAGAGTTACACAGGCCTGCTTAGAGATTGCAATCTAAAAGCGTGTATATACAGCATTACCAACAATACATAAACTTAAAGACTTAGAAAATATAAAGCTATCAAGAACAAACTTAACAGACTGAAGTTGTTTGTGACAAAACCATTGTGATAAAATGTTGAAAAAGTATACTGGGGGCAACACTCGAGAGTTCCTTGACCAAATATATATAGATGGCATTACAAATAACACTTATTTTATATGTAATATTAGCATTGTATGATGAAGTTACAAATTATAAAGCGTTTTCCGTATGAATACTTTTCAAGATAATATTATTGTAAAACCAGTTCAGAGAAAAAAACTAGACCAGTTAAAACCTGGTTTGTTAATATTTGGATCAATATCACTGAAAGAATGAAATATGATATCATACCTTATTATATTCTAAGTCCCAGCATTTAACCTGTCTGTCTTCACCACAACTAAATAGATATGGATGTCTTCCTGATACTTCCAGCCCTGAAGATAAAGCAGATATTTTTAACCTTATTTATATTAAACAGTGTCGCACCACTAACACACATCGAAAAAAGTTTGTGATCCCTAGCAAAAGCTTGAATTGAACATTTATTTTGATATGGGAAAACAATTGTTCTATACAATTAATTCTATTTTTTTTAAATATGTTCTATAATATTTAAAAAAGATTTCAATGATTCAAACTCGAAACAAACTTTTTTGATGTGTGTATGTATTTCATAACTAGTGTAGTTTATAAAAGTTCAAAATATAATTATTTTTATAACTTAAGCAATTATTTTGCAAGTTTTTACGAAATTAAATCAAATTTCGCTCACTAAAATTAATCTACTGTGTCATCCGGTGGGACTCGAACCCACGTCCCTTCGCTATCCGGGCGCTCTTACCAACTAAGCTACGGAAGACGTTAGTCAGTCGACGAATTTTTGCAAGTGCTTGCTACGCCAGTGAGCCGGCGTTCGATTTCATCAATACTTGGGGAATGTACCCGCATGTATTTTTAGTTGGGAGGAGCACTCGCCCGGATAGCAAAGGGACGTGGGTTCGAGTCCCACCGGATGACACAGTTGATTAATTTTTGTAAGCGAAATTTGAATTAAAGTTCAAAATGTTACCTCTTACAGTGCTGACATGTCCTGTAAGTGATACTTTTAGTTTTCCACTAGCTAAATCCCATATTTTGATAACTCTATCGGCAGCACCTGTAACAAAAGTAATGTTTGCTGTAACAAATGTGCTTGTGAACCATTTGCATGATTTTATAATTTACTATACTCGGCTCGGCGAACCTTGATCCCTATGACATTGACAGTTATTCCTACGACACAACATTGTAGTGGTGTCACCGTTACATTAGAATCGAATTACGTTTACGTCCTGCAAAAGTTACTTCGTTCGGAAGATATCGACTAGTGCGGAAAATATCGATAAACAAATGTCGATATTGGAAAGTGTACATGATTAAGAATCATTTAGGTTATAGGTGCTGAATGTTAAAAAGTTGCATGAAATTGTTTTTATTTCACTCAAATTTATAAAATATTTCTGGGGACACCAGGTTTTGTTTTATTTAAGATTAGATTTTATGAGTATTAGTTTTATGTGTGGCCACAGATATTATAATACATGAGTACAGATGCCTCATCACCTATATGAAAACGGGGCCGCCGTAACTCGCGGGGCCGTACGGGCAAAATCGTACTGCTATATTCATCCAAAGGTGGCGCTAGCTAGCTAGCAATTCTGCGCCCCTATAATACTCTCAGACGTGCTTAAAACAGCAAGTTGTTGAATGCTTTGTTAGCAAACTAACTCTCACCTAGTACTGTCATATTTTTCAAAAGATGGCGCTTTCTAGCTATCCCGTACCAAAGAAAAAAAGGCAAGAAATTTATTACATTGAACAAAAACATTTATATTTACACCATAATCATTATGAATATGAATTAGGTAAGTATTAATGAAATTAATAGGAAAAGTAAAAAAAAAAACACTTAGACATATTCACTATCTAAGCTTGCCAAAACAAAAATAGAGTCTACGAGGTCTTGAACAGTCGACTTAAACCATTGCTTCCTATGCGCTGCGCTACGACGACGTCGAACGATTTGGACGAAAATATGAATCTAGTGCAACATTCAAGTTTTGGCCCTTATCGCTATTGACTTATTATGTAATATTCAACCCATTTACCTGGGGACTAAAGCCATGTTAAGGGTCTTTAGTCTGATTAGAAGGATTTCAGTTTATTATGCGCATTATAATATCTGTGTTATGAGTGAGAGAACTGATGTGCAAGCGAGACGGATAATATCCTGATTAACCCTTTAGTTTATGATTTAAGTACCTACGAGCGAGAGTTGTTTTTAGAGAAAGAAACACAGTCGCAAGTCTATTCACTTAGTGGTGTTGAGACCGCCTCTATTTCTTACGTAATAAAAGCTATTTTCATGGTTCCAATGTATAAGGTGACGTGCTACCAACTGTAATCGACATTTTTTCGGTTCTTTGGTTAAGGAATGCAATCATTTGAGTACATTTACGGACACTACCAGACAATGTATTTTTTTCTATTGTTATTTCAATCCTGCGGGCGTTGAGTGTCCGTGAACGAATCACAAAAATGTAAGAAGGTAATGTAGGCTGTAGGTACTCAAATAATAGAAATAGAAAACACTAATTTGTCACAACACACAAGACAGAGTAAAGAAAAAAAAACAACTGACAAAAATAATAACTGATTCTTTTCATGAAACAAATGCGGGCCATATTACTTACCTACCTACTTAGGTCGATACAGAAGACAGCACGTCAAGCAAAATACTGCAGCATCTTATGCAGTTGTAATCGAGTATAGATCGGAACAGAAATTAGTAATCTGATGTGCTGGCCACTATACATTAAATTGAAAATTTTAAGTGTGCTTCAGAAGGCGCGCGGACACAGGGTCTAAGTACCTACTTATTATAATGAACAAAAATATTAATTGATGAATTAGGTAAGTGGTAAAAAAATATGGAACGCACAGGCATCAGAGGGTTCTAAAAAAGTTATTGAAAAGTACATCAAGCACATTTTTCAACAAGAGCGAGATTTCGATTCGGCTTTTATCAGATTTATATCTATTAATAAAGTAACTATCGGCTGCGCGCTGCGCTACGCCGCCAATCGACCACCTAAGCGAAAATATCAATCGATTTATGCAATAGGTGCGTTCTAGGTTTTAAGGTGAAATTACACAACTAGCAAAACACCTGCGCCATCTATACACCTGCTTTTCTCGCCAAATATCCTGTCTTCAATGTGGTACCATTTTATTCCGTCATAGGTGCTAGACATGATTCATTAAATTGAAATTCCAGGAAATTTTACATAATATTACGTTTTTTGTATTTTAGGGGCTGTACAAAATTTTGTTTTGATATTTTAAGGGCCTAATTCCTTGTTATTTTAAGTTTATAAACAACATCAATAACCAGATGATACACGTGTCGCCATCTAGTGAAATTTTTTGAAATCAAAAATTTTTTCTTTGTGATCGAGACCCCGTGGTGTGGCATAATTAAGTGATAAATTATGAGTGTTATAACCTTTTTATACTTAAGTATTAGTACATTCTCTATTGAATAGAACGGAGCGCGGCATACATGCACTCACGATTGTATACCCAAGAGAATTAAAAAATTAACTGTAGGGCAAAACCAAATAAAACAAGCTGTTCAGCGATCATTTATTTATACAGGGTGTGGCGTAAATAGTGGTCCAAAGCAAAGGTGTGGATACACTGTACACTGAAGCACCACATACCAGTATTTAAAAAAAAATTATGTACAGGGTTTTAAAAAAAAAAAAAATTTAATTTTTTTTAGAAATCGTTACCTTGCCTTACAAATTTGGTTGTAATTTCCAAAAATGACGGTTTTTTTTATCCATTTTTTTTATTATTATTGCTGATCACTTGTACTTAGTACTCCATTCGTTTTTTTTTACAAACTGAATTTAATAAAAAAAATTAAGTTTCTTTCAAAATTCAATACTCACTGCTAGCAAATCGTTTGACTTTCAATGCTTTTGGTGCAAAAAAAATGTACCACACTGTCAGTGCCCATTGTTTAAAAAAAATGCCCATCTTTTGCAGATTCTAAAATGGTGCAACAATAAGTGTTACGACTTACAGGAAAAAAGTTATTGCTTTTCGAAACAAAAAGGAGCCCAATTCAGAAAAACAATTTATTTGAAGTTCAAGGGTTTACAAGGGTTGTAATTTTTTTCTGTGTGGTCCAAAGCAAAGGTGTGGATACACTGTACACTGAAGCACCACATACCAGTATTTAAAAAAAAATTATGTACAGGGTTTTCAAAAAAAAAAATTTTTTAAATTTTTTTAGTAATCGTTACCTTGCCTTACAAATTTGGTTATAATTTCCAAAAATGACGGTTTTTTTTTATCCATTTTTTTTATTATTATTGCTGATCACTTGTACTTAGTACTCCATTCGTTTTTTTTTTTACAAACTGAATTTAATAAAAAAAAATAAGTTTCTTTCAAAATTCAATACTCACTGCTAGCAAATCGTTTGACTTTGAATGCTTTTGGTGCAAAAAAAATGTACCACACTGTCAGTGCCCATTGTTTAAAAAAAATGCCCATCTTTTGCAGATTCTAAAATGGAGCAACAATAAGTGTTACGACTTACAGGAAAAAAGTTATTGCTTTTCGAAACAAAAAGGAGCCCAATTCAGAAAAACAATTTATTTGAAGTTTACAAGGGTTGTAATTTTTTTCTGTGTGGTCCAAAGCAAAGGTGTGGATACACTGTACACTGAAGCACCACATACCAGTATTAAAAAAAAAAAATGTACAGGGTTTTCAGGGTTTTCAGGGTTTTTTTTATTAAATTCAGTTTGTAAAAAAAAAAACGAATGGAGTACTAAGTACAAGTGATCAGCAATAATAATAAAAAAAATGGATAAAAAAAAACCGTCATTTTTGGAAATTATAACCAAATTTGTAAGGCAAGGTAACGATTTCTAAAAAAATTAAAATTTTTTTTTTTTGAAAACCCTGTACATAATTTTTTTTTAAATACTGGTATGTGGTGCTTCAGTGTACAGTGTATCCACACCTTTGCTTTGGACCACTATTTACGCCACACCCTGTATATTTTAATCTGAATCTGATAATATAACATTAGGGTTTGTGTCACGAACTCGGAATCTGAACTGCAGCTGCTGTCGCCTACGTTTATCAAAAACAGCTCATCTTCAATGCTGTCGTATCGCACGTCTCGATCCCAATCATCAAAACAAAGTTTTAAAACATTATATTGGCAGTGGTAGGGCGGTAGCCAAATCACATTAAGTTACATCGACACGACCCATCACTAACATGAACTGTCATAGGGATCAAGGTTCGCCGGGCCGGGTATAACTAGTGTAGTTTTGTTACTGGAGAACAGAGTTGGAAAAAAACGTGTTTTTTTTTTAAAAGAACAAAACTGTTTTTTTTGTCTCTTTGAATCTTTTTTTATTATTATGTTGAACTTAACATGTTTTAATCATGTTTTAAACATAGTTTAAAACACTTCTTGTTATAAAAAAAATACAAAAGAAAACAATAAAAGGGTTTTTATAGTGAAGTGAAACACCAATGAATCTAATAAATCGGAAGTATTTATTGTAATTATTTTTAACTACTAATCTTTAATTATTAATGTAATAACTGTACTTTAGGAAAATCAAAAATCAACATGTTTCATTTCACCTTCCATTCATATCTATCCTACTCCACTTATTCCTCGTCAGCTACATCTAAGTCGTCCAACTCGCCCACAGTTAATTTTTCTTTTGGATTGAGCGCTCTCATGATCGTCACTAATTTTGCTGCCTTCTCTGTGCTAAGTCGGTTGCGTGTTTTTGAGTGCACCAATCCAAAAGTCGAAAAATACTTTTCACTACTGGGGAATTCCCGTAAAAACCGAGCGAAGCGTAATCCCGTAAGAACCAAAAACTATGTAGAGTGAGTGAGAGTGAGTGTTGCCAGCCTACAGAGGCGGCACAACCTCAAATTATTGCAAAATCGGTTAAATTGGCAAAAAACTGTATGAAATAAATGAATAAGTGTAAGTAGGTATATGTATTTTTATGTATGTTTTAAACGTGTTTAAAACAAAATGTTTTAAAACATGTTTTAAATAGGTTTTTTTTGTGTTTTAAACAATGATTTAAACACTTGTTTTAAACAATTGTTTAAAACATTGCCAACTCTGCTGGAGAACCTCAATTAAGTCAAAATTAAGAGAATTTTAAACAGTATTTCTAGCTAATGAAAAACATTTTATTTAATGTAAAAGTTCAGCAAGATTATATCAATGTGTTATTGAAAAAAAATATAACTAGATAGCACTCTTAATGAACACTATGAAATATTATTTGTTTTGTGTGCAGTAACATAAATAATGAAGCAATTTACGTACGCAGAAAGTTAACAACATAGGCTACCAAACTTATCGCTAAAGTATGTCAAACTAGTATGCTTATACAAACAAGACGAAAATTCTCACCAGTAGCAAACCACTCGTTCCCCGGCTCAACAGCGACACACCGCACCCAACCCAGATGTCCGGATATGACCCTGAACAGTTTCCACGGAGCGTGCCACTTGGGCTTGGGCATGGTGGGCACCTTGCGGGGCAGCGCGGTCAATGCCCCCGCAGGCGGCGCGGGCGACGCTGCCGGGCCAGTGTACGGGAGCATAGCACCTTCGGACCCGAGTGCTGCGGACTCTGCCATTTCTGGGAACAAAGAAGAAAAATTTTTTAATTTACCTTGTCAAACCATAAGACTCGCAGGCAGGTTAATAATAATTAATTTTATATTGTGTCTGGAAACACGATACGTGAAGGTTTAATAGGCAAACTCTTGACCGCAATCTCACCTGATGGTAAGCTGCGATGGCCGAGGCTGGGTGATGTCTGACTAGTAACAACCTATTTAATCTTTACTTATAGAAATCCAAATAATAGTGTTAAGGAAAACTTCAGCTGGCAATGAATTTCACTCTCTAGCTGTACGCAAGTGGAACATAGATTTTTAATGTTTGGTTGGTACATAATATTAGTAGTATAGTAATTCAAGTAGTGCCCCTGGATGGGACAATATACCCACTAACTTTCTCAAGCATGTAAGGTCAGAAGTAATCCCAATAATAACTCACCTTGCAAATATTTGTTTTAGTACAGGACGTTTTCCACCATCGCTTAAACAGTCAATTTTCACCCCAGTATTCAAGGCAGGGGATAGAGATAGTGTAAATAATTATAGGCCGATTTCGTTTTTTTGCGTAATTTCCAAAATAATAGAGAAGATACTAAATTCAAGACTACTTAGCTACTTGAGTAAATACAATGTTTTATCACCCTCACAGTATGGCTTTAGAAAGGGAAGATCGACTGAAGACGCAGTCTCTGCACTTAGTTCATCAGTAGTTGAGCAATTAGATAAACATAAAAAATCTATGTCAGTGTTTCTTGATTTACAAAAGGCATTTGACACTGTCTCTATCCCCATCTTTGTTAGTAAATTGGAAGCCATCGGTATTAGGGGAACACCCCTTGAGTTGTTTAAAGACTATTTGTCTAATAGACGCCAAAGAGTTAAACTAGATTTTTACACTAGTGGTGATGCGGAAGTTTCATATGGCGTACCACAAGGAAGCGTCCTTGGGCCAACGCTATTCCTAATTTATATTAATGACCTGTGCGCTATGGAACTTAAGAATGCTACATTTTTTTCATAAGCCGATGACACGGCCGTAGTGTTCACTGCTGATACCTGGGAAAATGTCAAGAAGTGTACTGAAAGCGGTCTTGCACAGATAAACAAATGGTTAAGGAACAACCTTCTTACACTAAACACCGCAAAAACTAATTATATATACTTTGGTATCAACAGTAATAACCAGCCTAACTATGATTTAAACATTAAAATACATAACTGCAATGATATTACCTCTAGTAATAACAGTAGGATTTGCGACTGCCCTATAATTAAAAAAGTTGAGCACACGAAATATTTGGGTGTCTATGTGGACCAGCGTCTGTCTAGGTATCCACATCTTGAGCATGTTATTCTGAGACTTCGGAAACAAATATGGATCTTTCAAAACACTTAGGTATGTGGCGCCAGGAACGGTTGCTGGATCTCTGAACTCGGGTAGGAATCTTCTTACTGAAATTTATCTCTCGCTGGCTCAATCAATCTTGACATATTGCATACCTGTCTGGGGTGGGGCATCAAAAACTCGTGTTATTGACTTAGAACGAGCTCTTGTTTTATTGATTTAGAACGAGCTCAGCGCAGCTTGATAAAGGTTATGTATTTCAAAAACATGCATTTCTCGACGGAAAGTCTTTACCAACTAAGTGGTCTTTTGTCAGTTAGGAAGCTATATGTTGTTCAAACGTTATTAAAAAAACACAAATCTTTACCTTATCTCCCTTAAAATAGAAACAAAAGAAGGAAAGAAATCGTCGCACACTCTTTTAGAACAAATACTGCATTTGCTGAATTATAATAAACATTCAGTACATCTTTACAACAAGGCAAATGCGGATATGGATATATATAATAGGAAGTACTATGAGTGTAGGAAGTTACCAACTGAATGGCTGAAACCAATAAATTATGATGATGTTGAGGCACTATTGGAATAACTCCCATACACCAAATACACACTCACACACACGTACACACGCACGAACATACAGTCGCACGCACACAATCTAAAACTTGTAAAATGTGATTGTTATTTTACCTACATGCTACCTACTATCTATTTAAGGAAGAGCAGTGTCTCCTGGCACAGGCTTCATTTTAGCTTAAAAGGAGACACTGATCACTATTCATGTTATGTACTATTTGTTAAAGCCAATAAACCTTTTTCATTTCATTTTTCATTTTCATTACATTTCGGTATGTAAAATTGTAATTTGTTTATTGAAGTGTGTTCTAAATTCCCATGCCTATCTAAATCCAAAACTAAATTTAAAACTGTATTAAACATGAAATCTCTATGGTACCCACGCAATGGAAAGCACAACCCAGGAAGACCCCAGATTGGGAGGACAAGCTAAAACTAACCTTAGGACCTTATTGGAGTGACTGCAGATGAACCCAGTGGAAAGATTTAGAGGCCTTTGCAGAGAGGCACTCTGAACTACAGGTTTTAATGTAATACTTATTCAAATGTATCTTTTTCAGTGGAAATAATATTTTTTATTATATTTTACCTGTGTCATGTGGTGTCTCTGGCCTACTCAAGGATTCCTGCTGTTTGATAGCCTGTGCTTTCTGCACGGCCGACATCACTTGTCCATAGCTGTCTCTTGCTTTTACTGCCTTTAGTATATTTTCTCTGAAAAGGAAACAATATACATGTGCTAGGATTTTCTAGTATAAACAATACATGTAATCTAAAAAGTTGCAATAGGAATAAAAATATTGATAATTTTTGACAGCAAAAAAGGTGTTAGCTATGGATGGTTAATATTTTCTGTGATAATAAGTTTATGCTTTCAATTTTGGAATTATATTTTTCGTTTTGGCTTGCTTTTAGTGTTTAGTAAAAGGCACATAAATTATATTTTACTTTCTTCGTCGTTTTGAGCTAAGGAATAACTTAGGGTAATATTCATTTTGTAGAATCAATTCATTTTTGATTCCTCTGATGCAGGAATATAGAGGTTATGAGGGGGAAGTTTTAATTATAATAGTATTAACTTAGGGTAATACGAACTATAGAAATATAATTTTAGGATACAAATACATACGCTTTGTCATCAATAGGCGGAAGAAGCCCCTGGTTCGAAAGGAACATGTCGTGAGACCTCTTCAAAGATCTGAACACCAATGTGTGCACTGAATGTTTGATTACTTCGTCTGCCATGGTTATAAACTATTAAAATCACTTTATTACGACAACATATACTTATTTACTTAGAAATATTATTGTGAAACAAAAACATTCGTTTTATTTAACATATTTTATCAAAATAAACACCACAAACACGATTTTTAGGCCGAATGCCACAAACAAAGCGTCAGTTATGACATTCTGTCAATGTCAACTTGACATATTTTTTTTCGTTCATTTTATCCATTCTGGGTAGGCAAAGGATCAAGTCCATACAGCCTCTTCAGTATCTTTTTTATCCTTTTCATTAGTATTCTTCTTCTTTTACAACTACGCTAACACTAAACTACTAACTAACCTAACCTAACTCAATGAAATGCGAGGATGGTTCGCATTTCAATGCTCTCAACGAAATTTTGAGCGGGAACATCGAGTGGGATTATATAGGAGCGCCTTACCTTGTTGCTCACTTTTATGTCATTAGTTCTCCTCCGCAGCACATTATTAAGATTTTTTCACCACACAATCACAACAATGACCTCGAAAAACTAAGTTAGAAAATTAAGAAACGAAGACAATTTTGACCGGCTCATTTCCCGCCAAAAAACACTCAACTTGACAAAAAATTTACAAATAGAGGGCCGTTCCGTTCAGGAATTCAAATTTGTCTATGATATTGCGAACGACTATAATAAAGTTCAATTTTCTCTACGCGAAATATATTTCATCTCGGATATATCCGATACCCGAAGCAGTGGTAGGGTTAAGATTGGGACGTGTATGTGCCCCTTGTTGTGTCTATCAATATGCAGAAATTAATGAATTTTATTGAAATTTAATTTTACCCGACCCGAATAGGGTTTTTTTACTGTCGACAATCAATAGAAAATCTCTCCAGGACCCACACCATGACAAACAATGCAATTTTAAACGAAGCTAGTTTCGGTAATTCGTACCATGACCCTGAAAAATTGTGTTAACCGGTTTTGCTGACCTGTCACCAATCAATCATACGAATTAGACATATTAAGAATATATAGCCGCATCACGCTTTTACATCCTGTAAACCTGTCACCTTTTAAACGCTCATGGTACCATGAGTTTTAGCCATCCTAAAGTTGGGTCGTTTAGTAGTAGGTTTACAAGATGAAAGAGCGAGATGGGGCTATACATTCAGATACCTATTTCATTTGATTGGTGACAGGTTAACACAAACTGCTAATTTACGGGCCTGCAAATTCCGGGGTAATAGTACGAATGAATGGAACTTGCCTGGTTTAGAAACTGTATTGTTTCTCGTGATAAGGGGCTGTATCGAAATTAGTGAGTTAACGTTTTTTACCCGACTGCAACAGAAGGAGTGTAATGATTTTCGAGCGTTGGTATGTTATGTATGTAAGTATGTACGCCCACTTTTTTGGCACGCTCTACAGCCCAAACAGCCGGACCGATTTAGACATGTGAGGTTGTGTCGTTGAATTATCAGAATTCGGAAGCGACGTTCGAACCTGCGGCTGCGCTGAGGTATACTAGCTTGCAGCTTCAATACCTAAACCAACTTCGAAGAGTGCCAGCTGGGTGCCAAAATTCAATAAAAAGCATTATCTTTCTATATGTTTTAATTGGTAAAAAACTGGATGCTGTTATTCATAAATGGCACAAAACTATACTTGCTTCATATTCTTTTGATTTGTTATTAGGAGTTAAAATACACAATAGTATGTAGTAGGTAAGAGTAGATAGACATCGAGATCATTGCATCTTCTTAACTAATGTCTTGTTTGAGGAGTATATAGGGCGTCCCAAAATGCCCTCCTCAAAGACAAGAGATTAATAAATAGTACCTAGTTTAATAATAAGTTGACTAGAAAATATAAATAGGTGACTAGATCTTAGCATTTATTGTACACGGCTGCTAAATAATTCAAAGTGTTATTTACAAAAATAATGCCAAAGCGAAAACCAGTATTTCGTTCGGACGAACACTTCAGTAGATTTTGTACTAACTCGATAAATTAACACAGTCTATATGAAAACTAGTCATTGTCCATTTGAAACGTTTGATATTTGGTGCTGGGTTGGTGCGCTCTGAAGGAACTCTCAGTAGTGGTACTCAGACGAGGCGATCAACGTTCGAGTTCTCGAGCGGCTGCCACTCGTAATCGATATCGGTGGAGTCGGCGACGGAAAAGACCGCGCCACTCTCGGTTCAGATGGCCGACTTCTCCGGGTTATTCGCGTCACTGACCCGGCGGGAGTGAGGCGCCCTCCGAAGGGTCCTCGGCTGTAAGTTGAGCGGAGGAAGATTCGGGCGCTCGATCCTCGTCGGAGAAGAGACGAGAGGCCTTCCGCGGCGAAGGGTGTCCATGCCGTTCCGGAAGTATTCTTCAGTTCGGTCGGTGTAGCTCTCGATAAGTGGAGCCGGGTCTTCGTACTCTACGTTGAAGTGCCGAGTGATGGTTAGGTCTTCTGGCGGTCCGAGTTTGTATAGCGGTGGCTCGACGCACTCATAGTGGTGGTCTTCGGTCTCGTCGTGAGGGTAGGTGTCGGCGACGAAGTGGCGAGTGCCGCGGGGCGTGAGGGCCGCCCAGAGGACGCGGGAGTCCAGAGCAGCGCCTCCATAGAGAGCGTTGGAGCCACTGGTCTTCCCCGTTCCGCTCTTGCATCCACCGCGCGCTCTGTGAACAAAGCTAAGTTCTGGTTACTCACTGTTTCTGTGGGGAAAACAGGACTACGTTATTATGTCTAAGAGTGGCAGAAGGCAGAAACACTTACTCTCTGCATTTGAGCAGGAAAAGTGCCAGTAGCGCCGCGATACAGAGCACGGCGATGCAGCAAGTAATCAGCACTAAAAACCACGTGTCATCGTTTCCAGCTGGTTCTGAAATGCAGGGATAAATAAATAAATAATGGCATTACATACATTAGGATTAGTCTCAAAGTAAGTAGCCAAAGAAAGATCTTGTGTTATGGAAATCAGAGTTTTTTTTTTAAATTTTTTATTATAAGATGTACAAAACAGATTAAAAACAATATTACAAAATTTATTATGAAACATACTTAAGGACTAGTTTGCAACCCTTAACATAATAGTGCACAAGTGTGTGCACAACACCTACACAAGTGTACTCGCTGTTCCTTTACTTTCATAGTTCAGTGAAAAGGCAATCCGACATTACAGGAGGCAAGGGGGTGTTAAAAAACACTGACGCATAGCTGTATCTGAATTATTTCAAGGCAAAAAAAAAAAACATATTTCGGTCTGACTCGGGATTAGAACCCGGGACCTCGTGGATAGTAACCAGACAAATATTATTATGAAGCAGACTCAAACACTGATGCTCACCATGTCTAGGCAGCTCATGGTACTCCACTCCCGGGAACAGAGCGTTCTCCTCGCTGTTCTGAAGCGGGGGGCACTTGGAAGCGCGACACGGGGGTGTCAGGTTGGCGGCGCTGGCTAGGAAGGCAGGCAGTGGCGGCGGCGGCATGTGCAGTATCGAGTCAGGAGGGGGGCCGATCGACAGACATTCTGCCCCGCACGTCATCCTGGACAAAAGACGACTTTTGTTTAGGTTGCTATAGCACCCAACACAGTAGGTATATTAAATAATTTGAATATAAATATAAATATTCAACATCACATACATTGCTGATGGGATCAGTAAGTAGCTTAACTTGTCATGTAAATCAGAAACAACAGTAGTATTACCACAACACCCAAACCCGAGGCAATATGGTCGTCTGGCTAATTTACAGTCAAGAGCAAACCCATTTCAAATAAAAAGAACTTCAGATCATCATGCTCCTAGCGTTATCCCGGTTGTGCTTTCTTATGCGAGGACCCAGGGTCCGCTGACCATGATCCAGGTTGTGGCAGATCAGGTAATTACAATGGAGCGACTGCCATCTGACCTCCGTGACCCTGTTACCAGGGGAACCTGACCAGTTTTGGATCATGGTTACACATTCAGTCGCCTGAATGTGCAGGTTTCCTCACGATGTTTTCCCTCACCGTAAGAGCATCAGTTAGTGAAACGACTGATGTACCTACATAACACAAAAAAGTCATTGGTACATGGCGGCACGTGGGGTCGAACCGGGACCTCCCGCATGAGAGGCAACCCGCTAGCCACTGCGCCACCGACGCTCTTCAGATAAAGTAAAAAAAGAGAGTCATCGGTACTTTAGGAATTTCCCTCAACTCCTAATAGTCATGGAGTTTACCTTCCACCATCACCTCAGGAAAGTTACTTAAAGCGTACCTAACCCACATACTTGATAACTTTTAGAAAACGTACACATCATGTGTCCCTATACAATTTGAAGGGTGCCCTACTACTTATTACGTAAACTTTTCTGAAAACCGTATTTAAATCAGTTTAGTCAAACGCGAGATGATCGTATACAAACATTTATAATATGTCACATAAATATAACGGTTTTTATGCCTGAAGTAGGTACTTAGTTAGGTAGGTATGCTTCAGGAGCTAGTAACATTTAAAAGAAAGTTCTTAGATTTCAGGGTACCTATACCGTTGTAAACGATTAGTTTTATGTTAATTGTATCTCCTGTTTCATTTTAATCGTATTCTGTATTGTGTGCCTATATAAATAAAATAAAATAAGCGTTTACTTTTTGTTTTAGTATACTTAGCACATACCTACTAAATACTAATCAATGGTTTCTTGGTGGAAAATGTCTTAAGGTCCTACATTCGCCATTTGTAAATAATCTTGTACAAACACCAGCAAATAAACAAACTTGTACACTCAAAAAACAGCATATATATACATCATAGAGGGGCTTCCTGAAATACGAACGCATTCATATTATATGAGATACGAAGTAGCAATCTCTGACTAAAGGCTACTTGACTGGCCAAAACGGGGACACAAAGAAACAATCAATAAATACCTACTACTGTCCTAAAAGTCAGAACAAGTAATCATAAAACCAATTCACACAGAAAGCTTAAAACAGGTTGAAGAAACTCACATTAACAGGTTATTTACGAATATTCACACAAAATTGGTTGCACTGTACACCAGTTTCGAGTTACACTTGTTCAAAGTTGGTCCAGGGATGCAGAGCGCAGGCGCGATTCTATACCACAAGTGAAGCAAACACCGAAACACCCTCTATTATACATCTACTCGAATAACCATTGCCGTTTTAGTACGAATTTGACCGTTGATTTGCCTTCATTCCACGCGATGAATAAGCGACAGAACAATAAGCCGTTTATTGTTCATCGCCAGACGTATCATGGTACAGGGGTCGCTATTGATTCACGCAAGCGCGGGAACGGATTTCGCGACCCTTGTATTAGGGGTTTAGATTAATTTGAAAGCAGGGGTTCACTCTGTACATCTGTCTCTTTCGTACATGTGGTGTAATTAAAAAAAGAAGAACACCCAATGATGTTTGATTACGAAAATAAAACGCAAGTTAGTATCCCCTAATTTATGTGTGATGAGTTCATTATGTTGAGCTTTACCTGAATTAATTTATACGTTATTCACAAGGATACACATAGATGTACCTTCTTACTTTTTACATTATTTATGAATAAGCTAGGTACTAGTAGCCACTTATGATGTACATAAAAATATTACCACTTATGTACCTACTATGTCTAAGAACTTGGCATATACCTACTTACATTACATTATGCATGTAGGTACAACTTTTATTATAAAATTATTGCAGAATATTTTTGCTACTGCCAATAATTCCTCGTAGGTAGTATGACGTCAAGTATCTCCATATTTCATTAAAATTCTTTAATTGGTTCAATAATTTACCCAAGTACCTAATTTAAAAGACTTAACGAAATTCACAAAGGATTTTCTAATATAATACTTTTAGAAAACAATAGCAATTTCAAGACAAACTATGTTAATTGCCTAATTAAGATCCTGTAATTAAACCAATGCTTGTCTAAGAAGTTTCTTTGAGCTTAGCGCGAACTCCAAATTTAATAATAAGAACTTAGTAGATACTTGTGAAATAGTATCGTTACGGTTTGAACTAACTATGTAGTGAACTATGTAATAACTGAACTACAGTTACTACACACAAAATACCTATTAGTCTAGTTTAGATAGATAGCCTGTCAATATTACTAAAATGTATTGGCATTTTGCATGAGCTGTTACACTTGTAAATTTAAGACATTATTGCTTTTGTGTAAATTCAACAACTTTTTTCTACCTGTTAAACCCCAAAGACCCGCGGGCGGGTTGATAACAATTAATTTTCTATTGTGTTTGAAAACATGATACGTGAAGGTTTAACCAACATAGTGCGGTCATATAGGGTTTATCGCGCTTTTCATATGTCCTTGTAACTGTGACTGGACGTACCCGCGCAACGCTGCATTACAAATTCAGAACGCGCTCCATTTGTACTATTTTTTTCCAACGTTTCCCAAAAAAAAAAATTGTTTTCAATGTTTTGAAAAAAGTACTATTTTACTTTCAAAAAAAGGTGGCAACACTTCATACGTAGGCTACCTATCCAGCCAGTTTAGTAATACTAAACCGGAGAATAGTCGTGGGAAAATACATCTGACCTACACCAAAAGCCCACTAAAAGATTCGTAATTAGCAGGCACTTCTTAAAATCAATTGTGACTTTTCAGGCTCAGACTGCGTGGAATGGAATGTAATTTCTGCGTGATCGGGGTCGGGCGACATGGCGGCAAATTAAATTTCTTGCTTGCAGCCCTGCCGTGACATTTAAAGTGAGCCTGTTAATAGAATAAATAGAACAGTACCTGGGCGACCGAGCTAAGCTCGGTTCCTACTATTTAATAAAAAAAGCTTTATGATTTAATGAGTCTTGTTTAAAAAACAAAAAAGCTATAAACTTGAATATACACACAAAAAAACAAATAGCAAAAATTTTTTTCCTCACCGAGCGAGATTCAATCCCACGTCTTCTACAATTCTTCAGTCCGACGTCTTATGCATTACACAACGACGCCAATGGTCACCGGGGCGAAATTAACGATCTTAATCTGCGTAGAACAATAACGAAAGGGTTTTTCTTTCGCAATTGTTCTACGCAGATTTGATGAAAACTTGAAAACATGATAGATAATTTTTCAACCCCGATAATACATACCAAATTTTTGCGAGAACTTTAGAGCCGTTTCCGAGATCACAAATAAATATACAAGAATTGCTCGTTTAAGATACTCATATGCTTTACAGGTACTTAAGTGCCTAACTAGGCACTTAAGTACCTTAAGCACTTAAGTACTTGATATAACTATATCAAGTCAATACCATGACAAAGTCAACTTTTGAGCTTATGTCGTTGACATACTACCAAAGTGCACCAAACGTATTGAATCTACGTTTTTCTTGCGTATGGCTAGATAGTGGAATTCGTTGCTGACTCAAGTGTTCATTATGTGTAAAGTTTTTTTTCTTGAAAGTATCCAGATTATACTGATGATCTAGACTTAAAAAAAAAACTGGCTATTAATAGCCAGACAGGATCTATCCTTGGCCGCATCGTCGCTTATTGCGGTCAAATGTCAAATCAAAGTAAAAAAGCTTGAGCCAATATCACAAAGCAGGTAACCATACCTGACTTAGGTCGCTGTCCCGCGGGAAGACACCACATTACCCCGTTGGATGGCCAGGCTGATCCGCTGGCCGCTGGCCTGAGGTATAGGCCAGCCTTCGTATCGTGAGATGTCTCATGAAAGGAAGAAAGTCAAAGATTACATGATCAGTGCAGGTAACATTTATTTACAGAGATTAAGCTGGTTTCGTTCTTAAAACATTTGCACTTCTACACTAATATTATAAAGAGAAAAGATTTAATTGTTTGTTTTTGTATTGAATAGAAAGTAGAAAGTGAAATGGAGGATGCATGAAAGCTTGTATGAAAATTCCGACTTGTGAAATAAAAAAGTATGAATTGAGATTTTCAGGCTTGCTAAAAATAAAAAACTTATTTAATTTATAAAGTTTTTTAGATCTATCAAATGGTCGGCAACAACTTGAAGTAGATTATGTCGAAAGTTTGAAAGCATTGTATATTAAATGGATTGAGATAAGTAACTCTGTCGCCAAAACTCTAAGCATTATAAAACTTTTTTCATTGAAGGTGTAAAAATTAATTTACTTTGTACCAAAAATATTTTTTTTTATTTATTTATTTATTTCTTCTAAAGCACAATAGGTATCTGAATTATTAGGGTTTTCAAATTGGTTACTTATTGCCTATGGTGCAAAAGACAAATAAATTGAGTGTTTAACTTTTTAAAAGTATTAGTACCAACTGCCACAGAATAAGGTACTGCCTCAATAGGAAATCTGGTACGGCTCGGACTCGCGCACTAAGGGTTCCGTACAAGCGAAGGTTTTTCCTATGATGTAACCACTTTGCGGATTTTAGACGTTTTCCTTTATTTTTGCTGTAAGATCTTCCTTATAACCAAATTTCACAATTTTAGGACTACGGGAAGATCAGAATTATACAGAATAGGTTTAGATTCCCCTCCGAAAAGTTAAATGGAAAATATGGCTAAAATGGCGAAGTAATATCTAAAAAATGCGGCTAAATCTTTGGATTTTCATAGAAATTTGTTATTTACAGCCATTTTATAGATTACGCCAGGTTTTCAAAACTAAACTAAGAGACAAGAGTAATTCCCTCGCTTAGTAAAATAGAAATGAAACATTGGAGTAAGGTACCGACAACAGCGCATCAAGTTAACTCTGCAGCACCTTATGTAGTTGTAATAGGGGTGATTTTAAACCAAAAACGCGTAGTCTGATGTGTGTCAAACTGTACATGGATATCTCTTAACTGCTAAAAGATATGAAATGAATTCACCTAACTTGTGAATGTATTATTTATTGGCGTCTGCGAAGAGAACTTGACGTTTCGTAGTCTGCACCCTAGTGGAAATAATATGAGAAGTGGAATCTGTGATGTTGTCGTACATATGTACCTATGTATTTACTGAGGTAAATATACGTAAGTACGTGTGTTTAAAATCTAAAAATTCATCAAAACTATTGGTCTCTCTTTCTTTCATAAAAGTAAAACTTTTTTATGGAAATACTAGCGACTATAGTGTTGTAAATCTACCATAGTCTACCGAATCGTTAGGTTGTCTACCCTTAGACTACGGTAAGATACGTAGCAATTAGTAGATTACTTATTTAAATAAATTTCAAGAAAATCACTATAAATTCGCAATATAGAGAAGATAAATAAATAGATTTAACAAAACAACCATTATTATTTACGAGTGTAACATTACATTAATATCAATTTTCTGATACATAATCTTAAAATAAATAAAAATTAACTTAATTGTAAAGGGGATTGAAACTTCCTGTCATATCGACCCCGCCGCCATTTTTATTTTTTTTCGAAATCGTGGCGCGCGATGTGTGTATAGGTATATCATGCATAGAGGAAAAAAAATGACCTAAAGGGTTACTATATTTGAAGGTAAAGATCGACATAATTTTATTTAAAAACCTAAGTTACCTATCGCATTGAAAGGTCTACCATAATCTACCGTAATCTACCATAACCTACCGTAGTCTACCGATGGGCTACCTACTTGGTAGGCTATGGTAGATTTAAAACTTTACGAGGGACATTATGACGTAAAAACCTTTGTCAATTACGAAACGTAAACAGATTTAAAAAGAATATTCTGTAGCGGTAAATCGCTGTATTTTCTGATATTAAAATAACAAACGTTCGCCTCGTTAAGATATTTTTTGGTCTGTAATTAAACTGAATAAACCTTAATCTAAGTTGATCTATGCTCAGGCACCTTTTACGATATTAATCCGAGTGAGAACGCAATCGTGTGAACAATCCGCGGACTATGATCCCATAAATCGCTAGAAAAGCAAACATTGCATAAAATGCACATTGCAGGTAGAAGCAGAAGTCCCTTATATGGCGGCTTATACTAGTAGTATAGTCCGAACGCCTGAGTCCTCGCCTGCGGGGTACAGGCGTGCGGGGGTCGACAAGAACGGGGTTTATAAGCGGTGCGGGTGGCGGGCGTATCGCAACGCTCATGGTCCTCGTTCTCGTCTACTCCCCGCATCCCCGTACCCCGCAGGTGAGGACTCAGTTGAAGGTCGGGCTGTAGTATAACCTAGTTTCACCATGTATAAACCACACGAAAAAAAAGACGATGGTTCGTCTGGAGCTTGAGTTTTTAAAATAATAGTGTATGCAAAAATGCATAGAAAACACTGCAAATAAGTTTAAGCTTTGAAAGGAACAAAAATACACGAGTATTTTTGTTGAATTTAATATTAAAATGATGTTTTTGTCAAAATCGATGTTGTTTAATCCTAGATATCCATTCCATTATATAATTTATGCATTTAAGTATAAGTGTAAGGTACACACGGCAGACAGATCTGCTCCATGACCGGTAGTCAGTCAAACTAGGGTCTAGAAGCAGTCTCCAGGTCAAAGTGAGATTTTCATTGAAGTAAGACTTTTATTACGTAGGGAATAGAAGCGGAGGTGACCTTAACTCCAGTTCACCCTACGTAATAAAAGCTGCTTTCGTAGCTCAAATTGGTAATCTGACGTGCTGCCGACTGAATATGACGACCGTCTTGGTGTAGTCGTTCGCGCACCGGACTTCTAAACCAGGCGGTTGCGGGTTCGAATCCCGCAAGGGGCAAATGTTTGTGTGATGAGCACCTAACCTACGACCTAAGTCATGGATTTTTATATGTATTTAAGTATTTCTATCCGTTATCCTAGTCACCATAGCACAAGCTCACGCTTAGTTTGGGGCTAGGTAATTGGTGTGTTTGTTGAAACAATTTATTTATTTAATATCAATTGAGGAAGTCTACGCAAGTAATTAATGTGTTTGTTTGACGATTTTTTTTCTTAAAAAATCACATTTCTTCGTTTTTTTCTCATTTGATGTGTTTCAAGTTCAGCTTACACACCGCTTAGAAAGATAGTTCACTAGGTTAGCATGGCGTTGTCGCAGTCAGTATCGAGGATCGAGAGTTCTGTCCTTACCTCCCTTGTGCCAGCCGCCATGCTCTGACGTCAGCAACATGGCCGCTCCATTGATGAAGCCGCCGTTTCGCGCCAGGCGCGCAGGCCCAGAGATATACAACCATTGATAGAGTGTTTGGGTGCGATTACAACTGGCTGCTTTCGACACGACCACCAGGAGCCCAAGTCTGCTTTATTAGGCTGGCAAAATTGCAATAGAATCGTAATTAAATAGCAAGCAATTGGCTAATCTTGCTAGCAAGATTTTGTCATTCAGCCTTGGATGATTTTATTTGGCCCGTACTAGAACTGTCAAAGGCTTATATAGTTATTTACTAACCGAAAAAATTACAAGCGGATTTCAGCATACCCGGGTCTCAAACCTACCGCGCGATGCGATGGCTTTCAAAACTATAATTGATTTCCAGACGTCAATTTGAAAACCATTTTAAAAGTTATCTTGTTCGGTGTCAGGTCGCCAAAATATCTATTTATAATAGAAGTAAATTTTAAAATAACAATTATTTTTTATTTCTCAACTAAAATGGTAAGATGGTTAGTTAATACGTAACCATGTTTAACAAAGCGCTCTATAACTTATTCATCAAATACATATTAATTATGCCTGTACATGCCTGCCTGTAATGTACTCCTTGTAATAAATAGCTTTTTGCACTGATAGTATAGTTAAGCTATTCAAATAGCCATGACCACTTGACGTTCGTCTCATGAAATTAAAATGTGTGTTATGTACTTGCTAATCCGGGATTAACTTATTGCCCACAAATTATAGTTATACTAGTCATTTTGTGAGAAGTTGAAAGAGATAGAAGACCCTTCATCACTATCGTAACTTGTAAAGGGACCTCTGTGGCCCGTTATAGCAAGCGTAGGTACAGAAATATAGGCTGTATTAGATGCCTCCTTTGCCTCACTCGCGACGGCCGTGCGGCTCCGAGAGTTCGCGCCGGCAACTTTTAAAATTTCAAATTCTATTTTAGAACTTGAATTCACTATTCGGCATTTAAAAGTTTTTTTCACACGATATGTTCTGAAGCAAAAACATTCCTGAGCGAGCAGCCTGTCTGAATTAGAAGTGTTGTTTGAGTTTCAACTGAAAGTTTGGTAAGTTAACTTTGTTATTTTGGATGTATTAATATGATGAGTTGATTTACATTTTTTTCTACTAACTTCGTCTACGAATTGTAATTTATAAGACTTTAAACTGCGTATTTGTATTGTGATGCTTTAATGACTCAAAATACGGTATTTTTAACCATAACGGAGTCTGCTGCATGCTTTTGACGTCGTTAAAAACACAATGGCAAGCATTTAATTACTATTAGTAAGCGTGATTTTTATTTATTTTATTTATTAAGGAAACTCAACAGCTTTTTGTAAGTAAACGCTTGTTACAATTTAAACTTAACTATATATTCTAGCCAATTAAAGAGTTCCACCGCTTATGTATAATGCGTGTAAGAACAGCAGATAAATATGACAGATACAATATCGCCTTACTAGTCTATTTCAGTCATGTTACTTTGAGTACAGTTATACATAAAACATACTTATACATCAAACAAAGAGACTTGACAGTCAGTGGTCGGTAATAAGTGTTCCAAAAAAGAATCAGATTGGAAATAAATAAAAAAAAACAATGTAAATACATAATGGGGTAGTGTCCACCACCAATCATCGACTGTTTGAACTGTCAAAGCGGAATTCTTCCATAGATTTTGTATAAAAACGACGGTTAATGATCAACCAACCTATTATCGATTTGAGAGCCATTAAAAATCTAATATCTCGAAGACTCGAATAATAAGCAATGATCGAATAATATGTGTCTTAAACCACATATACATTTCGGTAAGCAGGGTTTTTAGGTTATTGTTGGTTGGAGGACACATCCCAACTACAACACTATCACATATAATTAGCATAATTAGCGAGGTGCATGATGAAGCAATGTTGTAAGCGGGCAACGAGAAGAGAATAGGTGTAGTTGCGTTCTATATGAAAATGTACCTGTATATATCATTTGTCGACGAGACAGTTTGGAGGAGGTACATACCGACAAGAAATCAAGCCAAACTAAACTATTTCGGTTCGACTGCCTCGCCCGATAATAATATTGCCAATTTCAATTTCACTGAACGCTTAGATGAGGCAAAGAGATCAATTTCTTTAAACTTTCGGTTGTAGGTGTTGAGCAGACGACACATAACAGTATTACTTCCATTTTTAAAATAATATGTAGGATATCAACATAAAACAAAATATTACTTGCCTTAATTGTTTGTATGCACCTAATAATTTTTTATCAAAAGCTTTTTTATGTGTACAAAGGACACAATTTCCAACATTGTCATTTATAAATACTTTACTTCTCATTACTACAAAATCTCACGCGCTACGAACCGTAGCGACTGTGCTACGGCGTCGTACTCGTAGCACACACTACAAAGCTCGTAACGCGCTTCGTAGCGTTTTTAGGCAAAAATATGTACACTGATTTTTCTTATTGTAATGAACATTTACTTGTTTGCGTACTTTTAAACAACTTTAGCTCACTAAAATCTTAGTAACATAGAAAATGTTTTACGCACATAATTGAGTTCAAATTAATTTATTTATCAATAATATTTGCAATCCTTTGAAGGTACGAATATCGAGAACAGAAAAATGGTTTACTCGACGCTTGTTACTGTCCTTAATTTTACGACAATTAACTCACGAAGTCAGAGATCAAAGTTTTTTGCAGATACCTCAGATTCTAAAGTAAAACATGACTAATCAAAATCCGGAGTTGTGAAATCGGCGGCAACCAATTTCGTGGAGTGTAAACGACTTTAGAAGTGAGATTTGAAATTGTAATGGCGGCAACACGCGCCAACCGTGGGTCCGAAGGATTGACCGAAAATTCGATTATGCCGACTCTGTGTAATATATTGAAACATATATTTTTATTTGCGACTGAGTTTGTTTTGTAAATAGTCAGAAATTTGACTATAATCGTAAGATTATAGTCAAATTTCTGACTACAAAATATTAAGTAATTAATGGCAAGCGACGATGCAAAGTACACATACTTCTGTTGAGTAAAAAGTTTAAGATCTATGTCAATTTAGAACTAATTAATTCATAAACTGCTCTGATTTAACGCAGAACACAAAAACATTCTGAGTCTGTACTAGACGGTAGGTAACGAAAAAATTGCGAGCATACTCAATAAAAATATCATGTCCAGCAAACTCATTAAATTCGAAATCAATAATCAATTATTTAATACTTCGCACTCGTTGGTCTATAGTAGGTACACTGTGTAAAACATTTTCCGCAGGCCGCGAATGAAAACACAGATTGTAAATTGGAATGACGAATATCAGCGGAGGAATTAATTGAGATCATTTTCCAATAGTATTCAGGCCGGGTGCAGACGAAGGACGCCAAATTATGAAATGTGATAAAAATCTTTGAAAATACGACGTAATGTTTTCAATATGTAGTTCAAAGGCCAATAACTTCTTTAATCTACTGCTACTTACTTGGGGAACTATGTTATCTGTCAGACAAATCAGAAGGGGAACCTATATATAAAAAATAAAACGTAAAAAACTAATCTACACCAAATAAGTTTATTTTAAAATTCTTAAACTTTTAAAAATATTTTCGAAAACAGCTCTAAGTCTCTTATGGATACGAGTACGTCCACCAGTCTTAAGCAAGCGCCAACGTAAAAGAAGATTATGTAGCTGAGTGACGGGTCTTGCGCACCACTCCCACTCCATCAGGCCGTAACGTCATCAGACGGACTACTTGGTCTACTCTTATGGTATTTCTATTAATTCAGTATTCTGTAAACGGCCTATCCGTTTATATCATAAGTAGCTAAAAGATGTGATACAAATATAAAAAAAGAAAGCACTCGACTCACGAAGCGAAGCCACAATGAACAGTTTTGTTTAATAAGTGCGTTATTTTCCTCACATTTGTCAATAGCATGTGCCAACTGCCAGAGGATTTTGAAAAATACTCGTAAGCACAAAAACCTACGTTTGAATCGTGCCTAATTTGCTGATGCGAATAAAATTCGTTCGTGTTCCCAAATGATCGGTGTTATTTTAGGCCGAAGCGGAGGAAGAGTTACTCAAAACTTTTATTTTAATATCGAAAAGCCATAATTTTCAGTAATTTATTCGCTTCAAATCAATTCAATTACAATTTTGTATAAAAAATTAAAAACTTTGTGTAGCGAGCGGATTTAGAGATGCCACTCTTTGAGTTGGTGACCATTTTGGTAATCAATTTTTCGCCACGGTAAAGCCTCTTTTAAGCGGTAGATATATCTCATAGTTGCAACCACTGAAAACAGGCAAACCGACATTTTTCATATAACGGGATTGCCTTTCAACACATAAAAAACTTACCATTTTCATTATCGTTACAAAAACTCTTCCCACCTCTTATTGTCTAGTACTTTAAAGAGAGTTTTATACGCTAATATGCTCGTACTAATATAAAACTGCAATGTACAACAGAATATAGAGCTAATACTTACTGAAAGAAAGGTGTAACGTGGGGTTAAATAATCGCTAATTTAGGGAAGCACGTACAGTAAAAAAATACTTTCAAGTTACATAGCAAATAGCCGATGTCAAATAACCTTCATGCGTTGTCGTTACGCTAATCGATGTATTCAATCGGATGACATGTGGAATCGCTGCGTCGATGACGCTGACGGGTGTTTCCAAGGTCCTATATATTAGGCTTCGCTCAGACGGGCTGCCGACCGCCGCTACAATTGACACACATCTGCTAGATTCTTTAACACATGTTTTGTCAAAATAGCGAGTGGCCGCCACCGGTGGCGTATTGCGAACACTGAGGCGCGAGGTGCCGCCACTCGCTTTACGTGTGCGACGTATTGAAAATAATGTAAACAGCTTATCACTAGTCGTATGGCTGTAGTCGATGGCCGGTGTGCGCGGAGCCCTATAGGTATGGTGTTTGCAAATCACCCCCTGTGACGTCACTCGCTGTCACCACTGAACGTGCGTGTGACAAGTCTAGCTTTACTGTTCTATTTTTAATTTGATTAATTAGTACGCCAATGCGTGTTGGTGGAGACTCTGTGACGCAAGTTTGTTGCCAAATTATGTACTAGCTGTTTCCCGCGACTTTACTTGCGCAAATGTTAAATTTGCCATACAAACTTTGCCATCCCTTAGATGTTGACTAAAGATTTGATAATGCACTTGAAAAAATGATCACCTGCGGCGAGAATCGCACCCGATAACATCGATGAAAGCAACGCGTCATTACAGTTTAGGAAGCACCCCAAAATTTCGACAGACTTTGCCAACGTCTAGATGGCCGAGTGTAATATATCTAAACTTTACATTGCAAAATGAATGCTTATCGCTTAAAATATAAAATGACTATTTACAGTAAAAGTCTGCAAAAATGATAACCCCAACGACACCCTGGAGAAAACTTAACTGTCTCGGATCAAAAATATTATGTAATAGGATTATTATGTGTTTCGGTCGGTGCAATACAGCTGAAAACGTCGAGCAGTGAGTATCAAATACTCATATTATGTGTATCACTCTATTGATTTGTAGTACACAGTTAGGACACAAAATATCAAGAGTACAGAAGACAAACACCCGTATGTACTTCACATTTCGTACCTATGCCAACTAGACTTATGCACAAAAACTATCGACTGGTGAGGTAGTGTCGGCAGTGGCACACGTATCAAGTTGATTGATTAGGTTTATTTGTAAGAATAAAACAGGAAAATGGAATATTACAAAGCCACAAAGTCATGTTCGCTTTTTCGGCGCAGGTCTGGAGGCCGGAGCGCTTACTTACCTACTTTACTGTTCTGTGTTACGTTAAGAGAACTATCGAAATACAAGCAAAAACCGACTTACCTCTGTAAACAAATGGTAGGTAAAAAACGACCATTCACCGTTTCATATTGAATTGAAACAATCGTTTGTTGTTGCTCCATTTTTGCACACTAAAATTCCCAGACGCGTGTCTCAAGCGGATGGCACTCGCGTTCGTACTGTTCCGAACCGTTCCGATAAATCGTGTCTGTGAGCGGTGTCTATAGATGCGTTGCTCGAGCGTGATTTGTATGTTGATTATTGTCTGTACTCTCGGTATTTTGTGGTTAGGACTTAATGTGTATCATATAATTGTGTACTTATTTTTAACTGTGGCTGTCTCCGACCTTGGGTGGGCCCGCGCCGGCCGCAAGCCTGCATACCTGATGCCGTCCGATCGCTTGCATTATTAATTCCAGAGGAGTTGCGTGACTTTCTCTTTCACACTCGTCCAATGTTGGTTATTTTGTCGAAATCGAATAAAATGATAGTAAAATTCGGAGCAATGATAATAAGTCAAGCACGTGGACCAAGGGCTGACTATCTTAATGCGATTAGTAGAAACAAATCCAGTGAATTTCAGTAATCAAAATGATAACGAGATAGGCCATGTATGGCCATTAGTGGATTTGCGATCCAATTCAGAAACAGAATCTAAAGGTGTACCAGTTATTATGTATTAAACCGTTTTCAAGCAAAAGTAAAATTTAAATTGGGCAACAACCTCACACAAAAGCATTGCTCTTATCCCGAAGAAAGTAGCTAATAGCACTTGTGTTGTGGTAATCAGAAACAACGGTGGTTCACAGCACCCAGACTCGGGACAATATGGAAAATCTGGATTTCTATATTGACCCGACCGGGTATCGAACCATGAAAATTAATGTAAGCCACAATGATTAAACTCGTTATGTTTGTTTTGAATTATTATTTTATTATACTACGAACCTATATGGTCACAGGAGTTCTCAAAACTTGGTAACATTAGTCATTAGCGTCGAGCTTACTGGTCCCTAGTTTCACTCGAGTTCTCTTTGTAATGCCGCTTTAACTGCCTTAATTATAGAACTAAATGAACATGTAGGTCAAAGTGCGTCAAATTTTAAAGCGAATTTTGTAACAATTAGATACCTATTTTTATATAATGAGGCACTCAAATACCTACTAACTTATCGGCGTTTAATGTTACTCAAAAGTTCAAAACCAATCAGACAAAATCTTGTCCAAGACAATTTGTCTCCTAAGTTTTAATTATTACAAAAAACTTTCTTCAGCGTCGGAACACAATAAATTATAGGTAAGCAACTGAGGCGAGTCAAATATTAATTATTCTAGATACTATCCAAGGATTCAGTCAATAGGAACAAATTTTCCGTATTTACCGTACGTGAAACGCCTGTATTTTAGATAGAAGTGCAGAACTACGTCGGTATATTAGTTTGTGAGTATGTGGGTGACCAACGGACTACTACTATAAAAAATTAAAATCCAATAAAATTCATTTATTTCTGCATATAGACCCAACTAGGGGTACTTATACACGTCCCAATCTTAACCCTACCTCTGCTTCGGGACAATTTTGGGCTAGTGCTGAGAAGAAGCAGCAAGAAACTCAGTCACTATTGTCATAGCCTCTTTTCAAAGTTTTACAATTGTTTCGTATATACAAGTGATTCCATACATTTTTATCTTTTATATAGTCATCTATTTTATAATAACCTTTCGACATTAAAGTATTCTTAACAACTAATTTAAATTTATCTATAGGTAATTCAACAATATTTTCAGGCAATTTATAAAAAATGTGATACATCTTCCTATAAATGAATGACCTATCTTTTGAAGCCTAAAGTTTGGAACGGTTTTTTTACATGGCAAAGGATTTTAAACACACGTAGAAACATACGAAATGTTGTTATACTTATTTGTTCGTCTAAATTAATTGCCGTATTCTTACTAAAAGAGCAAGGAAAGTGGCATATTATAAAATGCTGCACGTTTAGTATAGATTCCGTCGTCTGTAAAAAACGAAACATATTATTTAAGACCAACGTCACAGATTATCTAACGTTAAGCCTGGAGTTCACCAACACATGTTTAATTTATAAACAGTCGGTTTAGCATTATTTCAAATATTTTGTATGGGAATTCTGTCAAATTAACCGTCAATCGATGTTTACTGGTGTTACAAAATTTGTGAACAGGGTGCCTACTGCCTAGTCATAGAAAGCCCAATTGCAGTTCACTTCCTTAGACCTAGTCTATTATTGCAGCAAAATACCTTATAAGCCTATGCCTAAATATTACAAACTGTAACATCTGTCCGTACCGCGGCCTGGCTTTTACTTTTACCAGTAATAAAGCATCCGTACATTTTTAACAACATTTTTGTTTGAATTTTTAACACCACATTGTTTGTGGGTTTGAATTGAAAATGCAATGTCTGCCCAATTGTATACGTTACATATATATTTAAACAACATTACTTACATGTGATTTTTTTGCGTATTCTATGTTATTATACCGAAAGTCCACGTATAAAAGCTTTTCAAGACTAGAAAAATGTATTACATATAATACAATCATATTACACTTTATATTAGACGTCTACGAAATTTTTTCGTAGCAAAACACGTAGCAGTGTAGTACTACGAGACTACGACGTAGCATGTGCTGCTGGCAACACAAATTCGTAATAAAGACAAGAACAACCAAAAAAAACAATAAATAAGTACACTACGTATTTTTAACAAGAGATCAAGCGATAAGACCGCCTAATTTGTACATCTTTCTATGTAAATTGTATTGTTGTTACTTTGATGGTGTGCAATAAAGAGTTATCTATCTATCAAAATTAATGAGTTTTGTCATGGTGTTGTGTACCCTGTTTGAAAATTAATTGGTTACTTTAGTTAAAGATTTACGAGTAAAACAATTAGTGATTAGAGACAATAAAAGCTCCACTAATTTAGAATGTAAATTAGAGAAGCTTTTATTGTCTCTGTATCATGTTATTAATTTACTAATACACGTGTAATTACGGTTTTTAGCTTACAATTCCAACAAATTTATTTTTTTGAATTATACATCATTTGGAAAGCATACTTTCTCGCTCTAGCATAAGGCATAGTAATGACATGGTGTCTATACAATTTTATTATATCCTCCTCTGACGTCAGTGCGCGGCCCGCAGGCTTAGGGCCACATTCCACTGCTGAGCAACTCCTGCAATTTAATTTCTAGCTCAAATTAAAGTTCACTTCAGTTTGTGAATACTAATGGTGTTCTATACGTGATAAAAAGGAGCGTCTGTGGCACTGTGGCTAGCGGGTTGCCTCTCATGTGGGAGGTACCGGTTTGATCCCACACGGGTCGCCATGTACCAATGACTTTTTGTAAGTTATGTTCATTAGTTGTTTCACTAACCGATGCTCTTACGGTGAGGGAAGACATCGTGAGGAAACCTGCACAATCAGACGACAGAATGTGTAACCATGATCCAAACAGGTAAGATTCCCCTATTAACAGGGTCACGGAGGTTTGATGGCAGTCGTATCAATTGTAATAATAACGTGATCTGCCATATCCTAGTTCAAAGTAGACCCAGGGCCCTCGCGTGCGAGTGCACAACCGGGATAACGCTAGGATCATGATGACTGAACGTTATTGCGTTCAAAAATTCATCAAAGGACTTCACGAACGTCCTCGGCAGCTCAGTTAGGGGAGCATTCGCCCGGACAGCGAAGGGACGTGGGTTTAATACACTGAAAAAAATGATTGGTTAACAGTAACCAAAATTTGGCATACTAGTAGCCAAATCCAGTGACTTGCGAACTTCTGTATTATTAGTTACAAACAAGTTTTTATCAAACAAGTTTGTACAACAATTCATATCTCTGTCTATCTGAAACGCCCGGTGGTCGCACCATTTGTATAGTTAAGGTACATCATACACACAATCATTATTTTTTAGCGTAATCCTGGTTGTGAACTCGCACGCGAGGGCCCAGGGTCCGCTTTGGACCATCATATACATAATATAAACGACCAAATATCCCCACAAACTTTTTTAAAACTCGATTTGAATACTCGATTGGTGAAACTCAAAAGTGCGTTACATTTTTTTTTAAGCTGAGTGTAGACGTGCCCTTACAGTGCCCGTGACCTTGAGCGCGATCGATTCCATCCTTACGCGCTCCTGTACAGTCTACTTCTAAAGAACTTCTCAACACTCCCCTACGTTTATTACAATAAGGATCAGAAAAGCCCAGCAATGCATGCGGATGACTGTGCGCGATTTGTGTGACATTCGCTCCATAGACTTTATTTATAATTGATGGGATTTTAAATGTTCTGATGGGTTAGTGTTTGAATGACTACACGTATTGTGATTTGTGACCGTGAAAGTTTTTTTGTAATGGAATGGTGTAAATATTATTGGTAGAGTACCTAATGGAAAATAATATAATTTTTACGAGCCGTTATCTAGAGGTACTTTCAACATTTTTAAACTCGTATTTTCAAAATATAAAAGAAGAATTTTGAAATTAAATATAAATTAATTTTAATAAATAGGGTCATGAGACAAAGATATAAATTATCTTTACACGTTTTTATTCATGAAATAATTTTTTAAAACAATTTTTAAGAAGTAATCATTATCAGAATAAACTTTGTTGTGGTTTGTGCATCTTTAAACGAAATATTATGAACATTCCTTCATTTTAATCTACTAAAAATAAACTTTGTAAAGACAATACGCGCGCTTTGTAAAGACATCTATTCAATTTAAAAAGTTACTCGGAATATTCCGTCAAATATTCAATTAGTTGGAGATTTAGCCAAATTAATTCTATTGATTCCGATCAAAGTTTGAAATATCGCGCCGGTGTGAAGTGTTTTAACTTAAGCATTTCATATAACGAAAGCTACTATAACGCCCCCGAGACGATCAATCGCAATTGACAAGTTTTACGTTATTGATGAGACCTCATGAGATGACGACAACATGAAAACCGGCGCGTGAACCACTCCAACATGGTCACCATCGATGGAGGTCGTCAAAATTTTAGGAACCTACACCTTCTTTGACACATTCAGTGGTTCTATTCACGTATTCTACTCAATTTTTTAATATCATTGCAGCCAACGAGCGATTTACGTAGTGTCAAAAATCAGTAGGTACTTTAAAATCCGCTAGATGGCGTTGAACAACATAAGCCAGGTAGATTTTTATTTGAGAAAAAGGCTGGTTCTAGCGTTGATCATGTTATAATGTTTATTTTAGCATGTTTTAGATTAACGCGTTTTGACGAGTAGATTTTTAACAATTTAGTGATCATCAAGATGTTTTTTCCATTTACACATGTCATAATTTTCTGACAGTACAAAATTTTAGTTTGTGCTGTCAGAAATCCCTCATTTCTGTCGCTGTTAATGTTGCTAGTGAGAATGATAGAGAAATGATAATAGTTTAAAAAAATCTACTGTAATTTGACTGTGTTTTAAGTACGAGTATAGGTCCTCTGTTCTGTCTGCTTTGTCATATACGCGAGTAGCTGTTTTTCTATTACATTGTTCTAGTTTATCTTATCTGACAATAGTGTAATATCTGGAGCACCTATTTTATTGTTCTCAACGCGTACGAACATAATGGAGCCTCACATATCAGTAAATCATTGTTCTAACTATACTTTAGCCTGTTTATTACATTAACACTGACACCCTCCACTGGAAATTAATACAAATTAAAAGTAGTGAAAGTACCTACTTTTGCCTATAAAATTTTGGTACAACTATCGTAATTTTTACGTCAAGCTTAATTTAAGAAAATTAAAAGTAACTGCAACTAACGAATTACACCACCGATTATCTATTTGTACAGTTACACTAGGATATAAAATAAAATTTACAAATTCAAAATCTAACTTTTCATCTTACCTGTTCGGAAAGTTGAACTTTCATGTGTAGATAGCCGGGTGGGAAATAACTTTTCCCTCCTACTTTATACTCCTACTACTTATTGAATAAAAGGCCACTATCGAGAGTATCGATAGTTATTGCAATAGTCAAAGCTGTATCAGCTATCGATAGTGATTTTAGTATTGAACTTTGATACTATCGATAGTATTTATTTATATTAACGGAGCTATCGATACCATCATGACTATCGATACTATTATTACTATCGGTAGACTATCGATACTATTGATATTCTATCGATACTATTGCTTTTGCCTAGACTATCGATAGTCTATAGATATTATCGACATTTTATCGATAGTATTGCTTTTGCCTCAACTATCGATAGTCTATTGATAATATCGATATTATATCGATACTATTGCTTTTTCCTCAACTATCGATAGTCTATCGATACTATCGATATTTTATCGATACTATTGCTTTAGACTCAACTATCGATAGTCTATTGATAATATCGATATTGTATCGATACTATTGCTTTTTCCTCAACTATCGATAGTCTATCGATACTATCGATATTTTATCGATACTATTGCTTTTGCCACAACTATCGATAGTCTATCGAAACCCTTGATTTTCTCACAGTCGAAATGAAAAATAGTATGTTTAACTCGGGTGAAAGCACCCATTCCACTCTCAAGCTATTGGCGCTCTCACTTCGTTCGAGCGCCAGAAACTTCTCGAGTGGAATGGTCACTTTCGGCCCTTGTATAACTATCTACTATTAAAGGCCCCCAAATGTTGATGTCCTGCAGTTTCGTATAACTACAGGTATCGTTGATCTCAGGTACTTAAAGATGAAATAAGTTTTGCTAATGGTTGCATTAGAAATAATGAAATAGCTTGGGCACAATACATACCTATTGTGGCTTGCTTGGGGCACGGTGCCTCACGCACGCTTAAGTAGTTTGTATGTGACGCAACTCACCCTATTGGTTAAATAAGGCGCAACAGGCCACTAATTAAGATTTATTCGTCTTTCATTTTGACACTCCTGTTCCCTACGTTTGCACTAACAATATTTAAATGAAAATTTGGCACAATTATTAACAATGTACCTACTGTAGCTTGATAGACCTACCTACCTCTATATTATACTCTGACTCGAATCCCAATACTGCTGTCGTCTGAATCGCAATTCCGACCAGGAATGGGCTCATGTATTGCCGAGTGGCGAGCGCTCATGAATAGAGTACTTCTCTCAATCAGCCACATGCCCCTGGGAGCAAGGAAAGGTCAGCATTCGATTAAAAATTGTACCGCGGCCTAACAATGAAATGATGTTGACACGATTGATGTGAATTCATATTTAATACACTCTACATCCTCATAGGTACAATAAAAAAACTATGCAGTATTGGTTTGTATTTTTTAAAAGAAATAAATGGATTCCCTTATAATTCAAACCCGACTTTTGTAATCTATTATATTTACCAGTGCAGTGCAGCGTACCTACTATACACAATATAAGCTGAAACATATGTACCATATCAATCGGATCAGATGGTTCTAAACCATATTTTAGGTTTTTTCTTTTTAAAATTGATTTCTGAAAAAGAAAATTAATTTTACTTTAATTAAGAAACCGTATGTATTACAGACTGAATTCATAAAAATCCAATTAAAATACAAAAATATTTGCTGGTAGGCGTTTCGAAAGTGAAAAACAAAGACTGGCCTTATTACGTATTTTTTACGGTTGGTTAAAGTAAATTGGTGCAACATAGTGTTAGGTTTTCTTTCTATTCATACAAAATAATTAAAAGTTATGATTGAAATCATAAGAGAAAAAGAGGGTTTATGAATAATTTTAGAGCCTTTGTTCATAAAAATCTGGTTGAATTGGATTTAGTGCCTGCAGACCTATGCAGATGACCTCAGGCACTTAAAGTGACAATGAAAAACACTTCAAACGGCTTATGTTGAGAAGGCGTCCAAAATGCAATTTCGATTCATTTCGAATATATTGCGCCGGTGTGTACGGTCGGCAAACAAAACTATTGGGCCCTTTAGCTTCGAGAGTTCGAGAGTCAACACACGAATCTAGGAGTGCATTGACGTACGGTACTCGAAGGTGACCGAGGACGGATTTAATCAAAGACTTTGTCATATATTAACCGACTAAACTAGTATGTTCGGCCAAGAAAGTAGTTTATCACCCTAAGGTTGAAAATCATATGCGTGGCATAGAACAACAATTGATTTTCCCATGCAAAAATATCCTGACAGCTGCCATTAATAATACGTCATGTGCGTCTCTTTCATTATCAAGAACGTAATACGTCCATGTGTGAGTGCAACCTTATCGCTATTTTACTTACACATGAAATTTTATCAAAACTGGTAGACCACTTTCTTGGCCAACCGTACCAGCTTAGTTGGTTAATATATGATATAGTTAGTCTTTGACTAAACTTTTACAAGTGACACTTAGTAGGAAAATAGGTATGCCTTTATAATAATTAGACAACTGCTATAACACTTGAATATATATGAGATACGTAATTTGATGTAGACGCCTAAATTAGTGATTTAATGACAGGTGATATCACTTATTTTATTTACGGCAAACATTTCAAATTAGCCGTCTCACATTTATTGTAGTGGTATAATTTATTAAGTGGCCCCACGATCAATAGCGATTGTCAATATTTACGTTATTGTTGGGCCAAATGATCGTCTACATCTACAGAGACATTGAAACTGTTGTCATTCAAACTACGTGATTGACGGCGAATGATAGAAAATTTGATTGAAGCCCGTTAACAATTGCGAATGCCGAAGTCATTGACCGTCTCGTTGAGTGATTGACAAACACTCGGTCAGAATTCGACGTCATCATTGGTCGATAGAAAGCAAAATGGCAGCGAGCAATTAACACAATAACGTAAATATTGACAACCCAATAACTAAAACGTTTTTTTTTTCTATTTATTATCATAAAAATCTTACAAAACCATAAGTAGGTATTGACTTAGCATAGCGAAACCACTAAGGTTAAAATTATACTGAGAACATGTAAAACAAATTAGGTATAGATATTAGATATAGGGAAACAATAAACTATTAGGTATATAGATACTTGCAGCAAAGATACAAACAAGAATTGGACAAATACATACTGTTAGGTTATTAAATATTTGATAGGGAACCGAGATAATGCACTTCCAGTTTATAGTAAGGATATAGTACGCAACGTATCAGCACAAATCAGTTTTAGTTGAAGGCTTTGATTAGTTCCTGATTCGTCATATTCCTAACATGTGTAGTCTAACCCTAGAAATGAAGCTATAACGAGTAGTTACTATCAATACAATCTGTTTCTTGCGGTCAATCTAAAGTTTAATTCAGTCAAGATGAACGTGGTCATACATAGTAAGATCCATCTGCATATAAATTATGGATTATAGAACATGCCGCGTTCCCTGCCGACTGTACAAGGCCATAACTGTGTGAAAGGAATAAATTGCCTCAAAGACACCCTCCGGCGATTCTAAATCGCATCGCGAGAGCTTAATCTTGTTGCCGTTTATTGATTCCCGGAGCTGAGTTCGAGAGGCTCATTTAAATACAGGGTTACTTTTCAATCAGGTGCCGAGTTGGTTACAATGAACATTATAAATACTGTTACATAATAAATGCAAACTTAATTATAGGTGACAACGACATGCAATAATATAAAAACATAATCACTCCCACTATTACACTAAGAAGAAGAAGGTCTAGGGAATAATAGTATAGATTCTATCGCAATTAATATAATAATAGTAATTTCCTACTATCATCTCCTTTAAAATATCCGAAATAAGTCAATGGAGTATTAATAAAGTAAAGACTATAAATCTATAAATTGCACTTTTCAGTTGATCGTTCGTGCGTGCATATTTTTTTTATCAATGATTAAATTGTTCACGCGTACATTTTTAACAGCGTATAGGAATATAAAAAAAATCTTTGCATAGAATGATACTGATTCTGAATCACTTCTGAAAAAGGCACTTCTTTGCAATATAACCCTGTATATCGGGACGCCCCCACCCTATTTTGATCATTTTTACTTGTTTGTCACCTAAATCATTTTCTACGCCTTCACTTTACTTTCAAGAATTTCTCATGTTTTTTACAGCGCATATTTTTATTTAACTTAGGCGATTTGTTTGCAAGTTTTAACGAGAATAAATTATATTTTGCTCACAAAAATTGATCGCCTCATCACTCGATCATCCGGTGACATCATGACACAGTCGATCAATTTAGCGTATATTTTATTTTTTTTGCTCTTCACAAAATTCAGTTATAATCAGGGGATATTTAGAAGTACAAATATCAGTTTAATCTAGCGGTTTATAATAGATAAGCGCCAACGTAGTTGAAAATAATATACACATTATAAGATATATTTTTTTTAATGAGTAAGTAGATCCACGGTTAATTTAATACATAAGATACAAAATAATAGAAATGAATATTAAATATTATAAACTTAACTAAAAGTAATGTAAAAAAATATATATATTTACAAAATATAAAAAGCATCAGCCCCAGCAGTGCCGAAAGGAATGGTGCCCAAAAGGCTGGCAGCATTGCCCCTCTGGATAGCAATACTGATTCTTTGCCCAAGGTAGCTGCCAGCCTTTTGATCACCAGTAGAATCAGTTAGCCTTTTGCAGAGATCTTTGTAAAAACTAAGGGCACAGGGACCCCAAGAGCCCATGGTCTCTACGCCAAAAGGCACAAATATGTAGCTATCATTGAGGGCTGCATATTTGCGCCTTTTTAAGCATTCTGCAGAGCCTGCCGCCGCGCCAGCAGGGGAAGAAGTACCACTTACATAGGACGGCGCGAGCGTATCCACGCATGTGGCATCCTATACAAGGGAAAGTCCCCGCTTCCAGGGAATGAGCGTCATGCCGTCAGGTCTCTTGCCGTCATCACGAAAAATGCCAGGTGGCTCTAGCACAGCTGGCACATTGGACAAGACAAGAGCTCTGCGGATGACGTCATTGATGCTCGCGTGGCGGGAGACCTTGCCAGCGCTAAATAGGCAAGAGAGACCATGATGCCCCAATTCATTTACAAGATCTCCGCATCGGCAGCGATGGGGCTGATTTGTGTTGGCGCCAATTCTTAAACTCACAGCAATGGAAAGAGTAACCCTATCGAAGAGAGTCCCAATATTAGCTGCAGGTCGTGCCTGTAACCAATAGCCAGACTCTATCCGAAAAGCTGCCAGCAAGCGAGCACGCTCTGCTGCGTTCTCAGAGTGAGCCAAAAGCTCCCTCTGAACACTCAAGCTGAGAGGCTCATCCCACATCCGTTGGGAGGATGGTAACGAAGGGAGGTCTGTCCCAGGGCACGCCATTGACCATGCACTTTTCGCCTCCGCCAGATACGCTAACTCCACTGCTCCTAATGAAGGACGCAGAATGTCAATAAAGAGGTTGGACGTAGCATGAGCGGAAGAAAGAAATGCTGGTAGAGCGATACTGGACACCTTTCTCGTACCAAGACCACCAAAACGGATGGGGAGAGTAGCTTGAGTCCATGACTGGCCCGAAAATTTTATATTTAGAATTTTGCCTAAAGTTACCTGCAAAAGGTTGTCTATATTGTCTAGTAAATTTGGAAAGAGCCAAAAATGAGTAGAACGTAAGAAATAAGTAAACTTGGGTGCAAAAGTACAAAATCTAATGATAAAAAAGCCATGTGGGGATTAATTTGGAAGAGTTTTTCAGATGACTGTTCAAATTTAGTAATTTGTTCTTGTATGATAAAAGAAAAAGCTTCCTCAAAAATTGGGGCACCAAGGAGACGTAGGGATGATTTGTTTTCAATTTTGATGTTGGGTGCAAGGGTAGAAAAATCTAAAATAAAATTTTGTTTCTCAAGATGTGAGAATTTCGAATCTGGAATAAAAAGCTCACACTTAGAAAAATTTAGATTAATTTAGATTATATCTTTGAATTTCAAAATAAGCTGTTCTAAATCAGAGAGAACAGTTGACACATCACCACCAATGGTACCATCATCTAAATACCAAATATTTAATTTAGAAGTAAGAGAGGAAATAATGGGATGAATAACTAAACTAAAAATAGCGGGCCCAAGGGGATCGCCTTGCTGGCAGCCAACCGATGAAGAGAGAAGTGTTTTTGTAAAGAAGCTTTGATGGCTGAGAGTAGCATTGCCATAAATATTTATATATATCTGAAACTCTATTAAGGATCTGTGATAACATTGCTCCTCTATCCACCGAGTTGAAAGCGTTTTTTACATCCACCTTCAAAACCACTTCCCCTGCGTCTTGCTTCAGAAAGGTTCGAACGGCATGGACAGCTGCTTCGCAACCGCCATTGACGCCAAAACCAAGCTGGCTGAAATTCAGTAGACAAATAATTTTTAACAGATTTACAGCACAGTTTAGAGACTATCCGGCGAAAAATGGACCCAATTGCGATGGGACGGATTCCGCCATCTTTTTTCTTAAGAGCTACGAGGTTGGCACCGTATAGAATGCTTGTAATTTCCCCATTTACCTTACCCGAAGCATTAAATTAAAAAGCAAGGTTAAATTTTGTAATAATGTTCTACCTGTGTCTCCTACAGAGGGTGAAAGCAAATCTTTGAGATGCTGTGGAGACAAACCATCTAAACCACTAGCAGACCCACTCTTAAATGAAAATATGCTGCAAGAACATCATCCTCTCTAACCAAGAGATGCGAATCATTTGGAGCAGGAGGCACAGGTAGATGCAGAGAGGTGGCTGAAGGTGGGTTTATTTTCCAAAGCAAGAAAAGTCTCCTGGCAGAAGGGAGCAATGACATCACTGCTAAAAAGTAGGTTAGAGGCACCCCTAAGATCACCATCGCTTATTTTTGATTCTATTAATTTCAAGGAATGATTAGAATTTTGAGACCGAAAAGGAGAGATTATTAAATCATTAAAGTGTTTTATGGATCGGCAGTTTTCTTTGATTTTTTGGGTAAGGGATCTATCTAGGCTGTTGTTTTGAGTTTGGGTGACACTTAAAATTCTGTAAGCAAACGTTAAAAGATCTGACCAGCTATCAGTAGAATTTTCATTTATTACACGGTCAACGCACTGAGAAAGAGAGGAAGCAACTTGTTGACGAGCACTTCGTGGGATTCTTTTTATTACGGGTAGTGAATTTTTGAGATTACCGAGTAATTGCCAAAGAGGTTGATTTAATAAATCTTGTGAACAAGCGGTAATTTCGTTGTCTATTGGTTTATGGGATTAACCAATGTGAATTTTTAGACCTCTATTACCTCTAAAGAATCGCGGAAATGAGCAATGAGGGCATTGTACCAAATTAGCATCACCAGCACTGTCAGAAGACTGTGACATAGTATTATGAAAGGCGCCAAAACACGATTATTAAAACTAGTTATACTTACTATATACAATCCTTAAAGAGCATACAAAAGAGGAAAAAAAGACAAAATAAACGTACAAAACACAAAAATTACAAAATACACAGACGTTGCCAGGCAGCCGATCACTCCGATGGTATCATTGGTCGCCAAGATGCATGCGCGAGACAGCCCAAACCAGTCCGATGCATTTCATTGGTTGTTAGAAAGCAGGTGCTAGGCAACGGTAAAACACAGAATGGCGTCCTTGGATACCAAAACAACTGATTTTGAAAACCTTATTTACCGTATTAAAAGCGCGTGCGTATGGTTTATCCCCATGCACAGGGGTGCAGAACAGTGCAGGCTTCGGAAAATAAAGGTCAATAAGAAGCTCGCACGACGTAATTATTTTAAAATTCAGACTTTGATCCAGACCATACATTGACGTTTTGTCACTTTTTTTTTTAAAGATTATTTTCAAGTTTCATCTGCGATTGTCTTTGCTCTTTATCATCATCATCAAATTTAAGAGCTAGGCTCTTGTCGGTGGAGTTTTTTCCATTCCTCTCTGCTTTCCGCCCTTCTCTTAACCTCCTGATACGACCCGACATTTATCTTTTCTTTTATTTGCTGCATGTAGCTTATTCTTGGTCTTCCTCGCTTCCTTTTTCCTTCTATTCTTCCTTCTATTATCGTTTTAATAAAATTGTCGTGTCGAATCAGGTGGCCTAACATTCGTCCCCTCCTACACTCTATTGTTTCCATCAATCTCCTTTTTTCCCTAACCATAGACAAAACTTCTTCATTTGTTTTCTTCTCCGTCCAACTTATACGCTCCATTCTCCTCCAGCACCACATCTCGAAGGCTTCCAGTCTCTCTCTGTCCCTCTTTGTCAATCCACGCTTCACATCCATAGAGTGCTATACTCCAAATGTACACTTAAACAAGTTTTTTGCGAGCTTTGCTTGATATTCTGGCCTTGAGCAGGTGCTTTTTTGCATTATAAGCTTGTCTCGCCATCGCTATCCTTGCTTTTATATCTGGTGTACATGCTCTTTATATCTAAGTAATATATAATATTTTCAAAGAAACAGCAAATCACCATGTCGTTGAAGATCTAAGACTACTTTCCAATAACCCCGGATTACATATATTGAATATTACAGCAACATCAATTGGGGAAGAACGGTCGGCAGCACGTCAGGTTACCCATATGAACTACGAAAACAACATTTATTACGTAGGGAATAGAGGTGGTCTCAAGGTCAAAGTGGGGTAGTCTGACGTGCGGCAGTGTGTACCAATTCGAACATGTCCCATTCTACCTGTTGCTATGTTTTGTGCGTTTGACGGTTTTCCTTCTATTGTGGTTCGTTTCAATGCCAGAGGTCCTATTCCGGAAATCGCTTTCCGTATCTTCGACTAGCCGTCGTAGCGTCGCGCTCACTCGCACAGTCAGACTGGCGTGGAAGAAAGAGAGGGCTAGAGCTGAAGATACGGTCAGTGTTACAACTTACAGAGTAAGACCTCAGAGGCTTGTGTTGCTTTTACTACTTTAGATGGATGCGGGTCTCTTTGTGGCCCAATAAATTCAATAACGTACGAGTAGGTGTTTCGCACCTTATTTTTCGGGGTTATGTACAAAAAAATGCTCGGATTTTACGTTTTCGTGGTACGAAAAAATTATTTTTAAGGCCTTTTTTCTTAGTAAAATACTGTGTAGGTTATGTAGATCTGTGTTGTTTGTCACTGAGTCATACCGTTTACCTAATTCTTTTTATGTATTGCTTAGCTAAGCCTGTCATAGAAATTTCAATCTTAATTAAACAAAAACTAGTTTGTTAAATGTTTACATGTTATGGTCTCTATGGTAATTGGTCAGCTCTGCAAATTGACGAACACAAACCCGAGACCGCTCGAAATAGCTTCGCATCTAATCCAGTACCTGCACTAATCCATCGAGCCATTATTGTAGGCCCCAATAAACTCATGTAACTCCGGAAACTACTATTGTTCCGTTCCCAACTTGTTTATTGGTAAAGTTACGTGTTAGGAACAAGTCACTGGGGCAAACGTAAGTTTCCTCTTTTAACGGTTCACTGTGTAATAACTGTAAGCTTCTTGATTTTGAGTCAGTTTCTGCACAAATAGCAGACTTATTGCCCAAATATTATCTATCAGTCCATCATAGGTCTAAATCCAAGAAGACATAGGCAGTGCAAGGGAAGAAAGAGATAAGTTTTTACGAAATATTTGGTTTTAGTGATCACGTGTATGATAAATTAACGCCTTGAGACTCGTAAGTATTACATAGGATTATTGGATGACCCATGATTGTCTGAAAACATGATACAAGAAAGAAAAGGACATGTTATTTAATCCTTGAACTTTAAACTTAGGACCGATTTAAGAAAACCATGCAAGAATATTCGAGTGGGCCCTTTTTATCTCTGAGAAGACTATTTACGAAACAAACAATTGTAATGGGCAGAGTAGAAAAAGGTGATTAAGAGGGCAATCAAAAGAATTAACACGGATAAGTGCTAACAGATTAAATTGACCAGAGCAGAATGAACCGATGTACACATAACAAATAGATAAAATCCTATATAGTAGGAATGAAGAAAAACTACCCATATTATTTGTTGTTTTAATAAATTAGTGAAAATGAGATAATCCATGCTAATATTATAAATGCGAGAGTGTGTCTGTCTTTTACCACTGACCCGATTTAGATAAAATTTAATATAAGAATAGAGACCCTGGGAAGTATATAGGATTATAGGATACATTTTGTCGCGATAATTAAGTCAGTCAGATAACGACATATGAGTGAAATAAAAAATATGTAAAAAATCTGACTCTTGCGCAAGTTAAGTGGCGGGGAAAATTAATTTAACTTGTTTTCGATAATTATTATTACCACTTTTATTAATATTTACTGCACAATTCGCATTTTTCGATGTTACGCTACGCTGTAGTCCCGTAGACGATGGCCAACTGTAGCATTTCTCGTAGTCGACGTCACACGGCGTCGTAGCAGCTCTACAAATGCTACGAGCAGTACGGTACAGCAGCACAGTAGTAGTCGCCCGGGAATCGCTGATCAGAGCACACATTTTGTTTTCAAATCTCCCCTAAGGCTATGGTCTCCTATTTTCGCTTTACGCGGCGTTTGACGTCAGCGATAGATAACATCCTTAGTAACCATTGTGGCGAAGCGTACGGTGTGACCTGTGGGGTGTGACGCTGTATGCGGCGTACGGTGTTTATAGGAAACCATAGCCTTGCTACTACTGTCCGACCGCTTATCTGAAACGTCGCCTGCTGGGTCGGCCTAGGGGTCCTAAGTGCGGGCGGCGGGCGCTTATGGATGTATTGAGTGATTTGAAATTAGCATTCTTTTCAAAATTTTAATCATTCGATTATAACCCTGTTCTCGTCTACCCCCGCAATCCTGTACCTACATAGTAATAATATGATGACAGTGATTTAGGTAGATCAACATCTACCTAAATCACTGTCAGAGATTGAAAAAAAAAACAATACTATAAAAAGTAAAAAAAATATAGTACTGACCACTCAGTACTTTAGTGTTTGTTGTACTTTGTAAACTCTAAGTCCCATAAAGCTGACACTTTCTAAGACTTCTAGGATAAATGTAAAATTAAACTTTTAAAAATCTAGATATTTTAAAACATGGACAATCTGACATTCAGGATTGTTTTTTCAATTAAGTATTTGCATGAAATTAAACTTTAACTTGTAAAAATATTGTTGTAAAGTAATGAAACTGTCAATAAAAATTAGCTCCTAATCAAAATCTATTTCGGGTCTGCCATTTTACATCGTTCAAGTATTCAGGAGAAGCAGGTTTGGCATAAAGCTAAAAGCCTTCGCCTGTACCTGTCTATTTTAGCGCTTCTATTTATACTCGAAGTCTAAATTATGACTATACATAGAAACTTTATATTACAGCTAATATACATTTTGTATTGGACTAAACCTGTCATAGTAAATTTGTAGAGGAGGTCATTTGCTAACTATTAGAAAAAAAATGGAGACTATTCTTTAAATAAATAAATAATATTTTTAAAGGGCATCACCAAAGGTTAGTTTTGAAAATGATGCCTTTTCGATAAGCTCAGAATTAATTAAAGCAGCTGAGTCTAAAATAAATGTTTATTTTTATTCTATGTTATGGAATTAATCAACCAATCATTATCATTATTTAAGTTACAATATAAAAACCTTTCTTCATCTCTTTATCAAGTCTTTTAAGAAAGCTATAAGGTTCATAATAGGAGGCAATCATGAAATGATAGTACTTATATGTTGTTGTTGTACTCGTACATCGTAATGGAGGTTTATAAGCAGCAAACTCGTAGGTATGTTTGTTTCTCACGTCTGCCGGCGAACGTTTTATGAATATTTTACTATCGTATTTGTACAAAATTTAATCTATGTTTTTACGTTCTCAGCGTAAGATCTATGTTTAGTTTTAAGTGAAATGCCGTATCTCTCAATTTAAGTGAATTATAAAAGGATTTTGACCAAAACTCTATAGAAACTGGGCCCACTTTGCGTCAGCATGCGTCTTTACAAAATGTTCGGAAAACATTTATAAATATTTGAAAGAATACACACAAAAAGTATTTTTGAAAAATAATCAGGGGTTTACGAGGAATTCAGTGGCAGATTAGGCATTTTGAGGTTATGATTTGTGATTGCAGAATTAATTATGTGATTAATTTATGAATTTTGTGATTAAGTGTTACTTTTACACCCCTATTTGTTAGATTATTTCAAATATACCATTGCAATTACAATTCAAAACAAGATTTTTGAAATACAAACTACAAAGACGCAATCTGGGCCCGGCTTTGGTCAATATCCTTTCTTATCGACTAATAAATTCTAATTCAGTATAGCAGTATACTGATTTTGAGGTTAAAGATCTTTTGGTGCTTATCTTGGTGCAAATTGTCTCAACGATGTAAAGAGAAAACGAATTCGATTTTTGACCAACATCACCAACTTAGATTGGAACATCGATTAACTGTGATAGCCAGTAACCTGCAGTAACTAATATGAATCCCGGTTTATTTTAAACTTAGAAGTAGGTCACCCGATCCGAGTTCATCCCGCGAAAGGTCGCGTTATTTTGGCCCCACAGATCTGTTACCAATTTAGTTACAGACAGAAGTCCACGAATTTGGGACACATTATGGTCGGGTCGTTTCCAATTTGAGTAGGTAGGTTCAAAAAAGAAACTAAAAAGGTGACAAAGAAAAAAAGCCTCCAAAAATAAGCACTTATACAGGATGTGCAATAAGCGATGGATAATCCTTGCTATTATATATTTGACATTATTCTTACCATTTTCATTTTGAATTTACTTGTGCATTGATTATCTAGTGCAGGGGTCACCAATTAGTTTCGCTCAGGGTCCATTTTAAGAAATAAAATGATCTTCGCGGTCCACACATTTTATAGAAAAAATATTTATTAAATAAAGGTAATTAAGGAAATAACAAAGGTATTGTTTTACATTTTAATGAGAAAAATGAAATTTTTTGTTGCGGATAATCTATCTGCAGTTTGGAGTAAAATTGGTGCAAGCAATTGACATTAAATCCTGGAGATGTTCATCAGTAAATCTCGTTACTTCGCTTTCGAATTGACGTCAATAATAATAGGGATATATTTTTATTAAATTTCGTACTCTGTAATGCAAGTTGCTGTGATCTCGCGGTCCGCACACAATGTGTCGGCGGTGCGGATGCGGACCGCGGTCTGCCATTTGGCTACACATGATCTATTGCATGCATTTGAATATTTGTAATTCATTTATGTAAAATTCAAGCTTGTTAACGTATTGGTCTGTAAGTTGACAAGTGTCAGTGTACAGACAAAGTCCGTAGTGTTAGTAACAATAGTCTTATGCTAATGTTAGTAAGGGTTTCAAGTAATAAAAAGACTAAAATTAATTAAAAACACGACTTACTTCAGCGCAAGTCCATGAGAAATTGCGCTGCGGCGATTCATGTACGCACAGTCCATCCTGTCCGCAATCATGCTCAGGATGCTGGTGGTGCTGGCCCACTAAAATAGGATAAATAAGATACACATTCTCATTATTTGCTGTTCCTTACTACTCAGACCTTTTTTTTTATTAGTTCTACCATTGGTCGATTTATTTTCTCGACAAATTAATGAGTGAAAACTGTGTAAAAAAGGATATCCGCTCTTACCAGACCTACGAACGAATTCTCGGAAACTTTATTTCTCTTCAGGCGGTCTGAAGTTTAAGACATGGATTCATCCTGGAAGCATAGTTTCGAACTACCCGCAATTTACTGAGCGAACACTAGAGCTGAATAGTAGAGATAGGTATTACTTACACTACTTCTGTTCAGTCGTCCCCTTTCGAAGCTACTGGGCTATTTAGACGCTTACAGCATATAATTTCCTTTTCAGAAAATAATTAAGTTTTCTTTCACTTTGGGTAGATCAAAGGTATTTGCCTAGTCCTGCCAGTTTAGTGATGTTGACTAGCTCAGTAACCGGAAATGATGTTAGCTTTTGATGTCCGATCTTAGCTCAGCGGATGTCGTGTACACACCCACACTATACCACAGAACAAATATAGTATTATATACAAGGGGTTACAGAAAAACCCGTTACACACCGACACTTATTGTGTCTTAGCAAGATTTGTGCCACGGTCGTACTCACTATTTATTTAAATTATTGATGAGTGTTACAATGTTTTAAAATAAGTTTTCTCGAAATTCATATTTCATGCTTCATTTGTAAGAACGTCCTTTCATAGGAAAATAAACTCCTGTAATAATATAACAACCTACACGTTTAACGGATTTTTTGGAACAACTTGTATGTACCTAAGTCTACTAATACCAAAAGCGTTAGAAAATAACGCCCGGAATACTTATTTTTACTTACAACAGAACGGTCCTGGTAATTAACTTACTTCGACGAGTAGGAAATTTTCCCGATTAATAAATTAATAATCGTGGTAATACATTACGCGTAGTCCGTGTAAGAAAATTAACGTACAGTAGCTATTTCTAGGGGTATTCATGTATCCAAACACTTATTTTTTTTTTGCTACACTCATTTCTTACTTACTCACCTTATACAATTAATTTCATTTAGTAAATACAATTTATAAACTGTTTTTATAAATTAACAGTTGCAATTAGTAAACATAAAAAACTATAAATGAATAACGATATCTGAAAATAAATGAACTTATTCAAGTATTTTTTTATAATCAAGTAGAAATAGAAAAAAGTGAATAGAAAAGTCAGTTGATTCTCAGTAAATGAGTGATAGTGATACTTTGTTTTCGCCATATTTACGTATTATGTAAAATAATGACTTGGCAATAATGTTACGCTATATAGGCTTCGTATTTAAATAATGTACATCTTAGAAACGAGCTGTGCATCCTGTATTTATTTTTTATTTTTTTATATTTGTTTTACATACTTTTTTCTTAACCAATACTTACGTCTATGAGTAAAGCTAATAACAGGTTTCCCTTTATAATACTATTTGCATAGGACGTGAAACAGTACCGTTACCATGAGTTTACGGCGGTTTCACTCGCTAGCGACGACGTAAAAAAAGTGTATGGAAAATTTTTGTTCTCCAAGTAACCGCTAGAGGCGCCGTGCAATTTTCCATACACTTTTTTTACGTCGTCGCTAGCGAGTAAAACCGCCGTAAACTTATGTTAACGGTACTGAACCATTTTCTTTTTTTATATTGATTTTTACATACACCTACTTACCATATACACATGTACACATAAACATATATATATACATATAATATATAATATTTACATTAAATAAATTAATACCTATTAAAAGCTACTTCCAAATCAAAATTTCAATGACCAAAACTTTTATTTTCTAAATTTTGTTTTTTAATGTTTTAAGAGTTTCTATCGCTTTATGTTTATTTACCTGAACTAAAACTAATATTCAACGTGGTAACGGTTGGTGCGGGTGCCTGCTCCGTCTTTTATTTTTTTTATTTTTTAATAGATTCCCGCAAAAACCGCCTAATTCCACCAGTTTACCTTTGAGAGTAATTATCTTTTGACTGCATTTACACTGTTAACAGATATACTAAGTGTTAAATTGGACTCATGTTAAGGGAATGGCGTTGGCGTAACGTGGGCGGCATTCACTCGAACTGCACAAAGCCCGCCCTGCACAAATTGATCACCGCATATTTGCGCATCGGCACGCCGCATTATCGGAACACCGAGATATATTTAGATCCAGTCCATTCTTAAATTTGAAGCTCTTTGAAATATTATATCGTTAGTTAGGCAAGAATTTGTATTTTTAGCTTGCCGCGGGGAAGGTTGACCTTTCTGACTGAAATATCTAAATCTACTCAATAACATGTTAGCTACGTTGTAATTACGTTTTAACCTAATTCAAATTAATTGTAGGTTTGGTTGGCGGCCGAAATACTGACAGAGTCCGACGGAAATCTAACGTGAAAACATGTGAATTAAATTAAATTACACAACCTGTTTATAAATTGTAATAACTTTATTTCCCTCTTATTGCCTAATGCCAATTCCTAAAATTATTGTTTTAGACATAGTCTTCATATTAATTAAAACTAGTATTAATAATATTTTTTCTTATTTTAATCGAGTGTTTTATGTTCACATGATCATACTTTGCTGTGACTTAGGTGAACATTGCTTGGTTTAACGGATTTAAATTGTAATTTGATGGCAATGTTGGGTTAGCTAACTCTACAAATTCTAGACTGGACGGCGGAGAAGCTAACTCTGCGTCCTACCTAAATAATAAATGAGTAAAATTTATTTTACGTTTTTGACCGTAAATGTCACCGAACATCGTCAAAGTAAAAAGTAAATCGTGTTCCACACGCGACTCGCTCGTGTCCCGCCATAAATATGTTAATTGAGATTTCCTTCCTATTACACTTACGAGTAGAACACCTCGTCCTACTTTACGACCTTTGAAAGGCAAAGTGATGTTGGTACTTTGCTAAGCATATTAATTTGAACGATTAGGCAGGTCATAATAAAAAATCCGGATATACGGACAACGGCACTGAATTTTTTGAAACGGTGAAGGATAGTGGTCCACCCCGGGCAACGACATCACGAACTTCAATTTGTGATGATGAAAAAAAGTGTGTAATTCGTTGTACCTATTTGCCGTTACTAATATGGACGAACAAAAAACGACCAAAAGATCACGTTTGTTGTATGTGAACCGCACTTAAATATTTATTTTATTATGTTTTTAGTATTTGTTGTTGTAGCGGCAACAGAAATACATTATCTGCAAAAAAATCAACTGTCTACCTATCAGGGTTCATGAAATTTAGCCTGGTGGCAGACAGACGGACAGCGGAAGAATAGGGTCCCAGATTTTAGTCTTTGGGTACGAGACCCTAAAAAGGAAAGACCAACAAGGTAGCGCAAATGTTACCTTATCGGAAAACTAGACTAATAATAATCATCGGAGGATCGTATTGAGCTACTTTTGCTATCATAACTCCCAAGCTTATCTCAAATACATATAATACATTTCATTTTAAGTGTTCTCAAAAGTTTAATAATAAAACTATTTAAATTAAGTACACAACCATTTTTAACAGCCATCTTTGAAGGAAGATAAGCAGAAAAGTTTTGTTGAGAATACTAAATCCGTCAGTCTCTAACTTTAGTGTTTCGCAAGCATTCATAACAGAGAGATAAGTTACGTTTAAGAGTACTTCGTGCCAGGTTGAGATATTAAGAAATGCTTTATTCATAAGTCGAGGGTGCGACTTGCCTAATCAATACCGTTATTTTTGGTTTCTTATTTAAACTTATAAAATAAATCAAAAATTAACAACTATTGACTAGTAATGATTATTAAACTATGTATTATTTGCTACGAATAAAAAAATACCCGTAGTAGGTATTTTCGAAACAACTTTCTTGAAAGTATTTGCGCAATTGCCGATCCCTGTAAATGTCATCAAAAGGGCAATTAGTAGACAAAGCTATTCAATTAAATTAATTGGTAATATTAACAACAATGTGCCCAAATTTGCCTTAATGAATTTGTTAATTGATTAAAAGGAACCATCTCAGTGTGACGATTTTCGTTTTATTCGCGTGCAAATGAAATGTTTTGATATAAAAGCGTACTTAGGTTGAATTTCTTACTCACTAAATTAAGCTGATTTGCTTTACGTAAGGAGTTTTACACAGCCACACCTTTAGGGGAAGGTTTTTTTTATTTCCAATTACAAAGCAACGCAGTAGGGTTTTTTAGTTTTTCAATTACCGTTTTTTTATTTTTAGTTTTAATGTTCAAAACAAAACACCAGACTGCAATTTTTTTTTTGAAATGGTCTCTTTACTGGCTTTCATTTAATACCCATATTGTTATGCTTAAGCAGAAATCAATCCCCCCTCCCCCCTTTATTTCCATTTGTGGGCGCCATTTTAACACATTCACGCGAGCTACGTCAAGTAACGTCCTAAAAATTTGTTGATAATGGAGAACAACGTATCACTACGTCGTTACAAAAAAAACCTATCACGAAGAACGTAGGATCACGGACCTTGACAATAACAAAATCCTTAGAGTGACGTAAATGTGTCACATCATATCAAAATATTAATTCAAATTTACAATGTTAAGTAGGCATTGATCACTCCTAAACTAGTCCTTAAAGACAGGTGCACAACGTCATTATACGACTAACCGCATATAACGCTTTGAAGTCAGTCGGCCTGCGCGCTCGTGCGAGACGGCAGCGTGTGCGCAATTCCCACCAATCGGCGACTATTGTTGAGAACCGTAAGTTTCAAGTGATTATATGCATTATCCGTTATGAAAAATGTGGTGCCCGTGTGTAAACATATGAGACATAATATTCTGTTACTGTATTTAGTTAAATAATCATAAAATAATCGTTTAATTTAAACAAAAAAGACCGAAATATGAAAAAGAAGCTTTCCAAAAAGAGTTCAAAGATGCAACCATCTCCGGAGCCTTGTTCGTCAAAACAACATACCGTAAGTACCATCTCTCAGAACCTACTACGTTTATTTCTCGTAGGTACTATAAATAAAGTCTAACAAACAAAAATGAACAGATAACACACCAATTAACATGGTTTACAACGAGTTACGAATTTAGTTATACGTACAATATTTTAACGGGGACGTCTCCAATAAATAATTCAATACATATTATAACATATATAGGCGGAACGTCATTAATCGTTGACGTATTAAGACGTTGTTAACAAATAATAAAATGTTTTAGAATCATATGCATCAGAACGTGACCGTCTATTAACGTCAGTGTCATTATTTGACACATTTTTCGATCATAATTAAAGAGGGACGTCGATAAATGTTGGGACATTTGTATGGAAAAAATCTGTGTCATCTCACAGAGTTCAAAAACAGAACGTCACTTTACGTAGCTCGCGTGAATGAGTTAAAAAATTATATAACCTATGTCACTCTCACAATTTTGACAAATTCAACAACACCTCATATGTCAAACCTGTCAAGCCGTTTAAGCTGTAGGGCGTGCCAAACAATTATACATACATACATATGTACATACATACTTAGCTATATACATACTCTCGAAAAATATAACCCTCCTTCCGCAGTTGGGTAAAAATGGAGTTGTCCCACCGGATGACACAGACGATTATTTTTTGTAAGTGAAATTTGATTTAATGGAGTTGTACTTCCTAGGTCTTTCGGGTAGTAGTCTGAAATAAAATAGTTTTCAGCAATGCTTAATAAAAAGCAGGTTAATTTTATCAAATTTGATAAAGATCGATATTATACCAAACGTCAGTTTTGGCTCGGCTTCAAAGGCTTGCCTTGCGTGCTATCTAGTTCCGGTTCGGTAGCTAATTTGGAGTTACTTGCAACTAAGGCAAATGTAGGCCTTTGGCATTACTATAGCACTAGTAACGGTGCCCTGGTTTTTGTTTTCTGAAAATTAGTTAAAAAAAAAACAAATGCTATAAAAAAAAAACCAAAATCCTTGAGGTATTTTTAGTAATCACCATAAGCCGTGAGCTCGTCTCCTGTTTATCGCCTTAATAACTTTCGAGAATTTCTATTTATATTAAGCTTTTTAACTTAAGTATTTTCTAGGTACTAATAGAACATCTAGTTTATTTCTTGGTATTTGTTTTTACATTTTTCAATGTTGAGTGGTACAGTCAGCAATATAAATTAATGTCCAACATTTTTTATTTATTTTATTACAAAAGTTTCTACGTTTGATTCCTTTGTTTATAGACAAAACCTTTTCTTTTCTTGTGATTTTGGTTGACCAAACCAAATTTTGTTGAAAAGGTAGACTTTACGCCATGTGACGCCAAGAGAATGCTCTACAAGAGTCATAGCTTTGGGCTAATCGAGAGCACGAGGAAGCTCTCCGACAACAAAGACACATTACACCGCATACAGTCCATAGTTCGCATTCGCATTCGAAACAGTACAAGAGTGTTTCATTACCAGACACTTTTTGTAACCACGTCACCCGCCGTACGATACGAATAAAGGTCCTCGGAGACCACCCTGCGTAAAAGGCCGTCCGGTATTAAAAGGAACTAGTAGTAGTCTACTCCTAAACTACTAGCTGAAGACTAAAGTTTTTTTTAAAAATAATAACACAAAACAGTTTACAGTTGCTGTGATCAAATTTTTGTTTTTAAACATAAGTAGGTACTAAACTGTAGAGTAGAATAATGTAAGAGTTACATTAGAAGTGGTTTTGCAATCCCCCATAGGGCATCATACAAGCGGAGAGTTACGGGTTACAGGGTGTACAACTAAACTAACAAAGACCACAATACACCCTACGTGAAGTCTTACACATGTGAGACATTTTAAAATATCATGAATAAATCTTTTGAAGACATTTGGATTGGAACCTAGAATATCAACACTTGGATGGTCCTGAGATACAGCATTTCAATTCAATTGTTTCAACAAAAACACCAATCACCTAGAGCCTAAATAAGCGTGAGCCAGTGCTATGGCGACTAGGATAACGGATAGATATCCATGACTTAGGTACAAGTGCTCGTGCTCATTACACAAACATTAGCCGTTTGACGGATTTGAACCGACAACCTGTGATTCTATAGTCCGGAGCGGTACACTACACCAAAACGGTCGTCGAACAATTGTAGAATAGCTAGATTTTTCAATTATCCAATGTTGCTTTTCATTTACGACTGTGTTATAATTTTGCTAGTGGAATTAGGGCTCAGCTTGTTTGATGCTAGTTTATTTGATGACTGTTTAATATTAGCCCCCGATACTCTAATATACTATTCTGGAAACATGTACAATTTACTGAAATATACACGTGTCTGTTTAAAAGCTTTCGTGGCTTAGTTCGAATAGGTAGAGCTAATCTATGAAATTAATTTCAAGTCTATTTATAGCTGCACGTTTCCACTGTTCTGTTTACCTTTACCCTGCTGCTCTACTGATGAGATACGCCTACATATAAAAGGATTGAATGAATAGAGGTACGATTTAGTTTTGGCTATTTTTCACTAACTACTCATAGGCCCATAACCAAATGACATCTTTTATATTGTGTTATGAATGTCTAGTACCTTCCCTAAACTTTACAATTCCTTTTCATCATCATATATGGCTAGGGTTGCCGACGCAATACTTTTTAATTTTGATACCTTTGTTTTTTATTACTATATCAACTGGTAAAGATATATTTGATAAAAATTCTATTTTTTTATTTATAGTTCGTCAACAGTCCGAATTTGAACCAGTTTTATTTAAAGGTCAATTAAAGGTCTTACTAATGGGGTTGCGTCTCCTCTGCAGGATCGCACATGATGTAGGCCTCATGTAACAAGTAACTTTAAAATTCTATGGGGGAGGTCTATGTACTGCAGTAGACGTCCTCCGGCTGATAATGATGATGACTAGATGTGGAGCCACGAACACAGCGTAGTTTTGCGTTTAAAGGCTTCTAACGTATTCCTAAGCTTGGAAGTGTGGAAGGTCATTAAGTGAATTCATTTCTAAAACCGCAAAGTAACTTTCATGGACAGTGTTGTTGACTACACGTTTAAATAAGAAGCCAAAAATTCGCACACAGGTAGTTTTTGGACCCACGTTCAAAACCCACCCACCCGGTTGTACCTGTGTGCGAATTTTTGGTTTCTTATTTAAACTTATTTAAATAAGAAAGAACACTGTGTGTGTGTTAAAATATTAAAAACTACTACACGCTTAAATTAATCTGTAGGGTTTGTAATATTCTATCTAACAACCTCTTAGGAATTAACTTTCTGATGCTAGCAAGAAATTAAATCCTACGTAACGTTACCATTTTTAAATTCAAAGAAAAAACACTCCGATGATTTTAGCAATAAAAAAAGAGGAAAGGTTTATATTTTTTACTTACACATTTTTATTACATTATTTATTTTACATTTAATAATATAACGATGATAAATATAACGTTGCAAATCGACGACACAATACAACTTTACGTAGTTACGACGCATAGCAAGTAAAATTCATTAACTCGAAAGCTCTGCAAATTGGCGTCGTTTCACGTGCCTTACACGTGAACTTCGTCTGTTTGAAGTAGAACTTTTATTGCAGAAAGTACTAATTAATTATTCTTTGCCCGAATGTCGTTTGGAAGACATCGCTTTTTTATTTTCGATGATACTCGTACCGCCTTAATTTACATATCTATTATCTGCACTTATTCATTTGGAATGCAACTAAGTTTCCCTCCTATATATATATCTTATAAAGAACCTGTTAATATATCTAAGTTAAGGCAATGTTTACCGCAATAACCGTTCCTCAAATACTTACCTATGAGTTGTTGCAAGGAGGGGCATGCATTGATATTTGGTACTGAATACTGAACTTACAATTATTATCGTCATGCTAACATAAAGTTTTAACGCACTATAAAAGGTTTTCTTTTATTGTATTCCCTGCTTCTGACGGATGAGGATCTTGTCAGAGGCAGAAGGCATAAATATATAGCGCGTGAACTAAGAAATGTAAAGCCCTTCGCACATTATTATTTATTATTATGAATTTGGACGTGTTACACGCCCACCACTATGCCTTGAAAAGCACGTGAAGACGCCGTAGGTCCTGCGCCTAATCTCTCTCCGGATATGACGAATTGGCCGTCTCAATGTAAGTACAAAGAGAGTATGACAAAAAAAAATTGTGAACTGCGCCCAGGAAAGTACACTTTAAAATAAAACCTATGTATATATACTTGACTAACACCTGATTAGATCATTTGCTGAAGTTAAAAATTCGGTGGGACTATATTTTAATGAAGTCTGTTAACGGGATATTTAGGATGAATCATTTTTTTTCCTGCAGAAGTGACTTCCAAATGGATAGTGCCATGTTTGCATTTAAAAATAATACTGACTGAATCAAACTGAAAAAAAGTACTAATTAGCTACATCGCAGTCCAGTATTGATTTGTAGGTTTTATAACTTTTATACTTAACTACATGCGAGTATCTGTCTTTTAATTTCCATGATAAATTATGTTTATTCTAGTTTCCCATAATTAGGGGTCTGATATTAAAATTACTTTTAACAATTTTAATCAGTGTAAAGCTTCGCTTTCGGAGCCATCTCGAATCACCATAAAACGGCAATTTAGCTTAACTTACGTTACAGCACCTAAAACGTTTTATTGGGTACCTGCTCGATTCCCTTAGGATCTATCGTAAAAGATTATCCACCTACCTAAGTTCGACAGTTGGTCGTAATCATTAAGAAATCATCACCATTATCACTCAAATATTTAATGAAAGAATATATTATATATTTTTATAACTTAAGCTTAACTTGACGTGCTGTCGACTGTACAGAAACTAAAAACTGTTTTTTAAACTAATTTGTTAAACTTAACTATTACATATTGGATTTCACCGAATGCCAAGATATGAAAAACACCAAGAAAGTGAAATACAACATAAAAAATGTAAAAATTACATACCTATTTCATAAAAACGTTTTTGTCACTTAAATCAAATGTCCAAGTTAAATCAAACATCTAGAGGTAATCTAGTGAGAAAAAAAGTAGATTTCTTGTGGCGTACTTATTTCTCAGATTTTGATTATAAACAATCATTAACTGCACATAAATTACTAGGTACATCTTTCTTGGCTCGTAAAACAGACTCGCGCGCGCGCGTCTTTGCCGGCAACCGAACTGAATTTGTACCATGGACAATACCGCATCGTGTAGGTAAATAGCGCGCGCAAGTATATGTAGTGAAAGAGGCCTGCTCATGCTTTTACGGTGAGGGAAAACATCGTGAAGACACCTGCACATTTAGGCGACTGAATGTGTAACCGTGATCCAAGCTGGTCTGGTTTCCCTGTTAACAGGGACATGGAGGGCAGATGGCAGTCACTCCACTATAATTACTTTATCTGCCACATCCTGGATCATGTTCCAAAGCGGATCCTGGTCTCTCGCATGCGTGTGATAACGATTAGCCGAACGAATCGGGATAGCGCTAGGATGATGATAATTTCACTCACAAGCGCAGCAAGCCCTTACGAAAATTCGTCAACTGACTAACGTTCCCCGTAGCTTAGTTTTTTAATTAAATACACTTAATTAATGTACTTGAAAAGTTCGCACTATACTTAAATTAGCTGCGAGCGAGATTAAATTGTTATTTGGTTAAATCCATAGCAAACTACGATATGATGTTACAACGATGTTGGACCTTAAAGTTCTCGATATAAGGTACTTATACTTCTAACAAAACATAGTTTAGGTTGTGCTATCCTCGTACTAAAATCTGAACATGATAAAACAAGTTCAAAAGATAGCATCAAGCTTAAACGCATAGGTGCAGAAATTAAAAATCTACTGCACTCCACTGACTAAACTAAGGTCAATGCCCTAGTCTACTCTAGGGGGTATTTTTGATTGTAACAATGTACAAAATTTGACTTTCTACATGACTATTGTGACACGTATAGCATCGGCGGAAGGATTCGTTTTTCTTGCTTAACGCAATGTAAAGTGTCAATAATATCGCCTTGTTATTACAAAATAATGAGTATTAAAGAGACAAGTGTTAAATAAATAGCATTAAATAAAAGTTAAGTGTTTATTAAAATGTTTAAAAGCTCATAAACGGGCGATTTATTATAAAATATACTTTAACTTACACACGATAGCGTATTTTTTGCAAAGATGCTCTTAAAAAGTATTTTAACGCCATGTTTTAATAAGTTTAGATTACAAGAAAAACTAATTTTATCGTTCCCCAAAGTTCCCAGTTTAGGGAACGATACCGGTATCGCTACTGGAAATATTCCCCACCTTGGGAATGTTGCTGGGAACGGCACATCCCTACAAGTATTGATGTAATCAAACGCCGGCTCATTGGCGTAGCAAGCACTTGCAAAAATTCGTCGACTGACTAACGTCCTCCGTAGCTTAGTTGGTAAAAGCACTCGCCCGGATAGCGAAGGGACGTAGGTTCGAGTCCCACCGGGTGACACAGTTGATTAATTTATGTAAGTGAAATTTGAATTAATTTCGAAAGAATATATTTTAAGTAGCAAATTAGAACTAATGCTATTATGATCATGAGCACAAGCATGTAATGACTTAATAATCACCCAATAACATACTCGTATTCAATAAGCTTTCTACAGTACAGATATAAAAGTAGAGAAAAATTGAATAAACAACCAAGATGTTAATATAGCAACGTGAAAGCGCCTAAATATTTTTAGGTTATTTCTGTTGATTTTACTAAACAAGATCCTAGGTGGGCGAGGAACTTTCCAAAGAATTGTTTGCCCCTACAAACCTAGTTTACTTTACCAACCCACGGGTAACGTAATAACCTTAGATGGGAAACTTTTGTAAATCTATTTTCGTTTTTCTAACGCAAATTTATTTGTAGTAGTAAATGACCGTTACCAAACGAACATAGATTACGCCATGTTTAAACTTGACCTCGGAAAAGCCTTTGGGATATGATGATGCAGAAATAAACAAAATTTAGACTGGCTCCTTTTCTGGCGAGCAAACATTGATGGGTCAATCTTGAAAGCCAAAAAAAGCAATATCCGGGGGCAAAATCTACCCATAACGTTTAAAATTTATTATAAGAATTTTTAAGATTTTTTTTTCTGAATGTTTAAATTAAATGGGGCACAACAAAAACGGTGTTTATTTTAGCTGAAAACATCTGAAAAAGCCTTGATATTTGATTTCCCTGGGCTGTCCCTTAGTCATTTTTTGAACAAACCATTAAAAAAGTACCTATCTATAGTCATAAATTTAGGATTTTTTGTAATTTAAGAGTTAAAGGGTGAGTTGTTTAATGATTTATTAAATACACAAAGTCTATGCCTGATTGGCTCTTTTTTTAAAAAAAATACTTTGTGTTTGTCCGAGCTCAACAATTGATTCCCTTGGCGCGTCACTAAATGCCACCTGCCTTGCTATCATAAATGTCTACGCCGAAGGCGTGCACATCGGCAAGGTGGCTTTAGTCGCGCTCTGAACATCGCGAGGAGAGGTCGCGTCTCGACGTTTCCAAGCCGGATGTACGAAGGTAAGAATTTGATTCCCCTGGCTTTGTTTCACTAGGTCATTGATTACCCTGGCCACTTTTAAAAATATTTTTTGATGATTAAGAATTTCCTTACTAGGATTAACAGTAGGGTATATAGGACTATTAATTGTTTTTAAAATAATCATTGGCAAAAATCAATCCATTTAAACAAAATCGAAAGAAGATTAACTTTTCTTGCCTCCCCTGGCACTGATTCCCCTGGCAAAAAGCCAGGGGAATCAAAGCTTCCTTAATATCATACTTTCATATTATGAGGCTTTGAGCAGGCCTTTTCCTCTAAGTGTTGCCATATCTTGTAATCTAACGGATTCAAATCTGGACTGGAGGAGGGCCAGTCTTCGTGCCGGATAAAGTCGATTTTACGCGCCGCCAGCCAGTCTTGTGTACTTTTCGCTCTATGAGCTGGCGCAGAATCTTGTTGGAATACCCAGTGCCTGTTATTAAACATGGTATGAGAAACAGGTTCCACAAGGTTCTTGAGGGCTGTATTTTGATACACAACTGCATTCGTTTTTACGCCTTTCACACAAAAATGTACCTCAGTTAAGCCCCAATAAGAGACTTCCAACCAAACCATTAGCGAGGATGGAAAATGACCTCGTTGGACACGCGGAATACGGTTTCTCGCTTCGTCACTGCTGTGTGCGTACACCTACTCATTTTGTTTGTTGTAGCTCTCTTCCACAGTAAATTTTCCGTCCGTTCCGTCCGTAAACAAAAACATCCGAAAAAAGAATTTCCCGATGCGTTTTTCCCGCGTACCGCTTCAACAAATCGCGGCATCTCTTCAGTCTCAGGTCCATTAAACGAGCGTCCAAACGATGTCTTGTTTTTCTTCGATATGCCCTAAGCCCTAAGTCTTCATTTAACACCCTTTTCACCGTATAAGTCAGCCTATTAGATCCCACTGCTGGGAAAAGGCCTCACCTCAACTATGAGGAGGAACGAGCCATACTTCACCACGCAGGCTCAGTGCGGATTGGTGGAGGGGTGTATGTAAGGCAAGTGACAAACCTTACTGTCAGAAGTTATCAAGCCGCCCTAGAGCCTCTGACTAGGCTTAACGACAAATACCACAGATATTAGCCGGGACCAACTGCTTAACGTGCCTTCCGAAGCACGGAGATGCTTGTCATGGACGTCACTTAAATGGTCGGAATGGTCACCCATCCAATCACGACCGCGCCGTGGGTTGCTTAACTTTTGGTATCACTACCAAAGCGCTGCCGCCACTGCGCCACAAGCATCTCTAACTTTTCACCGTAGTCCTGCTTAACCCCATCTGAAGGGCCAACAGTTTCTGCTTACGTATGAGATTTTTTTGAATTCGCGCCTTCACTGCTTTTATCACTGCTGGAGTCCTAACAGAGCGAGGGCGACCATTTCTTGACCTGTCATCTACACTAGTCTTCATTGTATCGTTTTATGGTACGATAAACGAATCTTTTGGCTATATCCAAAATTTTTCAGTAAGTCGAAAATCTAATTTGGCGCGTAACCGCAACGATGCAAGTGACGTCTTTAAGTGTCCACTCAATATTCAAAAATGAAGAAAATTATAATAAGTACACATTTTTATATTTTCATGAAAAATTCTAAATTCGAATTCAATAAACTTTTTTGTGGCCAGGATTTTAAATTCAAAAGTTTTTATTGTGTGAGAGAACTTATGACCTAACTATGTATATTATCCTAGCGGCCGCCAGCGAATTCGTCCGCGTGGCCTCTCGGGGTGGAATTTTAAAAAATCCTTACTTAGTTCTTCCTTACACTCTCAAAGTAACATGAATGCCAGATTTCAGCTTCTTGCGTTCAGTAGTTTCGGCTGTGCATTGTCTGTCAGTCAGTCACTCAGTATCGGAAGAGTTTTATAATGTAGATATTTGATTAAAATTGTATTAAAATAAACGATTATTCTACACAACATGTTTTATTTTGATTCCCCTGGCATCCAAATTTTAAAGTCATATATCTTTATATCTAAAAATGTAACAGTGATGCCTACTTGTAAAATATAATAAATAAATAAATAAATAAATTGTTCCAACAAGCACACCAATTACCTAGCCTCATACTAAGCGTGAGCTTGTGCTATGGTGACTAGGATAACGGATAGACATACTTAAATACTTTTATTAACATCCATGACTTAGGTACAAATGCTCGTGCTCATCACACAAACATTTGCCCTTGCGGGATTCGAACCCGCAACCGCCTGGTTTAGAAGTCCGTGGCGCGAACCACTACACCAAGACGGTCGTCATCAAACAATATGTTTACAATAATGTGATATTAAGCTTAAGTTTTAAAAAGTGCCAGGGGAATCAACCAAATACGCCCAATTTCAAGATTTACCCTGATCTTCCTTCAACTCCAATTCATAACACTCAAAAGGGTCTTTTGAATGTTATGAAGTGGATTTCAAGTCTCGAGATGCCGAAACGACTCTTACCTATTATACAGTGATCGGAGTAGGTAGAGCTACTGTGGTTTAATGACCGCAAACATTGATATTAATACCTATGGACATTATCCTCCGAAATTTTAATTTTCGGTAGATCATATTTTTATAACTTGTAAATTGTTTCTTGTTCACCGATCTCCGAATAAATGCTTTTTCTTTCTTTCTTTCTAATTGAATCTCCGGGTCGTAATTTTTGAAATTGTTTTTTAATAACACCCAATCTCAATGACTTTTAATTTACAAGCAAACATTTTTATATAAGTTGTGAGACGAGCACTTATGGAACCCGACGTTACTTATCTCTTAATTCTGTCGATATAAATTTCTTTTTTATTTAAGTAATAATCTATGCTTTTATCACACCCTGGAATTCGGATCTAATGTCTTCGGATGAAAAAATACATTTTCTGACTAGTACCAATGAAGTTAGTTGTACAGGATAAATAAGTTTTTCCATTAAAAGAGCTTTGCGCTAAGTTTCTCGTTACATCGAAGAAAATCCTGAATAATGTCGTTTCGTACTACGGAAATGTATCCCTTCTTATAAGATTTCATTTCATAACTGATATTTCTTGATACGCTTTCATATAACATGGGATCTTTTTGTAATAATCTACAATCTATTTGACTACTGTTTGAGTAAAGTAAAGTAGAACTTAAGTATCTATACGAGTACAACCCCACTGCCAGTCACCGACAGTACCTTTATTACTTCTTCTTCTTTTAGTTTTTAGGTGACAAAAGTCGTACGTAATGGATAACTAACTGTCACGTGAAGTATCAGTTGAAAGTAGTATATTCTAGTGTATTATCTAGATAAGTATTTAAGATCAAACATATAAGGTAAATAGGTACTTATCTAAATTAATTAATTCGTACTTAAATGTGAAATTCAAACAAACATCACATCCAAAATTTCCCCGTGTACCCACATCAAATCAAGTGCGTGATTGCCTAACGGGGTTAACAGTCAATTAGGGGTGTCTCTTCACTGCGCGACATTTCAGTGAGCACTCAACCAGTATTTAGTGAAGTGAGAACTTCGATACATGTACTACCGTCGTCTTGTCACCGTAATCTTAAAGATTCGTATTGAACTTGATATTGTTGTTTTGCTCGCTGTTCTCACTAATTCGGAGGTAGTATTTGTGGGTAAGGAATAAACAGTGGGCTCGACTCCAATGTGCCCTGCCAAAGATTAAATTTTTAAACGCATTATCTCCCTTCCTCTGCCAAACAAACGAAAAGAGACAAACTATAATAATTTACAAACGTTAGACTAAACAGCTGTCAATGAGGGATTTTCCTAGTGTCAAAAATTAGTACTTAAAAATCCGCTAGATGGCGCTGAACAACCTAAGCGAGGTAGAATTTTATTTTAGAAAATAATGGTTTTAGCATTTATTATGTTATAATGTTTATGTTTAGCAAGTTTAAGATTCACGCGTACTGACAGGTAATCATTAAGACGTTTTTTTCATTAAATTTTATTTTTAACTGCATTGTGAAACTTGCAATTTTTTTACGTAAGTACTTGCACTACATGTCTGTACATATAATATTACTATAATTTGTTATTGTTTTATGCTTCATCAGAAAATCCCTCATTGCTAAGGAAATTGCAGAATCCACAGACAGTTCAGTAGAGATGTATTCGATGACGACTAAAGTTAGACAAAAACACGCAAAAACTTGAAAAAATAAGTACTTTATTTTACTTTTCTAAATATTTTTTAGTCTGTCTCTTTTCGTTTGTTTAGCAGAGAGAGGGAGAGACTGAACTTAAATTTAATCTTAAAGACAGGACACATCATACACCACAATTATACTTTAAGTTAGGTATCGAATAACTCATAATTTCTTATCCATACTTTTCAATTGCCTTTCTCTGTCATATGGGGTTCTCTCTTGTTTGTAGGTGAGCATGCTTTGGATAAGCCATCTTTGACCCGATTGAGTGAGACTTTTGTTCTTCTTGTTATTAAAAAGGATTTGTGATAGGCTAAAGTGATAGTGGTGGTAAATGAGCTGTTTTGTCTAATTTATTGTTTAAATCATATCGCAGTTTAAAATAATGCCTTGCTGAACCCAGATATTTGCTTTTTATATTACTAAACAGGGAAGTACCGAGAACCATAAGGTATTAAGTGCCAAAAAGAAACAAACTAAGTCTTTAATAATCAGGTATTACTACTATCAAAATTAACTTATTTTTTTCTATAAATTATATATTGATTTGGTAACTATTTAGTACCCAATGTTTAAAGTTAAATCTTGAATGTTTAACAACATAACTGAAAATAAATTCAAAAATGAAGCTACATAATAAAATTACCTGCCAAATGTAAATACATAGGGGAGCGAGGGGCTTGTTGTAACAGTTTTCATGAAAACTAATATATTTTGAGATCTATTTATTAAATTGCTACTAAATAAAGATGGATGGATGCTATAACTCTTCCTCTACGAAATCAAGTAAAAATAATACTATAAGTATTGGTAATTATTTTACAATCAATTATTTTTTAGAAGAAGTGCGGTGATTCAACTTACCCCGTGCTTGGGGCAAGTTGTAACGTCTACCGGGGCAAGTAGTAACGACAAAAAAAACGACAATAATACCTCTAATCATTTATTTTTTCTTTATTTTAAACAAAATAGAGATCTATTTTTGCAAGTGCTTGCTACGCCAGTGAGCCGACTGACTAACGTCCTCCGTAGCTTAGTTGGTAAGAGCACTCGCCCGGATAGCGAAGGGACGTGGGTTCGAGTCCAACCGGACGACACAGTCGATTAATTTTTGTAAGTGAAATTTGATTTAATTTCGTGAAAACTTGCAAAATAATTGCTTAAGTTATAAAAATATAAAAAATAGAGATCTATCTAAAGTAGGTATTATATAATTCTTATCAAAAATCAACTCAAATAAACTTTCTAAGTATTTAACACCTAACAATTAAGTAATTAACAGTTTTATTTAGTTAAACACTACTTATTTAATCATCATGACACTTTTTAATCACAGTTAGTAATTAATTTTTTTATATCTTACGTATGCTTCGTAACTATCTTTTGATATCTATCTTACAAAGTATTGTACTTGTTGTAACACGTTACAACAAGCCCCGGGATTTTGTTACAACTAACACCATGGTATGATTTTTAACATTTATCAAGATAACTATTTAAAAAAAATTGCCAATTCAAAAACTGTTACACATTATCAGAGATAGATAAATTTGAATGTAAATAAGTTAAAGAAAGTTTAAAATTAGCCGATAATAATAACGCAAACCAAAATTTTACGACAGTACAATTTTTTATTACCTGGCAAAAATGATGCACGTGCACATTTCCATATGCTATGGCTATGGCAACATGATGCGGCGCGGTTTATAGGTCAAATCGAGTTAAAGAAATACGTTAATAAAGTTTAAGGTCCTAGTAAAAAGAGCCTGTCACTATTTACCCCTGTTACAACAAGCCCCTCGCTCCCCTACATGATCGTTATAACGATCGGTAGCAAGATCTGGGTAAAATTATCCTTTATTGTGCCACTATAATCATGTTCAATAAATTGTATCCAGATCTAATTCCTGATATACCTACCCTGTTGTCCATTGATGCGAATGATTTAATTGATCAAGCTTGCCGATAATTCCAATAGGTTTTTAATGTTAATAAAAATAATTTCCGAATGGATTCATGCCTGACATTTTGGCTTAGACATAATACTATAGAGGTTAGAGAGTGTATCTTACACTTCATGACATTGCTCAACTTGAAGTAAGCAACTTCCGCGCGCTAATGACTCACCTTACCTCTTTTTAAATGCACTATCATTGATAGTAACAATATTTTCGATACACTTACAGTGATGTCTGTTTGTCCACAGACACAGATCGTGCATCATGAGGCTAGTGGTGCCAGGGTGCGTGAGCGACGCGCGCAGCGTGCCCGGCCTGCGCGTCGTCGTCCTCGTAGCCGTCATGGCGCTCTACTTGACCATGGGTAAGTATGGTGAATTCAGTGGCCGGCACATCACACCATACATTTGTGCTGCAAAATCACCTTGGTCACAACTGAATAATTCTCATAATTCGGTGAAACGGCAGTCCGACATGACCGTAGAGAGATCAGGCGCAGGACCAACGGCTTAACGTACTTTCCGAGGCACTGGGGTGTTAACACCACCAACTTTATTACTCTGGAGCTGTGTCAGTTACTTCAAGACGGAAAAGCCCTACACTATCGGTCCGACCCGGGATTCGAACCCGGGACTTCGTAGATAGTACCGACGAGACAGTCTTGAAGTTTAAGCTGTGTGTGACCTAAAAAACCGGCCAAGTGCGAGTCGGACTCGAGCACGAAGGGTTCCGTACCATTAACTTACAACATTAGACAGTATAGGCAAAATTATACTGTTCTTTTGGAAAAAAGTATATATTTTCATTTTATTTAGAATTTCAAAAGTATTCATCACAGGATACCCGAAACAATTTTAAATAAAAGTTTCCGCGCCTGTTTCTTTACATGAGTGATTTGAAGTTTATAGGTCCAAAGACTTTAGAAATTACGGGGGGGGGGGGGACACAATGTAAACAACTTTAGCGGGCTATATCTCGCAAATGGTAAAGCTGATAAAAAAGTGTTGTATGAAAACCCTACCTTTTTTTCATAGTCCTTTTCAACGATACCCCACACAAGGGGGTGCACTCAAAAAAATAATTCACCCCCCCTTTACATGTAAGGGTACCTACCCTTAAAAAGGGCTAATTTTAATTTTTGTATTTTTAAAAATGAGATCTATATGTGAAGTATCCTCGAACCAAGTTACATGCAAATCAGTCCATAAGCGTTTAAGATATTCTGCTGTGACAGACTAGGACGGACGGACTGAACGATCTTATAAGGGTTCCTTGTCGGACTACGAAACCCTAAAAACCAGCCAAGTGCAAGTAGCATATAATTAATACTACTCAACCAAGCCAACTAGGCGAATGTCAAATGACTTACGACGGCGAATACAACGAAAACACCGAAGGCAAAAAAACCGAACCGAAAACCGAAGGAAAAAGCAATATTGGTACAATTTAATAAAAATGCGTAAGTTTTTTAACATTGTTGGTTACTAATTTCCGGTATTTTCGTTGTATTCGTCATTGTGATTCGTCTAGTTGGCTTGGTCGGGTAGCACGTAAAGAAATCTCCAGCCGGATGCCTTAAAATCAATACGTTGTGGGTATTCCATTAAGTGATTACTGTCTTTGGCAGCAGTTAATTAAAATACTTACACTTACACGAACCTGTAAATTATTTCTATTTTTAGCTCATTCCCTCCAAATGTATACTATTATTAAATCGTTTCTTCCCCTTCGGAAAGTTTTACTCTGGTTACTGTTAATTCTGTTTGTAAGTATTTATTATACTTAAATGATTTTTATTCGAAAGGAGACAAAACTTTTTTTAAACGTAAACAAAATAAAAAGTAAATAAAAATACGTTTCGAATAGCATTTGCTTTATTATGAGTACGTGCGTGCTCCCTATATAGGATGCTTAAATTCAGTACACGCTGATCAAATGAACATTATGTTTCACAAGTAAAAAAATTTTTTTAAATTCTTTTGTTTTTTTTTTCATTAATTTCATTTTTTATTTCTAAAGGCATTGTATTAATAAGTTTAGGTCTTAGGTATTTATTTGTTCTTTTTCCATATTTATTAGTAACTTTTGGAATATTAAGTTTTTTATCGGTGATACTTCTATTATTATGGTGATGATGTCCATTGTTTTTTTAAATCATTCTATCCTTGCATCAGAAAGATTTTTTTAAAGCCTTACGAAAGCTATTTATTAATAGAGTTCATTTTCCTCATTGACACTCCAAGGTGAACCCTTAAAATATTATCAGGCATTTTTCAATTAACTTTTTTACAACTTACTAGATTTTTTAGCTTACATTTTTACTTAAAAGTCTTAATTGAAGCACAGACCGTTGTATTTTTTTTTACAAATGATTAAACATTTGATAATATTTACTGTCAGTTTTATTGGAAGAAATACTAAAGAAGTAGTTATACTAGACACATTATCTTTGTTATATTTAAGTTAAACTCTCTTGCAAATTTAATCTTATAACTATAGATAGTTCTCATAAAGACCCCGGTTATTACTTTTGATGTTATAAATAAATAATAATGTAACTTGATTTAGAAATAAACTAACTGGTTACCTAACAGCTTAGAACATCGTGAATGATGTTTGTTGTATAGAAATAGCGTGCAGACGATGCATGCATTATTACGAGTATATACTTAGTTCAGAGGCGACAAGTTGGGAGACTTGCTCACAGCTCAGTCGATTGCCTAACCTTTCGGCCACCCTGGCGTTGGCAGAGCGTGACGAAATTTTCAAGTGCTGTAAAGCCGCGTTGCCGCGTTAATGCCAACGCCAGAGTGGTTACGCACACACCCGGTATGCGAGGAACGCGGGTTCGATTCTCGTCTATGGTAGTATTTTTTTCAAGTGCAACAATATCTAATATTTAGATTACAAAGTGAATGCTTATCACTTAAACACTTAATTTATCGTCAAATCAGTGTAGGTACATAATTGTTTAGCTGCTGGTCGTTTGAACTATCCTACAGCCTGTAATGTTGTCCACAGGAGCGTCGGTGTTCCAAGCCATCGAGAGTCCTCTGGAGCGCGACCTGGAGGAGCAGGTCGCTCAGCTGAAGCTGAACTTCCTCAGAGACCACCCGTGTCTATCAGGTTTGTTACACTGAAAAAAATGATTGGTTAACAGTAAAAAAAAATGGCTTCTAGTAGGCCGTAATCTAGTGACTTGCGAACTTCTGGTTATCAGTAACAAACTAGTTTTGTTACTGATAACCAGAAGATTGTATATATTTAACAAAATTGACTTCCCTACAACGAAACCTTCAACTAACAAAACTAGTTTGGTTGATCCTTTTTTTAGTAATTCCTCTAGGATGGAATACATGCGTTGAGAAACAGAAATATAGTATGTTGCACAATCTTTATAGCTGCTTCATACATTAAATCTGACGATAATTACGTAGGTACCTAGCTGAAGAAGAATCACGATGATGTCATCCGAACATTGAATGGGATCTAAAAGAGTTTACCTTCAAAACGATAACAAGAAAATTAGGCTTGCCTGAAATATGTAGATTTATTCGCCAGTCGCGTGCAATATGCATAAAAAAAATTGCAATATGTTCAAAATGTCGCGTAAAATAAACACCCATGTATTAGATCAGTAATTGTCCTTAGTTTAGGCAAGTAAATATTTACATAAATGCCCTGAATTACTACGTAACTACTTATAATACGCATAGTTTGTTATTGATTAGTTAACGTCAGATATTAATGATCTTAATTCTGTATCTGACCTGTTTATGTTTGCGCCACTCACTTTCTAAGTACATTATTGCATCAGCTTTGACTCCGAGGAAAATTAAACTTGTAATCAAGAAAGTTATAGTTTATAGTGTCAATTGATACGACTTATTTGAAATAACTAAGTAATGATCTTACATTAACATCAATCTAGTGTCGAAAACTAGTTGAAATTTATGCACAATTTACGAGTAAGTATGTATTGGGAATTCGCCAGCTACTCCTATGTACGATATGTACCTATTTCTCCTATTACATGACTCGATTATTTTTAGTGTAAGTATTCGATTGAGTACCTAATACTGATTATAACTAACTTTTTCATACCAAAAATCCGTTAACGTAGATCTACCAACCTCTTACAAGTGTTTGAATTCATAATATTTATACTCGTATATTTTATTTTACGATAGCTTGATGTTTCTCGGAAAAGGACACAAAAGTCTACTAACTCCATCGAATGTCATTTAGTTTGTTTGCCTACCTCAGGTACAATTGGAAGCACGTCAGGTTACGCTTTGAAACACGAAAACAGCTTTTATTACGCAGGGAATAGAGGCGGTCCTAAGGTCAAAGTGGGGTATTCTGACATACGGCCGTGTCTACTAAGGAATACACGTATTTGTTATTCTCGAAGGCCTCTGGAATAAAAGATCGAAGTCTTCACCCAAGGCCTTCACGTTTCACTGAGCCTGTCTGTCTGAAAGGCTTCCAGTCTAGTCTAGATCAAACAATCAAGAATACCAATATGCGTGCTTTCTTTATGTAAATATAGACGCCATCTTTCGAACGCGATACTGAATAACCATTCAATTACAGGGTATGATTTTAACCATTAAATTCTACACATACAATGTAGGTACATAAAATAATAATTCGAGTGACATATCGTTCGTTCATAGTAAAATATACCATTAAGGTCACTCAGTACCTAGTCTGGCATTGGTGTTTTGTTAAATAATCGATAGTACTTTAGAACTTTGTACATTACGCAGATAGGCGTATTACCTATCTAAATACCTATATTTGTTATAGCGTAATCTAATTAGACCAATACTTGACCTATACGCATCTAGATATGGCTAGTTAATAAACTGTGATAGCTACTAATAGGCACGAGTACCTTCATGTATTTCGTTATCTATAACAAATGTAGTTAAGAACTGCAAATCAATCATATTAACTAAGTGTTGGACTTTATAATGGCGATAAGTTCCGTGGGTAAAGGATAAAACATAATACCTGTTTGAGAGTTTAGGCAGTGGATTACACGTGGAGGGCGACAATGATAGGTGGAAAATTAGTCAGGTCTGAGCACTTATAGCTAGGTACTTGCCGGTCAGGGTTCAGGTATCACTTCACAGGCCACAATCACTCGAAATGTCTGTAAGGAGCTTCACAGGATACACACGCGGGGAAAGCGCTCTGGTCAGTCTAGTACATGTGTCATAGGGAACGTCTCGATGTCGACTCGATCTCCGGGGTTCTCACGGTACGTTTTAAACAAATAAAAATAAGGCAGGTATGCGTGTGAGTGTGCGCGGCGTAGTATCAATAGGGTACACAAACAAATCAAAATATTGTAGTAAACAATACCTATTGGAGCTATAATGTTAATATCTAACTCACAGGGACGGATGAGTTTTGTAATCAGATAAAAAACATCCAATGGTTTTAATAATTTCGACTGACGACTTGAAGGCATATTTTTTACGTTTGTAATCATGCCAGACTAACATCACACAATCTTCCAATCCAATTAAATTAAAGTCTGAGAAGCCCTTATCAAAACATGTAATTTTGACTGTGAAACAAAAACGTAAATTGTCGAAGTTCGTTCCTGTACGGTTTCCGAGAAATATGATCCTACATCACACCAGTTGCCACAGCTAGGTCCTCGAGAGTGATATCACGGTCAATAAGGATGTAATCAATAAATACCAATATAACTTACTTAAGTATCCAAGTACCTATTTTAACTAAGTTCTACTAGCTGGGTTGCCAATGAACAGATGGACACCATCTATTTACGAGTTTGTGTAGTGGGCAATCTCTAAATATTTTTAAAATTCTTTCACCCGTAGATAGCTACATTATTCATGCCGGGGCGGGTGTTTAATATAATAAATTGTGACAATTAGTTCTTGATAAGTGTCTACTCATAATTATTTTTAAACTTTAAGCAATTTCTTCGCAAGTTTTTACGAAAGAAAAGTTTGCACACAAAAATTAAACGACCTTGTCGTTCGGTGGGACGAAACAAAGTGTCTGCTCACCCCAGAGAGACACGATACATAGATTTAGTAAATATGATGTGTGTTACCGTCACTTTCTACAAATACCTACCTACCATGGTCAAACCATGGCAACCAAAAGGACAAACAGTAGGTAAATACTTAAACAAATACTCAAAGTTTAGTTTAGACTAGAATGTAGACCAATGCCACTAAATTGACGTTACATAAATATCATAAGTACTCATGTAGGTAATGTTAACTGCTCAAACATAGTTGTTTACACTATTGCACGGCCATAGCTAAAAACGTTACATTTTAAAGTAATTTTGTCATTCAAATGAGATTACCCATAATTCCTTAATTTTATCACTCTATCGATAGTCTGTAGATACCTACATACCATATTTATTACACCTACCTTCACACATCCAATGTAATTTACAAACACCGTCTGACAACGCTACGCGTAGATAACAGAAGTCTTATTTGCCGAGCGGACTCAACGACGGCCCTTAGTCGATCAACGGTCAGTGCCCGGTACAGACCACTCGAACCCGCGCCCGCGCAGGCTACCGCCATATCATATTTCCTACCCGTGCTCCACTAAAATGTATAAAAATGGTCATTCTTAAACTCGAAAAATGCCGTCGCGACACTAAAGTGACCGAAATCATCGCGCTTTTCTTCGAGCCGAATCACCCAAAACGTTTTTACAAGTACAGTTGACCAACGGGACCCGCGTTCCGGGATTATCGGTTTGTGTTCTGGAACAATATTTGTGGTAACAAGCCGGCTAGTTAAAAAACTTGTTCCTTTCGCGCGTTAAAATTCAAAATTCAAATTCGACTGACTTTTTACTTTTTTCTCGATGGAGAAGCAGAAGTATCCAAGGATCCATTCCTATGGGAGTATGAGCTCGGCCCGTAGTGACGATGACATGATTGTGCACAGCCAGCTGTTTCCTTACCCGAAGAAAATGGTTATTGAGAGGGAGATTTTGTATGAGGAGGAGCATCCTCCCTTCCAGCCACTGTTCGCGACGTCTCGCTTCTTCGGGAAGGCGAGGTTCACGTGCCTGCTGTTGATATACGTGGTGTTCTACGTGGTCTACCTGGTGACGGGGGCGTTGGTTTTTTCGGCGCTTGAAGCTCCTCTGGAAAACCAGATCAGGCTTGATGTCCTCAAGGCGAAGCAAGAGTTCATGTTGCAACATCCTGATGTCACAGGTAACATTTGTTCAAGTTTTAGGCCAGGTAATATTTGACTAAGTTTTAGGTCAGGTTGTATGGCCAATGAGAGGTTATTTACTTGTCCCTTTTACCTACAAATAGAAGGATTTCAAAGTCAACATTTGTTGAATAAATTTTAGATACTGCGAGGCAATTATGCTTGACTCAATTAATTAGCCAAACTTGGTTGCATCTAGCCAACCGGCACTAACCGCATAGCCGCGGTTTGGTTACATTAACTAACTACTATAGTACACTTAATAACATCTTGGTTTAATTGTTTCTTATAACTTACTATCGCCGGGTAACTATTGTGATCATAATTGAAAGGGTCAATCAAAGCTCTGTAACCTCGAAAATAAAAAGGTACATGGTAACATTCCCGTAAATAACTATTCTAATGATAATGACCATGAAAGTTTAAAACAGTATAATATTAAACTAGCTAAAGAGCTAAATCTAAATAACCTACCTGCCTAACCCAAGTAGCAAACAAATGTCTAAAAATGGTATTGTAGATATCTTGAGGACAAAAAGACAAATTCCAGGTGTTGCCTTGGCTAATATTGTTACGTCCCTCAAGATATCTAGTAGATATCCCCCAAGGGTCAGTTAAGTAAAAGTGGGCACAGTATTTAGGACAAAGTAAAGAAAAAGTTAATACTACTGTTAATACAGACTTTAGCCCTAGTTAAGACTATGGTATTGTAAAGCTCTACAATATGGATTTGAAGATATCTTTTAGATTGACTTTAGATAAAAAAAATAGTTTTGAAGATATCTACAATTCTTAGTTAAGTATGTCAACAATTAATATCACAAATTCGATCTTAACTTAATGAAGTAAAATTTAATTCTTTTGTTAATTTATATAATTTTACTTTAGAAAATATGGTTTTAAGGTGAACTAAACTTAACTCAGAGTGAACAGGCTTCTTCTGGGTGAGCTCGCTCCATCATCGACTCTGTCTGTGCCACGTCTGGCTTAGTCTAGAGTCAAGAGCAAACCCATTTCAAATAAAAAAAAAAATATTTATGAAAATGGCGATGAAACAACATCGTTTCTTATTTGAAAAGACTGTTTTATGTCTTTGTATGCATTGGTAATTTAAAACGCATGACGGTTTTTCTCGTGTAAAATTGATGGAAAGTGCTATAGAACTGACGGGCCTTTACAAAACCAAAAAAGAAACAGTAAACTTTCGGATAAATGTATTGGAAATTAAAATTTCGTTGGCGTATAGTGCAGAATATTACCTTTTCTAATAACATACGAAACAATAATGTTATTAGAATTACATTGACAAAAATATGACTCTTATTTACTCTAGATTTGGATGAAATTTTGTACGAAAATATATATATTTTTTTTTCACTGAAAGAGTAAAATGGCGTTAATTCTTGTTTGTCTTAACGAAGTAAAACTTGAGACAATACCGATTTTATTAGGTTAGTTTAGACAAAGTGGAGACAAGTTACATTTGACGTAGTGCTAGTAAAGAGACATTATGCTTAAGTTATACTAAAAACCGTATTAGTGAATGACAAGTTAATACCTCTTAGTATTAAACGATTCTTTAGTTTCTATTAGTTAAAACTATTTTACCTGATGTTTTCTTATCTTGTTATTTCATTATTTTTGTTTACTTGGTGGTAAAGTGAAGTGTATGCAACAAGGAACTATTCATTTTTATTAAGTTATATAATAAATAAATAGTTTTTTGTTGTGGCTAGTAAAGCTGCAGTGTCCTGTTGTATACTCGACGTTATCGATGTTATGTTTTTGACCAAACTTCCTCGCAATTCACATTCTCCGTTAACGACGCTGGCTGGCTGGGCTGAGTTGAACATGTCGCAGTTGTATCAGTTGAATCACTTGATCCCACACTGTTTGCAGCTAACTTTCTATATTTTAGAACGCGCCGACGAAAACCACCAGATCTTTTTAATTTTTCAATTTCTTCCATTTTTCTTATTGGTTTTGTTTGGTTTAAAACGTCCCGTTAAATCTAATAGTACTATAAACTTAATACTTTTAGCAAAGTAAGAATAAATCACTCTCCAGAAAAACAGTTTCTAGACTTTGGTGTTACAATTGTCTTAGATACAACTTAGAAATCTATTTTGACTATACAAGACTAAACAAATTCTTCAATTATTCTATTTTATTTTAAGTGAACCTTTAAATATTCCGAGTATGGTCAAAAAGGTACGGAGTAAGTATACTTAATTCAAAATGGTTTTAGGAACACTTAACTTTGTCTTGGATATTCTTGAATTGCTTAAGTAGTGGTAGTCTGAAACTATTTTACGGTTTTAAAGAAAAAAATAACTTAATAAAACCCTTTTTGATTTAGTTAAATCAAACTTTAGATAGACTATAGACAGGTAAGATTTAACTACTATTCTTAATTGCTACTTGGGAAGTACCTACCTACTTAAGGATTAGGTAAGTATATGTCTGCATACTATGCTATGACATAGCATGATGGTGATAACATTTTTACCATCAGGTTCTATCGATTTGAGAAAAAATATGATACAGCTTGTGATTTACGAGCTACCTAGGTGCATTAATTTGACTGACAGCAATTTGATTTACTTAGGCGGGGTGAACTTTAATCCCTAGAAAAACTTTATGTAGTTATAACTGCAAGGTACCTATTTTGAGGTGTATCTATGTATAAGTTCAAATACAAGGTAGGTATTTACAAGGTAATTTGTAATCCCTAATAATTAAGATACCTATTGTGCTTAAGAAGAAATAAATAAATTTTATTATTATTATCAACTTAGAATACATACATAACAAAGTGTAGAAACTCCTTTTAACTCCTTTTTACGAAGTACTAGTACTTATTCTGTGCTTTTAAGCAATATAATGCTTGTGTTAGGAGAGTCTTCTCTTTCATAACAAGAATTTACAGTAGTATACATCATTCATATATACATCATCATCATTTAAAGTTGGTACTAAGTGACATAATAATTTAATGCAGTTTATTTAGTTTTTAAAATAACATAAACAATTAAAAGCTGTCTTTAAATTGACACTTGAAATCCAATAGCACTCATACAACTTTAATTAATAAATTAAAGGTTTGTCAAAATTACATATTCTATATCAACATATTTACGTAGTTACTAATATATAATATTATCTGTGATATTACCATCTTGATAAGAAGTACATAAAATAAAAAATATATACTCAACCACTTCGTAATTAATTCGCAAAACGATTAAGTAAATATGAATCTAACATTCTAAGTATGCATTGTTTTTAAAATCGTTACGTAACGACATTCCTAAATTAATTGACATGTTTTTTGTTAGTAACCAAATAACTTATGTAAATAATAATTATTAACTGCAGTTATATTAAAATTGTTGTATTCACTTAGATATCAAATGTATAAACAAACAGCCAGTCGACTTATCTATTTGTAGGCATCATACTTACATCACTTGGTAAGTGCCTTGTTTGAGTGCCCGCATGATAATCATGTGTTCGCTTGCATGACTTCACAGACACAAGTGTGGGTAGGAGGTGGAGGGTAAGTTTACCCCCTTACTAATAAATAATAATTATGCCGCTGTTATACCTAACTCTAGAATAAATATAAAATTTCGATTTAATGACAAATAGGTGACATGTTGAGTTGAGAAAATGTTCCAAATTAGCCGTTTAATATTTATTTACGTGCTATAGAATGTCAAAATTATTATGAGTAGTAAGGCAGTTAGAAAAATACCAACTTCGTATAACTATTTTATATAACAAGTGGACAATTTCTCAAAAAGAGGTAGGGTAGCATATAAACCTATTTCCAACAATGACATAGTGTCATTTTCGCAATATTTTAAAAGCTAACATTGTTTTGCTGACGGTTAATAAAGATATTATTGCTTTCCTGAGAGCTAAGTACCTACTGCTAGTAATAGTAGTTATAATAATTGAAAGCATCGACTATCTTATTTTCGGGTTTTCACGAGCCGTTTAGTGACCATCTATCAATTATTAATTAGACTTTTTTACTAATATTACAACTTTATATTATTTTAATAATTTAAGATGACAAAATGGGTAATAAGTGCGAGTTTCGAGTTTAATATAGCCATTTCTCAAGTATCTTTAATTATTCGCCTTCTTTGCAAGATCATAATATTCATATTTTAGGTACGAGTAAAACCAAAGTAAAGAATGTGTTTTTATCGCTTACATCTGCGCACAGGTCTTTATTAGGTAATTTCTATAAAAATACTGAAGAAAATCTCTCGAAAAACGGCGTTTGAGTCAGGTGCGCGGCAAATTACGCACCCTTGTCAAAACGGTATTACTTGGAGGTACGGAAACGGTTTTTATAGCCCAATTTTAGGATTGATTGATACAAGTAATACCTACTTAAACTTGAGGCTTCGGTGTTACAGTCTTTGACTTGTGACTTGTGTATTTTTATGTTTTTAGAATGACATTTGTCTTAATTAATTAAAACAATTAATTGTTAGGATCAATTTTATTATTAATATCTTACCAGTATTAATCTACTACTAGCTAACTTTGATAAAATATTTTTTTTTTTCAATTATGCGTACAGTAGGTAGGTTTCGTTAGTATTGTACATTGGTATTATACCAAAACCAACAGAACATACCTAATCCTACATTGAATTCTGAGTAAAATGACGCGATGTGAAGCGTTATTAATAAATTTCACCGTAAAACGTCGAGCCAAATGAAACCCTTTACTTTATTTAGAGTGAAAAACCATTTCCAAGCTGAGGCTCGAATCTTTTGTGTGAAATTATTAGAAATATTTATAAGGTATTGTTCAGACACAATGCAAAGCCGTATGTAGAATAAAAGTCCAAATAAATATTTTTAAACTTTTATTCAAGCTTAATTTGAAATGATAATAAATAATGCCTTCACCTAAAATAAAGTGTGCGTACTGAGATAACTTTCAGAAAGGTGGAGCTAATAAATATTTTTAATTTTTTAGCTATTTTATTTCTAAAGTCAATGTGTCTAACCTCCTTTAAGTCAGTATCAATAGTACACGAACAGTAACAAATACTGTCGGCCCTTATTATTATAGATACTGAAGAAGGTCCTAGTTCATACAGGGTGAGAACGGAGGATGGTGAATTACACAGAAGACATGCTGACCAGATTCTGGCAAGAACAGTTACCCAAGTACCCAGTCAATGGAATCCAGACCATCATGGGACCGACCAGACATGGAATCTGATTCCGGGCAAATTTCCCCGTGCTACCTAATTCTGATTTGTAGCGAGACATAATTGGTGTTCCTAATTGATCAAACTGTGATTCATTTGTTATGAATTATCATAATTTTCAGTTATAAAGGATGTTATGTAAATAATAATAATAAATAAATCTTTATTGAGCCATATTACAATCAGGTCAGCTTAGACTAATGTAGTTATTAGTAAAAAAGCACAGCGCGGGTTCAGCAGCTGAAAGTGATCCCCCCTCAATCTAGATGTGAGTCTGTATCTCCAAGGATAGAAGCAGATCCAGATGAGAACCGTAACTTTGAGTATTAGTTAAATTAACAAATATTTTTTCAAAAATAATTATGGCTAATTTATGATACAAACAAGGAGCACTTACTTCCCAAAATAGATTTTGTCTGATTGTTTGGGAAGAAGGTATATCTTAATATTAAGTGTGTGAGTGAGAGTGTGTGTTTGTGTGTGTGTGTGTGTGTGCGTGTTATATATGAACAGTGTGCCGATTTACGCGCGTATATTGTGAAAAGAAATGTTACTGTAAATAAAATATAGATTGGCAGCATTGAAGGGCTACGTCATGATATGGTTTTCAGCAAGTCCTCAGTATTCTCGTAGTCGAGAGTTTGTAAATAATTGCGAATACATGTTTTGCATTCATGTTTGGTGCTGGGATATATGTTATTTATTTTATTAAATTATTATAGAGTTTACAGCTAATTATCGAAAAATGGCGTCTTGCTAGAGCAGTTCTATGAGGTGGAACAGGGCAAACATTGTGTGATTTATGTTTTTTATTAAGTTCAGGATCAAATTTTAGTTCAGAATGCTTTCTTAGAATAGTATGGAGTATGAACAACTGTCTGACATTTAACACATCCGTGTCCGCATACAGCTGAGCTGATGTATGTAAACATTGGGTAGATCAATACTAATTTTTATTATACTTAACAATGTAGGGTAGATTTGTTTCTATAAATAAACTCAGGTTTGCTTCAATACTCAATCGTGTTATATATTTAAGTATCTATGTAAATTCCGTATAAGTGACCTATATCTGTGAAGCTGGAAGGAAAATTCCAATCGCTTCGTCGCGTAAGGCGACTTGACTTGACAACCAAGTGCAGCGACGTATCGGCGCGGCCACACCCCCGCTGCCGATAGGGCCCAAGACTGCGCGCGCGGTGCTTGAGCGAGCGGGTGTGATTTGCACCTATGGGTCCCAGTTTTAGTTAGATAGAAAGATATAGATACTCTCTATTGCACGCCACACACAGTAAAAATTTACATAAATGCTCATAGAGAATGGTACAATTTAGGCGGACTTATTGCTAAAAGCAATTTCTTGCAGACAACCTTCGGGTAGAGGACATTTATTTTGTTCTTATTCAAGGCTAACAATCTAACAATCCATCTTAATTTTTCCCTAAAATAATATAATCTATCAATATTAGGTAAAGCCACTACACGTGTCATAAAAATAATTTTAATTGTTTTCGTCACGTTATAGAAATCATAGATCGCATAATGTTTTATTTTTAAATCAAGAGGCAAACATTTAATCACAATCTCACCTGATGGTAAGCGACGACGCGGCTGAGGATGTCTGACTAGACACAGCCTATTTTTTTTAAAGGAATCCAGGCCACAGTGTTTAGGTAATACTTCAGCCGGCAATGAATTCCATTGTGTAGCCGTACGCAAGAGGAACGTAGATTTGATTCAAATATTTGGTACGTAGATTAAACTGATTACAGAATTCCGTTATTTGAAACCGCCTCTAACCCCTACGTAGTAACAGCTGTGTTCGTTGTTCAAATAGTTAACCCGACAGACACAAACACTGTTCTTACAAAAGACCACGCCGCAAACTCATTTAAATTAAAAGCAATTTTTACTATGTTACCATACGATTCAATCAAGTAGCGTTGGTACTCTAGACACAAAAGAAAATACCATATCTACAATACAGGCAAATCCCCGCCAGCGAATGCTGATTTAATTCAAATTCTATTCTATACGAATTCTACCTAGAACTATTCTGGTTGTGCCAGTTAACGCAATTCGCTTTTCCCTAGAACTATGGCAGCAGCCCATGACCCAGCTGTGCCGAGCGTCAGCACAGGTCGCTGCTGCATTAGCTACTTAATAGGCGCGCGATAACGGGCTTCTTCGATTTTTGAGATCCGCAATTTCACCAGGGCCCGTAGACAAGATGCAATATATTTTAAACCGACGTTCGTTATCGCTTACAAAATGTATGAAACTGACAGGCTATTTCAACATTTTTACATTTCGTTGGCGATAGCGAAGTTCGCTGTAAAGAGATTGCATGTTGTCTAAGGGCCCAGACTCTCTTTCGACTAGACGGTAACTTCAATTTATCAGGCATGCACATACTCCCATCATTGCAGGCATGTATACAAGTTCTCCATGTACCAGTACATCAGACTATCCATTTTCGTAGCTGATTCGACTATATTAGAACTACATAAGGTGCCGCAGAGGTAAGGTGGACTTGCTGTCGTCCGTGCCTTGAGAACTCCTACAACAGCCCAAACGAAATCAGGAATACGGAAGTAAATGTGAGGGTTTTGACGTTAAGTCTTATGACCATACAATAGTGAATATGCCCCAAAAACGACTTCCAGCACACTTAGATGTTATCAACTCCAAAAAAGTATATTTTTAGGGTTCCGTACCTCAAAAGGAAAATAGGCAACCCGAAGATACGGAAATTTTATAACGTTATGACATTTCGCAGGGGAATTAAAACCTATAGGGTACTTCCCATAGGCCCAGAGCTATGAAAGGTCCTATAGTAGAAGTAAAGGAAAAGTAGAAAAAACCTTTGTTTGTACGGAACCCTCAGTGCGCAAGTTTAATTCAAACTTGGCCGGTTTTTGATATATGACCCCGATTTGATGAAAATTGATGAAAGTGTTTGTACTCCAAGTGAATACGTCAATAGAATAACAAGCCTCTTGTGTAACTGCTAAGCGCAAAGTGGGCTAGTCACGTGTCTCTTCACTGTTTCGTGACGTCGCGAGTGATGCACTGCCCTGACCCCAGGGTTATCAGCTTACCCCCAGCCAATGCTCGCGAGTACAATACTCTACTCCACATACACAGGGTATCAAGATGTGCCAAGATGATTTACAGCCAAGATACAAGAGGTGCAATTCATAATGCAACGAACTTAACAGTGTAACTGTCAAATGGGTAGATCTAATTAAAATCTAAACCTGTCGCTTGTGATTTTTTACCATTTAACTTAAGTTATTTTCTGTGCCTTAATGCCAGGCTTGCAGCAACTTACAACCAGCAGATTCAACCAAAATATTTTTCGAATGATCCAATCCAATATTTTAATTGGTAAAAGATAAACACCCAAGCTTTTTCAAGATCCTTGCTAAAACTGGTGAGGTTGAAGACAAAGACGACTAAATAGGCCGCTCCAATAAATAAGTAGCATTTAGTTTAGGTAAGTACCTAAACTAAATAACATTGCTACTTACATACTTTTTTCCGTACAATATAAAGCAATATGATTTCTCTGGCGTTTAACAGGAGTTCCTGAAAAAGTTCATTCACGTAGGCTTGTCTGTCTGTATATTCCTCGTGAGTAACAGTATTACTATCATGAACAATTAATATTGTTTTATTTGCAAAGATAACCTTATTAACCCACGTCCCACGTAGGTATTATGCATGTAACTGTACCTACTTGTCGGAAATCATTAAGTATACTCATAATTATTTTTATACTTAATAGATGCTTGTTTTGCTATTTCACTTAATAATCTTTTTGAGAGTGGTTGAGGTTGTATAAAATATTTCTATTGCTTCGAAGAAACAATATTATAGGGACTTCCTAGTACCTAGATATTTCTTTATCTATAAATAAACAGAGGGTAAATAAACATGTTTTGATTTCATAATGACATTAAAAGCAATGGTAACTATGGTTAGTCACACTTGTACGGCTTGTGCGACATTCAGCGTTTTGAAGTGCGAACCTTTACCTATTATTTTGAGTTTTTGACCATATTAAACATTCGCTTTTCAGACTCAAATGTGCTATCTCCCAAATCGCCTATCGATAGTATCATCGATGCTATCCATAGTATCGATAGCTCCGTTAGGATCAATACTATCGACACTAATATCACTATCGGTAGTATCGGCTATGAGTACACAACCAATACAATTAAATGAAAGGCCACTATTGATAAGACAAAACTATCGGTAGTTGTTGCAATAGTCAGAGCCGATACTATATAGATAGTATTGCTCTGTGTCGATAGTATTTATACTAACGGAGATATAGATAATAATGGTACTATCGATACTATTGCTTTTGCCTCAACTATAGACAGTCTATCAAAAAACTATCGATAATGGACTATCGAGTGGCAACGCTAGTCAGCACTGTTCAATGCTTGATTTAGACCTCATTTCATGCAAATCAAGTTACAAGCTCTTCAAACTTTAACACACGACTGCGGCTTCTCCAACTCCACTCGCGTAGCGTAACAATTAGTGTTTTACATATTCGTATTCATACATTAGTCGTCACGACAACGGAAACCACCCTCTCGCTAATTAAAACTTTTGAAGCACTCCAAGAGGCTTTCAAAGCTAACGTCGACATTTTGCTGTAAGCCGCTTTGCGAAGGCTCTACATAGCGCAGGTGAATTCCTATTTATTTGTCATGGAATTGTAAGTTATTTTATGCCAAGATTTACTGACAACGCTCGAGTTTCTGCGTTTTGCGCTTACAACGCGGAATGGTGACAGAATTGTATTATTGGATACGGCCCAAAATTACCTTACGGCGTGATGTGAAGCAACGTGCCCATCCAATGGAGTATTCACCATTGATAATACATACATAGGTACATTTTATCACCTCATGAAGCTCATGTTTTAATACCCGTCTCTGACCAATACACAAAAGCTTTAGGGAGAGGTTCGCCAAACACTATAAACCGACCATTAAATAGGTGAAGTTATACAATAAGTATTCCATTTTTTTTTTTCGTTTTAGCCCAACGATGTTGATTGATTTCATTTTTATTATACATAGTTATTATTCATAATATTGTGCTCTTTTCGGGTCGAACAGTTTCTTTGCAGTTTTGCCTAGTTTTGTAAGTTACAACATTTTTTACGCAATACATACATACATTGTAGATTAAAGTTGACTATATTCATCTAAACATATGACAACATTTTGAAGTTTATTGTCAAAGCTCGAGTAAACTGGGCACGGTTAGGTAATCGTATGACTTACAAAACAAGTAGCGGCTAATTTTTGCGAATCGAGGGCAAATTGCAGAGCAATGCGGTTGCCTGCCCACCGGCAGAATGTGTATTACATTCATACGGATCCATTATTCATGTTTCCTGCGGCAAAACTGAACTTTCTAGTGGCTCCTGCGACTTGTAGCTTGTTTGCACACGATGGCTATGCAAGCTTAATATTATATTTGCACAGGTAGAGGGCTCGATTACGAGGCGCCCTGTCTACGACTAAATTTAAGTTTATTTTTTATTTATTTATTTATTAACTTTCTTACAACTATCATTACAGGTAATACCCAAGTTCATTCTACGTTTTTGTGTGTTAACGAAATAAACCATTTTTTTTTTATTATTTATTACTATTCTTTCTCTTTCTCTGGTGAAAAAATGAAAAGAGATTGAGTATGATACTGTGCAAATCTAAGTCGGAAAAATTAAACAGTTAAGACTGTTAATTGGTAGTGTCTAATAACACAGACTTACTAATAAATCGTGGTTTTATTTATTTTTAATCTTACGTTTAAAAATGTCAGTACCAGGCCACTCAGAAAGTATTGCGAAAAAATTTTATAAGTATATGGGAGACTGGCCGGTTAGAATCTTTTTCGAAAATATGATTATTTATAAGTAAAAATAGGTGTGTTCCATTTTCAAAATTTTCCTCCATTTTTTTGCGAGCCAATGGGGATCCACACTGCCAAATTCTCCCTGTAGGTGGCGCATTGTCGATGCGCCCAAAGCTATCTGTCATTCCAGTACAGAAGTTGTGTTTTTTTTTATTATTTTTTTGTGTTTTCAATCTACGAAAGCATAATGCCGTTATATGCTGTGCCAGGTTGTTACAATAATGGTATTCATTTATTTCCAAAAGAGCCAGTTTTAAAAAAGAAGTGCGAAACAGCTATAAGAAGAAAATTAATTAATTTAAGGTAGTTTACTGGAACTATTTACATCATGATAAGCTTCTGGATCGGGAACATTTATCGTATAACTAGATTGTGAAGCTACGACACCAAAATTCCCGGTATCATCGCAGTTCCGATCGTAGAATTCTAACCTAAAAACAAACAAGTACGTGTTTTATTATTTTAGTTATATTTATTAAAAAACTTGTTATGTAGTTAATTTGTAACACAAATACAACAAAAACAATTTCAACAAGCATTAAATGTAACATTTACAGTAATAAAACTGTATAAACACCCAAATGTTTACCTTGCAATAAGATCGGCTTTTTTACCAGATACTTTTCATCCTCGTTTCCGAAGATCGTCTTTTAGTTCAGGTAACTTCATTGACGAATAGATTGTGATGGAATAACATTAGATAGTCACGACAAACTGTAAATTAGATACGAAAAAGCCCGACATAAACAATAGCAAAATATTTGACATAGGCGTATCTATGCTAGCGCCATCTGCATCAAGCTTTGCGTGTGGATCCCCATTCAAAGTATCGTGTCTGACTGAAAAATGAATCGGTGCAGGGGAACATTTTAGAGCTATGATTTTTTACGATTTCAAGTGTCGCCTGAAACCGGAAGAATCGTTCGATAGACTTCAAATGGCATTTATGGATGAAGCCCTCCAAGGCCACCGTGTATCGTTGGTATAACGAATTCAAGCGCAGTCGACCAACCTTGGGGGATGAAGAACGAAGTGGTCGCCCTTTGACGGCTATTACGGAAGAAAACGTGCTAGCAGTAAAATATTTAATCCAAGATAATAGGCGAATTACATATCAGGAGATTCAGCACATATTGAAGATTGGATCGGGAAGTGTTCACGAAATTCTACACGTGCACCTTTGCGTGAGGAGGATAGTATCACGCTGGGTGCCGCACTACCTCACCGACGCTCAGAAGCCGCCCCGGTGGAATGGTGCCAGGTTCCAGGTGGAATGATATGCTGAACAAATTTGAAGCAGGCTCGTCTCGGCGTGTTTAAGACATCGTTACAGGTGATAAGTCCTGGATTTATCACTACGACCCAGAAACCAAGCGCATGTCGACAGTTTGGGTGTTTCAAAATGAACCAACGCCTACTAAAACGAAGCGAGCTCAGAGCGGGGAGAAGATTTTGATCGCCAGCTTTTTTAATTTGACTGGCCACTTGGTGTCGATTCCTTTACGAGGTCAAAGAAGCATCAACGCCGAATGTATACCAGAAGTTTTCTCTGTTGTGAGCAACAAGCGAGCAATCCTAGGACTTCCTAGACAGCACACGCCAGTCAAACTCCTGGGTCAACCTCCTTACAGCCCTGATTTAGCACCGTGTGACTTCTTTTTATTTCCAAAAATAAAAAATCAGCTCAAAGGGATACAATTTTCGTCGCCGGAAGATGCGCTGGCTGCGTTCGAGCAGGCTGTAAACGAGGTGTCTGCGGCGGACTGGAAAAAGTGTTTTGAAAATTGGTTCAGACGCATGAATCTCTGTATAAAGGCTGGTGGAGAGTACTTTAAAAAGATTTAATAAAAATATATGTACCTATAGAACTATTTTTTTAGTGTCGCACAACTTTCTGAGTGTCCCACGTACGTGAGTAAAAAAAAACCCTTTTCAGTGTAGCCACTGACTAGGTACAAAAGCCTCCTCTTGTAAATCCCACAATGACATGTCAAGGTACCCGAAACATCTTGATCACTGCTCGAAAACTCTGAAGTGCAGGGCTTAGTGGCAGTAAATGGGGCAGTTTCATTTTAATCTGTAGATCACGAAGTAGGTCATCTTGAGAGCAAAGTTCAGCGCGTAGGCGACGCCAAATATGTGCAACGTATTGTGCAGAGATGAGGACATAAAATATTAATATCTTGAGGCCTTGTAGGCTATAAAAAGCTGGTTTGTCAATTTTTTAACCTCCGACGTAAAAAGAGGGGTGTTATTAGTTTGACGTGTCTGTCTATGGCATCGTAACCCCTAAACGAATTAACCGATTATGTTGCGGTTTTATCGTTTGAAAGCTGACGTAACGAGATGGTTCTTTGTTACAATTTATAAAGATCGGCTTAGTCGTTTCAAGGTTTCATTTATTTTTATTTATTTATTCTTTATTAAACAAACAAAGAAGTGTAAATGGCGGACTTAATGCCTTAAGGCATTCTCTACCAGTCAACCATTGGGCGAGGCAGAAATAGTGGCGGCGTAAAAAGAACAACACAAGGATAGATAAACTTAAATATATCTATATGTATATTTTAAATAATAAACTTACACAAACATTTTAGTAATAAATCCTAAGATTGACGAGAAAAAAAAAGTAATGATAATTACTTTTAGATAGCAATTCGTTGATTTAATTCAAACTAGTAAGAGCGTCACAAAGTTGAATCATTCAGGAAAAGTTCTCGGAGAGACCGTTTGAAGGTGAATTTGGATGTAAACGTTTTGATCGCATCATTTGTTATCTGCGATAGGAATCTTAGACCCTTATTAGGCATTTATGAATACTTATTAATAGAGTTTTGGCTCATCAGATTTGTCTTTATTAGTTTTATTGATTTGACGAGGACCTGTAGCTGAAACTGGAAGGTGGTTGATGGAACCCTAGAATGCCTACTAGTAAATCCTTCTAGTTTGGGCTCATTGGTCTTAATTTGTTCTGTTTATTTCGGTGGTTAGGTTACGTGTGGAATTACGTTTACCGACTGTATAAATATGGCGAACAAAATAAAAGACGGGTTTTACAAAATTCGAACCCGTAGCTGACTATATTCCGGCGAAGTACGAACCTGAACTACGAATTCAGGACGTAGAATAAACAACATGAAATAAATAGATTATTTACAAAATAAGTAGGTACTAACGTGGTTTATTAGCCCTTGGATGAGAATTATATCTGTAAGATATCACGCAACTCTGCGGACTCATCGCTCAGACTGACGCCTCCCAGTGGTGCGATATATGTTTATTTAGGGTTGATGCAAACCCCTTAGCACTTAGTGCTTTGTTTTGGTCTAAGTCCCTAAAGGTCTGGAGATATGGCTTTAAAACAAAATGATGTTACCACTGTTTTAAGTTCTACGAGTGCAACAAATAGCACCCTGTGTAAAATTGACACCACCAATTCTGGCATTCTATTTCGATACCAAAATAAAATTCTGTCGAAGTTATTTCCACAGTGCAGATACATAAGTACACCTACGTTGTACCACGTCACGGCTTACCTTAATAAACTAACGTATGTTAACATGCCGCCAAGTGCTAAAGCTTATAATTATGTGCCCCCTGTGAATCTACGTGCATGAATAAATGGCTTTTATGAGACCTTCTAGTTTTGTTTAAAGACTTCTGTCTAACACGGGCTCACCATTAAGGGTGCAGAAAGACCGTCCGAAATGGAGGCATAAGGGTAGGAAAGCGGACCCCGGGCTCCGAAAGGACACTCGGATGATAATGATGACTTCTGTCTGACATTAACCGTATTTTCGTTTCCAGATGCAGATTTGGAAACCCTGCTGGATGAGGTGATTCGCGCCAGCAACCGCGGGGTGTCGGCGTCCAGGAACGTCAGCGGGGGGCCTAACTGGAGCTTTGGGCAGTCGCTGTTCTTTTCATCCACTGTGGTCACTACCATTGGTGAGAACTTTAGCATAGCAAATGCATTCGTTTGGTGCCATTATAAGCGAGTTACCGACACCGACCGCTGGTCGCGCACCGGAGTCCGGACTACAAGACCAGAGGTTGCGGGTTTAAATCCCGCAAGGAGCAAATGTTTGTGTGATGAGCACGATTTGCACGACGAGCATTTGTACCTAAGTCATGGATGTGTTAAATGTATTCGAGCTCACGCTCAGCTTGTGGCTAGGTACGAGTACCTAATTGGTGTGTTTGTTGAAACATTTTTATGAGCATACATGGCCGTCAGACTATATGTGGACCTTAGAACTACCTCTATTACCTACACAATAAAAGATGTTTTCGTAGTTCAAATGTATACATATACCTTGAAGTGCTGCCAAATGTAGAGTCAGGTCTTACAAATAAATTAGTTAAACTGTACTTTATGCAACCGGGATTAAATGAAGCTGGGTGTCTACTGCAATAGTGTGGTCACTCACTGCTATTGTAGGCTAAGTATCATTAATTCATTATTCATTATCATTTATTTTTTTACCATAAACAAATTTCAAAAATAAATTAATAATGTCAGATAAGCAGTGTAATGTACAAACTTATCTACTTCGTGAGTATGGGATCGCCTGCTACTGACATAAAGTAATATTTTTTCTTTGTCCTCACACACCACTCAATTTTAATAGAAAAGAAAAAGAAAATATGAAGAAGGAATCAGTGTTACAGACAGATAGATATAAGCTTGTCTCAAATCAATACAAACAATAGGTGAAAGAAAAATCTGTTCTAGTCTAGTCTTTGTTCTGGATATAGGACAGAGTTTAAACTTAGTAATCCATAGCTTAATAGTAATATAATATAATATTATAAATGCGAAAGTGTGTCCGTCTGCTGTAACCTCTTCACACTTATTTATTTATTCATTTACCTAAACAACAGAACTAATAAGATGAAATTCAGTAAAGAGATAAGATAGTTAGAGTACATAGAAAGGACAGTCCATCCAAGAAAGCATCCTTTAGGGGGTGAAAAGGGGAGGGTGGAAGTTAGGGGAACTTCACATTTGCGCGGACCAAGTTGCGATTTCTGGTACTGAATACCAGACATCGCATTTTTGGGACAACCTGTATGTGTGTTTTTTTAAATAGGTCTCTAGACTAACTGTGGAACGAGCTCACCCAGAAGGTTCTGGCACTCCCACTCACCGACGGAACACAGCAAGCTGCTGCCGCAAGCAAAAGTGGACAACTACTGATACTGTCACGCCTATCCAAGATGATGTTTTAAGTACAATAGCACTCATGCGCTCAGCGCTGGGAATGAGGTTACTTGTTGTGGTGCTGCGAAAAACCTGTTGTAACATCCTAATGTAGGCACGAGATTAAATAATAGAAAAAACCTATTTCTTTTGTAGATATTATGTTTTCATGAAGCACTGGTTAATAAAATACAATAGACTTGTTTCGTCTCTCCCGTACAACTGACTGCGACAAGCGATAAAAACAAGACCAAATCAAATGTTTATTTTGCATACTAAGTGTTACAACAGGTGTTACAACACAAATAATGCACTTATAACTTAGTTACCGCTAAGGTATTGCAAATAATATTACAAATTATTATTATCAGTTATTAAATTATGTAATGTGAAACATTAAGACTACATACAGGAATGTTGGTGTGTAGACCTTATCCTAAAACCTAATCAATCGATATTTGAAATTCATACTTGGAGCTTCGAACGAGTTGGGCGTGGAGGGTGAAGGTTTTTCATAGCAATAAACCTCCACAATGCCTTGTATTTATATCGGTCAGAGCGTCGGTGGCGCATTGGCTAGCGGTTTGCCTCTTATGCGGGAGGTACCGGTTCGATCCCACGTGCCGCCATGTACCAATGACTTTTCCGAGTTATGTACATACTCACCAACCGATGCTCTTACGGCGAGGGAAAACATCGTGAGGAAACCTGCACATTCGGGCGACTAAATGTGCAACCATGATCTAAACTGGTCAGGTTCCCCAGTAACAGGGTCACGGAGGTTAGATGGCAGTCGCTCCACTGTAATTACCTGATCTGCCACATCCTGGATCATTTTCTATAGCAGACCCTGGTTCCTTGCGTACAAGGGCAAAACCGGGATAACGCTAGGATGATGAGTACCTTGTATTTAAATGCAACCATCAGAAAATTACCAACAAATCTTCTGCAGGCTACGGCCACGTAACGCCGCTTTCCAAGCCGGGCAAGCTGTTCTGCATGGCGTACGCGCTGCTCGGGATCCCGCTGACGCTGGTGCTGCTCTCGGCCCTGGTGGAGCGGCTACTGCTCCCGGCGACAGCGCTGCTGAGGACCCTGAACGCGACCCTGGGCCACCTGTACCGCCCGTTCACGATCCGGCTTGTGCATTTGATGATTATTGGTAAGTTTTTAAGGCGTTTCTGGTAAAAAAAAAAACTATAAAGTAATACTTATGTTACTGCACTGCACATCTTTATTAGGTAACAGTAGTTAACTATTACAGGTTAGGGTTGGGCGCTTCCCCTATAAGCAAATAGTTTGCTTGTGTTAGGAAACACCGCTCTTCCTTAACAGATAATGCAGTAACAAATTTCTATGAATACACATTAATTTATAGTAACGTGATTGAAAATACGTACTGTTAGAGTTAGGAATTATGATAATGCAACATTTTATTCTCGTTTATAATATAATCTAAGTACACACAACTATTTTACAATATTGTGATTTTATATTTAATTTAACTTTTAATTGATACACTGCGGTGATGAGAAAGACTATTATTTATTATTGATGCAGACTACGAGAAACTGTCTAAGTGGTGTGCCGCAGTGAGCCAGTTTTCAATGCAGTTGTAGGTATTTATCGTTAGCGATATAAGTTTCATAACGATATTCAATTTATCTAATGATGTATACCTACGCAGTAATCGTACAGATAATGTGTAGCCAAAAAATAAATAATAGTACAAGTAATTAGCATAGCATATTCACTGTAAACTATGTAGGTACTCTGCGTTGCACCAACTCTTGAATAACACAAGACATTTTTCTGCTAACATTCATTGCCTGAATAACAATGTCACTGTAGGTACCTACAATATTAGATTTTGAAGTTGCAGCTAGTGACTATTATACAATAGTCTTTGGAAGGAATACACTATAATACTATAGCTATTTATTTGAATACATGGTTGCTCTAAAGTCGGTTGACACTCAAATATTGCTCTCGTTTTCTGCCCTGCCTTGGATAATAAATGTTTGCTTTAGAAGCATGTTTACTTCAGAGCAGGGTAATGTCTGCTGCTGCCGCGTGTGGTCAGCTACGAACTCATACCTTCATCCAGACCTCCAAGACTTCCAACTTTAGTCAACCCTACTTACAAGAACAATTATTTCCTGTTCCAGTGCTGATCCTCGTCATCTTCTTCCTGGTGGTCCCCGCCAGCGTATTCGCGACCCTGGAGCCTGACTGGGACTTCCTGGACTCGTTGTACTACTGCTTCATCTCGCTCACCACCATCGGCCTGGGCGACTACATCCCGGGGGACTCCCCCGGGCAGCCCTACCGGCCGCTTTACAAAGTCGCTACCACTTGTGAGTAACTTTTGTTATTAACTGACAAGATAATACTACTTTTTAGGGTTCCGTACCCAAAGGGTAAAAACGGGACCCTATTACTAAGCCTCCGCTGTCTGTCTGTCACCAGGCTGTATCTTATAAACCGTGATAGCTAGACAAATACTAAATACAGAAAATAATAAATACTTAAGGTGGGCTCCCATACAACAATCATGTTTTTTTGCCGTTTTTTGCTCGATATAATAATAAAAACTTTTATTTCGTTTAAAAACTTATACATAGGTACATAGTTGATTGAGGTCTCCATTTAAGCAAGTAAGATATTATTAATGGCAACAACTAGACGCTTGAAATGTTCACAGAATAACAATATGTATATTCACTTTAAAAATATATAATTGAATTAAAATAATAATAATATTTAAGGGGGGCTCCCATACAAAATTGATTTTTTAAATTAATGGTACGGAACCCTACGTGCGCGAATCCAACTCGCACTTGGCCGGTTTTTACAGTTAGCATCATTCTTGTACTGTACTATACGTGTTCCTTTAATTGTTCTCCTGCTTAAATGTATCAACTTTTACTATAGGACCACTACGGCGCGAGCTACAAAAAATTGGGTTCCCAATACAAACTAACATACAATTTGAATGGGGACCCCAGGACGGTCAATTATTACAGTGGTCTGAAAATTATGAGTAACAATATGATAGTTCCAATAAGTTGATTTATTTTGTCAGAACAATAAATGTCTTTAGTAATGGGTTGTAAAAAAACGTCATTAGGGAACAAATTAAACGATTACAAATCAAATAAATTATTCTGTACCCCAAAATTAGGATATACGGAAATTATTTTGTATTTTATAACATAATACCAGTCATGTCCTGTATCTTGATATTTTTCGTTCAAAAAAAATAGTAGCCGATATTATCATACTACTTACAAATAACATTATTTTTTTTCCCAGGCTATCTGATTATCGGCCTGACCTTCCTGATGCTGACACTCACGGTATTCTACGACATTCCGCAACTGAATCTGAGCACTGTGTTCTCCTCTGTGAAACTGGATGAGGACCCTGAGAAGATGCGCCTGAGCGGCTCCGGGGTCATGGGTCCGGGGTACGGCATCGGGGGACTTGTCATGAGGGACGACTATAACCACCACGACCAACGCCGCTCCGTCGTTCACATTAGACCCCACTTAGATGACAGCCCGAGTCCCGAGGACACTACCCCAGTCCACGCCAGGGACATGAGAGTACATTGAACCGATCACAATTAGTCGTCTCGACCAGTGCCGAATTAAGGTTGTGGTCTCCTATTTTACGTTAAACGCGGAGTCCGACGTCAGTGTTAACGTTGCGATTGTCATTTGTTTTAACGCGGCGTCTGAAGCATGCAGAGACCACAGTAACATCTCCATAGTAACCATTGTAACGTACGGCGAGGTGACGTTGTAAGCGGCGTACCTACGGCGTTCATAGGAGACCATTTCCTTACGAAGCGACAAAAACACAAGCTCAACTTTTTTGATAACTTTTGTAAACAGACACTGGTCCAGGCGTTTAGCAGCTCTCTTAACTTTTCGTTTTGATATACTATCTTTTTTCTAGTTTCATTTAAGCGTGCAATGTGGGTAGGAAGTTTGCGTTGCTGTGCGGGTAGTTTTAACTCGCGCAGCGGACGGATTGGCCGTTATAGCGTTTGGTGCTAGCACGCTGGAACTGCATGGAATGTTTCAAACTAAATTCATCTCTCTGTTAATTTAGTATTGTAACCTCTTTAAAGTAGTTTAAAAGTTGCACATTTACTGAGTTGTTGTATCTCCTTGTGTAATATTTCTTTAAATATAGTGTAGGAGCATTCGAATAATTACTACTTTCTTTGTGGGAAGACCGACTCAAGGTTTGGTACAAAATAGGATTAAAATGTCTCAAAACTTTTTAGTGCATGATTTATGTTCAATATTTGAAAACTAAAGCGCGAAAGTAACATTGATATATTTTTTTTATATTCTTACTGTTTTAATTCAATTGTAAAAAAACAATAAAGGTGTGATCTACATATGATTGTAGGTATTGTAAGCCGCTTTATACAGGGTTACTGGTAATACGTAGATCTTTAAGGGGTAATACTGCTCAGTTAGAACAGCTTTTGTTACAGGATCTATAACAAAATCTTTAAAAAAAATTGTCGCCCGCACTCCACATTAAGCGATCAATCGGGTGTTGTTACACACTTGTGTGGGGAAGTGACTTTTTAAACGTTACTATAAAAGTCCTGTAACCAAAGTGGTTCTAACTGAGCAGTATAATCACCCCTTAAGAGATCGCCTCGTATTAACAGTAACCCGTCGCGTCGCAGTAATTTTTATTTGTTTAGTATAAAATTTCTAATCCCTTTTATCGATGACCGTCCTCACTATTCAACTCGAATCAAATCTTGTAAGATCGCGTACATTTGATGTTTGGAAGAGATCTGCTGGTTTAACTAGACGAACTGAGTTTGTAATAAGACTGAAGTGGTTTTTCAAATTTTCACACTTTTCTAATTGTTTTTATAGATTTTTACGCTGAACATAAAACGGCGAACGAATATTTAAGACACAATTTGACGTAAACAAAGTAGTATCAGAACAGACTGAGTAACGTGTCCCTGGACGTATACGTTTTACACTCATCTAACTTATAAGAATTTACAGACATTTACGGATGGAACCCGCATATCAATAAATCTTTATAATTATCAACACTCAATCTTTTATAACAACAATTAAGAACGACGCTATTCGTCATCTCCTGGTGAATATCCTGCTAATAAAATAACGATGAAAATACTGTCTGCAAACTTTATATACCTAGATAACCATTCAAATATATTTGAAACTAGGTAAAACTTGACGTACGTATCAATTATGTGTGATAGATGACCAATAAGTTAGTAGATCGTCTGGATTTAACGTAATGAATATATAAATAAATATTATGTCTGTAGTAGAAGAAAATATATTGAACAACATAAAAGATAAATGTTTATTGAATAATATACATATAATAATAGAGAAATATTTATATTCTTGTCTCGAAATTTTAAAACGGAGGGTGCGCTATGTACTTCTACCCATATTTATGTCTATTGTAAAATGTAATTATCATTCACCCATTGATGTAAGATCATAAAATAAAGTCGAAAATTATTTGTCTCGACCATGTCCCATCCTTATTTCCGTATTAAGCGTTTTGGTTCATTATTAGAAAACCTTATGGTTTGACCTTTAGACCTATCAAGTATACTGTAAAGTACTATTATTTCTCGTAGTAGCTATTGAGTTTAACATTTTTTTTCTTGGATCTATTGTAAAATAGGTTACATATATTTTTTCTATCAAAATCTTTAATTTTGTTACTAATTTTGAATCGAAATAAAATCAATGACAATATTAGAAAACTTATTAAAAAAAAAATAACTAAAGCTAACTAAATTTTTTATTACAAAACAGTAAAGTTTTCGATGTTTAATGATGATTCCAATAAAAACAAAATAAATATGTACCTACTTGCCTAACTATTACCTGTGTCCGTAATATGTTCAAACATTACCGTAGTTTATTTTCTTTTAAGCCTCAATTTCAGAGAGATTCATATGAGACCTAAGATGCAATGTATATTAGATTTGATGTGTCTAAACTTTACTTGGAACTAAGGTAGAAAATTATAAAAATATTTGAACACCTACGTTATTCAGTGTTAAAATGGCTATGAGAATAACCAAAAACGTTATTACTATCGTAATGGATTTAATTACAATATCAGTTTAATGTACTATAGAAAGTAGTGTGTAGTAGTAATTAACACAAAATATGCCTTGAATGGATATTCGCATGAATCATGATAGAAGCCAAACTGTATCCAAGATAATTCTTTAATAAACCCGCTTGAAAATGGACTGCTGTTTGATTTTCATGTCTTTTAGTTCTTTTACAACAAGTATCAATGGTTGACTGCTCCCAGCACTCTCATTCGGGTAAGTAGGAAACATAAGTATGAGGTACGTAGGTCTGTATATTTAACTTTCCCTAAAAGATTGGCACAGGCAGACCTGTTTTTACGTGTTTTAAGTGTCATTTTACAAACGGTTTAAGGATAGCTTGGGGTATTTTGTGTGGTATCAAAACTGTCGCTCGGCTGTCCCACTAGAAGTTTTTACCGCCAATGTATGTCCTTTGTTCTTGATACCGCCTCTATTCTCTACGTAATAAAAATCTGTTTTCGTAGTTCACAAGGGTAACCTGACGTGCTGCGTACCTACTCCTCGTCTTCAGGTTTACGTGTCTTAAAAAGTTGTTCCGGTTCGGGGGCAAACGGATACTTCTGCCGTCTTTATAGAGTTCCGTACCCGAAGTTTAAAAACGGGACCCTATTACTAAGCCTCAACTTTCTGTACGTCTGTCTGTCACCAGGCTGTATCTCATGACCCGTGATAGCTAGAAAGTTGAATTTTTCACAGATGATGTACTGTTGCCGCTATAACAACAAATACTAAAAACAGAATAAAATTAATATTTAAGAGGGGCTCCCATACAACAAACGTGAATTTTAGCAATTTTTTGCTCGGTATTTATAATGGCAACAGGCAGACGCTTAAAATATTTACATAATATTATGTTGTTTTTCACTTTAAAAATAAATAATTAAATTAAAATAAAATAAATTAAGGGGGGCTCCCATACAAACGTGTTTTTTTGCCTATACTGTCTAATGTTGTAAGTTTATGGTACGGAACCCTTCGTGCGTGAGTCCGACTCGCACTTGGCCGGTTTTTTTTTAAATAAGATTTACGAATATAAAACTTTTTATTTAAATAGCAGTAACCGAGCAAAACTCGGTCGCCCAGGTACTTACGGTAATATTATGTGGAAACATTAATTTTGTATATTGATTTAAAAAACAAAAGTACTTCCCCTTCCCAGCTCTGAAATTTTTGTCTGTATGTAAGTACTTACCAATGGACTCAAAAATGATGCACATACGATTTGTGAATGGATAGGAGAAAGTTTTCATGGGCTTCGATACAATCTTAATTAGATAGTAAACAGGAGGTAATTATTATTTTCAATAAACGATCTGGGAAATAAAAATTACTAGGACATAAGAACTCAGAGGATCTTCGAACTAGTACCATAGAACATTGACTTTGGATCCCCTTACTCTAGAAGGACTGAAAACTTGTGGGAACCTCGGACGATCGGAACTCGGCCCTCGGAACTCAGACTCAGACAGTACTGACCAAACCTAGTCCAGTCAGTACTCAATCGGAACGCCATAGTTCTTTATACTCTGGTCACGGAACCTCGGGTCACGGAACTCGGACTTCGGAACTCGCACAATGGATCTCCAGAACCTTCTGTTTAGCACTGGGAACACTGGTCTTGGAACGTTGGACTCTGAACTCGGATCTTGAGGTCTTATGACTTAGATGGGTAAGGAATGTCTGTACTAATCCATACTTAATATTATAAATACAAAAGTGTGACTGTCTGTCTGTCTGTTACCTTTTCACGTTTAGAATGCTGAATCGATTTAGATAAAATTTTAATCTTTAGTAACTTAGAGATAGTTTGAAAGGGGATAATGATAGTTATTATCCTAGTAACCATTATTTACGGGGGTGAAATAAGGGGGATGAAAGATTACTCGTATATCGGAAATCCTACAAACAATTGCACAGGCAATGTCGAGAGGAACCACTAGTCATTGTATATGTATCAGGTTGAAATAAATAAATAATTTAAATAGATTTTGATTCTTACACATTATAAAGTACTTACTTTTATTATAAAGCGTAAAGAGCGGTGGTAGACTTTAAGACCGTTAGAACCTTTTTTACATCTACAGAAAGTGCTACGATGAACAATCTTCCCTTAGGCAGAGCGCCTACCTATCTATCGCCTATATTCATCATATCTCTTAGGCCTTAGCCTCGAATTTTGCGGGCAGCGGGGCGGCCAGCGGCGGCGAAGCGGGAGCGGGGCCGGCAACGCAGAACTGCGCCGCTGTTTTCGAGAACCGGTCCATTTGATTTTACGCTTATGATCCTGCCGCTCCCGCGGCGCCGCCGCCGCCGCTCCGCCGCCCGCAAAATTCGAGGCAGAGTCCTCATTATTTAGCTGAGTTGATAAGGTTCCACATCAGTTGATTCCGACCTCTTGTAAGTCAACAGAAAATGCTTATCACACTTAAAAACAAAAAAATACTTCTTTTACTATTTTTACATCGCCTTCCATTAGTTTTTGGTAAATATCATAAAGTGCGGTAGCCGAATTTCGACTACAATGGCCAATCTCAACAGAGAGCCACTACGCGGGAGATATTATAGTGCACAAATGTGTGCGCAATACACACACAGGTGCACTCTCTGTTCATTCACTATCATCATAACTCCATGAGTCCGACATGTCCGTATATAAATCAGGCGCAGGACGAACAACTTAACCTGCTTTCCGAGGTGGGTGTTAACACCCCAACTTCCTGACTCCGGAGCTGTGTCCGAGTTATTTCAAGACAGAAAAACCCAACACTTTCGGCTCGACTCGGGATTCGAACCCGGGACCGCGTGTAATGTGCCCATCGTGCTGACCACTAGACCAACGAGGCAGTCAGTCTTTCGTAAATATACCTACAGATACACTGGTTTTATAGTTTTATAGTTTTATTAAATGTAAAGATAGAAGATTAAATCTTCCACTATCACAATATTTAAATAAACACTTTTAGACACACACACACACACACTAATTAGACGTAGCCAAACCATAAAATGTGAAACTTGTAGCTTTTAAACAATACTTAGAGTAGGAGGTAGATTCTTATTGCAAGAGAGAGAGCGAAAAGAACAATATATTACTTGCTTCACAACTATTCAAACGATACACAACACATTCTAATTAAGCCCTTAGAGGGGTACTAGTACTTATTCTGTGCTCTTACGTATCTAATAGCTTACATAATATTCGGCTAATAGGTGCCGTTTAAGCTATATGTATGTAGGTATTTTAAAAATAAACTGACCTTATGACGACGTGTGGATGAAGACTGCACATTGCATGGTAGGTTACACTTCTCAGAAATTTTTCTGCCATATCCGAAACACTTTCTCCATTCGTATTCTATTTATCTGGAATTTAATAAAAAAATATTATTGTAAAGTCTGGTATAGTGAGCAACACGGTAGAAACACGAATGACGCAGCCAGCGTACCTACCAGCGTTGTAGGGTAGTTTAAAAATACCGTATTTATTTATATTTTTTTATATAAATTTAATTTTAACGGTTCCCATTATATATCGTGTTTGGATGGATGAAAGCATCAAAGTAGGTACCTACACAGTTATAACCAAATACTCTACTACCTACTGGCATATTTAAGTAATATATATACTACTGGTACATTGTGGTATTATTATAACGGATAGTCATAGGATTAGGAACATAAACATTTATTATACTTACACAATAATGGCCAGTTTTCAAGATAGATACCTAAGTCAAAGCTCATCAACTCACTAATTACATTTTCTCAAGTGATTTTCATATTATTTGTACAGAGTAGTTAAATGTCCATGATTAATTACTAAAATAACTGCTAACTAAAAAGTAATTACAACGCGCACGGCCTACGACACAGATTAGTAAGAGTATGTCTAAAGACAGATAGGAAACGGCCCTTTTTGGGCGCCTGAGTTAGTGGAAAATTTTGACAGCTAGCGCATGACCGATGACAGCTGTTTTTTTTGATCATGGCTTCTCTGGCACAGATGATATCTTTGCTCACTAAATTAACGTTATCGTTATTGAATAGGTATTTAATAACGGTACTTACTATACAGTTATATTATTTTTGGCTCAGGAAAAGGGTTTGTCACACTGGATGCGTTCTGCGATCAGGTCAAAGTAATTTCAGTCCACACTAAGAATGAGCAACATTGACCTGACCGCAGAACGCATCTAGTGTGACAAATCCTGAAAATAAAACAGTTAGAAACACTGGAAAAACTTGTATTGTTAAAAGATACAATAAAAATATAATGCAGAACGGAATTGCTAAGACGTATCATAAATATTCAAAGTTTACAATAATTATGTATACGTAGAGTGCAATTGGAGAACTATAATAACTAACCTACATTAAATAAGACTAAAACTACATTTAGTAGAGTGACGACTGACATAATTACTGTACACTCACACCTAACACAAACCGTTACAGATTTCATCATAAGTTCCAAAGTTTTAATTTTATAGCTTACCGTTTAATTGTGAGAAAAAATGTACAATGTAGTTTTATTTATCCCTCGCAACGTTGTTTACAAACAATCAATTGCTATCTCGATTGGATTCAACTGATAACTGCATCTGAAGTATTATAAAAACAAACCATACAACGACTAAACTTCGGTAGAGTTCTCTCGCACTCTTGTCTACCTACTAACCACTTTAAAGCATAAAATACTAACACAACAACGGGCGTATTTTTAAATAAAAGACGACGCTAGGTGAAAAACATTTTTGCTCTTTTAAGGTGCGAGAGACCTCGACAGTACATAGATCTAAGATTAAGAGACAGACAGACACACTTTGCATTTATAATATTATTGTGGATAGAGACCTATTTGTTCAATATTGTACAATTTATTAACTTACTAAAAATATTAACTATTTTAGCCAAATAAATTATACAGACTGTCTCAAAAAATAGTGTCAAGCTAAGCCAAGAATTTAGTTACAGTCGAGCCGAATCCTATAGTTACGTATGACGTTTGTCAATTTTTTATTTTCAATTTTCTAGCATTAAAAATGATAATAATATTAGGAAACAATTTGTGTAGGTTAGAGTTGTTATAATGTATATCTTTTGTTTGTAATTAGTTGGTATTTCTGAATTTTGATTTGAAAAGATGGCGACGTAACAAGGTTTTAGCGACCTGTGGTTGAGCTGTCATACGTAACTTTAGGATTCGGCTCGACTGTTATAAACTTAAATCAGTATCAACATTAAAGAAAACTATTTGCAACAAAAAATACATAAAGGTTTAATTAAAACTATAGGCTAATAACAATGCCAAAATCACACAGTACACCATACTAGTAATTTTAGAATACTTCGATGTATGTATATTCGATACATGTATATTGCACACTGATTATGATTAACTGGCATGGAAGAGAAATTATTATAAAAACGAACATAAGTTTGAAAAAATATAAAACAAACATGCCATACAACAACAAACATGCATTAGCTAAACTCCTATTAATTTATACATGCGGAATACATACAAATGAGTAACGAGACGAAAAGGATATTATGATAATGATGAGTCCGAGAATCATGTGTATGTATATATATATATATATATATATATGCATCATCATAATATCCTTCAGGTTTTGTGAAAGTTACAATAAGTGTACAATGAACATCAAATAGTGACAGTTGTTACAGAATCATTAAGCATTTGACGACTAAGTTTGCCTAACTAACGTTATAAAAATAGGCACTCAAATACACAACTTAATTAAGTAACAAGTAAAGAAGAAAACATAAATAATAATAACATTTGAATCTGAAGATGTGATACATATTGAAGGGAACAAGAAAAATATCAGGCGGTTTTTTTGATACTGCATAATGGGCGACCTGAAATAAAAGGCTAATTTTTTTTGATCATTTCTCACATCTGCAAAGATTCATTTTATTTGTTCAATCTTTAGAACTTTCTATTTTATTATGATTATTTCAGATCAAGCGGGCAAGTATGGCATGTTTCACACAATATGAAAAGTAATTTGATGAATAAATTTATGGCAGCACATTACACCTCTGTAGCTTCTTTAGTATGTGTAGATAAGTTAGCTTACATTATTTGTATTGGTACCTTTTTCATACTATTTCACTGAATATAAAAAGTTCTTGAACTACTCACATAGTGAAGGAAATGGTTTGGTTGGCTGCCTCGAAAGAATTTCTGCTGGTGTAAACAATGTTGGACCACAAATCAATAGCCTTCTGTTGTTCTGTATATATTTTTCTTCAAAATGAAGTTGGCAAACCTATAAAATAAACATACACAGGATGTGAGTGCTATGACTGTAAAATAGTGAATAGAGAATAACAAGATGATCTTCTGTTCATCAGGATTATTGAAAAAGCTTTCTTAGTATAATTTACTAGGTGTGTTATGATACTACACAGGATCTTTCTTCGCTTTAGAGGCAGGTGTATCAATTTCTAGGTATTTCAGAGATATCATGTGTATCGATAAATGTAAACTTTAGAACTAACCTTGCAGTGAATAAGCTGATCTTTAGTGAGTGATGCTAGTTCGGGAACAATAGGAATAAGATATTCCATCCAAATTGCTCGCAATCGATCAGTACGAGGCAACCGAAACGTCCTGATGGACTTCCTCTTGTTGGATGGGCACTCCGGAATCACGCAGAATCTCGGCATATCTGAAAGATAAAAGATCAAACAAAAGAGATTTGGTTAATAACAATTAAAACAATTTGCAAGAACTTAATAGAAAATGCAAATAAATAAACGGCCGAATTCGAAAACTCAATGTCAGATAGGGCTGCCAACAACTAAATATGTTTTTCCCTAAGCATTCAAAAATATACCGCTCCAGAGTAACCAAAGTCATCTAAAAGATGATGAAATTGTATGTATTGTCTTCTTAATAGTGCATTAAGGGTCATTAAATAATAAAATAAAATAGTCAAAGCTTGTTTTTGATGTAATACACCAGCATTTGCAAGCAGTTCAATGATGATAGTTGAGTTAAGTATGTCAAAAGTTACTATAATTATCTTAAAATTGTTGTGTTTTACATTTTTATTTACAAAATTCATATTATTCCTTAAATATTTTCTCTACTAAATTCCCCTTCCACCGTTATAATTACCCTAATATTCAGGGAGATTATACCTAAAGTGGTAACCCTCATTGAAAATACTTTTTTAGTTCTGAACTTTATCACCAGATGTCGTATCGCTACATAGTCTGTGCGAAATAGTGGATCCTGATTTTTGCATAGATTATAATGCGCTGCCCACTAACTCTATGTCATCTCTATGGCCGTTTCCACCCCGTGGCCTACGAGATTTTGTTTTCTTTTTTTTTCGAATATGCCAGCATGCACTAAAGAGGTTAGATGCGCGATAAAAAAGTTTCCTTCTTTTTCAAGTAATCAATTTACAAATTGAGTATTTTATCGAAGATGCTTGACAGCCACAAAGGTTCAATTACAGTACAGTTTGATATATTTTTTATTGAAAAATACTGTGGATATGTGGGGCCATTGATTTAATAAATCAATGTGTGGGGCATATCAACTGACACAATCAAACCAATGGGTTTAATGAGGGATTTTCCTAGTGTCAAAAATCAGTACTTAAAAATCCGGTAAATGGCGTTGAACCACCTAAGTCAGGTGATTTTTTATTTAAGAAAAAGGCTAATTTTAGCGTTGATTATGTTATAATGTTTATGTTTAGCATGTTTTAGATTCACGCGTACTAACAGGTAGGTAATTTTATGACAATTTAAAAATAATCAAGCCGCTTTCCCATATATATTTTTTTAAACTGCATTTTGAAACTCGCTAACTTTTAACGTAAGTATTTCCACTTCATTTCTGTACACATATTATAACATTAATTTATTTTTCTTTTAAGCTCAATGATTTCGACATATTATTCATATATAAATTAGATAAATAGCGCCATCTTTCAACATAAAATAATATTAAAATTTTGAGCTGTCAGAAAATCCCTCATTGTGTCAGTTGATATGCCCCACTTAACCTCAGTTTTTTGTCGAGTTGAGGTATAATGATACCTCTCGTAGCATATCACTTAGCACATATACATATTTAATGAATATATTGATCAAGATACAAAACATGTCCACTTTTTGTATGGAGGCTGTTTTTTTATTCAAAGATATTACCAACCACCAATAAACTATATATTAGCTACGCACTCGAGCCAATATATAGACGATCGTTCCCCCGATGTTATGGACTGTAGTCTTCAAATAAAACGCTACTTGTTTCTTTCTTCTTTATTGGAGACCGATGACCGTGAGAGCAGAGCAGCTAAACAAAAACCGGCGCTCACGGCCCTATACTTATACTAATTACATAGGTCTTACTTAGTGACTAAAGCACCCAAGTGCTTACTGGCGAAAGGATAAGGATAGCTCCTACGTTACTCTTTCCAACGCGTTCTACAGCTACCCTTAAAACATCGAAATTCTGAGCAACCGATGCGTATCTCCTATCTCTTTCTACAATATTTCACAACTACCTACCGATAGCCTAACAATTCCCACTCACAACATTCTACCTCTGCGGGTTTTCCTACCTACCCTCGGAATGTGCGAGATGGGGGACAGGGACAGACTATTGGTCTTACCGGTCCCACACTGCCTGAGAGGGACGACCAGATAGGGTCTCCTTCGCCCCTGTACCAAACTACCAACTTTATATTTTATTATTAGTTTCTACCTGCCTAACTTCTTGCAAGTGGGAATCACCTAATAGATAACCGGTTTGCTATCTTTATTAAATAAAACAAGCCCTGAGCTAATTTACATTATTTCTTATGCTAAGCCCTATGAGAAAATTAAACTTTATTGAATCCACAAATGTCTTATACTAAATAACAACATTCAAATAAAAACATAAAGTAACTGATTTGGTGTCCGTAACAGTCTCCCCCCGGTGAAGCGCTGCGAAGTGCGAACCTCTTCAATCCACCGGCAGGACAGCCAATCTTGACGTCGGTCGACGAAACACGCCGCCCTTGGTCCGAATCTCGACGTTCCTTACTGCTCCGACAGGTCCGGGATGTACTTCAGTGACGACTCCTCGCGGCCAAACATTGCGTGGTAGTGTGTGGTCCACCACGACAACTAAAGTCACCGGGCTTGATAGCGACCTCGGTGACATCACGAGCTCCTCTTCCTGGCACCAGGTCCGGTAGGTATTCTTTCAGCCAGCGGCGCCAATACTCATCGGCTAGCGCTTGTGCCGCCCTCCACGTCTTCTTCGACGCCGGCTCGCACGGCCCGGTGATGGGTAGGCCGCGCGATCCCCCCAGGAGAAAGTGGTTTGGGGTAAGCGCCTCCGGGTCGTCAGCGCTGACAGGCACGTGTGTCAGCGGTCGGGCGTTCATAGTGTGCTCGACCTCTACCAGCAGAGTCTGTAGAACCTCTTCCTTCGGTGCTTACTCGTTCAGTGTTACTCGTAGCGCGTTCTTGACTGAGCAAATGAGTCGCTCCCACGCTTCCCCCTGATGCAGCGCCCCCGGTGCTATGTAGCGCCAGTCGACGCGCTGGGTGAGCGCGAAGTCCCGTAGAGCGGGTTCCCACTCATTCATCGCTGCTTGTAGCTCCTTGTCTGCGCCCTTGAAGTTCGTCGCGTTGTCTAAGTACATTACTTGTGGCCACCCTCGTCGCGCTCCCATCCGTCGCAATGCCATGATAGCTGAGTCGGTCGACAAGCTTGCTACCAGCTCTATATGGACGGCTCTTGTAGTGAGGCATGTGAATAACGCCCCCCACCTCTTCTCGTGACGACGGCCCACGGTTATTATCATGGGACCAAAGAAATCTTGACCACAGTTAGAGAATGGTCTGGTGATGGCTTATACTCTAGCGCGCGGCAGGTCTCCCAGCACTGGTCTCACTGGTTTCGCCTTCCTCATTCGACAAAAAGTGCACTTGTAGGCCACGGCATGTACTGTAGGTCGCAATCGTAGGATCCAATACTTCTGTCTCACGTCGTTAACGACGCGTTCGTTGTGGGAGTGGTGGGCGCGACGGTGTTCCCGATTGCACAACAACCGCGCATACGGGTGGCTGCCGTCCAATATTACGGGCGTAGTATCGGGGGCTGACGCACCCGCTGCCCTCGTTCGTCCTCTCGCCCGCAACACGCCCTCCTCGTCGATAAACGGATCCAACAACTTGAGGCGACTTCCTGTCTTCAAGTTTTGGCCTCTTCCTAGGCACTTTATATCTTGTTGAAATGAGTCAGCCTGCACTCGCCTTATCAACCATCTTTCTGCTCTATCTATGTGCTCCTTGGTCATTACAGATGCGCGCCCACGACATTTATCTATAAACAACAAAACGTATGCAATCGCTCTCACTAGGCGCTCGTGGTTAGAGAAACGCCCGGCGTCTGGCACGCTCCATTTCTCGTCTGTCGTGACGCTATATACTATCTCCTCGCTGCTCTCTGTGCTGACTGGAGATGGCCATGAATCTTCATGTTGTTACAAAAACGACGGCCCTGTGAACCATCTGTCTTCTTGACATTTATTTTCTGTGACGACTCTCGTCGCGTCGTCTGCTACGTTTTCTTCGTCGGCACCCACCGCCATTGATTGGGACTCGAAAACTCGCTTATCTCTCTCAGTCGGTGCGCTACGTAGGGGGTGTAACGCACTCTGTCGTTCCCAATCCAATATAGAACGGTTGTAGAGTCCGTCCAGTATGTAACTCTATCTGGTTGCCATCTGTGCTCTGTCACTATCGCCGACGCGAGCCTCGTTCCTATTGAACACGCTTGTAACTCTAAACGTGGTATCGTTTGAGTCTTCATCGGGGCTACTCTAGCCTTCGCTGCCGCCAATACAACACGTCTCGACCCATCTTCGTACTCTATAAGCCAGTAAGCTGCCGTCGCGTAAGCAGACTCGCTGGCGTCGCAGAACACGTGCAGCTGCTTTCTAGTCACTCCCCCCGTTAAAGAGTAGAGACGGGGTAGACGCAGTCTGCTAAATGAATCTACGCTACGTAGCCATACGCCGAATTCTCTCGCTTTTTCTTCAGGTAGAGCCTCGTCCCAGCCGGTTTGTAGGCGCCAAACTACCTTGATTAGAATCTTCGCTCTAATCGTGTAGTAGCTGAGCAGTCCCAACGGATCGAAGATAGACATTACTGCATCAATGCTTCCCTCTTGGTCGGCGTTCGCTCTAACATCTTCACCTCCCGCGGCACTCTAACTAGGTCGGTGTTGAAGCCTAGCTCGTCTGCGTTAGCATCCCACACGAGGCCCAATGTACGCCCCTGCTGATCCCCACTAGAGCAGAGCTGTTTCGGTGCGGTTGCACGGCTTTCTAACGGCAGCTCACGCATGACGTCAGGCCCGTTTGAGTTGAAGGCCACGAGCGTGAATCCTGCCTGCGCGTGCACGTGAGTTACGTCTCTAATGACGTCACAGGCTTCTTCTTGTGTATCGAAACAGTCTACCCAGTCGTCCATGTAGTGGTTCTCCGTTATGGCTTCGTACGCTCTCGGGAACTCTCTTGCGTGCTTCTTCGCGTTGTGGTTTCTTACGCTGTGTGCTAGAAAAGGTGAGCTCTTCGCACCAAATATCATCGATGTCATATTATATTTCTTCGGTGGTACTGCTCTGTCATCGCCTCTCCACAAAAACATCTGAGCCGGTTGGTCTTCACCAACCGGCTCAGATGTATTTGCTCTATATTCCTGTGCTATCTTTACTTGTAGAAACATCTCTCTGATATCTGCGGTTACTGCGATAGCCTTCTCTCTGAATCGAAATAGAATTCCGGCTAAGTCTCTAAGCAAATCGGGGCCTTCTAATAGCGCGTCGTTCAGGCATACCCCGTTGCTCTTCGCTGCGGCGTCAAACACTAGTCTTATCTTCTGTGGCTTGTTTACATTTACTACGGCAAAGTGCGGTAAATACCAGAGACGTGGGCTCTGTATATAATACTGGACCGCGTAGTCGCACCATCTCGCCTTCAGGTGTGGGCTAAGCTTCTCGACTATATCTCGTATCAGCATCGGATTTCTTAGGTAACTTCTATTGTCTACTGAGTCCAGTACAGTACACACGATGTTCTGTAACTTTATAGCGAATATGGTCAACTTACTGGCTGTGGTACCTACTCGCGGCAGGCTCCTCAGGTCGTTCAGTGCTCGATCTATAATCACTTCCGGTCTTCCGTAACACTGTTCTAGCGTTCGCATGATTTTATCGGGATCTGTAGCACCGTACAACAACGCCGCCACTGCTTCCTTGGCTTCTCCTTTCAGGCAATTTCGTAGTCTAGCCAGGTTCTCGGCCTTACTGAAGTTACATGATCTCGTTGACTCTTGCATTGCAGCTTTAAAAGGCAACCACTCATTTAGATTTCCATTAAATATCGGCAACTCAATAGCTTGACGTGGGGCCGGTCGCTTTGACATAATCCTCTCTAATGTAGTAGCAAGTCGTTCAACCCCGTCCATATCACCTCGGGGCCCTGCCTTACATTCATTGTTTTCGTTGATTAGTCGCTGCTCATTATGTTCACTATTGTTGTTAACTTGATTTGGTTCTATGCTTGGCGAGTTTAAATGTCGGTTTCTGTCCATTTCCATATTACGCGCCTCCTTTTCCTTGCGACGCGTAAACATATGTCTGTCTCTTTCATTCCTCTCTTCTCGGAAGGTAGGAACGCCGAAAGACATTTCTGTTGTGGGTATCTGCACATTTTCGTCGTAACGCCGGGACTGGGTTCTGTCCAGCCAGTCACCCACACTCGCTTGGACTTCACCGGCGGGTAGGCTCCCACGGTCACGATCCTCTTCATCGGTCTCCATAATCGTATCTCTTCGCTGTATTTCCGCGAACTTCTCGGCTGCTAGTAACTCCGCTTGTTTCAAACGAGCGGCGACGCTTGAACCTCTCGACGACGGTGGCCTTGTCCTAGGCGCGTCGGCGTCGGCGTCGTGACGCCTCTCCACTGGTTCTATACGTCCGCTTTCTGCGGGTACTACGCTTGTTTGGGCTTGTGGCATGCTTGCGGTGGCTTGCACTGACGGTGATGCGGGTGGCTCTTCAAAGTTGCGTTGTCTTGAGTCTTCCGTCTCTTTCCTCCCAGCTTGGCTTCTTGTCGTCGGCATCTTCTTTCTTGCTGCCCCTACTCCTATCAATCTCAAACAGGTACGGGAGACCAAGGGGAGCCTGTTCGAGGATGGATGGTCGTGCAGGATTGGAAGGGAAGGAACCGCCCAGCAGAGAATGAACGCATCCGCGGGGTGCTGGAGTCGCTGGCTGGAATGTCCAGGACCCTCAGCAGTGCCTACAGTCCGGCCCCCACGCTTACGCACACCGTACTGGCGCGGTCGGACTAGTTCACAATCGCTTGCGCGATATGTGGCAGCTCGCCCGAAAGACTGCACCGCCTGGAAACGGCGTTAACTCGCGACAGACACCGTTTGGCACCGTTAGGTGGTGAATGCCGGAGCCACCCGTGCACCCGTGTAAATGTGATCGTCTCTCTCACAGGAGTAAGTCTTGATCGCGGCTTCGTTGATCCCTCGTTGCTGGTTACACTTTCTTCACACACGAAGTCGATGCCACGATGCTGATTTCTTCTTATCCGGCGAGCAATGGACCAGACGATATTAGCTACGCACTCGAGCCAATATAAAGACGATCGTTCCCCCGATGTTATGGACTGTAGTCTTCAAATAAAACGCTTCTTGTTTCTTTCTTCTTTATTGGAGACCGATGACCGTGAGAGCAGAGCAGCTAAACAAAAACCGGCGCTCAAGGCCCTATACTTATACTAATCAAATAGGTCTTACTTAGTGACTAAAGCACCCTAGTGCTTACTGGCGAAAGTATAAGGATAGCACCTACGTTACTCTTTCCAACGCGTTCAACAGCCACTCTCAAAACATCGAAATACTGAGGGAGGCAACCGATGCGTATCTCCTATCTCTTTCTACAATATTTCACAACTACCTACCGATAGCCTAACAATTCCCACTCACAACATTCTACCTCTGCGGGTTTTCCTACCTACCCTCGGAATGTGCGAGAGGGGAGACAGGGACAGACTATTGGTCTTACCGGTCCCACACTGCCTGAGAGGGACGACCAGATAGGGTCTCCTTCGCCCCTGTACCAAACTACCAACTTTATATTTTATTATTAGTTTCTACCTGCCTAACTTCTTGCAAGTGGGAATCACCTAATAGATAACCGGTTTGCTATCTTTATTAAATAAAACAAGCCCTGAGCTAATTTACATTATTTCTTATGCTAAGCCCTATGAGAAAATTAAACTTTATTGAATCCACAAATGTCTTATACTAAATTAAAACATTCAAATATAAACACAAAGTAACTGATTGGGTGTCCGTAACACTATATTTAACTTTGAGCTACAAAAAAATGAAACGTGTGGATCCCACACGCAAAGCTTGATGCAGATGGCGCTAGCATAGATACGGCTATGTCGTGATTTTGCTATTGTTTATGTCGGGCTTTTTCGTATCATTCTAATTTACAGTTTTTCGTGACTATCTAATGTTATTTCATCATAATGTATTCGTCAATGAAGTTATCTGAACTAAAAGACGAATTTCGGAAACGAGGGTCAAAAGTATCTGGTAAAAAAGTCGATCTTATTGCGAGGTAAACATTTGGGTGTTAATCCAGTTTTATTACTGTAAATGTTTGTATGTAATTGATTGTTGAAATTAGTTTTGTTGTAATTGTGTTACAAATTAACTACATAACAAGGTTTTTAATAAATATAACTAAAATAATAAAACACGTACATGTTTGTTTTATAGGTTAGAATTCTACAATCGGAACCGCGATGATACCGGGAATTTTGGTGTCGTAGCTTCACAACCTAGTTTTCCTATGAATGTCGGTAACATTTATAGGAAAACTAGGCTAGGATCCAGAAGCTTATCATGATGTAAATAGTTCCAGTAAACTACCTAAAATTAATTAATTTTCTTCTTATAGCTGTTTCACACTTCTTTTTTAAAACTGGGTCTTTTGGAAATAAATGAACACCATTATTGTAACAACCTGGCACAGCACATAACGGCATTATGCTTTCGTAGATTGAAAACACAAAAAAATACTCAAAAAAACACAACTTCTGTACTGGAATGACAGATAGCTTTGGCCGCATCAACAATGCGCCACCTACAGGGAGTTGTGGCAGTGTGGATCCCCATTGTTATAGCCGAAGGTGCGGTTTATGTACAGACAAACAGTAAAATTAATTTCAATTTTTCTCTAAATCGGAGGCATTAAACTATTGTTTAATTATTTATGCAGAAAGGCTAGTTTTTGTGAACTCTTTCATATAATATTTAGTTTATTCTGGTTAGAAATATGGACGAATAAAAAAACCATTAATGGACAAGTACTTTTGTTTTTGTGTTGTATTAAGTAATTTATCTTAATTTTTATTAATAAGTTGTATATATAAGGTCGCTTTTTAAAAAGTGGTGAAATTTAATGGGCAATTACAAAAACATAAATGAAACATTTTCGTTTAAAAAAACGAATTTCTTTATACGCTAGTTTTCGAGAAAATCGCAAAAAACTATTTTGATTTAAACGTAAAATAAAACACCCCGTGCAGCTTGCGTAGTAGTACGTTCGGTGCGCAGGTTCGATGTATCAATGAATTCGATAAGGACGCCACTATGCTCTCTCACACTCCCACCTTACACGTGCGACTGGCCGGCGGTTCGCCTCACTCGCGGTCTGTCGGCGTAGTCAAACGCGCCGACAAAGGGGTGCCGCCATGCTGACACACGGAAACACGCGCCGCGGCGAACACGTGCCGAGCCTCGCGCCCACCCCGCTCCCGCTCACTGCTACCCCCGCCGCAGAGCGCACGCAGCGCCGAGAGTTCAGTCCGCATAAAACAATTCACTGAGTTGTGCGCACGCACTACGTGAGGAACATTTCATCATGGCGTATCGGTATAACGTCCAGGAATACCTGAATATGGCATTGTGCTATGAAGAAGCGGGAGAAGTTTTGTTGCGGGCGCGGCAGCTGTACGTCGAGCGGTACGGCTCCATTGTACATACACGCACAATACTCGGAGCTGTGCAGCGTTTTCGGGAGAGTGGCAGCTTCGAGCCACGCCTCGACCTCGTGCGTCGGCAACGACACCCGGCTCGGCTTGAAGAAGAAGTGATTAATTTCTTTCATCGGCACCCATTGGCGAGCATCGCGGACGCCGCTCGTGTGTTTGGCATGAGCAGATACTACGTGTGGCGGCTTTTGCGCGGACCTACAATGTGCTTTGGACCGACGAGTGCACATTTACGTGTCAAGGACTTTTTAATGTGCACAATGCGCATTATTGGTGCGAGTACAACCCGCGTGTGACTCGTCCGGACCACTTCCAGCATCGCTTCAGTGTGAACGTGTGGGCAGGAGTGATTAACGGAACGTTGCTGGGGCCCGTGTTTTTGGAGAGACTCAATACGGAAACGTATTTAAAGTTTCTCCAAAATGACCTCCCTGAACTGCTGCTGGATGTGCCTGCGTGGAGCCGAAGGTATCTCTACTTCGAGCACGACGGCGCGCCTGCGCACTTCAGCCTGCGGGTACGCGCCTACCTGGACGAGGCGTTCCAGGGCCGCTGGATCGGGCGCGGCAGCGTTATCCCCTGGCCGCCGCGATCACCTGATCTGACGCCAATGGATTTCCACGTGTGGGGTAGGGCCAAGGACCTGGTTTACGGGAACGACGGTCATACCATCCGTTCAGTGGACCAATTGTGTGCGCGAATAATTAATTCGTTTGATGTGATGGCCAGTGAGCCCGATGTCGCTTCAGTTCAGAGGCATTGCCTCGATCGGGCTAGGAAGTGTGTACAAGAACAAGGGCGTCACATCCAGCATTTAATGTAAATTTTATTGTGTAAATAGGAACTTGTAAATATGACTGTAAATATCAATGAATTCTGACTTTTAAACATGCCAAGTTAATACAAAAATAATAGCGCCCTATTTTTGGTACAATTAAATTTAATACAAGGTGGTAAGATGATTATTAACGGTTTTATTGTCAGTCCAAAGCCTGAAAAAGTGTGATGGAAGGTCATGGTTCGTCATTGTACGTTTAAACAAAAAAAAAATGTACCTAATAAACTGAACTTTAACGAAAACTGCCTTTTATTCAAAATACTAACACAAATCCCATATTAGGGAGCATCCATTGAATCGAAGCGAAGCAGTGTTAATTTGGTATAACATGTAATAACGTTAGGTTTTGTGAGGGTTAGAATGCAGTCGGGTTGTTTTGAAATTAAAATTGATATTTTTAAAATGTTTACTTTGATTTGAGCAAATCTGCTTTGATTCTATGGAAATATTATCCTAGCTATTGAACAAGCTAAACACGCTTAATTTATCAGCATTAGGTAGATTTTCTGTCTCAGCAGAGAAGGTACCTATGCAGGTATCATGCGCAGCTAGTGAGTGAGTGGTGCGCAGCCACGGTCCCCCCGCGCACCGCGCAACATTAATGTAATGAGGGAAGAGACGGGCACGATTGAAATAAGAGAGAGCGGCGATGACATGTAGGGATGTTTCAGAGTAGACAGGATGCTCTTAAAAATAATATTTTTTTTGTTAGGAAAAATAAAAATAAAAAACTAGCACGTGTTTAAAAATAAAAATCATAGGGCCCGGTTTATCTAAAATATTTAGAAGTTCTGTTCAAGTTTCACCACTTTGACTCTCCCACTTTAATGAAACGTAGTCGGTGTTATTACAAAAAAATACCTATTAAAGCATAGGCGTATTCTTTAATAGGTATTTTTTTCGCATAAGAAAGAATCAGATGTTATACAATAATTAAGAAAGTATGTTTTTATTTATAGATAGAAGTACAAAAGGAATGAAAAATATTATGTTAAGGGTACAATTAACTTACATTAAAAATGTTGATTTATAAAATTTCGTTTTACTACATCCCCCGTAATAGGTATCTCTTGAATGTAGATATCATTTGGTTGCATTTACATATCTGACTAAGTAATTCTGTTTCTTTACGCATGTCGAAGGTGATCTGGATGATCATGATCATGATCCACAGATTTTTTCTTAAGAACTTATCCAAGTTTGTAAAACGAATACTTCTTAAACGTTAGAACCGTTTTAAATGTATGTAGACCTTTAAGATCTAAAATTATAAATCATTCTAATAAATCAGTATTTTGAAGTTTGAAGTGTTATGATTATGACAAATAAACTTCTAATTGCTTCAAACTAGGCTTAAACCCGCGTCGCGAGGAGTTTTAATTTAAACTAGACGTAAGCCCGATCTAACTATAGGCCCCTGCTAAACCACATTTTGAAATATATTTTTTTTGTAATAACACCGAGTAAGATTATGCCTTTAAGTCAGGAGAGAAAAGGGACCCGAGTAACTTTAGGCCAATTTCCATACTAGCATATACACTATTTAGCAAAATTTTTGAAAAACCAAATGTGTTAAATTTACCATGCCCAACTGAAGCAAAGTAGCACAGAAATTTTACTAAATAGTGAGAAACTAGATCTATCTAACTCCACTGTGTTTCTGGGCATTACATTGATTCGAGATGCGGACCACATGTTGACACTCTGGCTGGGAGACCTTGCTTCAGCTGCCTTTGCGGTTAGAAAAATAAGACATCTTACTGACGTTGAAACGGCAAGGCTTGTTTATTTTAGTTACTTTCACAGTATTATCGATACCTCTGGGCTCAAAGGTCGTAAAGGACAAAAGGCTACTTTACCGGAGAAGCAAAAAACCATTTTTTTAAACTTCAATTGAATATAACTTTTTTGTTTCTTGAGCTATGTTTTCGATACCAAGGTACAAAGTTCTTAGAATTTCATGTATTTTTTAAAGGTGTGTACCACAATTGACCTACTGCTATAATTAGGGAGATAAATTTCCTTTACGCCCTTGAAATTAACATAAAATGTCCTTTATACCCCTTGAATTTTCGTTATTTTTTTAAAGTAAGAGTGTAAGTCTATTTTCACATACATATCTGTATAAAATTAGGGCATTAAAGGACAAACTTTACATACTTTTAGGTGGTAAAGAATAAATATAGTATGAAATAAATAATAAATTTTGATATTTTTTGTGGATTATTCAGCTTTACTTGTGACTTCTGTATATTATTTAATAAATAATGTGCTACGACTTTATTTCCAAGAAATTACAGGCAAAAAAAAAACCTTTATAACAAACAGGTTCTTTTAGACCTGTTTGTTATGTAAACCAAAAGTTAAAAATAAAAGTGATCGGCCACATCAGAATCTAAAGTTAAATTATGATATAATTAGCTATAAACATGTGCTTCATTTTTTCTTACGAGCATAACTTTTAGATTTGGTTAGTTTAGGAGATAATGTTCATTTTATATTTTTACCAACTACAGTCTTCAGAAAACAGCGCTGCGTCTTACGTACAGCTGATCTTTTTGGACATCTCTGGTGACTTTGACAACGCGTGGTGGCCAATAATCTTGTTGAAGGCCAAACAGGCGGGAGTCCCGACTAACATCTACAGAATCTTGGCCAGTGTTTCCGCGTCGACTTGGGGCGTTAAGTTCACGGCCCTTAAGATCCTGTATTCAGGGACCTTTGTAGCGTCTTTAATATGCGCCGTATGATACCGATGCTCGTCGTTATTTATCGTCAGAATAGCGTTGCTTAGCAGGCAGAGGTCGGCGCTTATTTTGCTTACAAAAGCTTACAGAACGTGCAGTTCCGTGGCACTTCCGGTGCTCGCAGGAACTCTATGCCGATCCGGAAGTTGCTCGTGCAGTACAAGTTGAGAAAGAGAGAATCCAGCTGGCCCCCAGGGAGCGCTGGAATTGAAACTCCGCATCAGAGAAGAGGTGACCGCCACTTAGGAAGGAGCGGTGGTCTTCGAGCGAGGACGGACGAGAGTTGTTAAGTTTCTTTTTTTCGATGTAGGTGTGAGGTTGTCTTTTGACTGGGACGAACATGATTATGTTGTTTCGCAGAATCTTACAGAAAACGGTTGCTTCAGACAGCGTCTGCACAGGCTTGCGCTTTGCGAGTCAGCACTGTGTCCCTGTAGTTAAGAAGAAGTTGAAAACAACCACGATCACGCACTTTGGGACTGTATCCTATACGGAAGCCAACTAAAATGTGTGACATTTACAAAATAGAAAGTAGAACCGAAATGAAAGGATAAATGTTGTCTTCTAATCTAAAGGATTATAATAAAATTTCATTATTAAAATCACTAGTAATTAAACTATAATACTAGGTACCTAATATACACAGAACAGAAAAAACGAGTAGAAAAAGCATCCTTCGCCTATTAGTATGAAAACCAGTGTAACCAAACTAACACATTTGTAAGAATATCACATTATGGTCCACACAAAAAATATTATGTTGTGATTGGTAATTTTTAGCGATGACGAAAGAGCTTAAAATACAAATTCGATTAAATGAGTCCCATCTTTATTACTAAGTCAATAAGATCCTAAGTTGTGCTTTCCTGATTCTTATGTGCTTTTATATTTTGTTATTCTACTCGCTACTAGATGTCTCTTTTTAGACATGCTTTTCCCTATTACGATGTATTTAGGTCCATAATTGTGGCCGCCGCTCCCTGTTCCTTGCTTTTAAGTAGCAAGTAGTTTTGCTACCCAACGCCAGGTGGCGTAACATAACAAAAACTAAAGAAGTTTCCGGCTTAAATAAGGATGGGATATACACAATAATCTGTACAAAAAGTATCGATACTAGCTAGTTAGACGTCAATTTTATAGTGGTAATAAAATGTATGAATACTTTATTATCTTGATGTATATAAAACGATGTCGTGTTAGTTACACTTAAATCAAATTAGTTATTACTTTAAAATTACTGTTACTTAATTTGTAAGATTGTTCTCCGTCCCGATTATTTAAAAAAAACTAGGTTTTGGGGTGAAAATATGGATAAGAATCCGACATTTGCGAGGACTGCGCGGAGAAAGGAATTGCCAGTGTGAGTATAAATATTGTCTTTTTCTAAATTATGTGAACCGCACAATTTACGGATTACTTTCACAATAAATATATTCTTAACATTTAGACCTGTTTTTTTTTTTTAAACTTTGATAGTTAGTTTGCTGTAAAGTAATCAGTAAATTGTGTTGAAATTGTATTAGGTATGTCCAAGGCAGATAAAAATATTCCAGAGCAATATTACATTTTATGTTTCATAATATGAACTTTTAAAAAACTGTTATGTACAACTTATTTAGGTTTTTATTTCCTTTTATATCAAGCTAAAAGATCTTATTTGGACTATAAATTTAAATATAGGTTGTGTGTAGCCTGATGTGCTGTTTTTTTTATTTGACTAGCGTGCTGTGTTCTTTATAATGACGTCTGCACAGGAATACATATTGATTGTTTCGTTATCCTAATGGTATAAGAACTTGTTTTTTACATGTTGGTTATATATTAAGTACAAAGTGTATGGATATTAAAGTAAACCAATAAAATGTTACTCAATGTTTTATTTTTAAATTAAAACAATTTTTTTGTCAAACACCCAAATAATCATAATGTATGCATTAATCGCGATCGGCATAGATATTAATTTAAAAATTATGATGATCATCGAAATCAGAATCAGAATTTAATAACATTGTTTTACTGTCCTTGAAATAAAACATATTCATTCAAAAGTTGTCTTTTTGATAGTTTGACTTGTATTTTTAGTACATGATGTATTCTGATATTAATATAGCGTTCGGCAATAGCTTTTATTAAATCAACTACATGGTTTGATGCAGGAAATTGACCAACGTCATGTAAACTGATGTTTTCCCCTACAAAGGTTTTCAAAATTCTCGATGTCACAATTTCTTTTTGTATTTTGAATGTCCGGCTATCATAAGTCCGGAGAATGCCCTCAGCAACTTTGCAAACTTTTATTAAGTTAGCTGATGGATAAGTTAGCCCCCCTTTGTCCTTAGCTACAATGAATTTATGTAAAGGGTTTTTCTCCTTTGACGGCAGTGCGTCGACACAAGTATCACAGTGATTTTTTTAAATTAAAATTTTGGCGATATAACCTGCTATGTAAGTTATTGTGTGTAAGTTAGTGTGCTCAACAATTAATGAAAAGAGACACACTACTTTAATATTAAGAAATGACAAATTAATTGATGCTATTTCTTACGAGTTTTTGGGTGCTTTTGTCTAACTTTAGTCGCTATCGATTGACATCCTTACTGAATTGTCTATGGATTCTGTAATATTCCTTGCAAGTCAGCTGTTTATCCTGAGGTTTCTTAATTAATGTTGTCTGTTCGTTTTTTAATCAGAGAAAGAGACGCCATGAACTTAAAATTAATTTAGTAGAGGGCACTTGTTGGTCTTATAGTTGTAGTATTGCATAGATCCTTTCACCTGTTGCAACTGCAGCAGGTATTTTTAAAAGCGGACATATTATATAAAATTTATATGAAATAATATTGAATTTCACATAAGTAAACTTACTTCAAAATGTAAAATATTTCGACTCGGTGTAGCCGAATTGTAATTGTGACTTTTTCTTCGAAATGTTCGGAGCAAACGGTGCATGTTTTTCCGGGAAACCAATTTTGCCTTCCCATCGCTTTAATCCATTTTGCTTTTGCGTACTGTTTACTACAATATTTTGATTTGTTTGTGTACCTTATTGATACTACGCCGCGCACACTCACACGCATACCTGCCTTATTTTTATTCGTTTAAAACGTACCGTGAGAACCCCGAAGATCGAGTCGACATCGAGACGTTCCCTATGACACATGTACTAGACCGACCAGAGCGCTTTCGCCGCGTGTGTATCCTGTGAAGCTCCTTACAGACATTTCGAGTGATTGTGGCCTGTGAAGTGATACCTAAACCCGGAAGGCTGATGTGGCAAGTACCTAGCTATAAGCGCTCAGACTTTACCAATTTTCCACCTATCATTGTCGCCCTCCACGTGTAATCCACTGCCTAAACTATCAAACACGTACGGATCTTTGGGAAATCTTAAATAATAATAATAATATCACGTAATTAATCTAATTAGTTTATTTATTACGTTTACTTACACAATATTAAAATTGTAGATTAGTTGATTCAAAGATATCTCTAAAGTCGGTCTCACTACATAATACAGTACATCTTTTTACACAGAAAACCTTTTTTTTTTTAACGCTTACTGTAACGATATTTTACTGTAATATAAAATAATGCGACCTTATAAACTTATCGATATTTTAAGCACATCCCTAATTGAGTAGCGTGTGGAATTAAAACGGAAATAGGTAACGCTCAAAACGTATTTTAGACCTTATTACTTTCGCAGTGGTTTGGTTTTAGGTTGTAATTTTCATCGATTGCTATTATATGCAAAATTTCTAATTTCTATTAAAATGACGTGTTAAATTACTTTCCTATGATATGTAACCCCTCCTTTTGTAAAATTTTTCGTATTGCTGTTATTTTTGCACTCTAAAATTGTACAATACGGCATTTTTAAAGATTTTTCTTAATAATGAAGGCGTTAAGCATCCGTCGCAACTGGTCGCCGACTGAGGCCCGTGAAAGGGGGCGGTAACATCACATGCGCTAAGCTCATCGCATATACGATACGCGGGTCCCGCCCACATACGATTTCTACTCGTTTTTTCTGTTCTGTGCTAATATACAGGGTGTGGCGTAAATAGTGGTCCAAAGCAAAGGTGTGGATACACTGTACACTGAAGCACCACATACCAGTATTTAAAAAAAAAATATGTACAGGGTTTTCAAAAAAAAAAATTTTTTAAATTTTTTTAGAAATCGGTACCTTGCCTTACAAATTTGGTTATAATTTCCAAAAATGACGGTTTTTTTTTATCCATTTTTTTTATTATTATTGCTGATCACTTGTACTTAGTACTCCATTCGTTTTTTTTTTTTACAAACTGAATTTAATAAAAAAAATTAAGTTTCTTTTAAAATTCAATACTCACTGCTAGCAAATCGTTTGACTTTCAATGCTTTTGGTGCAAAAAAAATGTACCACACTGTCAGTGCCCATTGTTTAAAAAAAATGCCCATCTTTTGCAGATTCTAAAATGGTGCAACAATAAGTGTTACGACTTACAGGAAAAAAGTTATTGCTTTTCGAAACAAAAAGGAGCCCAATTCAGAAAAACAATTTATTTGAAGTTCAAGGGTTTACAAGGGTTGTAATTTTTTTCTGTGTGTAAAAAAAAACGAATGGAGTACTAAGTACAAGTGATCAGCAATAATAATAAAAAAATGGATAGAAAAAAACCGTCATTTTTGGAAATTATAACCAAATTTGTAAGGCAAGGTAACGATTTCTAAAAAAATTAAAAAAAAATTATTTTTTTTAAAACCCTGTACATAATTTTTTTTTAAATACTGGTATGTGGTGCTTCAGTGTACAGTGTATCCACACCTTTGCTTTGAACCACACAGAAAAAAATTACAACCCTTGTAAACCCTTGAACTTCAAATAAATTGTTTTTCTGAATTGGGCTCCTATTTGTTTCGAAAAGCAATAACTTTTTTCCTGTAAGTCGTAACACTTATTGTTGCACCATTTTAGAATCTGCAAAAGATGGGCATTTTTTTTAAACAATGGGCACTGACAGGGTGGTACATTTTTTTGCACCAAAAGCATTGAAAGTCAAACGATTTGCTAGCAGTGAGTATTGAATTTTAAAAGAAACTTAATTTTTTTTATTAAATTCAGTTTGTAAAAAAAAAACGAATGGAGTACTAAGTACAAGTGATCAGCAATAATAATAAAAAAAATGGATGGAAAAAAACCGTCATTTTTGGAAATTATAACCAAATTTGTAAGGCAAGGTAACGATTTCTAAAAAAATTAAAAAAAAATGTTTTTTTTTGAAAACCCTGTACATAATTTTTTTTTAAATACTGGTATGTGGTGCTTCAGTGTACAGTGTATCCACACCTTTGCTTTGGACCACTATTTACGCCACACTCTGTATATACAACTTTCACTATTCGTAGAAAATTCTATTAAAATAAATTTGTATCTGAATGGTCAATTTAGCTTTATTTGTGAAGGTACAAAACCATCATAGGCGAAGATATTTACATGGAACATTTTATTGTTATTAGTAAATGCCAGATGGTGTAAGACAACAGAAAAAAGTTCTTCTTCTTACCTAAGAAATATCATTTTATGATCTTTCCAACCGAGGTAACTAAAATTAAGGTCAAGTGGAAACAAAGATGTATGCCAGTTGTAAAGATTTCTAATTTCGTTAAATAAGTCTAACAATAGAACTTTTTGGTACTAAAACTGTATGAAAACTATTTACTTCAAAACTATCTTCTGTCAAAGGACAGTGATCTTATTTTATGCAGTCACAAGCAATGAAATGTATACAAATAAGTTTTTATTCCATCCTAATAAGGTCTTAAATCGAATGCAGATGTATACCTATTGATGCGCGTGACTGTAATATTGTAAGGGCGTAAAAGACAGTGATATTTTTTTATGTAATATTTTTGGCGCAACTGGATTAGGAAGGCAAAGGGAAGCGCTTCCTACCGACCGGTTGTTATGGTCGGGGACCAAGGTCCAATAGTCACCGTCTTGGTTTAGCTATATGTAGTCAAGCTCGTGCTAAATCTTACATATCGCGGTTTGTGTTGTATGGAGCGGGCTAATCGCCATCTAGCCTGTAGGAGCCGAGTCAGGGCGTCGCGTCTTGAAGTTGCTTGCTAGTGTGGGCGACAGTGGTAAGAGGTCGCTACACCACTCCCCCCGAAGAACCGGAGGTTGATTGAACCAGGATGGTTGAGAGCTCAGCAGTCTGTGCGTAGTGAGCTTGCAAGTGCCAGTGCTTGTTGAGTCCACAATGTGCCGGGATGAGCATGCGCGATGTCCACGGTGAGTTGGGATGGGCATGCGTAATGTCCACGGCGAGTCGGGATGAGCATGTGTGATGTCCACGATGCGTGCGGGAGAGCTCGAAGTCCACAGTGAGTCGGGATGATGAGCTGAATGAGGCTGCCGAGGAACCAGGTAGAACCGGTGCGGTCTGCGGTGGTGTCCTTAGGGCTGGTGAGCTGGCTTGCAGGAGACTGCTGGCTGGATGCTGCTGGCTGGGTGCCTGTTGGCAAGGGAGAAGGCGACGATGATGATGACGACGATGAGGCTCCATGCTCCAGTGTAGATCACGTCGGGGTCACCAATTTGGCGCAACTGGGTTAGGAAGGCAAAGGGAAGCGCTTCCTACCGACCGGTTGTTATGGTCGGGGACCAAGGTCCAATAGTCACCGTCTTGGTTTAGCTATATGTAGTCAAGCTCGTGCTAAATCTTACATATCGCGGTTTGTGTTGTATGGAGCGGGCTAACAGCGCCATCTAGCCTGTAGGAGCCGAGTCAGGGCGTCGCGTCTTGAAGTTGCTTGCTAGTGTGGGCGACAGTGGCAAGAGGTCGCTACATATTGTAGGGGCGTAAAGGACAGTGATCTTGTTTTATATTATATTGTAGGGGCGTAAAGGACCAGTGTTGACCACAATTACCTATACAACCTAAAAAATAATTTTCAATTGGTCTTTACCACTATAGCCAATATGTGTAGCTAGTTACATGTCTATTACTTCCATAGTTTATGAGTAAATCCTGTCGAATATGAATAATTTCATGGGTCGTAAAGGACAAATAAATGCGAATTTCGCTAAACTGAATACACTGATCGATAGAGAATTTAATTCTGAGAAAAACTGTGTATATAACTAATTTTGGCCAAAATGTCCTTTACGACCTTTGAGCCCAGAGGTATCATAATATGTCTTATGGTCTTCTCTTGTGGGGTTCTGCTGCGGACATCAATACCATTGTAGGGGATTCAAATGAAACCACGATTTTTAGACAGACAATTGCGTACAACCGAGGAGCCTTATTATTTTCGTGCGCGCGCCGCGAGCCAACGGTCAACTGCGGTGGTGTGATTTTTAAGGGTGGGGGCGCGAAGAGCGAATGAGTGATTGATTGAGTAATGAGTATTAAACTACTGGTCTTTGAATGGCTCATCAGTTGGGCGCGAACTTTAATTAATAGGTACGAAATAAGCAAAACATATATAGATACAGTCAGAAAGAGACAAATGTAGTAAATTAATTTATATTAGTTTTAAATGAGTAGTGCGTCGCCTACAACTCTGCCTTCTTAGTGCTAACTAGTTAGCGCTATCATCCCGTGGTGACAGTAGGGCGACGCGCGTAACGGGCCTGCGCAACACGCCGGTACGCGTGCGCACGTCGACGACGCGGACGCGTCCATCGCGGCCTGCGTGGGTCGCACTCACAATCCCATGTCGCCAGCAGTTCCGCTCTAAATTAGGTTCAACAATGACGACGTAATCGTTAACCTGCAGTGGTTTAGATTCGGCGGTCCACTTCTGACGAGGTAGAAGGGTGGGCAAATACTCTTTGAGCCAACGTGCCCAAAACATATCGGTAAGTCTTTGCGCTACACGCCAGCGTTTCCTTAAGCAGAGATCAGAATCATTATACTTACCAAAATGAGGATTTGGCAATGAAGAACCAATTAAAAATGGCTAGGGGTTAGAGCCTCAGGGTATGCAGGATCATTTGAAACGTAGGTGATCGGACGACTATTAACTAACGCCTCTATTTCAGCCAGCAAGGTAAGTAAAGTTTCCAGGTGAGGTGCACGTTCTTTTAAAATAACCTTTAGGGATGACTTTACTGTGCGGACCATCCTCTCCCATGATCCAGCCATTTCAGGTGCGCCTGGTGGAATAAACTTCCACTGCACTCCCTGGATAGTTCCGGCTTCACAAACTGCCTCCTGGTCAAGCTCTGCAATACTGCGTCTCAGCGCCTCGAAGGTTCGTTCCGTTATCTGAAATTATTACCTGTGGCATACCTCGACGTGCAGCCATACGCCGGAGAGCCATGATGGTGGAGTCGACGGTAAGGTTTTCCGTCACCTCAATATGTACTGCCCTTATAGTTAGGCAGGTAAACAGCATACCATAGCGTTTTTGTCTGCTGCGACCGACAGTTACCTCAAGTGGGCCAAAAAAATCTACTCCAGTATAACTGAAGGGACGTCTATTATGTTGCAGCCTTGCGGCCGGCAGGTCGCCCATGCGCTGCGGCTGTGGTGTCGCGCGCCTATACCTACAGTATAAACAGCGTGACGCAATCGAGCGAACGGTCGGTCTTAGTTTTAAAATCCAGTAACAGTTAACAGTAAGTTATTAACGACAAGTTCGTTTGCACCATGCAGTGCTTTCCGGTGGTAATATTCCGTGTGCGTGTGTAGTGCTAGTGAGCGTGTAATTCTGTGGTGGCCATCTAAAATAGCTGGTCTCCGTACATCCTGGTCCACGCCCGCAACAGACTCAATGCGACCACCAACACGCATGATTCCGGTTTCGTCAAGGCATGGAGTCAGCTGTAATAGACGACTGTTACGTGAAAAATGTTTATTTTGTTTTAAACATGTTATTTCGGAAGCAAAACTGTCATACTGACACTTTCTTATCAGTAGGTCCTCTGCCTCCTTCATTAGAAAAATGTCAAGCTTGCAATTTTTACGCTGGCATTTTCTAATGAACAGTAAGACCCTGGCGGTGGCACGAACTAGAGTGAGCCAGCTCGATATATTATCTTCATAAAGATAAGCCGCTTTCAGCCACCAAATTCACAGACCGTTTCTCACACATGGCGTCCACTAGTGCTTTCGTGAACTTTCGGTCCTTAGGCCACTGTTCTTCCGTTTGCCACAAGAAAGAAGGACCTTGGAACCAGTCACTAGTGTACGTCAGCGGAGGGGCGTCTTCTCGGGTGGCTATGTCTGCCACGTTGGCCGCAGTCGGCACATGACGCCATTCACATGACTTGGTTAACTCGTCGATTTCGCCAAGTCTATGAGCCACATAAGGCTTGTAGCTGCGAGGATCACTACGAATCCACTGAAGGACCGTACTGCTGTCAGTCCAAAAATACCGTTTTCCAGGCTGAATATCTTTGTGTTCACGCTGTATGGTGTCCGCTAGGCGTGCACCCAATAATGCGGCCTGCAGTTCCAGCCTGGGAATCGAAACTGGTCTCAGTGGGCTGACCCTTGATTTGCTGGCAGCGAAACAAATCAGTACACGCCCGTCTAAACGTGTAAAACGCCAATAAATAACCGCCGCGAAAGCTTTGGCGGAAGCATCACAAAAAATGTGCATCTGCGTATTTATTATGTCATAATAATCAATGTTGTTGTTATTTGCGAATGCCATCATTTGCTCGTCCGAGTAACATTTTATCCATTCATGCGCGTTTCCGTAGAAGCGAGGAATACGAAGTGAGTGTAGGCATTGTAAATCTCTGAGCCAACTAACCCACAGAGCGTGCTCTTCGGATTGAATGTGGCAATTCCACTCAACACCGCTGCGGTGTACATTTTGAAAAATAATTTTACCTTTTATTATAAAAGGGGAAAGAAAGCCGTGAATATCGTAAACTGACATAATAACACTTAACATTTGTGCCTTTGTAGGTAACTGAGTACCATTCAAGATATCAGATGAAATGCGATTCAAAGCTATTTTAAAACCAAAACAATCTTCACTCGGATACCACATCAATCCAAGAATGCGCTCGGTTGTGTTTGTAACTCCGTTTTGTAGCTGAATAGCGGCCGGCGCGAGCGCTCCGGTAGGTATAGACTCCAACACCTGTTTACTATTACTCGACCAGCGCGTTATCTCAAATCCGCCTGATTTATGAATATCAGTTATCTCGCGTACTAATTGTGTGGCTTGACTTTCACTACGGCACGAATGTAAACAATCGTCCATGTAATGATTATTTAAAATTACATAGACCGCTTCGGGGCATTCATCTTGATATTTTATTGCATTTTTATTCTTTATATGCTGCGCAATAAACGGTGAACAAGTTGCACCAAAAAGCAAACTTTGCATAACGCAAGTTTTTACGGGACAATCGGGGTTTTCTTACCAAAGAAAACGAATAACGTTTTGGTCTTCTGATTCTAATTTGAACAAATAAATCTTTAATATCAGCCGTGCAATTTTATGTTCGCGGAAACGTAACAAAATACCTAACAAGGAATTGTACAAGTCAGGCCCGGTAAGTAAAAAATCATTTAGGCAAACACCTTGTACTTTACCGGCACAATCAAATACCAACCTGAGCTTATCGGGTTTATTTGGGTTTTGAACGCCAAAGTGCGACAAGTACCATGTGTGGCAGGGCGCGGGTTCGTTGACCTCTAGTTCCCGAGCGTAGCCGTTGTCGAAGAGTCGCTTCATCTCCTGACGATATCTTTCAGCATACGTACCATCAGACATGAACTTTTTCTGTAAACCCTGTAATCTACGGAGTGCGTAGTTGTAAGACTCCGGTAACGAAAGTCGATCCTTTGGGAAGGGTAGACCTACCTCCCATTGGTTGCCGATGTTTCGCGCTGTTTCATCTAGAATACGTACCGCTCTCAAATGTGCCGTATTCTCGCGGCGTAAGGTTGACACACCAGTATAGAGTCAAGTTCGAATGACTTTTTAACTAAATTATTTAATTCAGTTAAATTAGTATCGGGTTCGGGCTCCTCTGAGTGAGCGAGATGGAAGGTGTGGCCGTTCACGGGAGTGAGTGAGACCGTAGCAGCCATGAATGGACCAGCCTAGTAGGCATCTCGCAGCGTAAGGTTCCTGCTTGTTACCATGCAGAATCTCATGAGGGGCAATTAGGTAATAATTATCTTCTCCTATCAGTAGGCGAGGCACCACACATTGATCGCACACAGAATTTTTAACATTTAGCAAGTGATCACATTGAAGAGACTTAATTATTGACAAATTTTGTTTAGGTAAGTTTAAATTATCAACCTGTCGTAAAGTAACATCATAACTTTTCTTTTCAGAGCTACCAGACATTTTACCGTAACTTTAGGTACATCAGATTGAAATACTTCGATTCCAAATGCATCAATGAATTTTATCGGTCTAGACTGGGAAGTAATAAGGCCTAATTCGCTTACCAAGTCCTTATCAATCATAGATATCGAAGCACCGTCGTCCAATAACGCATATGCACTCACCGTGCCCTTAGGGCCACTAAGATTGACCTTTATCACTTTAAGTAGCACTTCACGCGCCGGCCGGGGCGGGCGCGGCGGGCGCGCTGAGCGGCTCGGCCGGGGCCGAGACGTGCGCCACGGTCTCGCCGCGCGCTGACGCAGCTGATGATGACTCGTCGTCGGCCGTTTGTGATTGTGATGATGACTCTTCCTCTTCGTTCACAACTGTGTTGACTGTATGTGTGCGTGTCGACTCACGTTTCTTATAATGCAGTAATCGATTGTGTGATAATCCACAGTTATCTATGTCACACAATGGCGCCGGACATGCATCATTATCGTGCCGGTCTAATAGGCAGCAAAAACACAGGTTCTTTGATTTGACGAATCTCCATCGATCTCGAGTCATTGCCCGTTTGAATGGTCGGTATTCGGTTAGTACATGAGCCGATTTCGAGCAAAAGATGCAAGATGATGTCGGTTGAGTCGACTTAGTTGCCGTCGTAAACACTGACCGGTTGAATGTAGGCTGACGAGGCCGGTCATCCGGCTTTCGTCCGGGTGGCACCGGGTCGGGCTTGCGATTATCACGTAGGTGTGTAACTCCGACGGACGACGACATTGTCGCTTCTCGTTTCAGAAATGCAGCGAGTAGTTGTAGTTAAGGCACATTACTGGCTAGTTTATCGTATGCATATTCTGTCCACTTACTTATCAATATGCTAGGCAGCTTAGAGATGATAGCTGTCGTTAGCTCTGGACTACGTAAACAGTCGAACTGGCTGAGTGAATTCAAAGTAGCAACACAGTTATTGACTTTCATAGAAAAGTTAATTATGTCATGTTGATAGTTAGTCGAGAGTGGAGATAGTTTTCTCATCTGGGCAGTCAGCTGTTGTAGAATTAATTCGGAATTGCCAAACCTGAGCTCTAGCGTTTCCATGACGGTAGCTGGCGAAGTACTTCCGATCAAAAGGTCAGTGACCGCTTCTTTCTCCTCGCCTCTCAGGGCTCGGCGGAGTCTCCACAAGTTCTCAGAGTCACTGAATTGACATACACGTGTTGATTCATCGTACGCGTTTCGAAAATGCAACCAATCGAAACAGTCTCCACTGAACAAAGGTAGCTCACGAGGGGTAGACAAGCGGGTAAGTAGACGCTCGTCTTGTTGCTGGGATGATGACGTAACCATGATTTCCTTGAGCGTGTGGGCAAGCTGAATGATACCGCTGACAGGCAAGTCAGTGGCGGGTGCGCGGCCTGGTTCTTTGTCAGTAGGTGCCGGCGCTGCTGCCTCCGTTGCCGTCGGTGCCGCCAATGTTGGCGACTGTACATTACTACGTTCCAGCCATTGCTCAACGTTGGACTGTCCCCCTGCGAGGCTGACAGTCTTGCTTTTGCCGCTCTTGGAACGACAATCATCCTCGATCAAGGCCAAATCGCATTCCGTTTGTCGATCAAATCCTTCTCGATCTTGGCTTTCGCCTCCGCGGCTGCTAGTTCCAGTTGTTTACGTCTGATGCGGGACGATGATGATTCATAAGACACTGCGATTGATTCACTTTTTACGTACTTTTTGGCACGGTTTCATTTTCGTGTCACGTGACAGCACGTGCTCCGACGCACTTTCGAGTCTGTCGAGTAGTTTTTCGCGTGATTTCGTTAAAAGACTGTTTTTATTTGGTGTGTGAAACATAGTCCTGGTAAGATTTGGCACGAAGGAACAAGATTGTAGGGGATTCAAATGAAACCACGATTTTTAGACAGACAATTGCGTACAACCGAGGAGCCTTATTATTTTCGTGCGCGCGCCGCGAGCCAACGGTCAACTGCGGTGGTGTGATTTTTAAGGGTGGGGGCGCGAAGAGCGAATGAGTGATTGATTGAGTAATGAGTATTAAACTACTGGTCTTTGAATGGCTCATCAGTTGGGCGCGAACTTTAATTAATAGGTACGAAATAAGCAAAACATATATAGATACAGTCAGAAAGAGACAAATGTAGTAAATTAATTTATATTAGTTTTAAATGAGTAGTGCGTCGCCTACAACCATCTTTATCTTACAGAAAAGAGCCATTCGTGCCATTTACAAACTGAGTCCGCGCGAATCCCTGAGAGAACTCTTTAAAGAAATTAATATACTCACTGTGGCCTCTTAATACATTTTTGATAATATCATGTACTAACGCAAAAATGTTGATCTTTTCCCGATAAAAAAGTGATGTTCATTCGTACAACACAAGAAACAAAAACAAACTTGTCGTTCCAGACTCTAGATTGGCTAAAACAATTAATTCATTTTTGGGAAATGGTATCTGTATTGTAAGTCAGATGGATTTTTATTTAAGAAAAAGGCTGGTTTTTGCGTTCAATATGTTATAATGTTTATTTTTATCTTGTATTTCATTTACGCGTGCTAAGAGCTCGGTTTTTAGCAATTTTGAGATCATCAAGACGTTTTATTATATTTGTTTACTACAATATTTTGATTTGTTTGTGTACCCTATTGATACTACGCCGCGCACACTCACACGCATACCTGCCTTATTTTTATTTGTTTAAAACGTACCGTGAGAACCCCGAAGATCGAGTCGACATCGAGACGTTCCCTATGACACATGTACTAGACTGACCAGAGTGCTTTCGCCGCGTGTGTATCCTGTGAAGCTCCTTACAGACATTTCGAGTGATTGTGGCCTGTGAAGTGATACCTGAACCCTGAAAGCTGATGTGGCAAGTACCTAGCTATAAGTGCTCAGACCTGACTGATTTTCCACCTATCATTGTCGCCCTCCACGTGTAAACTACTGCCTAAACTCTCAAACAATATTCTTTTTTAACAGCAATTTGAAACTTGCTAGTTTTTTACGTAAGTACTTCCACTACATGTCTGATACACATAATATTACAATAATTTGTTTTTGGTTTATGTATTTCAAAAAAAGGTGCCTAAACGTATTAGTGAAGTATATTTTTAGAACTTTATTCATTGGAATATTTTTAAGAACTACCAGTCAAAATTATTGAATTAACCTAAAGTACCCGTGTGCAAAATTTCAGTCATGTCATGTACATTGATTTGCGGTTTTCTATCATTTTTTGCTTTGTAGACCGTCCGTTTTGGGATAATGATGATTTGTATTGAATTTATTATAATAAACTCGATACTAAACAAATGTGACATTTTATGAATTTCTAGTATTCTAGGAATGTATTGTAAACTGAATTAAATTGTATTGTAACAATTTGTATTAGTATTTAAGAGTATGTCTATTAAAAGATGTTGTAAATTCACTTTTAAGTAATTTCCTACAATATTAGAAGTTGGTAACATATCACATTGTATTTCAGTACAATAAAAGTAAGCCTTGTGGAACTTTTTACATTATGCTTGGCTGCACAGTGTGCACAGGCACAGAATACTAGAGGCTAGCCGTAGCCACAGAGTACTTTTTGAAATACGGCTAAGTAAGCTCACACAAGCGGTTCATAACATCGGATTATAATGAGAACACAATTTTGGTGACACCCTTTCCAGGATACACCAGTAAATTAATAAATGCAAATTAGGGTCTAAGGATGTAGTTAAATCCGTTGAACAATAAAAACATTGTGCAGAAGTAACCTAGCATGTGTTGTGTAGATATTTTCTAACATTGGACACCATTGGATTCCAGGAGGTCTTTGACACAAAGATTAAGGTCTTTTTGAGTTGATATTTTTTTAACTGACCGATTGTGACGCAGAAAATACTATGATACTTTCAGATAGAGTAATCAAAAAGATGAGATGATGGGTGTAACGGAACGGAACGACAAACGTCAAATCACATAACCTAAAATTCGAACGTGCTGCTTGCTTTGCTTGGCTGGTTTTATTTTATTCACAGCATGTGATAGAAATAGTTATATTTGAAAGTAAATGTAATTAATTTTAATGTATTAAGACTAGTGATTTGCCTTAGATATCATTACAACAAATAACAATATAAGTGAAAATACGCAAAAGAAAGAATGGATTCTCCTGTGTCGGCTTTTGCTATTTACAACAGAAACAAAAAAAAAAACAACGATGGAAAGAAGAAAAACAAACACAAGAAACAGAAAAATGTGTCTCGTTCACCGTTATCAAGTGTTCCATCCAAAACTATATCAGATGATATCATGATCGAAGTAGCGAATAAAGTTAAACGACAACAAAAAAAAGCCAAAGAACCTAAAATCTTAATCAAGAAAAAAACTCACAAGAAGAAAAAAAATAAGAAATCCAAGGAGAGTAAGATGGAAAAGAAGAAAAGTGTCGAAAAAAGGAGGAGCCCAGAAGTTTCAGAGAGTGAAGATATTCCCACATTAGTGCCAGCTGTCCAAAACTTTTCAGAGTATTATCAAGACAGTGCTTCTGCCGACGAATCCTGTTCACATTCAAGCAATGGTAGTTTTGAATTTACACCAGTTCAAACTGACAGTGTTGAGGAAGGATTGAAAGTCTTCAAATGGATGATTGCTCCATACAACCCTAATGAATTTCTCAATAGAGTTTGGGAAAAGAAACCATTACATATTGCTCGTAACAAACCATTATACTACAAAGAAATTATTTCCACACCTATCATAGATGATATGCTCCGAAATGAAAATATTCAATTTACCAAAAATATTGATATCACTTCTTATGTAGATGGAAAAAGAGACACCCATAACTCTGAGGGAAGAGCTCATCCCCATTTAGTTTGGGATTTTTATCTAAATGGCTGTAGCATCAGACTGTTAAACCCTCAAACATATATCCCAAAGCTACACTTAATGAATTCAACATTACAGGAATTCTTTAACTCTTTTGTTGGTGCAAATGCTTACTTGACACCACCAGACAGCCAAGGTTTTGCTCCTCATTATGATGACATTGAAGCATTCATACTACAAGCAGAGGGAATAAAGCATTGGAAAGTTTACAAGCCTCGAAGTGAAAACGAAATTTTACCAAGAGTTTCATCAAAAAATTTTGATCAAAATGAAATAGGCGACCCTATTTTAGAAGTTACTCTAGAAGCAGGGGATATGCTCTATTTCCCGAGAGGGTACATACATCAGGGTGTAACTATAGATGGGGAGCATTCTCTTCATGTAACTGTAAGTATGTATCAAAAGCATTCATGGGCAGACTTATTTGAGAAGCTAATCCCAGCAGCATTACAAATAGCTATTAATGAAAATGTAGATTTAAGAAGGGGATTACCATTTGATTTGTATGACAACTTTGGTCTCGTCAACTCTGATGTCAACACTCCAAGGAGAAAAGAAATAGAAGACTTGATCAAGTCTCTGTTTGACAAAATCAAAGATCATTTGCCATTTGATGATGCAGTAGATCAAATGAATAAGCACTTCCAGCATGATGCATTGCCCCCAGTATTAAGTGATTTAGAAAAAGCTGTAACAGTCTATGGTGACTCTCATGTTATGATTGAAAATGGCAAAGTGACACACCGTGTTGAAATTGGCCTGGATACTAAAATAAGATTGCTAAGGAAAAATATATTGCGAATGGTATCGGAAGATCACATCAGATTGTATTATTATGTTGAAAATTCTTTAGAGTATCATGGAAATGAGATAACATTCTTAGAGATTGAGGAGGACTTGGCACCATCAATTGAGACATTGATTACATCTTATCCAGATTATGTCACTGTTGAAAACTTGGAAGCACCTACTGAAGCAGACAAGCTGCAAATAGCTGATGCCTTGTGGGGAAGAGGACTAATAATGACTGAGTACCCTTTGGAAACTATTGAAGATGACTGAAATACAGCTTTGTTCCATAATAAACTCGTTATAAATTGTATACTGCTTATTTCATTATTTACTTGAAACTAGAGAACCCTACAATATGTTAAAGGGTAGGATGATGATAACTGTGGGACCTCCTTTAGACCCCTGATTCCTATCATTCAGCATTAAGCACATATTTTAATTAGCTAGAAAATTTAGATTGCCATGAAATTTAGATTGCTATGTAATTATTATACAGGGATGTAAGATAATAAAAACAATTGTTTCTTAAATTATTATATTTAATTCTGAATTGCATATAAATTTGTGGACTTTCTGTTACAATAGTACTCTCAAACTGATATCTTTTGTATAAAACGCTAAAATGTATGTTTTACAAACTATTGTTACTCTAACCAATGCGGGCCAGTGTCACAAACATTCGCTCTACATAGGTACACATCATAAACAGAAAATGCACACACAATAATTTATAATCTAAACTTATTTATCTTCAGAATTTAACCTATTGTAAAATACCACCTAAACTTTAGGTACTTAAATTTCCTAATCGATTCACACGCACGCTCATGCTCGATAGAGCTCGATTAACAAAGTAAAAGTAATGGAAAACAATGCAACAAACCTAGGCCACTATGTACGCCTCAATGTATCAATAAAAGATCACAAATCATTAAGATACGTAAAGATCTTGATCTTGAATTGCAACAAATAAGAAAAAAAGATCTGATTTCATACATAACCTTTTTGGGATCCCGCAGAAGACTGAAAACTATCTCTTTCTCCTTATTATGTATTAGTATTACTTACTTCATTGATTACACATGTAGATAAACTCCACGGAACCCATTGCAAATGAGCAACATGTAATAAAAGTTTGCTAATTTGTCTAATAGCAGTAAATAGATTTGATTTAACTATAAGATTACTTCATGATTTTTACAGTAGGCAGTGTCATAATTTAATTACATTTGGTATTCGAACTGTACATGATCTCATGAAATGCATTGAAGAGTTTACAATGAAATTTTGGTCCAGATGGCGATAAAAATCATAATTTATAAAATTTCCACTTTTAAACATTTATTTTTGCAATCAAAACCCATTAAAACTATTCCACGATCCACTACAATATTCTTAAAATAAACACCGATCATATCAAAATATATTCTTATTATGTGAAGCCAAAACATTCAATGATAAAACATTTTGATAGTATTAAATTCTTTGTACTGATATACAAGATTCCGTCGCAATATCTAAGGGAATACTCTTATGTATTCAACACTTTAGCCTAGTATTAAAAACTGAAAACTTCTTAATCTATTTCCTAAGTAAACAGGGGTAAATATACCTCCGTTAATTTTCGACGACGTCGCGTATAACTAGTGTATGGAGTAAAGCCCGTTTCTTTAAGTTATGAATTATGAGGAAGCACTTTCGCAACCTCGCGATTTTAATAACTGCCACACCCGCGACTTATAAGTTACACGACCGCAATTCGAAAACATCGAAAGGTATCACTCCATACACATCGCAACTATAAAATGTTAACACATTTGTTAGTTGTAGATATTTACAGTGAATACTAAATTACTAGTTACGTTAGTGTTAAATTAACCTTACTCAATTCGCTTTTGTATTTCTACTTGGAAAAACGTCGACTTTGTGATGCTCATTCACTAAGGCCACGCTGATAACATGAGAGCCTTATTTAATGCACTGTTTTTGTCTGTATAAGTAAACCATTTATCTTAATTGTCGTCATATTAAAACGTATATGTATTATGAAAGTGATTGCAATGACGATAAACAAAAGACGGCACATTTTAAAACACACATCTGGAATAATACATAAATATTACACTAAAAGTAAATCCCGTTTAATTGTAGCAATGTACTTTGATGTATAAAACACGAATTAATGTAAATTACATACAAACGACCTCTTAAATCGTTACCATGATCATAATATCTTATGTAATGTAGTGTCTTTAATCTTTCCTTATGTGAACAATCTGTTCCATGCACACATAGTATTAAATAACAATATTTTATTGCTTTTCACTAAATGGTCAATGTAATGTTTCACAATCGAAGAAAATATTATTGGCAACATTGTGTGGTTCCGTAAATAATTACAAATTTTGAGCACACAGCACTGATCGCCTTATATTATTTAATGTCGCTCTTCTAAAACATAAATCGAACAAAAAACTTACATTAACGGAGCCCTTGTTATGATATTATAACACAGAGTACAGTTACGAGAAATAAAATGTAACAGAAGCAGAAGCGATTTAATGTCATTGAAATATAGTCGAATCCGTCTGTATACATATTAAAGCTCGTGACTCTACTTTCCATGTCGGTCTTAGAAGTATAACTAAATCGTAATGAAAATGAGTACACAATATTGTGCTATTGTATGACTATGATGTACTTATCATGGCTATAAGACGAGCCGAAACATTTTTTCCAATTCCAGAGTTAAAATAGTAAAAATACATACAAAGAAAAATATTATCCACAATAATGACAGATATTAGAAATTACATAAGTCACATATTTATCAAAGCACAGTAGATACGACTGACATGACGTCGGCACAAACCGCGGTGTTAGGTTTAGGCATATAGTTGATTTATACCTGAGTGTATCTGTCTAATTACCCTCATGTGAGTCATATACAAATCCACTGTTAATAGCAGTGTTGTAATACAGACAAGACTTCAGTTACATTCTAATGTAAAAAAGATTGCAGCATCAAATCCCGCACACGTATCCCCAAATACATTGTAAATAAAACTAAATAATATTAATATTAAAAATCAATTTTGATTGAATAAAACTTATATAAAATATGAAAAGTTCGAGAAGAGCATGATGTAGTGTTAGTTTTCTAATAAACCGGTATGAAAAAATTGACAACTACCCTTAACCAGTGGGCCTTAACAACTAATCCGATATAGTCTAATGTCCCAAACGTCTTCGTGAACTTATCAAACTTTACGGGTTAATTATTAGTAGTTTATTTAATTTCATGATCCGACTTTTCTTTCTAATAAAATTCAGATCACGATTCGTGCTAATAATAAAGTAACATATTACACAACTTCGGCCCCACTGTCATTATAGGTCGTTTCAATTATCTAATAGAATGAAAATTATCTCGATACTTTCACGAACCTAGCCACAGGGTCAGCGACCTCTACGGGCCGGCCAGGAGGTCGGTGACCTTACCCGAAGTCTCTAGTAGGCTACTTTAGCCGATTCGATACCTACAATATGGATCATCAGTAACGTCCAGGGTAGGCCCGCCTAACTCGCAAGCTTTCACACTGACGTCAGTCAAGCAATGGAACGTCAGTTTACAATTTGAAAGCCATCGGGTTAGGCGGTAGTCCTGTCGACCGTAATTTACTTGTCGCGAGGTCAGCGACCTTTAAGGACGCGGGGTCAGCGACCTTCACGGACGCGGGGTCAGCGACCTTCACGGACGCGGGGTCAGCGACCTTTAAGGACGCAAGGCCACCGACCTTCCGGACAGATGAATTTGCGCGGTTCCAACTAGTCACGTTCAAAGTTATTACACCCAGTGACCGTTCGTCCCGCGTCACGAGCGGCGGGGCGTGCGGGGGTGGCGGGGCGGGTATTATTTCTTGGCGGGAGGCTTTCGCGGCGTGCGCGTGCTTTTGCCGGTCGAGGTGGACGGCGTTGGCACTATCGGCGATGGTTTGCTGTCTGCGGAGATAACGTGAAATGTGAAGGAGCTAATTCTGGTGACTTAAAATAGCGTCACAATTTTTTTATGAATACGTTTATTACAGGGGTTACCCTGTATTAAAATATTCAGATCATTAACCTACCAATTACAACACTTTTCGACGTAATTTATCTTTTACAAGTATCTGCAAAATCCGTGACTCAGGGGACTTAACCTACTCAGGGACTTGTCCCAGGATTAGTATGGAAAAAAATGTTTGTCTACTGGGTCACCACTTTTGTTCCATGTTTTAGTATTGGTATCATATCATAAATATATTGAGAGGCTATGTTATTGTTTTTTTTGTTAAAAAAAAATCAAATAAAGGGTGTACACGTACCTTTAGCGGCGCTTCTCCTGCCGGCGCGCAGGGGCGTGGCGGGGGCGGGGGCGGGGGAAGGCGCGGGGGCGGGTTTGCCGCGTTTCGGAGTCGCCTTAGCCTTCGCCTTCTCCGTCACCGCTGTCGCAGTCTGCGGGTTGCGATCCGTTAGTCAAGCGGTCGGTAGACGTGAACCAGCGATGGTAAGTGAGCGATGTAATATTCCACGATGTGTTCTGCACTTATTACACTTTCCCTGTGTTGCATCTTAACTCGGTAGCTTCCTACTTGGGTTTCTTACTAGGAAGGTAGCTTCGTACTCAGGATGCTTTAGGACGTTAGCTTCCTATTTAGTATCCTAACTATGAAAGTGGCTTCCTACTTAGGATCCTAACCAGGGAGGTAGCTTCATACTTAGGGTCCTAACTAGGAAGGTAGCTTCCTACCATCTATGATCCTAACTACGAAGGTAGCGTCCTACTGAGAATCTTAACTCATATTTTAACTAGGAGGTATCATCCTACTTAAAATCCTAACTAGAAGGGTATCTTCAGATAATTATGATGGTATAATAAGTGCTTTATTAGAATATTGAAGGCCTGCTTGCGTTACATCAGGTACAGACAAGATGCAATCTATTGTATGTAGTATGTAGAATACGAGGGTGCGGGGGTAAACTACAACAGGGACCAAAAGGGGTTGCGGGCGGTGGGCGATTGTGAATTTAATTTTAAAATTATGAATTCGAATTCCTTTCCAAATTCAAATCACAAGCGCCCACCGCCCGCACCGCTTATGAACCCTGTCTATCTCCACACCCCTGTACCCCGCAGGCGAGGACTCAGGCGCACGGACTATAAAGCGAAGTTTTCTATCTAGCGATAACCTATCGCTAACGATATAAAACTGACATAAGCCATCGAAACATCACGTAACTTTTGCATACATATTTATTCTTTGGACTTAGACAGATTGCATCTTGTCTGAGGACCCTCCGCAAATTTTTTATTATAAGGTCTCCTTAATAAATGCATCGTAGTGAATATTTATAGCTCACTTACCGTCGGACATAGAGACATTTAAAACACCAAAAATTTATTTCAACAAAAGACAACATCATGTAAAATAGTTTCATTTGTTTCATTTATTGCACACATTTGATTGAAATATAATAAGTATTAACATCAGTCAAAGATTTTTTCGTCAGTCTGACACACAACTTTAAAATTACATAATACAAATTTTATTATTGGGAGTTCATCATGCAAGATATAGCATGCATATATTAATATTGCAAATAATTAAAGTAATAAGGCTAAGAAAAAAAATTGAAAGAAATGTAAAGTCAACCACAAAAAGCAAGCAATGAAAATGGATGACGGTGAGAGATGACTTGAAGTAGGTTATTTTATGAATCCTAATTGTAGATAGAGATAAAAATCTAGTAGCTATTTCGTAAATTCGTAGTAGGCAACTTATACTTTTTATAGCACAAGGCCATTGAGTAATATGTGGTAGTAATTTAGTTAGAATTGTGTAAATTCTACAGAATTCACACAGTTCTAACTAAATTACTACCACATACTACAAAGTACAATATTTAATAATATCGTAAATTCGTAGTAGGCAACTTATACTTTTTATAGCACAAGGCCATTGAGTAATATGTGGTAGTAATTTAGTTAGAATTGTGTAAATTCTACAGAATTCACACAGTTCTAACTAAATTACTACCACATACTACAAAGTACAATATTATTGCGATTCGATTAGTCAATGTTTTACCATTTACTGCCATCACTACCAAAATCAAACTAAGCAATCAGTGTATGGATCACGATTAACACTAGTGTGCGAGTAGAGAATTTCGATTATACACAAAAGCCTAACACAATAAAATTGCATTTTTTAAATTGAATTGGATCTAACTGGACCCTGGACCAAGATGTCTTAAAAATTCCCACTAGCAAAGCCTGCGCGGCTTAGAAGAAAGATTAAGACTGATAATGTATCAAGAAAACCTACTACGTTTTTACTTTTTGGTTGAGATTTAGAAAGGAGAAATTATTAAAGATGACATGCAAGAAACTATAATATGAATTGAACAATAGAATATAATCCTGTAGGGATTAAGGAAACATGCTTAAATGGTTTCCTGTCACCAATATCAATAAATTTTAATATCTTTCGTTTAAATAACCTAGCCATTTTAATAGAATTCTTATAATTATTATCAACATGAATGATCCCATGTGTGTGACTGTGAATAATAAAAAAAAAATACCTTGACCCAATCAAAATAAAGTTGAAGATTGTATACTGAAACTTTTAACTTGCATAATAATCAATGTACACATTATATTTGGCATGCACATCGATATTGTAAATCATAAACAACATATTATCCAGACAACATCTCTCAGTCAACTCATACTTAAATAAACTTTAGCTAACAAAACTTTTATGAACCAAATACAATCTACGCCTTCGTCTGTTTATGTTAAAAGTAAGCCATTCTAATACAGTTGGCGCTAATTACCGTTTAGCAAATTCTTTCTTAATAAGTTATGTAGGCTTTCTTAATAAGTATGAAAAGGATTCTACTGAAAATTGAGTTAATCTGCTCTTATAGTTGCTTTTATTTTCATCTTTAACCCTATAAGTAAGTTATTTTCAACCTCAAAGTTGGTAGAATTTAGAGTCAAATAAAAAAATTACAACTACAACTAATCAATTATTTAAAAAATTACAAAAATCACAAACCCAAAATTGATAGATATTTCTCCTAGTTACAAAGTCATGTCGAAAGTCAAAGAAATACACTGCGAGTGTTAAAAAATAAGTTTTTATTTTTACTAAACCACGATCACTAGCGCCATCTCATCATTTGGTTCAATCTGAAAATCGCTCGAAATAAACAGACGTATCGCCATCCCGCTCGCGCACACGCAATCCGCGAGCGGGACGGCGACAGCGCAGCAGGCACACACCTTACTCACTCTCGGACATGAATGTAAATGGGCGATGATTGCGGATACGTACATTTCTATATATCCGTTGTACTATGCCTACCTTGCTTGCGGCCGCCTCAGTGGGCGTACTACCTGACGCTTTCCGCTTATTGTTAGTGTTTGTTTTCGGGCTCGCGGCGGACTTGCGCGAGCGCAGCGGACTGCGCTTGGGAGTCGTGCGCGCCTTTTTAGCGGGCGACGGCGATTCCTTCTGGAATAAGCGTCGGCGATCAGATCCTGCTGCTATTTTACTGTTTGGACACAGTATTATTCACTTTTATGCCTATACAGGGTGACTTCTGTTTATCACGGATTTTATGAAAATCATACTTATTACCAGATAAAAAATCCAGATTCATTGATCATAATGCTATTTTTCAGTATTTTGTACAAGGTATTGGTAAATAATGCGATTCATAGTCATTAGTTATTATGGTGCGTGGTTCTTAAATCCCCGTCAATATTCCCGGAGGCCTATAGTAACCTGTGCAGCCTTCTGGGAAAGCTTGAGGTGGTTAGAATAAATAATATTAGAATAAATACGCCAAATCAAGAGGCTAAGTGCGGAAAACACCCCAGTTAAAGCTAACTATGTATGGACCCTGAAAGGAAATCGAAACTTTCTAGCTTATCGATCCTGCGCCATTTTGACTTTTTTTCGAAATAACGGCGCACAAATAAAGTGATATGTACTGTAAGTAAGAAAAGTAACATAGTTCCCTAAAGTGTCACTATAACGAGATATTTTAAGGCAAACACACATGAGTACAATGATTGGCATTGTACTCATTTCGAAAAAAAAAAAAACTAAATCGCGGCGGAGTCGATATGTCTAGTATAGCTAGTATAGCTTTCATACAAAACGTTTCAAACCCTTTTGGCACCTCTTTGCAAAGTCACCCTGTATACTAATGTGTAGTAGACGTACCTGCGCATCGCTGGCGGGCTTGGCGCGCGGCGAAGTCTTAGTGGCGGCGCGCTTGCCTTTCTTCTCAAGCTGCGACTCGTCTGTGTACAGCGAGAGGTCCACTGCGAACGAATAGAACTAAATGGATTTTTTCGATATAATCGCTTACAAAACAGGTGGGTTAAAATTTTACTTCATCCATTTTTTAGCCATGTGGATACAGATTTGTAGCGACTTTTATCGAAAGAAATGATTTTTTAATTAAAAATAACGGCTAAATGATTAAAATTTAACTATGGTAAATTTCGTAATTTTACGATTTTCATGTACATGATGTTGTTTTTGAAGATGTTGCAATCGAAGGACTACTATGATTTTTTGTGTAAAGAATAACCCAATGTTAAGATGCTTTTTTGCAGTGTCAGCAAAACTTTGGCGGTACATTTTTTTTTCACAATTTTTTTTCTAAAATCAATCTTTGTGTAAACCCGAACTAAACGCGAGCTGGTGCTATGGCGACTAGGATAACGGATAGACATACATGTGACACAGGGTTACTCTTAGTTCTTAACAATATAAAGAAAATTCTTTATGGCAATTATTTCTGTTCATCTTATTGTTTGAATAACAACTATTGAGTGTATTCACGGCCGTCGGGATGCAGTAAAGTCGCTAGTGTCTCACGGCCGTTGAGGTACAGAAGTGACGCTAAAGTGTACTGGACGGTGTCACTGTAAAACCAGCCTTATGGCACAGTACTCACGGCCGTCAGGGTGCTCCTCGGTGAGCGTTAAGGCATCTCAGTCGCCAGTGTACTCGACGGTGTCACTGTAAAACCGGCCTTATGGCGCAGTACTCACGGCCGTCGGGGTGCTCCTCGGTGAGCGTCGAGGCATCTCGGTCGCTAGTGTACTCGACGGAGTCACTGTAAAACCGGCCTTATGGTGCAGTACTCACGGCCGTCGGGGTGCTCCTCGTTGAGCGTCAAGGCATCTCGGTCGCTAGAGTACTCGACGGAGTCACTGTAAAAACGGCCTTATGGCGCAGTACTCACGGCCGTCGGGGTGCTCCTCGGTGAGCGTCGAGGCATCTCGGTCGCTAGTGTAATCGACAGAGTCACTGTAAAACCGGCCTTATGGTGCAGTACTCACGGCCGTCGGGGTGCTCCTCGTTGAGCGTCAAGGCATCTCGGTCGCTAGTGTACTCGACGGAGTCACTGTAAAACCGGCCTTATGGCGCAGTACTCACGGCCGTCGGGGTGCTCCTCGGTGAGCGTCAAGGCATCTCGGTCGCTAGTATACTCGACGGAGTCACTTTAAAACCGGCCTTATGGCGCAGTACTCACGGCCGTCGGGGTGCTCCTCGGTGAGCGTCGAGGCATCTCGGTCGCTAGTGTAATCGACAGAGTCACTGTAAAACCGGCCTTATGGTGCAGTACTCACGGCCGTCGGGGTGCTCCTCGTTGAGCGTCAAGGCATCTCGGTCGCTAGTGTACTCGACGGAGTCACTGTAAAACCGGCCTTATGGCGCAGTACTCACGGCCGTCGGGGTGCTCCTCGTTGAGCGTCAAGGCATCTCGGTCGCTAGTATACTCGACGGAGTCACTGTAAAACCGGCCTTATGGCGCAGTACTCACGGCCGTCGGGGTGCTCCTCGGTGAGCGTCGAGGCATCTCGGTCGCTAGTGTAATCGACAGAGTCACTGTAAAACCGGCCTTATGGTGCAGTACTCACGGCCGTCGGGGTGCTCCTCGTTGAGCGTCAAGGCATCTCGGTCGCTAGTGTACTCGACGGAGTCACTGTAAAACCGGCCTTATGGCGCAGTACTCACGGCCGTCGGGGTGCTCCTCGTTGAGCGTCAAGGCATCTCGGTCGCTAGTATACTCGACGGAGTCACTGTAAAACCGGCCTCATGGCGCAGTACTCACGGCCGTCGGGGTGCTCCTCGGTGAGCGTCGAGGCATCTCGGTCGCTAGTATACTCGACGGAGTCACTGTAAAACCGGCCTTATGGCGCAGTACTCACGGCCGTCGGGGTGCTCCTCAGTGAGCGTCAAGGCGTGCCCGCGCTCTGCGGCGAGCGCTCGCTGCAGTATGGAGCCCGCGCGTTGCTGTTCGGTCGCGCGAAGCAACATGGCGCCGCCGCCGGCTGGAGCGCGAGACAGCGATAGGGTTGTCAGCACGCACTCCATGTCTACACAAATGTGGAGGGATACAGTTATCATTATCAATCGTGTTTAGAGTGCACGTCGTAGGACACAATAGATTAGTGTAGCAAAAAAGGAAAGGTACACAGCCACAAATGAGTATACTGGTTTTTATATGTCGATCCTTGCCTTCAAATATCTCAGTATAGTGACACTTTAGGGTACCATTATTACTTGACATTATTTGTTCCTCTAATGTGTTACCCATACATATCGCTTAAATCGTGCGTCGCAATTTTAATTAAAAATCAAAATGGCGGCGGGCTCTATCGATAATTCTTATTAATTATACTAAAATATATGGCAGCAGAAAAAAAAGGTGCCAAGTATTATTTTTTCCAAAAAAGTTAAAAAGAAAAGTTATTTTTGTGGTGTGTAACGTTTAAGAAAACCCTATTTTTTCTGGACCATGTTTTTTTTCAAAAGTATGAAATACAAAACTGTGAATACAGGCATTAAAGACTTATAAGTACATAAAAGACTTTTCGGTTTATTCTTGAACCTACTGTACTTTTCTGGTCGTATAGTACTACCACAGAATAAGTACTAGTGATCCGTACAGAAGTATGACTTTGCAATGAAATTTAAAGAAATATCTACTCAAAGTTGTTAGCGATATGGTGTAATTCAGTTCGCCTCATACTCAAGCACATTTTCGTGTAGACACCTACAGAAATACATTGCAAGATAATTTCATTCTTATAACTCTAGAATATGATTCATAATACACTAAACCTATTCAGGGATGTACTATCACGCAACGCGATATGGTTGACTGCCACAAGAAGTTACTTACGCCATCTAGCGCATCTTTCTAGGACTTTATTCATACTCGTCCAACCAGCAACCTAGTGTCGCGCACCGCCGGTGAATAAAACGCGCGAGCGTGTCGCTGCCCGCTAGCGACACCCAACTTGTTTAGACCCTTACTAAGGGGTCGCCGCGCGTAGGTACGTTTTTGCTACCTACGCGGGAAGATACACAGGCCTGGTACTATGGCTTCATGAATACACCCATATTCCTCAATTTTATTTATTTAAAATGCACAATCCCTGTCCCTCGCATGTTTGTTATCGTTGACGTGACTAACCTGTGACATCATAGAAGTCAGGCCTGTAAGTCTCCCCGGAGGCGTCCGCGGCTTTATCCTGGGAGAGCCAGCGGATCTTGATCTTGCGGGTGGTGCGGTAAACGTTCTGCATCGCCTGGCACACGTAGAAACCGCCCTCCGCGTTGCGCACCGCCAAGTATTCGTTCCTGTGAAGTTGACACTATAGTCCGAAAAGTTCATGGCCTCCCTCCTTGCACCCCGCAAGACAGCGAGGCAGCGCCAATCACACGCGATCATCAAAATAAATCCACTCCCCGCAACATCACCCGTCGAAGTCTAGCATTTGACAATAGTGACTAAATAATTTGCGCTTTTTCTTCTCAGCACTGGCCCAAACTTTGTCCCGAAGCAGTGGTAGGTAAAAAAATTATGTTGGGACGTGTATAAGTGCCCCCTGTGGGCTTATATGCATAAATAAAGGTTACCTATTGAAACGCATAACGTTTTTCGTCATAAACTGACAATGCATAATGTTAATGGCCATAATAGTAATTTGGCATAAGCCTTTAGCATAACTTCATAACGGATACCATCAACTGGCCGAAATCTGGAAGGCATAATCATAGAAAAGCATAATTTTGAAAAGCATAACTATTAACAGGCATACTTTTTGTTTGCCATAATATTCAGAAGACATTACATTCAAAAAGCATACATGCATTAAGCATAACCGACAAAATCCCTAAACTCTCAGGGAATGATTACTTTCACACTTTATAGTAGATATGAAGTAAATAAATTAGCTTTTGGCGCTTCACCGGCCGCTGCCGCGGCACCGCTCGCTTGGCTCGCGCGGCGTTGTGTTCAACACTTCAAACCTAACCTAATGTAATCAAACCTAATATATTACGTATTTACTGAGTACCTAACCTAACTTTGTTTTGGCGCTCGCTCGGCTCGCGCGGCGTTGTGGTCAACACTTCTAACCTAACCTAATGTAATCAAACCTAACCTAACTATTCCGTATTCTTATTTATTACCTATTATCACTCGTACTTCAAAATTATTTTATTTCATAATCAATACATAGCTATAAGTAACATTAAGTTATGCTTAGTAAGTTATTGTCAAATAAAATTAAAATTATGAATATGGCATGTATGCTTAGTAAAATTATATGTTTTAATGTATGCTTTAAAAAATTATGATTATGAATAAAATGGATTTCAAACATTATGGTTTTAAATATTATGTCTTTCAACAATTCTGCGTTATTATGTTTATGCTTAGTAATAAGTTTGCCAAAACCTACTATGCTTTTTGATTTGTATGCCATATGATGTATGTCTAAATAAATTACTTTTATTAAGTAAACGTTTACTTTTGTGCCTCGCTCCCCGCAACTCTGGCGACCGCAGGAAGGTCGCGCTTAAGGACTGAAATTAGTGAACATTGTCATCCACATATCTTTTCCATAGTTCACCTACTTTCCGTCGCGTTGATCCCTGTTTTAATTGGAAGTAGAGACAGAAAGTTATTTACTTATTGAGTGTAATAAAGGTAAATTACTACCGTAATTTAGGAAGAGATGCAATGAATTTATTAGCTAGGAAAAACATCCTAACTCACCATGAATAATCCTGAAAAGTGTAAATGGTAAGATACTGCCCTGATGATGTAAGTGGCAAGGTCAAAACAGCATATTAACGTATATGAGTATCACGTCTCTGTGACTCATCGTGATTTCGATTAAATGACATAAAATAAATACAATGATTTTTGGTAGGAACAGTTGGCAGCACGTCAGGTTACCCGTTTGAACTACGAAAACAAATTTTATTACGCAGGGAATAGAGGCGGTCTTAAGGTCAAAGTTAGGTAGCGTTTATGTCGCAAAATCACCCCTATTGCAACTACTTAAGATGCCACACTGTATACCTTGACGTGCTGTCGTCCGTACAATATACAGCTCAATTCCTCGAGATGCCATAAAATCTTGTATTTAAATGCAGACTTTGTGTTAACTTGGTTAAAATTTAAAGGGTACTATAGACCGGTACTAGACCCAAGTAAATTTTTGCACACAATTTTATTCGACGTCATGATGCGACAATTTACTTGATTGTAAAAAAAACTTGCAAAGAAATTGCTTAAATTATAAAAATAATAATTACTTTAGTAGTAATTATTATTAAATAAATATTAGTTAAAAGAAATTGCATGTAATGATAAATTACCATAGTAGGTAGTTATTTTCGCGTCTATCTTATTTTAAAAGAACAATTTCTTTCAAAAGTTATGTATAGATTGTGTACAATTTTCTCCATGAAAATAACTACTTACGACTACTACCACAGACTACGTCTTAGACTTTAATTACGTACTTGTAGAAAACGATTAGTTTGTCGTCGTTGGGTTTGGTCGGCGTAGACCGACCGGCCGATGCGGACAGCTTGGTGGCCATCGCCAGTTCAGGAGTCGGGGACTGGTAGAGCTGCACCTGGAATGCAAATTATGAATTATATGTGTACGTTCAGCATTAGAAAGAAACATTTGTTAATTTGGAACATCACAAACAAGCATCCTAGAAAATTACAAAAAATTCAAAGTTACAAAGATAACAAAGAAAATAAAAACAACACAAACAAATCAGTAACTGTCAACGCTAGCCAGACAGTGCCTTTGTGTGTCTGTTATGTCCAAGTCAAGGGGACCAGTGACCACTAAGCTTAAGCCAGGCCCCCAGAAGGCCCTGGCACTGATTTTCAGCAGGCCCCTACCGAGCGGTCCAACAAAAAGTAGTTCATTTCAGTATTCTGTCACAATTCATTTTTATCTGAAAGTGTCATACCTAATTTCTAACTAAACAGCTTAACACATACCTAATTTCTAACGAAACAGCTTAACAATTCCAATCTTTATTGATTTAGTTTTAAAACTGTTTCATACAATAAACTTACTTTACTTACTTACTTACTCTTTTTAGCCCTCAAACGGGGCGAATTTCTAGATATTTGAGAAAATAATGTAGTTTCTCACTAAACCCACCACAAAGTTATTATATTGTTATGTATTTTGTATCAATAGGAAACGAAAAAGAGAGACGATTTTTAAAGTAATTTGGTTATGGGTAGGTATCTGTTTATATTGGAATGGAAAAAAAGGGTCTCATGAGTAAAATTAAGAGCTTGAGAGGTTCAACTGCCCCTACATCAACCACTGCTTCAACTTGCACATTGCGCACAGTCCAACTTTATAGCTTGGGACATTTTGAATTAGAATTTTTATAACATTTAAAGTTAATTAATTTTAAAAACAGTTTTTTAGGAGTCCCACCCAATAAAGATTATCAGATGGTCATAATTCCTTCCTATCAATCATAAAGAAAGAATCAACATTGTTGCAGTACAGCAGCAATAATGTATTTAAGTTAACATTATCTAGCTCTTCAGTAGAGGATCTCTACTTAATTTCATCAATCATCTACATGTCATAGTTTGCTAACCCATCACAGATTCATACAGGTTGACATGACATAATGTGATTACTATTATATATTGCATGATTTTAATAATGAGCAAAATATTAAGTAGTCACACAATTTCGAAAGTAATTTAATTTGTTGACTTACAACAAATTAAATTACTATACTATGTAAGTTTACCTTTGTTGTCCTATATTTTCTAAAACAAAATTTTGTGGAAATATTTGTGACCATTGGTGATAAAAAAATAATTCTAAAAGATATAGTCATCTACCAAAGTATTTTAAGAACCTATTTCTTATTTATATTCAGTTTTTATAAAGTTTATGAAATAGTAAAAACAATAATATATATTTTTATAATGAAGTAATTAACTATGATAGTTGCTGAAATTCTTAGAAATATTAATATTCAATTACACCAATAAAAAAATCAGTTTCATCATTTGAGTTCATCAATAATTTGTGATCTCAATAAACCTGATTAATAATAAGATAATAAAAAGTATGCAAACCTTTGTCCTATTTCTCTTTGTTCTGGTGTCAGGGGTTGGATCACCTTCCGCTGGCTTCTTTGCAGGAGTGGGGCCTTCACTGCTTTTGCTAGGAGATGTCTGCCTCCTCTTCCTCATCGCTGGAGTCACCGTAGCAAGCTTCAGAGTCGACTTAGGTGTTGCTTTAACCTCTGCCTTAGAAGGAGTTCTGGTTTCAGACTTTTTCTCCTCAACTTTCTGAGGCTTTTCAACCAATTCCTCTTTTGGTGGCTCAAGTTTGACAGATTCCTCTTTTTTCTCTTCTACAACACTTGGCTCCTGTTTCTTTTCCTCTTTCTCTTGGATCTTTTTTGGATCCTCTTTATTTTCGTCCACTTTAGGTGCACTCTCAGGCTTGGCAATTTCTGCTTTTGGACTTTCTGTTTTTGCACTTTCTATCTTTGAACTCTCAGCCTTAACACTTTCTACCTTTGCACTTTCTACCTTTGCGCTTTCTGCAGCTGGGGCCTCTTGGTTAGCTGGTGTGGGCGCCTTTTCGACTTTTTCTTGTAGTTGACTATCATTTGCAGACTCTGGTAAAGGTTTGCTATCACTTTGAGTAGGTGCAACATCAGCTGTAGGTGCAGGCTTAGGTTCCGTAGGTTTGGCTGGCTTCTCTGCAGGTTCGTTTGCTGTTGCCACTTTAGGTGTCACCGGACTGTCTGTCTGACCTGCAGGGTTGGCTGTTTCTGTTTTCTGTGGTGTGTTTAAAGCACTACCTGGTTTTTCAGGAGGCTTAGGTGTACTAGGTGATGTCTTTGCAATATCCTGCTTTTCTTTGTTTAATTCTGGGTTCTGAGGCTTCAATGCCGCAGGAGCATTCGCCCCTGATTTTGGAGACTCAATACCATTTGCTTGTCCAGTAGAGTCAGGTTCTTTCTTTTCTGGAGTTCTTGTTAGTGCCAATGGCTGTGTGGTTGAGCTGTTAGCCTTGTCTTGGACTAGGCTAAGTGGAGCACTAGTGCTTGCACTTTTGGCAGGACTTGCAGCCAAGTTTGTGGGTGGGACTGAGTTCTGGGTGACATGGGAGAGGTTGCCATGGTGACTCATGTTTTGTGCCATCTGTGCCATGTTAGCAGACACTGGAGCCATAGAAGGCACGGCGTGCGGGAGAGGCGCGGGCGCTGGCGCGTGGTGAGTAAGGTTCTGTCCTACGAGGTTGTTGGTGCCGTGATTCAATGAGTTCTGGGCGCCTTGAGGAAGGCCGACCGGGTGGTTGATACTAGCCACGTTCCCTTTAGCAGGACTCGCTTGACCGCCCGGCTGTGATACCCCCGGTTGAGGTAGTACCGGCTTCAAAGCAGAATTCATATCAAACGTGTCCAACGGCACCCAAGCGCACGTTCACAAACTGAAAAACACAAAATTGCCGCCTTTACAAAAATGATATTGTCGCTTCGTGTTAGCACACTAAAATGTCTTTGACCCACAACAATAATTCATACATAATGAATGTATAGGTAAGCACAACGACTAGCGTTAGAACGCGGAGGGAGATAACTCTGCCCGCCTATAAAGCGCTTTCTATAATTATCGCTGGCTCATAGAACATAGTGTAGGAAAGTTACCACTTGGTGTTTCGACGTCAAAAGTCCATCAAATACTCCAGTGTAGCTGTGTTGGTTGAGATATCCGCAAAAAATATGCGATGCTTTACGCCAAGAAACTTCCGCAAAATACCACCCGTTGATAGTATCTCAATGATGTCACTTTTATGCACACACACACAAAATTCGTCACTAAACTAACGGTGAAGTATTTCCATGGCTTATTTTACTTGGAATCAAGCTAAAAAGCCTATTTCACTCTTGGAACAAGTACATAGTAGGCACAGTAGTTTTCAGAGATGGCGTCGGCAGAACGCGCATGCGCCACCCTCTACGACTTCCCTCCAATCACACCGAATGACGAACGAAGATGAAACGAATTTATCCGAACCATTTTTGTCTCGCTCACTCCTTTGTAAAGGATATATCATTCACTCTGTCTAACATAAAAAAGGCGCGTTCTAAGTTTTATTTTTTATGTTCAAACAAACGACTTAATTTTTAAGTTTTTAAATGTTTCTGTTTTTGTTAAATACAAGTTGGTTATTAAAATGATTTCCCTGTCTTATGATGTACTGTTTTTTTTGTTTAGACTTTAGAATAGAAACTAACGTCGGTAATAATACCGTGCCATTTTGTTCTTAAATATTCTTACGTGTACTTAATATAATTTCGTTCATTCTTCATAATGAATTATTCTGTACCTGGGCGACCTGTTGCTCGGTTACTTATTTAATAAAAAAAGCTTGTTTAAAAAACAAAAAAGCTTTAAACTTGTATAAATAAAATTAAAAATTTTTTGTCAACAAGCGAAGTTTAAACCTTCTTCTACGATTCTCTTATTTGACATCTTTACGCATAACACCACGACGCCCGAGGTCACCTAGACGAAATTAGCGATCTAAATCTGCGCTGACGAAAGAAAAACGCATGAAAACTTGAAAAACGCGTTTTCTCACACATAAGACTAATCTAGATCGCTTTCCGAGATCATAAATATACAGGGTGTCCCAAAAAGTATGGTAAAGCGGAAGTCCAGAGATAGAACACCTCTTGGGGTACCCGAATCCCCCTCATGTATGTTCCGCGATTTTCCATAGTTTTTGAGTTACGATTTTTTTTCTGAATTTTTGAGTAATTTCGACCTGAGCAACAAAAAAACTTAAATTGAAGATTTTTCTGAGATTTCTTTTTGCAGCTGAATTTTCGTGAAATGTACTTCTAAGCCAAAAATAATCAGATTCGTAACTTTGAAGAAAATCACGAAAATGTTGGTCCAAAGTGTGTCTTTACGTAAGATGAATTATGGTTTAAAATTTTAATAAAAAATCGAAATAGGTATGTAACTTTATGGTTTCGAAGTAGTTTCCGTAATAATACGGTTCTTATCATTCATTAGTTTGTTAACCAACCAAATTACCAAACATGACTCTAATAACATTATAGAGTTTTATTTTTCAATTAATTTTGTCAATGTGTGAAAAATGTTCCAGGAATGATAATTATGGATAATGTTTTTAAGTGATAAGCATTTCCTTTGAATCTTACGATTACATAAATAGTACTTATTTCGAGTGTTGTGGGTTTAATCCCAATAACATTAAGAATAACATTGATGAAAGCAACGCGGCATTAGAGTTAAGAAGCAAACGCGCTCACGATCGACTGAGTGTCATAGAAAAAAAACAGGTTTTTTCGTGACACGGAAGCTAAGTCCTCAGTAGTCATTGAGAAGATAGAATGGAGACAGGGCATATGGGGGAGTTTTTGGCGGGAAATGACCCGGTCAAAATGGGCTTCGTTTCTTAATTTTGTAAATTAGTTTTGTGTGGTCATTTTTGTGAATGTGTGGTGGAATAATCTTAATAATGTACTGCTGAGCTGAGGAGCAGTAATGACGTAATAGTGAGAAACAAAGAAAGGCAAAGGAAAAGGAACATCGAGCCGGATCATATAGGAGCCTATATGATCCGGCTCGATGTTCCCGCTCAAAATTTCGTTAAGAGCATTGAAATGCAAACCATCCTCGCATTTCAATGAGTTAGGTTAGGTTAGTTAGAATTTACAGTTTAGTGTTAGTGTAGTTTTAAAAGAAGAAGAATACTAATGAAAAGGATAAAAAAAATATATAAAATAAAGATACTGGAAACGTATGGAATTGATCCTTTGCCTACCCAGAATCGGTAAATTGAACAAAAAAAAGAGCATGTTTTAAAATCCCGATGCAAAAATTTTCCTTTTGAAATTATAAATTAAACAAAAATATATACTTTTTTTGCCTATACTGTCTAATGTTTTAAGTTAATGGTACGGAACCCTTCACGCGCGAGTCCGACTCGCACTTGGCCGGTTTTTGTATGAGAGGGCAACAAAGTTGAAACAACCATAATATTAGTAGCACAGGATTAGTGCACTCAGTCAGTTAGTAGCTAAAGAATTTGTTGGCTATGTCCCGTCCCTACAAAGTTTTGTAACGTCAAAATTTTTGTAGTGTGCTGTATACATGTGCTTCCTCGTCCCCGGCTAAAAGTGGCGCAAATTTTTGCATCGGGATTTTGACACATGCTCTCTCCACTCTAACTACTCAATGGTAGTACTAGTGACTCTAAGCCTCAGTGCGACAAACGGATTGCCTGACGACCAAGGCCGTGAGACACGATAAAAAAAACAAAGTCAATGTGTTAATGTCAAAGTGTCGGTATCGCTCGGTCACTGAACTTGGGTTTTATTAATAAAAAATGCAATAAACTTTCCGAATTGCGCTTTTTAGCTGCTGAATCTATCTTGTAAAGTGTTATTAACTGAATTGCAGCTAAGTGAACACAATGGTTGGTTATTTGTATCATGCATGAGCGTTTTCGGTACTATTTATATTGATAGTATGACAATGGTGTGTTCAGAACTACTAATAATTATCGTTTTCAGGATATTTTGTCTCGTCCAGCAGAAGAATTCGGCAACGATGAAACCTTGGAGCACTTATGGGCTGCAAGAGCTATGGAACATAGCGACATTTATTTTAATGTAAGTTTCAATACAATTTTAAGGTTAGGCTCAGTGCCATACTATTCCGTGGGTCATGTTTTTGAGACTTTAGTCTCGTTGATACGTTCAGTCGGATTTGAATACTTACTTCTACATGTTTATTAATCATCTCACCTGAGGTTCTGTTTGTTGTTCTAATTGGTTCATGACCATTTTATTTTGTATATATTCTAGGTCCTATGCTCAGTGGACACCAGATGGCTTAGATTGACACCGCATGACGACCTCATCTACACCCAGTTCCGTCAAGACTTTCCAGACCTAGATGTATCCTACATCAAGGAAAATGAAATAAAAAATAATACAAACAAAGCCAAATGGAGAGCATTCTGTGAAAAATTCAAAACCATTGTAGAGGACTATAGCTTTGGTACTTTGATGAGAGCTGATGCTAAAGGGGATTACTCAGAGCAAAATACAATGTTGGTGCCAAGAGTTCAGTTTTATGCCATAGAAATAGCAAGGAATAGAGAAAATCTGAATAATGAAGTGAAAAAACGATTCAAATGCGCATCCAAAGCCAATATGGAAGCTCAAGAATTAAAAGCAGAACTAGCTGTCTAAAACATGTACATTTACAGTAAGGCCATACCATTTTAGAGAGTAATTTTAATATTTCTGTACATTAAAGGGTTATGTTAAAAGACAGTGAAGATATGAATGTGCCTTATTCAAAAGAAGCATTCTTTTCTCACTTACTATTTTATGTAATAAATGTACTCCAAAATATCTTTCACTTACTAATAAGTGATAATGTTACAATCTGTGTTCAAGACTTGCTAAATATTTGAGACAATTATTTGAAATGTCATATCACCTATTTAGCCATTCTAAATTGTGTATCCTTTCTTTCAAAATTTTGTATCCCGGTACCTTTTACCAATACCTTATCCCAACCTTTAACTTAAAACAAGCCGTGCAAGCCCAAAAAAACCTGTTGAATACTGTTTTAATTATTATTATTACCTAGTAAGGTAGAAATTAAATTATCTTCAATTTACTTTGGATATAACATAGTGAAGTATGATGGAAAGTATGATCAAAGCAATTGATCAAGTGAGTTGAAAATAGGATAGGTTTAATGAGACTTGTTTTTGTGTATGTATCTATTAATGTAAGTTAAGATGCCAATGCCATGTGTAAAAAGCATCTGATGTTCATTATGCCTAAAATTAAAAATTGAATGAGGTGCTCAATTTCTCATACATTTTTTAAAGTACCTAATAAATAATTTTATCAAGATCTTTCATTTCTTTTATTTGAACTATAAATTTATTATCTCTTGATACTAAAATATGTGGTACATTACAGACTAGAATGAAAATGTTTTTTTAATTTTTGAAGTATCTATTGATAATAGTCTGTGTGTATCTGCATTTCTAATATTTTTTAAATTCACCTTTTCATACAGGGCAATTTGCATTGAAGCTAGCCAGTTTGATTTTCTTTGTTTCAATTAAGAAAAAATTAATAGTTCCACATCATATACTATATTTTTTAAGTTCTGTCTGGCTTGAATGTGAACTGTGTGATTTTGATTAATTTTACTGCAAATTCCTTTAGCCTTAGGTAGCTGGTAATATTTTATCAGGTAGACCCAGAAGGCACCTGCCGAACATAGTTGAGACTGGAAAAAGGGTAGAGGCTTTTGCCCTGCAGTGGGACATCACTGGCTCATAATAACAATAATAATGATGACAACAGTGATGCAGTGCGCATGAGGATTGTGTGTTGTGTAGTGTTTTATTTCCTTCTGTAGTATCGAAAATAGGTAGTTAATAATTATAGCAAATTTTTAAATTGATTACTACTTAATGCAAGGATAAAGGTCCAAAATCAAAAACAAATGCATTTTATGTTTTTTATTTCTTATAATCTATATGTTCACGAGGTTTCCATAGCAGTGGCAGTCTCCTCAGTGTATTTGCCCTTGTCCTTGCCGAGGGCAGCCAGCCTGCCCTTTGCTCTGCGGTCCAGGATAGCTTTTCTGTCCTTGTTCATCTTTAGTTTCACAATGACACACTGGGAATAAAAGGTAAAGACAGTAAAGCAAAAATTTGTAATCTAAAAGCATCAAATAATAGGTTAGAATTGAAATCAGAGCCATGGAAGTGTTTCAGCATTGTTTGTGCTCAGTCTTACATCAGCCATCAATCGCAATTTTAGGCATTTGTAAGACGTGAAAACACATTTTAAGTTTAAAGTTGTCATCATTTTATTTGTGAAGACATAACAGAGTATGGTGTATTATAAAATCATGATTGTTTACAATAGATTTATTTACAACCAAACTGGCTTACTGAGATAAGAATTTGCCTGCAAACAGGGGAGCATTTCTAAGTTGCAAAGTAATTTTTCTGAGAAATATTTATACCTAACCTAGATCTTGTCTGTTTGCAGAGTTCACAAAAGGTTTAATGATTCTTTGACATGATAGTATAATTAAAAAAAGCTTTACCCACTTACAATGTTTGTGTATAATTTGAGCATTAAATATTGAAATAACAAAGTTTGTTATGTTATATAAAATATGTACCTTTGAGGGGTGGATGCCGACGTATGCAGTTGCACCGTTAGCTTTCTCACGCTGGATCCTTTCAATGTACACAACGAACTTCTTACGGTATACTTGGACTACTTTGCCTACTTGTTGGCCTTTGTAGTGACCTCTGACCACCTGAAACAATGTGCAAACGTATAACATATAATTAATAATAAATCATTAAATATATGACTTTCTGTGTTACACTACTATGTTTTTACTAAGTGTGTGTACATGTTTTTAAAGCACTAGCTTGTATTATGATGATCAGTGTTTTAATTAAGTAGCTCCGATTTCTACATTCCATGTTTTACATACAAAGTTCTCTCTTGTTGGCGTGACTAAGATGTGGTTTGAGGCAAAACAATCAGAGCCATAATTGAACCATGGCGTGGTCTAGCTAGCTCAGTGCAGTGTTCACCGAAGAAAACCTTCGGCTCCCTCCGCACAGAGCAGCAATGGCCCACAGTCTGTGAATGGTTTGTCTTCATCATTTTATTTCGCCCTCTGAACCACATTATTGAGGTTAGAACATTCCGTGTTTATAAACTAACCTCACACTTGTTTGGGTTTACAAATTTTCTGAAAGTAATTAGTAATAAGCTCACCTGAACTTCGTCGTCTTTACGGATTGGCATAGACTTTACGTTGAATTTCTGTCTGAGTTCCTTAGATAACGGAGCGGACATGAGAACTCGTCTGATGTGTGAAGGGGCGCTGAAATGCCTCTTCCTGTTTTTCCTCCTTGAGGAAGTCACGAGCTTATTGAACTTCATTCTGACGCTCTTCACTGTAAAACCAAAACACCACGTTTACTTTACAACTTGAACCATTTAGGTTATTGTTTCTTGCGTGCTAAACGTCAAATATATGCGGTTATTATTTAGATCACTGGTGTAGTAAATACGGAAAATATGCATTGTATCTAGCACTAAATGTATTCAAAAACTACAACTCAACGATTGAATAGTAATTTATCAGAAGAAATCGAAGATTTTTGTGGATAAAGCGACGTACCCGAACGACACGGCAAAGAACCGAAATAAAAAGAAATATACAACTGGTGTTGCCAGTACAACAAAAAAGAATAACAACAAAATATCTGACTGAAATCAGTTAAATGCTGATAAATGCAAGCGTTGAGCAATAATTGTTAAGTATTTATAATATTGAATAAAACTCGTCAAAAAATACTACAGCTTCTTAACTCAACTTGGAGTTTTGATCTTTTAATTTTGCTTAATTTATACCTGGCTACATTGTCAAGTGTCATTAACGTTCCGATCTACGGAGAAAGAGTTTTGCGCAGAAAATTATTAGATTTTGGTGTCTATTATCATGATTGTGTAGTGGAAATAATAAAAAAAAAGAAAAAAGTTAAAGTACCTATGAAATAAATGTAGGCCTTTTTCAGTTCAAAAAATTCAAAGAGCAACACCACAGATTAGATAAAAGTTAGGCAACTACCACAGATACGCCATCTGCAAGTGTCTCGGCGCGACACGAGAACTAACTTTGACGTGTACTGTAAAGGGATATATTTGCCCAAGTTCTAAAATATATCAATACCTATACCTATTTCGTACTATTATTTATTCTATGTGCGTATACTGCAAATGGCTGCTGTTGTTATTTGAGGACGCCGGCGATTTGGCCACAGTTTGGCTAAAGTTTTGCTTAACTACTCGGGGGATCTTTTTTCTCGCTGGCGGTGACAAAATGGTTTTTGTCACCGCACAGCAGCGCTTTTGGGTATGTTTTTTTACAGTAAGTTCGTACAAAAAAAAAAACTATGCAATATGCCTAATTTTTAAAAAAAATTTCATAAAAAAATATTAATTGGGCTACAAAGAAAGATGCACTGATAATCGAATATTTAATTCTAAATATTAGTAAACCTGAAAAAGAAAGATTTTATAAATGTATCATACACTTGAGTTATAGTCATTTCAATTCAGAATGTAAACAATAAAAATGTTTTTTTTTTATATTTCAAACCGTACTTTTAAACAACGTAACAAAAACTATATGTCCAGTAGAAAAAGTAAAAGAAATATAGCTAGCTATCAAATTCAAATTTCCAACTGAACATCGCAGCGCGCAACGTGAACATAAACATAGATAGGGTTTAAACTACTCCTACTACTACTTGTTTTACCTAATATATATGAAAAAATAATTTTATCTCCTTTTCTTACTGCGACTGTCTGGTAGACATCCAGCAATATTTTTATATTCAATTTAATTTTCTCGGGATAAGGCCAGTGCCCCACCCGTAGGTCTTGAGGAGCCCTTCGTTTTAGTCTTCTAAAAGTGATGTTACTTTATTTGACATTAGCTCCGATGCTAATGGATTCGGATGATTCTTCAATCAGTTTGAGTATTTTTCAATGCTGTCCTTGATTTCTTGAGCTACTGTTTTTATTTTCAGATCTCTGTGAATACTCTCATTTGTAACATATCAAGGTGCATCTACTATAAGTCTTAGTGTTTTGAATTTGAATCGTTGTAAGATGTCAACATTTGATTTGGCTGCCGTTCCCCATTGCTGAATGCCATAAGACCATATCGGCTTCAGTATACATTTGTACACCAGAAGTTTATTTTCCAGTAAGAGTTTAGATTTCTTCTTGATCATGTACTGTACTGTTCTGTACTGGACAGACAGCTTAGTTTTATTCCTAAGGCTTTGCGCTTGTTAAAAATTTTAGTTCTCCATGTTAAGCGTCTATCTAGGTATATACCCAAGTAACGACAGTCATTCGACTGTGGTATCTTTATATTGTTCAGGGTAACAGGAGGGCAGGTATTCCTACATGTAGTAAAAGTAACTTGGACCGATTTGGCTTCATTGGCTTTTATTCTCCAATCCTCAAGCCACTTAGCTATTTAGTTAAGGCTTGCTTGCAGTTTGGTTGAGGCATAGGTTGGACACGGATCTGATGCCAGCATTGCTGTATCGTCTGCAAATGTACCAGTCAGCTAGGACTTCGTCATTGATCGGTAGGTCAGCAGTATAGAGCAAGTACAGGTTTGGCCCTAGGAAGTGTCCTAGTAGTAGTGCCACAGGGCAGTGGCCCTGTGGCACTCCCGCTTTGATTTATCGCAGCTCAGTAACTTTATCACGCTGTTTGATGTAGAAATGTCAGTTGTCCAGATAATATCGCAGAAACAAGTAATAGTTTGTCAGTAAAGATGCCTTGATTTTTGCTAGTAAACCCTGATACCACACGCGATCAAAGGCCTGTGAGATGTCTATGAAGACGGCAGAGCAATAAGCCTTTCTCTCGAAGGTATGATAGATATTTTCGACAAGTCTGTGTAACCTGTTCAATGGTGCTGTGCTGCTTTCTGAACCCAAATTGGTGCGCAGGGATGATGTTTCTTTTGTTTATGATTGGAATTAATGTTTTAAGCAATAAAGTCTCTAAGATCTTTGAGCATTTAGGAAGAAGACTTATAGGCCTGTAGGATTTGATATCATTTTCGGGCTTTCCTGGTTTGAGGAGCATTATAATTTGTGCTACTTTCCATTGTTGAGGAACATAGGTTCCCTGTAGTATGGCATGGCATATGAAAAACGTGGAGAATAATACATTCTTTGATTTCTATCACCACGAAACTGAACAAGATAAATTATTGCACTATTCATAATAATAATAGGGGTCAATTACAAACTTTTGGGTCTATACTTAAAGAAAAAGAAGTTATTTTGTTTTTTTATAATATCGCATAGAGCTGAAACATACGAAAAATAAATAAAAAAACTGTGAAGATAAGAGTTTTATTTTTTTACCAGAATAATTTAGAAGGTTCCCTTTCCATGGGTTATCCTCATACCCATCCAGCAAAACTAATAACTAATACTAACTAATAACTTAGGGAGAAGAAAAAACCCACAAAAATTTCACATTATCAAAAATGTTTTATCAATTTCATGCATATTGTAAGAAAAAGAATTACTTCCAGAAGTTGCCTATGTACGTCAAATATTTGCCAACAAGATATTATTTATCGGGTTATTCCCATAACGGGGCGTTTAAAACAAAATGGTAGTTTTTTAAGAAACCACATTTTCACCTTTGGACTATTTGTTGGATATCCAAGCTTTAGTGTGACAGCTCCCTTTTTTTTAAATCGTAAAGTTGACGATGCTGAGCAAACTAATTCGCGGAAATAATTATACAGTGTGTCCCTGGATAAAGTGCAATCCCGAAAGGGGATGAAACTAGACCATGAATCATTGACTAGAAAAATATTAAAAAAAAATATAAAAAACATATTGTAGGATTTATTGGTATTTTAAGATTTTCATGTTTCATTAAGGACTCTATGTACAAAAGTATTGATTTCTTCCAAAATAATGGGTCTATTTCTTTGAAAAAAAAACAGTATGCCTAATACCTGGCGATGACCATGAAATAATAAATAGTCCGCAAAAAAGTAACTATCTTGGGTAAAAAAATGTATTTTTATGAATAAAATGATTTTTTTAGACGTTTATTTTAAAAAACTTCAAATTACTAAAAAAATGTGCCCTATAACTATGTAATTTTATAGCTTACTTTTATTCTTTACAATTTTAGCTTCCAAATAAAAAAAAAACCATATTAATATTAATAAAGTTATTGTGATTAAAGTCTGACTTTTATTACCTACTAAAATGTAAATAACTCCTACCTAGCCAATTTTTGAGTTAGAACATTGGTTTTTTTTTATTTGGAAGCTAAAATGGTAAAGAATAAAAGTAAGCTATAAAATTACATAGTTATAGGGCACATTTTTTTAGTAATTTGAAGTTTTTTAAAATAAACGTCTAAAAAAATCATTTTTTTCATAAAAATACATTTTTTTACCCAAGATAGTTACTTTTTTGCGGACTATTTATTATTTCATGGTCATCGCCAGGTATTAGGCATACTGTTTTTTTTTTCAAAGAAATAGACCCATTATTTTGGAAGAAATCAATACTTTTGTACATAGAGTCCTTAATGAAACATGAAAATCTTAAAATACCAATAAATCCTACAATATTTTTTTATATTTTTTTTTAATATTTTTCTAGTCAATGATTCATGGTCTAGTTTCATCCCCTTTCGGGATTGCACTTTATCCAGGGACACACTGTATATATCCCTCAGTAGGTTATTGTTTGTATAAAATGTCAAAGCTCAACCCTAGAACCAAGTGAGAATTGATATGAAATGTCAAAATTTTTGATTAATTAGGTGAGTACACCTATGGATATTGGATGAAGCTGACAGCAACACGACACTAAGCACCCAATTACTCGTAGGTATACATTGACAATCGAACTTCAGCTTTATAATTATCATCTGACGTTAAGTAGTAATGTATAACAAACTGTCACTTGAAGTGTCAGTTGAAACTTGTGTTATGCCATATTTATCAGGCTTTGTTGTTCTATGGTGTGCTATAGGTATCGCAGAGTAGATTATCGAAGGCCTAATCACCATGAAATCCTGAGATAATCATTTTTGAAATTTTTAAATAGAGATTCTAACTCTATACGCCTTAAGAGCCTATTAGACTACGCTATATTTGGACAGTCTTACTAAGACAGTCTTAGTCCGAGTCTGAGGATAAAACAGGCAGACTTACTGGCTCTCTTATTCTGGTCACAGAATAAGTACTAGTCTCTGGCTTACCTACTTAGTACTCTTTATTTGTTTGCTTACCTGTAGTAAAAAAATATAAATGTATTCTATAAACTAAGAGAGAGCGGTTACTTTTATTACAAGCATAATCTGCTTAACAGGAGTTTCCTTTATCAAAAATGTATAGCCATTTATAATTATATTTAAATAAATTACTTGAAACTAGACTACGCTGAGTCTTACAGATGACTAGCACAGATTAATAATCGTTACTAGTCTTAGTAAGATTGTCTGAAAATCGCGTAGTGTAATAAGCTTCTTAACCCTACAAGCTTTAGGTACACCCTAGTGAAAATATGCGGATTTTTTTTCAAGTGTTGCTCTGTATGTACCTATGTGTTTCCTACGTATTTCATTTAGGTATGTTATATAAAAATGAAAACTGACTTTAACAGACAGACATATCAACGCACAGCCTAAAAAACCGCTGGGTCTAGAGACTCCAAATTTGGCAGTCTACGGGTGTACTAAGAAAGGATTTTTGGAAATTCATCCCCTAAATGGGTAAAAAAGGGAGGACAAGTTTGTATGTAACTCCATCAGTTTTGGAGCTAAATTGATAAAAATTGGTATTTACTACTCGAACAAGCCCTCAAGCTACCCTCTTCTACCATAAGTAGTAGTATTTACTTTGAACTATTAACAGTATCTACTTACATCATGACATGACATAATGAGAGATCCTCTTTCTTGAACAAACTTTTATTAAAAAAATATCTTCACTTGCTACTTCTTCTATAATAATAATAATTAATATTGGACAACATCACATAGTACGTAGTTTTCTATTCTAGCGACGTAACAAAAAAAATCAAACTCGCTTGCAGTAACACTGACATAATTTTATTTAGTACTAGCAGTTCCCCGCGACTTCGCTATCACCAAAAGTCAGATTTGCCATACTTACAAACTTTCATCCTCCATTTCACCCCCCCTTGATTTTATATCGCGACAAAAAAGCCTACGTCCTTCCCAGGGTCTCAAACTATCTCTGTACCAGAATCGGCCCAGTAGTTTAGGAGCCTATTCAATACAAACACTCAAATATTTCCTCTTTATAATGAATTTTGAAATCATCTGAGACCTGCCAAGCGATCTCTGCAAAGTGGTAAGGCGCAACTGAAACGGATAGTACTTACCTACAACACACGAATCGCCCAAAAACGAGTGTATTGTTTTGAGTAATCTAAAGAGTAGAAGAGAAGTATCTATGTATGCACGTTTCTTTGCCCTTGTGACAGACAGACAGAGGATTCTTAGTAGTGGCACCTTTTTCTCTTTGAGTACGGAACTCAGGAATAATGCAGCATTCTAATGGTGACAGAAGTTTTGAAATCGGTTTAGTTAGTCGTTTTTGAGTTTATTCGTTAGAAACATACAAATAAGTCGACAATGAATCGAAGACCTTTGTGGCCGAGTGGCTCGCACACCGGTTATCAAGGTGTCGCCATCTCTGGTCCCTGGTTCGTTCCCTGGTCGGGTCAATATATATATATATATATTGTCTCGAGTCTGGGTGTTGCGATACCACCATTGTTTCTGATTTCCACAACACAAGTTGCTTAAGCTAGGTACTTTACTTTGGGGTCAGAGCAATGTACTTGTTTTATGTTATCAAAAATTAATTTATTTACCCATTTCCTCTTTGTAATATTATTGTTAAATACTAGCGACCCACCCCGGCTCGCACGGATGGAATCCAAAAGACCGTTGAAAGCATTTTCAATATCGGCTAAGTAGTTCTATGAGGTTTATACAAATAAACTCACAAACATAGAAAATTGTTCTCTTTAGTATGATTTAGTACGGAAGTAAGCACCGTTCAAATGCATTAGAGAGAGATGCCTGGCGTTTTATCATCTTTTGATTCACAGTAAATTGCGCTTACAAAAAATCATGTTTCATCTTCTGGTGGGATTTGAACCCACGATCAGATTTTGAGTCAGAGGTCATATTTAACAGTTATTAGCATACCTAGTACATACTTGAATAAAGTTGCTATTCAAAAGTAATTACATTTATTTAAATCAGAACATTCAAAATCATGATTCAGCTCTAAGGTAGTCGTACATATCGTATAACCCCTAACATATCGAATAACAGGTTAGCGACGCATCCATCGCACCGGAGATTTCGCGACTTATCCAATAACCTTGTTTATTGCCTGACAGATCGCACCGTTCAAAAACATGGCGGCCAAAGATCCTTGCCGTATCACTAGCTATCAGTTTACGTACGACCTTGTGACCTCTGTGTAGCATGCCCTACCCGGCAGAATGCGTGGCCCTCCTAAACAGAGGGAGCTGGTGCGCTCTCAACGCATGTCCGATTCTGCGCAATCCATACAAGTCGCCCGGGCCGTTCAGTGAATGAACTGGGAGCGCTCGGATCGCACGCGTGAGGCAGGACTGCCGCCTGACCCTCGCCTGATGAGTGACGTGCAGTGGTTAAGTGTGATGCCGCGATTTTGAGCAGAGATGGCCGCGCGCTCTCCCGGGCCCGGCCACCATCGACCATGTGCTGCATCATAGGTGAGCTCAAACCCTTCAAGGTCACCCCGTAAACAATCCGATTCCTCGGTGACACCCTTTGATTTTCTAATTTAAAAAAAAATAAGCAAAGGTATTTGAGATTATTAAGCCAAAAATGGCTTCGTAACCTTGCGCGAGGTTTATCTCTTCTCATTAGAGGCTCGGTCGCGTAAGGGGTGATTTCGTCTCGGTTTAGGCCATCTATATTAATTTTCGTTGTTCAATTAGAAACATGACAACCTACTAGGCTATTTATTTAATTAAACGCTAGGTACTCTTAACTTACGATATAAGAATTACATCAAATCATGATTAGTTAGGTAGTCAAATCGGTACCAATGGGTATAGATGTGAGGACGTTATGTAAAAAAACGTGTTTTATCTAACGATTTTCGTTCAGTGAAGTGTCATTTTCTCGTTGTATTATTATTTTATTCAAAATTTTAATGATCTTTATTCTGCTTATATTCAAGTAGGAAGGTACTTAGATTAATATATCGTTCTAGGATTCCACTGCAACATTGTGTATGTGTACGAGTAAGTTATGTTTCAGCATCTGTCAACCTATCAACTGACAAGGCCTAGAGAGCATTAAAAATTAACAAGTATTTTTTTAGGATATCTAATAACTTTTAACGTATAATAAGGGGTTTTCTGACAGCTCAAAAATGTTGTTTAATTGTATGTTGATAGATGTCGCTATTCATTTAAGTTATATAAATAATGCTTTGAAATTATTGAGCATAAGACAATAACAAATTATTGATAAGTATATGTGTACAGACATGTAGTGGAAGTATTTATGTTAAAAATAAGCGAGTTTCAAAATGCATTTAAAACAAAATCTAATGGAAAAACGTCTTGATGATCAAAAAATTATAAATAAAATTACCTGTTAGTACGCGTGAATCTAAAACATGCTAAACATATTATATCCCTCATTGGCACTAAAAACAATTGAGAATCAACCACACAATATAATACATTCTGAAATCTTCGGAGCTTTTCTTTGAAAACACTGCGGGCTGTGTTTTTTCAGAAATATATATTTACCAGAATAACGATGAGTTCATCTTTATTCACTAGGTATGCAATATTCATTATACCGTATAAACTGAAAAGGTACTCTATAAATTGCTAAAAGTAAATTTTCCGTAGATGATGCCTCTAGGCTTCTAACTGAAACATAGGGTAAAATGTAATCGAAAAGGGTGTTTTTGTACTAAAGGAAATTTAATTCAAATTCAGTAACTTTGTATATTGATTCTGTAATATTTTGTTTTACATTATGTACTTAGTAGTACTTATCTTCGTCGACAAATTAGGCAGTATTTAATACAAAACTTTGCAATCATATTATGGAAATGCGATGGATAGTTGAATAAATAAAGAACTTCAGTTTGTTCGGCGGCTGAACGATCCTATCAGCTACCATCCTCCCACCAGAGCCATGAGGGGGAGTGCCAGGGCCTTCTGGGTGAGCTCGCTCAACCGTCGACTCTGTCTACGCCATGTCTCACTTAGACTGGAGTCAAGCCAGAGTAAGTCCATTTCAAATGATTCATGAACTTACGGAGTTGTCTGCTGAAGCTACCCCGGCCTCCACCGAGGCTAAGGTCGAGGTTCCGCGTTCATATAAGTATGTTTTGTGATTTTAGGTCAAATCGGTTGTGTTTTCAAATGGCCGGGTGTGATTTAGGACTAACAACAAAGATATTTATCTACTTTAATGGTATTGAGTTGTAGTCGAGCATCATAAAGACACTGCTCTGGTATACAATATTATAATTTATTTGTTTTTTATTTATTATTAATTTCTTTTAATTGTAATTTATATTCATTTTAATCTTAGGATATGTGACTAAATTTCATGTAATATTAAGTTAATATTATAAAGAGAAATGATTGTATTGTTTGTTTGTTTATATTCTGTTCTGTCTTTTAGGTATGAGAATAAATATATATTTAAACTGGAATAGGCTCCAAAACTACCGGACCGATTCAAATGAAATTTAGTACAGAGATAGATTGAGACCCTGGGAAGGACATAGGCTACTTTTTGTTGCGATATCAAATCATCAGGGGAGTGAAATGGGGGATGAAAGTTTGTATGGAAAATCCGAGTTTTGGCGCGGGCGAAGTCGCGGGGAACAGCTATTCTATACAGTTAACGGAAGTACAGATATACCCACATAGTTTTAGTATGTATTCTCCTTTGTAACCGTGATACGGACAGACGAAAACTGCGGATGTTAAGTGATAGGGTTAGCTGATTTTGCAACAAACTGTATAGCCTTATGTTTTAGCGCTTTACTTGATTCAAAGTCGATTGCAACAAGCAACACGAGACATGATCATTGGTACATTTCACCTGAACATACATTTAACTATCAAATCTAGAGGATCAATTGTGTTTTTCAACTTTAGTAAAAAGTGGCAAAGAAATTACGAGAAACAATTACGACTCAATAATTCTAAGATGTTGGGTGCACCTAGAAAAAGTTACGGTACGGAGAAATTCTAGGCATCGGGCCTTAGGAGAATATATCTACATTTATAAGACTTGGAGATTTTGCATCGGATTTTATTAATGTGCAATTAGCAAGTGATTACTCTCCCCTTGGGATTCTAATTCTAGGCTAAGCTCTCAGACTTCCCAAGTTTAATGCTTCGGTAACAAGCTGATCCACTACTGGGACCATTTTCAGAGCTCGGAAGATGCATTTCTAAGTTTAATTAAGGTTTTGAACTTTGAAGACAAATTAGTTAGCGAACTTACAATTATTTTATTACACTACCAAAGCATTATTGTGTTTAGATTTTTACTAATGACATCACTGACAGTGTATTTATTTTAAAAAGTGGTAGACCTGTCATCTCGTACTGCGCGGCGATTCGAATTTGATGCTCCGAGTACAAGTTATTTTACGTGTCAATCAAATGTCATATTTGAATGCAAATTCGAGCAAATTACACAATTGGAGGCAATCAATTACCGCGCGCTAGTGACCCATCTACCTCTTTTTAAATGCACTATCATTGATGACATACATAACTTTGACTGTGCATACCTTTCTCAAGTTTTGTTTCGCTGTGCAAACTGCTCGGAATGGAAAACCCTAGCCATAAATACAATAATTTTCCTGTAAACCAGTGTTCTGATGAAAATCGTTCTAAAAATGCTTACTTAATGAGGACTGTTGGCCAACACGATCATTTGGTTAAACGAGCTACAACTGAACCACCAGGAAAGTAACAATCGATCAGAATTAGGTATTATGCGAATTTGTCACTATGCGAAATCGGCCTTTTGACCATTTGACTTCTTGGCCTTTTAAGAATTTGGCTTCTTGGCCTTTTCAGAGTTAGTTGGCGTTTTGAGAATTTGGCATTCTGCGACTTATCGAATTTAAGTTAAGTAGTAATAACCCTCCTTCCGCAGTCGGGTAAAAACTGAGAAACTCGTGGTAGGACTAAAGAACTCTTAAAAGCCTGTAAACCAGTGAACGCATAACTGTAAACAAAAAACACTACTATTTTGACAGCACGTCGCTACGATAAATCGACAGGACCAACCGATTGCCTTACATTGAAGCAAGCTCAGCTGCCAAACTTCTAACAAGGTATCTTGAAGAAAGCTGAATAGAATTTAATTTCACTTTATTTTATTGTAGGAAAGTTCAAAAAGCGTCGTCAGGGCGGAAAATTGGGTCCCTCTCATACAGGCGTAGGTACACTGTACAGTCAGCGGTATACATTTGTTATTTTCACCCTTTGTTGTAATATGACTCGCAACGTTTTTGTCAAAAAATTTAAGCTAGTAAAATAATGATGAATTGTTGAGTTCATTAAAAAAACACAGGTAACACTTATTCCTCTTAGATATAGTCATAGCTTCTATTCAAAGTTTTACAATTGTTGTATTCGTACTACTCTATTTTTATCACTTAAATAATCCTCTATTTTATGATAGCCTTTTGTCATTAAATTAAGGTATTATTAATATTATTTTATCTCTCCTGCGATCCTTTTGGGGATATGCATCCAAAACGAAGAGGTATTATTATTATTAATTAATTAAAGTATTCTTAACAACATATTTAAATTTATTTATAGGTTTTTGACAGTATTTTCAGTTAATTAAATAAAACTTGCTTTCAAAGAACGACCAGTGAAATATAACCGCTTGCTTGAATCAATTTTTGTTCCTGACTGTATTGATAGGACTGTCGTTAACCCTTTCTTATTTGCCTGCGTGTCGAAAACCAAATCTTGTTATAATTACCTCGTGATTAAAACGCGCAAGGTTAAATTAATTTCTTTTCTAAAGGATACATTTAAGCGGAGAAGGCAATTAACCTTAGGATCTGTTATTTTTATTTATTTTTTAATTACATAATTATTATTTAATGAATAGTATTTTTTTCATAATTATTCAGTTCTTTCGATTGTAGCCTTCAATTCAATTCAATACATTGCATGTCGGTTAGTGGTAGGCTGACAATAAATACAAAATCAAGTAGCATGTGGCCTTACAAAGATGTTATGAATAACTAAAAAATATATATTGTGCTAAATTGTTGTATTTGATCGACATAAATATGTAAACAACATTACGAAGCGTTTATTGAAGGAAGTGCAACAATGGCTATCATTTATAATAATGACCACACATCCGGTTCCGGTTTTACGATGTTCTGAAAATAATTGCCACTGAAATTGTGTAGGTCAAGCACGTACGTACATCATGAAACTATATTTGTGGTGCAAACAAATCATGTATTTTCTCTTTGTTTTTGAATGAATGAATGAATTCGTGATGAATTGTTGATATAAGTTTAAATAAGAAACCAAAAATTTGCAAATTTTGTAGGATACGGCTGTTTTTCTTATATAAATAAGAAATAACAGTGTGTTAAAAAATATTAAAAAAAAACTAATGAATTGTTGAGTTTAGTATTTAGTAGTACGTATACGTACAAAGGTCAATTTGCGCTAGTCCGGAATAGCTAATCCGGACTAGCGCAAATGGGCTTTCAACTCAGATCGTAGGCATTGCGTTAGTCCGGAAAAGCTAATACGGACTAGCGCAAATTGGCTTTCAACTCAGATCGTAGGCATTGCGCTAGTCTGGAATAGCTAATCCGGACTAGCGCAAATTGGCTTTCAACTCAGATCGTAGGCATTGCGCTAGTCCGGAATAGCTAATCCGGACTAGCGCAAATGGGCTTTCAACTCAGATCGTAGGCATTGCGCTAGTCCGGAATAGCTAATCCGGACTAGCGCAAATGGGCTTTCAACTCAGATCATAGGCATTGCGCTAGTCCGGAATAGCTAATACGGACTAATACTTAATTGTTATGTTACATGGATGTACAGCGTAAAAGTGTTTTTTTAAGAAACTGAAAGCATTTAAATAATGTTATAACTTTTAAACTTGTGGGAAATAGTACTATCAAACCGTGATTATAACATTATAAACAATTCTTGTATGAATGAGTTGTTGTACGAAATGCCAATTTGCGCTAGTCCGGAATAGCTAATCCGGACTAGCGCAAATGGGCTTTCAACTCAGATCGTAGGCATTGCGTTAGTCCGGAATAGCTAATACGGACTAGCGCAAATTGGCTTTTAACTCAGATCGTAGGCATTGCGCTAGTCTGGAATAGCTAATCCGGACTAGCGCAAATTGGCTTTCAACTCAGATCGTAGGCATTGCGCTAGTCCGGAATAGCTAATCCGGACTAGCGCAAATGGGCTTTCAACTCAGATCGTAGGCATTGCGCTAGTCCGGAATAGCTAATCCGGACTAGCGCAAATGGGCTTTCAACTCAGATCATAGGCATTGCGCTAGTCCGGAATAGCTAATACGGACTAATACTTAATTGTTATGTTACATGGATGTACAGCGTAAAAGTGTTTTTTTAAAAAACTCAAAGCATTTTAATAATGTTATAACTTTTAAACTTGTGGGAAATAGTACTATCAAACCGTGATTATAACATTATAAACAATTCTTGTATGAATGAGTTGTTGTACGAAATGCAGTGTCAATACCCGAGCGCGCGCGGTCAGCATTTTGCACGCTGACCCAAATATTACGTTTTGTGGTAAAAATTAGTGCATAGTTAGTTCACCAGCAACTACCAATCGCGCCGCGTGTTCTCGTACCATTTACCATTTACCAGTTTAGCAATCTTTTGCACCTAAACAGTGTTTTACTATTTTTTACCATTAAATTTTTTGGACGTTGTCGGGTGTAAGACAATTGCTAAATGTTTTGTCAAGAAGAATTGCTGGAACAATTTCGGCTTTTTGTTTCGTATTAAACAAGGTGTTACAAAAACTACGCATTAGAAATGAATGGAGCTACTCTGAATCAATAACTAAACAACTTTCTCCTAGAAACATGGGTCGATTATTATGTATATAATGGCAAGAGGAATGGTAAACAATTCCAATATCTCTTACAGCGGTACGAAGTTTGCCGAGTCAGCTAGTTAAACAAGCAAACATAATTATTGGAAAAACAAAACACGCGACTGCGTAAAAGTATTATTATTTTAAAATTATCTTTTAACTAGCTTTCATTTGATGACTCTTACAAATTCTGAAGAAAGACACTTCATCAAAAACTGTCCAGCCGTTTGGGCTTTCGGGCGTGCAAAAGAAATGTGCATACATGCATACACACATCGACAAACTTATCTTCCTTCTGAGACAGTCGAATAAAAAAATATCGCATTAAAATATTAGTGGTTTACCGGTCATAGATACACGACCTTTTGAATAATCGCTTCACAAAAGGGGTTGCTTTCAAAGCATCGACGTAATTCATAGACAATCTTTATAGAGGCAAGCTTTCTCTCGTTTTGCTAACATTGTGCTCGTAAGCCGCACAATTGCTCCGTAAATAACCTAAAAAGGTATATGAAATTTTAATGAGAACAAGACCGGGTTAGAGTACACGAAAACTCAGCCTTCAAATAATACATAAGCATTATACATTGTGAGGAGAAAATGATGAAAGATTTTTTCCTAACAGCGAATTTATCGACGGCTTTCTTTTTCAGAACTCTGCCCCAACCGCCCTCAATTCTTCGGGCTATGTGTACTAAGTATCTGAGCTTATTTTTGAAACACAAGCAGTTGCCCGCGACTGTCCGCGCAAATGTCTAGTTTCCCGTACAAACTTGCACCCCCTTTTCATCCCATAAAAGGTTCTTTATTTCTAACCATCATCCTCCTAGCGTTATCCCAGTTGCGCACTCGCACCCGAGGGCCCTGGGTCCGCTTTGGACCATGATCCAGGATGTGGCAGATCAGGTAATATTTGGAACGACTGCCATCTGACCTCCGTGACCCTGTTAATAGGTGAACCTGACTAGTTTAGATCACAGTTACAAATGCAGTCCCCTGAATGTGCAGGTTTCCTCAAGAAAAATAAAATACAAATTTTTACTGATTAAGCGTCAAACTGACAAACTTACTCTCCATTTTAATCCCTTTAAGGATAAAATGAATTTCCTAAAATCCTTTCTTAGTGCTCACCTACACCATAAAAGGAAGCATGATGCAAAATTTCAAGTTTCTAATACCTGTAGTTTGGGCTGTGCGTTGATATGTCAGTCAGTCAGTCAGTTTTCCTTTTTATGTGTTTAGAAGATTGATGTAATAGAACAGCTGTACCTTGTAACTCTATGGCGTTCAAACGATGACTCATTCCTATCCGAAACGTTAGTTCAAAAGACATTTTAAAGCCATAGAATTGAGCGGTAGGCCTGCATGGTCCTACCTACTTTACAAATTTATTTCAGTGTGAAGCGTTCAGATTTACATTTGTATAATGTGGTAAGGAAACAACGCGGGTTGAGTCAACCCTGACAAGCACACAATGCATTAACATCTCTGAGGCATAGGGTTGTCAAACTTGAAACTTGATTATGCTAAATATGTTTACCTTCCTCTCACCGTTAGACAGACTTAGTACTCATATTCTAAAAGACTACCTCCCAGCTCCTATTTTATTTGTTTTGCACTAATTTAAAGGGACAGGCCAGGGTCTTAGGTCTCATGGATGTGTGTGTTAATTGACGCTTTCTTTCTTCTAGCTACGCTAAAGCATCCTGAAAAATGCTAATTCAGTGGCAGATGATGACGAGAGAACCCTAAAACGCCTTGATACGTTATTTCGGCAAACTTACACACACACAAAGTGAAAAAAAAAAACGTTTAGTCTCCACGCAGATGGGCCACCGACCACCGCCACCGCAACGCGTAGCTGTATCGCGCCACCCACGCCCTTTGGTCCCGCGCAAAACGGTGGCCGTTACAATTGACACTCATCTGCTAGATCCTTTGACGAATGTTTGAAAAAAAAATTGTGAGTGGCCGCTACTGGTGGCGTGTCGCGAACACCGAGTCACGAGTGGCCGCCACTCGCTTCAAGTGTGCGGCGATTCCATACAAAACGTATTAAAACAATGTAAACAGTTTGTCGCTAGCCAGTGGCTGTGGTTGGTGTCCCATCTACGCCAGTCCAGTATAGGAAAAAATATATTTCCACATTTACTTTTGCCACTTGCCACTAAAATTTGGATACGTGGCTTCATAAAATACCTACGCATTAATAGATTCCAAAGTCATAGATATGAGAAAGTCGATTTTACGAAAGATTCGATTATAAATTAGATCTATAATATTATAATTTCCTTAAAAAATGGCTAGGCTAATTCTAATTTAGTAATACTGAATATTTTCCCGTGGTCTAAAAGCAGAATATTAACAGGCTGTTGTCCACCGCTGACGTGTGTCGAGCGAAAATAGACCGAAGCGTGGCGAAGCGTTGACACCCATTATAGGCAGCCCAGATACGCGCAGGGGTGCAATAGGTCATATAAGGGTGTGCTTGCTCGCTGACTTTTTTGAGCCCAGGTAAGAGGCATTTACCCCTTGACTATTATAAGACCGCCCGCAGTCTCATAACAATTAATTTATCTATTGTCTAATTTGGGACTAAGTAATTATTGAAACAATGTATTTCTACTATTTCGTACTTGGCATAAAGGTTGAAAATGCACATAAAGTTCAAATAAAAAAAAACTGTTTTATAAATCTGGTGTCATTTAGGTTGTAGTCGCGTTGCTCTCTCGGAAATCATTACACAACGCGCTACGAGCTACGGCGTAGTTCGTAGCACTCTAAGCTGTTCGTAGCATTTATTTACGCTAGACGTGAAAACGGAACGAATTTATTGTTACGTCTGGGGTTCGTACGGAGATAGTTTTTTTTGCTTATGAGTGTACCCAACACACGGCTACACGTCAGACTTCCTAGCTCTACCTTGAGAGCGCTTTTATCTCCTACGGAATAAGAGCTACTTTCGTAGTCCTCATAGGAAACCTGACGCGCTCCCGACTGCGCTAACGGATTTTCGCGATTTCGTTTGCGCGACTGTATAATTTTCTTTGTTACACACTTGCACCTCACTTTTCACCACCATAGAGGTTGTAAAAGTAAAGTAAAAGGTACAAAATTGTATTGACAGTTCATTTTGTTTTATGATTTCGATGTTAGTCCAATGCAAACAATAGGCTATTCTACATTTTTTTCAAATATTTTTTAAAACGTTTGTATCGATTCAATAGTCAACTGGTATTTTTATTGTATGGAAATAATGACGCTTTATGCAATTAAATATTTTTTTAAATTCAAACGAATTTGCGTCAAAACAACAGCCTCCATTTTGTGACGTCATAAGAACAGCAACAAGTAAACGTCAAATGTACGTGTGTAGTGCCCGAAGTTTATAATTTGATAAAAAATGTAAAGGTTTTAAAATGTGATGATGTAGTTTAAAAAAAATGAACACAATATACTTACATGGTTGTTTTAATATTTCTGAATTTGGCAGTAAAGAAATCGGTGTTGCACGCAAACAACTTTGCTATCATAAGCGAGTCTATTTTTGCCAGATTTGTACTGTACCTACGCTTTTACGAATCCTTCCTCCATTGTAAAATGATGTATAAAATGTGCAAAAAACTAAAACAAGCTACAAATTCACAATAAAGAGATATTAATTCCTTCGTAGAACTGTGATTGATTCTGCTCTTATGACGTCACTTTCGAGAAGAATATGGCGGCTGGCGTTTTCGGTCACGTGATACATAGATAATAAAACTACGATTTTATTTTTAAAGGACTTGTCCTCTTTTTGTATGGAGGCTGGTTTTTTATTTCAAGATATCACTAACCACTAATAATCTATATTTATCTTTAAGCTACAAAAATATGAAACACGTTATCATAGAAATCTGAATTTTAACCGCCTCCATTTTTGAGAAAAAAATTGTTTTCGAATGAGGCATCATCCATTGATCATTACTTGTATTCCTGGCTGTATATTTGTGTATCATTGCCTTTCCACTGGTGGATAAATACTACTAGGTACTACCACAGATTATATAATAGGTACTACTGTCAATGGAATGACAATTTTGCTGTAAATTTTTTTTCATGCGTTAATTGGTATAGGTTAAGGTGCGGCTTATGTACAGACAAAGATAAAAAATAATTCCAATTTTTCTCTAAATTGGAGGCCTTTAAAAATATATTAATTGTGCAGAAAGGCTAGTTTTTGTGAACTCTTTCATATAATATTTAGTTTATTCTGGTTAGAAATATGGACGAATAAAAAACTATTAATGGACGAGTCCTTTATAAATACACCGCCTAAATATTAAACAAAACAGTGTTGTTTTCGTATTTCCTGTGTGAAAACTATATAAATAATAGACTTTCGTAATTTAATTTTGATAGATGAAACTACCCTATTGTTTTATTTAAGCAGAATTTTTTCACATTAAATGCTATATATGCTTCCTTCCTAAAGTTTTCCTTCTATGTTGAGTAGTTTATTTTTAAGACTAATAGGACATTGACCTGTTTGGAATAATTTTCCATCAACGATTGGCCAATATTTTTAACTACTGGTGGATTATAATTTTGCTGATGAAATGACTTCTCTGTATTGATATATTTATTTAAGTTCAGCCATGTATTTCCACCGCCCAATCAGTAAGTTTATTCTTCCAATCCAAACGCGCGCATCCAAGTACTTCTGCATCAGTACGTTACAAGATGCAGTAATTAGTGCAATTAATAATTAGTTCACAACACAGGATTACGTTCTCATGGCTGTCTCATCTGTCACTGTCATGACATATATGCCATTCCCTACCCCAGCTAAGTTATGTAATCACCAAGCCCGGCAGGCCTTATTACCTAACTCGATAGCCTGAAGTTCAATTGCTATAGCTTTCAGGCTTGCTTTCCTCCTACGCGGAAATCGGTTGCATACAGTCCATCGTACGAATATGCATTTCATATTCATATTCAATACCACCGATTAGCTATTTGTACCACCACACTACGACGATGCGTCAGCTGCATGCAATATTTACGTTCGAAATCACACGCGTAAGGAAATCATGAAAGCAATAATAGCTAAATCAAATTGAATTTCGCTCACTGAAATTAATCGACTGTGTCATCCGGTGGGACACGAACCTACGTCCCTTCGCTATCCGGGCGAGTGCTCTTACCAACTGAGCTACGAAGGACTTTAGTCAGCTGACGAATTTTTATAAGTGCTTGCTACGCCAGTGAGCCGGCGTTCGATTTCATCAAAACTTGGGGAATGTACCCGCATGTATCCGATGGAAATATTTTTACAAATATTTAACCATCAGTTAAGATGAAATCAGCTTAACTTATAATTATTTTTATAACTTAAGCAATTATTTTGCAAGTTTTTACAAAATCAAATTGAATTTCGCTCACAAAAATTAATCGACTGTGTCCCACCGGATGACATAGTATAAGCAATAAATTACGAGTATAAGCAATAATAGCTTTCAAACTGTCGTCTAAAAAGTAATGATAATGTGTTTAAAATAAAGATAAAGGCATCAGGATTGTAATCGGGATGCCATTTTTGGGGTGGTAAAGGATCTACGTCCTAGTGGTCTATCACGGGCAACAAAATCACAAACTCCAGTTTGTGATGGCGGCTGAACAATCCTATCAGCGGTGGTAGGCCTCGTTAGGTGCCGCACGGTAGCTTCCACTCTCCCGGTCACTCTCCGGTGGGAACCGGAGCTCGGTGCAAGCAGCTTGCTTTGTTCCGGGTGCAAGCAGCTTGCTTTGTTCCGGGTGCAAGCAGCTTGCTTTGTTCTGTCGGTGAGTGGGAGTGCCAGAACCTTCTGGGTGTGCTCGGTCCACAGTCGACTCTATCTACGTCACGTCTGGCTTACTCTAGAGTCAAGAGCAAACCCATTAAAAAAAAAAAGTTTTATTTTGAAATGATAGGTTTAATTTTACTTTACACGATACGTTAGTAAGTATTACTACCAATGTCTTGTAGTACTTGGTATTACCTACCCATGTTCATACGTGTGTAAGTTAAACGAAATACCTATCATTCCTAGTAGTCGCTATAGCACAAGCTTATGCTTAGTTTGAGGCTAGGGAATTCGCGTGTTTATTTAAATAAGAATAGGTACTTATGTGCGTGGCGAGAAGAGACAGTCGTGTCGTACCAAGAAGTTAAGGAATTGACACTGAATAGAGAGGAATGGAAAAGACTCCACCGACGAGAGTGTAGCTCTTAAATTATAGTACAGATAGATAGCTGTGTAAATACGCATTTAAGGTAAACGAAATGGACTAGTACGCCACCTTCATTCCATGTCCATCAAAAGAAATCTCAATATTATATTTCTCATATCTTCACGAATCACTGTGCAAAACTGGGTAGGCTATTATAACTTTTTAATACCACCTTTGGCTAGTATTGGGTCATAAATAAATGGTAAGTGGATTCCTGGAATCCGTCAGTTATCGCTGGCAACTCCTCCGCAGTGAGGCGGCAGTAAACTGGCCTGCCGTAAATAATTTGGCGATTTCATCTTTACGACCCAATTCAGGGTTGTCAACACTCGGATTTACCGCAACTTTATAAGACCGTTGTTTTCGCTTTTGCCTTGTGTTCCATAGATAAAAGATTTGTAAATATCTTACACTCTCTGTTTTTTTTTAATTTATTAGAGGAAGGTTACCAGGGCCCTTAAACAAGCTGCGATCTTTCTACAGCAAGCTTAGTTGTTGTTCGTTATCGGCAACAAAATTTATGCAAAAGTCACGTGATATTTCGATGGCTTATGTCAGTTTCATACATTTTGTTAGCGATAACGAACTCCGCTTTAGAATAGATTGCTTATTGTCTACGGGCTCAGATTCAGCATTTTATTATTTGTATTGTTATATGAAACATAGTTTAAGTTAACAGTTTAAACTTATTAAATAATAACTTTGAAAAGCTATGTTAGTACGAGTATCTTGAAATTCTTAATCAATAAGCATTGGATTTGATTAAATAGGATTTTTTTTAAATAACCGAAAAAAATGGTTGTATGAAAAAAATTTTTTTGCCGAATTATTGTACTTGTTTGTTAAATTTGACAAATGTCTACCAGTATGTCATACTGTTCCATAACTTAAAACATGTCAAAAAATTATTAAATATTCTTTAAGCTTTCTGTAAAAGGTATTTTTGAAGTAGCACGTTATCCCTTAGAATACTTTGCACAATTGAGTGGCAGCCCTAACAATGTCGCCCTCGGCATTGGTTTATAGGTTCATTCGTCATCGCCACCGATGTTTCTGATTGATGGTATTTGATTGCCGGCATTTGTTTGCAACGGGACGCTTTTACTATCAACCATTTCTTAGGGACACACTTAATTTTGCTACCACAGGAAAAGATTACGACTTGAGTTCATCAATTTTTAAACAGCCGGTAAATGTTATAAGTCAGCCTATTAGATCCCACTGCTGGGAAAAGGCCTCACCTCAACTATGAGGAGGAACGAGCCATACTTCACCACGCGGGCTCAGTGCGGATTGGTGGAGGGGTGTCTGTAAGGCAAGTGACAAACCTTACTGTCAGATGTTATCAAGCCGCCCTAAGGCCTCTGACTAGGCTTAACGACTAATACCAAGAGATATTAGCCGGGACCAACTGCTTAACGTGCCTTCCGAAGCACGGAGATGCTTGTCATGGTCGTCACTTTAATGGTCGGAATGGTCACCCATCCAATCACGACCGCGCCGTGGTTGCTTAACTTTTGGTATCACTACCAAAGCGCTGCCGCCACTGCGCCACAAGCACCTCACGGTAAATGTTGATTGACGGTTAATATGACAGAATTCCTGTACAGAATATGTCGAATAATGCTTAATCGGCTGATTAAAAATGTATGTGTTGGTGAACTCCAGGCTATGAAAGAAATTTTCGAGGGCGGGGCTAAAACGCACGTCTTATGTTATTTAGATGATATGCAGTAGCAAATCTGAATGTTAGCACCCAGATGATGCATCGATTCAGTTGGATCGGGTCAGTGAACAAAGCAAAACCGTCACCCGCTGACGTCTTAAAGAAAGATATCGTATCTTATCTAGCGTATCTCTCCTCCCGCACCTCTGGTGACCGCAGGAAAGTCGCGCACGGACTTGTTGGACTATAAATACCGAGTTCATCAATTTTTAAACAGCCGGTAAACATCAATTGACGGGTTATTTGACACAATCCCCATACTAAATATGTCAAATAATATTATAACAGCTGTTTAAAAATTCAACATGAGTTGGTAAACTTGACTCTAAAGTTTTTTTTAATGGTTTCAACAAACACACCAATTACCTAGCCCCAAACTAAGCGTGAGCTTGTGCTGTGGCTTTTAGGATAACTGATAGACATACACTTATATATGTTTATACATCCATGACTGAGGTACAAATGCTCGTGCTCATTACACAAACATTTGCCTCTTGCGGGATTCGAACCAGCAACCTCTGGTTTTGTAGTCCGGAGCGCGGACCACTACACCAAGACGGTCGGCCGTTTTATGGTTCGTGGGCCATAAAAAACCTGAGCTAAAGTAAAGCTTCTTTACCATATAGACGAGTAAAAGTGCTAATGATGTACGTTTTGTCGATGTCGTTATAATTTAGATAACGTTTTTTCTCATCTCCATAATGTTTTCGCTGATTTCGTTATTTACCTTCGAAGGTTTACGAGTCGATTCCATCCTTCGGTTAAACGGCGCCGTGCTTTATCTTAGGCTAATGCGGGGGACTTATTATGGATTTTGTTATTACTCTTTTTATAGCCTGCAAGATGGTTTACAGTGCCTTTATATAGAGTTTGTGTCTGCCTGGCAAAAATTGGGGATAGCCTATATAAGTGTCTCCACTTGTATAGGTTATTTGAACTTTGAATGATCGATTTTTACTAAAAGTGTTTTGACTAGTTACTTAACATCAAGACCCGTGTTCACCAAACTTTAAACAGCCGTTAAACCCCAATTTAAGAAATGGAATTAACATGAAAATTAAATAAAATTAATAAAAATTAGCAATAATGTCCTTTGCAGGAAACTAGCAAATTAACATAACAATATTAAGTGAATGTTCTGCTAAAACCTTTTTTCTACTACTATTTTGTTTATTTATTGTTAAGATGTACAAAACAGATCAACAAATTATAAAAACATACTAATGTCTAGTTTGCAACCCTTAACTTGTACATTTATAGCCTAGCAAGCAGACAAGTAAGTTAATAGCACAGAGATTATTATGTTTCGCATTTTGAAGTGTGCTTTTAGCAATCGTGAAACTTAGATAAAATCTTCGACAAGGAGATCTTTACAACAGTAGCAACACTACGTAATCAATTTTCAAAGATTTCCAAGAAGATTCAGTTGAATAACGTAACTAACTATTGAACATGACGTAATTGTTTGAGCACTCCGCAGGTTTCCTTCCAATTAAATTTACATGTGTTACTGTTTCAAATAACCAATTAGTTATAGCACAATCTTTCCCTTCGAGTTACAAACGAATCGATGCTTTTTAATTAAGTTAATTTCCCGTTTCTTAACGACTTTAATCAACGCACAGATTCAGGGCAGTCTTGAGGGTTTTTTTATCACCTACTTAAATACCTAGGGGAGTGCGGGACACGAACAGTTGGGAGACTTGATCCATCCTTCCAAATTCAATTCGGATTCAGTGGTAATGTTATGTCAATGGGTAGCACAAATTGAAAGTGTTTCTGAATTGCCTTTTCTATAAAAGTCCTTTATTGATGTATGTAGGCTAACAGGAAGGCACTTATACACGTCCCATATATTTTTAGGCTCTAACACTGCTTCGGGACAAACTGTAGACTAATGCTGAGAAAAAGCAACGCAAGAAACTCTTAGTTTATTTTTTCTATTGTCAAAGCCTCTTTTTAACAGAATGTTAGATATAGAAATTGCACTAGTGCGAGCTGGTCCACCCGATTGCTATACTACGCTACTACTATTAGTAGCGTCTATAACGGCTATCCGTTATTGACATTATATCATCGCAATATTTTACTCCAAATGTTCGAGTTTCATTCAATAAGTCAACTCTCTCACAGGTACAAGTCTCCCGGAGTTCCCCTGACATGTTTTACATAGGAAAGGATTGTGGACTTGACCAATCGACCAAAATAGTACCACCACAGTACCAGTTTCTCTCTTACATCCTAAAAACAAAAACATTTTTTAGCTAAACGAATAGTTAGGTTTTTGAAATTTGGATATTAAGGTATGACTGGTAGAGAATGGCACTTGGCATTAAGTCCGCATTTTGTACAATTTTTTTATTAAATCTTAAATAAATAAAAATCTAATTATTAAATAATCTAAATTTAAATCTAACTATTAGTTAAGCTAAAACAATAAAAACGATTTATTACATTTTATTTTAAATACAAACCAAGAGGATTCCAGGCTTAAAATTTGGTAAAATGATATCTTGTTAAAAAACAAATAAACGCACCTAAGAAAACTATACATTTCAGCCAGGGACAGTTCCACCATAAGATATACCCTTTTTGCATTATTTAAAATTTAATTAATTATAACATTATACTTGGGACTTAGATTATCAAAAGACGGGCTGTGTAATTTGTATTTATTCTTATTCTTTATTTCCTTGGCTTTATTTCATGCATACAATACCCGCTACGATAGATTGTGCTGAGTTTTTATGTAGGAGTTAGTAATATTATTTTCAACACACTTGCTCGTAAAGTGAGCCTTATTACATCGTTATTGGGACCAAAAACCGATCTAAAACACACGCGTGCATAGTAATATTACAAACCAGTGTGAATTATTACTAAAAAGTTAGGTTAGTACCTTACCTTAGTAATTATATGCGAGTAAACGAAGCATTTTAAATTTTAACGGGTAGGTAATAACATTTTTTTACAACAAAGAGGTTTATGCCGCCGAAAATCCAATAACATTTTTGGAATAAAGAAATGTTATATAATGTAAGAAAAAACATATATTTATATCAAATTATTCAAAACTAGTGGTTGCCCGCGACTTCGTTTGCGTGGACTTGATGATACAACTTAACTCATACTTCTTTCGCCGTCCAGTATTCGTGGTCTCTCATTGTGTACTCTGTTGTATGCGGAACTTGAGGTCAACTTGTATAACTAAATGTATATACCCTATATTTTTTGTGGAGTATAAAGTGAGTGAGTGGTGCATATGACCTAATTATATAATATCATCAGCAACATCTGACATTAATAACAATTTACAAGACTAATCAGGAAAATAGCAGTTTTGTAAAGAGTAAACTAGTTAGTAACTATTTATTATCTAATGTAAAGCATAATAACTCGTACAATTTAATTAAAACCCGCCAATAAGCTTCTATATGAAGCTTCTAAAAAAATATAGCTCTCTGGCTCTACTCATTATTTAAAATGCACTTTTTATTAATCTTATAAAAAGTGGTAATCTGTTAATTTATGATGTTTAACGACTACCACGTTTGTTTCATTCAAAGCTTCCTCTTTCAGTCTTTTTATAAGTAATGTCTTTTATGATTTATAAATAATTATTTAAAATTTTAAAAGACCTCAAAATTTAAAATAAACTCAAAAACTGTTTCATACTTTTGCTTTTAACACTTGCTTAAAAGATTATATATTATTTTTAAAAAAATCTGAAAACAGAAAATATGGGGTTCGCAGTTGTTTAACATATTTTACCAAACTGCTAACTCTCCGAAAAAAACAAAAATACGCTTTATGAAAAAGGTACTACACTAAACTATATTTCTTTTTGAATTGTGTCGTTCAATAGAAACAATAATTATCGTCGAATACTATTATAATAATGTAAATAATAGAAAATAATTGTAATACTATAATAGATAGTTCCTAAGTATACACGTAGGACTTTGCTGTGCCCTTGCGTAGTGAAGATATAGATGTGATGCGCTAGAATTATTTTACTAACATCAGTTGTATTTCACACATGTCATGCAAATAAAATAATTGATTTGATTTGACTAGAGCTGGCACACCAGACTACTCATTTTAGTTGCAAAATCGCCCCTATTACAACTTTCTAAGATGTCTCAGGGTTATGTGTTATCTCATGTCGTTCGTACATCATCGATCTAACTAGAGTTTCATTAGGCATGTCCATTGCGAAACTGTTCAGAGGTTTTCTGGAACAGCAACCAGGGCAAGTACTTTTTATATAGATCGTCCCAGAATTGTTGTTCTTCCCTATCTGGTACAGTCCGTCTAACCAAGGAGCGGCCAATTTCTATATAGTTCTGTGTATCGGCTTTGAACTGTCTCCAGTTGGTACCAAGGCCGATGTCCGAAGTTGGGTTCCTGTAAAGATATGATATTAACAATAAAAAAGACCTCTTTATTAGTGAACGTCAGAATGGCTGGTGTGATGAGAGGAATCAGAATGAGAGATATGATTTTTTATACCTATTTGTTACATTTTTATACCCACACTCTTCAAATTCTTAGGTACTTCACGACTTTGCAAAGCTACGCAGTCATTTTAACCACTTAAATGGGTACTTACTACTTAGTACCCTTCCATGAACATTTGTATTTGAAACTTTGGAAATGCTCATATTATATTAGGCGTTATAAGTTATATTAATGTAATATTATATTGCTGTTATATATTTTAGTTTATATATTTTTTGATCTATGAACTTAAAACTTAAAACTCTATTGTATTTTTATAGTATGGAATATAATAAAGCTTTATTATTATTATTATTATTATTTTTATATTGCTGTAATATTAATGGACTCGACTGTACATTTTAATTACAATTTAATAGTAATTTTAAAACTACAGCCTTTGCCTATTTATGGCAGTTTATTTTGAAAGGAAAGAACGAAAAATATAGCTACTTACCCGTTTGTGGCAAAGTTTGTCCAAAGTTTTGACATTGTGTTGATCATCTTGAAAGTCTCAGACGACGTGTGAATCTTCTGAGTGATGGCCTTCACTGGAAAAAGGTAGCCTATCTCATCGCAGTGACCCACCAAAGCACTGTTCCTGTAATATTTTGTCACCCCACAAATCATCGAAAAGATATTTCTCTCGGATTTAAAGTTGAATGTATAGAAAAACACTTTATTTTTGGCGGCGAAAAATTTTGCAAACTGCCAGAGCCCTATTTTTACTGTTTCAACAGCAAAATATTTAGATAAATCGTCAAAATGTTTCATTGTTACTTGTCTGTGCTGTATATAATAGTCTCTCACTTTGCTTCCTAAGTCCATTTGGTCGTCAATATTACAATACAAAGAGAATGGTCTGGGCACAAAATATTCGTTGTAGTTGTTTGCAAAATGGAGCATCTTATTGATATCGCGTCCAACGATAACTTGAACTGTTCCTTCGTCCTGATTATAGCCTAGAAGCAACTCGACTCCTTCATGTATATTTTTCTTGACTGCTTCAATAATATCACCAGTGAAAAATGTTTCTACATTAGGAAATACTTTTTCACTTACAACAGCGAATTGAGATTCGTATTTATCTGAATCTCTTTCGCGCAACATCATAGGGACTTGGATTTCTACGAGGGCTTCTACTGGCTGGGATTTGAAGAACTCGTATAATTCTTTATCATCTACCGAAGTGCATCCTAAGTGTCTGGCTAGAGCGATTGCTCTCTCGCGGGGCCTGTAATTCTGGGCCCAAGGATTGAACATGCATCCGCTTTGAGCGATAGCTCTTTTGAACAGGCCTTTGGTCATCGGGGAAACGCAGTGGTAAGTGACGCACGCCGCTCCTGCACTTTGACCGAAAATGGTGACATTATCGGGATCTCCTCCGAACCTCGAAATGTTTTTTTGAACCCACCTCATTGCAGCAACTTGGTCTTTGACACCGGCGTTGCCAGGAACGTCTTTTGTGTCTAGGCAAAGGAATCCGAGGATTTCTAGCCGATAGTTTATGGTGACGAGGATTACTCCGTTTCTGATGAGGTAGTCGGGTCCATAGATGTCGTCGTCGCCACTGCCGCAGCAGAACGCGCCCCCGTGGATCCAAATCATGACAGGCAGGGGTTGCGTTGGGTTTACATTGGGAGTATATACGTTGAGGTATAGGCAATCTTCGCAGCCCTGCTCCCGCATTCGGGTCAGATAGTTGAATTGATAACAAATGTTACCGAGCTCTTTGGCACTACGGACGCCTTCCCACGGGGCAGGTGGTTGTGGCGCCTGGAATGCGAAAATAAATTAAATTTTTTGAAATGGAAACATAATTATATTAAAAGGCTTCCTTTTCGATTTTTCCTAGTGAGGTTAACGTAGTTAACGAGAGTTCCTTCCATAAGATCAATTAATGAATAGCTCCCCTTAAAAAAATATTTAGACAGTGCACTGAGAGATCACTGAATGTTGTATAGATTGGACGGATTGCTAAGTTTGTATGCTATTCAAAATTTAACCTTAAGTGGGGGCTAAAAACTAAATTAAGTTTATCGGATGTACCTTAAACCTCAAATCGCCAACAGGAGGTGTGGCATAAGGGATGCCCTTAAAACTGTAGTAGGTGCCACATGTCTCGTTTGAAATTTTCTCCCCCTCAAGAACGCCTTCAGACACTTTGACTTGTACCATTTTCAGAAAAAATGGCTCTGCATTTCCCAGATAAGTACAACTAAAAAGTATCCGTTTGGTAAGTATTTTATACCAAGAAACGTGAAACTCAAACCTTCGTAATTATAAAAAGAAACTTTAAAACATCATCTGTGAAAATGGGGCAAAGTGAAAAAAATAACACAAAGAAAAACTTGGACCCCACCATCAGATGGGATTGATAATGCCAGGAAATACAGAAAAAAACTTCATGTGGTATGCAGCAATCTACTATGGATGATGTGGGCCACTGAATCAAACTAACTAACTTTCAACTTTTGTTTCTGTTTCCAATACAACTCACACCGATGGTTACACAAGTTTAAGTTTTCCACCAGATTAAAATATTAAATTAATGTTCATAATTTAAAAACGCGTCTATATTTGTCTTCGCGTAGTCACTTTAGTAAGTTCGAAAATTAAAATAATTCGTTTTATATGTGTAAGGTTTTTATGAAGTATTATTAATCGTATTTTAGATCAAAGTACAGAAACATGTTAGACATGAGTTCAAGGGTCTAAAGTCAGCAGATGTTAGCCCTACAATCGAAGACATTGGCTTAAGTAGGCACTTGAAGAAATGGTAGAATTGTAATGAAAATTAATATTGGTGCGTTAATACTATAAAGACTCGAAATATCACCTAGTATAGAAATAAAAAAATATTCCACCCTAAAACCAAAAAAAAATGCATTCATGATGATTGTACTAAAATCATAGATATACAATACCATATAAAACACTAATTGATTGACGTAAAATAATAGTGATAGAGCCCCAGTTTTGTCTTTATGACCGGAACCCTGAAAATAATTTGGTCTTACAAGTATACAGGGTGTCCGGATTTTGACTTGCGACAATTTAAGGAATTTGTAATAGAAAAGTATTTAACTTTTTTTAATTTTTAGCAAGATTTCTTAAAAAAATATTTTTTTTCTATGACGGTTAATAATTTTGGATTGATCTATATTTCACATGATAGGCTATCGTCCATTACGCGTTACCTTTCAAATGAATCATTTTCATAACTTTTGGGACCTCCAGATCCATAGAAATAGTATTTTTTTTTAATAATTAAAATGGCTGCCACTTCAACAGGTCCCTCCTGTTGAAGTGGCAGCCATTTTGTCCTGTATGAGTACCCAACATGGGGGTTTTTTGTGGATAACATTTGGTGAACTAATAGCCTATAATTTATCGCTAGTCCAAACCCGGACACTGTATATTGTTTTAAACTTTCATGGTCACATTAGGTTAGTTTAACGGATTGCTACTATGTACCCGCAAGATCCTCAGTTTCCGTGGCACTTGCAACAGTACCGAATTATCGGAAACACAAAAATAAAAAGGTATGGTAGCAATCCCGTAAATAACTAATCTAGTAAATAGATCTGATCAGACCTGAGCAGCTGAACCAATTCTGAGTAAGGGCCCTTTCCCTCTGCAGTTCAGGGCCCGTAGCCAAATGGCAATCATTCTGGAGCGAACTACGCTATCGTCAACGAAATTTCAAAATATGTATGCAAAAGTCACATGATGATTCGATGGCTTATGTCAGTTTCATACATTTTGTTAGCGAAAACGAACTTCGCTTGAGAATAAATTGCCATTAGGCTACGGGCCCTGTTCTGCGGGATTCCTGCTTTACTGGTTCACGCAGAAAGCACCTGTGTGTTCACACGGCAGTATCCCGTTTTTGCACGTGTGTACTTAAAAATGTACTCAGGAAGCTGCTAATAGGAACACTGCTATTAAGCAATACTAGTAATCAAGCTGGATCTTGTTTTTACTGGTCCAGTTTTAATATCAAAACCGAATAGTAAATTCAAACGGATTCCGTTTTTTGCGGGACAATGCAAACGGAATGTTCGTGTGAATGTTAGTATTAAAACACGTATTCTACTAAACGGGATCCTGCAAAAAACCGGACTTGCAAAAAACGGGATGTCTCCGTCGGTTAAAGCCCTCAATGATTTTTTTTATGATTTTAGTTCGTATACTCATTCGCAAGTCTTAAACTGAACCTGGAGCTATCGTGACGATAAAAACCACAATGGAAACAGAGGTAAGATAACATTGAAGTAACAACAAAGGCATTTTCAGAACCTTGAAGGAAGTGATCGAAATTGTTACGTGTTTTGGTAGGGTTTTGTAACGAAAGGTTAAGATAAATTAAAAACATTTTCTAATGCTCTTTACTATTTATTTCAAAACACAAGTCTGTTTTCAGAATGTTTCGAAGCGCAAACAATATAATTTAACAAATGTCATCACTTAATTAAGACTAATAAAAATAATGTCAATTAATAAAATCAATATTATACTTCACACGCTTAGTCCTCGAGATTAGTATTACAGATTATAAACAACATGCAGTTACGCGTTAGTGACACTACTTTTACACTGTGGTTGAGACTTTTTTTTTCTTTTTGTGGGTACTTTTACAAACCATAGACTGTCCTGGCTCGGCTTCCTGTGGTCATTTGCAGTTTAGTGCTCGACCGCTCAACACGTATTTCTGAATCGCGTTCCATCCGTACTAAAATGCCAAAAAGAAAACGGTCTGTCGATTTAGAAGACAAAATTATTCATTTAATGCGAAAAGTGAAAAAGTTAAAACGCAAAATGCGTAAGAAAAAATACAGTGACTCGGATAGTGATTCCCGAGAAGAAGATTCGCCGACTCGTGACTGGGCTACAAGGATGCGAAGCGAGATTAAAAAACCAGGTACCTACCTATTTATTAAATTTTACATAAACTTACCCAGACGAATGTAATTGAAATAGTCAGCAGGACTATTTCACTACATTCAAACAATATAACGGTTATCATATTATTCAGCGGGAATAGTAAACAACCGAAAACAGATAAAAATAATTATCACAATCACTCATTACCATACACTTTGTTAATATGTCATAATTACGAAGTTATAAAGCCGAATTTTTAATAAATTGTTTTTTATTGCTGCTAATATAAATTACATCTTAAAATGATTTTGGAAAATGTAGTTTACATTTATAGGTTATTATTACAAATACATATTGTTTTCGGTACAAAGTATATGTAATGGGTGAATTGCACAGTAATCATGGTCTGGATAGTTTAAGCATAACATTATGCTAAAAAACAGCTGTATTCTTAGAGCCGTCAGCGAGACGAACTCGATAAACAGCTTGGTTCAATAAGAAAAGTGGTCGTTATTTCTGTATTATTTTTCTATAAAATTAAAATGCATACTATCTGGCAGTCACGTTACTGTCTGGCAATATTCTTTTCAGATACGCCTAACTCTTTATTGAACCCAGATGACTGGTTACCAGAGTCCCCTGAAAAGATTCTAGAAAATGACCCTCAATATATTGAACCAAAAACAGACGATATCTCGCAAGATATCCCCGCGTCAAGTTCAACCAATGTAACTGACCAAATTATTTCGGCCTCGGCCCCTGAAAATCCTATGCAGAAAGATCTTCCGGAGATACGGATGCATTACAAATTTTGGGTGACGACCCGTCACCCAACCATTACAAATCTCGTATAGTAAGGACATACACTCAGAACTTGCAAAATGTTTGCAACATCTCGCCCAAGAAGGCCTTAGTAAAGACATTAAAAAGTCTTTAATTGCAAAATACCCTTTGCCCGCAAACTGTATTCATATAGGGGCCCCAAAGATAAATCCCGAAATAAAAGCAGCGCTTCTGGACGTTGCTATTAAGCAATTGAGGCCAAGCAAGTGCAAATGGCTTTAGCCGTATCTTGTTTAGGTGAAATTATCACGTCACATCTCAACTCGAAAGCAAGAGATAACGAGTTGTTACAAAAACTTATGAACGTCCTACTGTGCGATATCCAGCATAATGATTCTGCCACCAGAAAACATTTCATTTTATCTTCTCTTAAAAAAGATATGAAAGAGCATCTAGGCAACACAAAAATTGACTCCTTTTTGTTCAGGGAGAATCTGGCTGAAACTATTAAATCCGCCAAGGCCGTCAACAAATCTGGCATCGAATTAAAAGCGGACGACAAAAATCAAACCAAAAAAACTAACACATCAGTTCCAAAAAAAAGACGAGCTCCATCTCCAGCGCGCAGGCATCCGGGTGCACACGCGAGGAGCCGCGGGCCTGCAGCCCAGCGAGCCCCCTCCACCGCCGGCGCAGACATACAGCTCATACAGGACAGCGTGGCCAGCACCGCCTCCACCTCCTCCACCGCCACCGCCGCCACCACCTCCTCCTCTACCGGCCCGACGCCGATACTGAATACAGTTAAGTATGCTGGGCGTTTATCTCTTTTCTATCGTCAATGGACTGAAATAACAGATGTTCGCACCATTCTTTCGTGGATCAAAGGATACAAAATAAAGTTTTCATCCCCTGTAGTCCAAGATACATTTCCTACACCACGTGTATATACTGGTTCGTGAACATTTACAACTTATTGAAGCAATAGACAATCTTGTAAGAACAGGTGCTGTCTCAGAATGTAAGCCATGCAGTAACTAATGCTTGTCAAGCATTTTCTTGTCCAGCTCCTGCCAGATACACTCCTCCCTTACCCTGGTTGCAGGAGTGTTATCCGGGAGGCGTTAACAAGGAAAAGTCAACTGAAAGCCTTTTTAGAAATTATGGTATCCTCTTTGTCGGATAGCTCAATTAGACAGTATGATGTGTGTCTGCGAAAGTGGTGGTTAATTTGCCAAAATAACTCAGTCAATTATTACCAAGCATCGGTCCCTATCGTAATATCTTTTTTAACGAATATGTATAACGAAGACTGTCATTACGGAACGTTGAATTCGTATAGATCTGCCCTTTCATTGACACTTGGCCCAGCCATCGCAAAAGATGATAGGCTACAGAGGTTTCTTAAAGGAGTGTTCCGAATTAGACCACTACTTCCCAAATATAATTTTACTTGGGATACTAATTACGTCCTAGATCATTTAAGTTCATTGTTTCCCAATGAAGACTTACCTTTAAATCAACTAACCAAAAAGACTGTTACCTTACTGGCGCTTACAACAGGTCACAGAATGCAGACGCTTTCAAAAATCAAAATCGTTAATATAGAATTCTCAAACGAACAAATAATGATAAAAATCCCTGATTTTATAAAAACTTCACGCCCTGGGGCAAAGCAACCAATACTATTACTACCCTATTTTAACGATAAACCCTCTATTTGTCCCGCTAAAGCAATATAATGTTACCTACACATAACCTTATCATTACGAAATTCCGCAAACCTGTTCATAGGCATGAGTAAACGTCACAAAGCCGTTGGCTCACAAACACTCAGTCCCTCGGCGAGTGCGGGCTGGACACTAACATATTCTCTGCGCACAGCACGCGCCATGCTGCAACGTCTCGTGCTCAATCTCAGGGGGTCAGTGTTGATCTAATTCGTAACACAGCTGGTTGGAGTGGAAACTCCAATACTTTGGCCAAGTACTACAAGAGAAATATTGTAAACGAAAATGATTTGGCGTTTGCAAGGGCTATAATTAATAATAAATTAATATGTATTAATCTATACGTACGAAATGTAATGAAGTAATTATTAAGGAATAATAATTATTATCAGTTACTATAAACTATTCAATTTACACGTTTAATTACAAGTTTAATTGCTCATAAGGTGTGATGAAATGTTAAAAGCAATTACCTATAAAAAGGTTGTGATTAAAACTATTCATTTTATTCTGACTCTCAATCTCAAAGTTTACATGTTGTTTATAATCTGTAATACTAATCTCGAGGACTAAGCGTAAAGTATAATTAGTGATTAAACGAACTTACCTGAGTGAAGTTCTATCATAATTATACGAAGCGCTTAGTCCTAAGAGATAAGTATGCTTTCCCGACCCTCCCTGTATACCCGTACTTAACGAAAGGAATGTTTTTAACTATAAATAAAACTACTCTAAACTAAATGACCACAGGAAGCCGAGCTAGGACAGTCTATGGTTTGTAAAAGTACCTACAAAAAGAAAAAAAAAGTCTCTCAACAACAGTGTAAAAGCGGTATCACTAACGCGTAACTACATGTTGTTTATAATCTGTTCATATGTGCTTCTGCTTCATATAATTATGATAGAACTTCACTCAGGTAAGTTAGTTTAATCACTAATTATTAGGCACAATTTTGCAATGTCAAGTAAAATTAAAACGGAAATAAGTCAATATTAAGTCAAATTAATACAGATTTCACATACTGTCAAGTTTATTAATTATTGCAAGGCACTTGGTTATCTAATATTATTCGGAATGTATTAATAATGCTTCCCCAACTGTCAAAAAATAAGTCGATATCATTGTTGTGCCGAGCACGTAGATCAGTATGTACTGTACATACATGTACATCCATTTAGGACTATCCAAAACCATTTTCAATAATACATCAAATCAACCGTATGTTTAAAACGGTGAAAAAATCCGACTGCGTCATAAAAAGGATCGGATATTTTGTAGAAAATAGTGCCACATTTCGCGGCGGTATCGATCGTAGTTACTTTTTTAACAAGAGTCTTATTTTATGTTTTTTATTAACAAGATTTTTACTAACAAGATTTTTTATAATAAGTTTTCTCAGTGGCAATATGCAGAAGACGCAATGTTTATTTTTTCAGACAGACCTTAAAATAAGCATCTAAATTTCAGTCTGCGTAGCTGTAGGTACGAAGAACACTTTTTGTGTTAAATATTAAAATCCTCAAACTTGACAACGTGCTTGAAAATAATGCTTCGTGTGCGCGCTAACCCTGACAAATTGTCCATACCGGCTGTCTGTAATATACCGTGTACGCGCCAGTGGTCACGCATACATACCTATGCACGCTTGTAGTAGTGCAGTCGCAGTATGAAGCTTTGTCTGTCTTCCGTTTATACCTATTCATGTGCCCGTACTCCTTGATCGCTGAGCTGCTGTGCCGCGTGAAGCTGGCCGACGAAAAATAAGTTTCGGATCTGACGCATCTGACAGGTGTGCGAACTTTTTCATGGCGTCACCGGACGGACGAACCGTGTGACGAAAATTTGTATTGAAATTCGGTCAGGGCCTGATCGACATCGATAGATGTGGAGTTTTAAGTAGGGAGTGGCGGGACCACTTTTTACGCTTTGGATAGGTACGAAACCCTAAAACGTGTATTTATTTCGATATTTTCTACAAATCATCTAAATGGGGTACCACGCGGCTATGCCACATGGCATGGAGGGAAAGTATCTTAAATATTGCACATAGACAATTTTAGGTACTGAAGGGAGCCTCGTCTGTCTCCACTGGGAATCGAACCCGCTAAATGGTAAAACACCCTGAATTATACGATACCAAAAGGTTCAAGAAAACACTTGAAAAAGATGAAAATAGTCAGCGATTGAATGCAACTTATACTTTTTAATTTATATTTACCTTTCCGACATTTCGATTCGGTTGCACGAATCATGGTCGCGGGTTGACTGTAGTAGCTCGGCGTCGTCTGCTTGTGCGCGTTGAAATATTTTCTTCTACCCGCACACTTTGATTATTTGTTGAACTTGTACAGTCAGCTCGACAAACTAAACTAACAGTTTCCGGGTTTCTTGTTGACGGGATAATACGCATTTTCATTTTGTTATCACTGGATTTCAAGTTGATGACAAATGAAAACCATCATCCCGATTGAAGTTTTTATGTATCTTAATTTGAAAGAAAGAAAGAAAGAAAAAGCATTTATTCGGATATCGGTGAACAATGGAACAGTTTACAAAATATTATGAAATGATCTACCGAAAAGGCATCCGACTCAGCATCAGTCGTGGTAGCCGAGGGCAAACCACGATTGAACAATTTCAATTGCTTCACGTATTATTCTAGAAAGATAATAACGCTTACTGGAAAGTTTGAAAATCTACACGTTGTTTTTGACATCCTAGATATTTCCTTCGTAATTTATGGCCGGGGATGTGATTTGAACCTATACCCTATGCCTGACAAGTTCTTGCGCGACCCTCCTTGCACTCCGCAAGTGCGGGGCTAGGAAGCTCAAGTCACAAGCGATTGTCAAAGCTAATCCATTCCATGTAATCCGTCTGTCATCTGTTGACGTCTCGCGTGTCTTGCCCCCCTCACCTCTGACCACCGTAGGAAGGTAACGCAAGAACTTGATGGACTATACCCCACTTAGTTCTGCCGGGTGTGAATATTAATGATTTTATTAATTCCCTTATGTTTATAAATTAATAATCCTTCTCTTCAGCTAAATCTTATATGAAAGGTGTTACTAGTGAGAACCTAAGAAGTGTTTCAACAAACACACCAATTAACTAGCCCCAAACTAAGCGTGAGCTTGTGCTATGGCGACTAGGATAGGATAGATATACTTATACTATACGTTTATAAACATCCATGACTTAGGTACAAAATGCTCATGCTCATCATACAAACATTTGATTCGGGATTCGAACCCGCAACCTCTAGTTTAGTCATAAAAGTTTATGTATGTAGGCCCAGAGGGGCACTTATACACGTCCCAATATACACGCTGTTACTTTGCTTCCTTGCCATATTTACAGAGGTAACTATATTACGGACACTGAACTCAAATCATTAAAAAAAAAAAAACCTTTTTTTATCTCTGTGAATATGGCAAGGATGCAAAGTAACACCGTGTTTATTTTTAAGCCCTACCACTGCTTCGGGACAAATTGTGGGCTAGTGCTGAGAAGAAGGAGCGCAAGAAACTCAGTCACTATTGTCAAAGCCTCTTTTAAAAATAATCTTTAGATACAGAAATTTTTACTAGTGCGAGCTAGTCCACATGTTTACATCATTCAAATAATCGTCTACTTTAGAATAACCTTTTGTCCATTAAGGTATCCTTATTATATGACTTAAATTTGTTAATTGTTAATTTAACAATATTTTTTAGTAATTTGCTAAAGAGATTGACACATTTTCCCATGTAGGAATGACCAACTTTTTGAAGAATGAATTGTGGAACAGCAAGTTTATTTTTATTTCTAGTGTTGAAATTATGTGTATCACTTTTCTTTGTTAATAAATGCAAGTTTTTACGCACATAAATAATATTTATTGTTATTATTTTAGGCAAACAGGCAGTTGAAACAACTGATACAGTCTGCATCTCGCTATTATAGCTTAGACTTTCTTTCCTGTATATGTATTTTACAAGAAACCTATTTCCAATGTATTATCTGTTATTTTTTTGGAGTCGGTGCTAGAAATTCTAATGTTTTTTTGCAAGTAAGGACAGGATTAAACCATCTCTTGGCTGGCACCGACTCCAAAAAATAACAGATAATAAATTGGAAATAGGTTCCTTGTAATGATTTCGTAGAACAATTTAGTAATTTAAATATTATTTTGTACTTTTTAGTTTAAATTTGTTTATAAAAATTTTAGTTTAATTAGCACTGTTTACTACAATATTTTGATTTGTTTGTGTACCCTATTGATACTACGCCGCGCACACTCACACGCATACCTGCCTTATTTTTATTTGTTTAAAACGTACCGTGAGAACCCCGAAGATCGAGTCGACATCGAGACGTTCCCTATGACACATGTACTAGACTGACCAGAGTGCTTTCGCCGCGTGTGTATCCTTTGAAGCTCCTTACAGACATTTCGAGTGATTGTGGCCTGTGAAGTGATACCTGAACCCTGAAAGCTGATGCGGCAAGTACCTAGCTATAAGTGCTCAGACCTGACTGATTTTCCACCTATCATTGTCGCCCTCCACGTGTAATTCACTGCCTAAACTCTCAAACATTTTGGTAGCAGAGCGTAGTTTTTTTTATTAGGATCCCTTATTAGTTAGTTATTTATTTGCTACTTTCCTTTGTAATTTGAACAAAACGTCTCGTCATATACCTAACCTATTTACAGTAAATTCCTTAATATCATTCGAGTACAACCCCTTTTACATAAGTGCCGATTAAATCGATTAGCGCGTTAATTACCTACCCTTTGAGTGCAAGTGAGGTGCGCGAGCGCTTTGTTTCCCTATTGATCACGCCATTACCGCGTGACCACGTGCGAGTTGTTTACGAGTTACGTTTGCTATACCCGGTGCATCTGTGCCGTCCCTTACTAGTTGTTCCTTTACGCATCCTATTGGAATCTTTTGTGAGTTTAATTTACCTACCTTGTTCCTTGCGATTTAAAGTAAATAAAATGTCGGATACCGAAACCGGCAACAAGACCGTAAGGGCCGTACTTTACACGGATACAGCTGAATACCGTGAAGCTTTAGGTGAACTCCGTTATATTAGTGACTGGGTTGATAATTCCCACCGAGTTCTTGAGACCTTTTCCTCCAATCGTATGCGAGCGCGTCTTTCCGACCTGCCACTTATGTGCGATAAGTTTTCTGCCGCTTGTTCGAAGTTAATAGGTAATCTCGATCCTGCGATTTATGAACAAGAATATGTGCAAGTTGAGAACTAGATGCGCGTAGTAAGGGACAAAGTAGACGACTTAAAAATTAAGTTAGACGAAATACGACCTCACCAATTTGAGACGTCCCGTACTAGCACCCCTTACAAGGAGAATAAATCCCTGACTATTGATAACCCGGCTAGTAAATTGCCTGACCTACCTATACCTAAGTTTGATGGCCGTCCCGATAGTTGGATCAGTTTTATAGACCAGTTTGATAGCGTGGTGGACAACCAGCCTACCCTTACCCCGACTTTGAAGCTACACTATTTAGTGGGAGCCTTATCGGATGAACCTCGTCGATTGATACAACATCTCAAGATTGAGGCGGGCAATTACACCGTGGCCCGTGACCTCCTAAAACGTAGGTACCATAACCTTCGTGTTTTGGCGGATACCCACATAGCTCAAATAATGATGCTCCCTATTATAACGCCTAAACTTTCCGGGTTACGTGTGTCGTTCCTGAACCCGCTGCTTTCGACTTATCGATGCTTAGAGAGATTGGAACTTCCTGTTAAGCATTGGTCATACCTATTAGTTCACTTATGCCTTGCTAAACTGCCTTCAGAGTTAAAATCGAGATTTGAACGTCGTTATGGCGATAATCCTAATCACCTCCCTACTTTTGATCATCTTATTACCTTTCTTGAGGATGAATGTAGGCACCACGACAATGTAGGTAGTGCTTCTGTCGTTGACACTACTACCCCCCCTACTGTGAGTACTCCCCTCGTTTGCCTAAACCTAACGCGCGTTCCCCACCTCCTGCGAGAGCCTTTGTTACCTTTGCGACGACATCTAAATGTCACCTTTATAATAGTACTTCGCATTACTTACGCGAGTGTCCCGATTTTATTCGCCTTCCTACACGTCAACGTGTGACTTTTGTAAAAGAAGCCCGACTGTGCTATCGATGCCTGGATAAACACTCCATATCCCAATGCACACGAAATTATCGCTGTCGCACATGCCGCCGTTCCAGTCATCACACGTCACTGTGTTATGATGACTCCTCTCCTGTGAATTACGATCGCAAGCGCTCATACCGAGACGTCGCGGCCTTAGCTTCTAACCAACCGCGGCAATCTCCACAAAGTCACTTAACGGACCGTGTGTCACCCCCACGTACTGAATGGCACCGTGTTCGTACCCCGCCACCTCGTGATTCCCGTAGAGCATCACCTCCCCGTTCGGGCGGGCGATCCCCACCTGCACCCAGCGGTAACCGTACTTATAATGCCCCTCTAGGTCAAAGAACCCAGGATGAACGTGCATTTCATCATAAGTACAATGAGGCCCCACAATTCTGACTAGATAGCGCCCCTTCTATACCCGCTTTTACATCTTTACCTCGCAATTCTCTCGTTCTTTTACCTACGGCCTTGATTCATGTTAAAACCTCGTCTGGATATTATGTGGAAGCGCGTGCCTTATGTGACACTGGTGCTCAGGGCTGCCTTCTTACTACTGAGCTTGTTGTTGACCACATGAACTTACCTATAATTCCTTCTCCAGTTCCTCTTCGTGGAATAGGTAATGTTCAAGCAATTAATTCCCCGGGCATTGTATCCTTTTCATTTAAGCCAGTTAATTCTGTCTGTCCAGAAATCTCTACCAGTGCAATAGTTGTTGATGTGATTGCTGGTACCCTCCCAGAGGTAGACTTACCTAAAAGTGTAATTACCTGTACTAAGCACCTATAAGTGTACTTCTTGGAGCTGACGTCATTGGTCGCCTTTTAAGGTCCGAGTTGTTTGTGTCCCCTGATGGCCTTACTGCTATCTCGACGATATTTGGTTATGTCCTGTGTGGTCCTGTTTATGGAGGATTTACTGATTTAGAACCCCCCATGACTGGAGTCTCGCTGTCCCAAATAGTTGAAAAATTCTGGAAAATCGAAGAGGTTCCCCAATCTCCAGTTGCGAACCCCTTGGATATAAAGTGTGAAACCTTTTTTAAAGCAACTACCACTCGTGAAAGCGATGGTCGATTTATGGTTAGACTCCCTTTTCTTCATGATCGTCCACCTCTCGGTGATTCTAAAACCAATGCCTTACGGCGATTCCATAATCTTGAGAAGCGTTTGCAAGCCAATCCTAATTTTCGAGAGAAATATATTTCCTTTATGCGCGAGAACCTTGACCTAAACTATATGTCCCTTTCTTCATATGACTCGACCCGGGAACATTATTTTATCCCTCATCATGGAATTTTTAAGTCCGTTAGTGACAAAATACGTGTTGTGTTCGATGGTAGTAGTCCTACGTCCTCTAAAGTGTCCCTGAATCAATGTTTACATACAGGCCCTAAGCTTCAGCGAGATATTCCTCACATCCTCCTAAATTTCCGCAGGCACGAGGTAGTGTTTGTAACAGATATTCGTATGATGTTTCGTATGACTTGGGTACATCCTGATGATAGAAGGTACCAACTTGTGCTTTGGCGTGAGGATCCCTCTCAGCCACTTCTTGCCTATGAACTTAATACCAATACCTATGGTCTTCGTTCCAGTCCATTCATTGCAATTCGTGCCCTTCTTGAGCTCGCTGAACAAGAGAGACTTACCTTCCCTCGAGCTGCTGAAGTCCTTGAGAGAGATATTTATGTCGACGATTGTCTTACTGGTGCTGATACTGTTGCGTCTGCCCGGGCTTTGAAAACTGAGCTTATAGGAATAATGGCCTCTGGTGGTTATGAACTCCGTAAGTGGATTAGTAACAGGCCCGAGCTCCTAGATGATATGCCCCCGGATCATTTGCAACTTCCTCATTCATTCACAGACCCAGATAATCCTCAGACTGTCGCTATTTTAGGTATGCAATACAATCCTGTGAGTGACTCATTTACCTACAATTATATCTGTGATACCCGTGATACAGTTATTACAAAACGCAAAGTTTTATCTTTGATTGCCCGTATGTACGAGGGTCAAACTGAAAGTTCTTAGAACTGGCCACTTATAAACAATATAATAAAAAAAATATTCTAAAATTTGAAAATAGAACTCTTTGCCAATATTACTGAGTATATATTTCATTCATTTGTCATTTGTTTTACGACTTGGCGGCAAATTGAAAATTGTCTGTGTCACGTCAAAATGAATTTAACACGAGAAAATTTTCGTGCAATGATTTTTTATGACTTTCGATGTCATTTAAGTCAACAAGAAAGTTATGATAGACTACGATTGGCCTTTCACGATGAAGCCCCATCTCGTGCGACTGTTTACAACTGGTTTAATGAGTTTCAACGTGGTCGCACTAATCTCACTGATGATGTACGTGAGGGACGGCCTTCTACGGCGACGACTGAAAATAACATCTGTGTTGTGCGGCGTATGATAGAGACTGACAAAAGAGTGACCTATCAGCAGATTCGGACAAGCTTAGGCATCGGTATGAGTCAAGTGCACAAAATCCTCCACGAACATTTAGCGGTCAGGAAGCTTTGCGCCCGGTGGATACCTCATAATTTGACTAAGGCTCAAAAACTCCATCGTGTGGATTGGTGCCGTAAAATGATTGAAAGATTTAACGGAGGTGACTCAAATGCTGTGTTCGACATACTAACAGGTGACGAAAGCTGGATTTACTGTTATGATCCTGAAACCAAAAGACAATCTGCTCAGTGGGTGTTTCCTTTCGAGGAGTTGCCAACTAAAGTGAAGAGAGATCGAAGTGCGGGAAAAAAAATGGTGGCCTCGTTCTTTGGAAGGATAGGTCATTTCGCAACAATTGTGTTAGAGGATCAAAAAACAGTTTCTGCAGAATGGTACACTACCAATTGTTTGCCACTTGTCTTGGAAAAAGTTCGAGAGAAACGACCTCGCAGTAGGATCCTCCTTCACCACGACAACGCCTCGTCGCACACCGCCAAGCGAACGATCGACTATTTGGCGACATCAAACGTTGAATTACTGGGTCACCCGCCGTATAGCCCCGACCTCGCGCCTTGTGATTTTTATTTATTTCCAAAAATTAAAGAAAAACTTAAAGGAAAGCGGTTTATGAATGCTGAAGAAGCGGTGGCTGCGTATCGCGATGCCATTGAAGAGACCCCTAAGGACGAGTGGGCAAAGTGCTTTTCCCAGTGGTTCCATCGCATGCAGCGGTGTATTGACGTCAATGGACAATATTTTGAAAAGATATAATAAAACTAATAACTGGCTAATGTAATCAGTTTTTGATTTTCTAAGAACTTTCAGTTTGACCCTCGTATGACCCTTGTGGCTGGATATCTCCCGTCGTATTTAAGGCTAAGGAATTTATCCAACGCTTATGGATGTCAGGCTTATCCTGGGATGATCCTTTAAATGAACCCCTGTCTTTAAAGTGGACTGCATTTGTTCAGGACCTAGCGAAGGTTAGTGAAGTGGCCATTCCCCGACATATTCTTCCTAGAGGTTCCTCCTCTTTATTACATGGGTTCTGTGATGCTTCTGAATTGGGATATGCTGCCGCTGTTTATTTACGTGCGGAACTTCCGTCTGGTGTTTGCTCCGTCCATCTTGTTATGGCTAAATCTAAAGTTGCCCCTGTTCGGACCCGTTTAACAATTCCCAAGTTGGAATTGTTGGGAGCTACCCTCCTCTCTAAATTACTTCATCACGTCGCTCTTTGTCTGCAAAGGTCGTCTGTGTTGAGTTCAATCCATAGTTGGACGGATAGTAAAATCGTGTTGTGTTGGTTAAAAACCACTCCTCACCTCCTTTAGACTTTTGAGGCTAATCGTGTCTCCCAGATTAATAATAGTCCTACATCTAGTGAATGGAGGCACGTCCTAGGCTACATGAACCCTAGTGACTGTGCATCGAGAGGTATGTCAGTCACCCGACTGATCGACCACATCCTTTGGTTTTCACCATTGTGGTTGACGCAGTCTCCTGACAACTGGCCCGGTATTTCGGAACCTAACCCAAGTAGTGATCTCCCTGGACTACGTTGTTTAGTAGTCTCTGCCGATGTTCCTACCCCGGATCCCTCATTCTTATTAGAGCGGTATAGTTCTTTCAACAAGCTAATAAACGTGACTTGTTACCTAAGGCGGTTTTTATTTCCTAAATCTTACTTGTCCTACCTGAGCCCTGAGGAACGGAGAGATTCCCTTTTGTTTTTAGTGAAAATTGTTCAATTTACCTCCTTTTCTGATGAACTTGATCGCTTACGGCGTGGCGATCCTATCACTAACTCCCTGAGAAAATTAAATTTATTTCTGGATGACGGAGACCTAATTCGAGTTGGAGGTCGATTACTAAACTCCGATCTATCCTTTGATGCGCGCCATCCCCTTCTTCTGCCTAAGAATGGTAATTTCGTGAACATCCTTATTTCACATTACCATCGCGAGAATGCTCATGCAGGTGTTAATGCAATTCTTGCCATGTTAAATAGAGAGTTTTGGATCTTGTCTGCACGCAGAGCTATTCAGCATGTGATTTTTAAATGTCTTCCCTGTTATCGTCTCAAGGCGGCTGTATCTCAACCCTTCATGGGTGACCTACCTAAAGACCGCGTCACGGCTGCTAGACCGTTTGACGGTGTAGGTACCGATTTTGCAGGACCCTTTTTTACCAAAGTCCAGGCCTATAGGAACAAAAGGTTAGTGAAAAGTTACCTGTGTGTATTTGTCTGCCTTTCCACTAAAGCCGTTCACCTTGAGGTTGTGTCAGACCTAACTACTGAAGCCTTCATTGCGGCCTTTTCCCGATTCGTGTCGCGTCGTGGTGTACCTCGCCTAATCCGATCCGATTGCGGTCGAAATTACATCGGTGCTAACAATTACCTGACGGAGTTAGAGTGTTTCCTGTCTCAAAACCAGGCGGCTATTGGTTCTGAGCTTTCAAAGCGGAACATATCCTGGGTTTTCGATCCTCCTGTTTACCCTCATTGGGGAGATCTTTTTGAAGCTGCGGTTAAATCGGTGAAATCGCACCTAAAACGAGTAGTAGGCGATACCCCCCTTACGTTTGAAGAGCTGACCACTGTTTTTGCTAAAATTGAAGCAGTTTTAAACTCACGCCCATTGTGCCCACTTTTTTCGGACCCTAATGATGTCGAAGTGTTAACTCCCGGCCATTTCTTAATTGGACAACCCTTAACTGCACTTCCGGAGTACCCTTATAAAGACGTAAAATTGGATCGCCTTACACGGTTTCAGCTAATCCAACAAATTACCCAGCACTTTTGGTCTCGCTGGCATTTAGAATACTTAAATACATTACAAATTAGAAATAAATGGACCTCTCCTTGTGATCCTCCTAAAGTGGGTGAGCTAGTACTCATAAAAGATGGCAATCTTCCCCCTTTGCAGTGGCGTCGTGGACGCATTATTAATTTATACCCTGGCCAAGACCAAGTTGTTCGTGTGGTAGATGTTAAAACTCCTACCGGTAGCCTAAAGAGATCTTTGACGAAATTAGTTCGTCTTCCTGTCTAGTGAACTTCCTTTCCTTAGCTTCCTAACCTTCTCGTAAACACTTGACGTGTTTAGGTCGGGCGATATGTTTACTACAATATTTTGATTTGTTTGTGTACCCTATTGATACGACGCCGCGCACACTCACACGCATACCTGCCTTATTTTTATTTGTTTAAAACGTACCGTGAGAACCCCGAAGATCGAGTCGACATCGAGACGTTCCCTATGACACATGTACTAGACTGACCAGAGTGCTTTCGCCGCGTGTGTATCCTTTGAAGCTCCTTACAGACATTTCGAGTGATTGTGGCCTGTGAAGAGATACCTGAACCCTGAAAGCTGATGCGGCAAGTACCTAGCTATAAGTGCTCAGACCTGACTGATTTTCCACCTATTATTGTCGCCCTCCACGTGTAATCCACTGCCTAAACTCTCAAACAAGCACTGTAGGCAGTTTTGAAGTCGGTTTTTTTTTGTAGTACAAAAACTGATTCTATATCAGCAGCTGAGCCCCACAATAAAATACCGTACTACATGAAGCCGTGAAAATATCTTAAGTAGACTAGTCTGGCCGTTTCAACTTCAGTCAAGCACCTTATCTTTTTTATAGCAAAAGCAGCAGAACTATGTCTTCCTGACAAGGCCACAATATCTGACATTGGGCATCGTAAACTAACACATATAGTTTTGTTTCCGTTTAGTAATAAGTTGTTAACGATAAACCAATGCAATACTTGTGAAAGAGTATTATTCACATCGTCAAAAGTATATTGGCTATCCCAAAGTGTGAAAAGTCATTTATATAAATTAAAAACAACTAAGTTCCCAATATCGATCCCTGGGGCAGACCCATAGTCAGAGGTGCTCTAGAAGACTCAACTCCATTAATGTATATGTTTTGTTTTCTACTTGTTAGGCAGATTCAAGTAAATTTAATGGGTTATAATAAAGTTTTATGTTTCACAAAGTCAAAAGCTTTTGAAAGATCACAGAGATTATCTAAAGCATCTTGCCTATTATCATAGCCATCAAATATATGTTTTAATAGAGCAACTCCCGCAACAGCAGTACTTCTACCTTTAGTGAAACCAAATTGTTTTTGTGTAGTAGATGGTTTAAAGAAAGATGTGCTACTTAGTAATTGATTGAATATTACCTTTTCAAATATCTTACCAAGAACCGGTAGAATTGGTTTTGGTCTAAAATTAGAGAGGTTACTTTTCGCGCCGGATTTAAATGATGGTATTACTTTACTAAATTTCTTTAAGCTTGGAAACTGGCCATCATCATGCACTGGTTAAAAATATTGCTAACTGAGGAGCTTTTGTGTAGTAGTCCGGACTACGAAGTGACAGATAACAACAACACCAAGACGGTCGTCAAATATATCGTAGATAAAATAAAGTGCGAAGTGGGAAGTCAACATTATATTCTGTAAGAACATATCTAAGTCTTAAAATAAACGTATTAATAGCTACAAAATACAATTATTAACAATAAAAATAGGACATGATTGATGTTTTTTTCACTGTCATTCAAAATGAAGATAGAAATGAAATACTAACCCGCAAAAGTAAGTACCACTTACTTTTATAATTCCTATAACTTTTAAAGGACGGGCCGCATTGAATTGCTATTGTTGGCGATATATATTTATTAAATCCTTTTTTTATAAATCTTTGTACTTTGTCTATGACTTTTATTTTGATACTTTTACTTGTTTTTAGTTGCTAGTTTTTGAAGATACAATAAACAGTAAAAAGTGATTTATTTGTTATTTATCGGTTCAATTATGTTGTGTTGCATTTCTAATAGCTATCATAGCCCGTTTAGCTATATTTGACATATTTTTATGGAAATTCTGTCAAATTACCCGCCTATTGAGGTTAAACGGTTGTTTACACGTTAGTAAACTCGGGTCTTAGCATGCTAAATCGACTCGAAGCCGCAATTAGGGTCCAAGGAGGTAATGACAGATTATAAAATGTAAAATAAAACTTAAAAATATTGTATTGAAAGTTGTTTGAATTTTTTTTGTCACAAGATAAAGAGTTTTTATTTTCTTAATTCGAGTCATTTAATTTCACTTAAAATTCTAAATAAGTAAATTAAATAGTTTTTTAAAACGGTATTAATATTTTCTGAAAAATGTTTCATAATTCCAAACTCAACCTTTAGTAATTGCGGAGGAATTGCAATTTCAAAAATAGTGTGGTACTTGCTTTTGTAAGTATCAGAACTTAATGGCAAAACATAAAAATATTGATCAAAAATAGGTGTTTAACTTATTGTAAATAAAATGGTTACAACAGTGCGGGCCCGCGCTCGAACTGCCCTACGCTTGCCCTGCTTCTGTCATCCGGCTGTTGAGGCGCGGCCTGCTGTCGAGTTTAATATGACGCAGTTAAAAGGATTACTTGTACAACATGCGTTGTCACTCAGCTTTAGACGCGCAGATTGAATCCAGGCACGCGGATTTAATCTGCGCATCTACATCTGAGTGACTGACTGTACTGAAGCCTTAAGTACTCTACCAACATTTGCTCCTCCACATTACATAAAAAATTATACCCGCAATTTTTTTTCTATCGCTCCACCAACATTTACAACAATGAATTAGTGAGATTGATTTGCTTAATATATCTCATAAAAGGCTAAAAGAAAAACTTAAGAGCTAAAGTGCTCTTAATCTATAGCTCTATAGATATTACATATTTATTCAATTGCAAAAAAAAATGTACCATTTTTGGTTTATTTGTTGCCTACATACTGTTGTTCATTTAATTGGATCACGTCCGACCATCTTAGCTTTATTTAAACCTAATATTTGTGTATATAACTTTTAGGCACTATAAGGTCTATATAACACGATTCTCACTATTACCTGTTTATGTACATGACTGTTTGATGCCAAAATAAATGAAAAAAAAGTAAAGTTATGCGCACGCGGCTTTGAGGAGCCGCGCGTCTATCATAAAACTAGGGGAGTGTATGCGCATGCGGCCATTCCATCCATATACTCCTGCAGTCTTTTAATGGGTGTAGTTCGCAGGTGCATCCCATAATTTACACATTAAATTATGAGCAAACTTAATATTTTTTCCATTAGAAAACGAACAACCATTTATTGAAACGATTTTACTCCAAATAACGTTCCAACGATTTTTTTCTTCAAAATTGCTCGATTTGTAGTCTTTGAAGCGAGCGATTACTCGGCTTTATCACCGTTGGCTTTTTCATTGTGTGTATTGCATTCATTGTAGTTTTGTTCCGAGTCGTTGTACATCATCCGAGGCAGGTACTGCTTAAAGATTCCTTCCCAGAACTCTTGCTCTTCTCTGTTCGGCTTCGTACTTCTGACTAAAGTGTTCCCGAGTTCAAGGTAATTCTGTGCCTTTACGTTGAACGTTCGCCAGTTAGTACCCAAACTCGTATCTGGCGTCGGATTCCTGTTGAATGATTAAAATTAGCAAATAAAGATTCAAGAAATAACGAAGAAATAAAATCTTTACGCAATAGGAGGCTTTGACAGGCTATAAATTGAAACCGAGGCAACCTAACACTTTTATATAAGTTTGAATTACTTTATGAGATTTAAATCATTAGAGGAAATTTGATTTATAATATGAATATCTTACCCAGTTTTGGCAAAATTTGTCCAAAGCTTGCACATTGTAGAAATCAATTTGAAGGTTGGACATGTCGTAGTAATTTGTTGTTTAATACTTTTAACGGGGAAGAGGTAGGGTAATTCATCGTTGTGCCCCGTATAGTCAGTGGTCGATAAATATCCATCAACTTCATAAATTTTCGAAAAAAAGTTTCTTTCAGATTTGCATTGAAACTCATAAAAGTACACTTTGTTTTTTACTGAAAAGTATTTCGCAAACTGCCACATGCCAAACTTATACATATCAAGAGCGTAGAATTTTTCAAGAGGGTCCAGTTTCTTCATGGCGAGAACATTATTTTTCAAATAATAATTTTTTGACGCGGTTCCTATATCTAGTTGGTCATCTATAGAACAATACCATGTAAGTAGCTTCGGGACAAAAAACTCTTTATAGTGATTGGCTTTTGCAATTGTAGCTTTGATGTCTTTACTAACAATAAAATTAATAACGCCATCGTTCTTATTGTAACCAAGTATCAAGTCAACACCGTCATGAATTTTATGTTTAAGTGCATCCACTATGTCACCTGTAAAGTACGTCTCAACATTTGGAAAAACTTTTTCACTTACAACCGATAGCGCTATGTCGTATTTACCAGTTTCATTCTCTGCCATGTAAATTGACATACTAGTATTAATAAGGTTTTCAATGGGTAGATTTTTGTAAAACTCGTAAAGTTGTTTATCGTCTCCGGATATAAAACCCAATTGTTGGGCGTAAGTCAATGCTCTTTCACGGGGTCTAAACGACTGGGCCCACCCGTTTAATAGGCATCCACTTTGGGCAATGGCTCTTTTAAACAGTCCTTTCGTCATCGGCGAGACACAATGATACGTGACAGAAGCTGCTCCTGAACTTTGTCCGAAAACGGTAACATTGTTAGGATCGCCTCCGAACTGTGAAATGTTTTTATTGACCCATCTCATTGCGGCTACTTGATCTTTTATGCCAGCATTTCCGGGGACTTCTTCTGTATCTAGGCATAAGAAGCCGAGAAGTTCTAGCCTGTAGTTGATGGTAACTAGGATGACTCCGTTCCTAATGAGGTACTCGGGTCCGTACACATCATCATCACCGCTACCAAATGTGAAGGCGCCGCCGTGGATCCAGATCATGACCGGCAGTGGTTCGTCTGGGTGTAAATCTGGCGAGTATACATTTAGGTATAAGCAGTCTTCATTTCCTTCCAAATAAGTTCTGGCCACAAAGTTATATTGAGGGCAAACATTGCCAAACTCTTTAGCACTCCGGACGCCTTCCCATGGTTTTGGAGGTTGGGGTGCCTGCAAAAGTCAGCTTTGTTCAGATATTTTTGTTGATAAATACTTTTATTTGTTTATTTAAAACTATGACAAACTTTCTGAAGGGTTAATCCATGAAACTAAAGCCACGGCACATTTTTTCAAAATTCAGTTTAAGAAGCACATGTTTTCGAGGAGTTTGTATACAATTATTCGTATTCATTGACGCTATAACTTCAACTTTATGAATTAACTTCTCTTTCTTTTTATGGTTTCTTTTTTATAATAATCGGTAATGGTTGCCCGCGACTACGTCTACGCTGCCTACCATATGGTACAAAAATGACTCATTCACGGTAAAACACTATTACTATAGGCTGGCCGATATTACCATGCCTACTAGACTTCTGGACACATCTATTGGCCCACCTTGTATTTTCAGTTTCGTTTGGTCCTAGCTAAAATTTTATATTAGGTCGAGCACAAAGTTTTTATGCAGTTTTAAACCTGGCACATTCACAATTTCATTCAATAGTCTTTTTTTTAATTTCGAACACAGAATTTAAAGAAACAAAAGACAATTTGGAGCCTGTTTGTTGATATCAAACAATCGAATACTAAGAAAACTTGGTTTTATTGGTTTACTTGGATTTAATTTTTGAAAAAGTGATTGATATCTTTGGTTTTGCAATAAACTTACTTACTTATTCTTAACATTAAGGTGAGGTTCTATCAATAATCTATGGATACTTCACCTGAAGTCGCCGCCCAAGCTGTGGCACTTATTCAGGCCGGACACAGCCAAAGAAACGTGAGTGCTCAACTTAATTTCAGTCGATCTGCGGTCCGAAATGTTTATCGGAGGTACCTAGAGACTGGCGGCTTTGTACGTCGCCAAGAAAGGCCACGATCTCGGGTCAAAACTGAAAGGCAGGATCGATTCATCGTGACGACCAGCTTGAGAAATCGTCACCTTACCTCCATTGAGATACAAAACCAACTTCGCGACTTCCACGGAGTATTTGTGAGCGCTCGAACTGTTCGGAGAAGGTTAAAAGAACGCGATATGGTACCACACAAGCCAGCTAATGGGCCCAAACTAACGCGAGCCCACCGAACAGCGCGCCTTCATTTCGCACGCAGTCATTTGAATTGGACACAGCAAGATTGGAGCCGTGTACTCTTTTCTGATGAGTCTAAAATTGTGTTACATGGCAATGATGGAAGGAAGAAGGTCTACCGACGTAAGGGAGAGCGTTTCGCACAATGCTGCTATGAAGAGAGGGTTGCTTATATCCGCGAGCGGCAAAACTCAACTTGAGGTTGTTACAGGACCACGGCTGCCAACATTAAATGCTGAAAGGTAAATTCGTGAGTGCTTAGAACCTCACGTGATACCATACGCGGACTATGTGGGCCAAAATTTCCTTTTTATGCATGATAATGCAAGAGCACATGCGGCCGGCATCGTCAGGGAATATCTTTGGGATGTGAACATCACAGTTATGAACTGGCCAGCCAGTTGCCCAGACGATGTAGCAGTTGAAAACTGCCATAGAAGAGGAATGGGAGATGATCCCTCAAAATTTCATAGAGCGGTTTATAAACTCTATGCCTCGTATGAGCGCTGTGGTAGATGCCCATGGAGGCAACACGCGTTATTAAATTAAACCTTTATTTAATAAAACATGTTTTTTATTCAAAAATCAATTGCCTTTAACAAGGCGCATATCCGATGTTAGGCGTAGTTCCATGTCGTATGGTATTCTGAATTCAAATTTAAAACAATACGATCGAAACGAAACAGATGGTAAAATGTATCAGGTTTAAAACTGCATCAACAGTTTTTGTTCAATCTAGCAATCATATTTTGGTAGGGGCCATCGAAACCTAAACTCTAAGGTGGGCCAATAGATGTGTCCAGAAGTGTATTTATACAGAAATAAATAGTAAAACAGTACATGATTGATTGAAAAAAAAAAATGTTTCTAAATATTTCATGTCTCCAATGGAACTGATAAAATGCAATTTTAAGTCAGGTTTTAAATAAAATGTAATAATATATATAAATGTAATAATAATAATAAAATGTAATTAATTTAAATAAATGTAATAAATTGCGAAGTAATTAATAATTTTTGATTTTGTATTGAGTGCTACATCCTTATTTGAGATATTTTGAAAATCTTTAATACTTTGAAAAATCGGCGATAGGAAAAAATATCAAACATGTATTCTAAATCACGGGCAGTAATTCGAGCAGAATCTTTAATTTCATCGTAATTTTTGCTTTTGATGCCCTAATTTCCAGTTTTGATGCAAATTTAGTCCCGTTGGAAATGTTACAAATTGGAGAACTAATTTAGAGTAGAATTAATTTTCCAAAAACCGTACTTTAAAAAATATTTTGGTTGAATTTGACAACAATGTTACAATGTAAACAGTTAAAGCTCAATATCTGATTCTTTTTAGCCTTGTTCGAAGTCCTAACGTGTTTTTATCACAAATGTTTATGATTACCAACAAATAATAAAAAAAGTTCTGTAATAATAAAAGAAAAAAAAGTTACGATTGTTTAAAAGTAAAATTTTGAGAAAATAATCAATAAAGTATAAAAATTTACATATCCTCAAACTATGAAACTTTAGTTCAGAAAAGTAGGTTTTAATAATTATTCAATGACCTCCCTCTATATGTGCTTTTGGTATAGCGGGTTCAGTGCCAGTCACCCTGTATATATTTTATTTATTTATACATATGTATATTACCTTGAATCGCAAATCTCCAACAGGAGGTGCGGCAAATGGGATGCCTTTGAAACTGTAGAAGGTTCCAGCTATTTCATTGGTCACTGTTTCACCTTCCAGTATACCATCACTCACTTTCACTTGGATAGACATGTTTATGGCAGGGGAGACCAACCGTTTGCTATGTGTGCTTTCCGATCACAATTTTTTATTGCGTATGTGCATTTTTTACAAAACTCACATGTATAGCAAACTGGTCGTTGGTCGGATATGTTAATTTATATAAAAGTCTTTATATTTATAAACATATATACCTATTGTATTTTTTTAAACGAGTACAAACATTTAAGGTTATGCTAAACAAAATAAATTAACATAACAATGCAAAATGAATAGTTATCAGGGTTTTGTGGTTTTGTACATCAAATGACGCATTTTTTTGACATTAAAAAGTAGGTATAAATAAGTTTTTAACTATACCTTATTGAAAATATCTATGGGCAATAAGTGTGTTTCCCCAAAAAGTCGTAACGCATATAGAAAACTACATACTGAGAGAATGAAGTCGAGTAAGGGTCTTAACATTTGAGTTTTACGGATGTTTCTGAAATAAAAACAGTAACCCATAATCCCCACATCCCTATATAATGACATGAGCCTGGAAGTGACTGTCTATTACCTACCTATATTCTCCTAAACTACAAAACAGGTAAAAGTTATAGAGATATTTAGGAATCAGCCCTTCCTCAAAATATATCTAAGATATCTCTTAACTGTCTTTCTTTTATATTATTATCCCGGAAGTCAGGGGATAAAAAGTGGGATGAAAGAATAAGAGGAAATCCAATATAGGTGCAGGCTATGACACGGTCAACTTCTAGTATAGTTTATCTCGTTTAGTTTAATGTATACGGAACTTTGCGTAGTCACAGACAACTCACGGAGCTTTTGGTGTCAGCTCTTAAAACAACATCCTTCTGTGTTGCATGTAAAATATACAACTTCGACAATATCGTATTTTTCCTTTTTACATGACTACCCAAAAAAGGAGAGAAATATTTTCAGGGCTTATGTGTGTACGATCCTTTATTCTACCATAACGCCTGAGCTGATTTAAATGTGTGTGGTATCTTTAAAATCCTTTTACCATTCCGGGTGACATAGGATACCTAAGCTATTAAAATTGAAATAACACCATGGAAAATGTCACAAATTTATGTATTTTTTTTTCTTTTTAGTTTTATCGTGTTTTTTATTAAGGGACTTGTTTCCTTTATGTTTTTTTTGTGAGTAAATAGGTACTTACTATCTATTACCATTTCAGCAAATTATTATAAACTAGGAGTCCCTCGCGACTGCGCTTGCTCAAATATCGGATTTCTCATAAAAACTTTAGTCCCTAGTATTTCCCTATTTCATCCCCTTAGCCCGGAGTTCATCAACGCATGTTTAATTTTTAATCAGCCGGTTTAGCATTATTTGACATATTTTGTATGAGAATTCTGTCAAATTAACCGTAACGAGGTATACCGGCTGTTTAGAAATTGGTGAACTCGGGTCTTAATGCTTTTATATTGCCATAAAAAGTAGCCCAGGATCTCAAATATTCTCTACATTAAATATAATTTAAATTTGGCGGTTTTGGTATGAAGATTCGATTTTTCTTTATATTGTCATATTTTACTAAGTATATTTACAAATACAACCTAATTTTTAAGATCTTTTTTCTAATATACTAGGCAAGCTATGTTTACCTATATTGACTGTGCATTTAGCAAGTACTAAAATTGTTATCTCACTACCCAAGATATAATGTAACAGTTGTTGGTAATTTTAATAAAAAAATAAAATAAAAAAGAGGTGACAGACTGATAGAAGTCGTCCGTGCTCAGCCGAGACGACAACATCTCCTGAGGATGCCGCGTGGAGTGGCGAAAGGCGTCGAGGTTTACACGTTGGTGTTGGTAACTAGCAACTGCATTAGCTGTAGTGCATGTGTATTGAGGAAGGGAGGGCGGTGCTTTCTGCATTTGCTTGAACTAATACTCAACGTGGTTGCGGTTAGTGTGGTTTTGGTGCCTGCGCTAGCGTCTCTTAGCGGAAATGTAAAGCAAAATAATTTGATTTTATTTTTCCCATCTAATAATAGATTTCCGCAAAGTAACGCCTGATTCCATTAATTAGACGGATAGAAATCCACACATCCTCTTGCAATTATAATATTAGTAAGGATGGACTAGCAGATTCCCGCGACTTCGTCCGCGCAAATGTCGAATTTCCCTATAATAGAATATGTGTTCATTCTTGAGAGCTAGAGATAATGTCCATCCATCCAATGTCCATCAATTGATTAATAAAACTATTTATATCTTTCTTTCAAAGAAGATACAGGTTTATCTTTTATAGTCTTTTCAATAGGTATTTAGAATGTTAGAATTTCGTGACACGGTTTTAATAATGGTTATCATTCTGCGCAGAATGTACCAGTTTTGCATTAAACCCTTTGCCCCGAGTTCTGCCTTTTAATTGAAAATTTAATCAGTCTTGCTTGCTTGAATAGTGGCGCCATATTGGCAATACGGCGGTTACTAGCGCTTTTGGGGAATTGTTCATAAACTAAAATGCATTTTGACGATGTGTTAGGCGAAGTAAACGAAGCTGTTCGTTAGATGAGTACAATGTTTTTTTTAAATATGATGTTGAGGTTTAGTACTGAACGACATGATCCCGCGTGCGGAGTTTTCAACAAACATGTCGAGGAAAGGGTGAAGTGGAGGTGAGAGATAAAGACTGTTGACCCCACCACCTTGTAGTACATATAACCACAAAGAAAGAGAGAGAGAGAGAGTTTCATTATATTGAAATTTACATCTTGCAGATGTAAAAAAACTTGGACTGCAGGTCGGACTGGCGCACTGAGGGTTTTGTAAATAAACCTTAAAGCTGTAAAAAATCAAGCTTTTAAATTAACGCAAACAAAAGATACGGCCAATTAAGTCCTATTTTCTCACATTTTTCCCCATTTCTCAGGAAAATCAAAACCTATAGGGTACTTCCCATAGACCTAGAACCATGAAATTTGGCAAGAAGGAAGGTCTTACATCATTAGTTAAGGAAAAAGTCAGAAAATCCTTAATTTGTCGTTAAATCAAATACAAAAAGAACTTTTTGCAAAGTTATCGCGAAGAACAAATAATTCTAGTTCAAAAAATCTCAATAGATGGCGTTGTTGGGTTTTAACTAGCGATAAGATGCGATATTTCTGAAATAAGTAGGTCAAGCCACTGATCATATAGTCCTTTTAGCTCAAGCAGCAAGTTAGAATCAATTTTCGGCGGCATTAAGTATGGTTTTCACGGTGTTTTCGAGAGTTATATTTCTCTACTAACACGCTTTTATTTTTAATTATAAATAAGGTCGACATGTAGTCCTGTACGTAACTATGTAATGGAATCTAAGTTACCTAATTTAACCATCTTCCAAGGATCGTAGCGTCATGGAAAATGGCAGCTGTATGTAGTTCTGATGACAATACAATAATATGGTACTGTCGAACTGATCTGATGATGGAGCCGGAAGATATGTACTAAAACTTCATGAAGAAACATCGTATCCATAGCTGTGTTTGGACTTGTTAGAAAGGTCTTGTGATGCACTTTGACCACGATTATGTTTTAAGGTCTGATGATGAAGTCGGAAGACAGATACTGGTATTCCATGATAGAATGTCGTATCACAGCCGTGCTTGGAATTGTTAGAAGGGTCTTGTGGTGCACTTTGAAAACGATTAAGTTTCAAGGTCTGATGATGTAGCCGGAAGATAGGCACTGGCACTCTATGATGGAATATCGTATCATAGTCGTGTTTGTACTTGTAAGTGTTCCGATGACATTACAATATTATGGTACTGTCGAAATGATCTGTTGATGGAGCCGGAAGATATGAAGTTTAACTTCATGATGGATGGAACAGCGTATCCTAGCTGTTTGAACTTGTAAGAAAAGTCTTGTAATGAACTCTGACCACTATTAGGTTTCAAGGGCTGATGATGAAGCCGGAAGATAGTATTCCATGATGGAATATCGTATCATAACCGTATTGTTGCTTACCGTATAACCGTATTGGGCTTGTTAAAAAGGTCTTAAAATGAACTTTTAATTTTAATTATTCATACTTCTACTAGCTGACCTGGCGAACGTTGTTTTGCCTTTTTTTTGCAGTGGATACTTATCGCTTGAGCGCTTTTACATTTAGACGACTTTAGCAGCGCGTCTGACGCGCTGCTGATAATTTCATACTATAAACGGAGCGCAACAGCCGCGCAGTATAGCTGCGCGACATTCGCATGCGCTCACTTCATTCAATCAAGGCGCTGAGTTTGTGTTGTTTTATTATAGGACAATAACAACATTAGATTATAGGACAAGATAGGATAGGACAAGATTATAGGACAATAATAACCATTTTGGAGGCACTTTTAAAAAGCTTCGACAGCGCGACTGTATACGCCATAGTCGCGCTGCTAAAGTCGCCTAAACGTGAAAGCGTTAAAACTAAAGTGATAAGGGTGTAGCCACCCTACGGAATACGGAACCCTTCGTGCGCGAGTCCGACTCGCACTTGGCCGGTTTTTTTGCTGTGAGACCTTCCTTCGTGCCAAATTTCATGACTCTAGGGTTATTGTATTGTAAGTACCCTATACCATAGGTTTTTATTTCACCTACATTACTTATATTATTTAAATGGGTCCGACCGGCTATCTTTTCATCTGATAGGTACTTAAGTAGGTTGTTTGTTATTTTTGGTTTGTAACAACAGTCGGGTTAGCTTTCTTTATTATGTACCTTTTATGTTTAAAAAGCTGTTTTTTAAACATAGAAGGTACATACATATATCCAGCTTTTAAAACTCTTAATATTGATCTACATGGACTTGGCAGAAAAAAAATTAAACCTAAAAAAAATTGTTACTAATAAAAAAGGGGATTTGGACGCCTCATTTATTACTGCTGGGTTAAATGCACTTTGTGACACTCGCACCACCAATAACAAATGTTATTATTATTGTAATATAGAGCCTGTAGTGTCCCACTGCAGGGCAAAGACCTTCCTACCCTTTTTCCTCTCGAAATGGTAATATGCATACTTCGCTTCGCCGCAGTCCGTTAAAAATGTGTGTGTGTGTGTGTGTTTACAAGGTAAGTAAATAAAGGTACATACATGGTAGCAATCCCGTAATAATTATTCTAATGATAATGGCAACAATGGCCATGGAAGTTTAAAACAGATATTGCATTTTTTAATCCTGTACACCACCAAAATACATTAACGCGTTACGCAATTGTTCTTAAAACTTACGATATTTCGTCCTTAACCTTTTTAATATTAAGAAACTTAAGAAAACCCATGTAAGAATTATTTAAAAACTAGTGGTTCCCCGCGACTTCGCTAGCAAGAGTTGGATTTTCCAAATAAACTTTCATCCCCCATTTCACCCCCTTAATGTTTTTATATCGCGACAAAATGTAGCCTATGTCCTTTCCAGGGTCTTGATCTGTCTCCATACCAAATTTCATCTCAATCGGTTCAGTAGTTTTAATGGCAAGAGGTAGCAGACAGACATACAGACACACTTTCGCATTTATAATATTAGTATGGTTAATAAATTTGGATGTTCAGAAAATAAAAAAAAAGAAAGTGAAAATAAAATGAAAGAATAAAAATGAAAGAAACTTGAATTTAAAACATAATAAAAAAAACACTTAACTACTTTTATCTATTCTTTTTTAATTTTCCTCATGGATTTGAATTTCGTAATTTCTCAAGTGTAAGCATTGGTTGTTGTGAAAATCATTTGTAGACATAGTTTGGAGCGTAAGTTCTGAAGATGTCTTCCCAAAATTCGATTTCTTCCTTATTCGGGTGTGTCCGTTGAATCAGCTCGTTGCCGATGTCCATGTAGTGCTGATTTTCAGGGGTGAATGGCGACCAGATTACCCCAAGGCTTTTGTCTGGTGTAGGGTTTCTGTGGAGTAATAACAAATTAGCAATTTAAAACGAAGTCAGGTTAGCAACACCATTTTGAGCCCAAATTTTTTAAAAATTTTGATTTTTATACCGATTTTTTGCTGCATCAATTGTAAAACAATATGAGATTTCGAAGAATTAACTAACAAATAACAGTTCATAAAAATAAGGCATAGGTACCCATATTTCGCCATATTTGTCCACAGCTTTGTCATTCTGTCTATAAGTTTGAAATCATTAGAATTCTTGTCTACTTTCTTACAAATCATTTTCAAGGGGAAGATGTACGCCAAGTCATCAGCATGGCAAACTACCTGCTTTGACCCGAGGACCTTATCGGCTCCCATAACTTTGGAAAATATATTCCTTTCACTTTTTGTCGTGAATTTGTAGAAATAAACTCTGTTCTCACTCAACCCCGTACAGATTTTCGCCCATTTCAATGTGCCATACGAAAACATGTACATTGAATAATACTTGATCAACTCGTCTATTGTCTCAATCGATATTTTTCTGTCACCAAAATAGAAATTCGCAATCTTTTTACCAGCTTCGAGTTGAATACGCAACGAACAGTTTTCAGCTATAGGCGTTGGTACAAGATAATCTTTGTAATTATTAGCCAGGTCGAAAATTTTCTCAAAATCAGGATTAGTGTTTGTACCCACTGCAATCACTCCCTCGTCTTCGGTATATCCGGTCAGAACTTCTACTCCATGATGTATCCCTTGGCGCAAAACTTTATAGGGATCACCGGTAAAGAATGCTTCTTCACCTTCAAATTTCTTTTCACTCGTTACTACGAAAATTGAATCTTCAGAGAATCTTAATGTCTCTGCTAATGTGATTTTTGATTGGACTCCAACTAGTCGTTCAAGAGGCTGCGATTTAAGGAATTCATAGACTTCTTTGTCGTTCTCTGAGTGCAACCCTAATCTCTTGGCTAGCTGTAATGCTCGTTCACGGGGCTCAGTCATGTAGCAAATCCAGCACGTGCTTGCTCCACTCTGAGCTATAGCTCTCTTAAACAGACCTTTAGTCACTGGAGACACTAAGTGGTACGAGACGCTCATAGAACCAGCACTTTCGCCAAAAATGGTCACATTGTTAGGATCTCCACCAAAGCGATTGATGTTTCTGTTGACCCACCTGAGTGCAGCCACTTGGTCTTTCATACCAGCATTTCCTGGGATATCTTTGGTGTCTAAGCACAAGAAACCGAGAACTTCAAGGCGGTAGTTGATAGTTACAAGAATGACGTCATGTTTCACAAGATATTCTGGGCCATACCAGTCGTCGTTCCCACTTCCAAACTTGAACGCTCCACCATGTATCCAAAACATGACTGGTAGTGGGTTCTTTGGTTGTAGATTAGGTGTGTATACGTTGAGGTACAAGCAGTCCTCGCTGCCTTGGTTCGGCAGACCGGAGCTGCTCCCGACCTGGTAGCATACAGGACCAAACTTCTTGGCCTCGCGTACTCCTGTCCATGGTTTTGGTGGTTGGGGTGCCTAAACAATGGAAATGTATTTATTTTTATTTATTTATTTTAGGAAAACCAGGGTTTACAAATTGATGATAAAAGTACAGTCTAAAAACAATTAAACCACTTATAGGTCTTCACCGATAACAGTTGTTTAAGATAAAGAAAAGACTACGTATCGAGCACAAACTGAGCACTAAAAAGCAAGTAGGTTTACATAGGCAATTGATTTAAATATTAAATACTACCCAAAAAGAGAAAATTTAAATATTATTACTATTGATATGCCCTATTGAGTCCATTGATTATGGTTTGTTAAAAAATTGTTCACTTAACAGCCACCTCACCGCTGCAACATTTGTGTAAAATATATCAATGCCTGTGTCCGCGACAATTCTGTTGAGCTCACTACAAGCGCGCCAAAGGTAACTGTTTTGCCTGTAGTTTGTATTTACAGTCGGTACATGTAGTGGGTTATTGTGACGCAGCACCCTTCTCGGGGCATGGAAATTTATTTTTGAGAGGAGTTCGGGACAGTCTGTCTCAGCTCTGATAATTTTAAGCAGATAGGTAGCATCGGCAATTTGACGTCTGGTGATGAGGGGGAGAATGTGGTGTTTTCTACAAAGTTCTAGGTATATTTATTTAATTAGTACATTTTGTTTAAATAACATTACATTAAGCAATTACAGTTCTTAATTGAAATAAGTAAGTATTTGTAGTACCAATACCCTATTGTAATAAAATAATCTAGCCAATTGAAAGCCACGCGGCATTACAGCGTTAAGAAGCACTTGAAAATTTCGACAGGCTCTGCCAACGCCAGGGTGGCCGAGAGGTCAGGCAATCGCCCGGTATGCGAGGAACGCGGGTTCGATTCCCGCCTATTTAGATTGCAAAGTGAATGCTTATCACCAGAGGTCGGAATTAGGTAGAGTTATTTATGTACTTGCATCGAAATGTTGATATTGATATGGACCTTCCCGGGATTTCTATTGGACAATCCCGTGTGGCCAACAACATTACAAATAAATAATAATAAAAACCTTAGAGATAGACAAATAAAACAAAGATAATTAACATACAATTTTTATTAGATAGACGAACCGTGGTAAGCGAATGAGCTGTGTGAATGAATAAACCGATTAATTGCTAATAGATAGTTTGAATGCGGTAGAAAGAGTCAAAATCTAGTACATTCTGTTATGCGGTGAGTGTTCCGCATATCCGCTATTGTATTCTTTTGTTCTCACAAGCTATGTTGTGCGAACTACAACTGTGGCAACATCGCGCGTATTGGAATTTTGCAACTTCGGACATCTGTCATTGATGTATGTTTGGTAACATCGCGCGTGCAGTAGTTTAAATTGTGCAAAAGTAAATAACTTTTTATTTAAAAAATCACAGGATTTTTTCTGCTCTTTAAAATTAATCTCGGGATTTGAGGCACATCCACTTTATTCTTTCGCTGTATGAAATCAGTTTAAGTACACGAATAACTCTACCTAATTCCGACCTCTGCTTATCACTTAAAAACAATAATTTATCAATTAAAATGAATTGAATGGGTTTAGGAATAGTTAATGAAGATGAATAAAAATTAAGAGGTGAGTAAAATCAATCACTTTGATTTTGATTTTTTTAGAAGGCGAAACAAGATTTAACTCAAAACACAATAATTAATAACAACTGCCATTAGCCATTATGATGATGATGATGATGACAAATACCCACATCTTTTTGATTAAAGTTTCGTCTGTAATTACTGTTGATATGAGTAATGCTGAGTAAAAAATACACTATCAAAAGCTACATTTTTCTTTAATTGCGTGTGTTTAAAACAGTCAATAAAGTACGCGACCGTACCTTAAATCTGAGATCTCCTATAGGTGGCGCAGCGTAAGGAATCCCTTTGAAACTGTAAAAGGATTCTCCTAAATCACTATTTACTATTTCTCCCTCTAAAACTCCTTGTTCCACTGTTATTTGCACCATATTATTGTGTCACTTCACGCCCAAATCTAAAAGGAATCGGTTTCTCTTTGACCCTCAAGTGAATTTATCATTTTTTGATAAATATATTATCTAGATATTTTTATCAACATCTACTATGACTTGAGTCTTATTTATGTCTTTGACGCTTAGATAAGATTGGGATTTCACACAATCAATTTTGGACATTTTTTAAAATTCTCTACTTTAAAATAGAGTTTTCTTACTACATTGAATACTTACATTTTGATTTTACGGTTGATGTATTGGAAATATGAGGTTAATTTCAATACCTTAAAATCTAAATGTTCAAAATAAATTGGAAACTTTGCACAATGTCTGCAAATATATTACCTAAACATAAATACCTACCACACTTAGGAAAAATCAAAACATGCCAACAGCGTCGTGACTAGATTTTCCATTTTGTGAATATGTAAGAATGAGGTAAATGGTAATATTATTGGCACACACCTCTATCTTTACACCTCGCTAAAATTATCGCAGATTGAAGATGGAAAATAAGTATATGTAAATGACTTTAATATGGATTTTGAACAGCACTGTAGAGCAGATAGTTATATCCAACCACTTCTTAGCCTAGAGTTCATCAACACACGTTTAATTTTTAATCAGCCGGTTTCGCGAGAGTGTAATTCGTACCTAAACACTTATGTTTTAAAGTTCTTTTCTTTATACATCTGTATCAAAAACCGAATTGAAAAAAACTTATTTCTTACTGTGATCTGGATACTTTCAAGAAAAAAATAAATAGGTTGGTACTTGTCAGATATGACCCATCCTCGGCAGCATCGTCGCTTACCATCGGGTGAGTTCGGGGTCAAATGTATGTCTACTAAAAAAGAAAAAGTTATATTATTTTGGACTTTGCATCTAATATTATTATTCGCATACGTTGTCACTACAACTTCTACTTTATAAATAGTCAGATGTCGTTGAGTAATGGACAACTCCAGTTAGTTATGTATGCTCTTTTTTATATAATAATAAATAAATTGTTTCAACAATCACACCAGTTACCTAGCCCCAAACTAAGCATGAGCTTGTGTTGTGGCGACTAGGATAACGGATAGACATTAGACATACTTATAATTAGTTTAAGCATTCATGACTTAGGAACAATCGTTGAAGCATCCATGACTTAGCTCGTGCTCATCACACAAACATTTAACCCTTGCGGGAGTCGAACCTGCAACCGCTGGTTTCGTAGTATGGAGCACAAACCACTATACCGAGACGGTCGTATTATAGGTATGTTTATTTTTATCATTATTAGGAAAACAAAAAGCTGTTAATCTTACATCAATCACCTAGGTTACAGTAATCATCTAGTAATGTTGAGTGCTAAAGCCTAACAAGTTTCCACCAGTGGTTTATTTATGATATTTTTTTATTTTTCTTTATTAAGGAAACAACAGCTTTACAATAATTCTTAAAGGGTAAATATTAAATAATAACACACTAGCCTTATGCGTTTCCACTGCTGGATTGACGAGATACAAACACCAATAGACAAGAGACGCAATAATCGTACCTAAAACTTATACATTGTACTATGCTTAGGTAAATTACACTAGGATATACTACGCCCTGCAACATCAAAAACGTAAAGCGTGATAAATCCTCAGGTAGTGCTGTGTTAAAAGTTTGACGGCTTATAACCGTTTTCACGAATTAATGCGCCATGTGTGCCCAAGCTTATGAGGGCTATTTTGCATGGAGCAAACGGCGCCCCCCGTATCTGGGTCACTCGGTGAGGTCAAACCAGTGTACTCGTAGTTGCGAGATCCGGTGTCGGTTAGGTTTTCTATCACAACTAAGGGTCGAGTTCACCAAGACATCTTTAATTTTTAAACGGCCGTTTCAATATTATTTGACAAGTTTTGTAGGGGAATTCTGTCAAATTAACACTGTTTTAAAATTAGTGAACTAGGGTCTAAGCCTGAAGTTTACTAACACATGTTTAATTTTTAATCAGCCTGGTAAGCATTATTTAATAATAATAATAATAAAATGTGGACAACATCACAAACATTATTTGACATATTTTGTACAGGAATTCTGTTAAATTTTACCGGCTGTTAAAACATTGGTGCCCTCGGGATTAAGAAGGGAGAAACTTCGTTGCTAAACAAACGAAAAGAGATAGACTTTAATAAATAAGAAATGTCAGATAAAGCCGCTGTCAGTTGCTAAGGGCAGTATCTGTAGACAATTTAGTAGAGATGTGTTCATGTGTGTCATTGGATGACTACTTAAGTTAGTCGAAAACACGCAAAAACAGTGTTAAGGTAGGCTGGTTCAGAAAACACCATAAAAAATAAGTTTCGAACGGGCAGTTTTCATACCAATCACCACGATGCAAAATAATAATATAACTGTTTTTTTTTAAATTATTTATCCGAAGTCCAAAAAAAAAAAAGATTTTTTGTCTAAATATTTTCAGCGGTTAAAACGCGTAAAGGTCACAGACAGACCAACAGAAAGGTTTGGTAACATGTTCTTGGAATCTTTCTATGAGAAATTTATAATTTTAGTTATTTTTAGAGGTGCTTGTGGCGCAGTGGCGGCAGCGCTTTGGTAGTGATACCAAAAGTTAAGCAACCCACGGCGCGGTCGTGATTGGATGGGTTACCATTCCGACCATTTAAGTGACGTCCATGACAAGCATCTCCGTGCTTCGGAAGGCACGTTAAGCAGTTGGTCCCGGCTAATATCTGTGGTATTATTCGTTAAGCCTAGTCAGAGGCCCTAGGGCGGCTTGATAACTTCTGACAGTAAGGTTTGTCACTTGCCTTACATACACCCCTCCACCAATCCGCACTGAGCCCGCGTGGTGAAGTATGGCTCGTTCCTCCTCATAGTTGAGGTGAGGCCTTTTCCCAGCAGTGGGATCTAATAGGCTGACTTATATATAGTTATTTTTAGAAATGGAAATAATAGTTCTTTCGTTGGCGTATTTTTACCGACCAATCTGAGGCGTGGCTCTGTATTTTTCGATAACTTAAAAGTCAAGGATTTATTTTGAATACTGACTCAGTAAGTAATGGTTAAGTTAACTTATACCCATTCTTATACCAAGCTTTTTGGTACACTTTCTTAGATTTATAAGTTTTATGTTTAATTTTTGTTATTATTTTTATCAGTTGTTTTTTTTTCTCTTTACTCTGTCTTGTGCCAAGATAAATGTTTCTATTCTAAGTAAGCTCCGTTCTACGGGAATCTGTATGTACAGTCACGAGCAATGTAATGTATACAAATAAGTTTTTATGCGATTGTGATAAGGTCTCAAATTGCATGCAGATGTATACATATTGGTGCTCGTGACTGTACTCTTATACGAGACTCCCTATATTCCCTACGTAACAAAAGCTGTTTATTACAAACTAGCAGTTCCCCGCGACTTCACCCGCGCCAAAAGTCGGATTTTCCATACAAATTTTCATCCTCCATTTCACCCCCCTGATGATTTTATATCGCGACAAAAAGTAGCCTATGTCCTTCCCACTATCTCTGTGCCAAATTTCATTTGATTCGGTCCAGTAGTTTCGGAGCCTATTCGATGCAAATAAACAAACAAACAAACAAACAAATCTTTCCTATTTGTAATATTAGTATAGATTCTGGGTCAAAAACTCTTTTCCCATAAAATATTGTTGTTAATTTTCCGAGTGATATGATTTCACTTTGCAATCTAAAGATAAGATCAGATGTTTTGGAAAACCTGTCAAGTACTTCATAAAGGTGTAATGCCGAGTTACCATCATGAAAATGTTTAATCAGAAGGCCAATTCTTGTATTTCACGTCAGTCAAAAAGATTAACTTTTTGATTGGCGTGATCGATTTAGGAAACTAGGAATTGGACTACACTTGGGTCCAAAATTACCTTCCCGTTTCGCCGTTATTGTTAGATACTGGCTATCTACTTGCACTAATATTATAAAAAACGTTTGAAAGTAAGAAAAAAAAGAAAAAGTATTTATTTAGCTACAAAAATACAAAACAATTTAGTGCAACTTAGTGCTCAAAACTGATATGAATGTTTGTTTGTACTGAGACTCCGAAACTACAGGATCGATTCAAATGGAATTTGGTAAGAGATAGTTTGAGACCCCGTGAAGGACATAGGCTACTTGATTTCGCGATATAAAATCATCAGGGGGCGAAATGGGATATGAAAGTTTGTATGGTAAATCCGACTTTGGTTACTATTATAAAAATATAATTCATATTTGCTCAGTCCTTATTGGATAAGAGTCCATGGGATGCTAGAGGCTCGTTGGATATGTGCAAATTGCGACCTAATCCAAAATCTCTTGAATTTGGTATGTAAAGTAAAAAAAACAACCTATGGTAATTTCAAAAAGATTTTATGCCCATAATCACTATACAGTTACTTATACTACCTAAAATTGAAAGATTTTAAAGAAAATACGGAGTATAATTTATTCTTCATATGCCCTCTAAACGCTCCGAAATCCGACATACGACGTCACTATTTGCATGTGTGAGAGTTTCTAATCGAGAAAAAAGTTTGCTTCCAAATAATAATAAGTCAGCCTATTAGATCCCACTGCTGGGAAAAGGCCTCACCTCAACTATGAGTAGGAACGAGCCATACTTCACCACGCGGGCTCAGTGCGGATTGGTGGAGGGGTGTATGTAAGGCAGGTGACAAACCTTACTGTCAGAAGTTATCAAGCCGCCCTAGGGCCTCTGACTAGGCTTAACGACTAATACCACAGATATTAGCCGGGACCAACTGCTTAACGTGCCTTCCGAAGCACGGAGATGCTTGTCATGGACGTCACTTAAATGGTCGAAATGGTCACCCATCCAATCACGACCGCGCCGTGGGTTGCTTAACTTTTGGTATCACTACCAAAGCGCTGCCGCCACTGCGCTACAAGCACCTCAAATACAATCCTTTAAATATGAGAGAAAGGACGTGTGACGTCAGCGTCACAAGTTAAAATTTTCAATAATTAGTCACAAAATAACTACAGAATAAAAAGTCAAAATACTCAAATTACTTTCTTAATTTAGTCTTCACTTCAAGAAAAATATAAAACATATACCTTTAAATATACTTTCCGTGACATGTATAGATACCAAAATACCTATGTACCTATGTCTAAATGAAATCATCCGAAATCTTGGCGATTTGTCGAGTAAATTCATCGCACGATTCAATATTCCTGCGTCCAATATCGCTGAAACAAGTGCAGCATCGAAACCATATTTCGTGGAATTATGAAAGCTATGCGAACGACGAACTGGGAATATTGGATTTTCAAATGGTACAATTTACTGGACAATTGGACGTGGCGAGAGTTAAATCGAATATTACTTTCAAATAAATTGAATTAAATAAATAATAAAAACACACAAATGTCACATTTGCAACACGTGATTTTGTTATAAACAAATATTTAGCAGTTTTGACCTGTTTTGAAAACAACTTTGAATATTATTTGGCTGTAAATACAATGTGCTTAATTTCGTAAAAACTCATCAGTTCAGTAATCGGTCCAAAACTAGTTTGATATACTGATAACCAGAAGTTTGCAAGTCACTAGATTACGGCCTACTAGTAGCCAAATTTTGGTTACTGTTAACCAATCATTTTTTTTCAGTGTTAAAAAAACTGGTATTTAGTTTCAGTTAGTTTTTGTATACAATATCGATAAAGTAGAAAGCAAAAATATTTTTACTTTTGTTTATTTGGCTTCCACTAAGCAGCCAATGTAAATAATAAAAGCTGTAATAAATGAAAAATAAAAGCTCATTTCTAATATCCCTTTGTACCGGAAATGAGTAAAACAAAGCTCCTTGGCTGGGGTGCTTTTTGCGGGGAGCCTAATGAGTTGGTAATATTCTATAGCTATGGAGTGCGCGAGCGCGACTGTATATAAAGTGCAATATTTTGGAAAGAACCTTTCGTGGAAAAGTTTCTAGATTACCTAGTTCTGCATGGGTGGTTAATTAGTATATGAATCTGTTCAACTATTGTTGTTTATTTTATTTTATTTTTTTATTTATTCTTTATTGCACAAACAGAGTAGTACAAATGGCGGACTTAATGCCTTAAGGCATTCTCTACCAGTCAACCAGTAGGTGAGGCAGAAATAGTCGTGGCGGCGTAAAAAGAACAACATAATAATTGAACTATTCTAATGCAAACAATGTGTTATACACCTACATACATACATTAATATAATAAACTTACATAAACATACATAGATATAATAATAAATCCATACTTACTGTACTTACTTAATAATGTGAAGTAAACAAAAAAAATAAGTAGACAAAAGTTCAGAAATAAAAAAACAGAACAAGCGTGAGCGTCACAAAGTTTGGTCATTAAGGAAAAGATCTCGGACAGATCTTTTGAAGGTGAACTTGGATGAAGACGTCTTGATCTCATCAGGAAGAGAGTTCCAAAGCCTTATGGCAAAAAGGGCGAAAGAATTAGAGACGTAAGCAGTCTTGTGGGACGGTGTGCAGAGTTTAAGAGCAGTACTAGGACGAAGGTTACGAGAACTAATGTCACTCATAAATTTGAAATGACATTTCAGATATTCTGGGGAATTGGGGTTGCTAAGGATGTTGAAGAGAGTGCAAAGGACTCGAAGATGTTGCATGATAAATAATATTAAATCACTTGAAGATTGCTTTTTATTTCGTAGACAGCAGTTACAACAATAACAACAAACCGTTGCCATGGATACACATGGACGTCATAACCCAATGTCATAATTACTTAGATATCGTAGTCCCGTAAATAGGTTGTTTATTATAACATTACTCCCCCGGAAAACCGAAACGCACTGGTGGCCTCCGAGAGCGTGTCGATGTGCGGCGTGGTGGCTCTTCAGGAGCGCGCGGCGCGTCGGCCGCTGCGCCGTCGTTGCTGGTTGATGGCAAGTAGCGGCTGCACGTCGGACCATTATCTCCCCCATCACGCGGAAGATCATCTACTTTGTAATAAGTGAAATTCTGTAAATGTAAGGAATAATTATATCTTTTCTTCTGATCATCGTCAAATCTAGGTCTCAATTGTTCGACGTGTTTTCGCCTTTTTTGATTCTCTATTTCGACGATGTAAGAGTAAAGTCCTGTTCTCTCGACAACAATACCAGGATCGGATCCTTTTGTATTCGGTCTGTTAACCCACACCTTGTCTCCGGTCTTGAATTCAGGTTGAATAGTTTCTTTATGATTTGGCCGTTGTTGTTGTTTTAACTGATTCTCTTCAAGGTTGTCAGTAATGCTTGGCTTCCACAAATTAAAAGAGGTACGCATTCTTCTGTTAAATAATGCTTCGTAAGGTGTTCTGTTAATTGAGCTCTTCAGGGTGTTTCGATATGCGCGTAGAAACGTATTCAATCTTTGAAAAATATCTTGTCTCTTGTCTGCTGCTAGTATGTGTTCTTTAAACGTGCGGACCGCTCTCTCAGCTAAACCATTTGTTTTGGGATGATAAGGTGTTGTTTTAATATGAGTGATACCTGTTTGAACGCAAAATTTCTTAAACTCATCTGAAATGAATTGCGGACCGTTATCTGTAACAATGTATCTTGGAAGTCCAAACGTTGAAAATAGGGTATCAAACTTTGTAATTGTAGCTGCTGAAGTTGTTGTTTTCATTGGTAATACCTCCAACCACTTTGAATAAGCATCTATTACGATAAGCCATGTATACCCCAGAAGTGGTCCAGTAAAGTCAATGTGTAGTCGGTACCAAGGTTCAGGTGGAACTCCCCAGGAGTAAATTGGAGCTTTGTTGTTGTTCTGCTTAGAACTTTGACATAACGTGCACCTTTGTGTAAATTCCGCAATATCTTTATCAATGTTAGGCCAATACACATGCAACCGAGCTAATGACTGCATTGCATTAATTCCCGAATGTCCATCATGCAGCATTTCCAGTATATCGTTGATGAGTACTTTAGGTATGCAAAGTCTACCATTCCAGAGTATAAAACCTTCCTCAAAAGATAATTCGTCTCGTTTTTCGTAGTAGGTATGTAAATCTTCGTGCAATTCTTTTTTGGCAGGCCAATGAGAATTTATATACATACTTATTTTATTTAAATTAACATATTTCTTTGTTTCATGTCGAAGTGTTTGCTTTGTTACTGGTAAGTTTTGAAGTCTTAAATGAAGTAAGTGGGCAAATTGAGGTAATCCTGTTCGTTCTTCTAATGTATTACAAGTGTTCGTTTCTAGAGGTAATCGAGATAGTGCGTCGGCTGGAGTGTTTTCTTTTGCTGAATGGTATTCTATCGTATAATCATAACTGTTAAGTATCATAGCCCATCTTAAAAGTCTATTACTTGCGACTTTTGGCGTTTCTCGATCTTGACTGAAAATTATTTCTAGGGGTTTATGATCGGTGAGCAACTTAAACTTTCTGCCATAAATGTATTGGTGAAACTTCGTTACAGCGTAAATTATTCCCAATGCTTCTTTGTCTGTTGTAGAGTAGCGACGTTCAATATTAGATAAAGTTCTTGATGCAAAAGCAATAGGTTTCATTATCTCGTTGTCGTATTTATGAAATAATACGGCTCCCAAACCTCTGTCAGAAGCATCACTGCTAAGATAGATTGGTATGTTACAGTCGTAGTGTGCTAGAGTATCAGTTGAAGTTAAGGTGTTTTTTTAAACGAGTTATGATTTCATCATCTTCCTTATTCCATGACCATTTTTGTCCTTTTTTAAGAAACTTATATAATGGTACGCACTGAACGTGTAAATTCTTTATAAACCGCCTATAGTATGTAATTGAACCTAAAAACGACCTCAGTTCCGAGACATTTGACGGCGTTGGCATATTTTTAATAGCTTCGATTCTCTCTGTAGTTGGATGAAGACCGTGTTTATCAATTTTGTGTCCTAGAAAAGTTACGCTTTCCTGAAACAATGCGCACTTTACTGCTTGACATTTAACTCCCGCTGTTTGTAAGCGTTGAAGGCCAGTTTTTACTCTTGTCATGTGTTCAGTCATATTGCTCGCTGTAATCAAAATGTCATCAAGATAGCATACAACGCCATCTAGGCCACTTAATATTTGGTGCATGATTCGTTGAAAAAGAGATGGTGCAAATGAGATACGAAACGGTAAACGTTTATAATATCCTTTATGTGTTGCAATCGTTAAATACTTTCTTGAATCAGGATGAACTGTCACTTGGAGATAAGCGTCTTTTAAATCAATCTTAGTAAACAATTGTCCACCAGCTAGTTTTGACGTTATTTCTTCAAAACGTGGCAACGGATAGTCATCGATTTGTACGTGCCTATTTATTGTTACTTTAAAATCTGCGCAAATACGAATATTGCCGTTTGCTTTGATAGCTATGACAATAAGCGATGCCCATTCGATAGGGGCGTTCATTGTATCTACAGGTTCTATTACATCTTCTGTAAACAGGCGATCTAGTTCTTTTGTGACTTGTTCTCTTAATGCGAGAGGAACTGGGCGTGGACGAAACGCCTTTGCTGTAATATCGTCTGAGATGTGTATTTTGGCAAAATGACCCTTGATTGTTCCCAGCTTACCATCAAATAATGTCTTGAATTCGTCGAGTAATTTGTTTATAGCCTCTGTGTATTTGCTTTTGCTAGCAGTAGAGTTTTCTTTAACATTACAGAGTTTAGCTCTAGTTGGCATTGGTAAGTTAAATTGTAAGCACCAATGCAATCCAAAAAGAGGAATATCATTCTGTTCCGTAACATATGCTTCTAAAATTTCTGTCTTGTTAAATGCGGTCACTTTTATTGCACAAGTTCCAAGAGTTTTGATCTTGATATCCGTATAAGCTAACAGGTCGTAACATTTTTTTAGTTTTGGACGACCTAGAGCATCCCATAGGGATTTACCGATAACAGAGTTTACTGCGCTCGGGTCATAAAGCATTTCAACTTTTATGCCATTAAGCTTTACAGGTAACATTATTTTTGTCCCAATAGAATTATTGACGTTGTAAGTGTGAGTGCTTCCGGTATCTGAGTGTGACTCCTCGTTATCTAAAGTTTCGTGTTTCTGAATAAAACGTGTCTTGAAAAATGCTGGTTTAGCTTTGCCAGTGGTTATGCAAACATTTGCAAAATGGTTTTCTTTACCACAAGCATTGCAATGCTTTCCCCTCGCAGGACATTGATTTACGTCAGTATGATAGTCGTTACCACAAAATATGCATAATCGTTTAGTTTCTTGCTTTCTTATTGGATTTCTGTACTTTTTTTGAGTTACCTTATAAACACCAAATTCGTTATCTAATTGCTTGTTTTGTCTTTGATTCATTTCCTTAGATTGTATCTCTGCTTGTTCCAACTTCTGTGCTGTAGCTATTACATCTGCTAATTTTGAGCTATTGTTAGCATGTTCACGAATGAGCTGCTGCTGCCAATTTGTGTTGTTAATACCAATTACTAATTGATCTCGTATACGTTCATCTAATGTCGTTCCAAATTCGCAATAACCTGCAACAGTTCGCAATCGTAAAATAAACTCTGATACTGTTTTATTTTCATCCCTGTATGTTGTTGAGAACTTTACTCTCTCGGACAATATGTATGTTTTCTTGCCGTAGTAATCGTTTAGTACATTCACAATTTCGGCAAATGTTTTTGTTTTCACATTTATTGGTCTAAAATAATCAACGAGTACCTTAAAAGCTGTTGGGCCAACCCGTGATAGCAGTAATTGTTTACGTTTGTTTTCATTTTGTTCGCTGTCGAGTCCATGTAGTGATAGTTCAATTTCGAACCGTTGTATGTAATATTCCCATTGTTCCGTGTCGGGATTAAAACAATCAAACTGAAAACGTTCCATTTGACTCGTCGCCATAAAAATGTTGCATAATAAATAATATTAAATCACTTGAAGATTGCTTTTTATTTCGTAGACAGCAGTTACAACAATAACAACAAACCGTTGCCATGGATACACATGGACGTCATAACCCAATGTCATAATTACTTAGATATCGTAGTCCCGTAAATAGGTTGTTTATTATAACAGAAGATTTCTACGCTGTCGGATGGTGAGCCACTTGAGCTGAGAACGGTATGGAGAAATGTGGTCATACTTGCGTACGCCGAAAATGAAACGGAGACAGTTATTAAGGAGACGCTCAAGCTTGTTTAAAAGATTTTGGGATAAATTCGTACAGCAGACATCGGCGTAGTCTATTATAGGAAGCACCAGTGCCTGGACCAGCTGAATTTTAGTGCTTACAGGGAAAAAGTTCCGGAATCGGTAGAGAGTGCGCAGCGTGTAAGAAACTTTTCTACTGGTCTCCGAAATCTGATTAACCCAAGATAGTGAGCTATCAATCACCAGCCCTAAGTTTTTGACGTGAGAGCTATAGGGTATGATAGTATTATTGTATCGCAACGCAGCGAGCGGTTCCTCAATCTTTTTTAGTTGACACGGATTACCAACAAGTAAAGCCTGGCACTTGCTAGGGTTGACAGATATGCCGTATCTATCCGACCACTCAGAGATTCGTTTCAGATTTTCGTTAATTACGCCAATGGTCAAGTTGAAGTTGTTTGCATCAGTCTGGGCGTAAAGTTGCAGGTCGTCAGCGTAGAGATGGTAAAGCAGCCAAGGTCGTGTTTCATAAAAGATTGCAAGTTTTCAATTTCAAAAACGTTCGGTTAATCTCTATAATAAGATTGATTAAGTTAGATGTACATTCCAAAACATATCTAGGTTGTAAAACTGCCATCATTACATGGTTAAATAGGCTAAACTATGACGAAATGATGACCTTAAACTCTTATTCTGATTGGTTCCTATCTTTTCCCATGTAGTTTTGATGTATTATCATAGTAATTGGTTTCCGATTCTATTTAACTTTCGGTACGTACTAATTTCACTTGTGTTTGTCATTTTGTACTTACAGGCACACTTCTACATAACTTTTTGCACAGCTGGCTCGCTTACAAATCACAACTACAAATAAAACAACGTGCGACGATGAATTGACATTTAAAACGTCAAGTAGTCAACCAATCAGAGAGATGTATTTGTAGGGCGCTCAAACCGGCCAATCAGTGTTATTTTTTCATAATAACCAACGATTCTTATCGCTATCTTACTAAGGCAACTCGCGTTTTTGCAAAAAACTTAACTTTTTTAAGCAAGATTGAAAAATATAACCTCCATTGTCTAATTATCCGTGTTTTCGCAAAATCCCTAGGATTTTCGCGATAATTCAAATTATCAAATCATCTTACGACATATGTACCATCTAATCTGTCAATAAACATAGTGTAGGTACTGTATGATTCGGAAGAGCGTAGTCTTCTGGTACAAGCATCTACTTGCTTAAAAGGAGACTGCTGCAACTAAGTTTGAAGATTATGTAAACTGTGTGTTAAAAGAAATGAATTTATTATTATTATTATCAGCACAATGTACAATGAATGACAAAATGAGCATAAAAATATGTTTTCTTGGGTTTTATTATTTGCGTATCTAAAAAATATAGTTTTCTTTGTTCTGAAGTCACAAGTCTTTCCTAAAAATATTTTTCTGAATTGGTTTTTTTCTGTAAAAACCCTGTTTTGAAGAAGTGCTGTTTCGTAATAACTCGATTCGTATACAAATAGCTTTAGTAACAAATCAATCAACTTCAACAAACAAATGTGTAAATGTATGTTTGATTGTGAAACTGAAATACCTAAAGTATTTTTTTATTTAATTTAGGACACAAAATGCCACTTATGAACGTCAAAATTAATATCAATCAATTATGGCCCATATGGGGCCAGAACATGACTCCTTATCTTTTGGGCCCTACTAGCGCTCCGAGACAAGGCACAGACAATCTGGCAAGTGCCGAGAAGAAACGCCGGAACAAACTCAGTCACCACTAGCTGCCACAAAAATGAAACAAATCAAAATAAACAGGTAGGTACCTCAGTTTGGTGCAGGCTGGACTGTCCATACATTCTCGTCATTAAGATCTAAAATCTTAAATTTAATAATACCCCTTCGACATTAGGGTAGTTTTGACATGTAACTTAAATTTATTAATAGGTAGTTCGATAACATTATGAGGTATAATATTGAAAAATTTGAGACAATTTCCCAAGAGTGAATTAATTGTTTTGGCTGATCTGAAGTTTGGAAGGACAAGTTTGTTTTTATTTTTTGTGTTATACGAATGAATATCCCGTAAGTATCAGTAAGTCTATGAAGTTAAATTAGTAGACCAAAATTCTTTAAAAAACCTTATGTCTACAAATGGACTGTTATGTGGTCTACGACTGGACTGTTTTTCACAAAAAACATACAAATAAATTTTTAGTAAGTATAAATCCTAACATTTGTCAAACAAAATTGTAAGAGGAGATGGAGTATAAAAATGTGAATTTTAATTTCAAAGCATTTTATTACTACTATAATATATTAATAAAACATTTTGTACAGTCGAGCTCAATAACATCAGAGCATTTGGGTATATGGGATCGTATGGTTTTTTTTATGCCTGCAATAAAGATTTATTATATTATTATATTTTTCCAGACTTTATATAAAAGGTGTCCCAAAACGCAAGTTTTGAAATTGCCGCTTATAATTTGACAGTTGACAGTTTAGGGATAGTAAAAATAGAACATTCGTCTTTATTGTTGAACATTATCCCAAAAAATAATCCAATAAAGAATAAGAATCCAATCAATGCAAGTATTCATAGGTATTTATTCAGCTACCTTGCTCAGCGTATAAGCATCGCTATCCAGCGTGGTAATGCTGCCAGCATCCTGGGAACCTTACCACAAGGACCCTTTTTATATATATTTTTTTGTATTAAAAAAAATATCTTAATTTCTATTAATAAGTTGTATATATAATATAATATAGACAGTATTCATAAGTGTACCGATGTACGTCTAAGCTGGCACCAACTTCTTTCCAAGTTTCTTTCACTTGGCGATAAAAAAGTTATTTCAAACTTTTTAGTGCATTTTTCAAGGCGGTTGTATTTTTTTCGCATGGCATCATCGCGACATACTTTCCACAAAATTTTCAGCATAGGTGCGAGGTAACCTTTATGCGGCGCAGTGGTGCTTGTGGCGCAGTGGCGGCAGCGCTTTGGTAGTGATACCAATAGTTAAGCAACCACGGCGCGGTCGTGATTGGATGGGTGACCATTCCGACCATTAAAGTGACGACCATGACAAGCATCTCCGTGCTTCGGAAGGCACGTTAAGCAGTTGGTCCCGGCTAATATCTCTTGGTATTAGTCGTTAAGCCTAGTCAGAGGCCCTAGGGCGGCTTGATAACATCTGACAGTAAGGTTTGTCACTTGCCTTACAGACACCCCTCCACCAATCCGCACTGAGCCCGCGTGGTGGAGTATGGCTCGTTCCTCCTCATAGTTGAGGTGAGGCCTTTTCCCAGCAGTGGGATCTAATAGGCTGACTTAACTTAACCTTTATGCGGAGTTCAGTTCATGAGTAAGGTCAGCGATGGTTACTGCAATTTTGTCCTTTGTTTAAGCTTCATCCACACTCAAACATTTTCAATTGGATTGGCATCTAGAGGACGTCAGGTAGAGATTACCGATTCTGTGAACACGACTTTTTTGATGACAGTTTACCAAAAGTTGTTGGAATATTACGAACACGCTACATATAATTAAATAACTAAGACACACATGCGCACGTTCGGATTAGCTAGACCTTGTTCAAGGCCTATGAAACAGCATTTGCGCAAGTCTAGATTAGCTTATCCAGACTGGCGCAAGTGGGCCTAAGATTAGTTTTTATAAACTGCTAACAATGTCTTCAGTCATAACAACATCAGCGGCACGTGTTCGGAACTGGGTTTACGGTTTCATTTGTCACAATTTACGACCGTGCTCGCCTCACAATGGGCCAAAAATGCAGTCTCTGTGTACTTTATGGACATTTAAACTAAAACATTTTCTTGTTAGCGTCAGATTGACATGAATTGTGAAAGTAGGACATAAAAAAGGTAGTAAGTTCTATTTAAATGTAAAACAAAGCCGCGATAGCCGAGCGGAAAAACTTTACTTCTCATCCGAGATCGTGAGTTCGATCCCCGCTTGTACCACTGAGTTTGTATAAAAACTTAAGTACAGTCTTTTTCAAAGATATTGTTGCCTAACGGTGAAGGAAAACATCGTGAGGAAACCTGCACTCTAGTTGGCTAGTGTGTGAAATGGAGAAGGCAATGGCAAACCACTCCATTAAAATTACCAAGACAGTCGTTGTGTGTTACATTCCACATAATGATCACGACCCTCAGTCTTTGAGGAATACGACTGTAAAGAAGAAGTTCTTTGTCGTTGTATCCTAGTTAAAATTAACTAAAATGAAATTGCAAGTTTTTTTACCAATTTTACAAATGCAAACAATAACCTTTTCGTAATTTAAATATCCACGGGCGAAAGTAATATAAAGTGTTACCTTTTTTACTGATTTCCGAATCTATATTTAAACGCAGTGTTAGCATTAAAACAATATTTAGACGCAATTTTAGTCAAATTGTTTTAAAAAAATTGGCTATGGTACCTACGAATGTAAATTTGTTTTTGCACACAAAAATTGATTAACCGTGTCGTCATTACATCATTTATTATATACGACTACAATGTATTTTCCTCAATACTTTTAAAATATCTTTGTAAAGCGCAGAAGTTTTGAAGTAATTTACGCGCGCGCCGTATATCAGCGAAACTATTTTGTATTAAAATTTTCAAAGACGCCTATTTATTATGGAACTGGTGCTATGGTTGTGTACGGATGGGAAACTTGCGGAATTTATTATTATTAAGTACTACATTATTATAAAACCAGGCCAAGTGCGAGTCGGACTCGCGCGCTAAGGGTTCCGTACCATTAACTTAAAACATTAGACGGTATAGGCAAAAAAAGTATATATATTTATTTTATTTTTAATTTCAAAAGTATTTATTACAGGATACCCGAAACAATTTTAAATAAGAGTTTCCGCGCCTGTTTCTTTACGTGAGTGATTTGAAGTTTATAGGTCCAAGACTTTAGTAATTACAGGGGGGGGGACACCGTGTAAACGACTTTGGCAGGCTATATCTCGCAAATGATAATGCTGATAAAAAAGTGTTGTATGGAAACCCTTTCTTATTTTCATAGTCCTTTTCAACGATACCCCACATAAGAGGGTGCACTCAAAAAAATAATTCACCCCCCCCCCTTTACATGTATGGGAAGGTACCCTTAAAAAGGGGTCATTTTAATTTTTTGTATTTTAAAAAATGAGATCTATATGTGAAGTATCCTTGGACCAAGTTACATGCAAATCAGTCCATAAACGTAGAAGATATTCTGCTGTAACAGACTGAACGATCTTATAAGGGTTCCTTGTCGGACTACGGAACCCTAAAAATGAAGTCACTGTCATATATGTTCATGATGATGAAAGCATGTAGGCCCACAGGGGGCACTTATACACGTCTTATCATATATATATATTTTTTTATTTGAAATGGGTTTATAATATTATTATTATTTTTTTACCTACCACTGCCACTGATATTTTCATATATCGTTAGAGTGATTCCTGTGAGTAAGTTTTTTATTATACTGGTTGAAATATAACGAGTACAATCAAAGATGCCGAAAAATCATGTCTTCCCAGCGCTTTCATCAGAAACACTACCTATACAGGTACTCTGTTTTAGAAAAAACTCTCAATGTCATTTTCAAACTTATTTATTAATCGATAGATTTGAATTTATTTTGTTTTGTCACTGAGCCTTTGATGTTGTTTATTTTCGTGTTATGTAATATCCATTTATAAATAAAATTATTTCTTTCTTTCTTTCAAATCAGGTATCCAAACGTTACCCATGTTTTCATTAAAAAAATAAAGATATCTGTTAACTATTACCATGTTGATAGCGTCAGTAATGAACATTTATTTCAACAATTGTCATTAAATACTAAGGAACTCTTGACTACCGACAGATAGACAGGACAGTATATGGTAAAACAACAAAGATATCTCGCTTATAACGGAACCTTTGTAGCGACATCTTACCACTGTCGCTAACACTAGCAAGCAACTTCAAGACGCGACGCCCTGACTCGGCTCCTACAGGCTAGATGGCGCTGATAGCCCGCTCCATACAACACAAACCGCGATATGTAAGATTTAGCACGAGCTTGACTACATATAGATAAACCAAGACGGTGACCATTGGACCTTGGTCCCCGACCGTAACAACCGGTTGGTAGGAAGCGCTCCCCTTTGCCTTCCTAACATAGTTGCGCCAAACCTTTAAAGCCCATATTAAAAATCCTTGATAGTACCAATATAACACGCTCGTCCTAGCACCGACATAACTATTACCAAGATTGGCGTGTCATAATTACACCGAGTGGGCAGACACATATCCTCGCGTCCACAGACGCTCAGGAATTTTCCCTCGCCCGTATATATTGCCTCCGCTGACAAATCGATCGGATTTTTCCACTAGCAACCCCAGCTAAGGTTAGCTATCCCGTTAGTATAGACAAAATTAGTAGGTAAATAAAATAAATACAAAAACTTGACTTTCTTATTATATATTTATTGGATTGGTAAATTTCGCTATGAGTATAGCTATACCTATTTAGTTCTGCTCGTAGCTTTAAACTTAGCGGTACCTCGCCGTGACATTATAGCGCCTAACATTATTGTGTCGTATTATTGTTGGCTTTTTAAATGTTCTCTTTCCTTCTTTGCTTTGGGGGTTTTTTAAATTTGTAATTTTATTTTATCTTCTGAAACACAGTGTTTGACGGCCATATTTGTCATATCTTATAATTAATTCAGTTTGAAATTAAAAAACAGACATACATAGGCTCTTTGCGCTGCGTCGCAGGTAAAAAAATACAATACGAGATCACAAAATAGTCGTAAGCAGGGTACTTTAAAAAACCCAGACATAAGTAGGGCCTGTTTCAGTTATCATGCTATTAGTGGGAATTACCTGTAATAACAAAAATTTAAAGCAGCTCTGAACAATTCTTCAAAGCGTGTCCACTAGAGCGCGTGCATGACGCCAAACATGCCACTGGACCTACACTTCAATGTATTATCAACCTTATTTTCATGAGAGTAACCTGAAAAATCGTCTGTGTTTTATAGTCCAGTTTTAACGGCAAAGGTAAAACAAAATAGTCCTTCACACAATGAGGATAAAGTCGAAAGCTTGTTTTTTAAATGCGTTCGCTTCGCCTATCAAAGCGAGTGAACCTGTCGTGCGTGTGCATTTTCTTTTTTTTCATAACGAGCGGTCTGGGGCAAAATTATTTTTTGTTACAAGTATTCAGGGATATTCAGTTTAAGACGAAATATGCTTGATGCCTCAAATGTATGAGCTGAACTTAGTTAGTAAGGAGTGTGGCAAACCGAACTCTTTCTGTTTCTATATTCTTTTTTTATGTTTCAATTTCCTTCTTTACATCGATTTCTTATAAATATTACTCAAAGTTTAAAATTAATCCTCCGAAATCCCCCACATCGCGCACAAGGAGTTCGTTGAAAAAGTTATTTTTATGATAGGAATTGATCGTGGGAGTTTTAAATATATCATCTTATCAGATACCTCAAACCATCGTTAAAAATTTATTGATTCCGAAACACGACCCAAGGAATTTGGTTCGATAGAAAATCCTTCTGAAGTAAGGTCTAACTCTACTGTTTTATATGTTTTCTGGTGTGAAAATTTCGGAGCCATCTCTTTTATTTTGTTCCTCATTACACAAAGACGAAAACTATGGCAATACATTTTTTTTTAATTATCATTCATGAAATTGCCAAAAATCCATTTTCGTGTGCGCAATGTGCGCAGCGCCGACGCAATGGGTATTCCCCGTTAGTTATTATTAGATAGTATTCTTCATTATTAGGTTTTTCTGCTCTAATATTAATGTAAAGTACTTTTTGTATGACGACTTAAATAAATCAACCCATCAATCTAAATATATTATTGCACTTGAAAAAAAAAAAAACGACCACCAGAGGCGGGAATCGAACCTGCGTTCCTCGCATACCGGGCGATTGCCCAACCTCTCGGCCACCCTGGCGTTGGAAGAGCGTGTCGAAATTTTCAAGTGCTTCTTAACGCTGTAATGCCGCGTTGCTTTTATCAATGTTATTGGTATGCGAGGAACGCGGGTTCGATTCCCGCCTCTGGTGGTAGTTTTTTTTTTTTTTCAAGTGCAATAATATATTTAGATTGCATAGTGAATGCTTATCACTTAAATATAAAATAAAAAAATATTAAATCAACCCAACATCTATCGAAATCACATTGGTAGATAGTTTCACTATTAATCCAGCATCTAGCCGTTCGGGCTGCAACACACAGGTAATACGAGTAATTCAAGCATTCTACGGAATTCGAAAAACATTTTCGAAAACCTGTATACATCCTTCAAGTAACTATAACATTTCGTAGCAATTGATTGTTATCAATTTGCAAAAATAGGATTTATTTATATGTAGGTACATATTAAAAGTCACCGCGTATAGGCGCACATACAAAATGCGCAGCTCCACGAGTCATCATCACTAAGAAAAAAAAATACCCGTGCTACCCGTGTAATTAAAACTAATAAATTATTAAAATGAATGTAAAGAAGACGAAGATTCTAAATATAAAACAAAAATAAATTTTTATGAAAGACCATAGTGTTATAAAAATTCGTTATTTTACTAAAATTTTTGCAATCGATGGTAGAAAATGTTTGTATGTAACCTTTATTTAGCCTCATCTTCACATTTTTACAAAATTGCTCGATAATCGAGCTACACTAATAAATAAATTTCCAAAAAAAAACACTCATCACGCTTTTGAATACAGTGGCTGCTAATGGGTTCCGATTTTGAGTAAAAAAACATTACTTATTACATTACCACCCATATCGTTAAACTAACTGGGAACTTGCATCGTAGTAAAGGGGTTGTTTAAAGTAATAGGTTAGAACACGCTCTTTTGAAAATACCTAAAATCCTTCGCATTAGTAACGTTCAACACACAGCAGAGCTGTGCATTGTACAATAAGATTCCTGCAGTAATACCGAGGATTCCATTCTTTAGATCTCTCGGTTCCCGTTCATTCATTTGCTCGGAGATCCAATTCGGTCTGGGAATTCTATTTTTGCTGTGCTTAGCTGTCTTAAATCGATTTTACTATTCTTTATTCTGTAATTCAAGTCAAGATCACTATCTTATTTAGCTACTCACATTCTTTTAACATGTCTTCATTTTTATGTTACAGCCGCCATGTTTCCCAATTTGAGATTTGTTAAAATATCCCAACTCCCCTTCTTCATTCAAGATGGCGACATCTCCCGTTGAGCGGGAATTAGTATTCCCCCAAGGTCGTGTGTTGTTCAGCCGTTTTATTCCGGGATAAAATGTTTAAGGCCTACTTAAGATACAGTCGGCGTCAGAAATGTGGGTACTTTTGTCCTTTCGAACCTTGTTTCCTTGAATTACAATTCTCAAACTATTCCGACTACTTTTTGTATTCACTGTACTGTACAAAATGTAGGAAAAACCTGTGACGCTTATTTTAAGATGGTTTCTGAAACAGACAGAATTTAAAAATAAAGTAGTTTTAATAGCACTTTTTACTAAGGTGATGGTGATGGTACTTTAAAAACGACTTATCATTTATTTATTTCTAACACTCTTCTGTTTATAGAAGATCATTACATTTATATTTTGTATTATCGATTTAAGAAGTAAATCCATAGTTTTGTAAAGTTCAATAAAATATTCCTAACAAGCCCGCTTCCACTTTGAGCGAACACCATTTTAGCTGTAACATACACAGAGTTCAAAGTAATTAAAGAAAAGCTAAGTTTTTGTATTCACAGCCTTATTTAGGTCAGAAAACGAACAACCAAGTTTGAAATCAGGAATGCATCGAGACGGTAATGTTTAGCGTTTTCTCAAGATCTCCGAAAACAATTTGTAAATAACAGACATTTTAAAACTCAGAAACTGCTAATAGCGAGTTTCGAGTTTGTTGTAGGTTTTATTTATCTCATCTAGATTATTTTGAGGACCAGCCGCCGTCATCATAATCATTCACCCGCCCCGTTTCTACTTCTTTCTAACGAATGAATCAAAATTTAATGTAAAAAGATTGATGAGACATTTTACTGGTAAAATGCAAAATAATCTCGTCATTATACGGGTCTGCTATACTCAGTTTCAACTGGTTCAAGCAAGCCGTGATCCGGTTTGAACTGGATACCTATTGTTGGATCTAGGGCGAGACACGTGGACAACAACCTAAAATACTTGCAAAAGAACGGCGTTTTATTCCTCGAATGCTACGTGAAGCCATTGAAATTAGAAAACATCCAAATTTCAATAGAGAAGATGGTTGGAGAGTTCCACCGGCATGGGATCCTATTCTAGCAAAAACCAAAGCAACACCTAGCACTGCAAGATCTCAAGACACGGTTAGCTCTTTCTGCGTAAATAGGAACGTAAATTAATATTATTGAGTGACGGTAGTTAAAATTTTTCAAAACTTTGTAATGACAAATAATACCTTAGTCTCCCTGTGACCACGATCGCTGTAAAGTGTTCGAAACGTCAGGTTTAAAATAAAATGTAAATAAATCGCGAAGTAATCCGTAAAATTGTGTTTTAATGAACACGTGGACAATTCAAAATGTCTGTTCATCGTTTGGGCATTTTACGGGTTCTAAGCTACATTTTGGCGTGTATGCCTATATCTTTACGTGTAATCCACCGTATGAGTAGAACAGCAACTACTATAAGGCGGATTACCAAGATTAATATTGAATTCTTCGGATTTTCTCGTACAAAACGTATTAACTACAACTGATACAAGTAATGGTCGCAATTTATGTTTGTTTATTACATTGCTTTCTTCCACTAAAATAGTTTTTGATTACAATTAAGTAAATATTACTATTCATCCATCCTCTGTCGAATGATTCCGAATTCATCCTGTAGTTCTTTGGTGCGGAGGTTGATTTTGTTGGATAGGATGTGAAAGCATCTCTAAAAGTATTGTGTTATTGTACAGAAGTTATTTCGTATTTCATGTAACATAATAATAATGAGGACCGATTGCAAAGTTGAACGTTATGGTTAAAACTGAACGTGTGTTCGCCTAACACCTGCAACGCTTCATGAGCTTCCTAAAGTTGCCATTGTTTCTGTTCAGAGCGCCACTCGGCGCGCCTGCCTCATTCATGAGCGTGAAGACACGATCTTTACACGAATTTTCCACGATTTTCCGAGAGCTTTCTAAAGAAGCGCGTTTCACGGGTTAATATTTATGCTTGGGCTGTCTTACGAATGCGACACGGTATATTCGTCGATATTTTGTATCTTTGTTTCATTGTAAAATATTTTGCTGTATTAATTTTATTTATTTAAGCTTTATTGCACAACTGAAATTTATACAAAAGACGGACTTAATGCTAAGTGGCATTCTCTACCAGTCATACCTTTGGGCTAAGCAATAATATATATATATATATATATATATATATATATATATATAAAGAAGAAAGAAAGAAAAAAGCATTTATTCGGAGATCGGTAAACAATGGAACAATTTATAAAATATTATGAAATGATCTACCGAAAAGGCATCCGACTCAGCATTAGTCGTGGTAGCCGAGGGCAAACCACGACACTGATTTTCAGCGGATGCTTGCCTATATCACAAAATCGCCAAGGAATCAGTAGATAAGCTGTGTAATAGGCACTCTCTGCTCTCTGTAAAAGTTACCTAGATTTGACAGCACAGTCGGCAGCACGTCAGGTGAACTACGAAAACAGCTTTTATAACGTAGGGAATAGAGGTGGTCTCAAGGTCAAAGTGGGGTAGTCTGATGAGCGGCTGTTACATGTGTGGCCTATTTATATTTTTGTAGTCACTATGGACCGCAACGCTCTATTATTCTTTAGGCGAAGTAGCAACAAGTTTTGGAATAAACTCATATCAGCAGTCCAAACAAGTGCTCTATTTTCTTAGTTCACTGCTGCAAGACAGACGTGACTATACTTTGAAGTACTTCTAGTATCAGAACATGATATATTGGTTGTATTATCAAAGGCAGAAGCAACGGGTGGTCTCAGAAATAATATACGTGACAAAATTGGGTCGCGGTGTTAGGTTCTTGTCAGAGATCGATGGTTGAACTATTGAAACTTTATATTTTTCTTTGTGAATGCGATGTTTATTTTCTTCGATTGTTACGATGGTAAATATGAATAGTTTGCGCAAATACTAGGAATACGGGACGATTATGTTTCAAAGTTCCAGTCGACATAGTTGCACTATTACAAAGTTACGATCACTAGCCAGGATATCCTCAAAATTATAACGTTTTCATAGAATTCAGAGATACTATTGCGACGGTTTATAAGTCTAGTCTAGACAGTTAGCGAAAATATAAACCGCAGTTATAGAATCCCAAAACCCAAGCGTTTTTAAAATACCCATTAGTATCGGTGTAGCCATAGTGTAGCTATACGAACTAAAGGTTCCGAAAAATAAAACAGTAACATCCAAACTGTTCGTTCATTGATACCACTTTGGATTGGACTATTGAAGTGGATTTCAATTAAAACCCTTTGCACCTAAAGCAACACGTTCGATTTGGGCCCATTGGTTGATCTCGTTAGTCAGTTGCTTTTTGAGTTTACTCTTCGTTAGTGATTTCTACTTTTAATGTTGTCCATAATTCAATGATTAGTAAATTTTCTTAATAATAATGGGAATTTCCTAGTGTCAGAAATCAGAACTTAAAAATCCGCTAGATGGCGCTGAACAACCTAAGTCAGGTAGATTTTTGTTTATGAAAAAGACTGGTTTTAGCATTTATTATGTTATAATGTTTATGTTTAGCATGTTTTAGATTCACGCGTACTGACAGGTAATTTTTTTAACAGTTCATTGATCATTAAGATTTGTTATATGCTCAACGGAATAGAAGCATTATTAAAATAACTTAGGTGAATAGCGCCATCTATCAAAATGCAATTAAACTAAAATGTTGAGCTGTCAGAAAATCCCTCATGAAGGACATCAGTAAAGACTGCCATGGGCATACATTTTAACTGAATTGTTTGTTCTAGACGATCGCTTGCTGAGTCGGCGGCTGAGCCGAGCAGCGGGCGCGGGCGGCGGATCGCCGAGTTGACAGCATGCTCAACGATTCCTTCACCAACATCTCCGACCTGGCGCTCGGCCCCGACCTGCCCACAAGCCCCTACAGCCTCGCCCAGAAGATAGTCATCGCCATCATCGCCAGCGTCCTCTCAGTCCTCACCGTCGTCGGCAACTCCATGGTCATGATCAGCTTCAAGATCGACAAGCAGCTACAGACTATCAGCAACTACTTTCTTTTTTCCCTCGCCGTGGCTGACTTCGCAGTGGGACTAATATCGATGCCACTATACACAATGTTCACCATCTACGGCTACTGGCCTTTAGGGCCGCATATTTGTGATACTTGGCTCGCGTTGGACTACCTCGCGTCCAACGCGTCGGTTCTAAACCTTTTAATTATAAGTTTTGACAGATACTTTAGTGTGACTAGGCCGCTCACGTACCGCGCTAAGAGGACTACACGTCGCGCGACCGTGATGATAGGCAGTGCGTGGGGGTTCAGTTTGGTGTTGTGGCCCCCCTGGATTTACGCGTGGCCGTACATTGACGGGGAGAGGAAAGTGCCCCCGCACGAGTGCTATATCCAGTTTATAGAGACGAACCAGTTTATTACGTTCGGAACGGCCATCGCGGCGTTCTATGTGCCAGTGACGGTGATGTGCATATTGTACTACAGGATATGGAAGGAGACGAAGAAAAGGCAGAAGGACTTGCCTAACTTACAAGGAGGGAAAAAGCACGACTCGTCGAAGAGGTCAAACTCGAGGTGAGTAATTAAATATAATAAGTCCAGAGGTCGGAGTAGGTAGATTGATTTGGGGTCAATGACCGCAAACATTGGTATTAATATGGACATGCCTCCTGTAATCGGGAATCTCGAAAGTTTTCTAGTCGTAAAAATAAAAAGAACAAAGTTGTGTCAAGTGACAAACCAAGTAATTTCAGGTGATATACAATTTGGAAGTTATTATGATATAAACCGGAACTTTGCATTAGGTTCTGTAAAAAAAGCATATCTATATTATTCCAACATTGTCAAAGTACATCAGATCAATCTAACTACTCCGATCTCTGATAATAACTGTCAAGATATACCCAAGTAATAGATTTGACCGTTTTTTAGGTGTATGTCAGAATTTTTCGACTACGTCCTTTCATTTTTGTAGCAGATTAAAAAATGTAAAACTTTGTTCATATGGAAGATGACAATTGATTATAATTAGTTAAATAAGCTAAGACACTTATGTTGATGCAGGGAAACACGCGTATATGCATGCTTTATTTGTGATATAAATAATAAGTAATTAAACAATGGTAGGTCCTACATTATAATTCAAATCGGGTGCCTTTGTTCAGCAGATTTTTTCGTTGCTTCTTAATCTGTTTAACTAACGAAGTGCTGTCTACATAAGAATACGTACGAGACCATTTAGATTAAAAAATAGAATGCTGCCTGGCAACCCCAATTCGTCAGCCGTTCTACTGCGAGAGAGTAAATAAACGCAAAAGGAAAAAAAATCTTCTCTAATCACGACATACATCTGTTGGAAATACTCTCCTCTTTTGAAGTCCGCGACATTGTAGTCCTTAACACAAATGGATAACGTTCACCATTGCAAAGAGTTTTTTCCATAGACAATTCCCTAACCGCACCTGTTTCCTAACTAAGATTAAGGTTCGGTTAAAAAGCCTTCGCCTGTTCCCACAGCCATGGATTACAGTTTTACAACAAAGTAAAGTTTTTCCGTTCATTGTGGGAGCATTGAAAGGAAAAAGTGGAATATAAGGAGGTCATAAATTAGATATTGCGTAACCATGGCAACTAAGTTTGGACGCCAATTTTCCATTGGCCTTTCTCAACCGATCACGTGAACATATTAAGTGTCTATTATTATTTATCATTCTTAATTTAATTAAGTTCATTGCAAAAGGCTAAGGCGGTCAAGAGGCTGTAAGTAAGTGACATATTATGCTTTGATTTAATATCGTAATTAACTATATATACAACTTATTAATAAAAATTAAGAAAAATTACTTAATACAGTGCGGTAATGCTGCCAGCATCCTAGGAACCTTACCACAAGGACCCTTTTTGTAATTTTTGTTTTTGTGTTGTAAGTAAGTTACTTTAACGGGGGTGTTTTCCGCACTTAGCCTCTTGATGGGCCATTGTGCGTATCAACGGATACCTTGAGTAACGGATTAGCATTGCTATTCAGAAGGGCAGCAAATGCTGCCAGTCTTTTGGATACGTACCATTCTTTTTGGCAGTCATAAAAGTCATTTATTTATGCATGTAGGCCCACTTATGCACGTCGCAACATATATTTTTACCTACCACTGCTTCGAGATAAATTCTGGGCTAGTGCTGAGAAGAAGAAGCAGCGCTGAAGCTGAAACTTTGTAACGAAACTATTTTTATATTTATTATAAGTTTTTTTTTTGTATTTAGCTTCTAATCTATCACTTATATATTTTTTTATTAGTTAAGTATAAACACATTTGGCATTCAAATTGCGAATGAGCAGGGACCTTTTTGGCACACATGTGTTATTTAATTATTGCTTGATTTGCTAAGTTTCTATAATATAATTTATAATTGTAATTTTTGTAATTGTTTTATTTAATCTTTGAAACTATTTTATAACATAAAGTCAGCCTATTAGATCCCACTGCTGGGAAAAGGCCTCACCTCAACTATGAGGAGGAACGAGCCATACTTCACCACGCGGGCTCAGTGCGGATTGGTGGAGGGGTGTATGTAAGGCAAGTGACAAACCTTACTGTCAGAAGTTATCAAGCCGCCCTAGGGCCTCTGACTAGGCTTAACGACTAATATAACAGATATTAGCCGGGACCAACTGCTTAACGTGCCTTCCGAAGCACGGAGATGCTTGTCATGGACGTCACTTAAATGGTCGGAATGGTCACCCATCCAATCACGACCGCGCCGTGGGTTGCTTAACTTTTGGTATCACTACCAAAGCGCTGCCGCCACTGCGCCACAAGCACCTTATTTTTATAACATGTTTGTGCCAAATAAAAAATTTTCAATTTAATTCAAATTCTTTCTTACATAATAGGGGCTAAGATGATAAACTTATTTAAGTATAAAGGTGTATTCATCCATTGGCTCTATTCATAATTCATGATGGTGTTAACACCCCCGTGCCTCGAAGGCAGTTGGTCCTGCGCCTGATCTCTCTACGGTCATGTCGGACTGCCGTCTCACTGAATTATGAAAGTGAAGGAACAGATAGTGCACCTGTGTATTGCTCACACACTTGTGCACCTGTTGTGTATAATATGTCCTGCTCAGTTGGCTAACCTCTGTTGAGATAGGCCGCCGTCGAAATTTGGCTAGGAGGAAATTAATTAATTAATTTTTTATTCAGTGTAGCTTAGACTGCGCAATTTCGTAATGTTACAAAAGTGGTTTGTTTCAAAAGTGTACAATTATGTAACTGCTATCGTTTTATGTCTTCTACGTTTTTCTTTATTATGGTTGCCTTTTCTTATATCAAAAGGAAACGCGGCGCGCCATACTTGCTCGCTCCCACAGCAAACATTACTCGACAAACACCTTTCTCGATAATCGATAGGAAGCAAACGGCCCTAATTCTCATCTGAGACGAACCATTAGCAAGTTTTGCATATTCATCCCGATTGAAAGTAAGGATCGATTCTAAAGGTCGCTTCACAAGTAACATGATTTTATTCAAAAAACCGGCCAAGTCCAAACAAGCAAAAACTACACGACGTATGAATTGTCGATTCCTTAGTATAGTAGTTTGGGTCCTTGACGGGACGGAAACGCGGCACCCAGTACTGAACCACTTACCATCTTGTTAACGTATGTAGAGACCCTAAATTGTCAGGGTTGCCAAATGTGTTTATGTCGCTACTATAGTCTGTAGGGCATGTCGGACTGCCGTCTCCTCACCGATTTATGAGAGAGTGCACCTGTGTATTGCGCACATACTTGTGCACTATAATATCTCCCGCGCAGTCGGCTAATCTCTGTTGAGATTGGCCACTGTAGTCGAAATTCGGCTAGGAGGACATTATTATAGTCTGATCGCTTGAGTCCTGCCTGTGGGGTACAAGGGTGCAGGGGAAGACAAGATAGGCGGCGGGCGTTTCGGTAATTTGAATTTTAAAAAGAATGCGAATTTCGAATTTCAAAATTTAAATCACCCAGTCTAATCACAACCGCCGCCTGTCCGAACCTTTCATGGCCCCCGTTCTCGTCTACCCTAGGACCCTGTACACCGCGAGGACTCAGAGTTCGTCGAAAATTTTGTATGGTAATGTAGTCAGCGCCCCTAGCAGCACGTTTGCGAAACCTGTTTTTCTTTATGACACTCAGTCAATCGTGAGCGCATGTGACTGACAAGTAAAACCTCGCACTAGGGCCTCAGTTAGGTGTTCGGGCTTTACACCTTGATGGTTTGGAATGTGACGCTTACAAAGGTAACTTTGATCCAGTTCTAATATTCTACGACACGTATTAAAAAGCTAATTTACAACAATTTTTATTAATAGTCATACTTAAAAATGCTAAAATAATCACCTTTTTATACTAAAGTAGTAGAGGTAACACGTATTTTAGGTTGAAAACGTGTTTTTTTTTGCATTTCCTAGTAGGTATGTCTATTAATAAATATTCTTTTATTTTAAGCAAATCAATAAAATAAAAGACGTTGTAAATTCGCTCTTAACTACGTTACTAAAATAAGTATAAGAACTTCTAACATATAACATTGTACATTGATCCATCTAAGATCTAAGTAATCAGTAGCTGACAATATTTCAGCTTATTTTGTCAGTCTGAAACCAGAATCCTTCAACACACAATGGGCTCAATTCCAATGCGCCCTGTCTAAGATTAAATTTAGGTTCAGTCTCTCTCTTTCTCTATCAAACAAACGGAAAGAGGCAGACTACAAAAATTTAGAAACGTCAAATTAAGTGATGCGATTCCTAACGTATTTGTACAAGTTTTTGCGTGTTTTCGTCTAACTTTAGTCGTCATCGAATGATATCCCTACTAAATTGTCTATGGGTTCTCTTATTTCCTTAGCAACGTACAGCTGTTTAGTCTGACGTTTGGAAATTAATAAAGTCTGTCTCTTTTCGTTTGTTTGGCAGAGAAAGAGAGAGACTGAACCTAAATTTAATCTTAGACAGGGCGCATTGGAATTGAGCCCATTATCTATTGGGATTGCGTTGTGATTACATAACACCGTACTACAGTAATTACAAGCCAATCCCTAGAGCTAATAGTTGTCAATAATCCAGGACAGATCGTAGTAAGCATATTGTTGGATCTAATCCAACAATATGCTTACTACGATCTGTCCTCAATTAGAGTACATTGATGAGTATTGTAAAATACCGGATTTTTTGCAAAATTGTTACCAATAATAATGTCCGAGCCGAATTTCGACTACATTGGCCAATCTCAACAGAGATTAGCCAACTGCGGGGGAAATATATAGTGCACAACTCGGTGAGACGGCAGAACGACATGACACTAGAGAGATAGGCGCAGGACCAACGGATTAACGTGCTTTTCCGAGGTACGGTGTTAACACCACCAACTTCCTGACTCCGGAGCTGTGTCCGAGTTATTTCAAGACAGAAAAACCCTACACTTTCGGCAGGACCCGGGATTCGAACCCGGGACCTCTTGGACAGTACCCAGCGTGCTTACCACTAGACCAACAAGGCAGCCACACTGTTACCTATAAACAAGTTGGGACGTGTATATTCCTCTGTGAAAACACTTGTGTGAGCCAATGAGTATAAATTCTAAATGTTTTTTGCTTTTTTCATTGCCATACGCTCCAAAACTAACTTTAAAGTTTCTGATACTATTGAAAGTGGCAATTTATTTTTGCTATAGGAAAATTTTTACTTAAAAATGTATTGACCATCCTCAGATGGTCTTCAAACCCAGGACCCTTTGCTATCGCGATGCTCTCCTAACTGAGCTTCTAAGGATGGTTCGTCAATTTTTTGAGTGATGTGCCTACAAGTATTCGATGGAAATATCCATGACAAAAAAGAGGTAATGATCTGAACGGCGATAGGCGTATGAGTCATTATGTATCATCAGAATTAACAGCTAGTCGAGGATATGTACATCATCTTAAAAAGTTGGGCATGGACCGACCAATCACGACCGTCTTGGTGTAGTGGTTCGCGCTCCGGACTATAAAACCAGAGGTTGGCAACCCGCAAGGGGCAAATGCTTGTGTGATGAGCACGAGCATTTGTACCTAAGTCATGGATGTATAAACGTATATAAGTATGTCTATCCGTTATCCTAGTCGCCATAGCACAAGCTCACGCTTAGTTTGGGGCCAGGTAATTGATGTGTCTGTTGAAACATTTTTTTTTGCACTTCTGTTGCTAATTCTAGTTACATCAGGACCGAAAGTTCCAGACCGAGTTGCCTAATTCCATGGTAATTCTCGCCAGCATTATACTTACCTACTTGTTAACAATGTACCTCAACAAAAGTTAGTTATGTCAATGTTTACGTGCCGACCCGACATGGTGTATAATGAATCGTGTAAGTTACAAGAAACATGTGTGTAAGTCGCGTGACATGATTCAGTATGACGTACATTGGTTCGACGAAACGTTGAGGGTAACGTTCACATGTTGCTAGCTTTACACTTAGTCACGACTAGCACTGTGCCGCGGTTATGCTTGCATTCAGTTTAATGTTCAGAGCAGAGATCATGTTTCCAGAGACAGTAGAAAATTTATTGTTATCAACCCATCCGCGGGTCTTATGGGGTTTGACAGGTTAATAGTTAAGGACCCGTAGCCAAATGGCAATCGTTTTAGAGGGAACTTCGCTATCGCCAATGAAATGTCAAAATATGTATGCAAAAGTCACGTGATGTTTCGATGTCTTATGTCTGTTTCATACATTTTGTTAGCGATAACGAACTTCGCTTGACAATAAATTGCCACTTGGCTACATGATCATGTTTCCAGACACAGTAGAAAATCAATTGATATGAGACCACCGGTGGTCTTCTGCACAATGCATATATTATATTAAATTGCCCCCAGATTAATAATTGTAAACTTATTATTTGGATATCTACGTTTTATAGCTTTCAATTCACATTAGAAAGTTGTGACATTTCTGCACTTTTACCCGACTGCGGAAGGCGGGTTATGTTATAATTGTTTGGCACGCCCTACAGCCCAAACGGCTCGACAGTTATGTCAAAACATATGAGGTGTCGTTGAATTTGTCAAAATTGTGAGATGGACATAGGCTATATAAATTTTAAAAATGGCGCCCTCAAATGGTAATAAAGGGGAGGGGGATTAATTTTTTCCTTAGCATAGCAATATGGATATCAAATGAAAGCCAGTAAAGAGACTATTTCAAAAATATTATATTCTTTGCAGTCTGGTGTTTTATTTTGAATAATAAAACTATTAATATTAAAATAAAAAACGGTAATTTAAAAAACAAAAAAATACCCGACTGCGTTTCTGTGTAATTGGAAAGGGGTTAGGGTTATTTAACCCTAAAACAAGAAAGTGACGCCCAGGTTAAATTAGTACCCATATTAAAAATTGTAGCAGTCGCCTTTATAGGCATTTGCTCGATGTTGTAAGGCTGCATCATCCGACGGGTAGGAACGTGCAAGCCCGAGTTCGTGCAACACGTGTTGACGGCTAATAAGCCGTAGTACCTTGCACTCTGGACTGCTCATATCTTTTAATACCTTACATGCGACGCAGACGTCTCCGAAATATTCCAGTGAAGTCTGAAGACGATGTATTTTGGAGTCTATCCTACCCGCGAGCTATGAGCGAAAGGGATAGTAGCGTTCGAAAATATGGTCAACGTCATCTGGAGTAAGGTTTCTGAAGTTTCTGTTTTATTTGTATTTTTTTTGGACTTCTATCTTTTGAAAACATGTAGTCCTATCCTAAGTAGTTGTTTTTTTGGTATTTGGGTTCCGTTATCAACAAGGAACCCTCATAGTTTCGCCATGTCCATCTGTCTGTCTGTCCGCGGTTTACGTGGCCCGACACGCACTTGGCATGGTTTTTACTACGTATTACAAATACTAACATAATTTTATAAGTTTAAATAAGAAACCAAAAAATCGCACACGGGTAGGATTTGAACCCACGACCTTTGGCTAATCGGACCAATTTCGTACATACAGGGGGATTAATTACTTGGTAGCTTAATTGGTAGGATCTGTGGTAAGAGCGTTGGCCCGGTTAGCCAATGGTCGTGGGTTGAAATCCTACGCGTGTGCGAATTTTTGGTTACTTATTTAAACTTATAAAAAAAGAAAATACCACTGAGTGTTAAAAAAATATTTAAACTATAATTTTTAATACTATTAATTATCTCGACAAAGCGGCAGTCATCGACATCTTACTAACTGCCGCACTCAAAGACGTCAATTAAATTTAATCTATAATTAAGTCTCGTTCTGTCACATACGAGACTTAATGAAGGATTCACTTTATTTGACGTCTCTGACGTACGGCAGTTAGTCAAATAACATTTCAGCTAATTTCGATATAGGTTTATCCAAAATATCTTGGAAAGTCCCTGCGTAGTTCTTATTACAAATGTTAGTCATCAGTGTTTGCCACTGTCTTTCGTTCATATACTTTTGTTGTTCATACTCGTCGACATCATTGACATTGTCGACTGTGTCGCAAACATCGCATTTGAAATTCATTTTCTGCACTAACCTCTATAATACAAGTACGATGGACTAATTTTTCTCTTAGAAATGACAGATAGTTTTTGTGCCAAATCAAAGCGCCCCCATAGAGTGTACAGGGAACTAAAATATAGTAACTTAAAGTTTTAATGAGTTCAACAATTCGCGTAAACGTAAGAAACAAATATATAGAGAAACTTGCATATGTTTATGTCAACTGTCATTAGTTTCGTGGACGGTCACCACACGCTCACTAGAGCCGTCAGCGCCAAAATGGCGATAATTAAATGGCTTCATTTTCAGGTTGACTGTATGCAGTCCAGCGTACTTGTATTATAGAGGTCAGTGATTTTCTTCATTAGAAATCCAAAACTGTTTGTCAGGTAGTGCCCAGTAGAAGCTGAAGCATGTCACTATTATGTATGATCTATTGTCTCTGTTTAGTTCAGTTTTCTTTGACGCAGTTAATGTACACACGCTAGCACATAAGATTCTTCCCTGTTTCCTAGCAAACTCTCCTCTATTCAAACGAAATAAGAGGCACCTTGTGTTGTTTTGATGGATGCCGTACGTCGAGATGACAAAAGGGAGTCCCGTGGGACTTGTGCCTCCCTCGCTCTATGTTCCTGTCTTTGTGCCTCGTCCTTTGAGTGACTGTTTGCAAATGTTGTGACGCACAGAAATGATCTTGGGCTCTCAGTAAACGTTTTAACATGGCTACTTTGTTTATATTTAAATAGTCGACCCTTGTACGTTGAAGTTACTTTGAAAGTAAATAAACAACTGACGCTGAATTGTTTTTTTAAGAATTTGTTTTTCAGCGATACCAATTTACAACACTAAGGCCCGAGTTCACCAATTTTAAAATAGCATGTAAACATCGAATAACTATTAACTTGACAGAATTCCCATGCAAAATATGTCAAATACTGGTAAATCGGCTGATTAAAAATGTTACATTGTGTTGGTGAACTCTAGGCTAACTATCGTAAAAAGAGACGTCATTTAAAGTTAGTCTCATGCAGTCCATTTCTATTACATTGACAAAGAAAGTAACAGAACGAGACTTGATCAAAGTATAAATTTAATTGACGACTCTGAGTGCGCATTATGCCAATTTTTCTAAGCAATTTTGCAAAGTTGTTAGTGCACTTTTGAGTGTTTTGCCGAATTTCTCGACGAATTGGAAATATTCTGCGTATTTTCCCCGAAAATGGGAATAAACCCAACGGTTGGAAATATTCTGGGGAGTAAACCCAACGCTAGCTACCACCGTTGTTTCAGATTTTCCATAACACAAGCTTAACTTAGCTTAACAAGTGCTTAAACTACTTACTTTGGAATCGGTGCAATGCATGTGATGTTGCTATATTTGTTTATTTATATTTATAAACGAGCTGGGTCGGTGAACACATTAACTCCACAGTACAGTGACCATTTCCATTATAAACCGGTCCGTCATTACACCGGGCGGGTATGATACTAAGGTTCACTTGCAGCAAACGCTTAATTTCGAATTAGCGTCATTCTGTCTCTGTCAAATGTTCGGCGATGGCACAGACAGCATGACGTTAAATCGAGATTAAGCATTTGCTGCATGTGGACCTAAGAGTTCTTACTATGACGGCTGTGTTTACCTCGGGGATGCATCTGACTATACGCCATATGATAATACACCTAGTTCAGACCTTTTCAAGGCTGCTGCACATGCATGAATATTTTAACAGCGAGCCGAGCCACGCTAATCCCCGTTCTAATATTCCGTAGAGAGCACCGACTCGCTTTGTGGCATTATTAAACTGAGTCTGTCAGACACACATGAATAAAGTGTGTTGTTTTAGTCAGAGCCCCCCGACTTAGGAATGGTGGTATGAGTTATTAAAAAAAGTAGGTACTAAAGTTTTATAACAGAAAACCTCTTCACAACATGTCTAAAATTTTTAACAAAGAAAGGGGATACTCGCTCCCTCGCGCGTAGCTACGAAACGCTACGCCGTAGCTAGTAAGCTACGCCGTAGCTACCGGTAGGTTGGTGGTTTTTCGACTCCCTCGCTAGGAACGCAATAATGAATCGATTTTGTGAGTGTATCCATGGAAAATAAAGGTTTTTTTTGGCATCAGTATCGTTTGTGCAACCACTCCTGAGTCGAGGGGCGCTGACTAAAACAGTCTGTATAAATCATGCAAAACTCACATTCATTACCTCCAGCGACCCCAGAACAGACTCATTAAAAGACTTTATAACTACGACTCCCTCACTCCAACAAAACTGCTTTATGATAGGACTGATTTCTTTGATGTGTCACAACTATATACCTGCAATATGTGTTATTAATAAAGACAATTTTAGAAAAAAAACATTCAAACTAACATTACACTTACTAAAATAACTTTTAAACACTGCCTTAGACGCACAAACAAACTAATTCTTCGTCACCCTAGAACACTGAATTATGGGATACGAAATCTTTTATATAAAGGCGTTCAACTATATAACAAGCTTCCTGATGATATTAAAGAGAGTAATAGCATACAAATGTACAAGCGAAAAGTACAAAAGTACCTGGTAAATGGGTGGCATGGGTAGGTATAGGCGACTGTACCTACCAAACTTTTCCAAGTATCTTGTTTTTGTCACTGGCTCTGTTATAATAAAGGATGATACGGTCTGTTATAGTATGTGTGTAGTTTTTACGATGTTTTTATAGTGTCTCGCGTTTGAAACACTTTTATGTTCGTAATATCTGGCGTATTTCAGTATTCAACTGGGAATGAACGCACTACAAGTTAGACTTTGGGGTAAAAGTGCATTGGCACCCAGGCAATCCGTTTATGATTCGCCCTAGGACAAAACACGCATAAAATCGCAATTTTGAAATAAAAATGCCAAATCTAGCGTAGATTTAATAAATTTAAAGTTACTCAAATAATGAATATTATAAAGAGAACAGATTTGATTGTTTGATTGTATTGAATAGGCTCCGAAACTACAGGACCGATTCAAATGAAACTTGGTACAGAGATAGGTGAGACCCTGCAAACGACAAGGGCTACTTTTTGTTGCGATATAAAAATATCAGGGGGGTGCAGTTACACCTGCACACGTGAGGACCTGTACAACGCTACTGATAATGCTTTGTTAGTCGCCGAGTATTGGTCCTCAAAAATATAACGCCAGTGTCGACACGACAAGAAGAAGAAGAAGAAGAAGGGGGGTGATATGGGGGACGAAAGTTTGTAAAATGGAAAATCCAAATGGGAAATCCGATATTAGTCGCGGGGAACTGCTAAGTAACAAATAAAAACAGTCTCATAAATTACCGATTGGTAAGACGTCTGCCGATCTCCCGTTAACGACTTTTTACCAGTCATCTTACTCGGGCGGTCTAATAAAAATACCTGTCATCTAAGAGCCTTTAAAAATTTCATCGCGCGCTACCACCCCTGCCCCCCTCCCTCCTCTCAGGGCCCCCCATAAACGAAAGACATTACCGTGAGATACGGTAGATTTACGAGGGATGGAACCTGAAACGATGTACAGTCAGCACGTTAGGTTACCCATTTGAAAACAGCTTCTTATACGTAGGGAATAGAGGCGGTCCCAAGTTAAAAGTGGAGTAGTCTGCCGTGAAGCCGTGTGTAAGCATCTGCAAGGAGTTGTAAATTATATTAGCGGGATATGTTTGATCTGACGACAGATAATTTGTTTAACTGCGTCGGGGTAATGGTAATGGCGACTGGTTGATTTCATTGAAATGAATAATGATAGAAAAGTAGGTATACTTTTATGGTGAAAATAAAACTGGGTGCAATGGGATATGAATTTTGAACTTGAAATTTTGCACTATATTAATATATTTATAGTAATAATAATAAATTATAAATAATATTATTTCGCGATTTTTATAAATTCAACCTCTAAGGAAGGGGTGTGGAAATATTTATGGGAAATTCGACAAAAGCGAACGAAGCCGCAGGCCACCGTTAGTCTATTTACAAAGGTTGATGTTCAAAATGAGAGTCAATACCTATGTACACGGAAAGTACTTATATTTATTACAAGTTAGAAAACGCTACATCAGTGATCAGACAATTCGGAAAGAAAGATATAATACAATGAAGACAAATGGTTTCTTGTGCAAGAGTAATGACTAAAGTTTCATGGCGCTAGCTATGCATAATGTGGATCGGAACTTTCTGTAGTATAATGCTTGCTTGATAATGTTCGTTAACATTTTTTGTTCGCCATAGTAAATAGCTGGCTATTTAATTAATGGAGATTTATGCTTCGAGTGTGGTTTAGATAGAGAGTTAGGCTTCAAAAAGTTGGGCTTAGGCATTTTTAAGGTTCCGTGGTCCACAAGGGTCTCATACAGTTCCGCCACTTCTGTCTATCCGTCCCCGGCCTTGGACAGAGACTTTTTTTGCTAGAAAGCTGAAATTTGGCGCAAAATGTGTGTAAATAATGACACAAAAACAGTAGAATAAAATCTTGGGTACTAAGCTACCATAACTGGCGAGGTATGGTAGTAGTACCCAAGATTTTATTCTACTGTTTTCCTACAAGAAAAGAGGGAATAAAAAGATTTTTTTCGTCTAGGTTAGTGAACACGACTTCTTGATTTAGAAATTTATAGGTTTTCCCAACAGACAAGGGGCTACTTTTGGGAACCAAATAAAATTTGAGGCAGTAATACCTACAGTTAGACGAGTCCACCAATTCATTCTTAAACAGCCGATAATCGTAAATAGACGGTTAATTTGTCACAATTCCCACACAAAATGTGTGAACTCGACCCATAATGAATATAAAAAGCAAATAATCACGACTATAAGAGCTTGATTAATTAGTAAAAGTCGACCTGAAATGAATAGTTTGGTTCCAAAACGTAGATAAGTAGTTAAAAATATCGCACTTCTGCACTATTTAATTATTTTGGGGTAGTAAATTAATAGTAACTCATTATACGTTGGCTAGACAAGACAAGCTACTATAGCTTTACACACACGTACCCCAATATGCATTCATGTCATGTGAGCGCGTACAGTGCGTACATTTTGTATGACAGACAAGAGCTCGCACGCATATTTTAATAATAACAAGACACGGGTTTACGAATTTAACATTGTACATAAAACATATCATTTTCACAGCACTAATTTACATTTCCCGATGAAAGACTCATGTTTTTTCGACCTTGAGATTAAATATAAACTTTGTTTTGGTTCTCTGCATTATAGTTTTTCACAGCTCCAATACACTCTAACAGTAGAGACGTTAGGATAATGTCAAATTTTATCGCGATTTCGATGTTGGTTTCATAGATAAAGTTGTTAAATTTGGGCACCAGAATGTATATTTACAACGAATCTAGCGATATATATTTTTCTGTGGTTGGTGCTTCCATATTGAAGACGATGAGCATCACTTTAATGTTTGGTAACATTTTAAGGTAACTTGGCATTATGTAACAAGACTTACTTACCTACACGCATCTTCTAAAGACTTATTGACCGTTCTATATTATGCACCATGGTTCAACTTTGTTACTAATATATTACAATCCATGTTATGTTCTGGCCAAGTTTGGCTGCAGCTAACTAAAACTGCTCTTCTCGGATGCTAGTAAATACATAATACAAGATTTTGGGATTACAGAGATTTTGGTACAGTTTACTTGAATAGCTCATTTGTTTAAATTAATTAAAATTATTTCGTCGTATATTTATTTCGACTTCCTTCCACGTTTCTTTAACTTGGCAGTAAAAAAAGTTATTTCCAATATTGTTGTGCGATTTTTTAAGGTGGCTATTTTTCTACAAATAAAGGTAAATGAACTAAAAATTTTTCATCTCACCTGTTCGGAAAGTTCAACTTTCATGTGTAGATAGCCGGGTGGGAAATAGCTTTTCCCTTCTACTTTATACTCCACTCCTACTATTGAATAAAAGGCCACTATCGAGAGTATCGATAGTTATTGCAATAGTCAGAGCTGTATCAGCTATCGATAGTGATTTTAGTATTGAACTTTGATACTGTCGATAGTATTGCTATCTTTCGATAGTATATTAACGGAGCTATCGATACTATCATTACTAGCGGTAGACTATCGATACTATCGATACTATTGCTTTTGCCTAGACTATCGATACTATAGATATTTTATAGACACTATTGCTTTTGCATAAACTATCGATAGTCAATCGATACTATCGATATTTTATCGATACTATTGCCTTTGCCTCAACTATCGATAGTCTATCGATACTATCGATATTTTATCGATACTAGCGCTTTTGCCTCAACTATCGATAGTCTATTGATACCCTTGATCTCCTCACAGTCGAAATGAAAAATAGTATGTTTAACTCGGGTGAAACCACCCATTCCACTCTCGAGCTATTGGAAAATTCTCGAGTGAAATGGTCACTTTCGTCCCTTGTATAAAAATCTACTAATTATTTTATAATTTATCTTCTATACATATAATAAAACTGTAAAACCGATGCGTCTGTACATTGAGTATTTTTACCAAAAACTAATTGAGGGTGATGTAAAATAGTAACAGAATAGGTATCTACAACTTTTAATTTTTTGTCTGTTTATCTATTTGTCTGTTTGTACACGCTAATTTCCGGAACTTCTGCACGGATTTAAATGATTTTTTGTTATTGTGTAGCTATTGATTTTGGGCAAATACTAGGCTATAACTTATTTCGAAGATCGAAGTACCAGACGTGGAACCTTAGCAGTACACTTAAATGAAGAGACATATGAAAGCAGCATTTTCAATTGACGTACAAAAATTGAAGGTCTGGAGCAACTGATATGGAACCCTAGCAGCTTAGCTTAACTATAAGAGATATGAATAGATCGCCTTAAGGAACATTGTTCAGTGTGATGAGCACTTTATATTGACGTACACAAATTGAAGGTCTGAAGCAACTGACATAGAACCCTTGCTGCTCAGCTCAACCATAAGAGATATGAATAGAGCGCCTTAAGAAACATTGTTCTGCGTGATGAGCACTTTCATACCCCGAGAGGATCTGCGTCAGCCGGAAAGTAACCGACCCGTGTTTCCGTCCAACCCATCTGGACAAGACGGGATGGACGGCCTCCACTGCCCGGCGACGGGACTCGGTAGGATGGTCACCGAGTCCCTCAACGAGTCACCGCCGCCACTCTTCTAAAGCCTGGCGCCCGCTGCTCCTAACAGACGTGGAGCCAACTTCTCAAAGTGGGCCAAGAACCCCCACTTGCTGTCCAGCACGACACCGAGATACTTCAGTGTCGGCCGGACTGGAATGGGGGCTCCTCCCAACATGATGTTGGACTCAGAGAGCGGCCCTCGTCGGCGGCCGCAAAAACAAATGGCCTCCAACTTGTGGAGGGCCACCTCCAGGCCCAGCCGGTGGATGCGGCTCACCACCGGCGCCACTCCAGCGGTGGCCAGCACCTGTGCAGCCCAGAAATGAGAACCCCGGGCCATCACCAGTGTGTCGTCGGCGTAACAGCATTACGTCCACGCCGCGCAGATTCGCGCAGCGCCGAACGTAATCATAGCCGATGTTCCAGAGCAAGGGGCCAAGGATGGACCCCTGAGGATCACCGGCCGTCATCCACCGACGACCACCAACACCGTCTCTGGCGGGGATTACTACTGCCCGATCTGACAGGTAGTTCCCCACCAACCGCAAAAGATACGGAGGCACTCCATGGAACCGGAGTGCCTCCATAATTATCTGCCAAGGGAGGGAGTTGAAGGCATTTTTGATGTACGACACTACCACCAACATCCCTCCCCCCGAGACCGCCTCCTCAGACAGGTCCCGCAGCCGGCCGTACCCAAACTACGAGTCGGCTAAATTGGGGCCAACTTCCTCTAGGTGCTTGACGATGCGGGCAGCGACTACTCGCTCCAGGAGCTTGCCCGCCTCCTCCAGCAGCACGATAGGGCGGTACCCAGAGGGATCTTCCGCTGGCCTCTCCTCTTTACAGAGGAGCACCAGGCGACCCTCTTTCCACCGCCGGGGGAACAACCCCTGCTGCAGGCACTCATTAAAGAGACCCCGCAGTTGGAGTTCCAGCGTCCTGGACTCTTCTGACAGAGCCAGGACCCAGGCTCGGGCGTGGATGCCATCGAGACCCAGAGCCATCTTCTTGCCATGAAGGCGTAAGACGGCCGCTCCTAGCTCCCCCTCAGTAAGCTCAGGCACGTCCTGAGTGCCTGAGGTCACCGCCACCGTGGATTCCATGGTCGGAGGCACAAAGTTGTTTCCCCGCGTGGGAAACAGCGTCCCGATCACGGCGTCTAGGGTGCTGGTCACTGGGGGGTCCAAGGAGTGAGCTTTTGCCGAACTAATTTGTATGGCTTGCCCCATGGATCCCCCTCGAGTGACCCAAGCAGCTCCCCCCAAGTCACCGCTTTGGACCGGCTTATGGAAATACGCAGTGCCACCGCAGATTCGCGGTACACTGCGTACGGACAGTCCTCCTCCGAAGCGTCGTGGCTTCGCCGCCGGCGACACCGCTGGAATGCGCGGCGGCGCTCGACGCACTCGCGGCGGAGCTGGGCGATCTCCTCCGACCACCAGTAGGTGTTGCGTGGGGATGGCACGGATCTTATGCGAGGCATAGCCGCGTCGCATATTCGCGACATGACCTCGCACACTGTCCGAGCCCCCTCGTCTACGTCCACTGGTGGCGGCGCCTGAGGCCACGTCTGGGCAAGTGCCGCTTCAAGCAGCAATTCTTTGTCCTGTCGTCTCAACGCCCACCGCGGACCGTCCAACCACGGCAGGTTGGGGCCGACCAGCACGACTGGAGGCGATGCGGAGACGCTGAATCTGATATATCTGTGATCAGACAGCGTCTCCTCGTCCTCCAGCACTAGCCAACCCCGAACGCGGCGCGCCAGGGGAAAAGTCGCGAACGACACGTCCACGATGAACCCCCCATTGTGGCGCACACACGTATACCGCGGTTCAGGCAGTCCGCACTCGACCGTCCACTCCTCCAGGACTGGGCCGCGCGCATTTGTAACCGGAGAACCCCAAGCCGACGATTTGGCATTGTGGTCTTCGAGCACGAGGACCGGCTGCGAAGAGCAACGGCCGACGGCAACGCCCAGCTCCGCCAAGAAGGTGTCGAAGTCAGCGAGTGGCCGGTTGGGGGAGAAGAACACTCCCACTACGACCAACTCGCCGACTCTAGCCATTGCGAACCCCCTACCTCCGTAGGTGTTAGTGAAGGCGGGGGAGGGGTTTTGTCTCTCCTTATTAGGGCCACCAGGCCATTCTGATCGCCGACCCAATCCGCTCGAGAAGGAATACGGTAGGGTTCGGCGATCGCCACCACGTTTGTGTTCCACTCCGTCGCAGTCTGGATCAAGAGATCCTGAGCCGCGGCGGAGTGGTAAACGTTGGCTTGGATGAAATGGAGATCACCCATGGGTGACTGACCTTCATTTCAACCACCTCCGCGCTGGCCTGAGTGTCTGGTTTGGCAGGCGGTGGCTTTTGCTTGCCGGCCGCGGCCTTCTTCGAGTCCACCTTCAGTTTCGGACCCCCGGCAAGGTGGTCTGCCTTTTTACCCGCTGCCTCGTAAACTGGGAAGTGACCGCAGCGACGACAATTGTTGCTGCGGTCTACGCCTGCCTTGCATTGGACCGCGACATGGCCCGGCGTGAAGCAGCGGTAGCATCGGCGAGGGAGTGGGTCAAGGACCGTCACCCTTGCCTATCAGCAGCTTGGAAGCCGCTATTTTCTTGGCAGCGGCCACCGGACACCGGATGAATACAGTGCCTGTGCCCTACCGTTGGTCCATTTTAATTTCGCCGGACACGATGCTGTCCGGAAAACACTCACCCACTCGGCACACGGCCTCTTTGAGCTCTGTCAGCGTGACAGAGTCGTCAAGGCCGGTGATGCGGAGGCTCCCCTTCAGCTCGGGGCGATCCAACAAATTGAAGGTCTGAAGCAACTGATATAGAACCCTAGCAGCTTGGCTCAACTATAAGAGAAATGAATAGAGCACCGTAGGAAACATTGTTCAGCGTGATGAGCTTTTTCTGTTGAATTACACAAATTGAAGGTCTCGAGCAACTGACATATAATCCTAGCAGCTCAGCTCAGCAGACTGATTTTCAAACACTCAATGTAATCCTATTGTCTCCAAGTTACGATCTGGTGACGGAAACCTGGAGAAATCGAGAGAATCCTTCAGATTTTATAGGCATGTATACCATATAATTATGCTACAGCATTAATTTAGGTATTTAAACGTTTACATTCAGGAGTCATAATTTGATGGTGCTAACCTTAGTAGTTCGTGGAATACTTTCATCATAGACAGTTTGTCGAAATTCTGTTGAATTACTGTATTATTAATGAAAGATCAAAGTCAATTGGCTCTATTTTTTATACTACTTATCACTAACTAACGGAAATTGAACTACGAGTATAAAAAAAGTCTTACTTACTTTACGTTATAGGAGAAATGGTAGGGAGGCCTTTGCCCTGCAGTGGGACACGACAGGCTCCTAATAATAATAATAACTTTACGATAGTAGTAACTTACAAACCAACCTTTGAGTAGGCTAGGGACACAATAAATAAATGCTAAACCGCATTCATCTATTGCGGTAGGAAGGTTTGAGTCAGACTTTTTTCTGAACACTAAAACTAAAATTACCTATATATTTTTTACAAACGAATAAAAAACTGCCTTCAATAAAGTAATATAAAAAGTTAAAAAAAAATGCTTTACACTTTTACTAAGAAAGATATACGACATGCGAAATTTTCTTAAGGAGGATGGCGAGGTGATAGTAACCTATCTAAAAAAGAGTGCCTATTGACCTTGATTTTTCATTCTTCTCTTCTCCTTACGACATGGTAGACTAAGAGATCATTATAGCTGGATGGCGACTGGAGTATAAAATATTTTGTATCATCGAGTCCACGCGTACGAAGTCGCGGGCAACAGCTAGTTTGTAATATGCAAATAGTCTGTAAGGCATGTTGATACCACATCTACTGCTAATATGTTAGGTATGTATGTAAATGTGCACACGTCATTCTCTCGCATGCACGTGTAAATAAATTATCTTATTTATTTTTCTAAAGCGTTAATTTTTTGCACAGTCAGAGAGGCTTACCTAATTTGAAAATTTATGATTATACTATAACTTTTTTGTATTGTAACCGTGCATTTTGTGCTGTATTTTTTCGTGTGTTATGTGATGTCTATTTAATAATAAATATTTTTTCTTTGTTTCTTTCTTATTTACACATGCCATTTTTCAGTGCAGGACGCCAAGATAAGTAGGTACACGTTATTTATAATTACCACGTATGTAGTTAATCTATCTTTTCTATGGTTGTTTGCGCTTTCGTTCATTTACACGTTGTACTTACGGTGCACCTATTAACGGTTATCAGGTTAAATTGCCCAATATCTACGTTATAATAATTAAATTGCATCACAAAGACTCTGCGAGTACTGGTTGTTTCGCCTGAATTTCATGGTAAAGGCTTCACGCGTGAACGGATTATTGATTGCTTCATAAGCTTCATTAATTAACGTTGATGAATTTTATTTTTAGCCGGATTAAACGTAATGGGGTTCACACAAGCCGAAGTGTCGTGCCACACTTTGCCTTTTTACGGCTGTATGAATTAAAAAACGGACAGGACTTTACTTCTTCTTTAGCCACCATAGGTTAAGACCTCCTTCAGCTGGCATACCATATTTACTGGTCTTGACCAATTTCCTATCACATGAGGTCTTCGTCGTGAGCGTCTCTTGCTCCACGGTCTCCAGGATCCACTGCACCACTGCCTTGCACCGCGATCCTTGTTTACAGGCGACATGGCCAGCCCACTTCCACTTCAAATTCGCAACTCATTTAGTAACATACAAATAATAAATACATATTTTTAAAAAACACACTACTGCTGACTGGACGAGCATGAATAAAGTGCTAGAAAGGTGCGCTAGATGGCGTAAGTAACTTCTTGTAGCAGTCAACCCTATCGCGTGGCATGATATTACGTCACTGAATAGGTTTAGTGTATTGTGATGCATATTCCAGAGATGTAAGAATGAAATTATCTTGCAATCGATTTCTGTAGGTGTCTAAACGAGAATGTGCTTGACTCATTGAGTAGATATTTCTCTGAATTTTATTGCTAAGTCAAACTTCTGTACGAAGTACTAGTACTTATTCTGTGGCTATGGCGACTAGGATAACAGATAGGCATACATAAATACGTTTATTCATCCATGAGTATGACCATGAGTTACAAATGCTTGGGTACGTATTACAATGCCGAATTTGAAAAAAAACAAATTTCATAAGCCCTACGGAAGGCCGAATAATAAAATGCCGAATGTTTATATTTTCGAAATTTATTTTCGTTTATATGATCGAAAGTTTTAATTACCGAAAGTTTAAAATCCCGAAAATTCAAAATACAGAATCTTATAAGACCTATAATCGGAACGCCGAATACTAAAATGCCGAATATTAAAATACCGACTGTTTATATGACCGAAAGATCAATATACTATAAGATTTCAAACCCGATAATAAAAAATACCGAGTTTTATAAGACCGATGAATGTAACGCCAAACAAATTGTATACCATTGAGATTGAGGTTCATTGAGAAAAACAAATTTTAGCTGACCCTGACTCGCCGTGGTCCTTTGCCGTGGTACTAGTCTGCCCGACACTAGTGTGATTCAAAAGCCGGAGGCGCGGTGGGAGAGCAGGCCTCGCCCGCTGTAGCTCGCCTCCAGCTCGCAAGGGAGCCTGAGATTCGCTACGCTAGGGCGAAAGGGCTGCACTTCCCACAGCGCCGGAGAAGAGCGAAACCTATGCATGCTGCTACATGCATGCCTGCTTGATTGCTTGCATGCTGCATAAGCCTACCGCACGGTTAATCTTACTTACGGGATTTTGAACTTCGGTATACCAACTATTTTAAACATTCGGGATTTTAATCTTTCGGGATTTAGAACTTTCAGTTATTTGAAACTAGACATATTGAGCTTCGGCATATCGGGTATAGGTATTTCATACGTTCGGTATTTTGATTTTCGACGTTTTAAGCGTAGGTATTTCATTTGTAGGTATTAAGAACTTTAGGTATTATAATTCGCACCCAAACGCTCGTGCTCATCACACAAACATTTGCCCCTTGCGGGATTCGAACCCACAACCTCTGGTTTTGTAGTCCGGAGTGCGAACTACTACACCAAGACGGTCGTCATTAATTTTACATTACTTATTTGCCGTATCCCCTTACTTTTTCACGTACTTAGGTAATAGGACTGAATTCGGGTTTTTACTAAAGATCGTCCAAAAACTTCAGGTGTCTCAATGAGCGATTGAGAGAAAACTAGTAGGAGTTACACTATGAGGCCATAAAATAAACGATTTTTATGTGTTAATTAGTTTTAAAACAATATTTCCAAAACTTCCCGCCCCGTTCACGGGATAAAAACACGAAATGTATGATTTAATGCAGTTTTATTAGGTTCCTTCATTTTTCATCTTTCAATTGATATGATGTCATAATAACTACCTATATATACAGCTACCAGCACATGAGATTATCTTTAACTATTTTCGCCCCTATTACTTACGATGCAGCAGTCTTTGTTCTGTCAGGAATTTATTACGTTTGAATCGTTACTATGCCAAAAGTGATGGGTTTTTCTATCTTGAAATAACTCAGACACAGCTCCGCAGTCAGGAAGTTAGTGGTGTTAAAGCACGTTAGGCCGTTGGTCCTGCGCCTGATCTCTCTACGGTCATGTTGGACTGCCGTCTCACCGAATTATGAGAGTAAAGGAACAGAGAGTCCACCTGTGTATTGCGCACACACTTGTGCACTATAATATCTCCCGCGCTGTCGGCTAATCTCTGTCGAGATTGGCCACTGTAGTTGCAATTTGGCTTGGAGGGACATTTGTGGTTAAAATGATGTAACTTAATTATACTCCGTTAGTTTGAATACCTCTCAAGTTCCGTGAAAGCTCTTCTCTATCTTATAAGGCACTTATGCATAACTCAGTTAAGAATTGCCTACACTCAACTACTGAAGTTGAGGGTCTGCAGCTGTGTCAATGACTCTTATTGTTAAGTCAGCACATCGACTTCCAGATGGCTCAAGCCTCTCTAAGATATAAGCTAGTTTTCCTATGATTTACAATGAATAAAATCTGTTTGTTTAAAAGCTACGGTGACAGAGACAGACATACTTAGCGTGTAAACTTACGCATGCACTGCTTTGCAAAGACCGCACCTCAACTATATTATTAAAATAACCGGTGGAGGCAAATCATCAGCGCGTGGTGCAGCCTAGATGCTGACCACCACCCTCAGACATGAGGGAGCGACAAAAAACAGAGAGAGATTTCGGGAGAGAATATAATCGGTCTTACAGTTCTTGAGTTTTGAGTAATTAATTTTTAATTAGAATATTAAAAGTTTTTTAGATATTATAACATTGTACTCTTATGTTAATAATTATACTACATAAAATTCAAAAACCACAACTAATACTCATTTACATACTACAGTATGAATCTATTTCTTTCGTTATCATAATCATTCCTCATAAATTATATTTTATGAATTGTTCTTCCTCATCCTATTCATTTTGCGTAGAGCAATGAATATCAAAGCGACATTTCAACTTATTGCTCTTTTTTTTTAATTATACTAATTCTGTCTCTAATATTCGTCAAAAAGACTACGAGTACTTAGACGTTTAAATTAAGAACAATAAATCTCAGATTATGCTTAAAAGTCCCTTCAAAGGAAAACATGGTAAGACAAGAGTTTGGGAGAAATGTCTCGACAGGCAATGCGTCCCTATCTATCAACGTCGAGCCAGGGGAACCCACCATTAGGTCCTAATTGACAGTTAAACACAAACAAATATGGACCTTGAGCCAGCAGCTGTAGGGTCGTGTTCGGCGAATATCACGGGCCCAATTTTCAGGGGACGGCGAACCACGGAATAGATGTGTTTTAATCCAAAGAAAAATAAGTTGTTTGAAAAAAAATAATCTTGAAGCTTTATTAATGGCATTTCGGCAAGCGTGTACGAGAAACGTTAGCAATTTATCATCTATTAATAAGTGGTTGAAAATATATATTGCCATGATTTGATACAGTTATATCAGTGCGTGAGAACGTTTCTAAGAACTTACACGATGTAAAATAAGAGCCAAGTTCAGAAATTCAGATTCGTTCGAGATTAAAAAATGGACAAAATTGTTTTTTCAGCCATACATTTGGTGTTCCATTCTTTTTAGCTTGGTATGTTCTTATAACACGAAACTTGCCTCTAGTTTCAGCCCAAAGAATTTGTTGTGTATTTAGGTAATACTGAAAAACCGTTGGACCTTCTTCCACATACATGTCATTTCACATGTATATGTAGTCACCGCAAATATCTGACCACGACGTCGGCCGCAACCTGGCTGTGATTGGTTTACTATCTCTGCCAGTTCAGATTAATTCGTGAAGGGTTTACATAATATTGTAGAAGAGGGTTGCGATAATTAACACCCTAAAGTTATTGGCTTAGCAGTTTCAACTTCTCGAGGTGGTTGTCTAAGATCTCAAGGCTAATTCCAATCGGATATGTATCTTGGCGGAAATTATTCAAAACTTGTCCCTTTGGCAGCAAGGTAATTAATAATAATAATCTATTAATACTCGTAAATATTAGAAAACATCCCTGTACCTGAATCAATATTCTAAATATGTATTGGCTATATGATCTTCCGTTTCCGGTCGTTGAAGTGTAAACATCACTGTGATTCTATCCGTAACAAATCGTTTTGTAAAATAGCCATAAATTGCTTAAGTCGACAACACTATTAAAAACTATATTAACAGTGCTCCGGTGGACGCAGAAGAAATAAATTTCTGGGATACTAACGAGATCTATCCAGGAAAGTGCAGGAGAAAATTCACAACAACATTTAAGGTTAGAACATTCAAGTACATACAAAATCTGCCAAAGATAATATTTGTTTTGTTTTAAATATCAGTTTGTTAAGTTGACATTAACTCCAGTGTAGCTAGTACAAAAAAAAACTACTTATTATAGTACGTTCCATTTCACGTTAATTTGTACAAAATATGGAAGAACAATTCCAACTTTTATTCGACAATATGAAGATAGAAATGCAAAAGCAAACAGCTGAGCTAACTGAATCACTTACAAAAAACCTAATGGATAGGATGGATGAAAAACTGACCCCTATTATTAAATAAAATGAACAATTAAAACAAAAAGTGTAATCTAGAGAAAGAGATGGACCAATTGAAAAGAGAAAACAAAAGTAAAAACATAATTATTTTTGGGCTGGAAGAGGGAGAAAACTCAACATCGGAGCTATTTAAATGTATCAAGGTGACTCTCAAAGAAGACTTACACATAAATATAGAGCAACCTGAAATAAACAAACTATACCGCTTGGGAAAAAATATAGATCAGCAAAAATCAAGACCGGTGCTATGTTCTTTTATAAATGCATGGAGAAAAGATGAAATTATGAAGAAAAGGAAGAGCTTTAAGAACATTTTTGTGTCGGAGGATTACTCGAAGGAAGTTTTGGAGAAAAGGAAAGCACTGATACCACAATTGAAGGAAGTAAGAGAAAAGGGAAATACAGCTTTTCTGTATTACGACAAACTGGTAGTCAAAGAATCCAACACTGAAAAAAGGAAAAGGAAACCAACTACCTCACCGTCACCATCCAAAACTCAACCTAGAAAACAGCAAATCCTACACTCTGCCAAAGGTAACAGGAAAAATGCTTTCGATGCAATGAGACCCAGATCGAACTCTTTTACCAATAAACAATAGCAACTAACTGGTAAACGGAAAATCCATACAAACTACGAGAACAAACAAACAGAAGAAATAAATTTTCCCCCAAGCCGACTGGTCCTCGTGGGGGACAAAGACCCCCCAACAACACAGAAAAACAACTACAAAGAAACAAAAATATACGTCGCAGCCCTTAACGCCCTGACTCTAAAAAATGAAGAAAATCTTATAGATATATTATTGCACTTGAAAAAATGACCGCCAGAGGCGGGAATCGAACCCGCGTTCCTCGCATGCCGGGCGATTGCCTAACCTCTCGGCCACCCTGGCGTTGGCAGAGCCTGTCGAAATTTTCAAGTGCTTCTTAACGCTGTAATACCGCGTTGCTTTCATCAATGTTATTGAGATTACACCCTCAACACTCGAAAGAAATACTATTGCAAGTATTTAACAACCGAAAGATGAAGCTTGCAAATACTATAAATTATTGTTTTTAAGTGATAAGCATTCACTTTGCAATCTAAATACATTATTGCACTTGAAAATATGACCGCCAGAGGCGGGAATCGAACCCGCGTTCCTCGCATGCCGGGCGATTGCCTAACCTCTCGGCAAACCCTCCTCTGGCGGTAATTTTTTCAAGTGCAATAATATATTTAGATTGCAAAGTGAATGCTTATCACTTAAAAACAATAATTTAAATCTTATAGAACTAGCAACTGCGTTAAAATAAATTAAATGGGATAAAGTCGGCCTCAGTAAAGTAAGACGAATGGGAGAAAGAATTATTTCTCAGCCAGACTTCTTACTGTACCATATTGGAACGACGCCAGGCCACCATGGCGTTGGTTTCATCGTCAAAAAATACCTTGAAAAATCTATAGAAGGATTTATAGAAATTTCGGAGCGCATAGCCATGATGAATATAAAGTTACCGGGATATAAAGATACGTGGTCTATTTTACAAATATATTCACCAACAAAAGAATCGGACTTGGAAACAATTGAGAAATTCTACCTTGATTTAAATAACACTATCCAAGAACATGCACACAAAAACCTAATCGTCATGGGAGACTGTAATGGCCAAATTGGAGCAAAACACCCAGGAGAAGAGACAGTACTAGGACTATTTAATAACAGTAAAAAAAGAAGAAGCAGAAATGGAGAAAAACTTATAAACTTTACACTAGAAAATAACTTAACCATTCTAAACTCGTTGCATATAAAAAACACAAAGAAAATGTGGACATGGATTTCACCAGATGGGAAAACAAAGAATGAAATCGATTTTATAATGACCAATAGAAACAAATGCTTTACAAATTTTGACGTCATCAACAAATTTAACTTCAATACAAACCATAGACTGATAAGAGCAAATTTAAAATCAGTACAACCAAAAAATCCTAGACCGAGACAGGAACTAACCATTGGTAAGCTCAGCAAACATCAAATGGAGCTACTGGTAGTCACCCTAAGAGATAAATTCATAGACTTCAAAGAGAACACAATGAACATGGGAACTCAGGAAAAATAGAACTGTATAGAAGATGCTATTCGAGTGCAATTACAACACACTGCTACGATCAGATCTAAACCAAGAAAAAGGCTGACAACTAAGACTATGAAATTACTAGAGCAAAGAAACCACCTAATCAGCGCAAAAGAAGTAAAAGATAGAAGAAGTCAATTAGCGAAAATTTGTAAAGATATCAAAGAAAGTATAAGAACAGACAGAAAAATGAATAGAATGAAGATTATAGAAAAATATATAGCCAAAACGGGAGGTGTTAAAAAAACTCATAAAGAATTAACAAATTCAAAAGACTGGATCGCAAAAATTAAAAATGACAGTGGAGAATGGAAACACCACAGAAAAAACATATTAGGAATCGCCACATCTTATTACAAAAAAATATATGAATGCAACACCGCTCGAGACAAAATTGACCTAGCGGGAATCTCAAATATCACTATCATCCTTCAGACTGAAGTAATAAAAGCTATAGATAGTCAAAAAAGAGACAAAGCACCAGGGCCCGATGGTATAAACAACGACATCCTAAAAGAAAGCAAAGAAGTTCTCACACCAGTACTTACTGACATGTTTAACGAGATACTAAATACTGAAATCATCCCTCGGCAATGGACAGAATCAAATATAATTCTTCTGTATAAGAAAGGAGACAAATATGAAATCGGGAACTACCGCCTTATCAGCCTTATGTCCAACATATACAAGGTATTTGCCAAGATCATTCTAAATCGGATTGAGAAAACATTAGACGAACACCAACACATTGAGCAAGCGGGTTTTCGTAAAGACTATTCAGCGATCGACCACATCCATGTAGTGCGCCAAGTTATGGAGAAATATAAAGAATACCAATGTACCTACTACATCGCTTTTATCGATTATAGCAAAGCATTCGACTCTTTGTTTCACGAAAAAATATGGGAGTCATTAAAAGAACAAGGAATTGAACACAAATACATCCGCTTAATAAAGAATGTTTATAGCCAGAGTACTGCGAGAATTCAACTAGAAAAGAAAGGCGAACTTTTCAGAGTAGGCAAAGGCGTACGACAAGGAGATCCCCTGTCACCAAAAATATTCTCGGCGGTACTAGAACCAATATTCAGAGGTCTAAATTGGGAAACTCTCGGTATCAATGTAGACGGTGTCCGGTTAACTCACTTGAGATTCGCAGATGATATTGTATTATTTGCAAAATCCCCGGAAGACATAACAAAAATGATAAACGAACTGGCAAAGGCAAGCGAGAAGGTAGGTTTGAAACTGAACCCGGAAAAAACAAGAGTAATGACAAACGGAAAAAGAAATACTATAAATTATTAGAATAGTTATTTACGGGATTGCTACCATGTACCTTTTTATTTTCGAGTTTCCGATATTTCGGCGCTGTTGCAAGCGCCATGATCACGGAATAACTGAAGATCTTGCGGGTGGGATGTTATGGGCAAACATATCGGTCTACCCTCCTTCTAAGTCTTTTATTGCGTTCACCTCCGGTACCACTGTTTGCAAACTCACTATTTTCTCGCGTCTGTTCTCGACACACAACATTAACAGTATCCGACCGCGAAACTACACTTGGTTGGTTTTTTCGGTTTTTGCACATTCGAATCACTGGATTCCAGACACTTGACAATTTAAACCCGTCCTCGCGATTGAAATTTTTGTATTTGGTGATTTCAATTGCTTCTCTGACCAATCTTGGTATGTAATGGCGTTCTGTCGAAATGATCTAAGGGTTATGAAACTCAATCCAATGATTTGGACCTGATTCCAACAAATGTTCCGCGATCGCCGATTTTTGAATGTCATTGTTCTTGACCGCCTTAATGTGTTCCTTCATTCGGCACGCTATGGTACGTTTAGTTTGGCCGATATATGAACTACCACAGCTGCAGTCAACCTTGTAGACACCAGGTTTATCTAAGGGGAAACAGTCTTTAGGCAAACGTAGACATTGTGTCACTTTTCTTAATGGAGTGAAGACAGTATTTAGTGAATATTTATTAAGTACATTTGAGATCTTGTCTGTCACTCCTTTTAAATATGGCAAGTATAACGGCTGTCTGTCTACTGTATCTTTCTGTTGTCTTACTCTGTGTCTAGGTGGAAGCTTCCCTGTATATCCATTGTTCTGTAAGACCCGCCGAACATGTTCTAGCTCTTGGTTTAGATGTTCTCCATCACACAGATCATAGGCTCGGTTTGTCAATGAGGTCACTACAGAATTAAGATGATGAGGGTGATGATGCGAGGCGGCGTTGAGATAGCGGTCAGTGTGAGTAGATTTTCTGTAGACAGAGTGACTCAATGAACCGTCACTCCGCACACGAATCTGCACGTCCAAAAATGCAATACTTCTGTCTTCTTCTACCTCGTAGGTAAAGTTTATATTCTGATGGATGCCATTTAAATTTTCCAAGTGAGATTCTACGTCTTGATTGTTTCCCCTTAATATACAGAAAACGTCGTCTACATACCTCTTCCATAGTTTAATCTCAGTGGGTGCAGTGACAAGGGCTTTTTCTTCAAAAAACTCCATCCAAATATTTGCAACCACTGGAGCTACGGGACTACCCATGGCGACTCCGTCTATTTGGAGGTAGTACTGACCCCTGTATATGAAAAAATTCGTGTCTTCACTCCATTAAGAAAAGTGACACAATGTCTACGTCCGCCTAAAGACTGTTTCCCTTTAGATAAACCTGGTGTCTACAAGGTTGACTGCAGCTGTGGTAGTTCATATATCGGCCAAACTAATCGTACCATAGCGTGCCGAATGAAGGAACTCATTAAGGCGGTCAAGAACAATGACATACAAAAATCGGCGATCGCGGAACATTTGTTGGAATCAGGTCCAAATCATTGGATTGAGTATCATAACCCTTAGATCATTTCGACAGAACGCCATTACATACCAAGATTGGTATCTTCATATAAATACAAAAAGCAAACTATTTAATACTTGCATACTACCAGTTCTCATGTACGGCAGCCAAACATGGACATTAACAAAGAACACGACTAGCAAACTTGCAACATGCCAAAACGCAATGGAAAGGAGCATGATGAATGTGAAAAAGTCAGACCGAATGAGAAACCAATTAATAAGAAGTAAAACAAAGGTTATAGACATAACGTGTAAAATTAGACGGCTTAAATGGAGGTGGGCAGGCCACATGATAAGAGGAAAAGACAAATGGAGCTAATTTCCTAGAAAAGGTAAAAGGAAAAGAGGTAGGCCACAAAAAAGATGGGATGACGATATAAGACAAGTGGCAGGCGTCACATGGAACAGAGTGGCTCAAGAAAGGCATGAGTGGAAAAGGTTGGAGGAGGCCTTTGTCGACTGGCAAACAGATCTACAGAAAATAAGTAAAATTCAACTAAGAGACTAGATTAAGGTTTACATTAAATTTAAGTTTTCTATGTATTCATGTAATTTATAACTGTAATATGGATCTGAATAAAAGGCTATATTATTATTATAAATGATCTGACCGAGTATCGGACCCGGGAACTCAGAGGTGGCGACACTTTAGAAACCGGGGCCAAAGTCTGCTAAATTTCGTAAAAAAAATTGGAACATAATCTTAATTGCTTGATTTTGACAAGCCCATAGCTAGAACTGTCAAAATTTTGCTATTTGATTTTAAATTTTGCTTGCGGAATTTTAGATTTGGGATTCCGGCGTGCGAGTAGTCACTTAAACACATCAAAGTTTATTTTAATTTTGCCAAGATTTCATTTGCTGCTGCAAAACCGTTTAGACTAAATTGAACCACGGCGAAATTCAATGTTATTATTCAGATATCGCAAGAATGGCTGTCAAAATCAATGATAAGAAAATTAATGTCTTACATGATCCCGTCCAAATAGAATACATTACATAAAGGTAGGTAGTAAGTATCTTGGATGGAATTGCTTCTACCTAATTTATAGCATATACGGCAAAACACATAAAAGATTCCAGCATTGATCAACAGAACCATGACAAAGACATAGTGATATTTCTCATATTTTATGCGCGTGAAACTTATACGGTCGACAAACAAGAAAAACATTTTGCAGACTGTAAAAAATGTCTCCCTGGCGAAAAACAACTTCATAAAGACTGTAATGGAACAAAAGACGGTGGGTTCGGTAAATTGAGCATTGTAAAAAATTGGCCAAGTGCGAGTCGGACTCGCGCACTGAGAGTTCCGTACAAACGAAGAATGTTTTAAGACGAATTTGCGGTTTTCAGACTCTTTCCTTTACTTGTATTATAAGACCTTCCATCTTCCCAAATTTCATGATTCTAGGCCTATGTGAAGTATCCTATTATAGGGTACTTTCCATAGGCATATAATAGGTTTTGTTTTCTCTAAAATGTTAGAAAATACGGAAAAGGCCATATCTTCAGATTCCCCTAATTTAGAAGCTTTATTTTTTCACAGCTTCAAAAAACCACCGCCATAAGTATTTGATGTTAATTTTAACTTTATACCTTCACGCATACCTGTGAAAAAGGCTCTTGTTGACATACAGACAATAAAGTGATTATTTCCTGCATTAATAAGGGTTCCTGTTTTCCTTTTGAGGTACGGATCGGCTTTTTCTTCTATATAACTTACAATTATTAATTAATAATTGTAAATTAAAAAAAATTGCTGTAAACATTGCAGTGTAGCACTTTAATGTTAAAATAATGGTATTATGTCGTGGCATTTGGCTCATTATGTCATGATAAAAGTATATAACATGCCTCGATTCGGAGATTGGGTAAGACAGCATTTAGTCAGACGTTAAGGTTACTGCCTTTACCCTAATTGTGCTGAGAAATGTAAGAGCGCAGCTGTAGAGTAATGTGGAAATACAGAGTAAAACTTATTTGGTAAACTTCGACATAACAAAAAACGTCTCTTCTGTTTTGTGGCACAAAATCTTTTGAAAGCTTTTGAGTCAATGTTTTGAGTACCAATGGAATAATTTTATACATAAATTATAGGACCAGACGGGAGAGAACGTGGCACTGACTGACCTCTATAATACAAGTACGCTGGACTAGTCATTGTCTAAGAAACGACAGATAACTTTTGTGCAGAATCAAAGCGCCCCCACCGAGTGTCCAGGGAACTAAAATAGAATAATTTGCATATGTATATGTCAACTCTCATTAGTTGGCATATACATATGCAAATTATTCTATTTTATATGGACGTTTACCACACGCTCACTACAGTCGTCAGCGCCGAAATGGCGATTTTTAAATGGCTTCATTTTTAGGTTGACAGTATGCAGTCTGGCGTACTTGTATTAAAGAGGTCAGCAAGCCACGAATCCCGTATTTACCAAAACGTGGCAATGCATACGACTGGAGTTCAGGGTAGGTAGTCAAGGTGGCGTCAGCTTATTTTACACCGCGCACCTTAAAACATATACCAAAATACAGGAAAAATTATAACGGGAAATAGGCTGTAAAAGGAAAAGAGCCGTTCTAAACTGATTGACGTGCAGTAAACGAGAAAAAATGTTTTCAATAGCTCGACTGGCACTGTTTGCTTTCCTAAAAAAATATTACGTTTTTCTTTAGGTTACGAATTTTGATTTTTGTATCCAATTCCATGTACAATCAGCCTGAATACTATACTTGTAAACAAAATGGTTCAATAAAAGAACTTACAAAAAATAACATTCATGATTAGATGGCGCAGCAGGGACGGAAAATACCGTGCATGGAGGAAAATATCGTAAGGCTAACGTATCAACTGGATAGTGATTGATCACTAAGCGAAATGGAGGAAGCGGCAAACCATTCCATTAAACTGACAAAAAATCTCCATTAAAACTCCTTACGGTAAATATTTATGTCTCCCAATTGCTCTCATGGACAAGACAAATAGACAAACATGTTGTTTTTATTATATCCAAGGGTGTAGTAGATATATCTTATTTATTTATGGATTGTGGTGGCTGTGCAAACCTAGACATTTTGCGCCATGTGTCGTATGTACACAAGGCACCAGGGAATATTTTACTTTTATACTTATCTGTCTATCTATATTAGCCTTTGGGTTCGTCTTCGCTCATAGGCCTCCTCTTCAACCTTCCACAGACTTCTGTCCCCGGTCACCTGCAACCTGCACCTAGTTAATTCCAGCCTGTTGCCGGATGTCATCTGTCCATCTTTAGGCGGACTTTCTCTGCCATGTCATTGCGGTCTTCGTGTATGGGATGGAAACGACGACGCTGACAGAAAAGTCTGCTGCGAGACAGATAAAGAAGAATGAAAAAGCTACGGAATTGAATCAATAACTGTATTATGATGTGTAAATAGGAGAAACATAAAAGAGAGAGAGTGAGAGAAGAGATATTTTATACTTTCATGTAATTATTCTTAATGTGTTTATTTCAAAAGTAAAACATTCAAATTTATTCACATCTGCCAAACTTTATAGTAGTTTGTCAGTAGTTAGTTCTCGCCATTTTTTTCTAGATTCTAGAATTTATTTTACACCTTTTATCTTAGCAAGTATGTAAGGAAATTTAAGCAATTACCTAATAGCAAAACGACCCCGACTAAGCACGGGTGCGGTTCATTCACTAAGCGACAACACAGCATCACAACGGTGAAAGAACATGCCAAGATATAATTACTTTTCATATCTGGGAATTTGCTTTTATATTCCCATATGTGTCTTCTAAAATAAACTGAATTTATAGCCGAGAATTTCAATTCCCTCGTTCGCCAAAAATTCAGAACCTTTACTACTTGTATATGATAGTATTATCCTTAGATCTACTATATCGTAGAAATTGCATGAAATTACAACCGCAGAATATTTTCAAGTCCCCTTTTGACAACATGAAGTGTTTCCTAAACACTTGGATCTGGGTTTCTTTTAAAAAGAGTGAATATGTTATTACTAGCCAGACATGACCCATCCTCGGCCGCATCGTCGCTTACCATCAGGTAAGGTTGCTGTCAAATGTCTGCCTATTAATATAAAAAATAAATCTTTAAATTGGTCATAGGATAGGTTGTCGTAAAAACTTCAACGGTATAATTAACTTTTATCTGTTAAATTACCCATTAACTTGAAAAGCCAGAATAAAGTTGCGCCGTAGGATTTGAACCGTAGTATTTAATCTAGCCAAAGGTCGTGACCTTTGGCTAGATTAAATACGCTTTCAAATCAACTTAGATGTATTAACTACTCGGTGTCTGGGATGGTAAAATTCCGTTTAGCCAAAGCCAAAATAATACAGTGAGTATTGAAAACATTAAAACTTTTGGTTTTGATATTGTGAGGAGTAAGTGTATCCAAGGATAATTGATCTAAGCTGGTGTCGCTGACCTCCCCAGACAGGAATTGGAGATATCAACAACATTTTATTAAGTAAAAAGTTTCCAAAAGCTATAAAGTGTTTACCTTTCAAAGACGATTCAGAGGCCCTACTCCTGTTGACGATGTCCGTATTTTCGAGTCTGGCCATTACGCTCGTTCGCGTTGTCATTCTGTCGTGAGTGAAAGGGACGGCTACATTCGAAAATAAAGACATCGTCAACCGAAGTAAGGCCTCTGGGCTCTCTCTCATGCAACTTTCGGTTTGACATGTGTCACGAATAATTGAGTTGAGACGAGGGTTTTCTTCCCATTTCACACGTAGACAGGGGCCGGTAATATTCCCGATCCGGTAAGCTGTCGATTGATATAATTTAATTTCTGGAGCGTGAGCGTGAGCTGTTTGGTTCTCGCACATTGGTTAAACCTTCACGTATCATGTTTCCGGACACAATAGAAAATTAATTGTATCAACCCGCCTGCAGGTCTTATGGGGTTTGACACGTTAAAATATTGCCAATAGGCGTCCCCGTCCTCTGATTAACTAATGGAGATCCACACGCAAAGCTTGATGCAGATGGCGCTAGCATAGATACGGCTATGTCAAACATTTTGCTATTGTTTATGTCGGGCTTTTTCGTATCTAATTTACAGTTTTTCGTAACTATCTAATGTTATTTCATCATAATGTATTTGTCAATGAAGTTATCTGAACTAAAAGATGAACTTCGGAAACGAGGATCAAAAGTATCTGGTAAAATAGCCGATCTTATTGAGAGGTAAACATTTGGGTGTTAATCCAGTTTTATTACTTTAAATGTTACATTTAATTGGTTGTTGAAATTGATTTTGTTGTATTTGTGTTACAAATTAACTACATACCGAGGTTTTTAAATAAATATAACTAAAATAATAAAAAACGTACATGTTTGTTTTTTAGGTTAGAATTCTACGATCGGAACCGCGATGATACCGGGAATTTTTGTGTCGTAGCTTCACAATCTAGTTATACATATGCTTTCTAATTTGTGAGTTATACGATGAATGTTCCTGATCCAGAAGCTTATCATGATGTAAATAGTTCCAGTAAACTACCTAAAATTAATACATTTTCTTCTTATAGCTGTTTCCCACTTCATTTTTATAACTGGGTCGTTTGGAAATAAATGAACACCATTATTGTAATAACCTAGCACAGCCCATAACGGCATTATTCTTTCGTAGATTGAAAACACAAAAAAATACTCAAAAACAACTTCTGTACTGGAATGGAAGATAGCTTTGGCGGCATCAACAATGCGCCACCTACAGGGAGAATTTGGCAGTGTGGATCCTCATTGGCATGTTACATCTGCAGCAGAAATTAAACCTACCGCCTTTGAAATTGTATCTCCTCATCTTCAAAAAGTTGCTTGTAGCAAAAAAAGTAAAGCAAAGAAGAAGTCGGCAGCGCTTTGGTAGTGATACCAAAAGTTAAGCAACCCACGGCGCAGTCGTGATTGGATGGATAACCATTCCGACGATTTAAGTGTCTATCACAAGCATCTTCGTGCTTTCAAAGGCACGTTAAGCAGTTGATCCCGGCTGATATCGGTTGATATTAGTCATTAAGCCTAGTCAGAGGGCCTAGTTATGGCCTAAGACACCTTGAAACATCTGACTGTAAGATTGGTCACTTGCCTTGAGGACATCCCTCCACCAATCCACACCAAGCCCACAAAGTGGAATATGGCTCATACCTCCTCCTAGTTGAGGTGAGGCCTTTGCCCAGCAGTGGGATCTAAAAGGGTAACTTTACTTTTATCAACAAGTCGATTATGACGTGATAATGAAGGGATAAAGTGACAATAATATTTAAAGTCTTATTGTAGAGAAAGCTATCATTGCTTTTCTGTTAAAAGCTGTAACTCACTATTTTATTGCTCTCAAGTCTCAAGTGTAGTTATAAAACATAAACTCTACTACAGTCGAAAGCAATGAATCGAAATCGCAAGCGACACTATGAGTTCAAAATGTAAACATTGTTGTCAATAATCGGACATGCTACTCCATTTCCAGGAACCAACGTATCGTTATGATAACTTTTATTGCATAAATCATCCGAACCTCCAAACTGTTTCAACTGAATACCAGAGGTCTTACTCCGGTTGATGATGCAGTAGTTTCGACTGTAGCCGCCAGAATGACAACGTGAATGAGCGAAATGGCTAGACTCGAAAATACGAAATTCGTCAACCGGAGTAGGGCCTCTGCAATAGTGACAAATACTTCAGAGATTGTGCCTCTATTTCCACGAACCGTCGACTAACCTTGCACAATTGCCATTCAGAAATTCATATTTCACGTTAGATTTTACACAATAGTGTTAGCGTTTATCTATGTTTCCCAAATGACACCTCAGCAATAAGTATTTGGACGCGTCATATTAGGTGGCGCGGGAGGGGCAGAGCGGCGGATTTGAAATCCTGGACGGGCATTCGGACGTTAGCCTATTAGGAATGTAGATGTGTGTGACCAAAAGTAATTAACATGTTGTGAAAGTAATTCATAAGTTGTTAAAATTATAAGTGTCTATTACTGAAAAGAGGATTTTATTAAGAATACCTGATGATCATGCCAACCTGATACTCAAGAAAAGAATATTACTACTTGCATCTTTTGACTGATGCAATACTATCAGAAGCGGATTAAGTACCATGCGCAAGACGCCCATAACTGGAGTTCTGGTATGTACTTTTTATAAATTAATATAGCATCCTGTTAAATGGTGAATTAATGAGACACAAAACCAAGAAAGCTTTCTAACGAACATGCAAGTAGGTACAAATTGCAGCGCAATCAATCGCTATCGGAAAATTGCACTAATACATAATACCTATTGAATCGAAGTGAGAGCAGCGTGATTTATTAAAATTTGTTTGATTTAAAAATTTATCGTGATGTTAGTCAATTTACCTACCTTTTCTTTATGCACTAACTTAAAATAAGGAAAATTGAGAAAATTACATTCAACTTCTTTTTTAAGATAAGACAATCTTTATTATTACGGTAAAACAATATTTCTAAGCCTGGAATTCACCAACCCATGTTTATTTTTTTAATCAGCCTGTTTAGAATGATTTAAAATATTTTGTATGGGAATTTTGTCACATTAATCGTCAATTGACGTTTATCGGTCGTTTAAGTTTTGGTGAACTCGGATCTAAATGTTGAAAACTTGAAATGTGTTGAAACTAACTAGTATTATGATGATGATAACTCGAAATTTATGTACAGGATTTCACCACTTAATCTCTTATTTTCGGAATGGATTATCGACAGAGACTTAGCGGTTAATACCCTTTTATTTTATTTACTGCGAAACGCGCAAGGAGGTTTATAATTTTGGTGTGAATTCAAAGGATAGGTACTTGGCAAGCAAAGATGCTATCAACACTTGGTATGCGTATTTAATACTACCACCAGCCGCTACTGATTTTATATAGATTTAGAAATAACCTTAGGAAATAACCAAATAATAACTTTAAAGTGGGTGTACGATGATTTTCGACGAAGCTCATCTTGTTGAATTCAATGTCGAGTTCATAGCAAATGTGCGCCCAAGAACGTACCAAGGTCGAGGCACGGTGTTTACATTAACACCATTAAGATAGTCGCCGTGTAGGGTGACAAGAGGCCCGCGTGCGTTGTGTGTGGGCATAGGCCCGCGTACCTACATACATTATTTTATATAGTTATCAAATTTATTAAACTAGATCACATTATTTATCGACATAAACCAGAAACGTTAACTGTTATATAACATGTAGCGACATCTTACTCGTACCACTGTCGCTAACACTAGCAAGCAACTTCAAGACGCGACGCCCTGACTCGGCTCCTACAGGCTAGATGGCGCTGATAGCTCGCTCCATACAACACAAACCGCGATTTGTAAGATTTAGCACGAGCTTGACTACATATAGATAAACCAAGACGGTGACCATTGGACCTTGGTCCCCGACCATAACAACCGGTCGGTAGGAAGCGCTCCTCTTTGCCTTCCTAACACAGTTGCGCCAAAAACATAACCAAGATAATTTCACAGTTAGGGTGGACTGACTACAATAACCGCCCGGATGTTTGAGTGATAGGAAATTTTTAAATAAGTAATTATAGTCTTTGCTGGATTAATATTTTGCTTTTCTCGGTAACAACTAAGTTTGAACATAACTATAAGTAATCAAAGTCAGGTTTAAAATAAAATGTAAATAAATCGCGAAGTAATCCGTAAAATTGTGTTTTAATGAGTTCAACAATTCGCGTAAACGTAAGAAACAAATAAATCAAAGTCAAAGTCAAAAATTCTTTATTCAATTTAGGACACAAAATGCCACTTATGAACGTCAAAATATCAATCAATTATGGCCCATATGGGGCGGAACATGTCTCCTTATCTTTTGGGCCCTACTAGCGCTTCGAGACAAGACACAGACAATCTGGCAAGTGCTGAGAAGAAACGCCGGAACAAACTCAGTCACCACTAGCTGCCACAAAAATAAAACAAATCAAAATAAACAAGTAGGTACATCAGTTTGGTGCAGGCTGGACTGTCCATACATTGTCGTCATTAAGATAGTCTTGAATTTTATAATACCCCTTCGACATTAGGGTAGTTTTGACATGTAACTTAAATTTATTAATAGGTAGTTCGATAACATTATGAGGTATTTTATTGAAAAAATTGACACAATTTCCCAAGAATGAATTAATTGTTTTGGCTAATCTGAAGTTTGGAATGACAAGTTTGTTTTTATTTCTTGTGTTATACGAATGAATATCACTTTTTTTATTTTATTTGGTATTTTATTTTATTTTAATGAATTTGGTATCGAATTACTCATTACCACATGATGCGTTTAGTAAGTATAACACCACTCTCAGTATTTAGATTTAAAAAATATATATATATATATATATTTAGAGAATCTGTAACTAGTCATCTTTTTAAGACTAGCCTTATGCTCTGATTAAGTATGAGCTGATTGGATACGGAATTGAAAAAGAGATGGAAACTCGCGATACAGCAGCTCGTTCTAAATAAATTCGTTATGTTCGATATTCTGACCCATAATGCCAAAATTTTAATGTCTAATTGTTATAGCCTTGTGAATTGCGTTGTAAGAGCAACACGCGTTTTGTTTTTCACCTCTGATTTTACATAGAATATAAGGTTTCCACGAGATTTTGGTATATAACTTAAAACGATTACTAGGTAAGGATGAAATAAAATAAACATACTTACAGATCATACTCGTAAGAGCATTGCCGAGAAAACCTAAATATTATAATGTTTTACACTGTTATAATTTATTGTTGAAGTTGGCAGAAATTTTAAAATAATATTAGGTTAAATTGACAAAACACTACTTACATTGACACGGACTATAAATAATAGAATGTATGTATCGAAATGCTCATTAGCATATGAAGTTTTGAATATGTAGGTAATTGATGAAATGAATTTCGCAAAACGCTGTCATTGTAAGTATTTAGAAGAAGGTATTTATATCTTGTCGTTTTGATGAACCTATTTGACGACTTCCACGGTCAAGTGGCTCGCACACCGGTGTCGCTATTCTTGATATTCCGGGTTTGATCCCCGGTCGAGTCTGTATAGAAATTCATAATGATTGGGTGTGAACATTACTGATCGGTGTGTGTGTATAGTCGCGCTCGCGAGCCGACTATCAAATGTCTTAATAAGAATTGAGTTATGTAAAGAGCTAAATACAATATAACAGTTGATGATGACTTTGACAATTGTCCCTTGTTGGGTCTTTATACAGAAACAAATGAATTTTATTGAATTTTAATTGATAACTATGATTGTGAATATGAAGATGATGATGACATTAATGTTGATGATGATGACGAAAATTGTGATGACGATGATGATGAATTATGGCCGATCACGGCCACAGCAATTTCGCCTCTTATTCGGTTTGGTGGCTCTGGTGCGCCCAAAAATGGCATAAGTAGCCGATCTTGGCGGTAAACTCCCGTTCGCAACGAGGATACCGCTTACGAAAATTAGATGATACTGATAAAATTGCTAACTGTAGGTTGTCTGTATTATGTATGATGGTTGCATGATAATATTGATTATTTGATGTTACTTTATATGATTTATTTATTTGTCTTTACAAGGGAAGCAAACAGCTATCAATGTTAAATTTTGCTTACAAAATGATGTAAGCATCACAAGTTTCCATCAGTGCACAGTGCTGACGTGGATAATGCATTACACGTTTTATACATGTAGTTAGTTTGTTGAAGAGATAGAAGTACGAACAGAAAAGATATAAATAATCAAGTTCAAACTTATAATATAGCATGTGCTTAGATGACGAACACAAGGATATACATACTTACAACATCCAAACAAAAAAAAAACATATTGTGTTGAAAGAGTCAACTAACACGTTACTTCAAGTGAGACAGCCATCCCTTACATCTAGAACTTTAAAATAAATGATGAATTCCTATAATGGACTCAATAAGGCTCTGTTTAGACGGCTATATTTTTCCCGTATAGGTTTTATACACGATATAGGCTAGTAATACTAATAAAAAAAAAACGCTTAAGGCTGAAATCACTAGTAAACTTCGGGTGTTTTCATTGCTGAGAGTTGATTGCCACGGTTTTGAAGCAAAATTTAAAAAAGGTTCCACTGTATATGCCCACGAGGAAAATATGAACAAATAAACGCTGTCTAAGCCTAAGACTTTTACAACAAGAGTTGGCTGACCTTATTACGATGTAACAAGTTGTATAACTTTTAATTTGCTAATGTGCAGTAAAATGTGTAAAAATACTAAGGTTGGTCACACAACCTTGTCAGTGGCATTGAATTTGAATTCAAATTCCATTAGAATTAGACATGATATAACATGTTTACCATATGTTTGATTTATCAGTTAAACATTATGGTGAATCAAACTACTAACATTGTTACTGTTATTTAACTACTTGAACGCCAGTAGATATCAAAGAATTATTGATTGGTGGGCCGCGGTGGCCGGAAAGTAAAAAAAAAATGCACATTGCGTTTTATTGCTAACTGACACTTAGTGGTTCTAACACAAACTGAAGTAGTTCTAAATTGCAAGCCGGTTCGTTCGTAATATAACCAAAGCAGCTAAGAATATAAATAAAATTTTATCCTGGAAACTGAATGTACACATTGCCAAGGATTAAATTAAAGAAATGATGAGACTAATTTGCCATATTACGGATTTCACTGATTTAGTGTTTTACTAGTGTCGTTGATTATTTCACTGAGTGAGAGAGAACCTGGAGTGAGAGACTTTCTGGCAGCTATCAATTTTTTTAGCATAATTTCATGTTAATGGATGGCGCTATCCAACTATATAAATGTAGCTATATTGCATCGCGTCGTAATCATAAAACCTAAAACATAAACAATCTATTGTAATGTTATGTGTAAAGACAGGTAGTGGAAGTAAATCAAAATGGGAAATGATTCCTTTTAATTATTCTCTGCGTTTATTCTTTAAAAAAAAAGAACTTCTGGTTTAGTTTGTTCAACGATAGGTAGGTAGGTATCTAACGGCTCGTATGTACCAATTTTTGGCATTTTGAAAGTCTCTTATAGTAAAGTGAGTCCAGACTAGCGATGGGTGATTATTACTAAATTAATCGAATTATTCGAATGGGCTCTGTAATCGAATGTATTCGATAAGCAATCGCAGTCATTCGATTATCCTTCGATTATGCGGCGAGCAATACCGGAGCGTGCGGTGCGCAGGCCGTGCTACTTACTAACGAATGAATGAAATTCGTCGCGTCGATTAATTATTCGTTCGCTGCCTGCCCTGTTTGCACGGGCACAGTCGCGGCAATTCAATCGAATGCATCGAAGGGCCGAGTATAGATTATCATTCGATTGTCAATTATTATACGATTATTTTTTTCCGAATTACTAAATCGACATTCGATAGTTCGAATGGTCGATTGTCGATTCATTCGATTATTTTTTTTCGAACAATCGCCCATCGCTAGTCCAGACTATGTACTTACGTAACAGGTATCTAACACATATAAGTAATGTTGGTATAAACTGTTAATAAAACTGTTTTATACCATGTTATCAATAGATGCAATAGTATTGTAGCATATCTAATATCTGCCGATCAACGCGAATTAATTTTGAAGGACGAAACAAAATTTGTGTTGGGTATATTGCACTATTATTTTTATATAATAATAATAAATAAATCTTTATTGAGCCATATTACAATGGTCAGCTTAGACTAATGTAGTTAGTAAAAAAAACACAGCGCAGGTTCAGCAGCTGAAAGGGATCCTGCCTCGAACTAGATGTGAGTCTGTATCTCGAGGGATAGAAGCAAATCCAGATGAGAACCGTAACTTTGCGTATTAGTTACATTAACAAATGTTTTTAAAAATAATTATGACTAATTCATGATACAAACAAGGAGCACTCACTTCCCATATATGTACGATCATGGTATTATGTTGCAATATTTAAAAAAAAATGTGGATATTTATGCAAAGAAAGTATAGTAGGTAAGTTTCATAATCTGGACGCAACCCTAGTGATCATATAATATCCATCTTGTGAGAGGTGTTTCATATGTAGGCAACAAAAAATATGAGCCTGTGTACGTAAAAGTAGCATTGTAGCATGGACAAGACTGTTTAAGTCGAAGAGAATTCAACTATTTTACGAAATCCTATCCTAAGTTATTATAATAATCTTAATGATAATAATTTTGTGTAGAACTAATATGTTGAAGATTTGGTACTGTTATAGCACAGTGTGAGTATCGTAGTTTGGAAAATAATATTGCATGTAGTATCTACAAACCTCACTTAATTAATATTACTGGTGAAAGCACAAACGATGAGAGTGATAAGGGTACAATGAGTTACCTATGTTAGAATTGTAATATGTACTATCTGAACAAGAACATGCGGAATAGATATGAGTTTTGTGGCTCGTTTTACATTTATCGAAATAGGGACGTCCGATCTAAATAACAGGTAACACAATATTTAATATAGAAGTTTGTTTTCTACTATCTAAAGAACGAGTATTGATTTAAAGAGAAACAAAATTTTGTAGCTAGTGCTGAACTTACTAATTCAGACACTAGTACATTACATAATGCTAAAACGAGTATAGTTAGTGACGATGATACTAACCATTTAAATAAGCGATGTATCTAACTAAACGTTTACAGATGCCGTTGTGCAAGCGGCGCGCACATATGAGTGACGGAGGCCGAAGCACAAGCGGATTTTAATGGGTTTTGAATTGAAAGGGGAGACGTACTAGTGGTGCTCACTATGCGTGATTGGTAACCGAGAGTACAAGCGGATTCCACCTATGATATGATCAAAAGGTGATTGGGAGACCGAAGTACTAGTGGTGCTCACTATGCGTGATTGGTAACCGAGAGTACAAGCGGATTCCACCTATGATATGAGACCGACATACTAGTGGTGCTCACTTTTCGTGATTGGTAACCGAGAGTATAAGCGGATTACAATATGATATGAATGAAAGATGAATTATTGTAGCCCGGATTGCAAGTGTTGATCACTATATCAAATGAAAGATGAATTGTAGCCCGGAGTACTAGTGGTTCTCACTATTCGTGATTGGTAACCGAGAGAACAAAAGTATTTCACATAATATTAATACGGAAGAGGTAAATGATATACCTACACCAGAATCAGTTCTTAACTTGTGATAGGTAACCAAGAGAACAGAAGAATTCCATATAGTAATATGAATACAAAAGAGATAAATGATATGCCTAACACCAAAAGCAGCACCTAGTTAACCTATGATTGGTAACCGAGAGAACAAAAGAATTTCATATAAATGATACGGATACAGATGAGGTAAATGATAAGCCTAACCCAGAAGCAGTACTTAGTTAACGAACAAAAGAATTGCACATATGAATACAGAAGAGGTGAATGATTTGCCTAACGCCAGGTGTGGTATTTAAGTAGTACTTGTGATTGGTAACCAATAGAACCAAATAATTTCTACTCACGAATACAAGAGAGGCGAATGATATGCCTACTGCCTACGCAGTAGCAGTTGTGCTTACTTCTTGTGATACGTACTCAGAAGAATAAACGGATTCCACCTATAACTACTGACTATTCGCTAGTAACAGAACTGATAACCGAGGCATAAAATTAATCGCCCTAGTACAGAACCGAACGTAAAAGAGGTATCGGGTATTGCCGTAGTGCAAGCGGTGCTCAAATACAATTTGAGATGCGCCGGAGCACAAGTGGTTTTATTTTATTTATCTTTTTAATTAAATAAACCACTTTAGGTTTAGTTAAGTGCTTCATAGTACTGAATTAATGATCTTATCTTGATAACAATTCGGTAAAGTTAAAGTTATAACCAAATCGTGAAAGTAGAGTAAACCTAATACTTTCTACTGGGCATAGGCCTTACCTCAACTATGAGGTATTTTCTAGTTTTAGCTAGTTCACATGAAAATTACAAGATTACCTCTTAAAAGAAATGGCAAATGTCCCTAAGTATGAAAAGATGATAAATGAAATCTTATATTGTTTTCCACAGAGCCCTGACGAGAACTTCCTTTATACAGCTGTGATACGATACGATACGTAAGACCGAATACCCGGGAAAGCAAGAGATCTCCAGTGCATGGTGCACCTGTGGATGCGTGCTGGACGAAGTCGATAGAGCCTGACCTGGAAGTCCTGGGATGGACCGATCAGCGACTGCTCGAATCTGTAGGTCACCGATAACGTACAATAATGATCCACGAAGAATTGAACAGATTTGTAAAGAGATTGTCCCGAATTTTTAGAAAAATGGTCAAAACAGGCTTTATCTATCAGACATGTTGCGACTTTATATCCTTTATTATTTGAAATATCTACTTTATGGAACGATGTTTTGTAGTAGTAATATGCGCTTACTAAAACGCATGGAAACTTAGGTATTATTAAGCTTGTATGTCTCAAAACTTACAACTTCTACAAATTGTAAAATTGAGATTGTAAGAACATTGATAAATATCGTACTTCGATCTGAATAATTATAAGCTCTTATATTAATAACGCTTAAAAGTATTTTTATTACTTGATTATTTTAATTAAATTCTATTTTCGTGTTGAAAGAATAAGTGTTGCTATAAAATACAATTTATACTCGTAACAGTTATAATTTGTACGAAATAAAGATCTTTTGTTGAAATAAAGATTAGGTTAGGGATTGATAATAAGATAACTTGGATGATACTTATTACATTTTAAATGCTTACTTACTATAAGCTATAAGTACACATGATGTTTTTAAAAATATTATCATTAAGAATACAATTTTACGTTTACAATTTATCATTAAGAAGACAAATTGTAAATCGATATTTATTTATTATGAAAGGAAGGATATATATTACCAATAGTACCTGTTTGAGAGTTTAGGCAGTGGAGGGCGACAATGATAGGTGGAAAATCAGTCAGGTCTGAGCACTTATAGCTAGGTACTTGCCACATCAGCTTTCAGGGTTCAGGTATCACTTCACAGGCCACAATCACTCGAAATGTCTGTAAGGAGCTTCACAGGATACACACGCGGCGAAAGTACTCTGGTCAGTCTAGTACATGTGTCATAGGGATCGTCTCGATGTCGACTCGATCTTCGGGGTTCTCACGGTACGTTTTAAACAAATAAAAATAAGGCAGGTATGCGTGTGAGTGTGCGCGGCGTAGTATCAATAGGGTACACAAACAAATCAAAATATTGTAGTAAACAGTACCAATATACTATTTTCAGATGTGATACTTAAAATCTTGATAGCTAATTTCATTACAGTTTAGTAACAATATCTCTTAATTGAGAACAGGAAATAATGATTTTAGGATAAAACCAAATTGTGTTGGCACTCGATCTATAACCTTTTCATAATTATATTTATTTTAACACTGAAACTAAAATTGAATACTGTAATACAATTGGCTATTTGACACCACCACCAATCGTTGACGCAACAAAAATTGTACTAGTTTCTTCCTATTTAAAGGTTTACAAAAGAGTGCATTATATGTGCTTGTTCAATTAGTTTTGTTTGGCCATTCTGAATGCATGAATTAAGATGATAAGTAGTAACTGTTATAAACATTAAGCGCAACTTTACATTTTTTAAGACTGCATAAACTTATATTCTCTTAAAACGTAAAATGGAAGTTGTAGTTGAATAAATTTGTTTTGAATACTTTAATACCTATTATAATAGTATACCATATAATAGTATATGATGTATAGGGGCATACATAGAACGTTCGAATGGCCGAAACGGAATAGGGACATTCCGTGATCAGGATGGCCGTCTGTTAGCGTTTATCTATGTTTCCCAAATGACACCTCAGCAATAAGTATTTGGACGCGTCATATTAGGTGGCGCGGGAGGGGCAGAGCGGCGGATTTGAAATCCTGGACGGGCATTCGAACGCTAGCCTATTAGGAATGCAGATGTGTGTGACCAAAAGTAATTAACATGTTGTGAAAGTAATTCATAAGTTGTTAAAATTATAAGTGTCTATTACTGAAAAGTGGATTTTATTAAGAATACCTTTTCTTATTACAATTGATGAGCATGCCAACCTGATACTCAAGAAAAGAATATTACTACTTTCATCTTTTGACTGATGGAATAATAGTGTAGATATCTATTGACTGGCCATCGCGACGCGTGCGAGCTATGACAGCCACGATACTATCGCTTCTGTCCGCACTCTATGTCTAGTCTAAGGAAGGACGTGTCACCGAGCGAGACGGCATTATGCCCGTGTCACCGGCGTGAAAGGGAAGGACATGCGACATTGTGTTGCGACTCGATTGTCACAACTTTGTATTTGTATGCAGAAGGGAAACTCCTTTTATGTCGGCTTTACGTTCCATTTCAGTTTGGCGGTTTTATTCAGTGTTTTATTATTAAGTGCGTTTGCTACCGAGTAAATTGGTTCGGTGTGTTTTTACGCGAAATGAGTTTTTGCCGCGAATTCGCAATTCTTTTCATTCTAGAGACACCACGCGTATTTTAGACTTATTTCGTAAATTGGTTAAGAAAGACATGCCATGAGAAGAATTATATTATTTTTAATCGATAGTTACAAAAAAATATCGCTTCCTGTAAATTTATTTCTCGGTCTATAAGGTAGGGAATAATATTTTTATAATAATCAAGGTTTGAATTCTTTTGCCAAATACATCCCTACTTCGCTTGAAAGAAAGCATTACTATCAAATGTTTTGCAATTTTCATCTATCCATATAAGGTTTTCATTCCCTGAAATATTCAGTAGTGAGTTCATTTCCATTGTGGCCGGGTTCAAACAACCCATAAAAAAGAAAAACGCTTACGCTTGAAAAAAAGATGTTACCAGCCGGGACAAAAATAATGGATACGACTCGACATCTCAAGTCTACGAAATACATTAAAGGGGAGAGGGAAAAAAACGGTCGCCGAACTTTAAACTCAGCGATACAATTGCGAACAAAAACACGACACAAAGATGCAAAAACGTCGAGATGAATCGCCTAATCCGAAAAACGATTGCGACTGCGCAAAACGATGTCTCTCAAGAGCCACCTTTTAAGCTAAACTAAACCCTAATTTGATCACAATAAGATCTAAAATGGTATTTCAGATGAAACGTCTCGCTCCGAGTGCCTACGACTTGAAGCTTTGAACGATGTAACTGCGGACGGGAGACAGGCGATTATGAATCTTGCTTCTTTAGGTTAAAGTTGAGTTTTGATTGAGGATGAGGAAACGAGCGTGGATGGTTTTCGTCCGAAGTAAGCGGTGCGAGGGAAATGGGGGTATATTGTTAGTATGCAGCCCCCGAGAGTCCGCTCAATAGGTTAATAGTGCCACTGCCAAATATACGTTTCCCTGTTTGGATCGAACTGTATGTCGTTGGCAGTGACGCTGTTTTCAGGTCAGGGGTTTTGAAACGCTTTCAATATAACGTTTTTATGTGTTCTCTATTTATTTCACTTTCACTCAACGATGGTGACATTGGTCGATAACCTTGTTCGTAAATGAAAATGATTACGCATGATTTGGTTTACTGGTCTATTGTTCATTTGAGATATGGGGACGTTAAAAGAACAAAGTTTGTCAAAGAACCTACGCAGCTACGTAAAGCGGAATGCAATGTGTATGAAAGAGAACGCAGAAGAATGTTTATTTGAATTTAAATGTAAGTGATGTAAGTGGTAATTTATTTATTGAGTGATGCATACCCAGTGGTCTTTTGTTAGGAATGCGAGTTAAGTACCCTACTGTTTTGTAAGTGATTGAGTGAAGTGCGGTTGAAAACCTAGAGGTTAAGTTTAAGATGTATAATGATGTGACGTGGAATTCTCTATCTATATACTATAAAAGTGAAAACTAACTTAATGACTGCCTGATTAACTACTGACATATCAATGCACAGTCCAAAACTCCAAAAGGATACGAAACTTGAAATTTAGCACCACGCTTCCTTTTATAGTGGAAGGTGATCACTATGAAATAATTTAAGGAAATTCGTTCCTTAAAAGGGGGAAAGCTTGTACATAACTTTGTCAGTTTTGCAGGTAAATCGAAAAAAAAAAAAACATTTTTAGAAATGAAGAATGATGTATTTCAGGATTTTTGAAAATTCTTCATCTAAGGGGGTGAAAAGGGGTGAAGTTTGTGTGGGTAATTATACATATGCGCGGACAAAGTCGCGGGCAAAGAACTACAACAAACAAAGAGGTGTCTAACTCGTAGAAGTTTTCCTACACGATACTACATACGAGTAAATACAGTACGCTCTGACAGAAACACAGACGCGATGATGGATGGAATAAAGGAGGCAAAAGGCTTAGTAAAAGGGTCCCAAAACCCTTTCTAAATAAACCCTAAAATGACACAAAATCATTCTACGAAATACCATGCAGGATATCTGATATAGAAATAGAAATCTGTAGCTCTAACTATGAAATACTATAAGTAATTTGTTTTCACTCTATTGAGATGTGAAAACCTTAACGCCTTGGTGTAGTAGTGAACTCTCTGTTGCTGGTTCAACTCCTGCATGGGAAAAAATGTTTATATGATGAGGATTTCTAATAAACGTATTGCAAGTATGCACCATTTAACTTAGTTGCCAAAGCACAAGGTTACGTAGGTAATTTAGTTTGGGCTAGGTATATTCTTTCCTATGTATTACTGCTCACATATTCTACTAAGTACTTACTTTGATTTTCTTATTACAATTGATAGGAAACTTCACCGGGATAGACACATCAACAACTTTGCTCATTCGCAAACTTCTGCACGAAAAAATCCGTAAACAGACGTCCTACTCTGAATTATGACGTCGATATGTTTCACATTATTTGTCTATTTCATACATACCTACATCTGCTGAAAAGAGAAAGAGTCCGTATGGCCACTTAGCAAACTTATTTATTACCCGACTGCGGAAGGAGGGTTATGTTTTTCGAGAGTATGTATGTAAGTATGTATGTATGTATAATTCTTTGGCACGCCCTACAGCCCAAACGGCACGACAGTTTTTGACAAATGAGGTGTCGTTGAATTTGTCAAAATTGTGAGAGTGACATAGGCTATATAAATTTAAAAAATGGCGCCCGCAAATGGAAATAATGGGGGGAGGGGGGATAAATTTTTTCCTTAGCATACCAATATGGGTATCAAATGAAAGCCAGTAAAGAGAGCATTTCAAAAATATAATATTTTTTGCAGTCTAGTGTTTTATTTGAATAATAAAACTAAAAATAATAAAATAAAAAACGGTAATTTAAAAAACTAAAAAACCCGACTGCGTTTCTGTGTAATTGGGAATTAAAAAACTTTAAAACAAGAAAGAGGTCATACCCGGGTGAAATTGGTACCCATATAAAAAATTGTAGCAGTCGGGACCCACGTTAGAAAGTCAGCCGTCTCGTCAGTAGATTGGAGTAATCTGCAATGTAATACAGAGGTAGGTATGTGCTCTAAATTCACTAAGCCTCCATTTCTAGAATGGGTCCCGACTGCTACAATTTTTTATATGGGTACCAATTTCACCCGGGTATGACCTCTTTCTTGTTTTAGGGTTTTTTAATTCCCGATTACACAGAAACGCAGTCGGGTTTTTTAGTTTTTTAAATTACCGTTTTTTTAAAAATAGTGACTTTATGTAGTTTTACGTTGCTACAAGACAATAAAGTGCACATTCCGATCGCGGCACGCCAATAGCTGTCTGACGCGTAACCTTGTAGTGGATTATGTAACTTTGAATGAAATTATTTCAATCAAAGTTTTGTTGCTAAAGTTGGCCATTCACGGCCAGTTACACTAATTAGTCGGTCTGAGGTACGACCAAAATTTTACGTTTCCAATATCGGTAATAAAAATCTAGACTATAGGCATAAGTACTAAAAAAGTAACTTTACGTCATTTTTTGAACTGACCGTGAATGGCCAGCTTAACAGAGTAATTGAAGTTGTCAAATGTGACATTTTCAAGCGATTTCAATCCTGGATTGTTCAGGATTGAAATCGCTTGAAAATGTCACATTTCAACAGAGTTCCGTAATTAGCCCCTATCTCACCTGACAGTGTTGGGCCCACCGACCGATAGACCCGCGCATAAACTTGTAGCTTCCTAAACTGCGGAGTTGACCGTCTCATAGGCGTATGTCATGGCTGAAAGAACAAGTGAACTTGTTAAACACTTTAGTCTTGAGAGATTGTGACAGTTTTTTGGATTTTGTGCCCATTGGTAAAAATTACATGGAATTTGTGCCCAGCGGTATTAATTACAGGTAAAAGGTAATGTGTACAAGATTGAAAAAATTTTCACCTGCTGTGTGAACTTAACTACTCCTATTATATATGTCCGATTCATGAGCAAAAACCTACTTGCTTGAACTTGTTGCAACCTGGTTACAAATATTCGAGACTATTCTTTGTTATGTCGTTCTTTCAATGCAGATGCATTGAAAGAACGAGGCCTTGCTGGATAACGCTTTTGTCCTTATATTTTAACATTATCTAGTCTGTTATCTAATAAAACCTTTCTCATTTGACACTACGAGTATATGTCTAAATAATCCAATTCCTCGTTCACAATTTTCATTTCAATTATCTCCAAATACGAAATAGCCTAGCCGTTCCAGTCTCAGCGTAATATAGGGTGGCAGTAAAATCGCAAAAGCGGGGCAAACGAAATCCCACGGTGGACATTCGAGCGAGCTAATCTTCAGACGATTTAGTGCCAATTTTCAGCAACTTGGACATTGAACTTTTTCACATAACACGGTCCAAGTAATAGTTAGGAGCGAGAAAATCTCTACACTGCATAGAATTTACCTACACCATTTTTTTTCTACTTAATGTCCTCCTAGCCGAATTTCGACTACAGTGGCCAATCTCACCAGAGATTAGCCGACTGCGCGGGAGATATTATAGTGCACAAGTGTGTGCGTAATACACAGGTGCACTCTCTGTTCCTTCAGTCTCATAATTCAGTGAGACGGCAGTCTGACATGACCGCAGAGAGATCAGGCGCAGTATCAGCAGCCTAACTTGCTTTCCGTTGCACGGGGGTGTTATTTCAAGACAGAAAAACCCATTACTTAAGCCCGACCCGGTTATCGAACCCGGGACCTCGTGGATAGTAACCAGCGTCCTGACCACTAGACCAACCCTTGTTGGTCTACTTATATTATTCTTGTTCTATAGCAAATTAGCTATGAAAAAATTGGTGTTGGTCGACTGCTTTTTTTGTTTTAACAATCACACCAATTACCTAGTCCCAAACTCAGTGTTAGTTTGTGCTATGGCGACAAGGATAACGGATAGAGAAATACTTACATACGTTTATCAACATCCATAACTTAGGTACAAATGCTCATACTCATCACACGAAAGTTTCGAGACTTTCAAGTATGTACTTTGGCCTTACCATTGTGGTGATATACCAGCTCTTGGAACAGCAATCAGTAACAAAACTCGTAGGGTTACTAGCGTTCTTAGTAGAGCTTGACTCCTGCTCTTTCCTCCTGCTCTTTAATCTCCAGCATTCTCCCAGATAACAAGGTTCGATTCTCACCCGAAGACCTTCGATTACTTTAGGGAAAGCAATATATACGATTTACTTGGAGTAACTTTATGGGTTGAAATATATGTAGGCACTTTGTTGACCGCAGTGAAAAAACCAAGGAATGAGCGTATCGACCTTAGACAACCGCACCTTCCCCAACACTTCAAATGAACTGTAGCAAAAGTCAGTCAGAAAAGACAGTCTCCACCCACCCCCTTTTCTAATCTAGAACAATTTCATGCACCAGCTGCAGCTGTAACTTTCAAATATAAGTTCCTTATATTTACTCAAACATCGTTCTATGTTTTTAAAGTAGTAAATTGTGGATTTTCTCTAATAATCGCACTATAAAGCAATCTATCGCATTCTCAGCTGCTGGCTCCACGCCAGGATTCGGCTCTGCCTTGCCGCTGATCTGTCTTTATACGTTTTTGATTAACCATTATTATACTTAAACAAAGCCACAGACGTCTGAAGGCATTACTAGAAAGATATGCGGCGTAATGGCGATGTCATTATTACGCTGTGTATCTTTACACTTCGTTTTTTATGGTTTGTTTTATGTTGTTGGATATGTGGCTTGGTATTAATGTTAGCAATAAACTATCGCGCCTTAACAAAATAGTGCTTTGCATATGCTCGATAGATTATTACTCAAGTTTTACGTATATTTGTCAGGCTACTGTCTCAATGCTTTTCGCTTTCCTTGTTAGTAAGATACCTAACACCAATGACAGTGGGCTCAATTCTAATGCGCCCTGTCTAAGATTAAATTTAGGTTCAGTCTCTCTCTTTTTCTGTCAAACAAACGAAAAGAGACAGACTACAATAATTTAGAAACGTCAAATTAAGTTATGCGATTTCTAACGTATTTGTACAAGTTTTTGCTTGTTGTCGTCTAACTTTAGTCATCATCGAATGACATCCCTACTAAATTGTCTATGGCTTCTTTAATTTCCTTAGCAACGGACAGCTGTTTAGTCTGACGTTTCTAAATTAATAAAGTGTGTCTTTCTTTTTGTTTGTTTGGCAGAGAAAGAGAGAGACTGAACCTAAATTTAATCTTAGACAGGGCGCATTAGAATTGAGCCCAGTGTACACTATCATTGCCTACCTGTCATACATTTATGTCTATTTTAAGTAATATATTATTATAATATAATCAGTTGAGCTCAAGACTTTCAGGAAACACGATTATATAATTAATTGAAAGCTTTCGCAATTCCAAAGAATTTACATTTGAATTGTCATTTTCCATCATCTTAAAAGATATAAATGCCTTAGGACGTCAGTTTGAATGCTATTATTGTTTAACAGAAAACTACTTTTGCCATTTAAAACCAATCGAGTTAGGCGGCAAGCTTGCTATGAAGCGTAAAATAGATTTTTATGCAAAACACTTTCCAGCCCCTATTCAGTTCGCCTAATTGGCGCCTCAGTTGAAGAAGCGACGTAAACTGAATCAATGCGTCCTCTAACTTCATTGTGGATCCGAGCCTAACTAGGTTTCCTCAGCTCCAACTGTCAGCTTCAGAGAAGATAATATGAATCATATTTCATCGCAGTTGCAGCAAGTGCTATTGGCTTAACGGCTTTATCGTGAAATATAAAGCAACTCCAGGCGTGGTTGAATTTGTGATGATGGTCATCGGATTACAAATTCAACTACGTCTGGCAGTTTGGCCATGCATGGCGCATTTTTAGGGTTCCGTACCCAAAGGGTAAAAACGGGACCCTATTACAAAGTCTCCGCTCTCTGTCTGTCTGTCTGTCACCAGGCAGTATGTTATGAACCGTGATAGCTAGACAGTTGAAATTTTTGCAGATGACGTATTTCTGTTGCCGCTAGAACAACAAATAGCTTATATACATATTTATTTGATATTCGGTGAAAATTTCAACAGTCTACTTGTTGCCGTAAAGGAAAAACATCGCCAATATGTATGTTGTATGTGAGACCCCCTTAAAAATGTTTTATTCTGTTTTTAGAATTTGTTGTATAGGTACGGAACCCTTCGTGCGCAAGTCCTACTCGCACTAAGCCGGTTTTAGAAAAAAGTCTACCTACTTACTTCTAAAGCAACCTTGACAATGGTCACTTTTAGTGGAAATTTTTCGAGATCTTTCTGAAATGTTTCGAGAAAATTTAATAAGTAATCCGTCAATGGTAAACGGTAGGTGCTCAGGTGTAAGTCAGTTCTCGAGATCTCGCTTTTCATCTATCGTATCGTCCCAAACAGCGTTCAGTGTTCACTATTGTCCTTTCTACTAGTGTCTGTCATGACCACAGTCTATGTACTACGCGTTCATTTCAAGTCGGCCGTTACCTCCCTTTCCACTTCCCCATACCGCACCTCAACGTAGTTAGCTTAAGCAGCGTTTCCATTCATAAATACATATCTATACGGATTTTAAAAGCCGAATACGAATGAACCATGATTACAGATTTATATACGAATTACGCACCCCGACATCATACTCACACAGACAAGCTTCTATCAGACTGATGCAGTAGGTACACGTCTATATTTTAGTTTCCTAATAAACTTTTATTAGGACGGGCTGGGCGCGGTATGGGAAAGCGGGAAGGGTGTAATAATAATAATAATGTCCTCCTAGCCGAAGTTCGACTACGGCAGCCTATCTCAATAGAGATTAGCCAACTGCGCAGGACATATTATAGTGCAGAAGTGTGTGCGCAATACACAGACGCGCTCTCTGTTCCTTTACTCTCATAATTCGGTGAGACGGCAGTCCGACATGACCGTAGAGAGATCAGGCGCAGAACCAACGGCTTAACGTGCTTTTCACACCACCAACTTCCTGACTCTGGAGCTGTGTTTGAGTTTTTTTCAAGACGGAAAAACACAACACTCGGCATGACCCGGGATTCGAACCCGGGACCTCGTGGATAGTACCCAGCGTGCTGACCACTAGACCAATGAGACAGTCAAGAAAGAAAAGAAATAGGCAGGGAAGGGAGTAGCGCCAGCTTGAACAAAACGCGTAGTAGTACCTATCTAGCCTAGAATAAGGTTACAAGGAAAGTGCGTCTTTGATTCAGTTTGCGAGCGGTTGATTCGATTCTGAGGGACAATCACAGCAGAGACTACCGCTTGCAGCTGCCAATGTAATTTGATCTTCATAGCTTAAGAGAAGGTCGTAGGCTTGAGGTCTATTAGGAACAAAACCTTGGAAATAAGCTGTTCCAAGTTGATTAGCCCTAAAAACAGATCCACGTTAAGTGGATGGTTAACTCGTAAGCATACAACTGAGAGTAAAAGCATGACGGACGCTAGCTAGGGATATGCAGAGGGCATAGGTCCACTACACTAAACCGCTCTGTGAGATCGGTCTAGGATCATATAATATTTTTCTAACTTCACGCGAAGATTATCAGTTCAAAGTGTTTAAGCGTGGTGTCGGTCAATGCACCGTTTGGGCTTAGATAGATACTTTGAATTATATATCTTCCCTATACAGTGTGACCGGGTTTCGACTAGCGATATTTTAAGGTTTAATTTATCAAATTTTAGACACATAATCCTAACGAAAAAAATTTTTTGTTTAGTGGGTTTAACTGACGTAACTAAAGTATTTAACTGATTTTAAATTTTTAGCAAGGTTTGATGATCTCAAAGCCCGTAAATTATCGGCAGTCGTAACCTGCCCACTGAATTAATTCAGTGTGTCCGGGACCCTATTTTAATAATTTTCACATAGTTTTTACTGAATGAAACTTGACTGTTCTTAATACATCCTAATTCTTGTGACTCTTTCTGAACAGTGGTGATTATTTTTATGAGATTTTTGCCGAAACCTTTTAGATTAGGTATTAGTATAACTTTTTGACTGTTTTTGTTTTTAAAATTTCTTTATTTCCATAAAAAATATATACAAAGATGTTTAACAATTATTAGATACCGCTTAAACTTAAAACTAACATTAATTTTACCAGGCTATAGGCGTCTCCAAAAATTATTATACTAAGGGTTAAAGTTTATGTTAACATAAATTTTTAAGTTTGTTGAATGTTGTCAATGAGACCTACTCATCAGCATTCCTACCTTGTTTTCCACTTACCCTGTTGTGAATGAAACTTAGTAGTCAATATTAATTGTTAATGCGATTTTGTTGTCGGCAGCCACGATACTCTTGAAATAGATAGTTGATCGTTGTAACTGAAACCTACCTTTTAATATTTGTCGTTAATGAAACCTTGTTCTCTTCAGCGACGAGACGCGTGAGAAAGACGGTCCTACCTTGTTGTAAATGAAACCTAGATGTTAATATTTGTTGTTAATATAACTTTGTTGTACTCAGCGACGAGACGCGCGAGATAGACGGTCCTACCTTGTTGCCTTCTTACCTTATTGTGAATAACACCTAGTCGTTAATATTTGTTGTTAATGCAACCTTTTTGTCTTCAGCGACGAGACGCGAGAGATAGACGGGCGTGCGCGATCTGAGTCGGGCGACGCTGATTCGGTATACCACGTCCGGGGGGCGCTGCACGACTCACGGTGGAGAGACCATCAGGTAAGGTATCAATAACCTGTGGTTTTAAAACTACATATATTTCTAGAGGTGCGTGTGGCGCAGTGGTGGCAGCGCTTTGGTATTGATAAGATAAGATTTTAGATTTGATTTTATTGATACCAAAGTTAAGCAATCCACGGCGCGGTCGTGATTGGATGGGTGACCATTCCGACCATTTAAGTAACGTCCATGACAAGCATCTTCGTGCTTCGGAAAGTACGTTAAGCAGTTGGTCCCGGCTAATATCTGTTGATATTAGTCGTTAAGGCTAGTCAGAGGCCCTAGGGCGGCTTGATAACATCTGACAGTAAGGTGGTCACTTCCTATAAAGACACCCCTTTACCAATCCACACTGAGCCCACGTGGTGGAGTATGGCTCGTACCTCCTCATAGTTGAGGTAAGCCCTTTTGCTCAGCAGTGGGGTCTATGTAGGCTAACTTTACTTTTTCTCATAGGAATTACAACAATAATTAACTTCTTAAAAATAAAAAGCCACTAAACTAATAAAAATAAAACTTATATGTAATATTTACAGACTAACAGTATGAGCGCACACAAATTGCTCGACTTAAAAACGGGTAGACATAAAATTTTTGCATTGCATTCGGATAGCGTCGTTTCGTGTTGTTTACTTAATTTGCAACCACGGATACAAAGATTATTTGCGCTTTGGATGTGGCATAATTAATTTAATAACTCCAGCACTCTACGTCAAATGTACATTCAAAGTTGTAACCTTCTGCAGTATATGCCAACTGTGATATAGTAAAAGAAGGATGGAAGGGTATTGAATTGACAGAGCGACAGGCGCGCTGCAGTTGTGTTATCTATCTTCATCGTTATCAGCCGCAGGACGTTCACTGATGAAAGTAGGACTCCCCCTATACGCAGGTCAGGGCAGGTCAAGTTATTTGAATAAAGAAATAATAGTTTAAAATACTAAAAAACACGTTTTAAATAAGCAAGCACTAAAAATTACAAAATAATTCGGACATTTAGTTTGACTCAAGAGCTTTCCCTTTGTAAAATTTTCATTAGATCGCAGGTAAACTTAAACAATTTCAGTTCGTGATGAACGATAAATAATTACCTATGCGAATTGCTTATAAGTAGGTAATCATCTTTATTTAATATTTACTATGATTTATTATGAAAGAAAGCGTGGAGCGTTTTGTCCAAAAAAATTACATAAATTTACTTAATTATAACCATTTCGCATAGGTAATTATTTATCGTTCATCACGAACTGAAATTGTTTATCTGGGTTAAATTAAGATTCAAAGATTATGTATGTAACATAGTTACAAGTAAAGCTAATAAAATATAGATATAGATAAGTACTTAACGAAAGAACACCAACGCGAAATATAATTCCGTCGATAATTCGCGAAAATAGAGAACACAAACTGCCTTAAGAAATATAGTAGAGGCCGGGGGCTAGGGAGATCGAGTTATTCAAAAATAACGATAGACCACGATAAAAGTACCAAACGAGAGGGCGAAATAGGTATAGCGTTGCAAAGTGACCTGCAAGCGGCCTGCATTCAGTGGTGTGACCTTTTTAAGGCCGACTGTCTGTCAGCTCGTCCTACGCTACGCTTTTGAACAAAGGGTTTCCAATCAAGAACTTTTCTGTCCCAGTTATATAAGTCAGCCTATTAGATCCCACTGCTGGGAAAAGGCCTCACCTCAACTATGAGGAGGAACGAGCCATACTTCACCACGCGGGCTCAGTGCGGATTGGTGGAGGGGTGTATGTAAGGCAAGTGACAAACCTTACTGTCAGAAGTTATCAAGCCGCCCTAGGGCCTCTGACTAGGCTTAACGACTAATACCACAGATATTAGCCGGGACCAACTGCTTAACGTGCCTTCCGAAGCACGGAGATGCTTGTCATGGACGTCACTTAAATGGTCGGAATGGTCACCCATCCAATCACGACCGCGCCGTGGGTTGCTTAACTTTTGGTATCACTACCAAAGCGCTGCCGCCACTGCGCCACAAGCACCTCTAGTCCCAGTTATGTCCAAACAAACCACAAAGTTCTTGTTAGTTGATTGCCATTATGGAGAAGTTGCTTTTATTGTCCATCAAACCGTCCTTCGATACTTACTTACTTCTCTGACGCAGCGATCCAAAGTGTGTCTTGGCCTCCGACACAAGAGAACGACATCTTTTCCTATCTTGCATTGCACCGCCTCCTGTCAGCCCGCAACTAGTAACTCCTGCAGATCTGAGGACCTACTCCTGCTGACGATGTCGGTATTTACGAGTCTAGTCTTCACGCTCGTTCATGTTGTCATTCTGTCGTGAGTGAAAGGGACGGCTACATTGGAAAATACGACATCGTCCGTCAACCGGAGTAGCGCATTTGAAACGACGGCGTCCTTCCTGCGGTATCTGGGCGGCCGATGCCCAAACAGCGCATCTTGGAAACCGTATTTTGCTAATTAAAATAAATTTGATCTTTAGTTGATTCCGTACCCGAACCAATGATTATGTTGCTTCTGTTCAAAATAATGTAATACAATACAATGATGGTACTGTACAAAATAATAATACTCGGAAGTGTAGTACCGAATCAATAGTATGGACGTCAGTACGTTAAGCTAAACACTGCGGCAGCTTATGAGGTTGTGTTGAGGTTGTAAGGGTAATTCTGCAATAAAAATTTATTTATTTATTTTAGGTACACTTACCGATGACAGTCAGACATGCATAGCTAACATTGAAAAGTTAGTGTACATAACATGATTTTTAGACAAACATCTGAGGAAAGGTAGGAGACAAAAAACAAAACATGTAGGTATCATATTTTATTTCATACTGTGTGAGGCTTAAGATATCTCGGCCTACCTATAAATTGGGTAGTCTGATGGGCTACTGCACTCCAGTCACTTGTTTCTGTTACATGTAAAGTAAGTCAGACTGCATGCACGTTGCTATTGCCCTTTTCAAGTTTCCAACACTCGACAGTTACAGAATGCACTGAACATCCAGATGCAATGCACGATAGAAATTTCACATTTTTATTCCAAAACTTTTTTACTAGGGCTGTCTTCATTTTTTATATATTTAAGCACATGAGTTCTTTTTTTATTTGGTTTGGGTTTATTGAGTAAACCAGTCGTGGCGTAGTCTGAGTGACTAAAGGGGTTATTAGATTACGCGATATTCAGACAGTCTTACTAAGACAGTTTTCATCCTGTGAAAGGACAAGATGGGGCAGACAGACTTACAGGCTAACTCTTATTACACTACAATGAGTCTTAGTAAGGCTGTTTAAATAATGTCCTCCTAGCCGAATTTCGACTACGGCGGCCTATCTCAACCGAGATTAGCCAACTGCGCGGGACATATTACAGTGCACAAGTGTGTGCGCAATACACAGGTGCACTCTCATAATTCGGTGAGACGGCAGTCCGACATGACCGTAGAGAGATTAGGCGCAGGACCAATGGCTTAACGTGCTTTCCGAGGCACGGGGGTGTTAACACCACCAACTTCCTGACTCCAGCGCTTTGTCTGTGTTTTTTCAAGACAGAAAAACCCAACACACTCTTTCTTAAAGACATAAGATACATAAATTTAAAACTATGTACTAATTATAATAACTTTTCACGAATCTTTTAGAGACCAATTAGTGAAATATACAGGTAGTATGTGTGTTTTTGGCTACTCAAACATTTCGGATTGTTATATAATTATGAATTAAAAATCTAAAATATAGCTAAGTATTGAATTAAGTTCCACAGTAAATAATACGGACATAAATAAATATTTATAACTACTACCTATAAACACATGTTCGTTTTGTACTGAAAACATGTCTTACAAATTCCTTTCCCCTAAAAAATCATTTTTTTTTCCTCGAAAATTATCTTTAATATCGAAAGGTATCGATAGCTCCATTAGAGTCAATGCTATTGACACGCAGCAATACTATCGGTATATTAAAATCAGCTCAATATTAAAATCACTATAGAAAGTATTAATAGTATTGCTGTGTGTCAATTTATTTATTTATTTAAATATACAAAGAATACATATTTGTTAGTAAATAGTGTCTTAAAGCCTATGCTAGGTTTATCTAGACACTACTAGTTCTCTTTATACAATTACAATAAGCATGTTATTGAGCGAGCGCGCACAGCTACAGCGAAGCTCGACGTTCGATGCCTACCAACCGGTTGGCCGGTGCATATTGCACGTAAACAAGCCACCCGTCCAGTCATCGCACGCCGAGCGCGCGTGCTCCCTATATAGGATGCTCTAGTTTAGTACACGCTGATCAAATGAACATTAAGTTACACAAGTGAATAAATTTTTTTTAACATTCTTTTGATATTTTTTTCATTAATTTCATTTTTTATTTCTAAAGGCATTTTATTAATAAGTTTAGGTATTAGGTATCTATTTGTTCGTTTTCCATATTTTTATTTTTTTATTCGTAATATTTAACAGGTTTATTCAAAATGGCTTTTCCATATTCATTAATAACTTTTGGAATAATACGTTTTTTATTTGTGATACTTCTGGTTCCGGTTTTATGACTAACTATTGGAAAGTCGTTTTCGAAGTATTGTTCCAGAAGCAAATTATACTCAACCGTTGCACCAAATGAAATGAGAATTACCTCATAAAAAATAATCAGGAAAATGCTTTCCAGAAAATGAAGAAAGCCTACTCTGTGAGTCGATTTCAGCATTTTCAACGATATCTGTCCTTGTCACTCTTGCCAGCATGGTAGTGAAAGCGAGAGAGATGACAAGAGCCGGGAATATAGACAACGTTCTATGGAGTGGGCCTCAGACAAAATAGTCAAGAGTGAATGGCCAAAATATTATTTAACCCCTCATTTTCGCTGCAGGATGAAATTCATAGGGCTGGAAAAAACTTTACAGGGCCGCACGTCAGACTACCCCACTTTGACTTTGAGACCGCCTCTATTCCCTACGTAATAAAAGCTCTTTTCGTAGTTCAAATGGACGTAGAAACAGACTTGTTTATTGCATTAGCGCAACCTGGTTCTCGCAACATTGTGTTTTCTTTGTTTTTCAACATCATATTATCATACTTTATCATTGGGAATTCTTGAATTCTTGAAGCTATTTTTTTAAAAGGATAATCTTCATTTTCATCTTATCATTTAAATACGTTTTGTTCCATTTCTTTGTCTTTATTTACTTACTAGCAATTCCCCGCGACTTCGCCCGCGCCAATAGTCGGATTTTCCATACAAATTTTCATCCGCCATTTCACCCCCCTGATGATTTTATATCGCGACAAAAAGTAGCCTATGTCCTTCCCAGTGTCTCAAACTATCTCTGTATTTCATTTGATTCGGTCCAGTAGTTTCGGAGCCTATTCGATGCAAATAAACAAACAAACAAACAAACAAATCTTTCCTCTTTATTATATTAGTATAAACGACCTCTGGGCCAAGATATGCACCAAGTGGGTCCCTTTAAATGGAAATCGACCACGCGGTAGACCCAGTAGGCGGTGGCGTGACGAGCTGGACTTATTACGAGAAGACTGGGAAGCAATAGCCCAAAATCGTGGAGAGTGGAGAAAGAGTAGGGAGGCCTTTGCCCTGCAGTGGGACACAACAGGCTCGTAATGATAATAATATTAGTATAGATATGCACTGTATCAAATATTTGATTTGCATGTTCTAGCGATCCACCGAGTGATCCAATGCTGACAATGAAACTGAGGTTAACTACAAAATCTTTCCTATACAGGCCGTTGAAAGTAGGTATGTAAATTTGTTTTGTACACAAAAATTAATCGACCGTGTCATCCGGTGGGACTCAAACCCTCGCCCTTTGCTATCCGGGCGAATGTTCTTCCTGGCTAACTGGGACTAACGTTTTTCGTAGCTCAGTAGAAAGCAGAGTAAAATTTTGTAAGTGCCAATATATAGTTGTAAGTGCCTGCCTGCCGCAGCACGCACCAGTGCGTGACAATTGATTTTGTATTGTGTCTCGAGTTTGGCAGCGAATGGGTTAAATAGATTTTTTATTATTGATTGTTAGAAACAGTCAAGTGGCAACCCTATTTATCTGCGCCTAATTCGCCGAACGGGCAAGTTCTGACGCGAAGTTCAGTTCCGCTGAAATTCAATTTATTTCGTGCGGATTGCTCTCTTTATGAAGTTGCGATGCGCACATAATAACAGGAAATTTTCCTAGTTATGCCAAAACTTCGAGAGCGGGTTTGCGTTGCACAACGTTTTTGTGCAATAAAGTTTGGACTTTAAATGAGGTTTAAGTTTGGTTTTGTTTTTAAATAGTGCTTTTTGCTTGAAGAATCTAACAATACAGGCCGTCCCATGGCTATGCCTCATGGATGAAAAGTATCTCTTGCTTTTGCAAATGTCCTTGGGCATCCTTCAGTTTTACTTACTACTGTAACGGCCGAATACTGAAACGCTACTCTAATCAATTACTCACTTGAAGACCTCCTAAAATTAGAGTGTCTCTTACATTTAAATGGTATACACAAACGCTACTCAGGCAATTTGAAACCATGATTAGCTGAGCAGTCGTTTAATGTTTACATAATGGCAACATTCATTTTTAAAAGTATGTTCTCGTTTACAATTTTCATATTCTTAAGGAGCGTATTCGTTTTACGCAGCATTATTTGTATAGATTCTTTGTTTTTTTTATATAAATTTATACGACGCCATTGTTGTGAAATGAAACGTCGAGTGACTACGAAAAATAAATATTTGCCAAACTTTTTGCCATTTGTCACAGCGCGGTTCTAATCAATTTAATTTCTATTCACATTATTAAAATAAATTAATAAAAGGTTGAAGTGCAGTGCAGTATTAATTAACTATAAAGGAAGCAATTGGTATGCCCTATGTGTTCTACATTGATGGATCAAACCCAGATTGTCGGATGCCGATGACCTAAAAGATCCTGCCGGGACAACTTGGTCTAGAATTACCGGCGACAGAGCGTTGTGGAAAAGTTTGGAGAGGCCGAGTATGCCCTGCAGTGGGCAGATACATGCTGAAGAAGAAGAAGAACACATCAAATACTACTCGCTTATTTCGACTTTCTACTTATTTTTATACTTATGTTTTGTGATGTAATTATGATTATATGATGACAACTGAAAAAAATGTGTACATATTTATTAGCATAGTGCTGACAACAAAGTTTTGATTATAGTTTCAAGACCAATATGCTGAACTATTGGCTCTTCCTCAACAATCTCCTCTTCCTCCTTTCTTAATAAGGAGTTCTCATCCATAATATCTGAGGCCTGATTGTGTTCTAGTATTTAAAAGTAGGGTTAAAAACGAGCAACATGGGTATCCACAGAGAAAATAAGGATTTTATAGACATTATTTTTATACCATAATATCACTATAACCTGATTTGAGGGACCTCAAAACCACTTTCAGATTTAACGGCTACTCAAATCGGTATGACAGTCATTTGACAGCTAAATAGCGTTGAGTTGCGTTTCAGTATACCATTTTTCATCTGAGTGGCGTTTGAGCACGACTTATTTTGAGATGGTCATAAGTTTAACAGATGCTTATATTTTGGCTTTGAGTATGCGAATTCTGAGTTTAGAAGCTGCTCAATTGTTTGAGAAGCCGTCAAATATTTGAGTAGCCTTTCAGTATTCGGCCGTAAGACTACTACTGAACTGTGTGCATACACATTTTGAGCATTTTCAAAATTAAATAATTATTAGCAAAACGTAATTATATAAGTTTAAATAAGAAACCAAAAATTCGCACAAAGGTAGGATTTGAACCTACGACCTTTGGCTAACCGGGCCAACGCTCTTACCAACTGAGCTACTGTGTAGTTCATTCAACCACGTAATTATTTTTAATACTCGTACGTGTAAAATTTCATGGTCTTCCTTTTATTAAGATGCAATGTTATCTGATAAAAAATATCCTTTGGAATGAACATCGGCATAGTAAAATTAATGGTGTTTTTTTAGCATTTGACGGGTTCGATTTCCGGTGCGGACAGGCGATTATTCGGAGGTCCGTACCTGTATCTATACAACGTTAGATACAGGTAGTTAGATACCCGTACCTGTATCTATACAACGTTAGATACAGGCAGTTCGATACTATATTTTACCCTTTTTTAGGTCTTAATAACGCAAAAATATAACGTTTGCATGGGAATTCCACTTAAATATTTATTTAATTCTGTTTTTAGTAAATAACGATATTCATTCTATTGTTTTGCAGACCCCATCAATGGAAAATTCCTAAATCTTGAAGTACCATTAAGTGTAATACAGAAACATAGTTTTTAAGCAACCCGAGCAACGTCGGTAATTAAGGGTAATGGATGGGTAATTAGCTTGTCTTTGGTTAATGGCTGAAGTTTCATGTAAATGAAGACGAATTTAAGCCTTTATTATAGCAAATGAATCAGCTAATTAAAAAGTATTGCCGTGATTTACCCTGTTTAAGTCGATGCGATTTTTTGTAATTCAAGAACCCTTTCACACGAGCCATTTTAATCGGTGATTCCTCGGCGGAGCGAGATCGCAGCGAGCACGCCGCATATTAAGAGGAAACACGGTCACGTGGTATTTGAATAAAATGTTGCTGTCTCGATGCGATCTCTGGTAGCCGCCCAAGCAAGAAAGGTCCAAATGAGCTCAGACCGATAAATCCTTCATAAACAGCGTTTCGAAGTCCCCTTTTTCCTCGTCCAAAATTTGACAAATGATATATTTTCTTGGGACTATGCTCCTATGTTTTAGTTTTAGTGTTTATTTGCGTAGATTTTTTTGGCGAGCGTCTGAAAGTTGAGGTTGAAATTAGGCAACTTTCAAAGGTTTTGAAGGCTCATATTTCCTTTGTCGAATATAAGAAAAAATGAAAAATAGGAGCATAGTTGTCGTAAATATAAATTTTTATATTTAATGATAAAAAAAACTTGCCTTTAGACATTATCCAGGGAGAAAAAAGGGGACTACGTTTATATGAAGAAATGGCGCATGGTCTTTCCCCTTAACCGCCGCGATAACACCGCATGCTCGCAGCGAGTCATCGCGTGCTGGCGGCGAGTACCTGCAAACTTCGCACAGTTATTTGTTGGTAGCAATTCACCCTCATTCTGACACTGTTTGTAGTCTTCTGCACAGCGTTCCTCAGATTATACGTCAATATATGTGCGATAAGACAATTTGTAGAATTATAATTCGAGTTATAATTCGCTGCGAGTTCGCCGCGTACTCGGGCCGGTTAATAACTCGCGGCGATATCGATGCGTGCACGCCGCGAGCCGCCGTGTGCTCACTGCGATCGCTTCGCCGAGGAAACGCCGATTAAAATCGCTCGTGTGAGGGGCCCTAAGCGCTGCACGCTGCATATACAGGGTGTGGCGTAAATAGTGGTCCAAAGCAAAGGTGTGGATACACTGTACACTGAAGCACCACATACCAGTATTTAAAAAAAAATTATGTACAGGGTTTTCAAAAAAAAAATTTTTTTTTAATTTTTTTAGAAATCGTTACCTTGCCTTACAAATTTGGTTATAATTTCCAAAAATGACGGTTTTTTTTTATCCATTTTTTTATTATTATTGCTGATCACTTGTACTTAGTACTCCATTCGTTTTTTTTTTTACAAACTAAATTTAATAAAAAAAATTAAGTTTCTTTCAAAATTCAATACTCACTGCTAGCAAATCGTTTGACTTTCAATGCTTTTGGTGCAAAAAAAATGTACCACACTGTCAGTGCCCATTGTTTAAAAAAAATGCCCATCTTTTGCAGATTCTAAAATGGTGCAACAATAAGTGTTACGACTTACAGGAAAAAAGTTATTGCTTTTCGAAACAAAAAGGAGCCCAATTCAGAAAAACAATTTATTTAAAGTTCAAGGGTTTACAAGGGTTGTAATTTTTTTCTAACCAATCATTTAGTTTTTCTTTAATTTTGGTTATTCAAACGGCGTTTAAAATTTTTAGAACGTGGGTCCATAAAAATGTTCTAAGCATTTTCAAAATTTGTCTCTGTCTTGAGAATAAAGAAAATGGCTAAAATGTTGGCAGTTATGTGCAGTGCAGCGAGATGAATCAAAACTAGATATATGTACTCATGTCTACGTACGTCTGAAGATCATGACATAGCCCTTGTAGGGTTGTCAAATAATATGCTGTTAGGAGGAATTATAAAAATACAGGATTTCGTCTAATCTCACGTAAAATATCAAGTTAATCCTGGGAGTAATTAAAGACTTACGAAATAAAACGCCAGAGCTCTTGAATCGTAAAGCTAAACTACTTACGCAATATCGTCGTCGTTCAATAGATTCTTTGTCACACAGTATTAAAACAATAGTTATCATCATCACATCTTTATTATAATTATACCTAATTATGTTTCCCTTGTTCAATCACGTTACAAATATTAGTGGTCTCTGCAATATGCATAGCTTGTATTGCAGCGGCCATTCAAAGTTTTACAATGTATTATTTTGAAAGCACTTGGTCAACAGGGCGCCTTTTTATATTCTGTTTATCATTCCCTACCTTTAATAGTGCATGGCAAAAATTAAAAATTGTTGGTGTTTAGTTATCTAACTAAACACCAACAATTATAAAGGCTCATTATTGACAATTCTATAAGATGGCTGTCCAAAAGTAAGGCCCGAACATTTTTGACAACCCTAGCCCTCCCTAGGGTAATCGGGGTAATTTCTGATACAACTGCGTTCTGCCATTTTGTGGCCGCGGCTGCCAGATACGACTCTTTACCCCTCGACATTTTTCTCATAAATCTACTAATGTACGTACATTGCAAGATTTTCACGACTTTGTCTAAGAGAGTATACGTTTTTATTTTCTGTTTGTTGTTTGGAGGACCATCATTGCCATTTCTATTCCATTTGTTTGTCAAAAACAGAAAAAACATAATGGTGAGACACATATTTTAGCTTATTCCACTAACTCCAGTAATCTTTCCATTTGAAGTATAAAACACTTTTAAGTGGATACTTTGTCTAACATAATGTATGGATGATAAGCATTTTTTAATATTGGCTTTGAAGTAGAACATCACGGCTAAATTATTGACAAACTTTGGTCTTGATACTTTTTACCGCACAGCTTTTCGGTATTGCGTTTCTTAAATTCTTGTTTAACGTAACGTTTCTGAAATTAGCCTACTTGTAATTCAGAAAATACGTTTATTTTCCCGTTTTTTAACTGGTAAATACACTTGAACAGTAAACAATAGGTAATGAACAGTAGCAGCACCGTAATCATGAATTTCCACACAAATTGCGATATGCAAACTGCAATAATTCCACATTCGCCTGGCCAGCAGCGTTTGCCACCACAGACTATTAACGATAAATTAGTCCTGCAAATGGACTTGTGGCCTTTTACTCTTTATTTAAGTATATAATATGTATGACTCGTAGAGCTAAATTATTCACTTTTTAATGCCAGCTCAAATATAATTATTTTTTTAACTGAAGCAATTACTTTGCAAGATAAGATGATTCTAGCTCAAATACTCCAAAGGTTGAAGAAAACTCTTAAGAATACCTAACGGTCGATTCTCGGTAGAGCTTACCCTATTTTGGGAGCACGATTATTTCTCATTTCGAATAAGCTATAATAAAATAACACAAAAGACTCCATATTATTACAGAGGAAAGATTTGTATTTTTGTAAGTTTGTGTAAAATGAACTCAAATAGTTGAGTTACCAAAGTAAAACCCTGGGCTCTCGGGGGCGAGTGTACATCCGGGATAACGCTAGGATGAGGAGAAGTACTGAACTGATTTAGAAAATTCTTTCACCAATAGAATGCTATGATATTCCAGTCTGACATAGGGTTATACATATATTTTTTATTTGTAGTTTTATTGTATTTGTGTCGAATAAACTCAGCGCAGCCGGGGCGAGCAGCTTTATACATATTATAATTGTCAAGCTATTAATATAATAATTTTTTTCTTAAAATTAGTCCACTAGTACCTTTCAATCAAATAATGTGTAAGTATACATACATATGTGCTAATTGGAGCCTAACGTTATAGGAACTGGTTGTTAGAGTAATTGAGCACAAAAGACGAAAACGGTTTCCACACTTTTCCAAGATATATTTGAGGTCATTCACCTCTTGATCTTAGGGAAGATTAGTAGGCATTCGTTATCCCTGACATTGCGGATACGAAGTACGGTCGGTAGTGAAAATCTTCCTAAAAACCGTTTAAGAATGTTTCAAATAATTTTATTATAAATTTTGAAAACGACATCATATAGGTTCATAGTTTATGTCAAACAGTTTTCGGCATTTTCATCAGTACTAGTTGTAGTAAAATTTGATCTCTTGAAAAGAATTTACCTATGAAAGATAACATCTTTCATAGGAAAATTCTTTTACTATTAATATTTTTCGGTTGTAACGTAGTTGATATTATAAAGAAAATATATAGTCTGATATCGCGGGCATATAGTTCATTAATATAAAATATACGTAGTTATAATTATTTTTCAATAAAGTTTAATTTAGAAAAAATAAAAAATATATTTAATTATTTTTTTCTGCCGACTGTACATCAAATTATGTGAGTGCGTACAGGCCGTTTACTTTCCGTCTGTCGAATAACAAGGTTTTCTTGGACATTTTGTTTGTCCACATTGTTTTAGGGCCCTTTATTAGGCCCGTAAGTGATGGCCGCTTCAGGCTAATAGGAGTAGGCCTTTATTTTTGCGGAATTAGTCTATCTTTTTCCTTATATATGTCGCAGGCAATTTGTATGATTCCACCGTTCACATATAATCCTCCTAGCCAAATTTTGACTACAGTGGCCAATCTGAACAAAGATTAGCCGTTTGCGCAATACACAGTTGCACTCTCTGTTCCTTCACCCTCATAATTCGGTGAGACGGCATTCCGACATGACCGTAGAGAGATCAGGCGCAGGACCAACGGCTTAACGTGCTTTCCGAAGCACGGGGTGTTAACACCACCAACTTCCTGACTCTGGAGCTGTGTGTCAAAGTTATTTCAAGACAGAAAAACCAAACACTCTCGGCCCGACCCGGGATTCGAACCCGGGACCTCGTGGATAGTACCCAGTGTGCTGACCACTAGACCAACGAGGCAGTCCGCCATTCACATACGGCGTCATCAGTTTAAAACACAGCTTTTACAGCTTTAAGGAACTGTTAACATTAAGTACCCATTTGCTGATATTTCACACACCAAAGATCATCGAACGTTCTACCGGAAGACCGTCGATGAATTTTGTGTGCGAAATTAACATCAAATAGGTACTTTATATACCAATTTACTTCCATAATTACTTGCAAAGAAATTACTTAGGTAAATACTAAAAAAAATTTAATTTCAACTTTTCAAGTATCTACACACGTTCCTGGAAAAGAGTGGTGAAGGACAGTCGGACAGACGGACAACAATGTGACTATGTGACTCTATAAGGGTATTATTTATTGATGTTCAGTAAATTAAAGTAAAGTTAGCTTAATAGATCCCACTGCTGGGCAAAGGCCTCAACTCAACTATGAGGAGGTACGAGCCATAACACACCACGCGGGCTCAGTGCGGATTGGTGGAGGGGTGTCTGTAAGGCATATGACAAACCTTACTATCAGATATTATCAAGCCGCCCTAGAGCATCTGACTAGGCTTAACGATTTATATCGAGGTTGAAAAATAATTTAATTTACTATAGGTCAAATTTTTAGTGATAAACAATGCCTTAACAAAACGAGTAATAATCAAAACAATCAACCCTTGTTTCTAAAGCACATATTACACCATCCTATTTATAAGTCAGTCTATTAGATCCCACTGCTGGGAAAAGGCCTTACCTCAACTATGAGGAGGAACGAGCCATACTTCACCACGCGGGCTCAGTGCGGATTGGTGGAGGGGTGTATGTAAGGCAAGTGACAAACCTTACTGTCAGAAGTTATCAAGCCGCCCTAGGGCCTCTGATTAGGCTTAACGACTAATACCACAGATATTAGCCGGGACCAACTGCTTAACGTGCCTTCCGAAGCACGGAGATGCTTGTCATGGACGTCACTTAAATGGTATTTGTAGTTTCCTAACTAGGATCCTACTTAGGGTTCGAACACGGAAGGTAGCATAGCATCCGAGTTAGGTTAGTCTCATCCTATTTAAGATCCTATGGTCTATTAATGAGAAACAAATTTACATTCAAATTAATTTTATGTAAGTTGTAAAAGTGTACGAAAATATGACATGACATTTACTGCGTATCAGCCAGCATGGACGAATATGGTATAAGTAATCTATTATTGTTTTTGTTTAATATACGTTTGTCATGCTTATTTAATAGTAACAATCTTGCACTAAATGATAATTATGGTAGTGTTCAAATAAGCGTTTCTCATTTATCATTTTATTGGTCAAAGGTATTTTCCAACCCGCCGCTTTTAAAAGCAAAAGCTTTTTCAAATCTCACGATTCCTCTTACATAATAAATATACCATTCAGTCCAAAATTTTGGTGCATTCTCAAATGCGGAAAATTTTAACCAAATCCGACAAAATCAGCCTTTACAACCCTTAAATCAATCGGGATAAGGTTGATTTCTAAGCTGTCATAAACGGGCTATAGTTGTTCGGAGCTGAATTTGGAAGATTGCCAATCCAGCCTGCATATTGGGCTATTTGGCACACAATGTCAAAACCGGTTACCGGGTAGTATATAGAACTTTTATACAATGGCGTTGCGATTCGTTGCACTCGTGATTGAAATGAGCTACTGAACAGCAATGTCTATAAGCGGATGATTAATTACAGTCCAATTTTAGTGTTTACTCTGTCATACGTTTTGTATGTTAGTGCTCTATTCAACAAAATAGGAATTACGGTAATGACACAGGTAATGATGTTGTAACAGATAAATCTATAAGACTAGATATAGACTGATCATTCATTTTTATTATTATTTATTTTTACTCAGATCCATAAAATCCATAAAAGTTAGTAGTCAGTTAGTTATGTAGCACAGAAAAGGCAATTTACAAACAACGCCGCCAATTTGCACTACCTATTGACATAACTAGCGTGCTCTATGCCCCGCACCTGTCGCGACCGCAGAAGGGTCGCTTGAACTTGGCGGACTTTATCTTTGATGATGACTGTACTTACAATACTTTCTTGTCCACAGTCGAGTTCCTCTCGACAACCAAAGCGGGGGTGGGCAGCTGTAAGAGCGTGGTGCGTGGCGTGGTGGCACTCCGGGAGAGATGACCTTGAAGACGCAGAGCCAGAGGAGGAGCCATCCGACCCTGGGTATGCCACGCCGGTCAGCGTGGAGACGCCGCTGCAGAGTTCCGTGTCCAGGTGAGAGAGACAGAGAGAACCAGAACATCCTACTAAGGTCTTTCTGCTAGATAGCCCTTGGTTGGGTACCTACTTAGACGCTCCTTCAAGAAGTGTCTGAAGATCTGTAAATGTTTTATTTTTGTGACTCACATGAGATCAGATTTTTCTTGTTCTACAAATCACTAAGACTGCACCTTGTCCTCAGATGTACGTCGTTAAACGTCATAAGGGACCCGTACGCTTCCCGCGGCGGCTCTGGAGGATCTACAGGTCCTGACGGTGGAACTTCCCCCCTCCGAAGGACCTTTGACCCTCCCCCGGGTGGCCTTCACGCCGCTCGGGACAGCCGCTCCCTCCCACCAAACACAAGAATCAACACCACTACCTCACCAGCACCAAAGTCTGCCTCTGCTGACTCTGTCTACACAATCGTGATCCGACTACCCGACGCGGACTCCGACAGAGCCACAATAAAAATGATCACAGAGGAATCACCACCCTCAAACGCGAGGACACACTATCGACCGCCAACGAGAGGTGATTCAGAACTCAACCTACACCCAGCCGGTCATCCAGCCTTGACGAGGAGAACGTCTCACATACAAGACGTGAGAATACCTTTGAATGCGAAGATCATCCCAAAACAGCTGGCGGGAAAAGGAATTACATCCAAACAGCCGAAGAAGAAAAAGACGCAGGAGAAGAAGCAAGAAACGAAAGCTGCGAAGACGCTTTCGGCTATTCTTCTATCGTTCATCTTAACTTGGACGCCTTATAACATTCTTGTGCTGCTAAAACCGTTGACAGCTTGCACTAGGTGCATACCAGACGAACTGTGGTCTTTCTTTTATGCTCTGTGCTACATTAATTCTACGATAAATCCGGTATGTTATGCGTTGTGTAACACCACTTTTAGGAGAACATACGTTAGGATCTTGACTTGTAAATGGCATAACAGAAATAGAGAAGCAATGACTAGAGGTGTGTACAATTAATTTTGATACGAACCAGGTGCAAGTGTTTGAGCTTCATTGTGTATTCGGTGGGACACCTGGGGTGAGAAACGGAGGCTTTACTCCAGATGACGATGCCCGACTGTCGCTATCCCTGTCACTCACGCTAGCATGACAGTGTGAACGAGCTAGATTTGAAAATACGGACATCGTTATTTGGAGTAAAGTTTCTGATACTTTAGTAAGTGGTGCCAAAATAACGATTGCCCAATTTTGGTATCAGAGATACTTTGATAGTACTGAGTTGGTGTTAGGCGACATTGGTTACTTTAAAGTGAAAGAGTACAAAACTAGTGGTTGTTGTCTCATTTCCAAAATTAAATGTGGCATCGTCTTTATCAGCTTACAATTGGATTATGTCTATTTGAGTTAATTTTGTTTTTTTGACTCGGTACTTTTGAGTATCTACTAAAGTTGACTAAAAATTAACTTTTTAAAATGAACTAAAATTGAAACTAAACGATTGTGAAACGATTTGTTGTTTTCCCCAAAAGCAATTACGAAGCTTTTTGTTTCCATAGTGAGTTGATCATCCCGTCCATTTGTAGGTGTATCATTTATAGATTTGGCGTTTTGTGATATATCCTGTGCTGTAAGAGTTCTATGTTGATGATTCCATTCTTTGGTATTTAAGTCTTCTGTTTTAAGAAGAATGTATTATTAAACATGAGGGTAAAGAAAAAAATTTAACACCCGAATATTTAAGAGTGATTAGTATTAGAACGATAAAAGCTGAAAATAGAGGCGTAGTAGTAAAAAATTTAGTCTTTAATCACGATTTAATTGTAATTTCTCTAGTCAAAGGTTTCTCTACACGGTGTTCTGAAAAGGTTTGAGCTTTTAGGGTAAAATTAACGAATTTAGAGCAAACTTACTTTTTATTTCAAATCAGTATTTTTTAAACCACAGAAAGACATCAATGTCTGTTAATTTAAGCGTTATATTTTCTATTTAAAAATGTTGCTTGTTGTCTAACGAAAAGTAACGTTTTAAGTTTGTTTGTGCGTGGTTGGTGAACGGATACTCTACTCAAGAGAGAGACTTCTCAGCCTTGTTCTGGATGTTTAGCGAATATATCTAAACGAGCGTATTTATTTGTATAAGAATTTAATTATAAAGTTCATAAGCAATATTCAAACTGTATTAAGTAACATATATAAACTTCCCGTGGGATTCCAACTAATATATTTTTATTGTACCAGTTATCGTATTGTGAAATTTGGATAGGAACAGCTGCATCTAGATTCGATCTTTATTTCGTCTGTATTTTGTTTGAAATTTGAACAACGTGGTTCTAATGTTTTGTGAGACAAACAAAAACATACAACGATTTCAAACTTAGTATAATCCTAATTGGCTTGATCAGCTTCTTTCTTAACTCACTTTCAGTAGAATTTTAATATAAACTGCTTTCAACTTTTGGTGTGTGATTGTCGTTTTTATATCACTTTTGTGATATTTTACTGTATCAAGTGTAAAGTGAGTTAACAACGCAGCTGTCAAGCGCGATTTTCGAGTTTTATTAATAGATAATTACCTAATTAATTATAATATCTTGAGTGTCAAAGTAGCCAATGAGATTACTTAAATTCTAAATTTGTGTATGTAATTAAATTTTAAAGTTTAATATTGTAAATAGAATATTTAATTCAATATTTCATAAGTCTATAATATTTGTATTCGCAATATTAATAGAAATTATTACTTATATACAAGTAATAGGTGTGTATTTATATATCGTATATGTTAAATATACATCAAATCTATGAGTGTCGTGAAACGTTCCTTTTGTTGTGAATGAGGTTTTATTAACCAATTTATTATTAAATGTACGTGTAGGCTATAGTTTATTATATTATTATGATAATATATCAGAAAGTAATTATAAAATTAAGCCTTAGATTTGAATAATACCAAAGATTTTATACAACACAAGGAGGATTACGCATTTTATTTATTTAAAATTATACAGTTAAACGATGAAATAAGTTAAATACTCGTTAGACATATTATACTACAATAGACGTGGTTAAAAAGAAATATATTTTAAGTAAATATCGATCAGTAATTTAATAATATAATATAACAAATATTCATGAATAACATATATTTTGATAAAGCACTGCAACTAGTTTATAGATGAGTACTTTATTATTTTTAGGGTTCTTTACTTCAAAAAGAAAACTCGGAACTCTTATAAGATCTCTTTATTATTCGTCTGACAGTCTGTCTGTTTTTCAGGAACGCGTCAAAACTTAAGGAATCAAGTTATTATTTATTTGCCTGCGGTCTCTTGAATTTGTTAAAAATCAAGCTTCTAAGTCGACGCAATCCAAAAGTATGACCTTATGAGCCTTATTTTTGAACTTTCGCAGGAGAACAAATCCTATAGAGTATTTCTTATAAACCTACATCTTAAAACAAAACCATTGTATGTACGAAACCTTTAGTGCGCGAGTCCGAGCCGCGCTTGCCCGGTTTTTTCTATACCTAACTCATTAATAGTGATTTTGAAAGTAGAATAAGGTAATGAAAACAAAAAGATTTTTTTAATTACCATTTCTTATTCCTAAAATGCGTAATTCTGCTCTATTTATAGCTAATGAACCAAACAATCCGAAATTATTAGCAAATGCAGTCATTAAACACGACACAGTGCAGAGTTATAAAGATAGAAAAAATATTTATTCGACATTCACTAATTTGAAATTACATTTTGAAAAAAAGTCAGTAAAAAGTATATTTGCAATGACATTGCTGCCAAAGAATAAATAATAGTACAGGTTTGCTACTGTTTGCTACTGCGTACTACCCAGCGAGCTATGGAACGGTCTATGCTGGGGATCTCGCTAAGGGATAGAATCCAAAACGAGATCATCCGCCAAAAGACGAAATTCATAGATATCGTTCAGAGGTGCAATAAGCTGAAGTAGCAGTGGGCTGGTCATGTCTATCGCAGAACCGACGGGCGTTGGAGTAGAAAGGTTCTCGAATGGAGACCGCGTCTCGGGAAACGTAGTGTTGGACGCCCTCCTGCTAGATGGACCGATGACCTGAGGAAGGTGGCCGGTGGTGGTTGGATGCGAGAAGCGGAGGACCGTGAAAGATGGCGCCGTCTTGGAGAGGCCTATGTCCAGCAGTGGACTGCAATAGGCTGATATGAAGTTGATGAAGTACTACCGCACACCAGTTACAATACATCAACAAACTATTTTGTATTAAACGGGTAAAAATGAAAAATAGTTATTTCGTTGATGCACTGTTTAGTGCTTATTTTTTATGTTCAAATCACAAAAATAAAATATAGAAAATAACTTGCTGGAGTAGCCAAATTCTGCAGGCCGTTTGACATTTCTAGAGAAAATCAACCCTCGATGGCTGGTTTTCGCTAGAAATGTCAATCTAACTCTGCCTCATGCAAGGTTATGCCATAGCCTTGTATGTGCCGGTCCTAAGCCCGGATAAAGGAGGAAGGCTTGGCTAAGGAGCTATTGTCCAAGCAATATTTCTTTAGCTTATTTAGGCTAAGATCTTTTTTTTCAAACGGTCTGCAGACATTGGCTCTCCCATCTTCTTAAGGGGTTATTGGACTACGCGATATTCAGACAGTTTGCCCCATCTCGCTGTTTCATCATGTGAAAGAGCGAGATGGGGCACACAGACTTATAGGCTATCTCTCATTCTCCACTAAGTCTTAGTAAGACTGTCTGAATAACGCGCAGGGAAATAACCCCTTTAACACGTAGGGTGGGTAACAAAGTTGGAGGGCTCTATTTTGCTATCCATTCTACCAGGGCGAATGTTTCCCTATCGTTTAGCTATCTATCGTCGCCTTAAATTTAGGAATCATTCAAGTAACAACCATAAAAATTTCATTGAAATTTTTACCATGAAAGTATACTCTTGTGGCCGAAAGGATTTAACCTAGGGTACCTAAATAATAATACAATAATAAACCTAGGTACTGTACCTACAAAAATGGAAGTTGAACATAGCAATGAACGTGTTAAATGATTGCAATTGTGACTGATTTCATACGATAATTCGAATTCCTGAGTATTGTCAATGCGCACAGTAAAATTAGTTAAAATAATGTTTTCGTAAATGTCCCGTAAATTAGATTTGTAGATCAATTGATTTGTAGATTATGTAGGTGTGTATAAGTTTTTAACATTTGTAATAGCACGTTTTTGAAGAAGACTGCTGCAATAAAGTAGGTTCTTAATAATGTATTTATGAAAAGACACGAAACTGATATAGGTACCACATGAAAATATGAAATAAAACAAAACGCGTAAATAAGTTTCTTAAAATTTCGCGTTGCATTTATAAAACTTATTAAAAACTAGCGGAACTTACAAATTAGAGGTAAAATATGTTTTACCTAAGGTTTTTCAAAAGGGACGCTCGATCTTTAACGGCCTTATTACCAAAACTTAGTACCATGCCTCAACCAGGACCAAATATTAGCCGACCAATCAGAAAAGCGTTTCTCTATTAGGTATTGTCACGAAAGTGTCATTCATCTAATTTGTCAGCTTATATTTAGTCTTGGCTTAAACCTGGTACTAATTTTTGCGGCCATCTTGGAATTAGGTCCATCATCTTTACTGAATATGTTGCCTCAAAGGGTGCAATTATAAGAAGATCTTCTTGGAGGATGTAATCGGTTAGTAGCCACAAATTATTAGGGCTTTCATGATCGTCCTGCACAGTCCACAATTCGTCATCAAATTATAAATTTGAGTCTTTTTGTGGGGCTCTACGTGAAATGTCGATTCTATGCTAACAAACCATGGACAATTTCTGCCCTGCAGGCGAACATATCTCACGTTCTCCATGACATAGAGCCTTATTTATAAGAAATTATCCAAACTTGGTCCACTAGGATACATCAGCATACATAGGATAACCGTCAGCGGAGTGAAAAAGCGGAATGTTTTATGCCATCATAAAGTTCGGGTATTCTTAATGAAAAAATCCTATTTAATTTGTCGCGTTGATCATCGTTTTAATGTGTGTTAAAAAGCGAAAATACTTGAAACGTGGAGCAACTTAAAGACTAGTGTCCCCGTACGCTTTTCAAAATCGGTTACGTAGTTGGCTTGTCACCTATATGTACGGGTGGCCAAGAAAGTCGTCTACCGGTATTATTAGTAGTAGCTGTCGTATTTTTACATGGGAAAATCAACCCTGTTGTTCTATGGCGAATCATTTTCAACCTTAGACCACTTTCTTGGCCGACCGTACCATTAAATCTGATTAGCCGATGAGCTTCAACCAAAACGTTAGCTTTGCGATAAGGTGATTACGATATTACCTTACAAGATACTAGGGGTTGATCAGAAGACTTTAAGGGATTAAATAGTTTACTGTCTCCCCATTACCGGCCGAATATCCAGAGGCAGAACCAAAATAAGATGGAGAGATGAAGTGCTGAATGATGTCATAGATTGCATAGGTTCCACTGGCAATGTCAGAGCGAAGTAGAAGAAAAACAAAAGAAAGCTTTTCCTACCCCCATAAAGATATTTGATATTGATATAAAGGGTCTAACAAAATCAACTTTATTCCTTTCAGGGGATGATTATGCTGCACAATGACTTGAACTATGTGACCAACATCAATTTCCAAAAAATATGATTTTTGTATAAAGACTGTAACTTTTGATTTTGGTTCCACCCATAGGAAAGTTGTTATATTAGAACAGCAGAATCACCACCTGAAAGGAATACAGTTGATTTTGTTAGAGCCTCCTATGTGTTGTCAGCTAGAAGAAGACAAAAAAAACGAAATAAGGGTTCCATTTTTAAAGCAGAATTTAAAAAAAAACCGTTCAAAAACAGAAAGTCTTCTTTTAAAACGTCCCTTTCTTATATCCTAACATGTATGTACCTATGTAAAAAATAAACATTGTGTAATAGTTGACAGTACAAACATTCCTATTGATTCCTTTTTAATGTCTCGGTGTCTACAAATATTTAAAATAATGTTTTACGAAAAGAAAATTAATCTCAAATACAAAAACATCATGCACTAGTGATTCTTATTATAACTAGTAAAATATAACGTTCAGTATTAACAATGAATATGTCTCAAATGAATCAAATGCTCAAATCTATCTGTAATATCACTGATTTTGCCTCAAATTTGTATAATTTTACCTAATAGTTATTTTATAGCTTGTCTTCAGTACTGCACATTCGTGATTAGTTTAATATTAATTACATTTTAAGGTTTTCGATTTGTGATTAATTTAAAATGCGCGTAAAATTATCTTCTCGTCTCAAAAGTATTTAAGTATAATTTATTAATTACATTTTGAATAAGCTACTGTAAATTTAATTATATTTAATAGGATTGTGCATTTTAAAAGCATTATTATAGTACCTGGATTATTATCTTAAGAATGATTGTGATTTTTTGGCAATGGGCGCAATTCCAATGCGCCCTGTCTAAGATTAAATTTAGGTTCAGTCTCTCTTTTTCTCTGCCAAACAAACGAAAAGAGACAGACTATATTAATTTAGAAACGTCATACTAAACAGCTGTCCGTTGCTAAGGAAATTAGATACCCCTAGACAATTTAGAAGGAATGTCATTCGATAACGACTAAAGTTAGACGAAAATACGCAAAAACTTGTACAAATATGTTAGAAACCGCATCACTTAATTTGACGTTTCTAAATTATTGTAGTCCGTCTCTTTTCGTTTGTTTGATAGAAAAAGAGAGAGAATGAACCTAAATTTAATCATAGACAGGGCGCATTGGAATTGAGCCCAATGTGTGTTTTGTCTCGTAATGCATAATTTCATAAGGGGCCTTTACACACGCGAATTTTTGCGACTTTCAAGTTTGTTTGTGCACAGAATAAGTACTTGTACTGTTTGTGCAACGAGACTAAAAAGATTAAGTACCAAAGTATAATTATAACCATTAAGAAGCACAGTGTGTAAGGACCCTGGATTAAGTTCGCTTTAAGTACTGACAACTATTCCGTTCTATTCATTTCTTTTTCAGTTATTCGAATTCTTTACATAGACCAACCAGATGTTTTAAATTAAATGTCGGTTTTTAAAATCATTAAAACTAATGACAAGGGAGTAAAACGAACTGAAGTTTATTATTAAAATATTGTCGTGTATATGTAGTGTTGTAAAAAAATCTATAAAATAAAGTCAAACATTACATAAAATAGGTTTCTGATAAGTATTCGACGGAATTACCTAATGTTTAGACTCATATTTTGTAACTAAAGCTAGATCTTTGGGTGTTAGATCTAGCGCAGGCTATACTGAAATATAGGAAATATTTTTGTGTTCACTTTAGATACATTTCACTGGCTTTCGTTTGATACCCATATTGCTATGATAAGTGAAAAATCACCAGCCCCCCCCCCCCCCCCTTTGTGTCCATTTGCGGGCGCCGTTTTTAAAATATATAAATAGCCTATGTCATTACTACAATTCTGACGTATTCAAAGACATCTTATATGTCAAAAACTGTGCAGCCGCGTGGGCTATATGGCGTGCCAAACAATTATACATACATACATACTCTCGAAAAGGATAACCCTCCTTCCGCAGACGGGTACTTCAAAAAGGCAAACAAATTAATTGACATATCCACATAAAAAATGTTACATATTTTATGCCGCCATCTTTTAATCACAAGCATCAACATTTAATTTTTTGGTTGTTTAAAAACAAGCATGGTTTCCAAATGAAAGTTTTGACAAAATACCCATGGTCAAAGGGCAGTGCGTCGTGGCCTGGGGCCCAAGTGTGATAAATTCCGTTAGGAAAATTGTAACAAATCGGAATTTAGCTTGATTTTGACATTTGGCCCATACCAGCGCTGTCAAAATCTTGCTATTTAATGACGATTATGTCAATTTTGCAGACTTGGCCTGAAGTCCTACCGCCACACTCAATGGCCTTAAAACAAATGTCAGTCTCAAACTGCGTCTTACTTTTTGTTTTAAATTTTACGCTAAATTTAAACTTAAGGATGTTGCAGCCTTATCACACAAAAAAACAAAACTGCGTTCAACCTTTGTCTAGATGTAAGAATTAAGACTTATTTGGAATTATTTATAAATACCCATTTGTCATCATGACACATACATTTCAAATTAGCCGCGTCATATTCAAACAAGGTTTGAACACAGTTCAAACTTTTTGTGGTAGGCGAAATGATAAAATCAAATAACACGCTTCCATTGTCCAACAAACAATAAGGCATTACTTTTAAAAATGAGTTGATTGGCTAATATGCTATATACTACTTAAGCATATTACGCGATTTGTTTTGATCCGTTGCTGTACAGGCATTTTTTATTGTTAATATTTTAATTCTTTGCAGAATTTTAATACGTAATTGTTTAATCATTGATCAAGCAGTGTCTCCAGCGCCCTAAATATTTTTTAAACTTTCATCTGCAGGTCAAATAATAACGTGTGTTATAGAAATATCATTTGTCAATGGAAACGTCAAAGTTTTCGGTTCCGACGGTTGGGAATCGCATTTTTGGCGTCTTCGGAAACCTGCCTTTCGGATTCGAAATCTGTAGTTTCCGACGTTTGTGAAGAAGGGTGCTAATACAGGTTTCACACACACAGGCTACATCAAAAATGTTGTGCTGGAGACCTCACTTGACAGTGACCTGTTGAATATTAGCGTATCATAATTATGTTGAGACATCTCACGATACAAGGCTGGCCTATATCCCGGCCACCCTTATGGGCACCTTTCCGCAAGACAGCGATTTTTATAGACAGTTTTACCACTAAATAAAATATCTGACTTGTTTGATGTGTAAAGTTTCGTTATAAGTTATTCATTGATATGTATTTTTAATTTAGTTTAATATTCTTACCCCTTTATTCATAAACTTATCAGACCTATAACTTATATGTGGTTAGTTGTCCCATTCTGACGAAACAAATGTCAAATATCACAAACAAAGACATTCGAACTTTAGTGTCAAATCCGCTACAGTCATGGGCGTTTATGAATAAGACTATTTTTCCTTTGAAATATGTATATATTATTTTCTTTGTAAATAAAGTTGTTTTATAATTACGTTAAAATCGACCAAACTTATCTTGCGTGGTTGCTTCCGATATGATTGGTTGGGTATGAAACAAGTGTCAAATATAGAAATCCCGCAATTCAACCTAGATCTATTTAATTAATATCAATGTACAAGTTTAGCAATCGACGATGTATTTATGAATAAATAAATGTGTTTTTGTAAGTTATTTTAAAATTAATCCATGTTTTTGTATAACCAAAGACAATAAAAATTTAACTAAAACGCGTTGAATTATTTATATGTAGTCTCCTGAAAGTTTTTTTTGTTCAGATTGGTAGGTACTTAAGTAGTCTTCTTAACTAAACAAAGTACAATATTTTTAAGAAACATATTCAACTTTTATCCACACAATGGGATTCATTGAAAAAAAAAATCTTTAGGGTTCCGTAGTCCGACAGTTGTCAGGAGACAAGAAACCCTTATAGTTTCGTCATGTCCGTCCGAGTTTTTGCTAAGAAACCATTTAGTGCTAGAAAGTTGTAATTTTGTAGGTGTATGTACACACATCAACATTGTCTAGGGATATATAAAACTATTTATTTATTATTATATCCAAAAATCCCATGACAGTGTTGATTAGTATATGTATATCAATTACGTCGACAAAGTGTTAGCATAAAATTTAAGGCGGGTTAACTTTTATCCCCCATTCAACTCTCCTGATGGTTTTATATTTTGACAAAAATGGCCTATGTCTTTTCCAGGTTCTCAAACTGTCTCCGTACCAAATTTGATTTAAATCGGTCCAGTAGTTTTAGAGCCTATTAAATACAAACAACTAAATCTTTGCTCTTTATAAAATTTGTGTAGATAAGTAAGAGGCGGACTTGTGACTGTGTGTTTTTCGTGCATATACGAGTAATGCCTCTGGTGGTTATTTTTTCAAGTGCAATAATATAATTTAGATTGCAAAGTGAATGTGCTTATCACTTAAAAACAAATTTATCGTATTTGCAAGCTTCATCTTTCGATTGTTAATACTTGCAATAATATTTTTTTTTGAGTGTTGAGGGTGTAATCCCAATAACATTGATGAAAGCAACGCCACATTACAGCGTTAAGAAGCACTTGAAAATTTCGACAGGCTCTGCCAACTCCAGGGTGGCTGAGAGGTTAGGCAACCACCCGGTATGCTAGGAACGCGGGTTCGATTCCCGGTGGTGGTCGATGGTGGTAATTTTTTAAGTGCAATAATATAGTTTAGATTGCAAAGTGAATGCTTATCACTTAAAAACAATAATTTATCATAAAATGCGTGTCGCTCCGCTGATACTCAATATGAAGCATCTGCCAAGGTAAAAAGTATTTATTTACTTAATTTTCTGACGTTCCGTAGCTCCACGTTTGCAAAGAAGTACAAGTTTTTTGTTTCTTTTTCTTGTTGTTGCATTGGTTCATGAGGTCGTTTGCATTCGTTTTTTGAGTGTGTGCCATACACTCTCTGTTCGGATGACTCATTTAAATTAAATTTCGATATCCTTGCTGTCCTTAACGTTTTGTCTATGTCAAATTTTCCAACGAGAGAATGACAGGGGTATACTTGGTTACCACGGAGACAGTGCTCGGGTCGGTATCAAAGAAGTAGGTACAGTCGACAAAATTGAATCATGACCCACTTTGCCGATTATTCCTTTGTATTCATTAATGTAGTAAGGTTTTCTTCGCTGTCATGCATGTTGCACATAGTACGTTTTAAATATGAATAAAAATGCGTCATTACGGGTTAGAAGTCTATGCAAGTTTAACCTTTATTATCACTGCACTAGACATGTTTTAGATAAACCAGTCTTAATATGAATTTAAAATAAGTCCATAATCCAAACCCTTTTCACTACGAAGAAAAATGTATTATAATTTTAAAAATAAAAACGTCGTGTGTCAGATGTCAAGCATATCTAGTAAGTCTGAAATTTTATAAAAATCTAAGTCAATATCTACAAACAAACCGTATAATGGTCAATTCGGCAGAACAAAGAGCTAAGAATAAGTCAAAACACAGTCAGAACCTGGATCAGACGGCATGCTAAAGAGGGTACCCTCGAAGACAAACGACGACATAATCATGGCGTTCGTTGAATCACGAACCAACAGAGAGCGGAAATACAACACTATTACGAATGACATCTTTACAGACGAGAAATCATTTCGCTCTTCTTAACATGGTCGCTTAACTTCGTGGCGTTACGATAACACGCGATACACAGAGGAACACGTTGTGCCCAACCAATTATCCGGCTGAATTTCAGCTAACATGTGTGCCTGGATGGACGCCGGAAGTGTCGGAGAAATTGTTCAAATTTCTCATCATCAGAACACTATAAACTATGTCAATTTATTGGAAGAATCAATGTTACCGACTTTGCGAACAGTTTACTGGCGTGAAGAAGTGCCAGTATTCTCCTTTGTTCATGAAAACTGTCCAGTGCATACTGCCAGAATTGTCTCGAATTGGTTTACCCAGCATGAAGATGAATTCACTCGTATACCATGGCCGTCTAGGTCTCCAGATCTTAATCCAATAGAAAATTTGTGGGGTTTGGATTGGGGAAGTGACATTTGTAGTCGTCTAATCGGGTCACTTTTCACTTTACCAATTTAATGCCACTTGTTAAATATATACCTAAAATAAATATTATATTCTTCAACTAAGTATACTGTTTTATTTCATCATGGCTAACACAAGTTCCAGTGGAACTTTTATGAAGAAACTGGTTCCCGATACAGACTTGGCGCCCGGCTGTGCCGAATCCCGAATATCTACCTACTTACCTGTGTGTTGCATTGCAACCCTTACCTAAGTTCTCGCAGATTTTCATACAAACTTATTCGTATAGATAGCGATCATAGCCTTGTCAGTAACTGTCAGTGTCTAATAAAATGATAACAGTTCGTTTCTAGGAAATGTATGTTCAAGCTAATTTCAACCTACTTGTATAGAATGACAGTAGAAAAATGACCATAAGGTGGGTCATGATTCAATTTGGTCGACTGTACGTAGGTAATTTATTTTTAAAAATCGCCTCAAAATGTAAGTACCTTTACGTTGTCACATGAAAGTCACCTCTCCCGTATCGTAGTTGCTCCCGTCTTTGCTTCGTCGATACCCCCCTCTCCTGTCGCTCACAAAAAGTTTTACTTTATTTCATCATCTTTAACCCCTTGAGAATCATAAAACCGCCAGCGGTCGCATAACAATATATTATATATTGTGTCTGGAAACTTGATCTTTAAATAAATCTCTGAAATAGGTAGGTACGTGAAATTTGTGAACTGTCGCTGAGCCTGAGGTAACTCTGTATAGAACTTTTGACATTTTGCTCCTGTAATTTCGCTGTGTTAAAAGAACGTGATTAAACCATCAGCAGTAAAGTGCACAAGTAAGTTTTGTATGTACTCTACTCTTAAAAATGTACTAGGACATCGTCTATCATGAAGCAATGTATACAAATTAAATGAAAAAAAGAAACCCCAAAAAAATTTTTTACTGTAAAAATGCGCCTTGTAAATATTTTGTTTATTAAAAGTAGAGACCCATATAACCTGTAAATATTACCAAAATTCAAGAATGCTTTTATTTTGCATTCATTTAAATGTTTTTCGTACTAACTTCTTATGATGGACATGAGAATTGAAATACCAAAACTGTGATGCGTAGCACCCGCGACAGCGTGTGTCATCTTTGACATCGCAGATTAGGTATGTCTCAGTTGAGGTTCCCAGCTTTTTGTAAACAAGCAAACATAATTATTGAAAAAACAAAACACCCGACTGCAAAAATATTATATTCTGTCACATGTGTAATATGAAATAATTTAGACATGTTTATTATTTATGGAACCATTTATATAGCAAAATGAACTTATTAAAACAAAGATTCATATGGTAATAAAGTTTATTTAAAATGACCCCCGCGATTTTGAATACAGGCCTTCAATCTGCGCGGCCAGTCGTCTATCGCAGCACGAACGAGGTCCATGTCAATATTGGCGGCTGCCTTAATCAAGGATGCCTTGAGTGACTCCAAATCAGGATGAGGCTTTGAGCAGGCCTTTTCCTTCAATTGTTGCCATAGCTTGTAATCTAACGGACTCAAATCTGGACTGGAGGAGAGCCAGTCTTCGTGCCGGATGAAGTCGATTTCACGTGCCGCCAGCCAGTCTTGTATGCTTTTCGCTCTAAGAGCTGGCGCAGAATCTTGTTGGAATACCCAGTGCCTGTTATTAAACATGGTATGAGAAACAGGTTCCACAAGGTTCTTGAGGACTGTATTTTGATACACAACTGCATTCGTTTTAACGCCTTTCTTACAAAAATGTACCTCAGTTAAGCCCCAATAAGAGACTCTCAACCAAACCATGACCGAGGATGGAAAATGACCTCGTTGGACACGCAGAATACGGTTGCTCGCTTCTTCACTGCTGTGTGCGTACACCTTATTATTTTGTTTGTTGTAGCTCTCCTCCACGGTGAAAATTTATTCATCCGATAAAAGAATTTCCCGATGCTTTTTTCCCACGTACCGCTTCAACAAAGCGCGGCATCTCTTCAGTCCAAGGTCCATTAAACGAGCGTCCAAACGATGTCCTGTTTTTCTTCAATATGCCCTAAGCCCTAAGTCTTCATTTTACACCCTTTTCACCGTGGTCCTGCTTAACCCCATTTGAAGGGGCAACAGTTTCTGCTTACGTATGGGTTTTCTTTGAATTCGCGTCTTCACAGCTTTTACCACTGCTGGAGTCCAAACAGAGCGAGGGCGACCACTTCTTGACCTGTCATTTACACAAGAGTTTTCATCGTATCGTTTTATGGTACGATAAACGAATCTTTTGGTTATATTAAAATTTTTCAGTAAGTCGAAAATCTGAATTGGCGCGTAACCGCAACGATGCAACGCAATAACCGCGAACCGGTCTTCTTTAAGTGTCCACTCCATATTTAAAAATGAGGAAAATTCTAAAAATTATACATTTTTATTTTCATAAAAAAATCAAAATTCGAATGAGTACCGAGAAAGGACATAGAACAGTTTTTATTCCCAAAATCATTTGTATAGGGAATTTATGATACGATATACAACAAACTAAATTTAAAAGGTTATTGGCAAATCTTTAACTGTTCTTCTTTAAACGGTCTTCCTTTTCGTTACTACTTTCTTCCAAATGACGCTGTCGCATTTGAACAGCGTGTTTTGTATTAGTATTTCCAATTTTTTATCTGTTATTTTTTGGAGTCGGTGCCAGAAATTCTAATTCTAATGTTTTTTTGCAAGTAAGGACAGGATTAAACCATCTTTTGGTTGCGTAGAGTATATAGAATATCTAGTTTGGTTGGCACCGACTCCAAAAAATTACAGATAAAAAATTGGAAATACTAATACAAAACACGCTGTTGAAAAAAATTGGAAATAGTAAGGTTTTTTGTATAACTTCGTAGAACAGTTAGGTAATTTAAAAATTATTTTGTACTTTTTAGTTTAAATTTGTTTTTAAAATTTTTACTTTTAATTAGCACTGTAGTCAGTTTAAAAGTCGGTTTTTTTATTGATATTCTTTTCTTTTGTGCTAAACCATATACCTAAAGGTAGTTACAACAAAGTGTTTTTCATGTTAAAGTGGATAATATATATACGCCTCAATGGATTTTAAGCTTAGTAATATTATAAGTAGGTGTAGACGTGTGCACAATTGCCTTGCCGGAACGGGCTGATTATGACACTCTGGGTCAGAGCCTTAGATGGACTCTGCCAACAATTAAGAACGATTCGCGGTTCACTCGCCACCACCGAATAACAAAGCACTTACCAGTGGGAGGAGGCTTTTCCACGTACGAGTGGAATAGGATGGCTGATGATGCTTGTTCGTAGCTGGTGAAGGCGTGAAGATCAGGTGGCCACGCGATAGTCGTGGCGCCGATGTCAATATGGATGGATTGAAATTCTTATGCTCACTATAGGACACAAACACCGCGCACACACTTACACTTGTAGTTCACCGAAATAATGTTCGATTTTCAAAATATTAATGGATTTGCAGCTGACGAGTTTTTGTAGCAGCTCGCGGCGGAGACGCATCACACTCTCCTGGTAGCCAATCATAAATCGACTCCCGCCGATATGCCCTAAGATGGGGCCTTTGTTATTGGTTGAGCGAATGAATGAATCGTCCGCCACCAGCCTGTTGGCGGCACATTTCAAATTAGGAACGTTTACTTTACATACCGCCCACCAAAATACAGCTGGTATTTTCCGGATAACGAAGTAAAAAAAAGTAAACGATAAAATACCTACTGTTTAAAAACGACTAACACAGAAAAACTTAGATGAAGTTACTTAGTTTTAGAACGGATAAAATTAATTACTAATTTTAAGTACCTAGCTAAAAAACGAGGAAAATTACGAATTATTTAATACGAGTTACGTTTCTATAGGTAGAGGACAGAGTTTTACTAGAGGGCGTTTGATAAAACCACCCTTGGTTTTGATAGTTGCCACCCGAACGGTTCCATCGGGACCCGGATGTAATTCATATACTCTTCCTAAAGACCATTGCAAAGGTACGCGATTATCATCTTTAATGATTACGATTGAATTGACGGATAACGGTTTAGACGCCTTCGTCCATTTCATGCGTTGAGAAAGAGAAGTTAAATATTCATTTTTCCAACGTATCCAAAAGTTTTGAACAAAGGATTGAATTAATTGCCACCGGTTAAGTCGATACAATTTAACTGAAGAATAATCCTCATCGGGGACGCTTGTAAGTGGTTCCAAAGTTAAAAAGTGACCAGGGGTCAAGACGTTTAAATCATTCGGATCAGCACTCAAAGCACATAAGGGTCGCGAATTCAAAACGGCCTCAATCTGAATGAATAGAGTGCTAAGTTCCTCAAATGTTAAAACCTGATTGCCAACAATACGATAAAGGTGCGTCTTTGCAGCCTTAATTTGGATTTCCCATACTCCCCCAAAGTGAGGCGAAGAAGGAGGGTTAAAAATGAATTTAATATGTTCTGCCTGCGACGCTTTTTCTATTAACGATAAAAAATTGCTAGCACCTACAAAGTTCGTGCCGCAGTCGGCATGAATTATACTACAACGTCCACGACGACCTACGAAGCGACGTAATGCAGCTATAAAACCATCAGTAGAAAGAGATGACACCACTTCAAGATGGACCGCCTTAGTAGTCAAACAGACGAATAAGCAGAGGTAAGCTTTGTCCATCCTCGCACCGCGATGGTTCCCGATTTTAATGCGGAACGGTCCACCGAAATCAACACCGATGACCGAAAATAGTTTAACTTGGTTAACACGATAAGAAGGAAGGTCGCTCATGAACGGTTCCAATGGCTTAGGATTAGTTCTGTAGCATCCGATGCACCTTGAAAGACAACGACGAATAGCTCGTTTAGCAGATAAAATCCAAAACCGTTGCATGACTAAATAATGAGTAGTATTTTGCCCTGTATGACAGTACTTACGATGAGTGGATTTAATAAGTTTATTTGTAAAGGGATGATCACAAGGTAAGAGCGCGGGATGTTTTTGATCATATTCTAAACCAGCGCGAGATATCCTACCGCCCACCCTGAGAATACCCGCTTTGTCAATAAAGGGATTCAATTTTTGAAACGGTTTGGGTAACGATTGGTTCGATTTAACACGTTGAATTTCACTTTGGAACGATGAATTTTGCACAAATTTTACGATTAATAATAACGATTGATGATTTTCATCCTCAGTAAGAATAGAACCGCTATGGCGCTCGTCTGTACTTTTAGAACGAATGTTATGTAGAAATCTTCGAATATAAGAAACGATACGAGTTATTTTATCCAACGAAGAATAGCGTTTTAATAAAACATCGAATATAGAATCTTGCTGTCCATCACTATCTTGATCGGTAATCAAAGTAACTGAGTGTCGTTCCTCAGTACGCACAATTTGCTCTTCATCATTGGTAAGAAACCTTTGAGAATTTTTCGGCCAACAATCAGAAGTTTGTGACAGCCATGATGGACCTAACCACCACAACGAATTATTAAGAAGATCGTGAGGAAGTTGACCACGAGAACATACATCCGCAGGATTATCACCTGAGGCGACATGATGCCATGAATTCGCAGAGATAATATCCTGAATGTGGCTAACTCTATTTGCCACGAATGTAGTCCACCGAGACGAGTGCGACCGAAGCCAGGAAAGGACAACAGTCGAGTCAGTCCAAAGATGAATACAATCGATAGGTATTTTGGACTGATACGCATCCAGTACGAATTTTGTGAGGTCTGCGAGCATAACAGCACCACAGAGCTCCAAACGAGGTAAAGAAAGACGTTTCAATGGAGCGACGCGTGCCTTGGCGCATAACAGCCGAGTATGAATAGATCTGTCAGCACACAAGACCCTAAAATAAATAACAGCTCCGTACGCGAGTTCGGAACTATCACAAAAGCCATGAAGCTCGTATGAAATTACACTATCGAGAGTGAGACGACGTGGAATACTCAGCGAGCCAATAATAGGCAGCTGATCACAGAAAGATTTCCAGACGTTAATTATGTCATGGGGCGGCGTCTCATCCCAAGAAATTCCGAGAAGCCAAAGTCTCTGCAGTAAACATTTGACTTGAATAGTAAGCGGTGATAGAAACCCCAAAGGATCAAATATCTTAGCAATCTCACTAAGGATAACACGCTTAGTACATGGTCGATCAGAAGGAGTCACATCGAATAAAAACGAATCTGATACTGGATTCCACTTGAGTCCAAGTACCTTAAGAGTAGGATATTGTTCATCAGAAAATGATTTAGAATCCAGAAGACATTCTTCCTGGGAAAGATCTGATAACAAACTTGGTGAATTACTAGCCCATTTTCTTAATACGAAATGACCTAGTTGGAATAATTTAACGATTTGTGATTTAGCTTCCAACGCGGTGGTCAGATTTTCACAACCAGTAACAACGTCATCTACGTAAATATCGGTCGATAACATTTTCTTAGCCAGAGTAAATTTACTACCTTCGTCCTCTACTAGTTGCTTGATTGTCCTACAAGCTAGAAACGGAGCGGATGAAACCCCATAAGTTACCGTATTAAGTCTATATTCCTTTAACACCTGATCAGGGCCTGATCTCCAGAAGATTCTCTGATAATCTCGATGTTCATCGGAGACAAGAATTTGTCTATACATCTGACGTATGTCAGCCATAAAGACAACCGAATGTATTCGATAGTGGAGCAAAATTCCAACGATGTTAGATTGAAGTTTAGGTCCCGTCAACAACGTGTCATTCAACGAAATGCCCTTAGCATCCTTTGCCGATGCATCAAAGACGACGCGTAATTTTGTTGTGGTACTATCTGGCTTAATGACGCAATGATGCGGAATGTAGAATTTGCCTTGGTTCAACTCCGCCGGATTCACTAAAGACATGTGGCCGGATTTTTCATAGTCATCCATAAATTCACAGTATTGTTGATGTACAAGAGGATCACGAGATAAGCGACGTTCGATCGCATGGAAACGTCTCAAGGCAATATCACGAGAACCTTCAAAGACTGGTTCCACAGTGTCTTTAAAAGGAAGACGCACTCCGTACCTACCACTCGAATCACGATAGTGGTCAGTTGTATAAGCTTGCTCGCACAAGATCTCCTCGGGTGTAAGAGGTGACGCCTGAGGAACACTATCCACCTCCCAAAATCGTTGAATGGCCGTTGCCAACTCGATGTCGGATTTTGAAGAGACTTGTACCAACGATGAGGATGCAAGTGGCGTTCTACCTAATAAAAGCCAACCAAATACCGAATTAATTGCAAGTGGTTGATTTGCATTGCCTTTCAAGCGCTGACCAAGAAGTGACTCGGCGAAAACATCTGCACCAAGCAAAACATCGATAGGACCAGGGATGTCAAAACCTGGATCAGCTAACGGTAACGAGTTAATGTGAGTCCAACCTGACGAACTAAGTTTAGCTATGGGTTGCTCACCACAGATATTTGATATAACGTGCATGTCTAAATCGAATAACGAATTATTGTTTGAACCGACTGAACAACGAATTAAACCGACGACGTCAGTAGCAACACCTCCCAAACCATTGATATTCGATTCGCATGAGATTGGTTGAAGGTTAAGACGCTGAACTGCGTGTCGCGTTATAAAATTATTTTGACTTCCGGTGTCGAATAATGCGCGAAAAGAATGATACCTACCGTCCGAGTCCTGTATTTGAATGATAGCCGTAGCTAACAACACAGTCGTGTTAACAAAATTTGTTGAAGACTTAGAATTTTCCTTAACAAATAGGGAAACGGATTTAGACTCTTTGGAGTTATCATCATCACTAGGTTTTTTGTTATCACGATCCCTATGAAGTAACGTGTGATGTTTATGTTTACATTTCAAACAACGAAATATCGATTTACAATCCTTCAGGTGATGAGATGATTTCAGACAGTTGAAGCACAATTTGGCCTCTGTTGTATAAGACATACGATCGTCTACGGATTTAGCGAGAAATATTTCACAACGTGTTATTGAATGACTAGCTGAACATAAAGAACATACCAGAATTGGCTTATCAATTTTATCTGAGGCTTGACCTTGAATTTTATTACCTGCCAACAATGTGTGGGTGGCCTTGGAACCTTTAGAAAAACTATTGAAAGTAGGTTTCGCGTTTGAAACGAAAGCTCGACCAGTTAATTCCTTAGTCGTAGGATTTCCTTTATAACCCTCAGAAAAATGATTATCGCGTGACAGCGATTCACATTTAGAATGTAAAAAGTTCTTCAGCTGAGAATAGTCCGGAATCTCAGTGTTGATATACTTCTCTTCGAATTCACGACGTATCTTTGAGTCCAATTTAGATAAAATATGATACACGAGAATAAAATCCCATTTGTGCACCGGAAGGTCTTGTTTACGTAAAATGCTCAAGTTTTCGTCAATACAATCTAACGATCGACGAAACTCGGTCGCGTTGTTGAGTTTGAAAGAAACGTTTAAAATATCTTTCCAACAAGTGAAAGATAATTCACGCTTATGTTGATAACGCGCAACTAAGGCCGCGTGCGCATCGGAGTAGTAATCACCTGTTACGGGATATTTCCGTATAAGCGATAGCGGGTCACCGCTAAGTGTCGACACCAGATATTGAAATTTCTCCACATCGGTAAGAGAATGACAGTTATGGATCAGTGAATTAAAAGAATCAATAAATTCGGGCCATTGTTTTATATTACCTGAAAACGTAGGTAACGAAATTTTAGGTAACTTGATGTGAGACTTTAATGGTGTAGACTCAGCCTTATGATTTCTATTTACTTCTGATTCCGCCTTTTGTAAACATCTCGATATTGACATAACACGAAAATATGTGTCATCAAAACGAGTACGAATATCATCATCAATACAATTTTCCTCATCACTGGCTGAGTTAGATGAATCCAGTAATTCAAGTATTGAGAAGTGTGCAAGTTCGAAATCAGACCTAATGTTTGATAATTGATCACAATATGAAAAGAAAAGATCGCATTGATTAACGTCCGATTCGGCAACAATACCGACCTCTAATGCCTTTAACATACGGTTCAAAGCTATAGTACGCTTTCGACGTAATGACGGTAAGTCTTGAATAGTGTATGTTTCAGAAGTATTTTTCGATTTAGATTTCGAATGACTAAGCTTCCGAGTAGCACGCTTCGGATTAAAAGACATGATAACAAGTTATTGTACTTAAAAGGTATAACACGACTACTTACGATTCCACTTCACGTGATTGCGGTGAAATGAACCAAATAGGTATATCAAACGAGTAAAAAAAATATGTGTTGTTTACGAATAAAAACGATTGATTGGAGTGTGAAAGCGTATGATTTCGTTAATAACGAATAAAACTAGCGTACTTCTTATCACAGCCGACTATGTATACACAAAGCACCGAATTGAATTTTATAGCTTGCTAGTGTATGATCTGTAATAATAAATAGGTATGAGTACTGAAAGTAAAATATAACAGCCGAATATAATATACCCTTAAACGGAATTGAATAGGATTGTATAGGTATGATCTGTTATTATTACTCAACGGATTCACGAGTGCACGACTTAAAGCTGCAAATCGACAATATTAAATGATTGTTTACAATGATCAACTTGAAGTTGCCGAGTAATACGGGTTACGATTAAATTGACAGTAATGAACGAACTGGAATGAATAGTGATTACAAATGTCACTGTCAATTGTGAACGATGAAACCATACAAGTTGGAACGAATGAGATTGATCTGTGAGTGAGCAATTGAACTGTTTTTTGTGAACTTCCGTTATGTGGAGTGAAAAACGAATGAATTCAAACGCACACATAAAACAGACGAAATGCGAAATAATTACAACTGAGCAATGGAATACGACGTGTACCTACTTACTTACTTCTACCTACCTGACCGGTCACGAAATAAAATGTATCTGCGTTATTGGAAAAAATATTGTTTGAAACGTATTGTATTTTGAATTTACGACTTAGAAAAGCTACGAATGACTATTTGTTACATTAATTGACTATGCGTTTTAGGTACTATTTTAAGCGAAAAAACGTGAAAATACCAGCTACATTTATAGGGCGAATTTTACAATTAAGATCATGAGCCACCCATTCCCGGGTTTCGGCACCATGTAGACGTGTGCACAATTGCCTTGCCGGAACGGGCTGATTATGACACTCTGGGTCAGAGCCTTAGATGGACTCTGCCAACAATTAAGAACGATTCGCGGTTCACTCGCCACCACCGAATAACAAAGCACTTACCAGTGGGAGGAGGCTTTTCCACGTACGAGTGGAATAGGATGGCTGATGATGCTTGTTCGTAGCTGGTGAAGGCGTGAAGATCAGGTGGCCACGCGATAGTCGTGGCGCCGATGTCAATATGGATGGATTGAAATTCTTATGCTCACTATAGGACACAAACACCGCGCACACACTTACACTTGTAGTTCACCGAAATAATGTTCGATTTTCAAAATATTAATGGATTTGCAGCTGACGAGTTTTTGTAGCAGCTCGCGGCGGAGACGCATCACACTCTCCTGGTAGCCAATCATAAATCGACTCCCGCCGATATGCCCTAAGATGGGGCCTTTGTTATTGGTTGAGCGAATGAATGAATCGTCCGCCACCAGCCTGTTGGCGGCACATTTCAAATTAGGAACGTTTACTTTACAGTAGGTATGGCGTCTTAAAATGTTTTTGTAAATATTTTAAAGTAAACTTATAGTGTGAGTTAAGTGCTGTTATGCACTTAAAAGGTTATTGACTAGGTTTGTGTGATATATCGAGTTTTAATGTAATATTACGACGAGATTGCTCAACCGGACCCACTCTGCCAATCGCTAGATTCAGTTTGATTAATTTCCAATCCGATTATGATTCGAGTAGGTTTCAATACAGATGCTAAGCTTATATATCATTCAACCATTTCTATTGAATTGTATTATAAATATAATAATAATAAGTCAGCCTATTAGATCCCACTGCTGGGAAAAGGCCTCACCTCAACTATGAGGAGGAACGAGCCATACTTCACCACGCGGGCTCAGTGCGGATTGGTGGAGGGGTATATGTAAGGCAAGTAACAAACCTTACTGTCAGAAGTTATCAAGCCGCCCTAGGGCCTCTGACTAGGCTTAACGCCTAATACCACAGATATTAGCCGGGACCAACTGCTTAACGTGCCTTCCGAAGCACGGAGATGCTTGTCATGGACGTCACCTTAATGGTCGGAATGGTCACCCATCCAATCACGACCGCGCCGTGGGTTGCTTAACTTTTGGTATCACTATCAAAGCGCTGCCGCCACTGCGCCACAAGCACCTCAAATTAAATTGTATTGACAATGTTTTATTGTTTTTGTATCATTACGATAAGTTTGAATGTTTATTTCAATAACATTATGTAAGGTAATGGAAGAGCGGGTTCATCTGCCACAGTAAGTAGTTCATGTAACTTTTACTAGACAGGGCCTACTGAACATGTTAACCCTTAACTTGGCAAGAAATAAAAAACAAAATTTTCGTGCTTTCTTTAAAAAATGTTTTTAAATATCTATTAGAATGCTGGAAAAAAAAGAAAAAAAAAACCATTATTTTCAAGGTAAAGATACTTAATGTATCTCGTAAGATACATTGGCCAGTATGTTACAAAGTAGTGTCAAGCGGGAATGTATCTCACAAGATACAATGCCAAAATAAGGAATGAAAATAATATTAACCGTAAAGATTAGTTTTTTGTATTTTTTTATTAAAAATAGAAAACAAGTGAATTATTCCTTATGAAAACAACAAAAACAATTTCTGTCAGGTAGTAAACATCATCTGACCTTGCACTTTTGGGGTTTGACCTTTTGTACATAGTTTGAACCTTCCTTTTGAGCCAAAAATTGGAAAATGATCAAGTTGATCATAGCGAACATCTAAAGTGTAGGGCCCAGCACGTCTTCAGGATGTTTTCGGATAGGCTGATCGTGCAGTAATAAATTCTGGACAATATTGATCCTGTTTTTTTTTAACTCATAGTTTTACCGGTGTGATTTCTGCGGTACAGTTCCAACTATTAGTTACGCAGATGTCCAATAGCTGTGAAACTAACGGAAAATACCAACGGTGCCCCTTTTAATTCGGTTCTGTAAAGAGCTATTAACATGTCCGCTAAATCAACACCGCCCATATGGGCGTTATAGTGTTTTTTGATCTCGGGGAAAGGTACCGCGGATCTCTTCTTTTTTCCCAATTAGGGTATTGTACACAGAATGGTTGACACGGGGTGTGCATCGACATAACTGCTTGCAGTTGTTACACATTTTTTATCGTACCGCTTGATACCATACTCCTTGTTTTTATTATTATTTATTTTAACTCAGATTACAAAGATCCATAAAAGTTATTGCATACCACCTGTGAATGGGAACCTCTTGGTTTCTTCTTCGACTCTTTATTTGTGGTATTTTTTTTGAGCACCACGCAATCTATTGGTCCTTATGGTAGCGAGTGATGATGGTAAAGAAGGCTCAGGTGACGATCATCATCTGCCCCCCGTAAATATGGAATGTCCTGTATTTTATTTCCAGACTCAGAAGATGATCCATCGCTCGTTGATATTCTGCCCGAATTTGGTACAAGCGCGCATATCTTTTTTGTTCTTTCAAAAGATCATCAAACAATCACCACATATCCTTAATTTACTAAAGCTTACACAGGTACCAAAATTATGAAGTTGAAATATATTTTTGGATTTTACTATAGATTCTTAATAAAAGTTGTTCATAATGTCAAAAATTGCAAGCACAAAGCACCCAGTATAACAAAACGTATTTTTCTTATTAATGTAAACTTGATAATATGCATTTGGTTTAATTAAGAGTAGTTAGTTTACATGGCAATGTGCACTATAAGATACACTTAATTCAAATAAAAAGTATTAGTGAACATGGCAGTGTGCACAGCGAGATACATAACATTACAGAGTTCGTTTCCAATACAATTATTACTTTTTTTACTTGAAAAATCTCTTTCCTTACACTAACCTATTATTCAAGTTTATCGTGCCATTAAAAATAAAGATATAATTGACCCAAATAAATAAAAAAACTTTTTACTTTTTTTTCACCTTTTTACGCGGGATTGCCTTTAGTCCGCTCGCCATTTTGAACTATTATAAAGTACATCAACAAACGTCACCTTGACGTTAATAAGTTTAGAAAATGTGTCACTTTTTAAAAATAAATAACGTTTATTGCCAGGAGTAACGCTTTTTTAGTATCGATTTTTCAAAGTTAACTGTATCTAGCCAGATACACCATCAAGAAACGGGTTAATAACTGTGTTATTATTGGAAAAAACATTTTAATATTATCATAGGTATCGATTATAATGAGTCTTATTGACGCCATTTTCTAAGTAACTTGTAATAGTGACCTGACCTGGAATGTATCACCACAGCACACAACAAATCTTGGAAAAAATTATATACGAATTTTAAATTATTAATTTTTTGTTGCAAAAAAATACACATAATAGAAAATATTATTTGCAAAATAATAAACTTAAAAAACATAAAAAACTCTAACTACTCATTAGCTTTCTAAATTTTTATCTTTAAACAATTACTTCACAGGTTTTTGATATATCAAATAAAGAGGTAATCTGACAGTTTATAATTTTGTTTTTTAATGTACTTATTATGGCTTTATTATATGACTGTTGTAGGTGACTGTACGCTTTAAGTCCAGCAATTAATTGTTCAGTATTAGTTGGATTGGAATTGATCTGTGCCATCTACGATACAACGATATGAACATTATTATTAGGAGTCTAAGTCTGTTAAAACTAGCAAAACTTCAACAGAATTAAGAATTGAATAGCTTGTTTTTGACATTACTATGCAGAAATGTTAAAATCTTGCTATTCAATTACTAGTCTGTTACAGTACTCGACGGAAAAAAATGCCATTAGAATGAATCATCGGCTAATTTCGGCTTCGTAGACCGATCTGTATCGCACACTACCATGACGTTTGTTTTGTTCAAAACAGCATTAAAGTACTTAATTAGTTTTGAGTTCAAATTTTGAATGGGAAGTACTCCAAAGACCGTAATTTTCGTATCCTAGCAATAATTATCGTTTCGTAATTCCAATAAAAATCTACAAAGAATTATATATCTACTACAATTGTTCTATAATATTTTTAACACTTACAGTGTTCTTTCTTATTTATACAGGGTGTGGCGTAAATAGTGGTCCAAAGCAAAGGTGTGGATACACTGTACACTGAAGCACCACATACCAGTATTTAAAAAAAATTATGTACAGGGTTTTCAAAAAAAATTTTTTTTTTCAATTTTTTTAGAAATCGTTACCTTGCCTTACAAATTTGGTTATAATTTCCAAAAATGACGGTTTTTTTTTATCCATTTTTTTATTATTATTGCTGATCACTTGTACTTAGTACTCCATTCGTTTTTTTTTTACAAACTGAATTTAATAAAAAAAATTAAGTTTCTTTCAAAATTCAATACTCACTGCTAGCAAATCGTTTGACTTTCAATGCTTTTGGTGCAAAAAAAATGTACCACACTGTCAGTACCCATTGTTTAAAAAAAATGCCCATCTTTTGCAGATTCTAAAATGGTGCAACAATAAGTGTTACGACTTACAGGAAAAAAGTTATTGCTTTTCGAAACAAAAAGGAGCCCAATTCGGAAAAACAATTTATTTGAAGTTCAAGGGTTTACAAGGGTTGTAATTTTTTTCTGTGTGGTCCAAAGCAAAGGTGTGGATACACTGTACACTGAAGCACCACATACCAGTATTTAAAAAAAAATTATGTACAGGGTTTTCAAAAAAAAATTTTTTTAAAATTTTTTTAGAAATCGTTACCTTGCCTTACAAATTTGGTTATAATTTCCAAAAATGACGGTTTTTTTTTATCCATTTTTTTATTATTATTGCTGATCACTTGTACTTAGTACTCCATTCGTTTTTTTTTTTTACAAACTGAATTTAATAAAAAAACCCTGAAAACCCTGACAACCCTGTACATAATTTTTTTTTAAATACTGGTATGTGGTGCTTCAGTGTACAGTGTATCCACACCTTTGCTTTGGACCACACAGAAAAAAATTACAACCCTTGTAAACCCTTGAACTTCAAATAAATTGTTTTTCTGAATTGGGCTTCTTTTTGTTTCGAAAAGCAATAACTTTTTTCCTGTAAGTCGTAACACTTATTGTTGCACCATTTTAGAATCTGCAAAAGATGGGCATTTTTTTTAAACAATGGGCACTGACAGTGTGGTACATTTTTTTTGCACCAAAAGCATTGAAAGTCAAACGATTTGCTAGCAGTGAGTATTGAATTTTGAAAGAAACTTATTTTTTTTTATTAAATTCAGTTTGTAAAAAAAAAAAACGAATGGAGTACTAAGTACAAGTGATCAGCAATAATAATAAAAAAATGGATAAAAAAAAACCGTCATTTTTGGAAATTATAACCAAATTTGTAAGGCAAGGTAACGATTTCTAAAAAAATTAAAAATTTTTTTTTTTTTGAAAACCCTGTACATAATTTTTTTTAAATACTGGTATGTGGTGCTTCAGTGTACAGTGTATCCACACCTTTGCTTTGGACCACACAGAAAAAAATTACAACCCTTGTAAACCCTTGAACTTCAAATAAATTGTTTTTCTGAATTGGGCTTCTTTTTGTTTCGAAAAGCAATAACTTTTTTCCTGTAAGTCGTAACACTTATTGTTGCACCATTTTAGAATCTGCAACAGATGGGCATTTTTTTTAAACAATGGGCACTGACAGTGTGGTACATTTTTTTTGCACCAAAAGCATTGAAAGTCAAACGATTTGCTAGCAGTGAGTATTGAATTTTGAAAGAAACTTAATTTTTTTTATTAAATTCAGTTTGTAAAAAAAAAAACGAATGGAGTACTAAGTACAAGTGATCAGCAATAATAATAAAAAAAATGGATAAAAAAAACCGTCATTTTTGGAAATTATAACCAAATTTGTAAGGCAAGGTAACGATTTCTAAAAAAATTAAAATTTTTTTTTTTTTTTGAAAACCCTGTACATAATTTTTTTTTAAATACTGGTATGTGGTGCTTCAGTGTACAGTGTATCCACACCTTTGCTTTGGACCACTATTTACGCCACACCCTGTATAAGTTAAAAATAAGGTACCAAAAATTCGCACACAGGTAGGATTTGAACCCACGAATGTGTGTGTGTGCGAACTTTTGGTTTCTTATTTAAACTTACATATCTACTACAATCTTCTACAATCTTCTACGCTATATTATAAAGAGGAAAGATTTGTTTGTTTGTATTAAATAGGCTCTGAAACTACTGAATCGATTCAAATGAAATTTATTACAGAGATAAGACAAAGGCTACTTTTTGACGCGATAAACACCAGCAGGGGGTGGAATGGGGGATGAAAGTTTGTATGGAAAATCTGACTTTTGGCGCGGTCGAAGTCGTGGGGAACTGCTAGTAAATAATATTTAGGTCTCAAACTAACTAGAGAGAATGATAGCAAACCAACTGAAAAAAAGAACTAGAAGTCTCGAATTCTGGCAAAGGTGCCGCAGTGAAGTAAAATCGTGTTTTTCCACCAAACAAAAGTAAAAAAAAATCGACCACAGAAATCATAATAAACTGGGAACCTAAAGGGAGAATCATCCCTAAATGATAATTGATTGACATGTAAATTAGCGTTCGTTTGTATTTGAAAATGCGGCGTAAATCAGGTCTGTACCTATTGAAGGCGCGATAGCCAAGCGGAAAGAACTTTACTTCTCATCCGAGATCGTGGGTTCGATCCCCTGTATAAAAAAACTTAAGTTCAGTCTTTTTCAAAGACATCGCTGCCTAACGGTGAAGAAAAACTTCGTGAGGAAACTGCACACTAGTTGGCTAGTGTGAGAAATGGAGAAGGCAATAGCAAACCACTCCATTAAAATTGTCAAGAAAGTCGTTGTGTGTGTTTCATTCTACATAATGATCACGACCCTCAGTCATGAGGTATACGACTGTGTAGGTACTGTAACAGCAAGATTTTAACATTATTCGTATTTAGAAACTAGTTTCGAACCCTGATTTCGAATCTGGCCGAAGGGGTCGGTAGTGTCCTTTTAATACGTTTTGTCTGGTGACCTACAAGGTTGTTACATTGGTGATATCTCTAAAGAATATAAAAAAAATAAGTTTTTACCTGCAGTGTGTGAAGATAAGTTATGTTCACTTTAAAACAGTTTATACTTATTACTGCGGTATGTTCATAAAGGTGTTAAATTTATGAAAATACCGCAACAATGTGTAATTCATGCGTAACGAATTAGTAATGGTTTTGTTATTCTGTCGTACGTAGCTTAAAACAGATAGTAAAATTTAAGCGGAATTGCTTACAACTAATCGAACACCCGATTACGTTGGCACATAGTTATAAAGGCCGATTTACACATATTAGTGAAGTCACAGTTTCCGACACAGTACCGACACAGTGCAAAATATTCTTTCATACATTTTCTATGAACGCATCCCCACTTGTCAGTGCAGTGACGCACAGTGCTCTCAGTGTCAGTACGACACGTTATAGCAAATGTATGAAAGAATATTTTGCACTGAGCCGGTACTGTATCGGAACTGTGACTTCACTGATATGTGTGAATCGGCCTTAATGGACGTACTTCAGTCCGACTGTTCAGCTTAACTGAAGGTGCCCAGCCCACGCGGACACATCGCTGTCCGTCCGATTAGCTACAGTGGCGTGACGTAACGCTTTGCCTCAGTCAGGTCCAAGCACGTGATGCGGGAGACGGTCGATGTACTCTAAATCAGACAGTCGCGTTTTCTCTATACTTGCAATTAATTTGTTCTTGTGGTCAATAATAATAATAATATCTCTTTATTTTATTGGAACGCAGGTAAAACTTTTTAGTTTGTTTTTTTAATAAAAACTTGTAACAACGGTAATTTAATTTTAGTTTGTGTATCGAGGAGTGTTATAATATTTTTTTACTGCTTTGTGTTGTTGTTGCTCTGCGTTAGAAGATTGCAAAGTTGCTGTCACATGTGCTGCTCCACACATGGCAAGCGTATGTAAATATTTGGTCTAATAAGCGTCTTGTAAATATTTATTCTAGTATTGCTGTGCAGGGGAGACTTACGATTAAGGATAGGTTTGATAATTTTGGTAGCAGAATATAGCAGACTTGGGGCCCGATAACTCGGTCATTATATATCTACAAATATAGGCGTCTAGAATTGGTTATTTTTAAGCACGTACAATTATTTGGCTCTAGATAATAAGCTTTTGACCGAAATTCTAAGAAGTTCGGCCTAATCGCGCCTATACGAATAATATCAAAGACAATTCGAAATATTGTAAAGATTACACTGTATATCGGTATAATAACTACTTTCACGTTTTTTATAACTTTTCACGCGTCGCGCGATAAATATAGATTGATTTGTTAGTGTGGTTTCAATGGGCGAAGCCAAATTTTTGCGTATTGCTGCAATTTTTTGCCGCTAAACTTGAAGTATCCCAAAAAAGCTACACAAAACCAACAACAACACATTCCATACATATTTTCTGAAACTATATTAAACCTGTAATATAATGAGAAACTAAATAAAAACACTAATAAACCACCTCGTCCACTGTTTATTATACATCATCTCGAAATGTGTAGTTTGTTGTTAAACGTACTAAGTACCTTGGCCACCAAAATGGTTTTCAAGGTCTAATTTATCGCGCCGATTACATATATTACGCATTGTTATCTAGAGGCCAGATAATAGACTAATCGCTTATATAATGCGATGTGCCATATGTTTTTGTTTTAGTATTAAGAACTGTGAAGATGGTTCAGGTTGAAATTGCTGATGGACTGTTAGAAGGAGTGGAAGTAGAAGATGAAGTCGCTGGTAGATACTACAGTTTTAAAGGAATCCCGTTCGCAGCGCCACCTGTAGGTGATCTGAGATTTAAAGTAAGTGTTTAACTTATTTTGCTTGTTAATAATAACTACTCATGGTTGTTTTTGGGGAACAAGGCGTACTTTTAAAGAAAAAAACGGAACCACAAATGCTCGTTTTGCTTTCCGTTCGTCTGTCGGTCTAAACCCTTTCTCTAGAACACATGAAGGTGTCAAGTTGAAATTCTACAGTCTAAATCAAATTCTGCGGTCCCTGGAAGCTGTTTTTTACAGTATTCCCAATATTTAATCCTTAGTTTTTATTTTATTTATTTATACAGACACAAAACAGGCTACAGTCAGAAATCAATCAGAAAAAATATAAGAAATAAAAATGTTTTACAGCTAAACTATAACCCAAAATATGCATCTAGACTAGGACCTTAGAATGGATCATGATCACCCAAAACAGCGGGTTTCACAACAAAACAACTATTTATAACATGCACCATATTAAAATGTATGTAAAAAAGTTAGGAATAGAGTATCTCTGTCTCAGAGAGTCGTTTGCTTATTTTTATCTATCATTTCGGAGCGTCCCTAACACGTAGAAAGCAGGTATTTGTCTCCGACCAGTAGATTACCAGTTTATCAATGCTACACGACTGTCATACAGACGATGTTGCTACGCATTGTTTAGGTACGTTTGACAATTTATATTCATCATTATATTGTTGGTATTATATTAGCCTATTGAACAATTCAGAACATTTGAATTCTAACGTCATGTCAGCTATACACAAATACACAGAATTCATACATATGTTTTGCAGATGTTTGTCATTTATGTCAATTAGTTCTTTCTTGTTGTGTTTTTTTGTTATTGCAAGTTTATTTTACTGCATTGTAATTGTAAATGGTTATAATATTTTCGTATTTGAATAAGATTATCTAATTAATGAGTTACATAACTGTTTGTAATATTGGTTATCAAAATCAGCAAATCATGAAGTACATGATTATAGTTGTAAAACGAACGTTTAAAACGGGTTATAACCATAAACATGGTTTAAAACCTCAAAACAATCATTTCATTTTAAACCAAAAAAAATGGTTTTAAATCTTCTGGTTGATTTGGTTCAACTGATCAGTTAGGCGATCTGCGCTTTCATTGGTAAATTGCAATCAAAGATACCATACTATCGGCATGGTTATTGATACGGAAAAATACGAAATAGATAAGGGTCTTCAGTAAGGTAAAACAATACACAGATTTCAAGTGCAATAATATATTTAGATTGCAAAGTGAATGCTTATCACTTAAAAACAATAATTTATCGTATTTGCAAGCTTCATTTTTCGATTGTTAAATACTTGCAATAGTATTTCTTTCGAGTGTTGAGGGTGTAATCCCAATAACATTGATGAAAGCAACGCGGCAATCCAGCGTTAAGAAGCACTTGAAAATTTCGACAGGCTTTGCCAACACCAGAGTGGCCGAGAGGTTAGGCAATCGCCCGGCATGCGAAGAACGCGGGTTCGATTCCCGCCTCTGGCGGTCATTTTTTCAAGTGCAATAATATATTTACACAGATTGAATATTGGAAAAGGTCGTAAGTCAACGCAATCCAAAGATACGATCCATTGGAGCCTTACTCTTAGCAAGGGAATCCCAGACCTATAGGGTACTGCACATAGACCTAGAATCTATACCTAGATCTATGGAAGGTCTTACAGCACAAGTAACGAGAAAAAATAGTTAAAAAGTCATTTATTTTGCATGTAGTAGACCTACTAGAGGCATTTATACTTTGTTGTTGCTTATCCATCCCGTCAGTTTGTTGTTTAATCAATTATGATTGATTGATTGATTAAACAATAAATTCACACAATTTTGTATGGAACCTTCGCCCCTTATTTACGGCAAAAGAAACTTTGTGTTTCAAAAGTGTCTTGTAACGGTTTTAAAACGTGACAAGATTATACTTTTTGTGGACGTTCTGTGAGGTTAGATGTTATTATTTCTATTGTACCTGTTTTTGTCTCTGTTAGTCTGGCTTTGTTGTAAATACAACAATCGGTAACTAAAGACATAAGTGGGTAGCGACATGCGCATATAGGTATATTAACCTCTTAAGGACACCAGTTATCCAAGTGAGAAGTATATAAAAGTTGTCAGCGCACCCGTCTGAGGGACTGAATTTGTTTGGGCGTTAAAGGGACAACAGAAAGACACCTAACCGAATATCTTGTTTAGAAAATAAACTTTACGATTTATATTAACATTTACTTATTTTTCTTACTAATAATAACCTACAATATGTCCGGGTTTTGACGGACGATAACTTAAGGGCCACTAATTCATCAAATGTTATCGACGTAAAACCGCCATGTAGGGTTCTAACTCGCCCCTCTTGCAATAGCAGCAATATTAATTATTTTTTAAGAAATAATAAATAATGTCCTTCTAGCCGAATTTTGACTACGGCGGCCTATATTAATAGAGTTAGCCAACTGCGCAGGACATATTATAGTGTTATATGTCCTGCGCAGTTGGCTAACTCTATTAATATAGGCCGCCGTAGTCAAAATTCGGCTAGAAGGACATTATTTATTAAAAAATAATTAATAGTGCACAAGTGTGTGCGCAATACACAGGCGCACTCTCTGTTCCTTCACTCTCATAATTCGGTGAGACGGCAGTCCGACATGACAATAGAGAGATCAGGCGACCAACGAAAGAAATACTATTACTATGGATCTGGAGGTCCTAAAAAATATGAAAAAATACTCATTTGGAAGGTAACAATATACGAGTATAATATCAAAAATATTACCTGTCATAGAGGAAAAAATAGGTTTTAAGAAATCTCGCTAAAAATTGAAAACAGTACTTTTTTACACTTATTACAAAACTATCCCCAAAAAAATTATAAAAATAATTATTCAATATATTTATTTAAAATTTGATAAATTAAAGGCTCTTAAATTATCGCCGGTCAAAACACACACGGTTATAGTTGATGTAACACTTTAATAAATATGACACGGCTAATTTGGATTTAATTACAGTTACATGGCATGATATAGTGGAGACAAATATTTCAAATTAACCGTATTTATTTTCATGCTGTCATTTTCATTCATGTTATATCAGTAGTATAGTTATTGTAAGGCGGTTAAAGTGTTGTTTTGGTTAGCAAGCCACGGATTAACTAAAAGGATTAGCTAAATAATGTTTTTTTTTACAGGAGCCTCAACCAGTAAAACCATGGAAAGGCGTCAAAAGCGCCAAAGAATTTGGACCAGCATGCTTCCAAGCTGACCTGATAACGCAAAAAATCATTGGCAGCGAAGACTGTCTTTACCTGAACGTGTACACCCCAGAGATCACTCCTAAATATCCGTTGCCAGTCATGGTGTGGATACACGGAGGTGCCTTCGTGTGGGGCAGTGGCAACGACCATTTGTATGGACCCGAATTTTTAGTCAAACAAGGAGTAATACTTGTAACCTTCAATTACAGACTTGGGGTCATCGGTTTTCTCAGCTTAGGCTCTAAAGATGTACCCGGCAACGCTGGCATGAAGGACCAAGTCGCTGCTCTCAGATGGGTGAAAAAAAATATCACCAAGTTCGGTGGTGATCCTGACAATGTCACCATTTTCGGCGAGAGCGCTGGGGGCATGAGCGTATCATATCATTTAATATCACCCATGTCGAAAGGTCTTTTCAAACGAGCTATAAGTCAAAGTGGTAACAGTACATGTTGGGCGGCTAGAAATTTTGAACACTTAGAAATGGCTAAAGCCTTAGCGAAGAGGTTAGACTTTTACTCTGAAGATGTAAATGAACTATACAATTTCTTTAAAACACAACCACTTGAGAATTTTCTAAATAAACAAGCTCCAGTTACTATTACTCAGTTAGCGAAAGGAAGCCCAACTATATTTGGTATTGTCGACGAACAAGACCACGGAAATAACGAGAGATTCTTTTTTGGAGAACCGTTTGACGTATTACGTAATAATGGCATACATGAGGGTGTAGATATTATAACTGGTTATACTGAAGACGAAGGTGTATTTATATTGAAATATATTCCAGATTTAGAAGCATTTTACGGAATGGTCAATTACTTTACAGACTGCCTTACGCCCGACCCAATCGTAGAAAATTGTACTGCAAGTCAACAATTGGAAGTTGGTAGAAGGCTGAAAAAGTATTATTGTGACAACCAGAAAGTATCTTCAGAACACTTGGGCCGATTTTTCAAGTATTTTACTATGAACTCTTTTGCTTATGCAACTGTACAAATGGCAAAGTTTGTTAGTTCAAATCCTAAAAACAACAAAGTTTTTCTGTATCGTTTTGGATGTAAGTCAGAAAGAAACATTATGTCTACTGTGTTTGGCGTCAAGGAACACCTAGGAAACGAGCCGGTGGTGTGTCACGCCGATGATCTCCCTTATCTGTTCCCTATCAAAATTAGTGGATTAAAACTTGAAAAGGGATCTGAGAGTCACAAACTGATCGAGAATGTTACCACGCTATGGACAAATTTTGCCAAATTCGGGTAAGTTTGATTTTTACTGAAGCTAAAAGTAAAACATTTGACAATAATAATAATAAATTGTTTCGACAAACGCATCAATTAACTAGCCCCAAACTAAGCGTAAGCATGTGCTATGGTGACTAGAATAACGGATAGACATACTTATATACATTTATAAACATCCATGACTAGGTGCAAATGCTCGTGCTCATCACACAACCATTTGCCTCTTACGGGATTCGAACCCGCAACCGCCTGGTTTAGAAGTCCGGGGCACGAACTACTACACCAAGACGGTCGTCTGAATGTGAGGGCTTAGTCGCCCAGGTTTCAACCAAGCGAAATGAAAACAATACTTTTTTAGATTTTTTTAATTATTATGTTCTTCAAAATGTGCTTCTTTTGGAAATTAAAACGGACTTTATTTTTCAGACATCCGACACCTGATGATAATCTCTGGGTAAAGTGGCTTCCATATAGTGCGGAGAGTGGGAAGTATTTAGACCTTGGAAACCAGTTGCGGGTGAGGTCACACCCAGATGCTGAAGAAATCCAAGTTTGGGAAGACATTTTCAGAGAGTTCTATCCTAAATACGTTTGTTAAGGACTATCATGTATCAGTTCTAAATGTCATGACTGCTGGTTCTGCTTTTGCCGGTGAAGATTTTTGTACCTTTTTTTATTTTTATTTTCTTTTGTTATCATTTTTAAACAAAAGTTTAAATAACACAAGATCTAGCCACTACTAATATGCCTCATTAGTCATTACTTCCCCCTTCGCTCCCGAATCATAGCAACTAATTAGAGTTTCAGCTGTTTCAAAGGTAAGTAAAGGTTCTTCTAAGAGCTTGATTTTTAGGGTTTCCTAGTCATATAGCATAAGACGGAACCCTTAAAGATTAGTCATGTTTGTCCGCTTGTCTGTTTGTCCATCCGTATGTCACAGCCTCTTTTTTAATAGTCACATTCATCTTTATTAGAAATTTTGATTAGAAATATTCATCTTACAAAATATAAGTATCACTTCTACCGTTAGGGCATATGATTTCCTACGGCCGACAATGACGATGATGACTTGATTAAAAACGTCATCACCTGATCCGTGACACTTCTTATTCAATGACATTTGCTGTTTTTATTCGGCCACTGCCATTCATTTTGTCATATTTATAATTCGACTCTTTTCTAACTGGTCATATTTCTAAATGAAATCGTGAACACGTGTTTACAGGATCAATAAGCATTAGGTGTACTATGGTAAGTATACAGTAATTTTCAGAAGAAATACTTAATAATGTAAACAAAAATGTATGACTTGACACATAACCAAAAATGTTTGTCATACTTATTACTCAACAGATACTTATACTTAAATGAATGGAAGTAAGTAGATAAATGGATGCCCTTAAATAAATTCTTGTCTTTTGCCACACACAGAGGATTTCTATAATAAGTTTTACAGGCAAAGTACATTGTATTATGAGTTCTATGACAAATCAGAAAAATCTTGAGTTTGGAATATGACCAATATGGAAAGTGTCGAATTAGAAATATAACTAATAAGGAACAAATCGGATTATCTGATTATTAAAAAATCGTGGCTAAATAAGCTAAAGTACGTAAATAAAAAAGAATTTAATTTAAAACATATATTACCTTTAAAGACTGTAAGTTAACCTATGCATACATTGTTATTAGAAATTAATTCACTAAAACAGCGGAACGAAGGTAAGTTATAGAGCAGAGTGCTTGCAAATATGACGTACTAAGTTAGTCGCAGTAGAACTTGTATCGTAAATATACCCAGATTTACGACTATCCAGCACCCCGGCTCCCGTCGGGTAGTTGAACGATTTTCCTAGAAAATATTTAAGTACAGTCTTGTGACTGTACTTAAATATTTTCTAGGAATGAAATGTATACAAATAAGTTTTTACGCCATTGTAATAAGGTCTCAAATCAAATGCAGATGTATACATATTGATGCTTGTGACTGTACCTCACTGCTTTGTGCAGACCGTGAACACTGTTTTAATGTACTGATGTCTACTGGCACAGAATAAATAATAGTACAAGTATACTGGTTGACGACCGTCTTGGTGTAGTGGTTCGCGCCACAGACTTCTAAACCAGGCGGTTGCGGGTTCGAATCCCGCAAGGGGCAAATGTTTGTGTGATGAGCATTAAAACTATACGCGACAAAACTATACTTACTTACTTTGCTTTGTCCTCTTACAAAATCCAAAAAGTATTTGCACTTAATAACTTATTGTTTTTTTTTGTGATGAGCATTCACTCTCCAATCTAAATATATTATTGCACTTGAAACGATGACCATCAGAGGCGGGAATCGAACCCGCGTTCCTCGCATACCGGGCGATTGCCTAACCTCTTTTTTAAAGTGCAATAATATATTTGCACTTGGTTTGTAAATAACTCAAAATCTACACTAATATTATAAAGAGCAAAGATTTAATTATTTGTTTGTTTTTATTGAATAGGCTCCGAAACTACTGGACTGATTCAAATGAAATTTGGTACCTACAAAGATAGTTTGAGACATAAAATCATAAAAGGGGTGAAATGGGAGATGAAAGTTTGTATGGAAAATCCGACTTTTGGCGCGGGCGAAATCGCGGGGAACTGCTAGTTCAGAAATATTTTGACTTGGTAAGTAAAAGCAAGAATCCGCAGTTCAAGGGTCGAAGTAATTAATCAAGTAGGAGCTCCCGAAGCAAATGAAAAATTTGTTACAGTTATGTGAATGTGCACAAAACAGTAAATATCAGTCTGGTCCCCAAAGCGTAAACAAGGAGATGGATTTATGGGGAAGGGGAGACAGCGGATCGGGGCGAATTGGAATTACGAACCTCGGAGAATGGAATAGACCCAGATTTAAACCCTTTCTCTACTAACCCATAAAAAAGAGTCTCCACTCTTTTATGGGTTAGTAGAGAAAGACATATGTGGAAGCACATTATATGTATATGCATGATTCATCTAGGCACAGCAACTGATATGGCTTGCCGATGTATCTGCGCAGAAGATGAATTTTAAAGCGCGGGTAATTCTGTTGGCGAATCAGCACGCTCGAGCGTCTTTTCCTGTTCGGCTATTGGTCATTAGCTGCCGCCATGCTAGCGCTCGCGAGAGTGAGATAGAACTAACTGCACACCTGCAGTGTAGCTACTATAATAGACCTTAAAGTGGTGCAATCTAAGATTTATTGTAAATTTCAGCTTTTTTGTCAATCTTGCGAGCCATACTTTCTTTTCTGCGTAAACTAAGATTAACGACGCGCCTTATTAAGTGGGTATTACTGTAGTCTTTCGAGCAATGCGGCTTGCGACTGCGGCTCGTCGCATCGTCCCTCGGAGCCGCCCGCTATCATGGAACTATGGGAGTGTATGAAACCCTTTCCGAGCGATGCGTCATGGCTTCTGAACACGAATTTCAATGTTGGCACTCCCGAATTTCGACCGAAAGCTCAGAATTCAAAATGGGGTCCGTCTGTCCTAAACTTGAGAATAATGATATTTTCCATAAAAACCCTTTTTTGACAATGTTTTGGGATAGGTACTGTGTACGACTGTGTACTTAAACTTTTTTGTACTATCAAGGACTCTTTCTCTACTATACACAATATAACTACTTTAGAGGCAAAATATGTACGTCAATGAAACATTATTTATAATTTTTTGGAAGTCACCACCGAGCTCATGCCAGAAACTGACAAGGTGTCGCCGTCGACGGACACGTCGTAGAGAACATCATCATTTATGACTTAAATTTGGTACTAAATAAGATTTAAGTCCTACCTAAATATCTGCTACTAAGTATGGAATAGTTAATAGTTCAATAAACGTACTATACTGCTATTGGAAGAGCTTAAGAATAATATGTCCAAGCTTTGAATGAATTCTAATGGTATAATTTTCCGAAATCTATAAATGCCTATTAAAATAAATTTAAAAGTTAAATAATATTTATTTTAGAGGGTTTTCCCAACAGTAATAGTGAATAAAGGTTTACTAGCCCACTCTTGAATTTATCCCTGTATATTTCATACTTAGTGACTGATATTTTGGTAGGACTCGGCAGATCCTCATTTCTAGTGCTAAGATAATCAACGACAACTGACCGTCTTGGTGTAGTGGTTCGGGCCCCGACTACAAAACCAGCGGTTGCGATTTCAAATCCCGCAAGCGGCAAATGTTTATGTGATGAGCGCACGAGCATTTGTACCTAAGTCATGGATGTTTGTAAATGTATTTATGTATGTCTATCCGTTATCCTAGTCACCATAGCATAAGCTAACGCTTAGTTATGGGCTAGATAATTGGTGTGTTTGTTGAAAAATGTTCGTTTAAAAATTTATAAACATAGATTAATTGATGTATCTGCATATTTTTCCGCCAAACCATCATATTTAGTATTAAGTGCATTACCTGTATTAGACTTAATGTATACTTAACTTTTGACACATTTAGGAGTGGTAAAATAGGTAAATAATAAAGATTGTCAGGCTGTTGTCAGGTAATATATTCAAATGTGAATATGAATGAACTATGTGTAAAAAAGTAACGATGAATTTTTTACGAACTGTACATATTTATCGTACCCATTAACTATATTATTTTTTATTGCACACCATAAAATAAATCACAAAGCAATTTATACATCAAGTACACATGGCCGCTAGTCAGACTAACCTCACTTTGACTTTGAGACAGCCTCCATTCCCTATGTAACAAAATCTGTTTTCCTAGTTCCACGTGTAACCTGACGTGCTGTCGACTGTACAAATAAGGCGGTCTTATCGCTGAGAGCTACAGACAACTTTAAAATAATTTAATATTAATGAACATATCGCGGATAAAACTCTCTCAAGATATCTTCCCAAAACTTCAATTCCTCTGCATCAGGATCAGATTTTTCTTGAAATTTGTTACTAACGTCAAAGTATTTACGGTTCTCTGCGTCATACGGAGACCATTTTGCTCCAAAACTGTCATCTGGTGTGGGGTTTCTGAAAACAAACGTTAAGTTTGTCAATTTAACTACTGGTGGTACTAAAATCACAGTCGTTTTAACCCCCTTGACTAGGGTCATGATTCAAACACTAGCCAACAAATGCTCAACTACTAAACTAGCACAACACTAGCGTGCAGATTTTCCCACGATATTTTCCTTTACCGTTGATATTATTTTGTTGTAGTTGTATATAAAGAATATAACACCGACGCACAAATAAAGATTTTGTTTATGTCATTTATATTACAAACACTGTTCAGGTATTTTTAAACTCACCCATGCTTAGAAAAGTTAGTCCAGAGCTTAGTAACATTATCAATCAATCTGTAGACTTCGGTGCCTTTCTCTACTTTCATGCCACTTGATTTGAAAGTAAAAAGGTACGGTAGGTCGTCTGCGTGGGACACCACGGTTCTGCCCCCCAAGTACTTATTTACTCCAGATAGTTTTGCCATGAAAGTTCTCTCTGTTTGGCATCCAAATTTATAAAAATACACTTTATTTTTCTTGGAATTTTTGCTCACAATCTTTGCCCACTGTGTTGCTCCATATTGAAACATGTTCAGGGACGTGTACCCTAATAACCTCTCTATATTTTGTAAAGATGCTTTTTCCTGTCCAAGATAGTGCGTTTTCATTCGTCTGCCAACTTCCAACACTTGACTGGCTGAACAATTGAGTGCTATGGGCTCTGGCGCCAAGTAATCATTAAACCGGTTAATTTTCTCAAAAATGGGATCTAATTCTCCGCATATATCCAACCAAAATACTCTTCATCTTCGGTGTATCCGGTCATTACATCAACGCCCTCATGAATACCATTTCGTAACACCTCATACGTGTCACCGTAGAAGAATCTTTCATTAGAGCCAAAGTCCTTTTCATCTACTATACAATACTGTAATTCATTAGCTTGCTTTCCTAATTGGGCCAAAGTAACTGGTGTATGAAAGCTGATAAGATTTCCAACTGGCTGATCCTTGAAAAACTCGTATAATACCCTGTTGTCTTCCGAATAAAATCCCAGTTGTTTTGCAAGTGCAATAGCTGCTTCACGTGCTTCGAACGGCTTGGCCCACCAGCACGTTAAGTGTCCACTCTGCGCTATTGCTCTTTTGAATAAACCTTTCGACATAGGTGATACTAAGTGATAAGTTACGCTGACGCCGCCAGCACTCTGACCAAAAATAGTGACGTTGTCTGAATCACCTCCAAAACTGCTGATATTTTTTTGTACCCATCTTAGAGCTGCTACTTGGTCTTTGATGCCTGCATTGCCTGGAACATCTTCGGAGTCCAAGCAGAGGAATCCAAGAACTCCAAGTCTGTAATTGATAGTTACGAGTATGACTTCTTGTGAAATGAGGAATTCGGGGCCGTAAACAGTGTCGTCTCCACAACCACTAAAGAAGCCGCCACCATGTATCCAGACCATGACTGGAAGAGGCTTTTTGGGTGTGATTTCAGGTGTGTACACATTTAGGTATAAACAGTCCTCGCTGCCTACAATTTCTCCTGTCATATTAATGAAATAGTCCTTTTGAAAGCAAGGTGGTCCGAATTGTTTTGCACTTCTTACGCCCTTCCATGGTTTCACCGGTTTTGGTTCCTGTAAAGTGCAAAATCCGTAAATAAATTTAGTTAAATATATGATAAATATTAATACTATATGGTTACCTGAAATGTGAGTACAATATCAAGAGACTAATTTGTTATATTAGCGATGGCGATGTGAGAGTGTGTAAGGAAATCGCCAAAGAGTTACAAATAGACCTCACGAATACTTGAAAAATGTAAAACGAATATTTTAAAAGACAGAATACTAACTTTAAACCTCAGTTCGCCCACTGGTGGCTCTGCATAAGGAATCCCTTTAAAGCTGTAGTATTTTCCAGCGAACTCATCTTCAATTATTTCCCCTTCGAGAATCCCGTCACTGATTCTAACCTGATCCATATTTAATAAGCGTGCAACGTGTTCCGAAGTCAAAGTAAAATGACAAGCAGATTTCATAGCTTTATTCTTTTATACGCTGCTCTATCTATGCAGAGGCCCTACTCCTGTTGACGATGTCCGTATTTTCGAGTCTAGCCATCACGCTCGTTTGCGTTGTCATTTTGTCGTGAGTGAAAGGGACGGCTACATTCGAAAATACGGACATGTCAACCGGAGTAAGGCCTCTGATACGAACCAGCCGATAAGTACCTACCGAAAACTTGATATAGCAGATTTGACGCTATCGGCATCAAAATCTCAATAAATTGGAAACAAAATACTTACGTATTATAATGACTTATTTTTTATTTATTCTCCTGAATTGTGTATTGAGTTTCAATAGTTAATGAACATATCTTGTTTGTTTTTTATTGTTTCACACCAATACCTAGGCTCAAATTAAACGTTAGCTTGTGCTATGATGACTAGTAATAGACACACTAACTATATACTTTGTAGAAGTTGGTGGTGTTAACACCCCCGTACCTCGGAAAGCACGTTAAGCCGTTGGTCCTGCGCCTGATCTCACTACGGCATATCGGACTGCGGTCTCATCTAAATATGAGAGTGCACCTGTGCATTGCCAACACAATTGTGCACTATATCTCCTGTGCCGTTAACTAATATCTATTGACGACCGTCTTGATGTAGTGGTTCGGGCTCCGGACTACAAAACCTGAGGTTGCGGATTCAAATGTTTGTGTTATGAACACAAGCATTTGTGCCTATGTTGGCTATGGATGTTTATAATATAAATCGTATAAATGTATGTCTATCCGTTATCCTAGTCGCCATAGCACAAGCTCACGCCTAGTTTGGGGATAGGTAATTGGTGAAATTATTTATTTATCATTATTTATTGACATTATGGATATAATCAATCTTCAGACTATCATCTACACTTCTACACTAATTTTATAAAGAGGAAAGATTTGACTGTTTGTTTGTATTGAATAGGCTTCAAAAATTATCCCTGATGAACATAAGCTAATTTTTACCGCGGAAAATGCTTCCTTCCTATGCGAAAGTAACTCTGTCAGTGTGCTACGCAATCACACCTAACTACTGAACCGATTCAAATGAAATTTGGTACAGAAACAGTATGAGACCCTGGAGAGGACATAGGCTACTGTTTGTCGTGATATAAAACCATCAAGAGGGTAAAATGGGGGATGAAAGATTGTATGGAAAATTCGGCTATTGGCGCGGGTGAAGTCGCAGGGAACTGCTAGTATCGATATACTTAAAGCTATTTCATCTAATGTCTTTCGAGAATATTTAAGGTTCCAAGGAAGGTTGATGCACGTAGTATGTACACCTCCTGCTGAGTTTCCACGTCAAGAGAAAATTACGTGAACTAACTTACGAAGTTATTTTCATTTACCAGCAGACCCGCGAACGCCGAGGAAGGTGTTAGAATTACTAAAGTGTTATTGAAATTAATAAGTAAAGAGTTATGTAGATGGAGGTAAATTACATTTATGTCAAAAATTAAAGCCCGTTCGCACGAGGACGATTCGTGATTTTTGACGATTCGTCTTTTTTCACGGTTCGTTCTTTTTTTGACGGCGGCAATGCTTATTGAATGCCCATGTTCACACGGATCACGAATTGTGAAAAAAGGATGTATCGTCAAAGGTCACGAATCGTGTTTTTAAAAATCACGAATCGTTAAAATACACGGATTTTTGACCTAATTCAATTAGGATATTTTGACGAATCGTGAAAAAAACACGATTCCGTATGCAATGTGAACGTCCATCCGTCATGACGTATCTTGTATTTTGACGACTCGTCAATGACGGATCCCGTGTGAATGAGCCATTAGGCTCCAGCCACTGGTAGCTAGCGACTAACTGTTTTAATTATTTTTACCTGTCTGCGGAAGGAGAGTTATGTTTTTCCTCTACAGCCCAAATGGATAGACAGTTTTTGACATATGAGGATTCGTTGAATTTGTCAAAATTGTAGTGGTGACATAGGCTATATACATGTAAGAAATTGCGCCCGTAAATGGAAAGAAATGGGCGAGAAGGGATTGATGTTGTGTGGCAGCCTCTCGCGACTTAGTGTCCTTGACATGCCACCGGTTAGTCGGTATCGGCCACGGGACACAGTGTCCGCGACATGCAACCAGTCGGCTCGCTATTTTGGCAAAACGTCTGTCAAAGGATTCTGGTGGTAGACCAACCACTGGCAGTCACCGCCCACAGGTGGCGGTCACCGACTACTCATGGCGGCCGCCGAACACCATCGTTTGCGTGGGACTAAAGAACGAGGCGTGCGACAACCACCAGTGACTGTGTTCGGTGGCTCATCTGCGCGAAGCCTTAAGGAAAACATACCTACATGGTCGTGCGGATTTTTACACGCGAAAAATTTACATATAAGATATAATATAGGTAATTACGCGTATTTAATTAATACAGAAAAAACAAAGTTTTATTTCCTTAGTATGCCTCAATCATATTTCAACCTTGTGTTGCTCACATAGTTTCATATCGATTGAGGTGTTTTCACAGATTTGGGAAATTTAATGCGAGGCCCACTGTACATTAAATAAATATATTATTTAAAAGTTATTTCGTCAAAAAAAAAAACCTTCATACAACTTAATTTAGGACATTTTTTTTTCATCAGCCGCGTTTTATTTTACTGGACAGTTATTTCAAGTGACTATTAAAATATCAGCCCTTGGCGACATCATTAAAAATAGCGCTTTATTGAAATAATAGGAGATAAAAGTTAAAACATAGATTTATTTGTGTGGCCATAAAGAATGCAACTATTTCAATGTCCAACTGAGTTTTAGTTTTTAAATTTACCGCGACAAGCACGCTATGTTCTGTTGCAATGTCTGGAAAATATTTCTTGCCAGCATTTTCCATTTCTCAACCAAACACTTTAGATTTTTCTCCCTACCTGCTGGAATTTTCGTATTAACTTTCTGTATCTGTTTGTTTTGTTTGCTGGAATTGTTCTACACCGTTACTTTGGTGATCAATTTAAAAAAGAGGGAACCTAGAGCTACTTATTGCCAATAGCAATGTAATTGTTTATTGTTTTAACACCAACTATGTATCTCGCTCTATTTGTATGGGATTTCCTATATTTGCATCTCTGTCTGTATAGAACCTGTGTTAAGTACTCGCGGTTACATAACTTCATTGACAAAAAAAGCAAAGTTGAACTGCACATAGCGTGTAGTGTAGGATCACGTTGGTATTTTTTTAAGTATCGCAATGTGTTTGATGTAGACTAAGCCAGACGTAGACAGAATTGACCGTGGAGCAAGTTCACCCAGAAGACTCTGGTACTCCCACTCACCGACGGAACACAGCAAGCTGATTGGCGCCAGGTTTCGGTGGTAGCTAGTATAGGTATTTCTAAATATGCGGTGTGTACAGAAAACCTTGTTCGTTTCTGATGCTCAATTACTACAACTTTTGGGTACAACTTTTAGGTAGTTTGTATTTCTTAAACTAAATTGCTTCATTTAAGAAAAAGCGTGAAAACCAGTGAATTCTTATTCGTGGCAAACAACCTCCTTGATGTCTACGAAATGTGAACTTATTTTATCCTTGATTTAATTTTACGCTAACGCTTCTCTCGGGAAGGAAGCAGAGAGTTGAACTAAAGATTCTGGTATTCCCAAAAAAATCCACCATCACTTCGTTATCACTGTCACATTCGTGCTTGCATGAAAGTCCTTTATAATTTTTTTAAAAAAACTGCTCTGCAACTGAAGTTAGGAAACGGGTAGTACGGTTACTCTGTTCACTTGACTACAAGCAAACTGAAGCGTTAATCTGTAATAGTTAATCCCATTCGATCTCTCTCTCTCTCTCTCACACACACACACACACATACACACACACACACACACACACAGATACACACACACACATATTTATCTAGAATAATAGAATGTGCCACACACCTTAGCCAAGTAATTGTAACTGGTCTCTCAAGATACAGGCAGAGCCTAGTTTGGGAGCCTCTGGCAATTGCGTGAGATATATAGCACTTTCATGTTGTATTTAATTGATTATTATTGATGTAATTCTGGTTATCAATAAATATATTTTTATTTTATTTTATTTATTTATTTAAAAGTGATAAACACACCTGTCTCCGAGTCGTTTCTGAGTTATTTCAAGAAAAAAAATACAGAATCACGACCGGACACGGAATTCGAACCCGGGACCTCATAAAGGAAGCGTGGCTGACCATTACATCAAAACGGGGCAGTCAGGGTAGTGAGATCCAGGGGAGTGAATTTAATCTCATAATAAAATAACAATTTCTATAATCAATGACCGATGTTACTATTGTTGGTATGAGAGACATTTATGGTGTTTTACCCTCCCTACTCGACTGCGGAAGGAGGGTTATGTTTTTCGAGAGTATGTATGTATAATTGTTTAGCACGCCCTACAGCCCAAACGGCTGGACAATTATTGACATATGAGGTATCGTTGAATTTGTCATAATTGTGGTAGTGACATAGGCAAGGACATAGGCTATATATATATCTAGCTAATTTTTACCGCGCCTTTGTTTCCATTTGCGGGCGCCATTTTTTAAATATTTAAAAAATGGCGCCCGCAAATGGAAACAAAGGCGTAAGGAGGGATTGATTTTTTCCTTAACATAGCAATATAATATTTTTGCAGTCGGGTGTTTGTTTTTTATTCAATAATTTAGTTTTTATTATTCAATGGCAAATATATGTACATAATTGATAATTTACTTTCTCATCCAGTCACGTTCTAGGATTAAAAGACTATCAATATTGTGTAAGTGTTTTGATTTCATTCCACAATTCAATTTTCTTACAAAATTGCCTTAAAAAATTAGGATACTCAGACGAGCTTACGTGGGCGAAGCCTCCTACACGGGACGCCCACTCCAAAATATAACAAAGCCCTGATTTCTTTTTTACTAGTCTTTCTTCAAAACAAATTGAATTTTGGCTTATCTTTTTCGTTTTGTTCCCAAGTGGCTCTGGACAGAAGCTGTCGTTATAAAAACTAACAAAAATAAAAAACTGGAAGCAACATTTTAAAGATGTTTTTAAAAATCTTTACACAAAGATGGACCGTCCATTTCACAGTAAGTACGAGTAGATCCGTTTGCTATAAATCCCACCTAAACCGTGAAGCGGTATTTGGTTGCGGTAAAATTTCACTCCTTATGTTCTTAGCCTTATCTTTTGCAAATGACGACTATTTAAAGAGAATTTATGCAAAGATTTTGGATGAAAATAAAGAGGTCTTGGGATATCACTATTTATTTTAAAGAGATATTACGTATGGATTTCTCACTGAATTTTACGAACTTCCTCATAGCTTGATGTCTGACCGTGCTCTACAAATAAGTTCAAATAAAGCAAAAACATAGGGACTGTTACATGACTAGGCTGTGTTTTTAAAAGTTAACTAACTTTTTCTATCGCAAGTATGTATTTCCACGCATAATTATAGGAAGTTGTTAGTTTATTTACACAGTTTTGGGAAGCTGAACGTTCGTTGTTCGGAAGCTCCTTAGTTAATTAGTTACCCAACTTGAGAAGTTTGCGTAAATTAGTTGCCTGTAACCACGTATACTATACTTATGTGTAAGACCAGCACGAGCAGTTATACAATTTGTTAATGTCCGATATTAGTATGTCCGGGTTTCGACTAGCGATAATTTAAGGGCGTTTAAATTATCCAATTTTAGGGACAAAATCCTAATAAAAAAAAAAAACAATTTTTTGGTTTAGTTAACCTGATTCGACATGACAATTTTATTAAAACGATAATAGAAGAAAGAATAGAAGGAAAAAGGAAGCGAGGAAGACCAAGAATAAGCTACATGCAGCAAATAAAAGAAAAGATAAATGTCGGGTCGTATCAGGAGGTTAAGAGAAGGGCGGAAAGCAGAGAGGAATGGAAAAAAACTCCACCGACAAGAGCCTAGCTCTTAAATTTGATGATGATGATGATGGTTTAGTTAAGTAATAGGTTTATAAAACTGTTATAGGTTTTAGACATTTTTACATGCCTTAATTGTGGCGAGACATGTCGGACTTAAGTTTATGTTTTTTCTATCCGATGTACCGTGTTTCTGTGTAAATAAATAAATATAAATAGCAAGATTTCATATACATATTTTGTTCAATAAGACAGTTAATAATTTTGAATTAATCTTTCTTTCACTTGATAGGCGATAGCGTTACCTTTCAAATGAGTCATTTTCGTAACTTTTAGGACCTCCAGATCCATAGAAACAGTATTTATTTTAAATAAAATAGCCGCTATTTCAAGCGGGGTCCTCCCCGCTTTTAGAACCCAACATGGAGGTTTTTTTTTCAATAACATTTAATAAATTAATAGCCCATAAATTATCGCTTGCCGAAACCCGGACACACTGAATATAGATTTTTTTTCTAACTTAGAAACGGGAAATAGGTACTTAAGTGCAAGAAAGAGAATCGCACATAAAATATGTTTCGCGTGTAATCAAGCGACATGATTGACATTTAATGCCGGGTTTTAGGCGATTCGCACCACGAGGGGTTCGGACCGCGGTGCGAATCTGCCAAGAGCTCTTTTTGAATGGTATTTTTTATGATATTTTTAATCTAAAAATAAAATAAGTCCTTTAGGAATAATGTGGGTTAACGGTACCTTAAGGTCAATATAGAGCTACGTATGTTACATATAATAATTACAACTCTATATGATAGTACATAATTAGAACAACATGAATTTAATTTTTTACCAATTTTCACTTAAAAAGTTCTCACCGCCACCTGTTTCCCTGTCTCAACTTAAATTTTGAGACTGTCCTTTACCAAAAAGTAGGTAGTGTGGAAGATTTTGCTTCTATATATGAGACTAAATGCCTAAATTTTACGACTATGAGTGAACACATAGCTGACGTAAAACATAGACGGAACATGAAATCTGCAGTGTGTGAACATGCCTTAGACAAACCCAACCACTTCATCCGTTTTGAAAAACCTAAAATACTTGCAAAAGAACGGCGTTTTATTCCTCGAATGCTACGCGAAGTCATTGAAATTTGAAAACATTCAAATTTCAATAGAGAAGATGGTTGGAAAGTTCCACCGGCATGGGATCCTATTCTAGCAAAAACCAAAACAACACCTCGCACTGCAAGATCTCAAGACGCGGTTAGCTCTTTCTGCATAAACAGGAATGTAAATTAATATCAATGAGTGAGGGTAGTTTTAATTTTTCAAAACTTTGTAATGACAAATAATACCTTAGTCTCCCTGTGACCACGAACGCTGTAAAGTGTTCGAAACGTCAGGTTTTAAATAAAATGTAAATAAATCGCGAAGTAATCCATAAAATTGTGTTTTAATGACTATGCAAATGTTAATGCACATTTACTTATTATATACTGTGTGTGGTGTGCAAGGGTTCTATCAGGATGGGACACCTTGTTAAGAGCGTGCTAGACTGATACTACAGAAAGCTTAAAATAGATAAATCATCTCTTGAGGATGCCGCGTGGAGTGGCGAAACGCGTCGAGGTTTTTTGCCCGTTGGTGTGGGTAACTAAGAACTGCATTAGCTGTAGTGCATGCGTATTGAGGGAGGAAGGGATGGTGCATTCTGCATTTGCCTGAACTGGTACTCAACGCGGTTGGTGTGGTTTTGGTGCCTGCGTTAGCGTCTCTTAGCGGAAATTTAAAGCAAAATAATTGTATTTTATTTTTCTCATCTTAACATGGATTTCCGCAAAGTAACGCCTGATTCTATTAATTATACGATCGATTTTCAAATCTATTCCAGATAAATTCTAAATTAAGTATTTTAGTTTGGGAAATAATTGCCCAAAATGGGAAAAAAAGTGAAATTATTTCCGCTACGTCCGAAACAAATACCTATCGTGTTTTTAGATCCATGATTGTCTTAACGATGTCCTGAAGTTTCTGGTAATATAGGTTGGAAACTTTCACAATGGAATTCCTGTCATAAAATGAAATTATTTAACGAGCTTCTTCCTGATCGTCATGAATGACTTAGCTCCTCATTTTGCAAGGGATTGAGCATATTTCGCCTTTATAAAAATTATTTTCAAACTGCTAATGCTTCCAACTGACCAATCATCTCCGTACTTTGTCGATTTGCGTTTTCGGGTTCATTGTTAAGAAATTATTCCTTATCTTCAAAAAATGCGCCCAAACGAGACTCCTTACTTCGCTTTTAACTCGTTCGAAATAACAGCCACAATCTTTGTACTCTGTTTTCGCGATCCGCTAGTGTGTACCTTGTTAATTTGGTCTCTATGTGTGTTCACATAAAGTTCACAGTCGGTTGTCTATTGATGCGTGACGTGTATTGAAAGCGTATCAAATGAGCGCGTCTCGGTCCGCATTCGCAAATGGAATTATGATCGTCGGAGTGTCGATGGTGCTGTAGATCAAAATACGCAGAAGGGCCAAGGGCTTTCCCAAGGAGACATTCGTTTAGTAGTATACGTATACTAACAATCACACGAAAATCATGTTTGCAGTGTCCCGCAAAAAACGGATCCGTTCAAAGCTATTCGGCTTTGTCATTAAACTGGACCAGTAAAAAGCAGGATCCAGTTTGATTATAAGTATTGCTTAATAGCAGTGCTCCCACTAGCAGCTTCCTATGTTAAGTAAGCAAAAAAACAGGATACTGCTGTGTGAACACACAAGTGCTTTCTGCGGAAACCAGTAAATCACGCACCACGAATCCCGCAGAACTGGGCCCGTAGACAAGATGCACTCTATTCTAATGTGATTTTGCTATCGCTAACGAAATGTATAAAACTGACATAGCCATCGAAATATTACCTGACTTTTGCGTAGGTTCTTATTATGGCATTTCGTTAGCGATAGCGCTGGACTGTCGTGGTAAAGCGCCCGAAGGCGTCAGTAATATCGGTCGTTTTTCTCCTAACCGAATAATGTTCTTAGTCTGTTGTAGAGAAGAACAAGAAATTCTGTAAAGCGCGTCTGATGGTCCCTGGTTAATTTCACGATTCACTAATATTTTGAATAACTTTAACGTTAGTTTGACCTAAAAACATGACAAATCAATGGACAATGTCATACTTTAGAAAATGATATGTTATAAGTAGTCTGGAAATTGGGTTTTGTGGCTACACAAAAAGATATACTGTATAGTAAGAAAGTCATCGTCATCTTAGCGATATCTCGGTTGTGCACTCGCACGCGCCCAGGGTCCGCTTCGGACCATGACCCAGGATGTGGCCGATCAGGTTATTATAGTAGAGCGATTGCTGTCTGACCTCCGTGACCCTGTTAACAGGGGAACTTGATCAGTTTAGATCATGGTTTCCTCACGATGCTGTTTTCCCTCACCGTAAGAGCATCGGTTAGTGAAACAAATTATGTACATAACTCAGAAAAAGTTTTTGATATATGGCGGCACGTGGGATCGAACGCGGGTCCTCCTGCATTGACAGGCAGCCCACTAGCCACTACGCCACCGACGGTCGTGTTAGAACAGAGTAATGACTGTATTGTTGTCAGCAAAAATCGTTGACTCTTATAATTGTAAGATAAATAAATAAATAATAGTTCCAACATTCACACCAATTAGCCCCAAACTAAAAGTGAGCTTTTGATATTATGGTGCTATGGCGATAGATATACTTACATACTTATAAATGTTCATAAACATATATTTCGCCCATGGTGCTACCAGTAGCATAGAAAATAAAAACTCCAATAGAACTGCTTTTTAAATCGAACACAAATAATCTAAAAATGTTGCTGATCCTACCTTGAAAAAGTAAAGATTTTCCTTAATGTAGGTCGGTAATAATATCTGAAATAACATTTTCTCCCATTCTGCAACCACTTAGACTATGAAAGTCCATTACCTACGCCTTTGCGAATGCGATCCCAAGAGTCTTCCCGACGTTAATTGAAAAAGCAATTAAATCCCCCCCACCCCCCTCCCCCGTCACCAACTATTCGTTGATACTCCGCACCCGATTACACCAATCACCGGGAGTTCTTAACGAGAAATTCTATAAGTTTTCCGGTAAAAGTTGTTCTAGATCGGAATTTTACGGAATCTTAGTAGCAAAATTATCGAAGGGTTTAAACCACAGGTCGTTAAAAACTTTGTTAGGACTAACAAAGGGCGTCTAAACGATCATATCTCACTTTTTCAAGGTCAGGTGTAAAGTTGCCACTTGGCTTCGAAACGAGACTTATGATGACTAAGAACTTCTGCTGATACCATTAAAATAATTTTATGTATGCTTATCCTAGACACAAACACATTTTACATACACACAGACATCCATATACACACACAGATATACAATTACAGACACACATTCACATGCACACACAAACACCTTGTCTATGTAGTTAGGGTTCAAGCATTGTTGAGGTTTTGTAAAATGAAATACGTCTTTGCACTTTGCCTGTTTATTTCGTACTAACTGATCGAGTCCTTTCATACAATTATAAAGGAAACGCAGTAGCGATGATTGAATAGAATGACAGTAAATGGACGGTTTTTTACTTAATTTACACATTAACAACTCATTCACTCATATTCTATCATGCTACAAGGAAAGTTATAAACAACAGTTACATTTACATACTTAACCTTTGTTACGAGTTGTATAACTAAGTTTCAGATAAATAACAATTTATTTTATCTGTTCTGTGACTTTGGCGGTCTCTCCAGTCCTTTACCTATAACCCTTGCAGGAATGCCCTTACCAGTCTGTTCCGACTTTCGGTACCTCGGGTCTATCGTGCAAAATGACGGCGATATTGACAGGGACATTAAACATCGAATCAACGCAGGTTGGATGAAATGGAGGCAGGTCACAGCAACAACATGCGATCCACGGATGCCCTTAAGGTTGAAGGGCAAAATTTACAAGACCATCATAAGACCTGCCTTACTGTACGGATCGGAATGCTGGGCCGTTAAGAAGATGGATGAAAAACGACTGCATGTAGCGGAGATGAGAATGTTGCGATGGATGTGTGGAGTGACAAGAATGGACAAAGTAAGAAATGAATATATAAGGGGAAGTTTGCAAGTGGCGCCTGTGACAGAAAAGATGACGGGAAACCGTTTATCTTGGTATGGACACGTGATGAGAAGAGAGGAGAATCATGTGACAAAAAGAGTGATGAGTATGAATGTTAGTGGATGGAAGGGAAGAGGCCGACCTAGAAAGAGATGGATGGACTGTATAAAGCATGATATTATTGTGAAAGGAGTGGATGAGTCAATGACGAGTGATAGGATTGTATGGAAGAGAAAAACATACTGCGCCGACCCCAAATATAATGGGAACAGGGCAAGCGAATGATGATGATGATGAGATAAATAACAAATTTAGTACTTAAATATTTAACAATTGTTCAACATCATGGTATCAACATGCCATAATTTCACCTACTTCTGTCTACTCACAATTCATTGCTTAGAACGCTTATCGTACCTGCTACTAATGAGCAGCGATGAATGACATTGATGGTCGTAAACAACATGTGAAACATATTGAAGCTAATATTAGGTCTGTGGCACACATGACCGTTTGTGAACTTAAATTAATTTATCCATTTACGAATTTAATAATCTTAAACTCTGAGGTAAATTTTAAATACAAATAACATTGACGCAATAATATAGATTTACGATTACCTACCTACATAATAATTTTAATTATCATTTATAGGAAGTTCACATAGTCTATTCACAGATCGTTTTATTATTTTACCATGACACTTCAAACTATAAACTCGACATAAATTATCGGCACCGGGGTGTTTTTCGGTGATTCGACCCAATGCCCATTTACCGGGAGGAAGATTATCATCTTTTATTATAACCACATCTCCCACTTGGAATTCCTGTTTAGTGCTTAGCCACTTGGGTCTCTGCTGTAGTCGGGATAAATACTCCGTTTGCCATTTGTACCAAAAATCTTGTACGAGCTTCTGCGTATGTTGCCATCTTGTTAGACGATTGCAGGTCACATCTTGTAAATCAGGTTCAGGAATAACTATTGGGGCTTCCCCAATGAAAAATGTCCAGGGGTAAGTACATTCAGGCCGTCGTCATCTGAGGTATCAATTGGACACAGTGGACGAGAATTAAGACACGCCTCGATTTGGCACAATGTGGTTGCCATTTCTTCGAAAGTAAGGTTAGCTGTCAATATCCTTTTGAGGTGGTACTTTACAGATTTTACCCCCGCTTCCCAAAGGCCTCCAAAATTTTGACTATATGGGGGGTTGAAATGCCATTGTGTTCCATCTTCGGCTAGCAAATTGACCAAGTGAGTTGGCATGTCTAATTTAGTGTTGGTCCATATGTCTTGGAGTTCTTTACTGGCACCAACGAAATTCGTTCCTCTGTCACTCCAAAGATGACCACATCTTCCTCTTCTGGCGACAAAGCGTTTAAAGGCGCCAATAAACGAGTCAGTACTTAGGTCTCCCACCAACTCTAAATGTATGGCCTTGGTCGCCATATATATGAAGATACAGATGTATCCGTTTGTACATTTATGTCCTCGACCCTTTGATATCAAAATTTGGAGGGGACCAGCAAAATCTACACCCGAGTTAAAGAACGGACGAGCTGGTGTGACTCGAGCCTTCGGCAAGTCTACCATTTTCTGATTTGTAGTTATAGCTCTTTGTCTCGCGCATATGAAGCATTTTTTGATCGTACCCTTTACTAAAGATTTCAGTTTAGTTATCCAAAATTTAGATCTCACATAAGTCATAGTCAGTTGGACTCCACCGTGTAATGTCTTTTTATGAGCATCAGCTACCACCAACCGAGCCAAAGCATTGTTGTTTCTCATTATCATGGGGTATTTGCTGTTATGTGAGATTTCCGCGTGTCGCAACCGACCGCCCCCCCTTAAATGTTCCTGTCGTCTAGAAATGGGTTTAGTTTCTTTATATTGCTTTTATTACTTATCTGTTTTCTATTCTTTAAATCGTCTATCTCTTTACTGAACTCTTCAGTTTGTACTATTTTCACGCAATCTTTTAATGCTTCATTAAGTTCTTCCGTTGTAATCGGACAGGGTGCTGGTAAATTCAAGTTCTTTTTTAATTTTAAAAATCTTTTGCAGTAAGTTATGGTTTTTGTAAGTTCATTCAGCGATTCAAATTCTTCAAATTGGGTAAGTAAAGTAGCTTCATTCGTTTCTTGCTCTTTAATATTTAAGTTAACATTAACATTTTCCTCTTCTTCCAGGTGTATTGGCGTGTCTTCGAGTTCATACATCCTAATTGTATCCTGTTTCAACCAATCTGGCCCTTGCCACCAAAGCGAACATTTTTCTAAGTCAGCTAGGGGCATGCCACGTGATGCAACATCAGCGGGATTGTCATGTGATTTAACTTGAAACCATTTGTGTCCAACGTTGTCAAGGATTGTTACCACACGATTTCTAACAAACGTTTTCCATCTTCCAGGATCACCGCGGAGCCACGACAGTACTATTGTGGAGTCTGTCCAAGCGAATATTTGTGTCAGTGGGATTTGCGCTGCTTCACTTATTTGTTTCAAAAGTTTTGACAGTAAGACGGCTCCACATAGTTCCAGCCTCGGTAACGATACCGTTTTTATAGGTGCAACGCGATGGCTGCAATTAATCCTATGTCATACTGTCCATCTTCCTTTAGCACTCTCAAGTATGCCACTGCACCATAAGCTTTAGTGGACGCATCGCAAAAACCATGTATGGTAGCATCAAGTAATGTATTTCCCGAAGTTTTTAACCATCTACTAACTTGTATTCTGTGTAAGTTTTCTAAATCTCTTCTTATGTCTAACCATTCTTCCTTTGTTTCAGACTCTAGTGTTTCATCCCAGGTAACTCCTTTTAGCCACAGTTTTTGTAAGATGAGTTTCGCGGGAATTATTGCAGGTGTCATCCATCCCAGCGGGTCGAATATGTGTTGCATTTCAGCTTAGATAATTCTCTTCGTAACTTGTTTAGGTGCAGCTGGTAAGGTAGTGATGTATTGCAATGTATCTCTGTCTAGGTTCCATGATAAACCCAGTGTTCGAACTGTTCCACCTGCATTCATATCAACTCTTACGCTTGAGTTTGTATTCTTAGGACAGAACTTTTCACAAAATTTTGCACTATTAGACGCCCACTTTTTTAAACAAAACCCTCCTCTTTCTAGGATTGCTGATACCTGTTGAGCCGTTTCTATTGCTTTGGATTCAGTATCTTGCGCCGACATCAAATCGTCCATAAAAAAATCATTCTTTATTGTCTCAGCTGCTTCTGGATGTGACTTGCCTTCATCTTCTGCAACCTGCTGTAGGGTTCTCACTGCGAGGTAAGGTGCAGAAGCTGTTCCAAAAGTGAGTCTGAGCAATCGATAATCCCTAATTGGTGATTTTGGATCTTCGCGCCATAAGATTCGTTGATAATCAGCATCTTCTTTAGTCACTAAGACTTGTAAATACATTTTCTGGACGTCTGCTATAAAGCCAAACCTTTTAAGCCGCCATCTCATGATCAAAGTTCGTAAATCATCTTGGAGTTGCGGACCGACTAATAGGACGTCGTTCAATAAAACGTTGTTCGAGTCAGGTGAAGAGGCATTGAAGACCACTTTAGTTTTGGTTGTCTCACTTGATTCTTCGAGGACAGCATGGTGTGGATGATAAATAGATAGGTTTGCCTTTTTATTTTCAGGTACTTCTTCCATGTAATGTAAAGTAATATATTCATTTATAGCCTTATTGTATTCATTTCTTAAGTTGTTGTTCTTTTCTAAACGTTTTTCTAATCGATGTAGTCTCTTCGTGGCAATCTCTTTTGTATTTCCTTTTGTACTTCTAGGTGGTTAGTTTCTAATTGGCAGCTTTACTATATATCTTCCTTCATCATTTCGCTTGACAGTGGTCTCGTACAGTTGCTGACAAAACTCTTCATCCTTTGTAAGCTTATTTCTGTCATCATGTTCTACTTCCCATAGTTTGTATAATAAATCATCAAATTCAACTTTGTGATGCATAACCATCATTGTGTCAGCTGAAGTGTAGTTTTGAATTTCACCAAAGAGAATCCACCCGAAACTGGTTTCTTGTGCACAAAGTGTTCCGGTAGGTCCCCTTATCAGATTGTTTTTCAATACTTGTGCATACACCTCGACACCTAGTAGTAAGTCAATTCTTCCTGGTTGAGCATAACTTGGATCTGCCAAGAAAATCTCCTCTAATTGTGACCAGTGATTTGATAAGTTAGCAAGAGACATACCCGGCAACTTAGTGGTTATACGAGTGGGCATGACATATGTATTCACTGTAAGTTGGAACTTATCATCATACCTTGACAGAAGTTGTAATTGGACCACTTGATTTACTTCTGCTTGTGTTGATCCGACTCCAGTAACAGTTCCACGTGTAGCGGTTCTCTTGACCCTTAACAATTGTGCCGCTCGTTCACTTATAAAATTTGCTTGGGACCCCTGATCAATTAAGGCGCGCAATATTGTTATCTTTCCATTCAAGTCCTTCACTGGTATTAATGCCGTCGCGAGCAACGCTGTGGACTTCTTGGTAACCATATTTGTAGATATTGCAACGACTGGTTGGTTTAGTTCATTGGAGTCATCTTCCATTCCTTCGGTGACTTGACTGTGGTGAGTTTGCAAATTGTCTGATTGGTTCCCCGGTTTTATCTGGTGTAGCAGCGAGTGGTGACGTTTATTACATATCTTACAGGACACTCGCAGTCGACATCTCATGGCCAAATGGCCAGAACTCAAACAATTGTAACATAAATTCCTCTCTCGTACAAACTCGCTTCGTTCCTTAGGGCTGAGCTTTGTAAAGTCCTTACAATGGCAAAGTGTGTGTTCTTCATTACACATGTTGCAGGTTTTCGTTGTCGTAGGCGATGCAGAAATATGGAATGATCTCTCTTTGTTTGGTTTGTTCTCCTTTGTTACAGCTGTCGGCGTGATCAACTCCAGTATACGGAATTTAGCCTCCAAAAAATTCTTCAGTTATGTCCAAGTAGGTAGTTGATCAGAATCAGGGTTGTACACAAGGTCTTCCCATGTCTTATGCGTATCCACATCCAGTCTTTGAACGACGATGTGAATAATCATTGGATCCCATGAATCTGTTTTTACTTGTAGGTTATTAAGGCTATTCAGACATTCTGTTGTGGTGTCTAATAAGCTCTTTATCTGAATAGCTGTTGGGGCTGTAATCTTTCTTATTCCAAACAGTCTTTTTAAAACAGAGTTAACAATCAGTCGTTTACTTCCATATCTTTGTTTGAGAATCATCCACGCTTATATCATAGTTGATATCCGTTACCTTGATATGTCTTAGTAAGACTTCTGCTTCTCCTCCGACACTCGACTTCAAATAATGCAATTTCCGTACATTTGTCAAAGTGGTATTGTTGTGAACCAGCGAAGTGAACAGATCGTTATATGCCGGCCATTCTTCATACTGACCGGTAAATGTTGGTAGTTGTATATTAGGCAGCTTGATTGATGAGAAAGTGAAATGCTCCATTGATTGATTTGGGGTACTGGTAGAATCTCTTGGTGCTTTCGATGTTATCAACATATCCTTTAAGTCAGTTGAGATGCATAGATACAAATCTTCTATAACATTGTAGTCATCATTTGCAAAGTACGGTAACTCCGCACGTTTTGCTTTCGGCATAGATTTTACAAGCGCTTGATGATAAGACTTAAATGTTTGCCAGTCTTCATCAATAGTTTTAAGTCTCATTTCAATATATCCATGTGTAAGGCGATGCTTTGGGCATTTCTTGAGATTTGTTTGAGTTTTTTGCAGCAATGAGACTTTTTCTTCCAACAGATTTAATATTTCTTCAGTAGTTAAACTCATTTTGAATTGTCAATTTCGTCAAAGAAAAAACAAATTTAATTGTTAATTAAATATTTGCACTCAGTGTATCACTTTCTCAACGTTTTCTGCACGCTTATCTCAGGAATGCGGTCCGCTATTGTTCACTCGGCACTGGTTGTCCGCAGGTAAGCTTCACTCCATCCGGCTCGATTTTGGCCCCTATGTCTACGTAGTTAGGGTTCAAGCATTGTTGAGGTTTTGTAAAATGAAATACGTCTTTGCACTTTGCCTGTTTATTTCGTACTAACTGATCGAGTCCTTTCATACAATTATAAAGGAAACACAGTAGCGATGATTGAATAGAATGACAGTCAACGGATGAAACACACCTACATACATTTATATATCAGACCCATCTCACCCTTTATTGTTAATTACTGTTTGAGAGTTTAGGCAGTGGATTACACGTGGAGGGCGACAATGATAGGTGGAAAATCGTCTGTCCGCACTTACAGCCAGGCACCTGCTGCATCAGTTCTCCGGGGTTTTTGGGGTAACTTCACACACTTCACAGGCCACAATCACTCGAAATGTCTGTAAGGAGCTTCACAGGATACACACGCGGCGAAAGCGCTCTCGTCTCGTGACGTCTCGGTGACAACTAGGGGCTCCGGGGTTCTCACGGTACGTTTTAAACAAATAAAAACTAGGCAGGAACGCGTGCGAGTGCGCGCGGCGCAGTATCAATAGGGCACACAAACAAATCAAAATATTGTAGTAAACAATTACTGTTAAAAATCTCAATTCTTATTTACAAAAAAAAGTATTTTGATCAAGTTATTCATAGCGATCTTCATCTTTCTACCTTATTTTTATAAGCCAAACTCGAGTCCCCAAACGCAGATACCTAATTTGGGGACTAACAGTAATACTAAAAAACTGCATATTCTATTTTTAAAACAAAATTGAATGGATTTTAAAAATCTTAAAATACTAAGGTACTATCGCTGAAATTCTTAAGTAAATATTCTTCATAGAAAAAAATACATCATACAATATTTGACAAATCACTTCTTACGATAACTGTAAATAGGTATTTGACTATGTGAGAAGTTCATAATTTTGAACTCATTTCACAATCGGTTAGAATGAGGGATTTTCTGAAAGCTCAAAGTTTAAGTTTTATTTTATGATAATAGATAGCATTATTCATCTAAGTTATATTAATATTGCGTCGAAATCATTAAGCATAAAACAAAAGCCAATTATTGTAATAATATGTGTACAGACATGTAGTGTATGTACTTACGTTAAAAATTAAGGTGTTTTGAAATGCGGTTAAATAAAATTTTATAGAAAAATCGTCTTGACGATCAAAAAATTGTTAAAAATACCTGTTAGTACGCGTTTGACTGCCTCGTTGGTCTAGTGGTCAGCACGCTGGGTACTATCCACGAGGTCCCGGGTTCGAATCCCGGGTCGGGCCGAGAGTGTTTGAGTTTTTCTCTCTTGAAATTACTCAGACACAGCTCCGGAGTCAGGAAGTTGGTGGTGTTAGCACCCCCGTGCCTCGGAAAGCACGTTAAGCCGTTGGTCCTGCGCCTGATCTCTCTACGGTCATGTCGGACTGCCGTCTCACCGAATTATGAGAGTGAAGGAACAGAGAGTGCACCTGTGTATTGCGCACACACTTGTGCACTATAATATGTCACGCGCAGTTGGCTAATCTCTATTGAGATAGGCCGCCGTTATCGAAATTCGGCTAGGAGGACATTACATTACATTAGTACGCGTGAATCTAAAACATGGTAAACATAAGCATTATAACGTAATAAATGCTAAAACCAGCCTTTTTCTTAAATAAAAATCTTCCTGACTTAGGTTGTTCAGCGCTATCGAGCGGATTTTTATGTACTGATTTTTGACCCTAGGAAAATCCCATATTGGAAAGACGGTTTTTTTTGTCAAATAATTTGTACGACTCCTTCTAAAGCGTGTACTAAAAATCCCATTTGTTTAGAAATTCGGCGTAGTACAACAAATGCAATCTTGTTTTTTCTTAGCGGCCAGCTAAGAAAAAAGAATCAAGTGATACATAATGTGCGATTTTCGTAGTGTCAAAAAACAGTACTTAAAAATCCGCTAGATGACGTTGAACAACATAAGTCTGGTTTATTTATAAGAAAGGCATTGCATTTTAAAAAAATATCCAAATTTAGCTGACTACGGCTGGACGATTTTTCCAGCCGTAGTAATAGGTCTCCAGATTAAAATGTATATAAATAAAATGAAAATCCGTTATTGGCTTTTAGCTTTACCTACATCACAGAATACTAGTACTTCGTACAGAAGTATGACTTAGCAATTGTATTCAAAGAAATGTCTACTCAATGTCGTCAACAATATGGCGTAATTTAGTTCGCCTCAGAGTCAACACATTTTCGTGTATACATCTACAAAAATCCATTGCAAGATAATTTCGTACTTATTGCTCTGGAATATGATTCATAATACACTAAACCTATTCAGTGACGTAATATCACGCGACGCGATAGGGTTGACTGCTACGAGAAGCTTCTAACGCCATCTAGCGCCTCTTTCTAGTACTTTATTCATTCTCGTCCAGCCAGCAACGTAGCCGAGCGGCCGCCGGTGAATAAAACGCGCGAGCGTGGCTCTGGCCGGTAGCGACACGCAACTTGTTTTAGCACCTACGTAGGTGCGCCGCGCGTAGGTACGTTTTTGCTACCTCCGCGGGGAGATACACAGGCCTGCCTACATGTTAATTCTATTTAGATATATTTGAGAGCTGTGGATTTTGTGTATAAATTAATAAAATTAGGTAGTTTCACGTGTGGCCGTGTCGGCATTACCGTATTTTCATCAAAACCTAAATCTATGGATTTGAAACAACGAACAGCACACACTGTTAGCAGTGAATCCTTAAAAACTTTGCTAACTTTGCCTTGCGGCCCATTATGACTCGGCTAACCCGGCTTAGGAAATGAAGCATTGAATAAGTAAGCAGGCAAGTTAGCGGAGCAAGTTCCCAGGTATCAAGCCGAGGTGTCGCACCGGCGATTAATTACTATTAGTTCAGTGAATAGAGACTGAAAGAGACCTTACTAACGGTTCAGTAATAATATTAAATGGTTTCAACAAACACACCAATTACCTAAATATAATGTTGCATTTAAAAAATCCTAAAACAAGGTTTTATAACTATGGAATCATAGCTAGATACAATACAGTTGGTTTAAATGGAAACCCTATAAAAAGCAAAAAATAAAACTGAAATTTTGACCCTACGTAAGTATACAATTTTTAATACTAATGTTGTCGCGTCGGGGGACCGCACTAATATTAGACTAACTTTGTGTTAAAGTACATAGTTACGTAACATATTATTATAAAGTTTTTATATAAGTCCTCAATCCATTTACAATAGCTTTGCTTCCTGAATGCGACTCGCGCAAATTTCGGTGGACGGCGCGCAAGGTCTAATATTAGTGCGGTCCCCCGACGCGACAACATTAGTATTAAAAATTGTATACTTGCGTAGGGTCAAAATTTCAGTTTTATTGTTTGCTTTTTATAGGGTCTCCATTTAAACCAACTGTATTGTATCTAGCTATGATTCTATAGTTATAAATAACTACTATTTTGTAATAAATATATATAATAAACTATTATTTTGTGTCGGGGGATTTTAAATTTTTAATTTATTTTTTTATTTCATGCTTTTTGTAGGGGACTTTAAATTTTTTTAAATTTTATTTCAATTATTTTCTTGCGTTTTAAGATTCTAAGTAATTTGGTGTTTCATCGGGTTTTTTAATCAATAATAAATAATTACAATTATTTCAAATAGTTGAGGAAAAGTAAGTACCTAGGTAAACTTTGAAATAAAATGCAATTTGCAATTTTCTGATAGCGACCACCTTGGATTTGAAATTTAGCATAGTGTATAGTATTCAACGTCAGCCCTTTCATTGGATACCCATATTATAGGAGTTTAAAAAAATATGTAATCCGCCATTTTGTTACGGCGGCCATCTTGGGTTTGAAATTTGTCATAGTGTATAGTATTCTACTAGTCAAGCCCTTTCATTTAATACCCATATCGAAGGAGTTAAAAAAAAATATGTGATCCGCCATTTTGTTACGGCGGCCATCTTGGATTTGAAATTTGTCATAGTGTATAGTATTCTACTAGTCAAGCCCTTTCATTTGATACTCATATTGAAGGAGTTTAAAAAAAATATGTTATCCGCCATTTTGTTACGGCGGCCATCTTGGACAGATATTCATCAAACATAGCTAAAAACACTCTCGACTAATTAATCATTCAAACAAAAAAAACTTAATCAAAATCGGTTCATTCGTTCGGGACACAGACACACATACACACACACAGACACGTCAAACTTATAACACCCCGTCGTTTTTGCGTCGGGGGTTAAAAAAATGACCACCAGAGGCGGGAAACGAACCCGCGTTCCTCGTATAACGGGCGATGCCTAACCTCTCGGCCACCCTGACGTTGGCAGAGCCTGTCGAAATTTTCAAGTGCTTTTTAACGCTGTGATGCCGCGTTGCTTTCATCAAAGTGAATGTTTATAACTTTAAAACACAATAATTTATTAATTAGCTAGCCCTAAGCTAAGCGTGAGTTTGTGCTAAGGTGACTAGGATAATGGATAGACCTACTTATAAAGTATACATTTTATAAGCATCCATGACAGGTACAAATGCTCGTGCTCATCACACAAACATTTACCCTCTGCGGGATTCGAAACCGCAACCGCCTACGCGCCTGGTTTAGTAGTCCAGGGTGCGAACCACTACACCAAGACGGTCGTCGGTTCAGTACTTAAAATGTTTTGAAATGTTATCTAAGCTGGTTAGTGAGTGTTAAAAATACAAGATTCACAATCGGGTACATGCCACCAAATCGTTGACGTACTATTGAAGAATACCGCAATTTTTCACGTTTTGTATGGGGATACATAACGGTGACGTCACGCTTGTCTCAACTCACTCTTAAATTAAAAATCCAGCCAAGCGCTATTCGGACTTGCGTACGAAGAGTTCCGTACCGTTCTCTTAATACAACATTAGACACTATATTATGAACTTTTCAGTTTTAACAAGCAACTTTTTCAGTTTTAACATCATAGTTAGGTAGTTAAAAAAATCATACTACGAATTTTATATTTAGTTTAAAATTATCCAAAACCCAAGTTGAACGAATATTACTGCTAAACTAATAAAGATATCTATATTGCTACAGTTTTCCTTTAAACTTCATAAAATGCACTATAATCACGATTTAGCCTACAGTTAAGCTTTTAGAGGGGCGGGAAGCCCTACTAGACCAAAAAAATGCACTTCAAAGTTATATTTCGTAACTAGAAAATTAAATCGTAAATTTTTCTTAGAAACCCCTAAATCATTTTAAAAGACCTAATTTAACGATAACCGGGTGGGTTATTGTTAAGTTAGGCACGATGGAGTAGACGACGAAAAAAAAATTATTACTTTACGGCGTAGCTAGTATACATAGTAGATGTTAGGTAAATGTTGTTGTATTAGACCAAAAATCACCCCCTAAAAGAAATACAGTTGATTTTGTAAGACCCTGAACTTAAGCCGGGTAAACTCACCGAATGCCTAAGGATCGTGAGTTTAGTTTATTATTCACTAAGCACTGAATAATAGACGACTTCGTACCCAGACCGCTGAGTGGAAATTAAATGTTGGAAAGAAAAAATGTTACGTAACCATTATGTTTGAGTGTGCTAAAATGAAGGCACCAAAACTGTTTGCATTGTAAAGTATTCAAGAGGAAGCTTCAGATTTAAGTGCTTTCAGTGTTGCTTCTTTTAAATTATTATAAATACGATTTTGACACTCCTTTTGATGGAATGAATTTTACGGTTGCCAGCCGACACCACACGCATGCCATCAAGACGCTGACGACATTGTTCTATATTATATATTTTTTTTTTAATTTTCGTATGTACGTTAGTCTCTAAGGTATATTTTATATGGGTTAATGTTGTTTGTTTGGCAGAAATAAATAGTGTTTCGTCAAGACACAAATGTACAGTTACAAGCATGTCAGGTTGTCTATTTGAATTACGAAAACAGCTTTTAATATGTAGGGAATAGAGGCGGTCTCAAGATCAAAGTGGGGTAGTCTGACGTTCGGGCGTGTGTACCTACCAGGGCCCTATCCGCGAATTCGCGAAAATCAGCCCAACCACTTATAGAAAACACCATATAACACTATAGCCACGACAAATCGACCTCAGGGAAAATAAAACACTTGAGTGTCATCATCATCATCCTAGCGCTATCCCGGATGTGCACAAGCACGTGAGGGCCCAGGGTCCGCTGACCATAATCCGGGATTTGGCAGATCATGTATTTTTTATTAATCAGGTAGTTCAGAGGGAATGCGGAGTTTCCACCGAAGATGTTGAAGACAGGGTGTAGTGGAGGCGAAAAATAAAGAAGACTGACCCCTTGCTGACCACCATGTGGGATACACTTTGTAAAATAAAATAAAAACAACATAAAGTTCGTGAATGCTTTAATCGGGTGCGTAGACCAATTTACAAAGAGGCATAAATTTTGATGCAAAGCCGCTTACACTTCGCCTGGCGGTAAGTCCTACTTAGCTACTTAGTGCTTGCCCCAGCCCCAGCCCAGGCCTTTGCCGAGTCCGTACCCGCCCCAGCCGAGTCCATAGCCTCCGAGTCCATAGCCTCCGAGTCCGTAACCTCCGAGTCCATATCCTCCGAGGCCATATCCTCCGAGGCCATAGCTACCAATTCCGTAGTTATAGCTGATGGCCGGAGCGGCGACAGCGACAGTTTTCACGACAGGGGCGGTGATGATCGGGGCAACTGCGGTCCTGATGACGGGGATGGGAGCTGCTTTGACGAGGTTGGCGGTGGAGACTGCTGCTGGCGCCAGGATTGGAGCAGAGAGGACGGGGGCTGCGAGTCCTGGTGGAAAAAGTTGCAGGTAACTGTCAATGCGATGGATATTGAACGTAATACGAAATACTCCTAATTGTTTAGCAGGAAGCAACGTTGAAGTAATCCTTGAAGCAAACTGTTATAGTAAAACAATTAGACCAGTTTACCCATTTTTAAACAGCCGGTAAACCTCTATGGTATTATTGACGGTTAATTTGACAAAATTGCTAAACAAATTATGTCAAATAATGCTATACCGGCTGATTTAAAATTAAAAATGTGTTGGTGAACTCCAGACTAAAGGTAGTTTACTATCTATCAATAGTATCTTCGTCAACTTTGATCACCGGTGTTCTCAGACAAGAAACTATTAATTTAATTATATACCTATTTAAAATTAAATATATAAGTAATATAATATAATACCTAGGTTTTTAATAAAAATATATTTTTTTATATTAAATTTTCTAATTACTACGGAAGAAATTTATATTATTAAACCAAAGTAAGATATTTTTTACGTTTTTAGTTAATTTGTACAAACCGTAGCCATGGCCGATGCCGTAGCCGTAGCCGAGGCCGTAGCCGCCCGCGTAGCCGTTGGCGAGTCCGTAGCCGTGCGCGACGGCCGTCACCGCCAACAGGCAAGCCAACTGGAAAACGGTTACGATCAACATTGTGATTGATCAAAGTATGGGGTCCAACTCTTGTTTTATTAGGAATAGCAAACGACTACACATGGAAAAAGTAAGTAAGTAAATTTTTTGAGATTCTGTCAGTGCTATCGTACTTAGTAGACGAGATATTTTTGGCACAATATTTTTTTTTTTCTGTTTATAAATCATATAAAAACTAGTTTTCGTAGAATTAATTATCTAAAAAAATCTAAAGATTCTTTATTTATGCAGAAAGCAGGAATAATACAGTTTAAATCCCTAAATATTTATATATTCATAATTTGATAACAAAGTGATCCTAACGTGGGTAACAAGCATTGGTAACAAGTCATAAAATAATTCCCGACTTTCTTATGTCCTGTAATATTATTTGTATGTATATTTATTTACAACAAAGTGTTAAACTGTTTCAAAAAAGAAGGTCTAATTCAATCAGATTCCAGTTTTATTAAGATATATGGTGATATTTTGGGGAGAATGCAGTTATGTTTCTTTTCGAAAACGAAGGGATGTTTTCTTTGAGTAAAATAAATCATTATTTATTGATGCCGTATGAATTTGATGTTCATAATTCATTGACTCTATAAAGGCGTTGTGAAACCCCAATTTTTTAAATGGTTGCCTCTGAAACCAGTGTTACAGCAATAATTTATTCAAGAAAGTAGCACAATGCATTTATCGGCAGTTAATAGTTTATTCATACGTTGACCGCAAAAACGTTTGGAATCGTAATTGCTTTAATATGTTGCCAATAATGCGAGTAATGAATGTCATTTATCTGATGAGCTAGTGTGTATAAGTATTTTTTCTATTTACGTGATTTTTCTTGTTTTCAAGCCTTTTTTGATATTGTTTACTTTAATGTTTGATTTTGAAATCTATTCTTTTTGAATAATTTGAGTTGGTTGAGTCCATATGAATCCATATGATATTGTTTTTTTGTTTACGGCGCTTTTAAAGTCGTGGAGATCACGCGTGTGGGATTGAGATACATAATCTGTGATATTAAAAGAACATTTCTTATGTCACTGCTCAGTAGCGAGTGCTACGTATCACATCACAAATATTGGGCTTAATTCCAGTGCCCTGTCTGAGATTAAATTTAAGCTCAGTCCCTCTATTTCTTTGCCAAACAAACGAAAAGAGACAAGACTATATTAATTTAATAAAATTAAAAAATATATTTTTAATAAAAAAAATATAATTTAGAATCATCATAATAAACAGCTGTCAGTTGCTAAGGAAATTGAGAAACCATAGGCAATTTAGTAAAGTTAGACGAAAACACGCAAAACTTGTAAAAATACGTAGGAAATCGCGTCACTTAATTTGACGTTTCTGGTTATTATTTCTCTTTTCGTTTCTTTAGCAGAGAGAGTCTGTCTCTTTTCGTTTGTTTAGCAGAGAAAGAGAGAGACTGAACTTAAATTTAATCTAGAAAGGGCACATTAGAATCGAGTCCTATGTTTCTCAATTCTACGTGCATGAGCAAATCCGAACGCCTCGAAAAATCCCTGACTAATCGTCATCAATACTAATATCATAAAGAGGAAATATTTGATTGTTTGTTTGTTTGTATTGAATACTCCTCCGAAACTACTGGATCGATTCACATGAAATTTTGTACCGAGATATCATCAGGGAGGTTAAACGAGGGATGAAAATTTGTATGGAAAATCCGACTTTTGGAGCGGGCAAAGTCGCTAGTTTGAAAAGTTTCTTCATTCGGATCCTAAAATCGTAATAACTTGAAAAAGAAAAAAGTACAAAGTTACATTCTTAGGGCGTTACCTCTTAGTTGACCGTTTTGGAATGCAAAAAATTCTAATAGTGGCGGTACATTACTGTGTGGAGATTGGAAAAAATGCTCTTTATCCTGCATTGGGACACAATAACCTCATTTGACATATTCTACGAACAGTCAAATTAAAACGAGAACTAAATTTCTGTTGCTTCTTCATCAGCAAAGTTAAAAGTCGTCACCGTGTGGACCTTGATCTAAACACTATCTTCACATCACTACACTATATCACGCGCTATCACTGAATTACTCACAGTTATGTAGGTGTTCATTTTCTTGTTATTTCTTCAGGCGAAGTGTACCTGAAACAGTGTTGCCTTCCATTTTATACACGGACCACGTCCTGTGGTTTTCAGCCGAAACGAACGGATGCAATGTTGCAAGCATTGCGCTCGCATTTGCATCGGCCATCCTTGTTGGTCGCATAGTAATGGCCTGCCAAACGTGCCGGGATAGCAAGTAATTGATTGACTGAGATTCAAGCTTCAAGGATCAACTGATGCAATGGCTGCCGAAAAAATGAAATTAATTCAAAATTAATAAATATTGGACATCACATTTCGTCATTCTCGATTTCTAGCTCCACCTGTGTTTTCTATTTGGACATGTCGTTGACTGGTAAGAATTCGTTTAATATTAGGACCGCAAGTTACAATGTAATGTGTGCAAAAAAGTTTGAATAGATCCCATTTATTTAAAAAAATGAAAAAAATGCTCTATTACCCCAAAGTAAGTTACTAAAAATAGAACTATTTACTTAACGTGTATTATAGAAATTAGAATTAACAGTGGTACCAGAACACCCAGACCTAATAAATAAAATATGGATTAAATGTCGACTGGGGATCGAGCCCGGGACCACAGAGATGGCGACCACCTTGAATTATGTGTTAAAATCATCCAGAAAAGCTCGGTGTCAAGAAGTTGGTGGTGATATTTTACTGCGCCTGGTCTCTCCCCGGTTATGATGTAAAGACTGCAGTCCTTTGCCTGAATTTAGATAAAGGACGAAAGAAAAATATAATCCCTGGTTAATCGGTTGGGAGTCTTCTTCACCTATGAGTGCGAAAGCACAGGAACAGAGAGTAGTTATTTTTGTATAGCACACATACCTTTTTTTCAGTGGGTTTTTCTTGATAGCCTAAGCCAGGCGTGGCGTAGACAGAGTCGACGAAGGAGCCAGCTTACCCAGAAGGTTGGGACTCCCACTCACCGATGAAACACAGCAAGGTGCTTGGCGCCAGGCTCCGGTCGGAGGGTGGTAGCTACCAGGCGGCACCTAACGCAGCCTACCACCGCTGATAGGATTGTTCAGTCGTTGGGGGTGGACCGCTAGAAGGTAGATCCTTTACCACCCCACTTTATGCTTAAACAATAACAACCTAATTAGCCTTCTTTTTAAATACCTACCTACCTACTTGGTGGTAATTCTAGCCATCTAGTTTTGAAATATAAAAAAATATATGGTTATCATCATTGTTAAATTGCATTGTACAATGTATGATACATGATTCTATGTAGTCATCATTCTATACACAAATGTAAGCCGGTAAGGTGATAACTCAGTATTCGATTAAATCAATGAGTTGGTTCTACAGAGGAAACATTCATTAAATGAATATGAAGACGTCCGGTAATTACACATTGTTTAAATTGTTATTACTTTTTGATGCTAATTTTGCTTCACGTCGGGAATTATCTATTATCGAACTTACATTTAGTTATTATATTTTCTTTTCAATTTATTTCAGACTACTATGACGTCTATTAGCAAGTACTTATATATTTTTTCCTTAAAAACCTCTCCAGAAGGCTATATTTGTCCGGTGATACTACATCAAGATTTTGCCTAATGTAGCAAGACAAAGTCCTCAGTACTGCGATGGGGTGTGAAGCCATACTGTCTGGTGAACATTTTATTTATTTAATTAATTTATTATTTTACACCAATCCACAGCTCTTATGATATAGAAGACAAACACTATTTATTAATATTATTTTGAGCAGGATGTGCCATGTAATGCGCTTCATGAGCATCTTCTCCAATATCTTCCCAAACACAGGCAAAGCGGCCTGTAAGACTTGGGATTGGGAACCATGTATCTTACCGGGTTTCTGCAGGATAACTACGACAGCCTTCTTCCACTCTTGTCGGGGAAGTGGGAGAGTGCCAAACAACTGTTCATATTAGACAGGACGAGATCGGGGCTTACGATATTGCCGCATAACAGTTTTTTTTTTTGGAATAGTAATTAATGTTTTAAAAAATCTAAAAAATGAGATAAACTAAAGGCCCTTAAAATATTGCAAATTGAAACCCGGGTACACTGTATAAGTACTTGCTTATAGACGTCATAGTAGTCTGAAATAAATTGAAAAGAAACAAATAAATTCTCTCTTAACTATAAATTCGATAATAGATAATTCACTTAATTCATATATCCTCCGTGAAGGCGTCTATGTGTGGGGCTTTCTTTGGTTTTGATTTTGTAAGGCGTAGATCATTCTAGTTAAATAATACTAAATAACTCATTTGATTATCATAAATATAAATTGGAGGAAATAAGCAGCAGGTTTGTGAAATCCTCACGTGTAATGAAATCGATAAATATGCATCCATTCTCCGATTGCACGATTATGCAAACAATCAAAAATCTTTTTTAACATCATGATGCTATTGCATCAGCAATGTTGATGTTAGAGATTTCTATTGAACCATTGATTCAAACAGAAATTAATATTTTTTTTGCGTTATTTCGGTGCTCAACACGGTTACTGTCTGTAAACATTATAATTATTAACTGTAATAATAAACCTTTAAAGCACCTTTATTCCCTACGTGATAAAATCTGTTTTCGTAGTTGACATGGGTAACCTGACGTGCTGTCGACTGTACGTATGTATATTACAATTGACGCGTGTTTTCGGTTCGCCGAAAGTTCTAATTACTTTTAAGTAGAGCATCGTCGATTGATGTATATTAATGTACAGACAGCAGCACATTAACATACCCTTTGTCGAATTTCCGCAAGAAAAATTCAACCTTACTCTGATCATGTAGAGCTCAATATTATTTTAGTACTTTGATCAAACATTTGTTAAAAGAAAAGAAAAACAAAGACATGCGTGAAATAAAAATAAATAAATAAATAATGAAAAGTTATTTTCACAGATTTGAGTATGTTAAAGTGCCTTGCTTAATTATTTCCTTTTTAAGCTGTGTTGAGCTTATTGTTATCCGACAAAAATGAAACGATTTCTGTATTAATCAATCAGGTGCTTGCCTATTCCAAAAGTTAGACAAGATGCCATGACAAAATAATGGTCGTCTAATATTGTCATTGTGACGTACCGTCACAGGCAATTAAATAAAATTTAAATTTATTGAGCGCCGAAATAAAAGTAATCAAAAAGGGTAAATAAAATTGTCGAGGAATCATAATTCCATTCCTTTATTATCTATATATTTTGCCATCTATTACATTTACAGGTAACTTCTAAGAACAGAACAATAAACATTAGTCGTAGGAAGCGCTTGCGGTTCTCGATCTAGTGCGTGACAATGCCCTCTATGTGCTAAAGTTAGAAACGGCTTCGGTCATTTGTTGTATTAACTTCGTAGCGTGAACTCAGGAAGAGGTAGATGGCGCTACCACATCAAGGTTATAATTCTATAGAAAGTTTAGAGTAGTAAATTTGTAGCCTTTATTTTATCAACTAGTATAATATTCTTGAGATAGATTTATGAGTAGGATGGGTTAATAGTAGATTGTTATACAAGGGACAAAAGTGACTATTCCAGTCGAGAAGTTTCTGGCGCTCTCACTTCGTTCGAGCGCCAATAGCTCGAGAGTGGAATGGGTGCTTTCACCCGAGTTAAATATACTATTTTTCATTTCGACTGTGAGGAAATCGAGGGTATCGATAGACTATTGATAGTTGAGGCAAAAGCAATAGTATCGATAAAATATCGATAGACTATCGATAGTTGAGACAAAAGCAATAGTGTCGATAAAATGTCGATTGTGTCGATAGACTATCTAGTTGAGGCAAAGACAACAGTATTGATTAAATATCGATAGTATCGATAGACTATCGATAGTTGAGGCAAAAACAATAGTATCGATAAAATATCGATGGTATCGATAGACTATCGATAGTTGAGGAAAAAGCAATAGTAAGCAATAGTCATAAAATGATCACGGGGTGGCTTCTGGATCACAATTGTGATAAAACTGAAGAACTAATTAATTAATTTTAAAAGGCATGTTAACTCATCCTATTGCAGAGTTGTGCTGATTTCTTCATGCACAAAAACACACACACTCATTCGCGCTCACACACTCGCCCTCATACACTCATTCATCTACTCAACTCACACACATGCATACATAATTACACACTCACACCTGCGCATAGACACTGATTCACTTTTTTTTTAAATTGTTTCACAAAACATCTTAGTTTTCTCTTTGTATTTTATTTAGTTGTAAATTTTTACTTTAGGTGTTGTATATCTTTGCTTATAGCCTTGTCAATGTCCTATTGGCTCGAGATAGTGAGAGCCTGATGTCGTGTAATACAGGTATTCGATACCTAGCATAGGCTGACACTCAGACTCGCACTTACATTACTTAAGATATGTATAATTATTTTGATTTTACTTCTTCTCATGTGTTTTTTAATGTATGTGTAAGTAAATAAAGGTATTTTTGATTTGATTTGATTTGAATAGTGGCGCCATATTGGCAATTCGGCGGTTACTAGCGCTTTTGGGGAATTGTTCATTCACTAAAATGCATTTTGACGATGGCGAAGTAAACGAAGCTGTTAGAACGTTAGATGAGTACAATGTTTTTTTAATATGATGTTGAGGTTTACCAAATATGTCGAGGAAAGGGTGAAGTGGAGATGAAATATAAAGACTGTTGACCCCACCACCTTGTGGGACATATAACCACAAAGAAAGAGAGAGAGTTTCATTATTTTTGACGACCGTCTTTGTGTAGTGGTTCGCACCCAGGACTTCTAAACCAGGCGGTTGCGGGTTCGAATCCCGCAAGGAGCAAATGTTTGTGTGATGAGCACGAGCAATTTGTACCTAAGTTATGGATATTTATAAATGTATATAAGTATGTTTATCTGTTATCCTAGTCACCATAGCAAAAGCTCACGCTGTTTGGGGCTAGGTCATTGGTGTGCTTGTTGAAATCATTTATTTATTTATTATTATTTTGAATTTTACATCTTGCTGAAATAATAAAAACCTGGACTGCAGGTCGGACTCGCGCTCTAAGGGTACAAAGGTTTTTTCAAAGATGTAATCACATATTTGCGGTTTTTCTTTTTACTTTTGCTGTAAGACCATCCTTCGTGCCAAATTTCATGATTCTAGGGCTATTGTATTATAAGTACCCTATACCATAGGTTTTTATTACACCTACATTACTTACATTATTTAAATGGGTCTGCTATCTTTTCGTCTGATAGGTACTTAAGTAGGTTGTTTGTTATTTTTGGTTTGTAACATCAGACGGGTTAGCTTTCTTTATATCCAGCTATTGAAACTATATTAAATATTGATCTTCATGGGCTTGGCAGAAAAAAAATTAAAACCCGACAGTAATAAATGAGGCATCCAAATCCTCTTTTTTTTACTAATTTTGTGACACTCGCACTACCAATAACAAATGTTATTATTATTGTCATAAAGAGCCTGTAGTGTCCCAGTGCAGGGCAAAGACCTTCCTACCCTTTTTCCTCTCTTCACGATTTTGGGCAGATCGACACTTTATTTCTCAAAATCGATTCTCCAGTATGACATTTGTCATGGAACAAAGAAATGGTAATATTGCATACTTCGCTTCGCCGCAGTCCGTTAAAAATGTTTCGTGTGAAATATTACAAACTGCATTTTTTAAATTAGAATAGGTATTTACGAGATTGCTACCATGTACACCTTTACATGGTAAAAAAATAAAGGTACATGGTAGCAATACCAACAGTAACAACAACAACAGTTTAAAACAGTATATTGCATTTTTTTATTTATTTGGTTTAATTGTGAATTTTGAATGTTTCTAACATAGGCTAAGATTCTCATGTATTACTAACTAATGATCTAAGTTGGTCGATAAATAAAATATTTATTTATTATTATTTAACCCTGTACACCACCAAAATACATTTACACGTTACGCAATTGTTCTTAAAACTTACGATATTTCGTCCTTAACCTTAAGTAAATAAGAAAACCCATGTAAGAATTATTTAAAAATAGTAAATTAGGTTTTTTAGAAAATTGAACAAAAGAAAGTGAAAATAACATGAAAGAATGAAAATGAAAGAAACTTGAATTTATAACATTTTGAATTTCGTAATTTCTCAAGTGTAAGCATTGGTTGTGAAAATCATTTGTAGACATAGTTTGGAGCGTAAGTTCTGAAGATGTCTTCCCAAAATTCGATTTCTTCCTTATTCGGGTGTGTCCGTTGAATCAGCTCGTCGCCGATGTCCATGTAGTGCTGATTTTCAGGGGTGAATGGCGACCAGATTACCCCAAGGCTTTTATCTGGTGTAGGGTTTCTGTGGAGTAATTACAAATTAGCAATATAAAACGAAGTCAGGTTGGCAACATCATTTTGAGCCCCAATTTTTACATTTTTTTTATTTCTGTACTGATTCTTTGCAAACATAGTAAGAAAATATGAGATTTCGAAGAATTATTAAACAAATAACAGTTCATAAAAAGAAGGCATACGTACCCATATTTCGCCATATTTGTCCACAACTTTGTCATTCTGTCTATAAGTTTGAAATCATTAGAATTCTTGTCTACTTTCTTACACATCATCTTCAAGGGGAAGATGTAACCCAAGTCATCAGCGTGGCAAACCACCTGCTTTGACCCGAGGACCTTATCGGCTCCCATAACTTTGGAAAATATATTCCTTTCACTTTTTGTCGTGAATTTGTAGAAATAAACTCTGTTCTCACTCAACCCCGTACAGATTTTCGCCCATTCCAATGTGCCATACGAAAACATGTACATTGAATAATACTTGATCAACTCGTGTATTGTCTCCATCGATATTTTTTTGTCACCAAAATAGAAATTCGCAATCTTTTTACCAGCTTCAAGTTGAATACGCAACGAACAGTTTTCAGCTATAGGCGTTGGTACAAGATAATCTTTGTAATTATTAGCCAGGTCGAAAATTTTCTCCAAATCAGGATTAGTGTTTGCACCAACTGCATACACTCCCTCGTCTTCGGTATATCCAGTCAGAACTTCTACTCCATGATGTATACCTTGGCGCAAAACTTCATAAGGATCACCGGTAAAGAATGCTTCTTCACCTTCAAATTTCTTTTCGCTCGTTACTACGAAAATTGAATCGTCAGAGGATCGTAATGTCTCTGCTAATCTGATTTTTGATTGGACTCCAACTAGTCGTTCAAGAGGCTGTGATTTAAGGAATTCATAGACTTCTTTGTCGTTCTCTGAGTGCAACCCTAATCTCTTGGCTAGCTGTAATGCTCGTTCACGGGGCTCAGTCATGTAGCAAATCCAGCACGTGCTTGCTCCACTCTGAGCTATAGCTCTCTTAAACAGACCTTTAGTCATTGGAGACACTAAGTGGTACGAGACGCTCATAGAACCAGCACTTTCGCCAAAAATGGTCACATTGTTAGGATCTCCACCGAAGCGATTGATGTTTCTGTTGACCCACCTGAGTGCAGCCACTTGATCTTTCATACCGGCATTTCCTGGGATATCTTTGGTGTCTAAGCACAGGAAACCGAGAATTTCAAGGCGGTAGTTGATAGTTACAAGAATGACGTCATGTTTCACAAGATATTCTGGGCCATACAAGTCGTCGTTCCCACTTCCAAACTTGAACGCTCCACCATGTATCCAAAACATGACTGGTAGTGGGTTCGTTGGTTGTAGATTTGGTGTGTATACGTTGAGGTACAAGCAGTCCTCGCTGCCTTGGTTCGGCAGACCGGAGCCGCGCCCGGCTTGGTAGCAGACAGGACCAAACTTCTTGGCCTCGCGTACTCCTGTCCATGGTTTTGGTGGTTGCGGTGCCTGAGCAATGGAAATTTCATCAGCACATTTTGTTTAAATCATATTGCATTGAGTAATTACAGTTCTAAATTGAAATAAGTAAGAATTTCTAGCACCAATACCCTATTATTATAAAATAATTTAGCCAATTGAAATGAATTGAAGGGATTTACTTAAGAATAATAAATGAAGATGGATAAAAATTAAAAGGTGTACAAAATAAACCACTTTGATTTTGATTTTGTCAGAAGGCAAAACAAGGTTTAATTTAAAACGACTCTATAAACCATGATGATGATGATGGCAAACGTACAAATTATTTTGATTAAAGTTTCGCCTATTATCACTGTTAATATGAGTGGTGCTGGGTAAAAAATACGCTATCAAAAGCTAATTTTTTTTGAAAATTGTGTGTGTTTAAAACATTCAATAAAGTACACGAACGTACCTTAAATCTTAGATCTCCTATAGGTGGCGCAGCGTAAGGAATTCCTTTAAAGCTGTAAAAGGATTCTCCTAAATCACTATTTACTATTTCTCCCTCTAAAACTCCTTGTTCCACTGTTATTTGCACCATATTATTGTGTCACTTCACGCCCAAATCTAAAAGGAATCGGTTTCTCTGATTGACCCTCAAGTGAATTTATCATTTCTGATAAATCCTTTGATACACATATTATCTAGATATGTTTTATCAACATATACTATGACTTGAGTCTTATATCTTTGACGTTATGATTACTAAGTAAATTCAATGTAATTGCTTAGATAAGATAAAGTTTTCACACAACCAATTTTTGGAATTTTATTAAATTCTGTACTTTCTACATTGAATACTTACATTTTGACTTTACGGTTGATGTATTGGAAATATCAGGTTAATTCCAATACCTGAAAATCTAAATGTTCAAAATAAATTGGAAACTTTGAACAATGTCTGCAAATATTTTACCTACACAAATACCTAGCACACCTAGGAAAAATCAAACCATGCTAACAGCGTTGTGACTAGATTTTCCATTTTGTGAATATGTAAGAATAAGATAGATAGTTATATTATTGGCACACACCTCTATCATAAAACCTTGCTAAAAATAAGTATATTGAAATGAATTTAATATGGATTTTGAACAGCACTGTAGGGCAGATAGTTATAACCAACCACTTCTTAGCCTAGAAGTTCATCAACACACGTTTAAATTTTAATCAGCCGGTTTAGCGCGAGAGTGTAATTCGTACCTAAACTTACTTACTTACGTACACTTGTTTTAAAGTTCTTTTTTTTTAATCATCTGTATTAAACTATCAAAAACTGCATAAAAAAAACTTATTTCTTACTGTGATCTGGATACTTTCAAAAAAAATGGATAGGTTGGTACTTGTCAGATATGACCCATCCTCGGCAGCATCGTCGCTTACCATCGGGTGAGTTCGGGGTCAAATGAATGACTATTAAAAAGAAAAAGTTGTATTATTTTGGACTTGGCATCTAATATTATTATTCGCATACATTGTCACTACAACTTTGACTTTATAAAAAGGCAGCTGTCGTTGAGTAATGGACAAGTCCAGTTAGTTATGTATGCTCTTTTTATATAATAATAAATAAATTGTTTCAACAATCACACCAGTTACCTAGCCCCGAACTAAGCATGAGCTTGTGTTGTGGCGACTAGGATAACGGATAGACATTAGACATACTTATAATTCGTTTAAGCATCCTTAGGAACAATCGTTGAAGCATCCATGACTTAGCTCGTGCTCATCACACAAACATTTAACCCTTGCGGGAGTCAAACCTGCAACCGCTGGTTTCGTAGTATGGAGCACAAACCACTATACCAAGACGGTCGTATTATATGTTTATTTTTATCATTATTAAGAAAACAAAAAGCTGTTAATCTTACATCTAGGTTACAGTAATCATCTAGTAATGTTGAGTGCTAAAACCTAACAAGTTTCCACCAGTGGTTTATTCATAATATTGACGAGATACAAACACCAATAGACAAGGGAGGCAATAATCGTACCTAAAACTTATATATTGTACTATGCTTAGGTAAATTACACTAGGATATACTACGCCCTGCAACATCAAAAAAAAAAGTAGATCGTGATAAATCTTCAGGTAGTGGTGTGTTAAAAGGTTGACGGCTTATAACCGTTTTCACGACGTAATGCGCCATGTATGCTCAACCTTATGAGGGCTATTTTATTTATGTATCTTTTTTATCTATCTCTTTTTTTACCAAACTACTTATGTACCTATGTCTAAATCGATATTCTCCAAAATCTTGGCGATTTGTCGATTAATATTTGATTTTCCATAGTTTATTATCTCAAAATTATGATTATTTATCATTGCACTACCTACTCGTAAATAAATACAATTATTAATGTTAATATTATAATCGTAGTCTTAGATCAACCATTAATTGAATTGTACCTTTCAATTTTAATATCTACCCGAGTTGGTGGGAGCCTGATGACCTGTATCACAGGTATTTACTTACCTAGCTCAGGCATCATTCTCACACAGACTTCTCGTGCACTTACTTGAACTGTCTGTATAATTATTGTTTGTGTGAGAAATAAAGTTATTTATTATTATTATTACTATACTTTAATTTAACCAGTAATTGTTATAATTTTGCTTATCGATTCAGGCTTATACTTATCAACTTAGGACCTATTTAAAAGGGTCTTAGCATGAGTTGAGGCGAGGCAGTATTGTAGTTAGTTAGATTTAACATAGTTACTTATTATTAGTTATATTATGTGCATTAAAATCAAATAATTCGATTATAGCAGTTATTAAATCAATACAAAAATTTTTACAACTTCGCATGTCCATTGCACGCGGGAAATTTTTATGTGCGTATGTTAGGCACAACAGGTATTTACAACTGCATAAGGTTTCATTGCTGCAGTTTGCTACAGTGGCCAGGAAAAAAATAAAAATGTTTTTATTCCATTTTTTTTTGACATATTTATTTAAAGTATGAAGGACTTGTTTTTATGGAAAATATGTAATGACAAATGGTAATCAGCATTTATAATGCTATCCGAAACAATTTTTTGTTCGGTGAAATTATGACTTTCGACCGAATGTCCACCTATTTTCAATATCAAACCACTGTGGGCCGGCGCGGGCGGCGTTTATGATGTTAGAGAGAGCACAATCGCCGGGGTTCTTTTGTGCCGATGAACAGCCAACAGTGATGTGTATGCGCTACGATAGTTAATGGTGTGAGTAACAGATTGTCGATACAATTAAATAATCAAGATTAAAAATAAAAATTTAGGACACTATTTTTTTAATGATTTGAGTTCAGTGTCCGTAACATAGTTACCTCTGTAAATATGGCAAGGATGCAAAGTAACATCGTGTATTTCGTGAAATATTGAAAAAACAACTTGGCTCAGACAACCAAATGACAGGCTGTCTCACCTCAGGTTTTTCATGTTAACTTGAAAACTGGTTCACCAAAATGGGTAATCAGATGCCGTTGCCTGCTGCTCTGAAACTTCCTAGAAGTTGAATCCAAAATGCCCAAAAAGGTGAATTTCCGACTGTCTGAGCCAGGTTTTTTTTATTTTTATTTTCAAAGAAACTATTGCGTCACATACGATGACACCTTGGTATATTGCCGTCACCTACGATTCGCTATCAATCTAGATATGCGAGATCTCTCTAGGACTCTGGCTCAGTCGGCCGGATGTACCTACACAATTTAAGCTACTGTATGCGACAGATGCGTAACTTCATCCACAAAAAAAATAAAAGCTTTGGCAGATTATTTAAAGAGATTAATATGTTTAATTTAATGAAGTTTTATTAATTCGATTTAATTACTCCAACCAAAGAGTTGTACAGAAAATTTAGGATCAATAATGCACGACATAGGTAGGTAGTTATGTCCCTACGTTGGCCATCTCACTCTACCCTACCCATTAGTACAGCTAACGCATTACAATGTATACCTAATAATTATTGTTTCGTTGCATTTTTTAATAATAACAAAACTATTAAAATTATTCACTTATTTTGCACAAGGTGTGGCCTAGGCGGCTAGACAGATCAAATGTCAATTACATATTTTTTGACTCAGCTCTTTAAAACTCATTGTAAACATGTTATTTTAGTCAGCACTTTTTGCAAGCCGTGTCCATCTTGCAATGACATGTTATGATTATTCTGCCTTCCTAACCAAGGGTATACAGAGTGTCCTAGAACTCAACGTCATCCTGAAACGGGGTGACAGGATTGATTGTAACTATCATGAGAAAATCTAAAAAAAACCCATACATGAAACGAAAACCAAAAAAAAAAATTTTGTCAAACCTATGGAAAACAAAAAAAAAAAAAATTGTATAACCTATATACATCGAGGGTCTCTAAACCGTTTTCTCTAAAAGTCTAATGTTTGAGAGATAGACGCTTCCAAAGTGGTAAATGGGCGTCCCCCGTCTAACTTTTGAACTAAGCAAGTGTAAGTTTTGAAAAAAATACTTCATGTAGGTCGTAACAAATTCTTTCAACAAACATTTTTTGAACAAGGTTGAACTAGAAGTTTTTGAGATATAGCACATTTTCAACAACCGCAAACATAACTTTGTTCTTCATACAAACACTATGAAAAACAAAGTTATATTTGCTGTCAACAAAATATTGTGGAATTTTGGCTAAGTGGAAGTAAGCGGATCCTGATTCACTTAAAGTTGGCACAAAACCCTTAGTGCGCGAGTCCGACTCGCACTTGGCCGGTTTTTACGCTTAAATTTCTTGAATTCTAAAATTTCGAAGCCATCAATCAATTGTACCGAAAACCTGTAATCGATAAAAATCGACTAGCATTTTGTAGCGGGTAGTCTCTAGTCGCAACACGCTCAGCCAAATGCCAAATCAAACTGACATATCGAATCGAGTGCGGGGATCGAAGTGAAGTGCGTGTTCGTGTTTTGAGATTTTACAGAATCGCAAAGCTGTTTTGAAAATAACTTTAAATATTATTGGCTGTAAATACAATGTGTGTCGTTCTTTGATTTATTTTGTTGTTCAGAACGACCTTAAAGAGTTATTTTCAGTCAATTTTTTTTTTCAGTGTTAAAAAAACTCTTATTTAGTTTCAGTTAGTTTTTGTATTTAATATCGATAAAGTAGAAAGCAACAGTATTTTTACTTTTGTTCATTTGGCTTCTGTCAAACAGCCTGGAGCAGATGTAATGAATGAAAAATAAAAGCGCATTTCTAATATCCCTTTGTACCGGAAATGAGTAAAACAAAGCTCCTTGGCTGGGGTGCTTTTTGCGGGAAGCCTAATGAGTTTGGAATATTCTTTAGCTATGAAGTGAGCGAGCGCGACTAAATATATAAAATGCAATATTTTGGAAAGAACCTTTCGTGGAAACGTTTCTAGATTACCTAGTTCTGTATGGGTTGGTTAATTAGTACATGAATCTGTTCAACTATTGTTTTTTTAATAAAAGATTGCAAGTTTTCAATTTTAAACACGTTCGGTTAATCTCTTTAATAAGATCGATAAAGTTAGAGCTACATTCCAACACTAACTACACACACACACACACACACACACACACACACACACACACACACACACACACACACACACACACACACACACACACACACAAACACACACACACACACACACACACAAACACACACACAAACACACACACAAACACACCCTATTAACCTATCTAGCGGCTTTATAATAACCCGATCCCAAGACTACTGTCGTAGGGCTAGGTAGGCCCTTAACAAATTCTTTCTAATGCCTATATAAACTTACATTACTTCACTCACGCTCACCCAAAATGCTTTGTATGTACCATCCAATCTGTCAATAAACAGTGTAGGTACTGTATGATTCGGCAGAGCGTAGTCTCCTGGTACAAGCATCTCCTTGCTTTAAAGGAGAATGCTGCAAATGAATTAGTAGATTATGTAAACTGTTGTTAAAAGAAATGAATTTATTATTATCATTATCAGCACAGTGTCCAATAAATGACTAAATGAGCATAAAAATATGTTTTCTTAGGTTTTATTATTTGCGTATTTAAAAAATATATTTTGTTTGTTCTGAAGTCACAAGTCTTTCCTAAAAATATTATGCTAAATTTGTTTTTTTGTAAAAACCCTGTTTTGGAGAAGCGCTGTTTCGGAAAATCCGATTCGTATACAAATGGCTAATTACAAATTATCGAGTTAAGCAAATTTGTGGCTTTGACAGAAAATGTAGGTGAATTCAAATACGTTAAATATCTTAATATTACCCTGATTAAGATTCCTGGAAGCCGAATTGTGTATCATTTTTATTCCGTTGCCGTACCTAGTCTTGTTATTTGAGAAACAATAAACAGCCTTTAGTTTATGAAAACAGAGTCTATATTCCTTTGCTTCTGCGTGTAACTACACGCACGTAACGTCACGTCACGTCAAAATATATAAAGGTCTCTTAGAAAAACCTTAGACAGACAGACAAACAGCAGATCGACACACACAGAGACAGACAGACGGACATGACGAAACTGTAAGGGTTCCTGGTCAGGACTACGAAACCTTAAAAGACAACTCGTGGGCCCTGAGTAGATCGCAATCCACAATTTCTTAGACAGAAAATGTGGTGAATACTCCAAAAAACTTTTTGAGTCAAATCGAGCACAAGGAAAACACAAATTTAAGTACTGGCATGCGACGAGAAAACTTCTTCAGAAAGGAAATCATTTTCTCAATTCGAAAACGATATTAACCGTAATACCAAAAAGACGAGCACGATCGTTGCAGAATCAGTCCTAATAAGTCGATATCGGGAACCCGGGATATCCAATAATACCGGTTACCTGATCCCTTTCGCTTTTAAAATATTTTCTTTGCTCGTTCCGCTCCTGACACCTTTTCAGTCTTTGTTTTTATGTAGTGTTGCAAAAATATCGATAGTTTTTTATGAAGTGTCGATTGTAAACAGAATCGATATCAAATAAGCAAGATAAGCACTGTAAAAATAACCGTTTTTAATCAAGTCCCAAATAACACAAATATGTGTATGGCATGACTTATTTACAAGCTACTCTATCAAATACAATATTCGAACCTGAAACCTGGGAACCTGCATAGGAGTCCGTAGTGTTACGGTATATAGATGTACAGTATATTATTATTATATTTGATATGATAAATAATCTTTAATAAAAATATGAGTCATTCCTAAACCTAAAACAATACACTTATGAAGAATAAAAATCTAGACATTTTTTACTTTTTGAGTACCAACCCTAGCGCTCTGCCGAGTGATTCTCCGAGGGCCGGTTTTTGGCGGTCAAACGTTCATAATACTCAACCCATTCAATAAACAGCTTTGGAATTAACTTTAAATGATTTTCTGTTTATTCATCTACACAAACATAGTTTAAACATAAAATACAGTTATTACAGTTACAGTTATTTTTTAAACAATATTTTACCGCCAAAAACGGGAGCAAAACCGGTGTTCTCCGCGCGTCCGAACGACCTCGCGCTCAGTTCCACCACTAATATCTTTATTGTTTGTTGTATTATGTACACATACTATATGTCAATTTTTATTTTAATAATTCAAGATTAATTATTATAAAAATAATATTGATATCTCTTAAACAGAAAGAGTTAGAAAATATTTTGTCTCGGTCACACGATTGTGGTAGATTCGTGAACGCGATATAAAAAGGCTCATAGCTTTAAAGAGCCTCAACTTTCCGACAAGCTTAATAGCCTTACGAAAATTTTAGTTCCAGTACAGCATCATTGGAGGACAAATGCTTTTCTTATCGCTTTGATACAGAAACAGGCACATGAATTCATCAACTTTTTTCTGGCCACCTTTTAAAGAAACCCTTCATGGTAAAATTGTAAAAATAATAAAATTATTTAGATATAAGTGTTGAATTATTTATTATTTAACACCTTTTCAATTTATTTGTCCGCCATTAAGTTTTAATGTTTGTCAAGAAACAACTAGTAAATATTTGAAAATGTAAAATTTTCGTAACGTTCGTGACGTGATTTTCGTGGACATTAGACCACGAAGGTTATCTTTCACTCCACGTAAGGTTACGAAGGTCTATTTATGCAATCTTAATTTACTTCTCTATCGTTAACATGATTATTTAAAAACATCTGATGTTTTTAAATAATCATGTTAACGTTTTCTGCCAAAATCATTACCGAACAATAGTTTGAGTAGGTATAAGCATGAGTTTTTCTTGAATTTATCTATTTTAGGTAAATATGGTTGATATGCCTAATAGATTGAACCCTGATGTTCTACTAAATAAATGGTTGACTTACCAATTTATCGACGTCATCAAGGAAAGTTATACATAGAATTCAGTATAACTTGATAAAACACTGTCCTTGATTGAATGTATCCACATGTGGAATAAAAAGGATTTTGAATAACTAATACATCACACACCTTTGATAAATAGCATTACACACACAGTTTGGGCAAAGAAGTTGGAGGGTTTTCGCACTATGATGCTTGCCTCCCAACAAGTGAGCCTTAATATTAACTTGGGCCAGACGAATTTTAGTCGAATACCTGTGTCCGAGTGGCACCCACTCCTGTATCTACTGGAAACGGAAACTGTAATCTACAATTTAAGACGACAGGAGTACGTTTGCCTGGGACAAGTGATTTTATTAGGTAGGTTCACCTCACTTCTCTGGACAGAGTTCTAAAAACTACGCGAGGGCATGATTTTGACCCAAATACTTCAGTGCTTAAAAACAAATGTCTACAACCAATCCAAAACATGGTCTCACTCTTACTATGGGCGTTATAAAAAAGTTTAAGGACACACAAGCTATGTTTGGTGTTTCTCCATGGGATTGAATTGAAGAGATACGTAGAAGAACTAGGGTAATAGTCATAGCCCTGAAGATCACTAAGCTCAAGTGGCAGTGGGCAGGGCACAGTGCAGAAAGGTTCTTGATTGGATACCATTTGGTCAAGAGCGTAGCGTAGGGAGTCCATCAGCAAGATTGACATAGGTATGACCTTGCATAGGTCGCATGATCGCACTGGATACAGGCCGCTTGTAAATGGTCACGACGAATTTCTTTGGGGTATATGTTTATCATTGGACGCCCTGCGTCTGATTATGTTGTTGATATGCATGTGTGCATTTAGTAAATAAGCTAACAAAACTAAACCTTATTTTTTGTACTGGACTAGAGAAACTTTACTTTCTATCTACTAGTTTTTTCTGATTATTTAAATATTATACATTTTATGCCGTTACTGTCCAATAAATTGTAAATGGCCTGCCCTAAATGTGTCCATTTGTCTCTGTTGTTGTTGTTAGAAAAATTTACTACAAAATTAAATATACAACAACGAATTATTTTGAATTAATGTAAAGACCATAATTACTAGTCAGCGGTCATCCCATAAGATGAAAAAGAATCACTATCTCAGTGTAAATAAAATGGCTTTTTGTATCTCATATTAAATCATCACATTTAACCATCTTATAACTCATACGATAATAGAGGAATAATGAAAATGCAGGTGCTGCGGTGAGCAGCAAAAGTGACCTGACAAGGACGTTATGAGTGGTTAGTCTTTTTCTTTAAAAGAGCCACTTCAAAAATGACTAACCCGTTTTTTTAAAGTGGCTCCTGTTGCGAAAAATATGGTTCGAAGTAACTGATGTAGTTTAGGCAGGTGTACCGAAGAAATAAAAAATACGCCGTTAGAAACACGACAGACTTTTCTAGACAATAAAGAAGACTGCTGGCTACATGGTGATCAATAATTGACAAAGTCATGTGACAGGAACAGCAGACCAAATAAACAAAAAACAAACTGATCTGGCCCACAGCGAAATTGTTAAATTGTTTCAACAAACACACCAATTACCTAGCCTCATACTAAGCGTGAGCTTGTGCTATGGTGACTAGGATAACGAATAGATATACTTAAATACTTTTATAAACATCCATGACTTAGGTACAAATGCTCGTGCTCATCACACAAACATTTGCCCCTTGCGGGATTCAAACCCGCAACCGCCTGGTTTAGAAGTCCGTGGCGCAAACCACTACACCAAGACGGTCGTCTAATCGTAAATAAAGCTAGAAGATATTATATTATCAGTCATTTGCCTGCTGGTGCATGAAATGTATCTAAAGTTGTTTCATGTTTATATTAACTTCAGCTATAATTATCTGCTAACAAATCCTTTCTTTCTACTTCGTCGTCAAATCGAAACCTTTTATTACATACAGGGTGTGGCGTAAATAGTGGTCCAAAGCAAAGGTGTGGATACACTGTACACTGAAGCACCACATACCAGTATTTAAAAAAAAATTATGTACAGGGTTTTCAAAAAAAAAATTTTTTTTAATTTTTTTAGAAATCGTTACCTTGCCTTACAAATTTGGTTATAATTTCCAAAAATGACGGTTTTTTTTTTTATCCATTTTTTTTATTATTATTGCTGATCACTTGTACTTAGTACTCCATTCGTTTTTTTTTTTTACGAACTGAATTTAATAAAAAAAATTAAGTTTCTTTCAAAATTCAATACTCACTGCTAGCAAATCGTTTGACTTTCAATGCTTTTGGTGCAAAAAAAATGTACCACACTGTCAGTGCCCATTGTTTAAAAGAAATGCCCATCTTTTGCAGATTCTAAAATGGTGCAACAATAAGTGTTACGACTTACAGGAAAAAAGTTATTGCTTTTCGAAACAAAAAGGAGCCCAATTCAGAAAAACAATTTATTTGAAGTTCAAGGGTTTACAAGGGTTGTAATTTTTTTCTGTGTGGTCCAAAGCAAAGGTGTGGATACACTGTACACTGAAGCACCACATACCAGTATTTAAAAAAAAATTATGTACAGGGTTTTCAAAAAAAAAATTTTTTTTTAATTTTTTTAGAAATCGTTACCTTGCCTTACAAATTTGGTTATAATTTCCAAAAATGACGGTTTTTTTGTATCCATTTTTTTTATTATTATTGCTGATCACTTGTACTTAGTACTCCATTCGTTTTTTTTTTTACAAACTGAATTTAATAAAAAAAACCCTGAAAGCCCTGTACATAATTTTTTTTTAAATACTGGTATGTGGTGCTTCAGTGTACAGTGTATCCACACCTTTGCTTTGGACCACACAGAAAAAAATTACAACCCTTGTAAACCCTTGAACTTCAAATAAATTGTTTTTCTGAATTGGGCTCCTTTTTGTTTCGAAAAGCAATAACTTTTTTCCTGTAAGTCGTAACACTTATTGTTGCACCATTTTAGAATCTGCAAAAGATGGGCATTTCTTTTAAACAATGGGCACTGACAGTGTGGTACATTTTTTTTGCACCAAAAGCATTGAATGTCAAACGATTTGCTAGCAGTGAGTATTGAATTTTGAAAGAAACTTAATTTTTTTTATTAAATTCAGTTCGTAAAAAAAAAAAACGAATGGAGTACTAAGTACAAGTGATCAGCAATAATAATAAAAAAAATGGATAAAAAAAAAAACCGTCATTTTTGGAAATTATAACCAAATTTGTAAGGCAAGGTAACGATTTCTAAAAAAATTAAAAAAAATTTTTTTTTTTGAAAACCCTGTACATAATTTTTTTTTAAATACTGGTATGTGGTGCTTCAGTGTACAGTGTATCCACACCTTTGCTTTGGACCACTATTTACGCCACACCCTGTATATAAAAGGTTGAGAGATTTATTTATTAATGCTTTATACTACAAAAAAACTATAAATTTTGGTAAAAGCAGGTATAATTTTAGTTATTTAGGTTTTATTTAAAATATTTTTATGTAAAAAATAGAAATTCGCTATGTAAAATACGTTTCGTAACTTTCGTGAAATCATAAATAACTTCAGTGGGTACCGAAATTTCAAAATTAAATATCGGAGGGAATAACAAACCCAACTAAAGAAGGCTTAAAACAACAAAATTTTAGGCCTTCTTTAGTGTAGTATTTTGTCATGTCAAAAAAACTTAAACTAAAAATTGCCATGAAGGTGACGCGGAGAATGCTTTCCGGAGAATCACTCTGCCCATCCGTAGGTTCTAAATTCAAAAATACGGCCAAGATAAACTACTGTAAGAAAACAAATCTGTCTATTGTGGTAGTGGGCACCATTACAAACATGTGTGGTCAAATTTAAATGATGTGTTATAATCCTGTAAATAAAGGGGGAAACCTTACAAACTATTCGGTAGTTTACATTTTTTGCACAATTCATTCCGCTCCGCGCCCGACCTCATGTTGCAAAACCGTATTTTATAGGTGCATTATAGCTGTTAAAAATTTTCCACTATGTTTTAGAGAATTAAAGTTCCTATAATGTACATTTTACTGTCGAGAATACCTATAGTGTTTAATTATAGACCTGAATAATTTGTTTTAAATAATTGTACCATACCTTGGATACTATTCACTACACAAGGGTTTCATTATTTATTTGTGTCGTATAAAATGTAATATTTTAAATGGTATTTTTAAAATTATTGATGTGACGTATCTAATGATGAGAATTTTATATTTAATAATTAATACTTCACTATCGCAATAGGGGAACCTGTAAGGATAGTTTGTAAGTTTTGGTGAAATAAAAAAAAAAAAAAAAGTTTTATTAAACTAATGCTTACGATAGTATCGACATACCATCGGTATTTCTTCCACACAATTGCTTACAACGCTATTTTGAAGACTTTTCTTTTTAGTGAGCTGGGCATTTGAATTTTAATTTACTACCTGCTCGTTTACCTTTTTTCTTTTCCATTTTCTTTATATTCCGTTATCTAAGTCGTTGTGTTTACCGAAGGCGGTCAAAATGGTTTTATTTCTTGAACCAACTCTTTTTTAGTATCTGTTTGCGGTTTGATTTAATAAAGAAAAGTTTTTGTATCCTTACAAAAAGCCCTTCTCAGGATGGTTGAACAAACCATAGTACTGATGCCAAAAAAAATACTTAATTTTCCATGGGAAAACCCACAAAATCAGTTTATTATTGCGATCCTAGCGAGCGAATAGAACAACCTATCGGTAATTACGTCGTAGCGTTTCGTTATGTAGTTGTGATTTTTTTATAAACGTTATGAACAGATTTAATTTTTGAATTTGTTTAATAAAATAAAAAAAAATTTTTTTTAGAATTTGCATAACACACACTACGGAGGTCGCTGACCGAAATAACTCCCTGTATAACCTTTTTCTAAGGCTACAAAAACTTTTCTATCCTCATCACATCGACGTGAAGAAAAATATGGACTCCGTGTCGCCTACATTAAAACTGAAGCACCAAAATAAGCCAGTCATCGTCGTAAATACACGATCTTTCACGCACACACTCACACTAAAGTAAGCCGATCGGCCGCCATTGTACTCCTATGATCTCACACACACAGGCTTAAACCTTGCTTCACTCTTTAGTATCGCGGTATTGAGTCCATATTTTTTCAAGTCAGTGTCTCATCATAATCATTATCAGCCGAAGAACGTCCACTGCTGAACATAGACTTTCGCCATATCTTTCCAAAGTGATTTGTTACAAGCGGTATGTATCTAACGCGACCCTGCAAACTTTATAGGGACGACAGACGACTGTCCATATTGCCGGTGGACGCTTTTGATCAAATGGTCTCCAATCAAGAACCTTTCTGCTCCTAACGAACTTCTAAAGTAGGTAACATTTCTTCGCGCAATGAGCCCTGCATACTTACCACTTGAAATAACTGATCCGAAGGGCTATAATAAAATTATATAAATTGTTTCAACCATCACACCAATTACCTTGTCCCAAACTAAGCGTGAGCTTATACTATACCAACTACGATAACGGATAGACATACTTAATTACGTATATACGTTTATAAACATCCATGACCATGTTCTTATAGAAATAAATGAAATCTGCATCTGACTTAGGTACAACTACTCGTGCTCATCACGCAAACATTTGCCCCTTGCGGGATTCGAACATGCAACCGCTGGTTTTGATACCAGCGGTTGCGGGTTCGTTACACCAAGACGGTCATCATCCACATATTTGTCGTTAATCTCAGCAGCAGGACTAAACTGACTTCTCGTTCGATGTACATAATAACCAAGCTGCTATTGCTTTCATGAAATTTTTACGCATATATTCTCACCACAAGCATCTTAATCCCCTTGTGAATTGCAACTGTCGGTACACACGGCGTCTTCTCAGACTACCCTACTTTGACCTTGAGACCGCCTCTATTCCCTACGCAATAAAAGCTGTTTTCGCAGTTCATACGGGTAATCTGACATGCTGTCTCTGTACTTGGCGGGTTTCGGAGATAGCATCAAACGTCTTGGGGACAATAGGGCTTACCTGAATACCTACAGGATCAGGGACACAAAGACAGGCAGGGTCAGACATCCGAGCGCCGGCAAGTAGTTCGGCGGATTAACTTAAGACGCGGATTAAACTTGAGCGCGAGAGGTAGGCCAGGAGACAGGATATTTTTTGTATCAACGTTTATTTTTATTTTTAATGGTCAAGAATTCTAGACTAAACCAGACATAGCGAAGCCAGAGTTGACGAAGGTTCTGGCACACCCCTTCACCGACGAAACACAGCAAGCTGCTTGACGCCCGGCTCCGGTGGGACGGTGGAAGCTACCAGGCGGTACCTAACGCTGTTAGGATCGTTCAGCCTGATCGTGATCGCTGAGATCGTTCATCATAACCTGAAGTTTGTTGTTAGCCTGGGGTGGACCACTAGAAGGTAGATCCACCGAAATTGCGGAAGAATGCTTAGGATGAATACCCAGGGCCATAACCCGCAGTTTCCTTTTCATTTATGGTACCGGCGGATGTCTACTGGTTTTTAGTGGGTATACTCGCCCTTTTTGGGTTTGGGGATTCCCACATAGTCCGTCCTCTCCCCTGGGATCATCATATTGACATACTTACTTCTGAACTACCAATACGCGCCAAATATTTGAATTTACGTTCCTCTTGCGTACGGCTAAAGAATGGGATTCGTTGCGTAGTATCAGTAGAAGTCAGTATCAGTATCAGTAAGAAAAAAAAGACGTTAATTTTCCTTTTAGTTACTTATTCTAGGTAGAATTTTTCACTAAGAGTGGCAGTTCACTATTTTCGGTAAATATTCAGCAAGCGTTAAACCATGCCGCAGCCGTATATACATAATCTTTTAGCTGACAGCGCAGTGACATGTGAATTGTTCTTTGGTATCACAGATTACGGATCTCAATCCCGCCCTACGTGAGCCAATCCGCACGACTCTAAAAACACCCTTAATCCATCCACATTACTTTTATAACTAAATTGCACGTCTCTCCGCCTATAAGCGTGTAAGTAAGATAAATTCAGGGCGCGTTCCTACGGAGCTGTGTTGCCAGCCCGTAAAATTATGGGGCGTGTTTAGGACAGAAAGAGAGGCAAATAACCGTCAATCTCATTAGTGTACTTTATTGTTTCAATTTGATAGTTGGGATACTCGTTACTTTATTTTTCGTTTCGGACCAAAGGAAAGGATCATTCTTACAGCAAGTTCACACTTATAGGGTTTTTCCCGTTCGGCGTTCTAATAATAATAATGTCCCCCTAGCCGAATTTTGACTACAGTGGCCAATCTCAACAGAGACAAGCCGACTGTGCGGGAGATATTATAGTGCACAAGTGTGTGCGCAATACAACAGGTGCACTATCTGTTCCTTCACTCTCATAATTCGGAAGACGGCAGTCCGACATGACCGTAGAGAGATCAGGCGGACCAACGGCTTAACGTGCTTTCCGAGGCACAGGGGTGTTAACACCACCAACTCCGGAGCTGTGTGGCAGTTATTTCAAGATAGAAAAACCCAATACTTCGAACCCGGGACCTTGTGGATAGTACCCACGTGCTGATCACAAGACCAACTAGGCAGTCAAGGCGTTTTAATACGGTTTTACCATATGCAGTAAAAATTAAATTTTACCATATGCGTTTTCAAAAATGACGAATGAACAAAGTAAGTATATTGCGCGCGTTCATTTGGTTTGTTAACGTAAACGGTTTTTTAACCGCATTTGATTGTACCGGATAATTTGAATATGTGCATTTGTTGCATTTGCCACTGCAAACCACATCCAAAAAACGTTTCCGTGAAACCGGGCGTTGTAAACACGCTGTTACGAAACTTAGGTCTATTAAAACAATTAAAAGCAGAATTTGCATTACGATACGAAACAAAACACTGTTTTCAGTATCTGTGTAACTAGTTTCATTAAAAATATAGTGTCGTGAAATCCACAGTATGTATGTCTACATGTTTACGCCAAAATCGTAGCTTTCCTTTGCATTGCAAAATGTTGTTAAAATTAAGAATGTGTAAAATTAAGAAAAGGTTCTCTCGAAAGACAAGACGTTGGTAGATCTGAGAGTGGCTAGCAATAAAGCATCTGGTTGCGACCAACTATTATTTATTCTGTAGTGCGACACAGTTCACAATTTAAAAAAAAAACAGCCTGTACATTTGCGCAAAAAATAAATTTGCTTTGTTCTAAGCACCACATATTACCTATTGATTGCCAGTGTTGAGAAGGTAGACCAAAATTGATACCTTTTTGCCCTTACTCCCTCACTTTTTAGAGTGAAACGAAACGAAAAATCCTTATGAACTTTTGTTTTTATTTTATGAATTAAAAACATGATAAATCGTTACTTCGAACAGTTAATTTACATTTATAAATCACACCGGTAATGGGTAAAAATTGATATTTACAATAGTTTATTCATTGTTAACTGAAAAGCAATACAGTTTCATATAATACATTTACAGTTAGTGAACAGGCAGTAAAAATAAATATTAGGCCTATTGCATTAAATTAGATGCTAGCTAAATCTGCTTTCAAAAAATTAAAATACTATCTATCATGTCAAAAATTTAGGCTGGTACAAAAAAACCTAAACACATCATCTCTTATACACACTAGTACATAAACTTACATTTAAGTATACGTTACATAAATAGGTATAAGTTAGTATACAGGATGATTAGTATTTAAATAATGTTTTAATGAGTACAAATAGGGTTGAGGGTGCTGCTTGGGCTGCCGCTATATTGCAGCGCATCCACCGTGTTTGCTGTAATGCAAATAGATGGATTCCACGCCATTGTTAGAAAGCGGTGTGCGTCGCTTTTAAGTCGGCTGAGGAGCAGCCCAAACCGCATCCTCAGTACATTAGTCGAACGGTGGGACTCACCGCTGCTACGGCACTGGATGCGCCTGCACACCCTTAAAGGTGTATACTCGTATAGGCGCACCCCGTGTGCGTCAGTAATTATTTTAAAAAAATGTATAAATCAACACTAGTTCTTTAAGGATTGCGTGTACTACTAACAAACTATGGACCAAGTCCGAAATAAGAACATAATTAATTTAATTTTAATAACCGCACGTCAGACTACCCCACTTTGACCTTGAGACCGTCGCTTTTCTCTATGGTATAAAAGCTGTTTTCTTAGTTCAAATAGGTAATCTAACGTGCTGCCGACTGTACATTTAGGTGATGTTCTTGTCTTCACAGATGCCTGGTTCTGGCGGGATGGTGAGAGCGTTGGGGCCATGTTTACCCGTATCTGAATGCTCCTGTAATAGAAATAATACATATTTTAAGTAATCCGGTATGTGAAGTAAAAAAACACCCTATGGTATAATTTCAAAACCATTTAGAGAGTTTATGCCCATAATCACTATACAGAGGGCCTAGTGCGAGTTTTCATTTGTTACTCACACGCGCTCACGATCGACTGAGTGTCAGAGAAAAAAACAGGTTTCGCAAACGTGCCGCTAGGGGCGCTGGCCAAATTTCCATAGAAATTCTCGTCACACGGACGAAGGTGAAAAAACTCACAATAAGCCCTCAGTTACTTTTATCACCTAAAATAGAAAAATGGGGCTTAATTTTAGGAAAATCCGGAGTATATTAAATCCTTTTCATGCCCACTAAACGCACTGGAAACCGACTTATGACGTTACTATTTGCATGTGTAGGAGTTTCCAGTCCAGAAAAAAGTTTGCTTCCAAAGACAATCCTGTAAATATGAGAGAAAGTCGTCATAGGCATGCTTATATGACGTCACAAATTAACATATACAATAATTAATTACAAATCAACTACTGAATAAAAAGTCAAAATACTTAAATTACTTTCTTAATTTAGTCTTAACTTTAAGAAAAATATATAAAACATGTAACTTATTTTTTTTACATACCGCAATTTTGAAATTAACCGTAGTTGCGATATCAACAGTCATCTAAGTATACGCAGATTGTACAAAACCAGAAACAGATACTTTCAGCCATGCATAGCCTTTCTGTTAAACGCGTCTCACACGACAATGATTCCTTAAGATACGATATAAGTATAAGATAAGAAAGGATTTTCATATTGTTACTATATTTTTATAACTTAATCAATTATTTTGCAAGTTTTTACCAAATTAAATCAAATTTCACTTACAAAAATTAATCGACTGTGTCATCCGGTGGGACTCGAACCCACGTCCCTTCGCTATCCGGGCGAGTGCTCTTACGAACGCCGGCTTACTGGCGTAGCAAGCACTTGCAAAAATTCGTCGACTGACTAACGTCCTCCGTAGCTTAGTTGGTAAGAGCACTCGCCCGGATAGCGAAGGGACGTGGGTTCGAGTCCCAACGGATGACACAGTCGATTAATTTTTGTAAGTGAAATTTGATTTAATTTTCATATTGGTCTAACAATATCTAATCTAATACGAAAATCATATTTTTTTTCAGATTTCGATGTTGGCCCCATAGCAAAAGTTGTTCTATTACAGCAGCAGAATCACCCCCTAAAAGGAATGTGATTGATTTTGAAAGACATCATAGAGTTGTACATTATTGTACATATTGTTAAAAGCAATTTCTCGCACAATACAACCCTCACGTAGAAGACAGTTTAAAAAAAATGTTCCATGTAAGAGAACCTTCACATGGCAAGCATTAAATGTGATAAAACTGTTAAAACATTTAGAACCAAAATCACTTTTTTGTTTAGAATCTATATCATACGCACCCGGTCAGAATCAACCTTGTTTATTTCATGTAGAGACTTTATCATTCGCTGGGACCTCTTCTGCGCCGACGCTGCCCTCTGTTGCAAAATCTGTAATGATACAAATTAACGCGACATTAATCATCGACAATTCCCATGACTCTAGTGATTAAATATTGCACATTATAAAAATGACCATTCAAGGCGGGAATCAAACTCACGCACCTTGCATAGCGGATTGCCGAGCCAATCGGCCACTCAGACGTTGGCAAAGCCTGACGTTTAATGGGAGGTACCGCGTTGCTTTCATCAATGTAATTGGAATTCTTCCCTCAACACCGTCGACGAAGTAAACAAGCACTAGGTAACTACGAAAGGCCTTGCCTGTGTTGCCCAGTGGCTAGGCAATAGCCTGATAATACGAGGAGCGCGGGTTCGATTTCCACCACAGGTGGAATTTGAACCCGCGCTCAAGTGTAATATCAAAGTATTCAAGTGTAATATCGTTAGGTGGATAAGATTGAAAAGTAAATGCATACAAAAATAATTAAGAGACTCTAGTGTTAAAAATCATAAACTAATTAGTTGTACAATACTTATACGGGCTTAGAGCCGGATACCCGAAAAGCAATATCACGGTTTCACGGTACTTTTATTTTTTAGGCGCCCAAAGTTATAACGAAAATTCATTTAGCTTTCAATCGACGTCGGTAAACACAAAACCTCCAATTTTCACAGCTTCTGGCTTGTGATTGCTTTTATTGTCTATTTAATTAGTTAACAAGTGCACGGGATGGAAAGCGGTTAATAAAAAAATGTCAAGCGGCTTTTTTAGGGTTCCGTTGCCAAATTGCAAAAACGAACTTATAGATTCGTCATCGTTTGTCCGTCCGTATTTTCTTTTGAAACTATTAGGATTACACAGATGGAACTTCTCATGTAGATGTATTATGTGAACCGCTGTTCGATTTTTATACAAAATCAGCTTATTTTGAATATTCTTAGGCCATACGCAAAAGACCGTGAAAGTTGGCGCAGTCTAGGAGAGGCCTATGTCCAGCAGTGGACTGCAATAGGCTAATATGATGATGATGATGATAAGCAAAATAAGGTGAATTTTATTTATTTCAAGCCATTGGAGTTTTATCATTATAATGATTCTTAAACTCACCGACAGCCTCCGTTGCTCAGCCTCAGCCAACTTCTCCTCAATGTCAGGCAAGCTGATCTCCGGCTGAGGGGGCTGAAGTAGCCTCTGCAGGTGGGGAGGGGGGGAAGCACCCTCCTTGCGGTTGGCATCGAACTCGTCCAGGGGTATCTCGAAGGCCACCGCTGGAAAAATATTTCCTGGATAATGGTTTTAGTGTGATTAGCAAGAAAACGTGAGCAAAATGGAATGAAATTGGGCATTCAAAATTAAAAACATGATTTTTTTAAAGAAATTGTAAAATATTACAAAGCGCGACAAAGTCTAGACACAATACACTTGTATTGGATGACCAAATGTCCATTCAGTTCTCAGAAAGTCATGCAAAGCGCCTTAATTTTGTAAATATGCAGTTTGATGCAATTTTGTGGCCAAACCAGTTATGTTGCCTGCTCATATAATCAACAGCAGCTATAATTGGATCAGAAAAAAAGACCTGACTCCTAACTAAAACATTTGCTTAAATATGACTAAGCACTGGGAATAAGTGTCTGCCAACAAAGTCAACACCTAATAATTTATCAATGCCTCTAAGTCAGACGAAATAATATAAACCATGCTGGTACTTACGAGGCTTAGGCTTGACAGGAGTCTCCGGCAGAACTACAGTAGGTAAACTGTCGTGGTCGTTATCATGGTGACCATTCAGACCCTTCACTCCATTTGTAGCTTTGCTATGCCCGTTCCCCGCATCATCTTGAGCAGGCACCACGCTGCCCGATGAGCCGCAACCCATTTTGTATCTTGTTACAAGATGATACAGTTCATTTCAGTCTTTTGTTCAGCATACCTGAAGATGAGATGTTTTAAAATACATTAGCATTTAATTACTATTGCGCAAGAAATCAACAATAATGGTGGCGTACCAGCGACAGCACGTCAAGATAAACGCTTTAGAACCTTAAACAGTTGTAATAGGGGTGAATTTAAAACAAAAATGTAAGTATAGTCTGATGTCCTGGCCACTAAACGCCATTACGTGCTCGATGATGCCATCCGATCGATTTTCTCTAAAAATATGTACTTAAATCCGTCTGTGTCAAAAGAAGGGTAATGTTTTTCGGTCGTGTGTATGTATGTATATACGTCCATTTCTTCGGCACTCCCTACAGCTTACACGGCTGGATTAGCGATGGGCGATTGTTCGAAAAAAAATAATCGAATGAATAGACAATCGACCATTCGAACTATCGAATGTCGATTTAGTCATTCGGAAAAAAAATCGAATAATAATCGACAGTCGAATGATAATCTATACCCGGCCCTTCGATGACTTAGATTGAATTGCCGCGACAGGACAGGAAACGAATGATTAATCGACGCGACGAATGACGATTCATTCGTTAGTAGTACGGCCTGCGCACTGCACGTTTCGGTATTGCTCGCCGCATTATCGAAGGATAATCGAATGACTGCGGTTGCTTATCAAATACATTCGATTACAGGGACCATTCGAATAATTCGATTAATTTAGTAATAATCGCCCATCGCTAAGCTGGATAGTTTTTGACTGATAGGGTATCGTTGCATTTGACAGAATTGTGGTACTGACATGGCGCACAACACTACACAAGCAAACATAATTAGTGAAGTACCCCGCCTCCTGCCATCTATGCTTCACAACATTGATACTTATCAAGAGTTATACGGTTGTATAATATCCACGTTTAAAGAACTATAAAGGTAAAGAAAAGAAAAGAAGACAAAGAAGAGACAAATAGAAAGAAAAAGAGAAAGGGAAAAAAAGAACTTATGAAGATATGAAGAATTTTAAAGAAAGTGGAATATAATACATTTCTCATTTATGGAAATACCAATGATGGTTTGGCTGTATGGCTAGTGCCGAAGCCGTTAAACTTATATTAAAAAAAAACATAATTAGTGAAAAAACCAAACACCCAACTGCAAAAATAATGACATGTTCGAAATGATCTTTTCACTGGCTTTCATTTGGTACCCATATTACTATGGTAAGGAAAAATCACCTTTGAAAAAAACCTTGACAATTCTGACGAATTCAACGACACCTCATATATCAAAAACTGTCCAGCCGTTTGGGCTATAAGGCGTGCCAAACAATTATATACATACATATTCTCGAAAAAAATAACCCTCCTTCCGCAGTCGGGTAAATAGGGGTGTTGTTTTTTTACCATAGCTATTTCAAAAATGCTTTAATTCGTGCAGACAGTTTTTTAAGGTTAGGGGAGGTCAGCTCAAAGCGGCCACCTTTACTTTGAGGTGTAAAAAACCTACTGAATAAAATGATTTTAGAAAAGATTTTAATACTGATAGGTAGAAAAAACATTTGTTCTTCATTGTACGCAATCCAAATCTGCAAAAAGTTGAAAATACATATATAACACGTAAATTACGAAAAGGTGGCAAAAAGCCGCTTTGCCCAAGGTGCCGCCCAAAGCGGCCATGGGGGTAAGGGCAAAGTGGCCAGTCCAGTAATGTATGAGAAATATACATTTTTTGACAAAAGATATAGGTAGTGTTCGAAAAAAGAAGATTGCCAATAATAGTTTAAAATCAACATGTATTTTTTATAAAACCTTTGGTGTCAATTACACATTTAAACTCTTAAAATTAATGGCACTTTTAATCAACTGTGTTATTAATAACTAAAATAAATATGTTTTCAAACTTTATGAAACAACAAAAATTGCTTAAAATTTTATTGCTATACATTAAATTGAGCCTTGTTTTTGATTGCTTGCGTCATTGTACTTTCGCCCCATAACCCTTTGGTAGTTTTTCATTTAAAATTGTTGACCATCTAAACAAAATAATCAAGTACTTATTATAATTCGAAGTATTACACATTTAAAAAAACCACCAAATATTTAAAAATCGTCACTGCACGCACGCGCTTGCAGTGACCGGTGCCGAATGACTGATCGGGGCGGGGCGGAAGGTTAGCTGTAAGACGAACCGGTAAAGTTCGTTATGACATTTAATAGAACCGTTTTCGGAGCCATGGCCGCTTTGCCTTCTGTGGCCGCTTTGAGCTGACTTCCTCTAAGTATTACTAGTTTTATAAAAGCTGATAGTCCAAGGGTAAAAAAAACATTTAGATAAAAAGTTAATATACGTGAAATATAGATTTTTAACACGCCATGCAATCAAAATATATGGGGCACTTTCAAAGTGACTCATAGGGTTTCGAGTCAATCTATTAAACGATATAGTTCTAGTAGAATTCCCACATGAAACTATCGAAGCCATTACTGTGCTATTTGGAACCAAAATAATTACCTTATCTAGTAGCTATTTGTCATTTGGAACCAAAATTGGTTGTTGATTTTAGTTAGGTGATATGCAGAGGTCGGAATTAGGTAGAGTTATTTAAGTACTTGCATCAAAATGTTGATATTAATGTGGACCTTCCCGGCATTTCTAATGGACAATACCTGTGGCCGACAATATTACAAATAAATAATACTAAAAACCTCAGAGATAGACAAATAAAACAAAGATAATTAACATACAATTTTTATTAGTTTACATTAATTCACAATACAAACATACATCTGATGTAATTGATGAAAGTTTGGCAATGTCGCACGTACAGTAGTTTAAATTGTGTAAAAGTAAATAACTTTTTAAATAAATTAATCTCGGGATTTGAGGCATATCCATAAAATGGATATGCCTCTCTTTCGCTGTATGAAATCAGTGTAAGTACATAAATAACTCTACCTAATTCTGACCTCTGGTGATGTGTCATTTGTATCAACTGCAATTTGTAATTTTTCAACTGACTGATTGTAATATTGTAATAAGTGGTTTAGATTTGAATTATAATGAGTGATCAAAATCTTTACAAACATTCGTAAATTGGTAAGTAAATAATGTTTTAACACACACATAATACAACTACGCATAATGTTTTGCGACATAAGATTGTTTTAGTCTCAGTTTTAGTGGCAACAACAGATCAATAGAACCTATTTACTTACTGTAAATGAGTTTAACTATAATGATCTTATAAATAACCACATCACTTCTAGAATCACCTACAATGATTAATTAATCTAAGCCTGGAGTACACTTTAGCATTATTTGACATATTTTGTATGGGAATTCTGTCAAATTAACCGTCGATCGAGGTTTACCGGCTGTTTAAAAATTGGTGAATTCGGGTTAAAATATTCGAAAATGTTAATTTCTTTCTATGGAATAGATATTTACAACTTTCAGTGCAATATTTTAGGAGAAACTGTCTAGGTAAGCGCCAAAGGAACTTATGGTAAAAAAAGAAAGAGAAACCAGAGTTATGATGTTCTTACGTATTATGGTAATCACTGCTGTAAAATGGTCATTGGTTACTGCACACACTAAAAGCACTTTAAACACTTTTAAAAATGAATAAATACCTCATTAGGCTAGCCTAATAAGGCATTTATTCATTTTCTAAGGCATCAGGAACATTTTGTTAAAATTGTTATAATTTTAGTAAATTATAACAACTTATTTACCACGGAAGTGGAGCGCCGGTGGCGTAGTGGCTAGTGGGTTGCCTCTCATGCGGGACTACCGGTTCGATTCCACGTGCCGCCATAAACTATTAACTTTTTCTGAGTTATGAACATTAGTTATTCCCCTAACCGAAGCTCTTACGGTGAGGGAAAACATCGTGGGGTAACCTGCACATTCAGGCGACTCAATGTGTAACCGTGATCCAAACTAGTCAGATTACCCTGTTAACAGGGTCGTGGAGGTCCAACGGCATTTGCTCCACTGTAATAACATGATCTACCATGTCGTGGACCGTGGTCCAAAGCGGACACTGGGCCCTCGCACGTAAGTGCACAACCGGGATAACGCTAGGGTGATGATGATTACATCTTATAAACGGTTTTATTTTAGACAAAAAAATTATATCACCACTCGAACCAACGCTCAACAAAACAACTCCACCGAATCGATGCCAAAACATCGGGGAAATATTCTACACAAAGGACAAGGTGGCACCTGAATATGAAATAAAAAGCTGAATAGAGACCCAATCCATTACAGAGAAGTAATCAAATTAATAGCCCTTAGGTTTTCCATCACGCGTTATTAAGGGTCGCATTCATTATCCCAGGCGTGAGGTGCCAAGTGCGTAAAAACGTAAAGAAAATATTGATCGAAAAGTGAAGCCACTTTAATGGCGTGAGGATGAGATTTAGCTGCCTTTAATACTTTCATGTTTCTTGGTATTTAGCTTAGACTTAATCTAAGCTGCTTAGTATTGTTATGTGTCCAAAACATTTTGAGTCCTATGCTTATTGACCGAGTGTGTGCAATACAAATCTCTCTCAAAGATATCGCTGGTTAACGGTAAAGGAAAACATCGTAAGGAAACCTGAACATAGTTGGCTAGTGTGTGAAATGCAGAAGGTAATGGCAAACCACTCCATTAAAATTGCCAAGAAAGTCGTTGTGTGTGTTTCATTCCACATAATGATCACGATCCTCGAATGTATACGACTGTGAAGAGAAAGTGTGCAATACACCAGTGCACTCTCTGTTCCTTCACTTTCAAAGTTCGGTTAGACGGCCAACATAACCGGCGAGAGATCAGGCTCAGGACCAACGGCTTAGCGTGGCCACCGAGCCAAGGCACCATTAAACTATTGCACCTAGCAGCTTCTCTAACAGCCTGACTGATTCCATTTCATTCGTCAAGGTAAAAGGCCACATTGAAGGCTAATACAAATTATGTAAGTATCCTAATTGTTCTAAGTTAATGCTATTATAATTATTGTTTTTTAAGTGATAAGCATTCACTGTGCAATCTAAATATATTATTGCACTTGAATAAAAAAAACTACCACCAGAGGCGGGAATCGAACCCGCGTTCCTCGCATACCGGGCGATTGCCTAACCTCTCGGCCACCCTGGGGTTGGCAGAGCCTGTCGAAATTTTCAAGTGCTTCTGAACGCTGTAATGCCGCGTTGCTTTCATCAATGTTATTGGGATTATACCCTCAACACTCGAAAGAAATACTATTGCAAGTATTTAACAATCGAAAGATGAAGCTTGCAAATAAGATAATTATTAATGCTATTATGCCACTTTTCTTTTATTACTTGCACGTAGTTTATCTAGCATCAAATAATATGCTGGAAATTCCAATGTAAGAATTTAAAATGTTAACATTTTAAGCTATCGTTTGCTGGTGAAAACCAAGGAGGCACCAAAAGTAAAAGAATTAAAAAGTGTGTCGAAATCATATCCATCATTAACCAAAGGCGACACCTTATGCTGTCTCACCGAAATCAGATGCTTTCAGTTAAGCCACAGAATAAGTACTAGTACCGTACAGAAGTATGACTTTGCAATGAAATTCAAAGAAATATCTACTCAATGTTGTGAACGATATGGTGTAATTCAGTTCGCCTCAGACTCAAGTACATTTTCGTGTAGACACCTACACCTACAGAAATACATTTCAAGATAATTTCATTCTTATTACTCTGGAATATGATTCATAATACACTAAACCTATTCCGTGACGTACTATAACGCAACGCGATAGGGTTGACTGCCACAAGAAGCTACTTACGCCATCTGGCGCATTTTTCTAGGATTTCTTTATTCATGCTCGTCCAACCAGCAACCTAGTGCCGCGCACCGCCGGTGAATAAAACGCGCGAGCGTGTCGCTGCCTGTTAGCGACATCCAACTTGTTTAGCCCCTTACAACGGGTCGCCGCGCGTAGGTACGTTTTTGCTACCTACGCGGGGAGTTACACAGGCCTGCTTAAGCGTAGTATTAGCACTTATTATTTGACTTTAGTGCTTATAAACCCAACTCTATGAACTCGAGACGGGAAAGGTGCCATAAGCTGAAGGAAGCCAACCATCTAGTAAGAAGAATATAAGAAGAAGCAGCCGCAGAGCCCAAAAGAACACAGAAATATAAATTTCCAGTCATGCCCCTTAATAATCTACTAGGTTTGAAACAATAAACTATTTTAAGGTAACTTCGATGGAATTATCTGCGATTACCTTTTTGGTTTTTACCAGACAGCCTACCAAATGGGCCTTATATGCTTTGTGTCAGGAAATATAGCGGTCTGGAGCTTTACCCAGGAATATGCAATGGCAAACGGGAGCAACGAGGTATTTTCTATGGCTAATTTGTAGAAAGTTGAATATGGGTAACAAAGCCAGTAAAATCACTTTTGGTTCTCAGGTGTCAATAGCTATTAGAACTATTTTTTGATCGATGCTGTTATGATACCGTATTTACCCTTTTTAAGATTCCATAGTCTAACAAGGAACCCTTACAGTTTCGCCATGTCTGTGTGTATGTGCGGTTTACTTATTTATTCTGGGGTTTAGCTCAGATACCTTTGGCATTGGAAAACTGCAGTTTCGCATGAATATGTATTGCAATCCTGCCTTCACAGTGAAAAATTTAATTTTGAAAAATATTTTTGGGGTACCTTGCCTACACGTAAATTGGGGATTTTTTTTCTCTCCACCATCCTATTGTGTAGGGTGTCATTAGATTAGTATTTTGAAATGAATCAGAGCGTGTAAACATTATTTTTTGATTTACCGTCTCGTTCGTGGAATATTAAGTTCTAAAGGGCTAATTTTTGTTAGAGTTCATAATGTCTATAACCCCCTGCCGGCTAAACGGTATGTGGAAATGTAAAAAAATACGGGAGTAGCATATACCTATAATATGAAAAGGAAAACTATTACAGATGAATAGGGATTGCTAATAACTGAGTTATCAAACAACTTCTACAGTGTAGATGATGTCGGTAAAGGAAAGTTTTTGTACGTGAATTTGTTACTTGTGACGTTCCAATACGGAATCCTACATTGCGCGCGGCCTCACACGCACTTGAGCGGTTTTTAGGATTCCGTAGCCAAAGATAAGAGAGATTATTGAAGATTATTGTATTCATCATGTATGTCAACACGAACAAATTCATTATGTCATTCACAGTCACTTTATTCTGAAACTACACACATCAACACTGTCTAGGCCCTAGACAGTATCCCTAGAGTCTAGGGATATACAAAACATAGTATTATTATATCCAAAATATCCCTAGACAGTGTTGATTAGTATATTAACTTGATAGGTAGATGAATTCATTACGTTTTAAGCTAATCAATGTATGAGTAGGACATGCATTACATTTTTTTTATTCTTTTATTCTTCCCTGCAGAACCCAGAAGATTTTGTAGATTAAAAACTTATTTTTCAAGACACAGCCGAGGCAAAGAAATCAGCGGTAACGTTTCTTCGGGTAATCAGGAAATATCGCGGCAATTCATCGCTTCCCCTCCTCCGTATTCCCACGCAAATTGCGTCAGCCATCTTGGAATCGTTTCACTTTTGTTTTTTTAAGGTGTTATTTTTAATTGCAATCTTCTTTTTGAGTTTCTCCACCATATTCATGCACATTCAAACAAATATTAGGTCAAATAATTTTTACGTTTGTTTCCCGCGACGTTTCCAGCGCACATTTCTGATTCGTCTGCTCAAATCTCAGATTTTGTAAACAAACATCCCCATTAAAATGTATATTGTTTTAGTAAAAAGTAGTTTGTTTCTGTCCAAGATCCCTCTTCTGCACCTATCTCCAAAGTTGGTCAAAGTCATTTTAATGGTTTACGAATGAAATGGGGACAGACAGATATACTTGATTTTCAGATTTCAAATAAGTATTGGAAAGATAGAGGTACCTAGTAGTTTATGTTTTAAAAAAAAAAGTAATGGAACATATTTGTTTCTTACTTTTACGCAAACTGTTGAACTCATTAAAACACAATGTTTCGGATTACTTCGCGATTTATTTATATTTTATTTAAAATCTGACGTTTCGGATATCAGCGTTCGTGGTCACAGGGAGAACGTTTGGAGAAGATGGTTGGAAAGTTCTACCGGAATGGGATTCTATTCTAGCAAAAACCAAAACAACACCTCGCACTGCAAGATCTCAAGACACGGTTAGCTCTTCCTGCGTAAATAGAAACGTAAATTAATATTAATGAGTGACGGTAGTTTTATTTTTCAAAACTTTGTAATTGACAAATAATACCTTAGTATCCCTGTGACCACGAACGCTGTAAAGTGTTCGAAACGTTTTAAATAAAATTTAAATAAATCGCGAAGTAATCAATAAAATTGTGTTTTAATGAAATAGTAATAGAAGGCAAAATAGAAGGAAGAAGAGGAAAAGAAAGGTCAAGGAGAGCATACACACAGCAGTTAAAGGAAAAAGCTGTCATGACTGAAGAGAGTTAAAGGTGCTGGTAGAGTCCAGAGAAGTGGAAATTGCTCCACCGACAAGAGCGCAGCTCTTAAGTTATGACTTAAAGAAATTGTTTCTATAAAACATTTTTCAGTCCCATATGTAATGATTAATAAGTGGATACGGTGCATTGCTCATTTGATAAAAGATTGATAGGTTCAAACGTAAACTTTGAAATACTTACTGCCGTACCCAGAGACGTCAATTAAAATTAATCCTTTATTAATTCTCATGTTGTCCTTTCTATTTTATTGATAAAGAAAGTGATAGGACGAGACTTAATCAAAGATTCAAATTAATTGAAGTAAGAAACATAATATTAATATATGTTAGTTGTGGACGTCTGTTTGTATTTCTTGGCAGGGACACTGCATTTTCATGGAAAACAACAGGTGCGAGAAATGAAGGTCAATTTATGTAGTAAGTCAGCTGTTTCTCAATAACAAACAATATAATAAATATATTTATTAGCCTTATGATAGGACGAATAAAGCCGCTATAGCCTAGGGAAAGTAGGTATGGTATGGCGGCCGCCCTGATTCCTAAACGAAAAATAAATAGGTATATTTTTGAAACGTTTTTTTTTAGAAATAACACCAATTACCTAGCCCCAAACTAAGCGTGAGCTTGTGCTATGGTGACTAGGATAACGGATAGAAATACTTAAATACATATAAACATCCATGACTTAGGTACAAATGCTCGTGCTCATCACACAAACATTTGCCCCTTGCGGGATTCGAACCCGCAACCGCCTGGTTTAGATGTCCGGTGCGCGAACGACTACACCAAGACGGTCGTCAATGTTGCCACGACAATTCAAACTTTATGCCGTTATAATGAGGTTCGAAACCAATGAATTCCAAAAGTAGTGCCTATTGCCTGCGAAATAAATAACTGTGGCCCACACTCACTAAAACATTTGCTATTTAAAAATAAAAATAAAGTACTTAGTTCTAAATTCAAATAAGCGATAAATCTAATAAATTAATGAAATGAAAATTAGCATTCGTTTGTATTCGGAAACGTTCGCCTTACATATTGGCCGAGTCCTATCCTGAACTACCAAAACGAACTCTATGTACATTTTTTTTACTGTCTTCAAATGAAATAACAAGCTCGTTACCCTAAAATTAAGTCTGAAACTAGAAGTATCTACTTACTTACCTAGACTTATTATTACTTATTAATTAGTATTGATTTTATATCAAGTACCCATCCACTAAACTAAATGTCGGTTCATAGATTTTATAGCCTAAGTTAAGTAGTCAAATGAGGTAGATAAAAGTAGAACTAATTAAGTCTCATTCTTAGGGATCCATTGACTTTTGATTTGTCAAAAAACACTGTACTCGTACGTCATGACATGACATTTTACATTGAATATGCAAATTACGATACGTAATTTTTGACGATTCATCAAAATATCTGAGTTGATTTTCAAAATTTTTTCGTGAATCTAAGTTTAAATGAGATGAACTTCCGAACACGATGCATACATAAACAAGCAGATCAGACACCACAAGATTGTGACTTTTGGAAGATTTGTACCTAGCGGGTCACCTTTCATGCGGGAGGTACCTGGTTTGATTGTTTTGGATGTACCTACCTACACTAGTTGTATCACTAACCGATGCTCTTACGGTGAAGGAAAACATCGTGAGAAAATCTGCACATTCAGGCGACTGAATGTGTACCCACAAAATACCGAGAGTAATTTTTGGTGAAACCGTGATCATGAGATACAGCCTGGTGACGGTTCATGAGATACAGTCTGGTGACGGTTCATGAGATACAGTCTGGTGACGGTTCATGAGATACAGCCTGGTGACGGTTCATGAGATACAGCCTGGTGACGGTTCATGAGATACAGTCTGGTGACAGACAGTCAGACAGCCGAGGCTTAGTAATAGGGACATGTACCCTACGGGTACGGTACCCCTAATAAGACGATACGTCAATAAACACGAACCGTCCTCGTGTGAACAAAAGCACAGTGGCCCAAGTTACCAATTAATAAAAAGCCGGTAAACGTAATTTTACGGTTAATTTGACACAATATTCATACAAAATATGTCAGACAATATTACAAACACTGTTTAAAAAATAAACACGTGTTGGTGAACCAGACCCTTAGCACTTTATCTACTTAACTGATAGCAAGCCCCTATTCTGATAAGGGTCTGCCCTTATGCCAAAAACCATTATTTAACGCTATTTTAACTATTGCTATACTAACCTTATACTCATAATAATAACTATTAGCATGTACACTCTACAAATATATTAACAGATTTGATTAATCAATCACATAATAACTGGTCTTTTTAAGGCGAAATTGTTTGAGCTATCTGATAGTTCACTTTTCACAATTTTCACTTTTAAAAATTAGTCATTAGGTCAACTTCTGTAGCACAATCCCTTAATAGGTCAAAGGGTTCATTCAATCACATACGCGTAATGGTGTCAGTCGGGAATCGAACGGGCGACCCGTGTAGTCGCGGCCGCATCGTCAACGCTACTACTCGCTTCGATTAATACAAATTTTATTTTACCGACCAACTAGTCTTTTTCAGTATGATAGCGGTTGTATATTCGGATGTCGACGATTTGATACTTTTTGTGTCATTATTAATACAACCGACAACTCGAACTCTTAGCCAGCTTGAAGAAATTTTGTCACTACTTTACAGTACAATAAAGTAAATTTGTACCTAATTTACAGCATTCGTAATTTACACAGGTAATTATAGAAAACACGCAATAGCAATTTGAATTTTCAGTCGACTGCAAGAATGATATGTCAGCAGTCCTCTCTAACATACATGATTCCAAATTTCGCTATGTCGATTTATACGTTTATTAAAATCATAAGGGCTTTAGTAGAGTTACCTCAAATTCGCAATCAATTAACTTACATATTTAATTATACACAAGAATAAGATTTTATAACTTTAATAAATCATATAATTTTGGAAAATTGAAGTCTCTACTTGCCTGTTTACTCGCTGAGTGTAAATGCAACTTATTTATAGTCCTGCGTAAACTTAACATCATAATTATTGTGCACCAAATATCAAGCAACATTGATCGCCGTATGCTTAGGACTCCAACAATGCTTACATAGAAATTACAACCAGCCACTATAAGCTTTCAGGCAACCCCTTGCCGCTACTATCAATAACAGGAAAATCTTACGAGTCGAAAAATGTACATTTTTTTGCCTCGAAAAAACATTTATTGTGTGGAATATAATACGTATTAGATGTTAAAATGTGGAGTAAATTTACTATAGTAAAACTTTAGTGTAGGTATGTAATAAGAATAATGTAATATCATTTCTCGTCTTTACTTACTAAGGTTTAAGTAAGTACTTAATAATTAGCGCTGTGCTGCGGACTCCTTCAAGTGAAGTTATTTATGCTTTTGTTCAAAACATGGTTAAAATGGTAGATAAATCAACTTTAGTGCACACCACACAGAGTGGACGGTGTCTGAAATATAAGTATGTATATCTTTTTATTAATGCGGAAGTGGAAACGTTAAACAATGACGTTGACATTAGCTGCAATACAGAAATGTTTGCGAGACTCCACGTCCAGTTGCAGAGGGTTAATATTATCTTGTTTGCAAAAGTAAAACAATGGTACAACTGAGACTTGCGATACCATCGTTGTTTCTGTTTTTCATAGCACAAAGTGCTTTACTTTGGAATCAGACATAGCAATTGTGGGTGATCTTGTTTAATTTATTTCATAACATATCACTTTCATACTGCATTGCTCATTACTGTTTGGTAGGCGTTAACGTCGTTCACTTGATTTGGTATTAATAAAAAAATATTATACAAAGGTCGTTCAAACTTTGCTTGACTAAAATAAAATATGCAGCACGACTCCATTCCCCATACATCGTCACCAGCTCAGGCAACAATCAGCGACCGACACCTACCATTGATTGCCGCTACATTATTCATACCCTTCCCCCCACTCACCCCCTCGAATTACCCTATAACCACTGTACTTAGACCTTCGTAGTGGCTCCGACTAAAGCACTCTTTAAGGCTTTAACATACTGAAAGTAAAGAGTATCCAGTTGTAACGGAAAAAGCAATTCTCAGTATCATAAGGTCCTAAGTGACAAGTAAGAAGAAAATTACACCATCATAAGTCAGATATAATTATTTATAAAAATATTTGAAAAGTTGGGATATTTGAAAAAGTTCCAAATAAAAGGTAAATAAATCTTTTATGTTTTTATCATATTGAAAACAAATTAAAAGGAAAAAACGAATCATCTTCTTGTTAAATCTTTGTCAATTTTTTTTTAAAGGATTACCAAGGATTGAAGTTGATTCCTGTTCCACTTTTGGTCTAAAAGTTTGAGTGCGACCCTGTAGTCGCCAGATGCTCGTGGGGCGTAGGCATGCTAGAAATGCATCAAAAATGACAATGATTAAAATGTATGGAATATTTTTAAGGAACACAAATCTTGCGAAACTTTAAAAAGAGGCTATGACAATAGTTAAAGTTTATTGCGCTGCTTCTTCTCAGCATTAGCCCACAATTGTCCCGAAGCAGTGGTAGGGTTATATTTATGTTGGGACGTGTATAAGTGCTTCTTGCGAGCCTATGTACAGAAATAAATGAATTTTATAATTTTTTTATACGTCAGCAGGGACGGGTGGTAATGCGTACAGGGGGATATCCTAACAGTGACGTGCGATTGGCGCTTCCTCGTCCCCCGCGCGTCTTGCGAAGCGCAGAAGGGTCGCGCACCAACTTGTCAGTCTATGCGCTATCTCCAGCGTATAGTGTGACACAGCCTCAAAGGCTCTACAGGTTAAATTAGGCTGGTCGTCCGACATGCATGCAGATAATTTCCAATCGATTTTAATAATTACAGCCTACTACTGTGTGGGTGTATGTCGATGTCACAATTTGAACTTTCGTTATTGTCAAACGGGGGCAGTTGGCTTAGTGGAAGTTGTCTAGACCTTTTTATTTCGTATTATTAAACACAATGTTGGTTTATTGGTGACACGGATGACATGGTTTTTATTAAGTTCACTTTGATCAGTAATTACTTTTACAAACAAAACTGGAACGGTTTGGTAACTGCACGGGTCCAGTTAAAAAAGTTTTCAGTTTTTTTATTTTCCGTTTTATTTAAAAAATATAACAAGCCTTGCCCTGCAAATGACGAACACCATATTTTATTAAGTACCTAAATATGATTTTCAATCATAGAAATATATAATTCCTACCTTTCTTTAGATTTCCAGACCCAAAGTTAAGACTGTGCCTAGTTAGTCATTTTTATTTCCAATAAACGGTAAAATATTTACATATTTCATTAACATCAAATTAAAAATACAAGTAATTAACTGACTTGCAACTGTACTAATATTTATTTATTCATAACACTAGCTGTGCCCCGCAGTGTTACCCGCGGCTTATTAGGAAAAGTAAATTGCGTAACTATAACTATTTACATTTTTAGAAGCAAAACAATTTAAATTTGAGCATCGGAAAGATCAATTGATGAATGACAGAACGGGAGAGTAGATTATACTGTCTTAAGTAATTGTTTTTTTTTGTCTCGGGTCGTAGAGAGCTAGAAATCATTTTACTGCAGCACATCGCAGTAAACAAAATTGCGGGACTTATTGTTATCTGCATAAATAAAAAGATTTCTTGCTCTCGACACACGCGAGCAACCCACGTACAGTTGTCCGCGGGAGAAGCAGGGGGTGCCCAGGTGAATGCCGGCTACTTTTAGACTTTGTCCTTGACTTTTATTTATCGTGATAGAGAAAGCCACTTTTAAAGGAAATTGTAGGCGTTTGAACTGGAAGGGTAAGTTTGTGGGTATTATAGGGATTCTGGGTATCAATACCGTCTCTCCTTTGGCCCCTCCAGTAAGAATGTTGGCCTGGACGATGTGCCTTCTCAGCTCTGTGATGCGTAACCTAGTTGCACACTTGCGTTGCACAGTCTGGGCGCGCCCAGGTTACGCATCAGTATGACAGGCACACTAATATTGAGTTTTAACTTGGGGGGCACCCCTGACAGGTCGAGGGAATGTAAGAACTCTACTGGGTATACAGTTGCGTCGTCAGTTGTCATCACCGTGTCTATTGACACGTAGGTCCTCACATCACCTGGAACTTGCTCTAATATTCTTTTTTTTTCTACCAATTCGTTCTTGGGCGCCATGATAGTTCTTTCGCACAACCACTCCTCGTTAGCCAGGTTTTCTTGTAAACTCGGAAATACCTCATTAATAAGGTTATCTGCCAACCTAATAACATTGCTAAATAGTCTGTCAAAGGTAATTTTGCCGTTAGCATCCGTCGGCATGCGACCTTCGCCGACCTCGAGAAGCGTTTGTGCGAAAAGTCCAGATTCATGATCATTGAAAAGCTAGACCCTCATGTTAGTAATCAGCTGTAAGCGCTCTACTTTAGACCACAACGACGAAGCCTTGAGGCATGCATTTATCTCGTCTGCCGCGGTCCTCCTCACATGCCCATTTCTAACAAACCTCCTATGATTCGTGAATATTATATTTTCAGCTCAGTAATTATTATTATTATTTTTATTATTATTTATTTTAAATCAGATTACAAGGATCCATAAAAGTTAGTAGTCACTTAGCCTATATTAGTAAATAAATAATAACTAAACTGTAATTAAATAGCACAGGATCCCAAAAATCATGACATGAAGTCGGATCCAGTGCTTTAAAAGGGGACAATCCACTCTGCTAGACATAATTTTTAGAATGCTGTTGGCACTACCTCGAACGCGATGGAGCAGTGAAGCCACTCTGTTCCTGATGATGGCGGAAAATCCATCAGTACGAGCCTCCGCGAACATACCGGAAGCGCTACACCACCTCGGCAGCCCCAACAACATTCTAAAACCGTTGTTGTACTGTATACGAAGGGCGTTGTATGCTTTCTGCGTATAATCGACCCATAGGCTGCAGGTATAAAAGCTCTGGCAGTAGGCCTTAAAAAGAGTAATTTTAACTGCTTTACTACATCTAGCAAACCTACGGGCCAACATATTGCATCTTACAGCCAGCGCCCTTCGTTCTCTCTCAATATCTGCGGTGTCTGAGAGACTACCCGAGACCCAGTAACCCAGGTACTTAAACTGGTCCACCCTGTTGAGCACTGCTCCACACATACGAACTGGGGGGACGCTAGCAATCTTCATACCCTTCGGCTGAAAGATGAGAAGTTCGCTCTTGTTTGTGTTGTACCTAAGCCCATGCACCCTCGCATAGTCCTCACAGACACACACTAGTTTTCTCAATGCACCGATTGAGGGACTTAACAGGACCATATCGTCAGCGTAACTTATGTTATTAGTAAAAGTACCATCTATGGAACAGCCTACCTTAGTCCTGCTAAGTCGCCCAATCAGCGCATTGACGTACAGATTAAAAAGTAATGCAACATCGTCGGTGTAAAGCATGCTGCCAGGGGCGGGTTCATGCATTTCCCTTGTTATGTAGTCTAAGCAGATGGTGGACTTATGGTGATAATAAAATTCAATACGACGAAAAAATTGTACACATTATAATTGTACACATTAAATCCACCGACACTCGCCACGGGCCGACCAGCGCGTCGCGCGTGGCGCTGTCATAAGCGTATGGTATTTTAAAACTAAGAGATCTCCTAAGATAATTATTTTAATTGAATGGTATAAAAGGCAATTATGATCAAAAGTAAATGCTTGTGAATAATAAAGTATTGATTTGGACAAATATGAATACAGTTCTTATGAAATTACCTTGTTAAGTAATGCACTACTGTAGAACATTTATTATTACCATAAAAAAGGTTATAGTAAGCAAACCTTAAGAGATAGATATATACTCTTGCGAACTTTTTTGTAGAACTATTTGAGACAAACATTTCTGCCATTCATTATGTTGGTGTAACTCTTACAATTTTTGCAGCGTACGCGAAAACAGCTCGAAAATTACAATTTTTTCTACGGCTTCATTAACACCTATCGTCATAACTTAGGTATTTAAATACATATCTTTATGAAATATAGCCAATGTATAAGCTAAATTTTTGTAAAGTTTCATCGAAATCCATTAAGTAGTTTTTGCGTGAAGAAGTAACAAACATACACACTCACACACTCACAAACTTTCGCATTTATAATATTAGTGGGATTTATTCAAACCGCTAAGTTGATAAGAAAAAACAGTATCTATACATATAATAAAACTGTAAAACCGATGCGTCTGTACATTGAGTATGTTTACCATAAACTAATTGAGGGTGATGTTAAAATAGTAACAGAATAGGAATCTACAACTTTTAGTTTTTTTGTCTTTTTGTCTGTTTGTACACGCTAATCTCCGGAACTACTGAACGGATTTGAATGATACTTTTTTATTATATAGCTATTGAGTCTGGGCAAATACTAGGCTATAACTTATTTTGAAGATCGGAGTACCTGACGTGGAACCTTAGCAGAACATTTAAACTAAGAGAGATATGAAAGCAGCGAAATTTTGTAGAATTACTGTAGTTTTTAAAAAAGATCAATGAAGTTTATTGGCACTACTTTTATATAACTTATCACTAAGGAAAGGGTAGGGAGGCCTTTGCCCTGCAGTGGGACACTACAGGCTCCACAATAATAACTTTACGAGAGTAGTCACTTACAAACCGACCTTTGAGTAGGCTAGGGACACAATAAATAAATGCTTAACCGCATTCATCTATTGCGGTAGGGAGGTTTTAGTCTGACTTTTTTCTAAACACTAAAACTAAAGTTAAGTTACCTATATTTTTTACAAACTAATAAAACTGCCTTCACTAAAGTAAACTAAAAGGTTAAAAAAACCTTTACACTTTTACTAAGAAAGATATGTACGACAAAATTAAATTTTGGATTCGGTGTCACTGCCATGCGAAATTTTCTTACCAGAGGAGGATGGCCAGGTACTACAAAAACAATACAAAAAAAGAGTGCCTATGGACCATGATTTTTCATTCCTCTCTTCTCCTTACGACATGGTAGACTAAGAGATCGTAATAGCTGGATGGCGACGAAAGTATAAAATAACTTGTATCATCGAGTCCACGCGTACGAGGTCGCGGGCAACAGCTAGTTTGTAATATTCATTAAGACGTTTAGTTGTTACACTCGAATGCCCCTAGAATACTTAAACCATTTCTCAAAAATTGTTCTTTATTTATCCTGCGTCCTTTAATGTCGCACAGTGTGCAACTTAACGCGGAAACTGAAAAGAAAGGAATATTGTGTAAAAAAGACAATTTTTGCGACTGCTGTGTTACGAATGCAGTAGATAAGGCAGTTCAATACGGAAAATTTTATGTTTCAACGAGTAATTCTTAATTATTTAAACAAACATAACCCGACTGTAAAATGTATTATATTTTTGAAATGGTATTTTCACTAGGTTTCATATGACACCCATATTGTTATTCATACCCTGTTTTACCTTACCCTATTGTCCGCAGTCTAACATTGTATCTGAGAAGGGAGAAATAAGAAAAAACATATTTTTAGACGGCTTCTCGATTGAATCAGAATGATTGATGAAAGACAATTGATAAAATATGATTATACACTTAGAAATAGTAAAAACCCTTGTGCAATAGGTACACAGTTCATATTTATTAAATAGGTACTTACTTTATTAACGAGTGTCTTTTTCCACGACTATTATTTTGTATAATAATAAAGAATATCTATTCTAGCTAGTTACCTACCCCTAACTTTATTTCTTCTTTTTTTTTAAGTGGCGAGCGAACATAATTTGACTTTATTTCAAATACCTAAATATAGTTGACTTAGTACCTAAATAGGCTTGACTCTGCATTTTTTAAACCACGTAATACAGATAACCATAACGATAATAATTTTATTAATTCATTTTTTCGGGTAAACTTACATAGTACCAATATACAACTGCCGCCATCTATTGGATGAAGTAAGTATTTATTCGTCTGCCCGTAGATTGCAAGTTACGAATCATTGTGCAAGATATCGATCAATTGCCGATCTTGCTTTGAATTTAAGGTCAACACCGCCAGATGGCGACATGAGTTTCAAAATCGTATATAAACTTTTCTAAACTATACATTTAATTTTTGTTTTGACTCGTACATAGATAAATACTCGTTCTTTATATTAAGACTTAGTGAATCGAAAAAACATGAAATTAAGGGGGTCCTGCACGAAATTGAGAAAATTAACGTTATTCCAAATCACTTGTACGATGAGCTGAATTAGTTGAATACATAAAAAAACTTATTTATTTTTACGTTAGCCTAATCATTGCACTAGGTCCTGGTCTTGTTGAAATTTGAAACAAGTTCTTTATGATATAATAAACATGACTTGTTGCTGATGATATCTAAGAGCATTTTTTTTCGAAAACTTGGTGATTTTTGAGCATGAAACAATAATTTGAACATGAAAATGTAAATTGTAATGATATTCCGCAGGTCCCTATCTTTCTTATATACACAAATAAAATATAAATAAGAAAATATGAACACTTTTCAGTTTTTAACACAAATGTCTAATGTTTTTGCGCATTGCGCAGAATAAAACTATTGTTCTAATTAAGTCATCAAGTCTAATACTTTAAAGCAAATGGATCTAATTACTAATATTGATAAGTTCGATTCTGTTTGAAGATCGTTTAGATTTACTCCACTTGCTTCGCGCTGCACCCCCTTAAACAAAAAAACACATTAGCACTTATTCATTATGCATTATATCTACATCAGTAAAACAGTTTAATAAAATACGATAAGATTTCAGTAGGCACTTACAAGAATGTTCTTCATTGTTGTACCTACAATATGATCAGTCTTGTTGCTAGAAACAATTTCGTCCAGACAACCTTCGGGTAAAAATCAAATAATGAAATAAATAAATAAAAAGTTTAATTGAATAAATATAAATAATTTAAACATACTTATTTATTGTCGGCTAGTAAAATAAGTGGAGATGAAATGGCAAATCACTCTATTAAAATTAGGAAAGTCGTTTTAGGGTTCCGAACCTTTTAAGGAAAAAAGGAACTTTATTGGATCCGTCTGTCTGAAAACCGCTAATTTATGGTTACATCGTAGGAAAAACCCTATGTTTTCAGAACCTTCAATACTAGAGTCGGCCTCGCATTTCCCGGCCATTTTTAGGGTTCCGTAGTCCGACAAGGAACCTTTATAAGATCGTTCAGTCCGTCCGTCCTAGTCTGTCACAGCAGAATATCTTCTATGTTTATGGACTGATTTGCATGTAACTTGTTCCGAGGATACTTCACATATAGATCTCATTTTTAAAAATACGAAAAATTAAAATTACCCCTTTTTAAGGGTACCTCTCCATACATGTAAAGGGGGTAATTATTTTTTTGACTATGAAAATAAGATTAGGTTTCCATACAACACTTTTTTATCATCTTTACCATTTGCGAGATATAGCCCGCCAAAGTCGTTTACACGGACACCGTGTAAACGACTTTGGCGGGCTATATACCCCCTGTAATTTCTAAAGTCTTGGACCCATAAACTTCAAATGACTCACGTAAAGAAACAGGCGCGGAAACTCTTATTTAAAATTGTATCCTGTGATGAATACTTTTGAAATTATAAATAAAATAAATATATATACTTTTTTCCAAAAGAACAGTATAAACTTAAAAAGATTTTTTGCCTTTACTGTCTAATGTTGTACGTGCATGGTACGGAACCCTTTGTGCCCGAGTCCGACTCGCACTTGGCCGGTTTTTTTAAATGTAATTAAATTACGAATAATATGGTATCATATACTATAGAATTGTGTATGTGGTATAATTATATATTCTTATTGTATTGTTCAAGTGTTAATAAAATATTGCTTTTAAAATTATTATGACTAAGTGCTGACCACACCTAATATTGAAACATTTCCACTAAACTGAACACTTCGAGGTCGGTGACCATTCACACTAACAGTTTTAGGCCATAAAAATTTATCGCATAGATTTTATACGAGTTTTATAAGGATCGGATTGCGAAATCGCCTTTCGCGGAGGCAGTCGGACCACGCATTTCCAAAAAGGAGAACATTAGGGGAAAACATCGGTTGGACGCAAACAAAAGGTCAGGGACCGATTAACGTTGGCTACTGGCACCTAAAATTTCCAAAATGCTGTTTTTTATTTATTTGGTAAGGGTTTGCTCTTGACTAAACGAGACGTGGCGTAAACAGAGTTCAGTGTAGTGCAAGTTCACCCATAAGGTTCGGCACTCCCACTCCCGACTGATGGTCGGATTGCTCCTAATACAACCCGCCGATAGATGGCGATAGCAGCACATTAACTCACGATATGTCTGTATTTCTTCAAAAGCAAAACCATTTAACTTTTTTAGAAGAAAACACGTAGATGACATCGCGAGTAAACTATTGAGTACTCATTAGATCAGACTTGACTGTTTCTTGAAATAGAAAGACACTGAACTTAATTCCAATAAGCCCTGTCGAAGATTAGGTTATAGTTCAGTCTCTCTCTTTCTTTGCTACACAAACATAAACAGGTTACAACAATTTAGAAACGTCAAATGAAGTGATGCGATTTCTTACAAGTTTTTGCGTGTTGTCGTCTAACTTTAGTCGTCATTGAATGACATCTCTACTATTGTCTATGGAATTTCTAATTTCCTTTGCATCTTAGAGCTGTTTAGTCTGTCGTTTCTAATCTGTTGTAGTCCGTCTCTTTTCATATGTTTTTCAAAGAAAGAGAGAGACTAAACTTAAATTTAAGGCTAGACAATTTAGGGCATATTGGAATAGAGCTCTCTACGTAGTTCCAGAACAACGTTAGGGCAGTTAGATCTGCTAGTAATATAATAAGGTTCTCCTATTCCGAATTTCGGCAACGTCGGCTAATCTTAACAGAGATAGCACACGCAGGAAATATTAAAATACACTAGTGTGTGAGCAATTTATCTCTACATCTCGTTTCCTTCACTCTCAAAGAACGGTGAGACGGCAGTCTGAGATAGCCGGAGAGAGATCAGGTGCAGGAGCAACTTTCTTGCTTTCTAAGGCATAGAGGTGTTACACCACCAACTTCCCAACTTCTAGAAAATAAATCCTAATGGTATGTCGAGTCTCTATTGCCCGCAAAAAAGAGTAAGTAGCAGGTAAGATAAAAGTTCGATGAATTTAAATGCAATTTTCTTTAGGAAAATTGAATCGAAATCGGATATGATGTGATACACAAATGCTTTCCCTTTCCCATGGAATTTCATAATAGTTTTGCGCAAGAGATATCTTAGTGCACCATTATATGCAAAATACTCAGGTGCACTCTATGTTTCTTCACTGTCATAGTGAAGGAACATAGGTATTTTGAAAACCTTACGAAATAAATAATAAAATAAACTCACGTAACTAACTATTTACTTTGTGATGGTAGCTATATACCTAGGTGCAATTTATTGTTGACGAATATCATACAAATCGGCGCTGTTGCAAGCGCCATCAACAGGGCCGTAATATCGGAGACTCGAAAAAAAAAGTATATGGTAGCAATTCCGTTAATGACTATTCTAATCATAATGACCATGAAAGTTTAAAACAGTATATCATACAAATACTTTAAATGAAATAGCAAAAGTGACCACAAAAAAGGTCTTTTCATATTTTAAGATCAAATTTGACTTGCTACGAATATTTGGTTACTTTTCGGTTTTCGGCTTATTTGGCAGCTTTTATTTATTATACTCAAAGTCAAAGTCAGAAATAACTCATTTAATTTAGGACACATATTTTAAATCCGACCCAATATCAGGATAGTGGCCCAGAATCAATATTTTATAACTTTTTTAACATAATCATAATAATAATAATAATGTCTTCCTAGCCGAATTTCGACCACGGCGGCCTATCTCAACAGAGATTAGCCAACTGCGCGTGACATATTATAGTGCACAAGTGTGTGCGCAATACACAGGTGCACTCTCTGTTCCTTCACTCTCATAATTCGGTGAGACGGCAGTCCGACATGACCGTAGAGAGATAACATAAGCATAGTAAGTAATTATGTGAGTAGGTAGAGGTACTAAGTTATGTTTGGGAACCGCAGTCAAAGGGCAATTGGCTGAATATTGACATTTCCATTCGGCATTCGGGGCAATTATTATTGGAAATGTTACATGAACTTTGTTAACGGTTTTGTTCGGGATAGTTTTGGGTCACGTTAGTTATTAGTGGAATTGCTATATCCGAATATTATAAGTTGTGTAGGTAAAGTGTTTGTAGGCTCTGCCTGCATTATTCTATTTTGAATTTCTAGAACTAAAATTAATGAAAATGGTCAATTCCAAGATTTGTTTAGTCTTCGCCATATGGTGTTAAGCAATCAATAAGTAAATATACGCAGTGTTCAGATAATTGGCGTATTTAATTATCTAATTTTAGTTAATTTTTTTTAAATTACTTAGCCATTTCGTTGCTGAAAAAACTAAATACAATTTTCGTTCTAATTGTAATAGTTAAAGCTTTCAGAACAGGAATAGTAGCGTTTAAACAAGCACCAGAAAAACAATGATAGATTTTAAAATAATTTAAATAAATACAATTCATTAAAAAGTTGCTTTAGCAGTGCAATCGCCATTGCTATAGCTTCAAGTTGGGAGCTAGACCTGCTGGCCCTTTTTTGTGGAAAAGGTGTTGAATAAATAAATAATTAATAATGAGAACTCTTAATTTATAAAGAGAAGTTAGTAAAAAAATCGTACAAACTAAATTAACACTATTTAACGAACAGACAACTATCAAAGTCAATAAAAGATAATAGCCTATTAGTATAGTTTGACCCAAAACTTTATATTGAGGTCGCTAAGTTGACAGTCACGATTCAAAACCTCAACAAATGAATGAATGGGAACAGGTAGTTCAAAACTAATATTAGATAGGTTATTAAGGTAAATAAGGTAGGTAAATAATATAATGTTAATCAGGTAAGACAATATACTTGTTATCTTATAATTATTTTTATAACTCAAGCAATTATTTTGCAAGTTTTTACGAAATCAAATTGAGTTTTGCTTACAAAATTATGTTACCTGATTATTATTGTATTAACTTGGTGATCCAAGTTTAAAGATAATCCTAATATTGTGCTTAAACTTACTGATTATTAGGATTGATATTTTAGCGTATTAGTCTAAAGCTAGCGCATAGTACGTGACAAAGCAGTTCAATCAAGCTTACCACTGAAAAATAAATTAGTTTTAGGTTAATTTTAATTTGCGTTTGAGGTAAATGATACATTAATTGACCTCAATAATTAGGTTAGTAATTATTATTTTGTAAATTTTAGCTATGCTTATGTCGACATATAAGATACTTGACAAATATTACTTAAAAATCTACTATTCAGGTTTTCATTACAAACAAATCGAGTTCAAGTTTAATTTATAGCTAATTAAACAAAAATATAACACAAAGCAATTACTTAGGTCTAAAATATATATTTTTTAATTTAAATAGTGGAAAATATTACTGTCAAAAAATAATTAATTACTTCTCGGTCAATAGGTATTCCACTCGAAATGTATTCGCATATAGTTTCCGTTAACTTAGGCATCAATGTGGTCATTTCTGATTCAACTGCTTTGCTCACTCATCCTTTTTTGGGGTATTCGCGAGTGAAAAATACCTTTTGGGGTAAACGCCCAACGGGTAACGGTACTCCTCTAATGAGACCGCTTGTCGAATTGAGAATAGACTTTTTGGGGACTTTTCGAATTTCCATCAGGTTTTGGGAAAGTGACGTAAGATTTGGTTGTTATTTTTAATGAATCATCAACCAGACACAGAATTTCAATACAAGTGAAACAAGTTTGTTTGCTAAACCACATTTTATTTGAGTGAAGTTAAATGATGTTCAGAAACGTACTAATATGGTTACCTAACTATAAGCGATTTTAGTTAAGTAAATAAATTATAAAAAACACTTTAATTTCCTTTTAGTTTCCGTAGTTTAACAGAAAATTAAAAACATGGCAGTAAAACGTAAAGTGACTTCAGGCTATACCTACTCGTAGTTTAGGCCAGTTTAAAAAAGCTTAGCAGCAAGGATTTTGTCATTGAAAAGATCGCGCGTCACAAATGTTACGAAAGTCAAACACTACGTATCTGGTCAAAATTAGTTTTACAATAATTAGAGTTCGGTCTCGAAAAGGGGCTAACCATATTTGGGGTCCTAAACTGCTGGCCAAACACCGCCTACGTATTTGGTGTCGAGAATTGGTCCCCAAACGTTTTGACTTGACAAAAGCGCTAAATAGGTTACATCACGTGATCGTTCAAGGCTCTTCGGCGGGTATACAAAACAATTTGAATGGTTTGTATGAAATCTTGACTTTATTATTGTTATTAAGTATTTTATAATTGAGCATGATTGATTGTTAATTTTATATGTATTATTTAAATTATTTATTATTTTACAGATTATTTATTATTTAGCTCAATCGAATTAATGACTTTATCTTTGACTTTTAATTATTTGACGGAAATGACAAAATACATTATAATTTTTGACATGTATTAATGGTGAACTGATTTTATTGCATTTATATTATTAAATAATTAATGAATTTAATTTGTAAAATTTTATAAATATAATTCACAAATACCTCGTTGAGGTCATAATGTAACTGAATTAACCATCCTTTTCCCTCTATGTATTGTCTGCTGTTATATTATGAAGTGAATAAATGAAATGAATATGAATGAATCGTCTTTTGTGATATGAAAAGTCTGCATTATACGGTTCATGTTTCATTTAGGTAAAGCCACATTTCCTGTTTATTTTGACATCGATTTCAATTAAAAAAAAAAAAAATTTTTTTTCAGATAAAGTTGATCCATACATTATAACATTCATTAAATAAATTACATCAATATAATTGCAATAAAATAACAACAACATGTCAAAATTCTATTCGAAATTAAAAATATAAATTACAATTCATTGGAAAGATATTATTATTATTATATTACAACCATTACATTAAAATATTATTCATTTAGAGGCCCCTTACCCCAGCCACTACTGGGACATGTCTGTCGCAGCAGTGCCGGAGGAAGGGACAGTCCAGTCTATCCCCTATCGCCTTCAGGATGACATTGGAGCTGGCCCGCACTCTGCGCACCATTGACGCGCACCGCTTACGCATGGTCGCGTGGAAGCAGGCAGTGCGCGCCTCCTCAAACATACCCGAGGCACTGCAAAGGCGGGGCAGCCCCAAAATCACCCTGAAGGCGTTGTTATTGTACAGGATACGAAGATCGTTGTAGCTCCGTTTATTATAATCAGCCCACAGGCTGGCCCCATAGAGTGATGTACAATAAGCTCGAAATAATGTTATTTTGACCGCCTCGCGCAAATCTGCGGGCTATCATGTTCGCTCTAACAGACAACGATCTCCGTTCCCGCTCGATGTCCACATTGTCTCTGAGGTCAGGAGTTATTACTTGTCCCAGGTACTTAAAGTGATCGACCACTTCTAACGGGACATTATTCAATAGTACTGGTGGTAAGTCCCCGGGACACTTGGTACCCGCCTTGAAGACCATGCATTGACTCTTCCTCACATTGTACTTTAGACCGTGTGCACTCGCATACTCCTCGCAGATGCGTATCAGTTTTCTTAGGCTACAGATCGACGCACTCAGTAGAACCATGTCGTCAGCGTAGCTCAGGTTGTTTACACATACGCCATCGACATAGCATCCGACACGCTGACTACCGAGAGACGATTAAGTCATTCATATATACGTTAAAAAGAGTCGGAGATGTTAATCCGCCCTGCCTGACGCCGCATTTAAGCTGATACGGATCCGACACTGCACCCGCCCACCGCACGCTGTTTGATTGGTTTAAGTACCAGTACTGGAACACGCTGATGAGTTCCTCAGGTAAGTTAATGCTTCTCAGCTTATCCCATAAAAGGTCATACTGCACCAGATCAAAAGCCTTTGATAAATCGAGGAAGCAGGCGTGAACTAGCGTCTTACGGTTTGTATAATATTTAACGGTATGCTTAAAACACAGTATTGCACTTTCTGTCGACAGCCGCGGTCTAAAACCGAACTGGTTATCATTAAGTGTCACGTATTCATTTAACTGTGCATTAAGCAAACCGTCAAACACTTTTGCTATGACAGTAGCAAGGGAAATAGGCCTGTAGTTAGTTTTGTCAGTGAGATCACCAGTTTTATTTTTCACTACAGGCACTACAACTGTCTTCATAAAATCAGCTGGTAAGTAAGAATGGCTCACGCACAGTGTGAAAACATGGCCAATACCCTCGCGATATGTGGTCAATACTTAGACCGTCATGTATTGCAGGTGCTCAATACTTAGACCGTCATGTCCCGGAGACTTACCTCGTGATATACTTTTTATGGCTTTTGAAACATGTTTGGCCAGAAACGCCATTGGAGCCACTTGATTATTACTATTTTTATTTGGTGGACAATTTTTTTTTTTTTAAAAGAATTCAATTTAAAAGCAGGATTTTTGTTTCGTGTTATATTATCGACCAGTATTTATGATTATATGTGAAATAGCTACTACTAGTCGCTGGCACAGCTATGACACGACAAAGTGGATACGACTTCAGAACATGCCACTCTTTCCGATACTGCCCAATTGGCTATTTGAAGTTCATGTAGATCCTTATCCACTTCATCTTCCCACTGCCACTTGAGAATTCACATTACTAGAATAAAGTATTCTTACATCCTTGTTATCATGGCGGCAGTATTTTGGTAGTGATACGAAAGTTAAGCAACCCACGACGTGTTCGTGATAGGATGGGTGACCATTCCGACCATTTATGTGATGTTTGTCATAAGCATCTGCGTGCTTCGGGCACGTAAGCAGTTGGTCCCGGCTAAAATCGGTTGATATTAGTTGTCAAGCCTAGTCAGAAGCCCTAGGGCGGCTTGCCAACATCTAACAGTAAGGTTGGCCAATAGCCTTGCAGACACGCCTCATTAAACCCTCATGGCTCATGCCTTCTCATATTTGTGGTGAGACGTTTACCCAGCAGTTTGATCTATATATTTAACTTAACATCCTTAAATTCAAGTGTCTAGATGCTTGAAGGGCCATCGTGGTATCGGGAGGACAGTCATTTCAGCATTACTTCAACTTACAAGATGACTCAAAAGCACCCTTGCCATGGCGGCCTACTGTCTCACCTCCAATCACTCTTAATTTGTATACTTCAGTCGTAACTCTACCTTCCGCCCTCTTGATATCGTTAGCATGCACCTCGCGAAAGTAACTGTTTATGTCCTTCCGGGGGTCCAACTCTGAAAGATATACCAGAATATTTGCAAAACTACCTCGTTGGTCTAGTGGTAAGGCTACTGTAAAAGAGGTCTTGAGTCTTGAGTCTTGGTCTGATTCCGGGTCGGGCCGAAAATATCTGGGTTTTTCTGTCTAGAATAACTCAGAAATAGCTCGGAATCAGGAAGTATGTCGTGTAGACACCACCGTGTCTCGGAAAGCACGTTTTGTTGTGAGACGGCAATACGACATTCAAAATTAGCGCGATTGACCCCCAGTCGCAGGACCAACGGCTTAACGTGCTTTCCGAGACACGGAGTTGTAACATCACCAACTTCCTGACTCCGAAGCTGCGTTTGAGTTGTTTCAGGACAAAAAACCCAAAAACAAATTTTGGTCCTACCCGGGATTTGAGCCCGTGACTTCATTGACAGTCCCTGACCACTAGACCAACGATCGACGGGATGTAACGAGTCGAAAACATGAACATCGGCTCGATTCCAATGTGTCCTTTCTAAGATTAAATTCGGTTCACTCTCTTTGCCTGCCAAACAAACGAAAAGAGACATTACTAAATTAAATCAAATTTCACTTACAAAAATTAATCGACTGTGTCATCCGGTGGGACTCGAACCCACGTCCCTTCGCTATCCGGGCGAGTGTTCTTACCAACTAAGCTACGGAGGACGTTAGTCAGTCGACGAATTTTTGCAAGTGCTTGCAAAATAATTGCTTGAGTTATAAAAATATAATAAGACATTACTAAATTATTCTGTCTCTTTTCGTTTGTTTAGTAGAGTAAACCTAAATTTAAGACAGGGCTCGTTGAAACAATGTCATCCAGAGTAGCGTCCCTAAACGGAAATGGCGCGAATATCGCGAGCGAATCACGCGCAACCGCCGGTCACGTCGGGCACCGTGTCACACTATGATTGACATTGAAATCGTACCATTTGGAACGAAAGTGTGTTATATGGGCAGGAAGTAATTTCTAATTCATTATTGATAGCTGGAGCTGGACTTGAGATCCGCTGTCCCGTTATTTTGTTATTATTCATGCATTAAATAAACTTGGTCTTGTGGTCAGCACGCTTACTATCCACAAGGTCGGACCAAAAAGTGTTGGGTTTTTCTGTCTTGAAATAACTCAGACACAGCTCCTGAGTCAGGAAGTTGGTGGTGTTAACACCCCGTGCCTCGGAAAGCACGTTACGCCGTTGGTCCTGCGCTTGATGTCGGACTGCCGTCTAACCGAATTATGAGAGTAAAAAAACAGAGAGCGCATCTGTGTATTGCGCTTGTGCACTATAATATCTCCCGCGCAGTCGGCTAATCTCTGTTGAGATTGGCCACTGTAGTCGAAATTCGGCTAGAAGGATATTATAATTTTGTTAAGTCAATATAGTAGTATAATGTTGCATTGTTATTTGCAGTTATTCCTAAATGATGGTCATTTCACTCGAGAGTTAATTTTAACGATGTTATTACATTGTTTTTTTTTTCAATTCAGATTTTGAAATATTCAAACTTTTATTATCTAAGGTACAAGGTATTTTTGTCATCCAAAAAGGTATCATCTAATAAAAAAAATACAATTAGGGTTCTGTGCCAAAAAAACAGTGAACCTCTGAGTAAGCAAAACATCGTACTGAGCACAGGTTCTTATAAATCCCATTACCAATCTCTTATAACACTATCAGCTGTTTGTCCTGGCCACGGGCATCGTAAAACCGACCTTAGCCATGATCCAGTCGTAAACACTAATAGGGCGTCAAGTGCAAGTGGCAGCCATCTCGCAAACAAAGAAGGCGAGGGAATCCCGCAGACACCACGTGCATCTCCTTAACAGCAACCGGCAGACCATAATTTTGGTGCCAATCCATAACTAAGGGACCAATGACTTACTCCAGTTACACAGCTCTCGGTAAGGCGGCAGCCTTATCAGGGCCTCGCTAAAGACGCTTTTTTAGTCTCTGGGGTTTTCTTTTTTGGTCTGCTAGGCCCCAAATGGCAGGGCGACGTTGCTTAAGGATATGAATGGGCGTGTTTGCGTATCGCGCTTGCGTGCTGTGTGAACGATCTGTGCTGAAACCGGTTGTTGGGACTGTCATTTGCTTATGAACTAGTAAACGTAAATAAAACATTCCGATTTCAATGTGTCTAAAATTAATTTTTAATTTAGGCTCTCTTCTTTTGCTAAACAAAGGAAAACCGACAGACTAATAATTTAGAAACGTCAGACTAAACACCTGTCAGTTGCTAACGAAATTATAGAAACCATAGACATTGTAATAACCGTAGTCATTCGATGAGGTCGAAATCACGCAAAAACTCGTAGAAAATCGTAAGAAATCGCATCACTTAATTTGACGTTTCTAAATAGAATGAACTTAAAATTAATCTTGGACAGGGCACATTGGAATCGAGCCCACTATCCATCCGTACTAATATTATAAATGCGAAAGTGAATCTGTTTGTCTGTTACCCCTTGAATTTAGTATAGAGATAGTTTAGGTAGATAAGAAGACAAAGACAAATCGAGATAATCAGCTTGTTGATGAAACTAGGGGGAGGACTGTCTTATTTACTAACATATAACGTAAACTTATGTGTATTCTTAAAAAAACATCTAGTAAACTTATTATGAATTCTACTGAAGCGATGTCACAAATAACTGAAACCATCTTTAATTACATATCTCGTTAAAAACCGCTAATTATTATTGGAGTCATCCATTCGACGTTGTTAATGAGCAACTCGTTTTAATTACACATCTACAAATAGCAATACTGTTTCTGCTAACAATTAAAAGATGTAATTAATTTCCATTAACTAATAATAGGCAGAAAAGGCTCTGCCCATACATTATCATCATTGTAGTATGCGGCAGACTATTATATTTTCTAAATTATAAATACAGTAATTATAATAAATACCCTGGTCGATCCAAAAGGAAGTTCACAAAGGGGCCTCCCTTTGTAAACTTCCTTCCTACCTTATAAAAAATTACAGGGGTTAATAACATATTTAGTATGGGCTAGTTTTTTCATTATAGACTTTAATGTTGGTTCCTTATTTTTAACCGTTGCTTTGACCTCAGAATAACCGCTTAATAGTCTTTGACATAAGCCGTTTTTACGCATAACTCGATCGACTCGAGTCGACACGACTTTGATAAATTTTTTCAGGTTACAAACTACAAAGTAAAACACGCCCATAGAATACATACTATCCAGACATACATACGGAACAAAAAGAAATGAAACACATGAGTGACTGTATTTGTCGTCCTCGGAACTCCCTGCGGATAGAAGTCCTCCTTCATAAATGTGCTTATGTAATAAGTCTCAATACAAACGAACTAAAATTTAATTCAAATTTTACTTGAATTCTTTTGTCAGTATTTAAATTTGAACGCCAATTGTATCCCAGTAGTATTAAGTAATCTATTTAATTAGTTAGTCGATCCACTAGTCGCCAGCAAGGTAAGTCTATGACCTGGCTTGGCACATGACATGAATACGTCTAGTAGCTTACAGTACCTATTAGTATTCTCTGACTAAAGTCTGTTAATTCTAAAGTAATTATTTCATCAACAAAGACCGAGAAAATGGTGTCAGTTCATTCTTCATTTACGTTTGAAATGGCAAAATTATTTTTTAGGGTTCCGTATCCCTTGGGATACGGAAAAAAACGGCAAAAACGGTACCCTATTACTAAGACTCCGCTGACCGTGTGTCTGTCTGTCACTAGGCTGTACTTATCTCATGAACAGCGAAAGCCAGACAGTTGACATTTTCACAGTGATGTATTTCAGTTGCCGTTTTAACAACAAACACTTAAAACAGAACAAAATAAATATATTAGTGGGGATCCCATACAACAAACGTGATATTTAAATACTGATTGTACAACATCACATACATTGCTCTGATCCCAAAGTAAAAAGCTAAAACATAAGTTATGCAAATCAGAAATACCGGAATCGAACCAATACCGAATTTTGGCTACGGAATCTTAACAGTAACTGTAAATATAGTCAAATACGCGGTAGATACTAATATATTGCAAAGTGTATTTCAAACACTTGTCAATAGGTAACACCTACCTTCTTGCCTTTATGAGAAATATAGGTTTGGACTCCCCTGCAAAACGTTAGAATATGAGGCTAAAATAGCCTTAGAAGATTGATTTTTTACAGCTTAAATGTTAATTTTAACTTGATACGTCCACGCGTTCCTGAGATAAAGGTCTTGATTGACAGACAAACAACAAGGTGATCCAATTATATTATTGCACTTGAAAAAATGACCACCAAAGGCGGGAATCAAACCCGCGTTCATCGCATACCGGGCGATTGCCTAACCTCTCGGCCACCCTGGCGTTGGCAGGGCCTGTCGAAATTTTCAAGTGCTCTGTAATGCCGCGTTGCTTTCATCAATGTTAATGGGATTACACCCTCAACACTTGAAGGAAAAATTCTATTGCAAGTATTTAACAATCGAAAGATGAAGCTTGTAAATACGATATAACAAGGTGATCCTTTATGAGTTCCTATTTTCCTTTTGAGGTACGCAACCCTAAAATATCTTTGTTTGTAAAATACACATCAAAGAGAAAAATCGTTATTTTATCTTCACCTCTCAGTCTGATATTTACCTCCCGGGGAGCGGGGAAATTAATCAAGGCAATTTTTACCCCTCAATTAGGTAATGCCCATCCTTTGATATGGATTCTCTTTGACACAAGAAGATTCATGTTGCGAACATTTCGACTTTGCGAGATGAAGCGTAGAGTCGGCATCATCTTGAGGTATACACAACCATCGCTGTGAGAACTCTTGCTAAGAGGACCGCTGGCTTAATAATAGTCCAGCTTAAATTGGAACTGCACATTTAACTGTTACTGTGTACCATTAACATTTTATGAGGCAGTGACACGTAGGTGTAAAAGCGAATGCAAAATGGTTGTTACAGAAAATAGGAAGGGTAATTAATTTGTCACATAAGAGCCTAATATGGTAATCTCTTTGTAAAATAAAAATATTTGTTCGTTTGTTGTTTATTTAACACTTAGTTTCAGCCTCAATAAGTAATAATGAAATTGTTGTTTCCTGAAAACCAAAAAAATATATAAGTGGGTAGGTAGGCTAGGCACTCACTGAACCTGGAGGTGGCCAGTAACGCATATATTATACCTTTAATCAAGCAATTCTAAGCTTCCGTCGGTAGCTTTCTTTTTATAGTTAAATATTAATATATAATAAATTGTTTCAACAAACACACCAATTACCTAGCCCCAAACTAAGCGTGAGCTTGTGCTACGGTGACTAGGATAACGGATAGACATACTTATATACATTTACAAACATCCATGACTTAAGTACAAATACTCGTGCTCATCACACAAACATTTGCCCCTTGCGGGATTCGAACCCGCAACCGCCTGGTTAAGAAGTTTATGGCGCGGACCACTACACCAAGACGGTCGTCTAAATCATATTTATTTCTTCTTCTTTACAGTTGTATACCTCTTGACTGAGGGTCGTGATCATTATATGGAATGAAACACACGACTTTCTTGGCATTAGTAATGGAGTGGTTTGCCATTCCACCTTCTCTATTTCACACACTAGCCAACTAGTGTGCAGGTTTCCTTACGTTGTTTTCCTTGACCGTTAAGTAGCGATAGTTTTGAAAAAGAAAAGTTTTTTTTACAAATTCAGTGGTACAGGCTGGGATCGAACTCATTATCTCACGGATGAGAAGTGAAGCTTTCTCCGCTTGGCTATCGCGTTATTTTTTATAATTCAAGCTAATTAATTAATAGTGACATATCGAAAGTCTATCTTGTAAATGCTATCAGTCTTCATAAGAAGCATGCATCGGCATTGGCCGTTCTTATTACATTCCTCTGCAACTTGGATAAAGTTGCTCTCATTAAAGCATCAATCTAAAATATTAATCATTCGTTCATCTGCATCACATTAGTATTCTCAAAACATTATAAGTGGGCCGTACTATCCGTGGATTCGTCAATTTGTCGCGCAAAAAAGCGCGTAGTTGCACCAAGTCCCACCCACAAGCGTAATAAGGGCTCCACTAGACGTCAACAAATCAGAATGCAAGGCACAAGCACACGACACATAGTTTTTTCCAGCTCGGAATCTTCCGTAAATTCCGACGGCGGCATTAAAATTGCGTAGAGGCCGAGTTTTTGCGGCAAGTGACGGTGGGAGTACATAATTGTAATTAACATAAGATTTTCCCGTAATAACAACGGAGACCGCTCGTAAAAGGTCGGGGCGACTTTTTGCAAGGATCGTACGCTGAATATCATAAGCTCCGTGCGTGGGCGCGGACACACGGGTGCATTTTTCTTGCATCTCCAAGTATAAAAGGATTGCGAAATTAAGGACTTCACTTTTGTAATGCGTAGTTAAATACTAAATTAACCAGAACTTTTTAAATGATATGTAAGGTTGCGATCATTGGACTGGCACTTTCATTGGACCGCTTCGATATTTTCGAAACGGTTTGATTTTAAAAATGTTGCTAGGCGTCGGACGCTTGATATTCGTCTTGGTTAGTCTTAGTTCTGCAGCGGGCTCCGTCACGGACGCGGGTCTGTCGCTGCGCACAGACGCTCTGCTGCACGCTCAAAAAATGTTTTCGCCTGCTAAACCAAACCATGTAAGTAGATATTCCTTAAGGATATTCATGCGTGTTGTTTAATGTTCTGTTCTTTGTTTATCAACGTTATTGATTCTTATAGAAAGGAATGTCCAAAAAGTATAGTTTAATCGTAATATTTGACCTTGTAAAACCATACGTAGTTGCCATCATTGAACCACCTCGAAGCTCCTCGATTGGACCGGTCCAATCATGGCAACTAATATAAAACCTGGATTTTAAAATGTCATTCGAGGAGTCATATTTTTATTTCGTTTCACATTAAAAAAATAGGTAGTAGTAATATACATTTTAAATAAATTAATTTAATTTTAAATGGTAGCGTGTGTTTAAAATATCATTCGAATACCAATGTCAACTTATTTTTTTTAATGTGAAATAATACATTTTAAATAAATAATTAATTTAAATTTCGATTGCCATGTTTGTGTGCTGATATAATTGTATTGGTAATAGAAAATGTATATAATAAATATTAAAATGTTCATTTCTTAAATTGCTGTATTATTATTTTGTCACCTTAAACCATGAAATTTCCGAGTTTCCATCAATGGACCGGTTGACTCATTTTCCTAAGTCCAATGACAGCAACAAAGTGGTCCAATGTACGTTCCAGTAGTCCAATCAAAGAAACCTTAACAATAATCATTTTACCCATTTATTGACTCTATTTACTATTTTAGAATTCTGAAACTTTAGATATTTACATAGGAATACAAGAGCACTTCAGTAACTAAATCACTTTTATTCCACATTGCATACATTCTTTTTTTAGCATTTAAAAAAAGTGGTCCAATCATCGCAACCTTCCCCTACTTAAAGGTTTTAAATGTAGATAAAAATAAATTATGTAATAACAATGAGGGTGGCATTATAGTTTGAGGAAATAAAAAACCTCTATAAATAAATAAAGATTTTAAAAAAGATTACAGCACTTTTTGTAGTACCTCGCTAAATTACATTTTCTATTTACACTTTTCGCACAAGTAAAATAATTGTTTAAATGACGGAGTCAACGCCAAAAACCTTCTCTTTCACTTAACTATGGGTCTAAAATAAAGAAGATACATCGCATCACAGCAAACATAGTGCAAGAAGAGAAAAAGAGATGTTTCAGATAAATGCAAGTGTGGAGTAAGTAGGGTCTATACACGTTTGACTACCCCACTTTGAGCTGGAGATCTCCTCTATTCCCTACGAAATACAAACTATTTTCGTAGTTCGTATGACTAACCTGACGTGCTGCCGACTTTACATCCGTCTTAGGTTAAACATGCGTATTTCTAAAATCGGTTTTTCATGACAGTTTTGCTGTACTGAACTTTTCAATGTTTTTAAAAATAAAATTAAGATAATGATGACAATAAAACCGCCTGTGTGTATATTTACTACAGCAGCAGCGAGACAGCACTACGCCGGTTCTCGTACACTTATCTACAGCTGATGTGCCGACTTACACTGGTCGACACGACGAAATATCCTTACAAAGGTGTAAACCAAAGCCACGTCATGATGTAAGCACTCTTGTTACAAAGTGCTAAGCAAATCTAACACCATGTATTTCATAGTAACACTTCTAAGTTACGTTTGTATTTTGATAATTCTAAGATATATTTAAAACAGAGGTAAAGTAATACTTAATATGATTATTTGGCGGCAAAATATATAGGTACATTAATTAAACTTTGCTTATAACTTTATCTTCGCATTCGAAATGAGGATCTGCTGAGGCCTACTAACATATTCAAAGTCGACTATCATTTCAATATTATTATTATTATAAAATATGCTCATTAAAATAAATCCAAAAGTTAGATATAATCTTCTTAGAAGCTTGTCCTGTAGTAATAGTGAATACAGGTTTACTGGCCCACTCTAAGTAAGAAAGAGAAATTTTGTCTATTTTAATATTTTCCGAACGAACGATGATTCCTCTTAAAATTACAGTCGGCAGCATATCAGGTTACCCATTACCCAGAAAATGGCGGTGTCAAGGTCAAGGTGGGGTAGTCTGACTGACGTGCGGTCGTGTGTAGGTTTGGTACTAAAAAAATCACTTTTTACCTTTTTTCGTGACAACTCGTGTGGTGTAAAGGCCATTTTCCAGGCTCGTACGCATGTGCCGTTTGGTTTTTGTCGCAACGCGATCGGACCATCTCATAATTTTGCCGTTTTTCTAAGACGCGCGTCGTAATTATTGTATCGATACTTCGAATGCGTCCACGTAGTACGGGGATTATCGGCGAGTATGGGAGAAAATACACTGAAGGAATGCCTCTAAAGTTTGATAGATATGTTCATTGGAGGACCCATGGATTTTGGAAATCACAACACGACCGTTTTGGTGTAGTGGTTCGCGCTCCGCACTATAAAACCAGAGGTTGCGGGTTAAAATCCCGGAGGGGCAAATGTGTGTATGATGAGCACGAGCATTTGTACTTACTACATAAGTCATGGAGGTTTATAAAGGTAACTAAGTAAGTCTATGCGTTATCCTAGTCGCCACAGCACAAGCTCACGCTAAGTTTGGCTAGGTAAGGTGCCTACTTTGTTGAAACAATTTATTAATTTTATGAAAACTGTGTAACAGTTTTACGACATTTTAAATTAATTAGCCGATGGCCATTGTCCAGTCTTCGTTTTTTTTGTTATTCAAATGTGATCATAATTTCATGTGACGAAGACAATCTAATTTTTTAGTTGTTTTTATTTTTATTTGCAAAAATCATGATACTTACACATAGCTTTTATTAATGATAAACAAGTACGTTTTGACTTTTCACTATCAGTAGGAAGCACCAAAACTTTATAGTATTTTATAGTATAAGAGATTCTACTGTCTTGAAACTGTTATATTGTCTTTGTAATCTAAATTATAAACTTCATCTTTTAAGTACTCCGCTCCCTGATAAAAATATTATAATAGCATAGACATTTAAAATTACTAACATATATTACTGACAACTACACTGCCTTTGGTTGTCCATACAGACACGTATTCTACAAGTTTTTCTATTTTATAAACGTGTTCCATGAGCTTCGAATTGAGCTATCAGCGCCATCTGTCTTTTTGTCTTAAATATTCAGAATACACGGTAAGAATCAAAAACATGGGCATTTTTGTCGTTGGAAACGCCGAAGCCTAATTTAATTTGATGGAAATGGGCATCCATTTGCAATCTAGGACCCAAACGCTTCGTGTGCCAACCAGTTGCACTGCATAAGTACATTAAGTTTGCATAATTCGAGCTTGGCTCTCCTTTTACAGCGCCCTGTGTAGAGTCTTACTTACCCAAGTCGCCGTCAGACGTTGAAATCCTGCGTATCTCAATTTGCCTAGTAAAATAAGTCAGTTGGCCTGCAATGGGTTTCTATAATGACACATTGTTGTTAATGGGCATAATACGCACTACTATGCCAAAAGGTGAGTTACGTGAAATCTTATATAAATATGAATAGAGGTTTATATTGTTTCTAAGATAGGTACTAAGCCATATTGGTATGACTTCAAATATAACAAAAACTTTTCTTAGACCTTTACGTATCATTTTCCAGACACAATAGAAAATTAATTGTTTTTGCCCGCGCGCGGGCCTTATGGGGCATTTGCTTTATTTTCTATCTGTTCTGTCAGCAACAATAAAAATTAAGTAGTAATTTGACTAGACGCATCGTGTTAGAGGCATGCTGTTAGATACAAGACTGGGAAAAAGCATTCAAACACACGTGTTTTTCCTATGTGTATAAAACAGTAAAAAGAATATATAATGAAACTAGTGGTTTTCCGCGACTTCGCCCGCAACAGTTGGATTTTTCATATTTCATTCCCCATTTCACCCCTTAATGTTTTTATATCGCGACAAAATGTAGCCTATGTCCTTTCCAGAGTCTCGAACTGTCTCGATACCAAATTTCATCTCAATCGGTTTATTGGTTTAAGCGTCAAAAGGTTACAGACAGACAGACACACTTTCGCATTTATAATATTAGTATGGATATGTATATCAAGCAGCTACAACAAAATAAAACAGCAGCTTTTTTACTTTTGCGTTTAGACAGTCTTATGCATGTTCTATGATGTTTTTTTACTAAAGTAAAATGTTATATTGTAAATTCTTTACACAATTCCTGATTTCAGAGTTAGTCATCAACATCTTAAAAATCATGATAATTGTATAGACCATTAATAGCATTCTTAATAGGTACCTACGAAATCGGACGTTTTTGCAACTGACTAAAATAAATATTGCGTTGGAAAAACGTACTTTGTACCATGGTAATGGAAGTATTCGCACAAAAAACTATTGCTAATTTATTATGTCATGAAAACTACTTGTTACTGCATATATAAGTATGAACTTATAAATATTCATCAATTGGCTGCTAAATGTTAAAGTTAATTAAGTACATACAATTTTATCTCAATAAGTTAACCAGTGTTTTAAGTGCAAGTAAGAATTGTCCCCCAAAAAAACCTCGAAGATCTATAGATTTAGCTAATTGGTGAAATTAAAAGGCCTTAAAAACATTCGAAAAATATTCGAAATAGGATACTTATACTTTCACTTCATCATTTCTACTAATCAGAAATATCTTACTTAGAAAGAAAAAAGAAAATACATTTTAAGAAATGGACATCACATACACACGAAACGAACTACATAAAAGGCACGAATACCAAACAAAAACATAGTAAAATTACAATTTAGGTAACACCAGTCGGACTGTGCAGTTGTGTGCCTGTGATGTCCACATTAAAAGGACCCCACTCAGCTTAGGTCATGACCCGCTAGGAGCCATGACCCTGGTTTTCAGTTATCAATGTATTATTAGTTAGTAGCACCGAGCACATAACTTATAGAGGCGAAATGTCATTTATTTTGTTTCAGAAAAATTCCGTCAAAATCCCTTGAAATTAATGCCTCTGTTTCTTGAACGCATTTTGTTAAAGAAATTCATTTATTTCTTTACATATTTTAAAATAAAGGTGCTATTTAAAAGATTGTTATCATATTTCATAATATCGACTTGCAAATATATGCTTAAAATGACACTGTTCGTATTAGTGCCAAGCTTTGATAAGTTTATTTTTGCTCTTGAAAAAATGACCACCCGGGGCGGGTGGGGCGCCTCTGGTGGTCATTTTTTCAAGTGCAAAAATATATTTAGATTGCATAGTGAATGCTTATCACTTAAAAACAATAATTCTTTGATAAGTTTCGCAAGAAAAATCGCGCTTATACTTCGCCTCTATAGGTTACGTGCGATGGTTAGCAGTAAGTTACTATTAATGTATTATTTTGTGAACCGCTAAATATGTGTTGATAACACGTTATGATTCGTGAATTCTATCGAGCGATTCGCGCACATTTTCCCGTATGAAAATCGTCCTTCAGGCGATCGACGCGCGCACACCTATTTCGGAGCGGACGCTACGGTTTAGGCGGGCGCGCGCCGGGGCATACTAATAGCTGATCACAGGGTGACATTTTATTTTAGAAATAAGGGGACTGTAAAATACGATACGCAGCGCGAGTAGGTATTTTCCAAAATGCTATCTGTTTCACAACGTTCTCCGGTGTCGTGCGTTAGAGAGAGTTGCAAGTCTGGGAAAGAAAAAATTACCTTTAGTTTTAAATACGGAAAAAAATTGTAAGGGGCCCCCTTAATCTTTTTTATTTTAATTTAATGATTTATTTTTGAAGTGAATATACATATTAATATTCTGTGAACATTTCAAGCGTCTACCTGTTGCTATTATTAATATCGAGCAAAAAACGGAAAAAAACACGTTTGTTGTATGGGAGGGCCCCCCTTAGCTGTTTATTATATTCTGTTTTTAGTATTTGTTGTTATAGAAGCAACAGAAATACATCAACTGTGAAAATTTGAACTGTCTAGCTATTACGGTTAATGAGATACAACCTGGCGACAGACAGACAGCGGAGGCTTAGTAATAGGGTCTCGCTTTTTCCTTCGGGAACGGAACCCTAAAATGAACGTTGAATGTTTAATGTTTACAAATAAGTTCATATTTGTTTTTATGTTCTATACTCTTGGCCGTCTTGTAGTAACTAGCGTTATATTATACCTAAAAATTCCTGTTTACAACCATGATAAGTCTCTCTGAAAAGCTCAACGTGGCCACCCTACGAAAATATGACGCTCACCACCAATTAAGGGCGCACTATTAAAATAATGTGCCCATACCGACCGGCGCATTCTATGAATGCTTAATGCAACATTTACTCACAATGGTTTTTAGTCGATTGTCTTAGTGGCAATATTTGAAACGATAATTAGTCCAGGAAAACAAAAGTGTTTATTTATATATTTTAAGGGATGTTTAGACGTGAATGGCCAAGAGCCTCAATTGGAAGGAAGTTGTTGTTGAATGGTTGCCTGTCTTGCAGCCAAATTAAAGACCTTCGTGTCTTCGAAGTCAAAGATGTCGCCATCTCTGAAGTCCTGGGTTAGATGCCCGGTCAGGTAGGTAATATAGAAATCCACACATTTTTCATCGTTGTTTTGTTTTTTAAAATTACTATAGTAGTTTATAAAACAAGTAATGCCTGATATTAAAAAAATACCCGACGGCTAAAATTATTAAAAAAGATTGTATTTTCACTAGCTTTCATTTGATACCCATATTTTTATGCTTGCCCTATTAACCTTTCCATTTTCAAAAATGTAACCTATGTCACTACTACAATTCTGACAAATCCAACGACACCGACCGACCTTGGGCTGTAGGGCTTGCCAAAGAAATGCGCATGCGCAACGTATGTATGCACATACGTTCGAAGAACATTATCCTCCTTCTGTCGCAGTCAGGTAAAAAAAAGGTGATAGAGCTTAAACAAAAAGTACAATAGCGTACAGATTTAAATTATACACAAACACGTTTTCCTTTGATTTGCGAACATTTTTGTAACTTAACGCCGATTTTTTAAACTGCCAGCACAGAATAATTAATAGGGTACACAAAAAGGTACCGACCGAATATTTAAACAGAGACTAACTTAAATTAATAGGTATATTAGGTAATTCAATAAGACATTAACAGATGAAATGACTTCATTTTGAAATTAGTCATGTCGTATTTCATTCGACGAACATTTCATAAATGACTATTGTCAAATTAGCCCTAAAAATAAAAATGTACTCCAATAGATGTACATAATAAATATTGTTCTTTATCGTAATTGGCAGATATACATGAGGCAGCGAAGCTTAGAATCTGGTCTAAACATATTTTTCTACAGCCTTTTAGAGTCGATATCCTTGGCTCATGGCTATCAACATGTGTTAACATTTATAGCTATTGCACCATTTATTTTGATGTTATGATAATGGAATGCATAACCTAACTAGTGGTTTCCCGCGACTTCGCCCGCAAAAGTTGGATAAACATTCCATATAAATTTTCATCTGCCATTTCACCCCCTTAATGTTTTTATATCGCGATGAAATGTAGCCTATGTCCTTTCCAGGGTCTCGAACTGTCTCCATACCAAATTTCATCTCAATCGGTTCAGTGGTTTAAGCGTCAAGAGGTAACAGACAGACAGACAGACAGACACACTTTCGCATTTATAATATTAGTATGGATGTACTTACAGTAGATAATGAGATACCTACACAAATGAGTAAGCACATAAGAGTTGTAAAAAAACATCAAATCTTTTTTTATCAGGTATTTTTTCGACTGAATTTAATGATTCAAAATGCTTCAAAATGCTTGAACATCATACTGAGAAGAAATCTACATATTTCATGTATTATAAGGATCTTGACTAAATCAATAAATTGGTTGATAGCATATTTTTTATACCTACATCTTTAAAAAAATGTATGTTTTCTGGTTTTAAAATAAACATGAGCTCTGAAGTAAGGCAAACAAACCAGCAAGACGTCTCTTAAACTACATTCCCAGCTTATTCGATTTCACAATCAAAGATTCATAGACAAAACTTTTAGCACCAATCCGACCGGCCATAGAGAGGCAGCGAAATGGATGGCATAAAGCCTATCGAATCTATTACCTATGTATTGCATTCAGAAATTAGGTTTGCAAAGTGCACGAGTGACGGACTGACAGACCGATGGACGATAGCCATGTAAAGTCTACTGGTTGGTTTTGACATAGTGCAGATAGAACAGTAAGTCCAGTATTTGCTATTAGAGATTTTATTTCGATTCATCATCCCATCACCGTCCAGAATATGCCCTCTTATTTGTATTTGTCGTATGAGAGGTCGCCCTGTATCTCTGTTTGTACATATTTTATCGAGATAAAACATAACTTAGTGGTATTCGAATCCAATTAATACCGATTTAGAGATCACAGGTTAGATACCTGTAAATATAAAAAAAATACATTTTTGTGTTCAAATTATCTAAACAAAAAGTATAGTTTTAAGCAATGTGCTAAATTCGATTTTCTATTTGTTTTTCTACTTATAACCTTACTTATATATTCGCAGCATTTTTATACTGCGCTAATATTGGTAAATGATAAACAGCACTGAAATTTATCAAACAACGCTCAATTAATTAGTATTTACCATAAGATGATTCCGGCGTGTTAACTAAACAAGCATAAGGTTTTTGCGTTGATTTGAACTGTAATGATGTTACAATTCATCTTTACAGTCTTTTAAGAAATCAGGGCCCGTAGCTAAATGACAATCGTTCTGGAGCGAACTTCGCTATCGCCAATGCAATGTTAAAATATGTATGCAAAAGTCACGTGATGTTTCGATGGCTTATGCCAGTTTCATACATTTTGTTAGCGATAACGAACTTCGCTTAAGAATAAATTGCTATGGACCCTGATATACTCACGAAATACGAAGAGCGCTACACTAATCGAAGCGTAACTCTTGTCATACGGTAAAAAAACTGAATAATTTAATACATTGTGATGATGACTAATTCCGAAGACTGTCCGTCCAATTTGGGCTGTGGCTATGGTTTATACTAGTGGACGTTGTAAGGCAAATAGGCGGTTACTTCAAATTTGCTTTGCCACAACGATGGTGCTAGTCAATTATCACTTCAAAGACTTGCGAACAATTTACATATTTCATTATATGTAAGTCTCCGGTAATGAAGAAATAAGTAAGTGAGTAGGGTAAACAAAATCAATGTGGCAGACAATGCTCGCATATCAAATACTTCGTCGTTGGTAGGATACTTTTCTTATTATTAGTTTTATTTCATTGATTTTCATTTAATACGAAATTCACGAGTTGAAACAAAAACATTGAAAAATACCTCGACAATACCAATTCAGTATTTACTTGTTAGAAAGAACACATCCTCACGAGTACATTTGAACAAGACAATATTTTTCTATCTGTGTATGTTGAAATCCTCCATTTTTTCAAACACTTCACGTGCGTGCCCTCCATTATAATACCATTGCCATGTGTACGGCTTCGTCTACACTCTATCGATATATTCAGTAAGCCAGATACGCCACAATCTCTGTATAAATGGAAAACGAACGTACAACTGTTCGTTCCTGTTTTATACATGTCTGCCTCGTTGGTCTAGTGGTCAGCACGCTGGGTACTATCCACGAGGTCCCGGGTTTGAATCCCGGGTCGGGCCGAGAGTGTTTGGGTTTTTCTGTCTTGAAATTACTCAGACACAGCTCCGGAGTCAGGAAGTTGGTGGTGTTAACACCCGTGCCTCGGAAAGCACGTTAAGCCGTTGGTCCTGCGCCTGATCTCTCTACGGTCATGTCGGACTGCCGTCTCACCGAATTATGAGAGTGAAGGAACAGAGAGTGCACCTGTGTATTGCGCACACACTTGTGCACTATAATATGTCCTGCGCAGTTGGCTAAGCTCTGTTGAGATAGGCTGCCGTAGTTGAAATCGGCTAGGAGGACATCATACATGTAATAAGTTTATTTAGTCCCGAGTTAACCAACTTTTAAACAGTCGGTAAACATCTACGAGGGTCAAACTGAAAGTTCTTAGAAAATCAAAAACTGATTACATTAGCCAGTTATTAGTTTTATTATATCTTTTCAAAATATTGTCCATTGACGTCAATACACCGCTGCATGCGATGGAACCACTGGGAAAAGCACTTTGCCCACTCGTCCTTAGGGGTCTCTTCAATGGCATCGCGATACGCAGCCACCGCTTCTTCAGCATTCATAAACCGCTTTCCTTTAAGTTTTTCTTTAATTTTTGGAAATAAATAAAAATCACAAGGCGCGAGGTCGGGGCTATACGGCGGGTGACCCAGTAATTCAACGTTTGATGTCGCCAAATAGTCGATCGTTCGCTTGGCGGTGTGCGACGAGGCGTTGTCGTGGTGAAGGAGGATCCTACTGCGAGGTCGTTTCTCTCGAACTTTTTCCAAGACAAGTGGCAAACAATTGGTAGTGTACCATTCTGCAGAAACTGTTTTTTGATCCTCTAACACAATTGTTGCGAAATGACCTATCCTTCCAAAGAACGAGGCCACCATTTTTTTTCCCGCACTTCGATCTCTCTTCACTTTAGTTGGCAACTCCTCGAAAGGAAACACCCACTGAGCAGATTGTCTTTTGGTTTCAGGATCATAACAGTAAATCCAGCTTTCGTCACCTGTTAGTATGTCGAACACAGCATTTGAGTCACCTCCGTTAAATCTTTCAATCATTTTACGGCACCAATCCACACGATGGAGTTTTTGAGCCTTAGTCAAATTATGAGGTATCCACCGGGCGCAAAGCTTCCTGACCGCTAAATGTTCGTGGAGGATTTTGTGCACTTGACTCATACCGATGCCTAAGCTTGTCCGAATCTGCTGATAGGTCACTCTTTTGTCAGTCTCTATCATACGCCGCACAACACAGATGTTATTTTCAGTCGTCGCCGTAGAAGGCCGTCCCTCACGTACATCATCAGTGAGATTAGTGCGACCACGTTTAAACTCATTAAACCAGTTGTAAACAGTCGCACGAGATGGGGCTTCATCGTGAAAGGCCAATCGTAGTCTATCATAACTTTCTTGTTGACTTAAATGACATCGAAAGTCATAAAAAATCATTGCACGAAAATTTTCTCGTGTTAAATTCATTTTGACGTGACACAGACAATTTTCAATTTGCCGCCAAGTCGTAAAACAAATGACAAATGAATGAAATATATACTCAGTAATATTGGCAAAGAGTTCTATTTTCAAATTTTAGAATATTTTTTTTATTATATTGTTTATAAGTGGCCAGTTCTAAGAACTTTCAGTTTGACCCTCGTATTGATGGGTATTTTGACAGCATTCCCATACAAAATATGACAATTAATGCTAAACCGGTTGATTAAAATTAAACATGTGATGATGAACGCCAGGCTTAGTAGAGCTGCAGCACTGTCGATTATTTAATAAATGTTACAAAATAAAATACAGGGAAATTGGTTCGCTCTATACAAAACTGACTGCATCAATAACTTTGTAATTTTGTTATTATCACAGAATAAATAATGGGCTCAATTCCAATGCGCCTTCTCTAAGATTAAAGTCGCTCTCTTTCTCTATCAAACAAACGAAAAGGGACAGACTACAATAATTTAGAAACGTCAAATTAAGTGATGTGATTTCTAACGTATTCGTACAAGTTTTTGCGTGTTTTCGTCTAACTTTAGTAGACATCGAATGACATCCCTACTAAATTGTCTATGGGTTCTCTAATTTCCTAAGCAACCTAAATTAATATAGCCTGTCTCTTTCCCTTTGTTTGGCAGAGACAGAGAGAGACTGAACCTTAATTTAATCTTATCTTTATTTAATCTGCATTGGAATTGAGCTCAATAGCTATTATATTAGGTGTGACGCAATTAAGGAACTTTACATTTGGTTGTGAACTGACACCAACTTGGCAATTTTTTTACACTAATGTGAACATACTCTTATGAGACAGATGATTTTCCACCATGTTTTATGGAGGACGCACTCCAGCTGTATAGATAAGGAAAATTAAAGGACGCTTGTCGAACAATGAGAAATCGACTTAGTCGAAGTGAATTGAGGTTTTCACGACACGATTGTTAATATACAAATCAACATGGATATAATAATACTATGTTTTGTATATCCCTAGACAGTGTAGATGTATGTATATCATTTCTCAGTACCTTACCTCTCGGCATAATGATTTTTAGAGGCGCCTATAGCCTGGTAAAATTAATGTTAGTTTGAAGTTTGAGGGTAACCAATGATGTTAAACCTCTTTGTATTTTTTTATGGAAATAAGGAAATTAAAAAAATAAACAAACAAACTATTCTCAATACCATTAATTTCTACTTGGCAAAAGTACGGGTCAATTTTAAACAAAGGTCTAGCTGTGGTGAAATCTTAAAATGATATCTAAATTAATATTTGTAAATACGTTTCCTGAATTTGGTTTTGTTACCTAGAAAAATTTGATTATTGTAAAAAAAGAACATTCTTCCCAAAATATACAATGAAATGATTTATTTCACCACTTGATGATCGTAAGACCGCCGGCAGTCGCATAACAATAGATTATCTATTTGTGTCTGGAAACTTGATCTCTGATTAAGCTAAATGGTCGTTACATGTAAACCCTCCTTCATAATTAGAGTGATTCCAAGTCTCTAGGCGTTCAAAGACAAATGTTTCCACAGGAATTTGTTTTAAATTAGCTTAGTAATTAATGTTTTATGAGTAGAAGGAAAACCGTGTTACATTAAGTCCGACATCTTGAAAACCTACGACCTTCTTCATGTTTCAATGAGCAATGATTTAAAATGTGCAAATTTGTGTGTTGATAGCTAAAAAAATATAAGTTTAAAAAAATGTTCGTACGTATCCCTCTAAGACCTATTTTTAATGTAAAAATTGGTGTGTCGATAACTAGAAAATAAGGTTCGTACTATTAATTGGGCACCAGGTATTTTTAAATGACTGCATTGTTGGGCTAGTGGTCAGCACGCTGGGTACTATCCACGATGTCCCGGGTTCGAATCCCGGGTCGGGCCGAGAGTGTTTGGATTTTTCTGCCTTGAAATTACTCAGACACAGCTCCGGAGTTAGGAAGTTGGTGGTGTTAACACCCCAGTGCCTCGGAAAACACGTTAAGCCGTTGATCCTGCGCCTGATCTCTCTACGGTCATGTCGAACTGCCGTCTCACCGAATTATGAGAGTGAAGGAACAGAGAGTGCACCTGTGTATTGCGCACACACTTGTGCACTATAATATGTCCTGCGCAGTTGGCTAATCTCTGTTGAGATAGGCAACCGTAGTCGAAATCGGCTAGGACATTATTTTTATATACTTTATAGGCAATTCTCTTATATATAATAAACATTGCGTTTGTTGCCGTATTAGTACTCGTAGTAGTAGAACTGGTATTTATCCACCCGGGGAAAGGCAATGAAATGTGGCCAACGGCCAGATCTTGCATATTTTCACTCTTAGTCAAAGTTGGTGACGGCATGAGAGGGAACTCTTTAATATTTGATAAGTTCATATTTTCACTGCGTATTTGGTTTAAATAAAGCTTTTTATAATGTTTTTTTGCCACCGTAAAGAGTTCCAATCTACCTATTAATAAAACCTTATAAGTAATATCATAACTATCTATCTATCGCTAATGTCATACGTTGCTTAAATTATTATATGCAGCTCATAATGAGACCAACTAGGTATATAAGTACATAACAAGTTAACAGGAGAAGTACTTGAAAACTTACCTACGCATTACGATCATACATACACCCACAAATGTACATACATGGTCTAGCAGAGTGGAATATGTAATGCGAATACCTTATCGGTACGACTTGTCAAATGAGAACAAAGTTGCGGAGGAGTCGGTCGGTGTATTTTATATTTTTTTTATAAATGACTCACACCTTACCATGCGTCTATAATTGCGAGATAACATTTTTTTCTTTTGAAATCACATCGTAAAATTGTAAAATTCCGCAAAAAAAATGCAGTAACTATTTCTAACTAATTTTATATTTAGATTTTTTTAAGGAATGGTCTACAGTTGATTGGACCTATTAAATGTTCGTCAGTTTTAAGTTAAAAAGAAGGGTAAAGAAAGTAGACAGTTGCTTGAGAAATGTAATAGAGGGATCTCTTGTTTTTTTTATGCGGCCAAACAACATTGAAGAAAATAAATCGTCAAATTTGCTTTGTAATAGTATAAAGAGTAATAGTTTAAAAAATCTTAGGGGTAAGCAAGTAGTATTTGGAAAGTTCTGCTTAGCTTTCATTACCAATTTCAGTGCAAATTAACAGATAATGCAATAATATCGTAATAGCATATTACCATCGCTTCCCTGTCCTCTTAGGCAAGCAAATTATCCACAAAAATGCCGGCCACATTTTAATTTGACCGCTCCACGGATTTCTAGGTGTCGATATCGAGCGTTCATTATCAATCAGGCAAGCTTATTGGTCAGACGCCAGCCAATAACAGAGCACTTGCAATGTTATTAAATATTGCATAAAATACGCCATCGATCCATGCCAAATATCATACCACTTGGACAAGATCTATCGTTTTGAATGAATTATTTTTTAAATCGAACAATTCATAACGATCGAGAGATCTCGAATAACTGGCCAGTAGTAAAACACTTTGAATGACAGGTTTAGTTTTTGTCCGAGAATCGTGATCGTTCTTTTTTGAAAATAGCAAAGGCGGATGAGGTAATTCTTTGAGATGCAACAAAAAATTGTATAGCGCTTAACTCGATACAATTGGAAGGAGCCTTGTATTACGTGACTTCGCCCATGAAAATAACTGGCACTAATAAAACAAAAGCAAAAGCTTAAGCATAACGGAAAAAAAACTTTTTTATTTACGAAAAAAGTTATGTACTCATATTTTGTAACGCATTATACAATAGTATTTTGCGACTTAGAATAATCTAAGTTTGCGACATTGCCCGATTTGTGTATTTTGTTTTTATTTTTAATTGAATACCTATATTTTAACCACTTATAACAGTAGCTAAATAGTAAAACAAAAAATCATATTTTATTTATTTTATTATCAAAAACTGAAACGAAAAGGAACATTAATTAAAAATGTAAGAGAAAAAAAAAACACCGCCGAGGTATTGTTAAACATTCGATGTTCACAGCGGACTCCTAAAAGTTTACAATATCCACTTAAAATACTGACAGTAACAATTAATTACATTATAAATGCTTTAACATAACATAGTTCTATAGTAAATTGAAACTAAAACTCTGCAGCCTGCAATTAGGAACCACTTCAAAACTTTTATTATACAACTATTTTTTTTTTTCAAATGAATCAAAAAGTAACTGGGCCACAATTCGCTAAAAGAATGGCAATAAAACGTTGGTTGGTTTAAATCTGACATATCGCCTTACACTAGAACTGTCAAAACCTTGCCATTTAGCGGCAACTCTATTGACACTGTCTTAGCTGTTTTGTTTGGACTATTTAATTAAAAAACTAAAACAAAAATTAAAAAGTTACAATACCTAATATTTGTATAGATAAGTACGGTCGGCAGCACGTCAGGTTACCCATGTGAACTACGAAAACAGCTTTTATTACGTAGGGAATAGAGGCGGTCTCAAGGTCAAAGTAGGTAACCTGACGTGCGCCTGTGTACTTTTGTTTTTCATGTCGGCCAGGCCACAGGGCATATTTTTTTTATACTCCGAAACAAAGGTTAAATTAAAATTAATTAATACAAAACTGTAACATAATCAAATGCAACTTCTTGTTTTTAAATATGTAGTAAATTAATAATTAAAAATAGGTTTATATAGTTTCTTATAAGCACGAATCACTTATAAACTTTTTAGACAACTTTTAATGTATGTAAAGATAAGTTTGCCTTAAAACAATTACTTTTTTAGGTGTTGTTTTGGTTCCTGAATGATATTAGTGCAAGTCGGGACACTGAAATGGTCAAAAACACTGAAACGGGAAAAATGGTCAAGTGTGCGTACACTTGACCATTTTTTATATTTGACTAAAAAGTTTTGTATAAGTGAGAGTTATCCACGGTTAGGTAATTAGGTAGTTATATATTGCTTACACACTTATTCAACCCGAGTACGATTTTTATTGCAATATGCATTTTTTTCATCTATGAGGTAATTCCATACAAGCACAAATTAAATACTTTTAAGTGCCTTTACAGTTCAAGTACGTAAATTTAATATTTCATGTTGCAATAAAATCTATACTCTTTCCTTCGCCGGTATAAAAATATACTTGTAAAATTCACAAACGATATGCGATATCTACTTAACAATAAATACGATTAACATTCGAATCGCACATCTAAAGCAATAACGACACAACTCTTAAATTTTAGATTTTGATTTTGACGCTGCAAATGTATTAATAATATTAAGCTACTAAATAGCTTAGATAACTGCATCTAGTTCTTTAACCTGTATCCTGTAAAGGGCCAATTATATTATATTTATATTACAATTTAATTATTTGATTTGGCGTAAGTAAACCTGAGATGGTTACTTTTTAAGTAACTTCGTCAGTAATTTATTTGTGTCAAATTTCTAATATAAAACTTGTGTTAATATCTTTAATGTACTAAATTGACAGCTAAGCTTCCGCCTTTGTCCAGCTGCACTCTAAAATAAGATTACAAGCATTATACAATCCCTACAACCTTTTTGTATTTATACACACAAAATGAATTTACTATCGGGTTAATTACACCTTATCAATTTGCAGAGAGATTCACTTGGCAGACCTCAGATGATTTCAAAATTCGAATAGGTAAAATTATGTATGTTGAATGTAAAAAAATATTTCAATGGTACGTCCTAGAATAGCTATTTGGTTCATTTGTGCTTAGAAAATTACGCTGCGATGTGCAAACGATTTTGGGCTTTAGAGGTAAGGCGCACTTGTCCTCGATAGTACATGGATTACTTACAGTACGTATGTGTCATTGTAAGGATGTATCATTTTCAACCAGAATCCAGTTGTGACGTTGTTTGTCAGAATGTGCGAAATACAACTTTTAAATAAGAGAATTCGTAATGCTATTAACAATTATAATTCACAATTGGCAAGACAAGTTTTTTGGATCACTTCATGCAGTCTGCAGTATAATTACTCATAATATGCAAAAAATTCAAATATTCCGATCGAGTTTTATTTAATGAGTGTGACTGCATGAATAGATTGATTTACAGAAGCGAATGACTTCCATTTAATATGATCAACGTACTTGAATTTATTGTCAAAGTTAGTCGACAATTGGCTTGAAGTTCTTGAGATATTGGTTTTGGTTACAAATCCAATCATGCTTACTTAAAATTTCTTAAAACATTTTTGTTTAAGCAAATGTCATAAAAACCAGAAACCCTCAAATAGGTTATTTTATAACCTTTTTGCTTATTGGTTGTGGGATAATCTTATGAAAAGCCATTACTATGCAAAATATAATTATGTTACAGAGAGTATTTATTATTTTCACAAAATTAACTAATTCCTTGATGATTAATAACAATTTATTCATTCTTATGCCATTATACGTACAGTAATATCAAGTCCGAATATAAACTTTGGTAAGCAAATTTTTCAGTAACTTGGGTTTCCTATAACATATTTAAGCTATACGCCGTGATAAATGACAAGTGCTATCTGAAACAAAAGAAAGTCAAAATTAGTCTTATGAGGGCACTGCCTATTAATTACTCGTTCATTCATTCGCGGCCACAGAGGCCGCGGTAGAAAAGATCACTCCGAGAAGCGCGGATTTCCGAAAATATGTTTTGGTCAAAAGGTCTCAAGGGCCTAATGTTGGCACGCTCGTGCGTCGGTTACAGCAAGCGAGCGAACATTCATTCAGTATCTGTATAGGTATCCCACTATGTATCTGTATAGGTATGTACTATCCAAGAGGTCCCGGGTTCGAATCCCGGGTCGGGCCGAGAGTGTTTGGGTTTTTCTTGTTGTCGGACTGCCGTATCACCGAATTGTGAGAGTGAAGGAACAGATAGTGCACTTGTGTATTGCGCACACACTTGTGCACTATAATATATCCTGCGCAATTGGCTAAGCTCTTTTGAGATAGGCCGCCGTAGTCGAAATCGGCTAAGAGGACATAATTAGGTATCTCTGAGGGATCTTGTACGCTCTTCATGGCTGTAGAGATGTTATAAGAGCGATCTTTTGCACGGTCTAACTGCTTCAGGGAACACGCGGAAATCTTAGTGGGTAACATACAGTAACCTGAGACCCTGAGACATAACCTGCTGCGATCCCAAAACCACATATTTAGATTGGATTACTTGTTAAAGTGCAGCTCCGTCAAAAATACCTGAGCCATCGATGTGATCTTATCACTTAAACATTATTCACTTTTTTCTTATACATAATCGAATGAGCCGCACTACATCAGTTCAGGTTATTAAGACCCAATTACAAACCTCTTCACCCAAAGCCCATGTCACTTCCTCCCAGTGCTCAGGTCCTGAAGCTCACTGCTGTCATCGCTAGAGGCTCCCACTGGACAGCCGTTGGATGTGGATGCGGAAGCAGGGTTGCCAGCCATCGCCATCGAGAGGGGTATGGTTATGAACTGCGGCTGGTTTGATGATGATGCTGAAAATAATGGTCAATGATAATACAATGAGTACTAGGAGAAAATCATTGAACAAAATGAAGTCAATAGCTTTATAGTTTTCCAGTTTGGTTTTGGAAGAGTCTGGGTACCTTACAGGGTTGTTTGCAGAGTATCAAATTACTGATTCTCAACGCCGATCGGCGATCCGTTAAACATTAGCTCGAACTCTATGTCGATGGCGTCCGTGGTAAGGATGTAACAGCAGTTTTTAATTTCAAGTAGCTCACTATTCTACCACAACTCGATTGGCGCTATAACCGATTTGCAGAGTATCAAATTACTGATTCTCGATTCTATTGCCTGAAGCCATTATGGTCAACATGAAATGAAGCAAGAACTGAATTTAGCTAAGTAATACTTACCACCTTCTTGTCCTTGATTTGCTAGCCCCAATATAAAGCTATGTGGGTATCCCATTGCTAAATTGCCAAGGCCGAGGTTTCCGATGTTCCCAATATTACCAATGTTTCCCATATTAGCAATGTTTCCAATATTGCCAAGGTTTCCGATATTACTGCCGATTCCGTCTAGTCCAGCAAGAACCCCAGAGTGGTATAGCATAGCACCGCCAGGCAGGTCTATCTTGGGCAACAGTTTTGGGAGTGAAGGTTGGCTCGGTTTACTGCTGTCAGCTTCTTGGGTGGTAGAAGATGTTGATGCGTGAGGTTCAGATAAGTCCCTGGAAAAGAATAAAATAACTTTAGTTTTGCTTAGTAGGAGTAAATATATTCTTCAACTTTAAATTTTATTTCACTTTGTCAGTATGCTATGATTAAACCCCATATAATTTATGTAAGTAGATATTATACACCTTTCATTATTTTAAGAGAAATCACATTTATCTAAGGCTACCCTATGTGTGTTTTATATCTCTTACGTCAAAAAATCGTAGTGCGGATGACTCATTTACTACTCAATGGAACAGATAGACGTATATGCCATCAATAAATATAAGGTCGCTTTTTAAAAAGTGGTGAAATTTAAAGGGCAATTACAAAAACATAAATGAAACATTTTCGTTTAAAAAAACGAATTTCTTTATACGCTTGTTTTCGAGAAAATCGCAAAAAACTATTTTGATTTAAACGTAAAATAAAACACCCCGTGCAGCTTGCGTAGTAGTACGTTCGGTGCGCAGGTTCGATGTATCAATGAATTCGATAAGGACGCCACTATGCTCTCTCGCACTCCCACCTTACACGTGCGACTGGCCGGTGGTTCGCCTCACTCGCGGTCTGTCGGCGTAGTCAAACGCGCCGACAAAGGGGTGCCGCCATGCCGACACACGGAAACACGCGCCGCGGCGAACACGTGCCGAGCCTCGCGCCCACCCCGCTCCCGCTCACTGCTACCCCCGCCGCAGAGCGCACGCAGCGCCGAGAGTTTAGTCCGCATAAAACAATTCACTGGGTTGTGCGCACGCGCTACGTGCGGAACATTTCATCATGGCGTATCGGTATAACGCCCAGGAATACCTGAATATGGCATTGTTCTATGAAGAAGCGGGAGAAGTTTTGTTGCGGGCGCGGCAGCTGTACGTCGAGCGGTACGGCTCCATTGTACACACACGCACAATACTCGGAGCTGTGCAGCGTTTTCGGGAGAGTGGCAGCTTCGAGCCACGCCTCAACCTCGTGCGTCGGCAACGACACCCGGCTCGGCTTGAAGAAGAAGTGATTAATTTCTTTCATCGGCACCCATTGGCGAGCATCGCGGACGCCGCTCGTGTGTTTGGCGTGAGCAGATACTACGTGTGGCGGCTTTTGCGCGGACCTACAATGTGCTTTGGACCGACGAGTGCACATTTACGTGTCAAGGACTTTTTAATGTGCACAATGCGCATTATTGGTGCGAGTACAACCCGCGTGTGACTCGTCCGGACCACTTCCAGCATCGCTTCAGTGTGAACGTGTGGGTGGGCAGGAGTGATAAACGGAACGTTGCTGGGGCCCGTGTTTCTGGAGAGACTCAATACGGAAACGTATTTAAAGTTTCTCCAAAATGACCTCCCTGAACTGCTGCTGGATGTGCCTGTGTGGAGCCGAAGGTATCTCCACTTCGAGCACGACGGCGCGCCTGCGCACTTCAGCCTGCGGGTACGCGCCTACCTGGACGAGGCGTTCCAGGGCCGCTGGATCGGGCGCGGCAGCGTTATCCCCTGGCCGCCGCGATCACGCGATCTGACGCCAATGGATTTCCACGTGTGGAGTAGGGCCAAGGACCTGGTTTACGGGAACGACGGTCATACCATCCGTTCAGTGGAACAATTGTGTGCGCGAATAATTAATTCGTTTGATGTGATGGCCAGTGAGCCCGATGTGCTCGCTTCAGTTCAGAGGCATTGCCTCGATCGGGCTAGGAAGTGTGTACAAGAACAAGGGCGTCACATCCAGCATTTAATTTAAATTTTATTGTGTAAATAGGAACTAGTAAATATGACTGTAAATATCAATGAATTCTGACTTTTAAACATGCCAAGTTAATACAAAAATAATAGCGCCCTATTTTTGGTACAATTAAATTTAATACAAGGTGGTAAGATGATTATTAACGGTTTTATTGTCAGTCCAAAGCCTGAAAAAGTGTGATTGAAGGTCATGGTTCGTCATTGTACGTTTAAACAAAAAAAATATGTACCTAATAAACTGAACTTTAACGAAAACTGCCTTTTATTCAAAATACTAACACAAATCCCATATTAGGGAGCATCCATTGAATCGAAGCGAAGCAGTGTTAATTTGGTATAACATGTAATAATGTTAGGTTTTGTGAGGGATAGAATGCAGTCGGGTTGTTTTGAAATTAAAATTGATATTTTTAAAATGTTTACTTTGATTTGAGCAAATCTGCTTTGATTCTATGGAAATATTATCCTAGCTATTGAACAAGCTAAACACGCTTAATTTATCTGCATTAGGTAGATTTTCTGTCTCAGCAGAGAAGGTACCTATGCAGGTATCATGCGCAGCTAGTGAGTGAGTGGTGCGCAGCCGCGGTCCCCCCGCGCACCGCGCAACATGAATGAAATGAGGGAAGAGACGGGCACGATTGAAATAAGAGAGAGCGGCGGTAACATGTAGGGATGTTTCAGAGTAGACAGGATGCTCTTAAAAATAATATTTTTTTTTGTAAGGAAAAATAAAAATGAAAACTAGCACGTTTTTAAAAATAAAAATCATAGGGCACGGTTTATCTAAAATATTTAGAAGTTCTGTTCAAGTTTCACCACTTTATAAAAGGCGACCTTATATAAACGTAAGCAAAACCACGTGATGTTTCGATGGCTTATGTTAATTTTATACATTTTTATAGCGATAGTGAACTTCAACTTTCTCTTGAGAATTTTGAATGATGATCAATATTACCTAGTGCTGGTCTCCCTGTCCGGTTGTTCGTGCCAGTCCTGCTTGTGGTTTTGTGCGTGCAGTAGCTTCTCACTTGGCGACTCGGGTTCACTTCCGCTCTCATCTCCGCTGTCTCCGGAGGATGCTGGCTCGTCCTGCAACAAGAGAACATGTGTTTATTTATTTATTAGGGACAACAACAGTTAGTTTTGCTTATTGCGAAGCCCACACCATTATTCACACGTGTAGGTATAATGTGATACTCATTATTCTTACTAAATATTCAAAATTCAATATAGTGTGTCCGGATTTCGATCAGCAATAATTTAAGGCCCTTAAATTTTAGAGACAAAATCCTTATGTAAAAAAATGGGCTAAGTTTTGTAATAAGTACTACGCGTCATGTTCGACACTGAAGGATTTTTTCATTTCCCGACCAAAAACCTCAAGTCGAGTAAAAGTTGAAATGGCATTGTAGTGGAACGTATTGGTTGAGATCCTGAAACGTCTATCTAGCACTGTGGTTGGACGCAGATGGCATCAACACTGATCGCTTAGCGGCCTGAGGCTCTATGTAGTATGTAGGGTGGCAAAAGTCTGGAAAAACGAATATAAGTTTTTTATATTCGTTTTTCCAGACTTTTGCCACCCTTGTCATTCTAAACAGCAGCTGAAAATACAAAGTTTCATAGAAAGAGAGGCTGCACTAGTGGAAGTATTAAGTATTTATGATCCCGACTCTAGCCGTCCGTGTCATTCAAGCAGCAGCCGAAAATACGAACAAAGTTTAACAGAGAGGAGACGCTGCGCTAGTAAGAGCTTTCAACGCCAATGTTCGATGAACGTCCCTAGAGAAATGGTAGTGTGTACGGGCTCGAAAGATGTACACACAATCTCATAAAGTTTGAAGGATCGCAGTCGATCACGCTTCTTTGAAAAACTATGAAGGCTGCTGCTACAGCTGGTTACGGTGATGTAGAACTTATGTTTACATTTATGAAAAACTTGGAAATCTAGGATTAGGTTACGAGGGTCAAACTGAAAGTTCTTAGAACTGGCCACTTATAAACAATATAATAAAAAAAATATTCTAAAATTTGAAAATAGAACTCTTTGCCAATATTACTGAGTATATATTTCATTCATTTGTCATTTGTTTTACGACTTGGCGGCAAATTGAAAATTGTCTGTGTCACGTCAAAATGAATTTAACACGAGAAAATTTTCGTGCAATGATTTTTTATGACTTTCGATGTCATTTAAGTCAACAAGAAAGTTATGATAGACTACGATTGGCCTTTCACGATGAAGCCCCATCTCGTGCGACTGTTTACAACTGGTTTAATGAGTTTAAACGTGGTCGCACTAATCTCACTGATGATGTACGTGAGGGACGGCCTTCTACGGCGACGACTGAAAATAACATCTGTGTTGTGCGGCGTATGATAGAGACTGACAAAAGAGTGACCTATCAGCAGATTCGGACAAGCTTAGGCATCGGTATGAGTCAAGTGCACAAAATCCTCCACGAACATTTAGCGGTCAGGAAGCTTTGCGCCCGGTGGATACCTCATAATTTGACTAAGGCTCAAAAACTCCATCGTGTGGATTGGTGCCGTAAAATGATTGAAAGATTTAACGGAGGTGACTCAAATGCTGTGTTCGACATACTAACAGGTGACGAAAGCTGGATTTACTGTTTTGATCCTGAAACCAAAAGACAATCTGCTCAGTGGGTGTTTCCTTTCGAGGAGTTGCCAACTAAAGTGAAGAGAGATCGAAGTGCGGGAAAAAAAATGGTGGCCTCGTTCTTTGGAAGGATAGGTCATTTCGCAACAATTGTGTTAGAGGATCAAAAAACTGTTTCTGCAGAATGGTACACTACCAATTGTTTGCCACTTGTCTTGGAAAAAGTTCGAGAGAAACGACCTCGCAGTAGGATCCTCCTTCACCACGACAACGCCTCGTCGCACACCGCCAAGCGAACGATCGACTATTTGGCGACATCAAACGTTGAATTACTGGGTCACCCGCCGTATAGCCCCGACCTCGCGCCTTGTGATTTTTATTTATTTCCAAAAATTAAAGAAAAACTTAAAGGAAAGCGGTTTATGAATGCTGAAGAAGCGGTGGCTGCGTATCGCGATGCCATTGAAGAGACCCCTAAGGACGAGTGGGCAAAGTGCTTTTCCCAGTGGTTCCATCGCATGCAGCGGTGTATTGACGTCAATGGACAATATTTTGAAAAGATATAATAAAACTAATAACTGGCTAATGTAATCAGTTTTTTATTTTCTAAGAACTTTCAGTTTGACCCTCGTAAGATGCAAGATTGTCTGTCCTTAACTACGAACTTTAAAGCTGTGTAAATGTCTGCCGCGTGGCAATATGTTTATGCTGTTACCTTTAAAAAGGTCTAGTTCGTTTTACTCGTCTAAAGGCTGCCAGGTGCCAAGTGCCGTAAACTTGGTTACACAGAAGTGCGCAACCATGAAACCCAGTTGTGTAACGGCTTTGGTGGATAGTTCCAGACTCGGCACATTGTGGTGGCTTAAATAATTTGCCGATGGGTCTAGTGAAGGTGCACTGTGTGATTTAGGTATATAGAAGAATTTTCTACTTTGCAAAATCTTTTAAGAATAAAATCAAACGACTTCAAAGCTTATATGCTACATTTTAATACAGTGAAATAAAAAGCCGGTTGGTTGAAAATATTTTTCAATTCTTTGTCTCTTTTAAGCTGAACCAATGGGAGTCATCTAAGCTACTGTTAGAAATAGGGCAAACAAACAGGAGGAACTGAAGACAATTTTAAACAATAAGAGAATTTGATTAGAACGTGTTAACTGTTGCCGTGTCAGTATGGTCCATCAAAGCAGTATTCATAAACGCAAAACAAAATCTAAGCCACAAATAAATCAATTTACACTGTTCCTCAAACACCAACTTCCTAAACTCGACTTATTCCATCAAAAACTTTCGTAAACGTCAAAAGAAAAATTTAAACTTTTCATTTCCCGCAAAGAAAATATTTTTCGAAATTCACAGCGTACCTTTATAAGAGCAGGTGTGGCAAACCCGAGCTCTCAAAACATTTTAGTGAAGAAAGGAAAAATATAAAATACAGCCCACCGTTTACAACCACTTACCAACTTAGGGGAGTTAACATTTAATGTTGTTGAAGCGTACTTGTATTAAAAGAAGGTGCTAAGCTGATGTGTATTTTTAATATGATGGTGAAAAAACAGTGAGCGAAATGGACTTTTTATAAATTGTTATGGTCTGCTGTCACGAATATTTTGAAAACCAGTATAGAACAATATTGATTCAGTCAAGTAAATTAAAATAAATCACATAACCTCTCCAGAATGCTTAAAAAGGCGCAAATGAAGTCTCAATGAGAACTACATATTTGTGCCTTTTGGCGTAGAGACCAGGGGCTCTTGGGGCCCCTGTGCCCTTAGTTTTTACAAAGATCTTTGCAAAATGCTAATTGATGCTACTGGTGATCCAAAGGCTGGCCAGCTACCTTGGGCAAAGAATCAGTATTGCTATCCAGAGGGGCAATGCTACCTATTGGGCACTATTCCTTTCGGCACTGCTGGGGCTGATGCTTTTTATATTTTGTAAATATGTATATATATTTTTACATATGAAGCAAGGTAACTGAATGTATCCTGATTGCATATATTGATCACTTAAAACAAAGAGCATTTACCAGGTCAGATTTTGTTATCCGGGCGACTTAATAGCTCAATCATGTCAATGTATATATCTTTTGAAACTACGGGATCTTTGTTTTTCGTATGAGCCGACCTACCTAATTGATTTTTGATTGCTTCAAGCTATATTTATAACAGTTTTTCAACAAACGTGAGCCGCAAGCCTACCGCCGAACATGATTTCATTTTGAAATTACAATAGCTTTAACTATCAAAAAACCAATACATAATAGCTTAATAAACGAAAAATAACGCCAGGAAACTAATGTAAATGTATAAACAATCATCTAAATTTAAATTATTTGTCATTGCGTTAGGATTGTGATCGTAACGCGATCGTTTTCAAGTTCGACAATAAGTCTATTTTATTCAAAGGATTTAATCACTAGATAACGTACTGTGTCCCACTTATTGGGTCTATTCTAAGTTGTTTATTTATTTATCGGAAAACAAACAGCATTCATTTACACATGTATCGTAGAAGAGTGATAAATAAGAACAGATAAGTTATGCCTATAAGTTTTCACCAGAGATCTCTGATAGTATAAAATGAAGTCGCTTCCGCTGTCTGTTCGCTTAGATCTTTTACGCCCACTTATGCACGTCCGAATTAGCTATTCCGGACTTGTTCAAGGCCTATTATCTGAGTTGAAAGCCCACTTGCGCAAGTCCAGATTAACTAATCCAGACGCGCGCAAGTACTATTCAACGGATTTTAATTCAGTTTTCAGCAATAGATAGAGTTATTCAAGAGGAATGTTTTATGTATAATACATGCATATTGCATACGAGTAACGCCAGGGCATGTCGCTAGTCTTACAATAAATAGGTAGATGATATAAATGTGCATTCTTTTATGTTTTGTTATTGTTGCCAACCAATGATAGAGCGTATAAATAGAAGAGGATGTGTCATTATCGCGCGGAAATTGCTTCGCTCTTTTGCATTCAAATTTCGTACACATAGGACATTTGACACGTAAACGAACGTGTGGCTCATCATATTCGAATCGCCGCGCATTAGGAGACATGTCCACCTCTTTTTTTAATACACTCTTATTGTTGCCAGCACAATCTTTATCGCGAGAGTAATTTCTTTCGCACGCTGCTTTATCATCAAACTCGGAACGAAAATCTCGCATGTTGAGAGTGGCAACAATTTATCGCGTTTTCTGGCGAAACTTTTATGGCTTCGGCGCCTCAGGCGGAACGGGGGAGTATTACTAGGCAAAGTCGATTTCCGCCACGGCACAAATGAACGGCACGTAAGTAGGGACAATGCGAAGAGTCAGACTACAAAATTTTATTTATATATGCATTAGACCCAACGAACAACGGGCACTTTTATACAGTACTAGCCGAGTACACTACATTGTCCGGGTATCCCTCGATTCCCAAACTAAACTCCAAAATGGCGAACTCTTTGGATTGGAAATTCTCTAAAGAGACTAAGATGAAGTAGATAATACTTACGTGCGCGAGTCTGACTCGCACTAGGCCGGTTTTTTATTTTATTTTAAGCAAATAGCAAAATACCAAATTTTATCGATTTGCTTCAAAACCGACTGAGTTTCATTATAAAACTTACCCCCATAAATAAGGCATAAGGCTAATTTCCAAAATTCTTATTGCTCATCTAAACTATAAAAAGAAGCATTTTGCAAAATTTATATGTCTCCTATTGCTCAAAAAGGTCGAATCCTTCTTGCATTCACATATTTATTATGATGCAACTCTGGATTACAGAAATATAAATTTAAATTGAAAGCGGTTACTGTTCACACATTTCTTGTGGAATTACCAAGTAAATGGAGCAACGAAATCGATCGGTACCGGTAAAATGGGCCTGCCGGTAAACAATATTGCCGGCTATATAAGGTAAATTGCACGGATCCATTGCAGCGTTTGAAAAAATGATGGATTCCGTTTTTATGACGTCACAAGGGGACGTTACTTAGCGGTAAATCCACTGTGTTAGTAAATACTCGTATATCAGAGGTTTCCAGGGGCAGAGACCACGATGTAGGTGTAATAAAAAGAAACTTAAATAATCTAAACATAAATAGTTGTACTATCATCATCATCAAATTTAAGAGCTAGGCTCTTGTCGGTGGAGTTTTTTCCATTCCTCTCTGCTTTCCGCCCTTCTCTTAACCTCCTGATAAATAAGTCAGCCTATTAGATCCCACTGCTGGGAAAAGGCCTCACCTCAACTATGAGGAGGAACGAGCCATACTTCACCACGCGGGCTCAGTGCGGATTGGTGGAGGGGTGTATGTAAGGCAAGTGACAAACCTTACTGTCAGAAGTTATCAAGCCGCCCTAGGGCCTCTGACTAGGCTTAACGACTAATACCACAGATATTAGCCGGGACCAACTGCTTAACGTGCCTTCCGAAGCACGGAGATGCTTGTCATGGATGTCACTTAAATGGTCGGAATGGTCACCCATCCAATCACGACCGCGCCGTGGGTTGCTTAACTTTTGGTATCACTACCAAAGCGCTGCCGTCACTGCGCTACAAGCACCTCAACCTCCTGATACGACCCGACATTTATCTATTCTTTTATTTGCTGCATGTAGCTTATTCTTGGTCTTCCTCGCTTCCTTTTTCCTCCTATTCTTCCTTCTATTATCGTTTTAATAAAATTGTCGTGTCGAATCAGGTGGCCTAACATTCGTCCCCTCCTACACTCTATTGTTTCCATCAATCTCCTTTTTTCCCTAACCATAGACAAAACTTCTTCATTTATTTTCTTCTCCGTCCAACTTATACGCTCCGTTCTCCTCCAGCACCACATCTCGAAGGCTTCCAGTCTCTCTCTGTCCCTCTTTGTCAATGTCCACGCTTCACATCCATAGAGTGCTATACTCCAAATGTACACTTTAACAAGTTTTTTGCGAACTTTGCTTGATATTCTGGCCTTGAGCAGGTGCTTTTTTGCATTATAAGCTTGTCTCGCCATCGCTATCCTTGCTTTTATATCTGGTGTACATCTGGAGTCACTAGTTATCAAGCTACCAAGATATTTGAAGGTTTTAACCTGTTCTATTTTTGTGTTATTTATTGAGATAGGGCTACATTTTTCCTTTTTAGAAGCAATTAGTGTTTTTGTTTTATTTATGTTAATTTTGAGACCAAATTCTTTAAAAATAGTGTCCATTTCTGTAACCAGTTCTTCCAACTCCAATCTGTTTTCTGCAATGGCTGCAATATCGTCGGCAAAACGAATGAATTTAAATACGTCCCCATTAATTTTGACGCCCCCCTTTTTTGATTCCGTTATTCTGCGTATCGCACATTCTATGAATAAATTAAAAATTAGCGGTGAAAGTGGACATCCCTGCCTAACTCCCTGTCTTATTTTTGCCTTTCCGTTTTCCTCTCCTACTTCTATTACCGTTTCTTGGTTTTTATATAATTCATAAATAATCCTTCTGTCTCTATAATCCAATCCAGCTTCTTTGAGTACTTCCATCATTATTTTCCAATTGACCTTATCGAACGCCTTTTCTAAGTCGATAAAAGCTATATGTGTGTCCATGTCTAAAGTAAAGTTGTACTAAAACAAACCTAAATAATCTAAGAATAAAAATAAAGTCCAAATCGAATTTCGGCTACAACGGCCAATCTCAACCAAGTTCAGCCAATCGCGGGGGATATATTATAGTACACAAGTGTGGGCGTAATACACTGGTGCACTCTTTATTATTCACTTTCAATAGTTCGTGGAGACGGCAAGAGAAATCAGACGCAGGACCAATGCCTTAACGCGCTTTCCGAGACACGGGGGTGTTAACATCACCAACTTCCGACCGCCCGACTCCGGAGCTGTGTCCGAGTTATTTCAAGACAGCTAGAAAACACTTTCGGCCTGACCCGAGATTAAATCAAATTTCACTCACAAAAATTAATCGACTGTGTCATCCGGTGGGACTCGAACCCACGTCCCTTCGCTATCCGGGCGAGTGCTCTTACTAACTAAGCTACGGAGGACGTTAGTCAGTCGACGAATTTTTGCAAGTGCTTGCTATAACAGTGAACCGGCGTTCGATTTCATCAATACTTGGGGAATGTACTCGCATGTATCCAATGGAAATATTTTTACAAATATTTAACCATCAGTTTAGATGAAATCAGCTTAACTTATAATATTTTTATAACTTAAGCGATTATTTTGCAAGTTTTTACGAAATTAAATCAAATTTCACTCACAAAAATTAATCGACTGTGTCATCTGAGAATCAAACCCGGGACCTGTATATACCAGCAAGGCCCCAAATAAATTTTTAATTATTCCTATAACTTTTAGCTATTGGCGTGTCCTCATCAATAAACCGGGCGTCAATTCAAATATTTATTGTTTGTTTCCTCCCAAACTCCGTAGAATAAGAAAACTTTTCTAGCAGTTTCTAACTTCGGCCATCTCACTTCCAGTAGAGTTTGTCTTATAAGCAATTAGAAAGACATCTCCGAAGCGAAAACTTTACGTCTAAGGGTAACATCACACACTACCCGACCAAATAAACTAGACGCATTTTAAATGACGATGATAAATACAACGAAATTACCAATGGAAATTTAAGAAGCAATGGTGTTCAAATAAACTTAGGCATTACATCGAAATTGTAACAATACTGCTTTTACTTGCCTTCGGTATTTCGTTTTATTCGTTGTCGTTAGTCGTTTGACATTTATCAGTTGGCTTGGTCGAGTAGTAAGAGTTATGTGTAGCCTAAATAGAGTTTTACATGTTAAGTGTGAGCCAAATAAAAAAATTTTCTAAATACATAAAAAGGAAAACTGACTTAATGGCTGACTGACATAATATAAACGACTAAGAATAGAAACTTGAAATATAGCTCCATGCTCAAACGTCGACTCTGTATGTACTACGCCATGTCTGGTTTAGTCTGGTGTCAAGAGCAAACCCATATAAAAAAGTTTTTATGAGACAAAAATGACCATGGCAACGGCACGGCCGGTGACATGGTGAGAGGATGGCTTAAAAAAATTGAGCACGAATCACAGTAAATTATTCTAATATGACTTATTTTAACTTTTATTACGTAATTTTTTTTGTAGTTTTATACGAATATACCGACCTACAAACGCATGAAAAGTTTGCCAAAAGTATAGTGCATATTTAAACTATAGTGTGTTTTTGCCCTTATAAAAAGGTTTCTCAGATATGCTTAAATATAGAACGTGGCATAAATAAGTTTGTCACCTTGTCAGTTTATTTACGTTCCGAAAAGGCGCCGATTTTCGCGAAATTTAGCGGAAAATTCGGGTCAAAGATCACATTCACTTCGTAACCGACATTTTTCGAAGAATTCACTGACAACCTCTTGTCTTCGTCGTATTGTAATAGGATTTTTCGCGATGAAAATACATAGTATATTTTATATTCACACTGACTTATTTTTTTTATAAACATTTTCGTACGTATTCACGAGTATTAATAAAGAGAAAACGATGAAATAAGAATTTTATAAAATAACCCTTCTCAAGGCTTTGCTGTAGTTGAGCAAAAAAATAAGTCAAAATTTTATAAGTGACATTGACATGAACTAAAAAATCATCAGATGATTTTCAGTCGTAATAAGTCCAACAATACACCGTTTCTAAGTATACCTTTATAATATCGTAAGCGCTAGGAGGTTAATACTACAGACACGTAACCATTGATGTCTTTAGCTAAAACAGAAGAAAAAAAAACTAAATAGCCGATATTTTCCACTGTCACGCTTATAATAAATCACATCGGTAATTAGTAGTAGTATCCCGAGCGTATCGGGGCAGTACAATTGTTAATAAATACCAACAAAGGATGATTTCGAGGCCTGCGCGTACGCAGATAGTATCATGCAAGCGAGCGTTGGATCAACATGGATATGGCAAGAGAAAAACTGCTTATCTTTACTAGTATAAAGCTGAAGAGTTTGTTTGATCAAACGCACTGATCTCATAAAATACTGAATTTAAATATTTTTTATGTGTTGGATATTAAGCCATTTATTGAGGAAGGTTACAGGTGATACGCCGCTAAGAAGAAGAAGGGTGGAAGACAAGTAAGCTGTGTTGTTTGAGGATAGTGTGCGAGGTGAAGAGTTGCCGGACATTTAGGACTTGGCAGTACTAGTAGATATCGTCAGTTGGAAAGATTATATGAGTTTGAAGGTTAAGACTTTTAGGACGGCTCTTTAGACTCTTTCCAGATGGAAATTCTGTGAAAAGTGGTGTGAAAGTTTGTACGAGAAATTACGTCGGAAACCGTCTAGTCATAAAATAATTTCTGAATCTAGTTAACCTGGCACGTCCATATTAACCTCGTGGCGGTACGTAGCGTGGGCGTCCCTTTATCCGCCGCCGCACTAAATAATAATAACTGCGGTTAACTAACTACCGTTTAGCGCATTCGGCTTTCTTCTGTGCATCTGATAACTAGGAGAGACAGCAACGGAACAAAAGGTTTATATACAAAGGTTATAAGAACACACATAGGTAGAATACAAGAACTTCGTAGTTCTTAAGTTCTAGATACGTATTTAAAAGCGAATTCAAAAAAACTTTTATTAATACTTCGAAATCCTGAAAAAAAAACACGTTTTCGTGCAAAAATATGCGGTTCCTCTACGACTTTAGTATAAAAATGCTAATTCAGGATTATGAAGTACTTATATATTAATATTTGTTGTAATTATACATTCCCAGAATATTAAAACTTCGTAACCTATCACAGTGCATAAAAGAGAATGCTTACATTTTAACTCGGTTGAGGTTTGATATCGAATAGAATTGCAACATTTGAACATTATAATTTCCTGTACCCATAAGTTGTCTAGGAGAGATCGCTCTGAGCAAGGAAACTTTCATTAAAATCATCAGCACACCTGCATCTTGCCCTTATACATTCAGAATACGGATAGCATGATCAAATTAGCCCAATAATTACGTCACCCATCAAAGCACCACATTTTAACTGACAGTTGTTTTGCTAACCTTACCAAGAGTTTGCAAAGCTGCCATTTTGGTCGGCATTTGTTTTCTCGTGACGTCACGCTCATTACGGCACAAGCTGTAAATTAGCAACTCAACTGGACAATATTAGAGTTAGAAATAGTTTAGGAAGTAGGGTTTTGGAAACTAATTAGCAAACTAGATTAAATTGTGTCGATCGAGCTGTAGGAGGGATTGACCAAGTTGAAGTAACTACTGCTACCGTAGATCAAATGTATTAATAAATAAATATTGAACAACATCACATACATTGCTAAGATCCCAAAGTATGTAGCTAAGACACTTGGACACGCCACTAATGTCCTTCCCTAGCCGAGTTTCGACTACAGTGACCAATTTCGACAGAGATTAGCCGACTACGCGGGAGATATTATCGTGCACAAGTGCGTGCGCAATACACAGGTGCACTCTCTGTTCCTTCACTCTCATAATTCGGTGATACGGCAGTCTGACATGACCGTAGAGAGATCAGGCGCAGGACCAACGGCTTAACGTGCTTTCCGAGGCACGGGGTTACACCACCTACTCCCTGACTCCGGAGCTGTGTCTGAGATTTTTCAAGACAGAAAAACCCAACACTCTCGGCCCGACCCGGGATTCGAACCCGGGGCCTCGTGGATAGTACCCAGCGAGCTGACCACTAGACCAACGAGGCAGTCATTATTTATTTATATAATAATTAAACAATGACACAAAACGTAAAGGTTTTCGCGTATTGTAAGGCGTAAGTAGTACAGTCCAATCTAACCAGAGCCAAGTAGAGTTACCGACTTTACTGTTAGACACTAGTTTATTTATAAAATCAAACGTCTCGTCAAAAATTTATGACGTTTTGTTATGGTTAAAATAATTTGTATTTTAGCCGACTTCGAATAACTTTTTTTTTAATTTGAGAAACTCCTCCGTTCTCAAATCTGAAGAAATGTGAGCTTTCCTTGATAGCTTACATATTTTCTGATGGAGAAGCTTTCTATGATAAAAAGAGTGTATACACTTTCAAAATTTTAAAATATGACAATTATCAACGTAATAATATGCAAAGTAAACTCGTACAATATAACGCGTACAGCACGAAGGCGTTCTCTCTTGCTGGCGATAAATTGCCAAAGCGTCCACGGCTGCGCGGACGGCTATTAAAGCGATACTCTTCACAGGTGCGCGGGCGACGATAGATTGCTCCGCTTGGGTAAATTTCATTTGGGAACAAGCTTCGTAAAGGCAGAAATCCTAGCAGCAAAGCTGGCAGTATAATGTCAGTATTTGCGTCAGCTACTCGTACATAAAAAATGTAAAAAAGAAAATTTCGTTCGGGAACAAGTTTTGTATAAGCAGAAATCCTGGCAGCAAAAGCTGTCAATAAAATATCAGTTATTTCGTCAGCTGAATAGAATCTTTGACTTTGAGAGCACGTGAGACATTTGTCGATTCAATATTTATATACCTAAAAAGCAACATTTTCGGAATCTTTCGACATAATGCAGAAAATAATAAAGAATATAATGATGAATAATTTCAGTTCCAAAAGATTTTCAAAAAAATATTAGCTCGATAAATCCGTCTACTTACCAATGCGATCCTAATTACACCATTTTACTTGTAGTATCTTATATAGGATCCTAATAAGGTAAGTGTAGGAACCAATGGAATAAAAATATTATATTTATAAACCTCATTTTAAATAAACTGTAATAGTTTTGATGAGAAAAAAGCCTTTAAACCTTAACCTAGTACATTTCTTTATGTAAATTGAATTATTGTTTATTTTATCGTGTGCAATAAAGAGTTATTTATTTATGTATCAGAAAGTTAGATGCAAGAGACTTCAAGAAGTGGACAGTTCAAAAGGTTGTAAAAAATACAAAATTATTGAATCCTAAGAATCAAGCTTCCACTTCATGAATGGTCAGATATCATTAATATCATTTACTTGCATTCATTGTGTAAACAGCAATGAAAATTACAGACTAACTAGTACATGCAATGCAACTATAAACAACAACCGCCAGCATCCCGCTTTGTGTGTTTAACAAACACCTAACGCAAACATGTTTTCTTTAGTGGAAGTTTACATTTCCAAATTAAACTGCTGTATCAGCTAAATTTGTGTATTTTAAACGTAAGCACTTTATTATAACAGTGCACTGCAATTTGGACAGTGACAAGTCAAAAACATTTACAAACAACCAATGTAAATGAATAGATTATTCACCAAGGGGGTAAAGTGATGAGAGTTAACTCCCGAGCACAGCGAGGGAGTTAAAAGTAGAATCCTGAGTGTAGCGAGGGATTAAAGCTCGCCCAAGACGAAGACATGTCTATCCCCGAGGAGGATACTCTGCTTTTCACACTTCCTACGAGGCAATAAAAAATTTAGGTACTACAAAAAACTAATTTTATCTATATTATATCCTTTGTACTTTTCTTGCAGTTAATTATTATTAAGAATACTAGCGGCTTTTCAACTAATAGACTCCGGTATCAAATAAATTTCGTCTCTCGACAGTTTTACGAAAACATTGTTTGTAATTTCTTAAAATACATAAGTTTTTTTTCTTTATTTTATTTCTTTTTTTTGAAGCGTGCGCATTGTTTTCATGCCATTCGTGCTAAAATTCTTGGCTGCCAGATTCAAATTTCAAATATGTTCTCTTTGGTGCGGGACGGGCTAGTGTGATCATGCTTACGAACTCTTATTCGAAATTCAAATCAATTGCCTCCCTAGGGGCGTAATGAAATTTCATACAACATTACGTCCCTTGGGATGCAATGACTCACTTTAAGTCAGGTTTGCATGACGTGTAATTGAATATTGCCGAGTAGGTAGTGTGAAAAGGTTTTTAACATCCAATTGCGATAATCCCAATATACTTGCTCAAGCACTGTGTTATGGAATTAAATTTCGCTTACAAAAATTTACAGATCATCCAGTGGGACTTGAGTCCCACCGCATTTAATTTCGTAAAAACTTGCAAACAAATTGCTTAAGTAATAAAAATAATGACGTGTTATGGAAATCAGAAACAACGGTAGTTAAATAACACCCAGACTCGAGACAACACAGTAAACATGCTTTTCTTTACTGACCCAACAGGGGATCAAACCCGGGACCTCAAAAATCTCGACACCAAGAAAACCGGCATGCGAGCCACTCGACTACGGAGGTTGTCACACAAAATGACCAAACACTGGATGCGCAAAGCTGGAACTACCCGAACGAGAAGAATCGCAGCGATGCTATCTCATCGATGGTGTCCGATATCGTATCGGCGATCGGACGCGCCGTAATAAGGCCGAATTTGTTCTGGAAACTTTGCTACACTAACGATCGATTGCGGCTTTTTACTGAATCGATTTATACGTATGCAGCTACCCCTAGAGAGTAAGCAAAACATGTTCTTTTTGAAAGAATGGTACGCTTCTGAAGTCTATTGCATGTTGCCAGCAATCAAGTTGATAGCATCTGCTTCATTTACTCAAATTTAACACAACCAACTTCCTGACTTCCGATCTGTGTTCGAGTTATCTACAATCCGTCAAATGTCAATTTGCTATAACTATTTTTATATTTAGAGTGGTTCTTTGTTTAATATGTGTTAAATTATCCGTTGATGTTATATGAAGAGTGAAGACAGGTCCAAATCAACCAATTACAAATGTTTATTATTAGGCTGTATATTATATATATTTAGGCTATTCGAAACGCCTAAAAAACCTTATGTTGATTCTAACAGTTTAGCTACAATATCATTAAAAAACTCACATCTCTCTTTAAAATGTATACGTATGAAGATGAGGATTGAATGATTCTGATCTGACAACGGAAAACGTCCACTTATTTACTACTTTAAATACTTTTTTGCCATTTTAAATGACATTTTTGGACGTGCGTGGGGTAATTTTGTATGGAGCCTCGGGTTCCATTTTCTTAAAACGCTAATGTCGGATTCACATGCTGTAATTACCACCATTTGACGATTAGCTACAAATAATTTGATGTTTATCAGGGGGTGGAGATTAATCGAACGAATATCTTTTAATAGATATTAAGAAGATACTCGTTCCAGTTTCGTATCACTTTCAGACAATTTTAACACGTTGTAAGTTGGAATAACGAAACGGCTCGCGGCGCGCGCGCAACATTAGCGCGATTGACAGGAACACGCCGCTTGTTACCGGCAGATGCGTATCGCGTTTGGGCTACTGTTCTCGTATCGATGTGGAATTATACAGTCTTCTGGATGAGCCTGTGCACTCATTTTATAACGTACTTACTTTTTACCCGACTGTGGAAGGAGAGTTATGTTTTTCCAGAGTATGTATGTATGTACCTAGGTATAATTGTTTGGTAAGCCCTACAGCCCAAACGGCTGCAGAGTTTTTGACATATGAGGTGTCGTTGAATTTGTCAAAATTGTAGAAGCGACATAGGCTATATAGGCGTTAAAAATGGCACCCGCAAATGGAAATAAAGGGGAATGGGGATTGATTTTTCCCGTACCATAGCAATATGGGTATCAGATGAAAGCCAGCCTAAAGACCATAAAAAAATATATGTTTTGCAGTCGGGTGTTTTGTTTTTTCAGTAATGATGTTTGCTTGTTAGTGTTTTTCTTATTTACTTCGCTGGCGCAGCGACTGAGACTCCGCGCAGATGGGCTACCGACCACAGCCACCGGTAGCTAGCGAAAAGCTGTTAACATTTTTTTTAGCACGTTTTTAGGGTTCCGTAGTCCGACAAGGAACCCTTATAAGATCGTTCAGTCCGTCCGTCCTAGTCTGTCACAGCAGAATATCTTCTACGTTTATGGACTGATTTGCATGTAACTTGGTTCGAGGATACTTCACATATAGATCTCATTTTAAAAAATACAAAAAATTAAAATTACCCCTTTTTAAGGGTACCTCCCCATACATGTAACGGGGGGGTGAATTATTTTTTGAGTGCACCCCCTTGTGTGGGGTATCGTTGAAAAGGACTATGAAAATAAGGTAGGGTTTTCATACAATACTTTTTTATCTGCTTTACCATTTGCGAGATATAGCCCGCCAAAGTCGTTTGCACGGTGTCGCCCCCCTGTATTTATTAAAGTTTTGGACCTATAAACTTCACGTAAAGAAACAGGCGCGAAAACTCTTATTTAAAATTGTTTCGGGTATCCTGTGATGAATACTTTTGAAATTATAAATAAAATAAAAATATAAACTTTTTTGCCTATACTGTCTATTGTTGTAAGCTAATGGTACGGAACCCTTCGCGCGCGAGTCCGTGTCGCACTTGGCCGGTTTTTTTTATGATGTCGCTGCACACGGGAAGCGAGTGGCTTCCACTCGCGACTCAGTGTCCGCGACATGCCTATATGCAAGCCACCGGTAGCTGTGGTTGGTGGCCCATCTGCGCGTAGCCAGAGGATCTTAGCTTCCGACACCAGAAGTCGACTCTTTCCCATCCTGCACAATATTTTTTTAAGCTTGTTTTTCTTAGCATGAGGCAATTAAATAACGACAGGTTATGAGCTGCCATAAGCTGCTAACAAGGTTGTAACATCATATTAGTCTGATTTCCTGCGATGGTAATTAGACCCCATCGGACAGACTGAATTTTATGTTTATTTAGACTAATAAATAAAAAGACAGGAGTACCTATTTCTTACTGGCTTTTATCCACAACCCTGTTGTATGCCCTCTCTCCCAAATCAATTATTCTCTCTTATTGCTTTTCTACACTCCCCAAGGAGCCTACATGCAAGACTTCAGTTTTTTACGACCAGTAGTTTCGGCTGTGACAAATCAATATACCTTGACTTGATTTGTCCTAATTGTAATAATCAAGTTTATTAACCTGTTAATAATTTTTATAGAGATTTTGCTTAACGATTTTTTTTCTATTAACCGTCTTGGCTTAGTGGTTAGCGCTCCGGACTACAATCAACGGTTGCAGGTTAAAATTCCGCCAATGTTTGTGTGCTGAGCGGGAGCATTTATTTGTATCTAAGTCAAACATATACGTATAAGTATGTCTATCCGTTATCCTAGTCGCCATAGCACCAGATCACGCTTAATTTGGGACTAGGTAATTGATGTAATTGTTGGAACATTTGTGTTATTGTTATAAACACGTTTAGTACAAAACCACAGTCTTTTATTATACTTTGTTGATCTTGTATACAAACAAGTTTCGGATTTCAAAAATTCTCGCCATATTTTATTACTATCCCTTACAATTACGAGTCAATTCCCTTACAATTCTTACGCACCATTGAATGATGGGATAAATTTTTTGGTCAAGAGACCATCAACTGATTGTCGCCTCTCTAATTTTCTATTCAGCACTTTTTCAACTATTTGTATTCCCCATCAGTTCCTTCCAGTATCACGACATCCCGAAGGCGCGGGTGTAAATGGGTGCATAATAAGACTCCATTCAAAATCACCCGGACACATTCCACGGTATAATAGGGAGCACACACCGACGTTTGTATGGCCCCTGAATAATCGTCTACAAAGCGATTTGAATAACGCGCCTCGCGGTTTTTTGGTTGGATGTTTACATCTAGTTGCATTCGGGAAGCTTTTGCTTTTTTTCGACATTGTGAGCGAGTTTTTTTTTGACTTTGTTAACGCGTGAGCTCAAAACCAACGCATCGAGATACTTTTAAATTCTGCATATTTTGCACTTTCGGAATTTCGTAATTAAGGTCACTATCCAATATTATATTGTATTGATATCTTCAAGTTCGTTCAAGTAGTTCCTCATTTTAGCACTTTATTTCAAAATCGCTAGTTATATCCGTTGCTCAAATGTTTTATACGGAAACAAAAGATCTCTCTCTCAATTTTATTTTTTGTCTAGTTTTTGTATTTCAGCATTCACTGATTTCGATGCTTACTTAGAGCCGAGTTTACCAATTCTTGAACAGTCGGTAAGCGTCGATTGACAGGTAATTTGATAGAATTTCCATAAAAAATATGTCAAACAATTCTTAACCGGCTTAATAAAAAATAAACATGACGTGTCGGTGAACTCCAGGCTTAGTTTTTTTGTTCTTCACTACATAGTAAAAGAATTTTGTCATTATTTTTTATCATTTTTCTTGCTTTTAAAAATGAATATGGCCTTGGATAAGTGCCACAAACAGGAAATTTTATCAGACAGAAGAACGCCGTGTCGAGCCCTAAAAAAGCCGGGAGTCTGTTTAAAAAATTGTCTCTATCAGTCCCAATCTAAATCTAAGTGCCTACTTGAAAGTCATCACAGAACAATTATGTAGTAACTACGGCAATAAAGTAACTATCACAATGCTATCCGGATCTAGAGGGTTATCTGATCATAAGTGGACAATATACCGGTACAAGATAAATCGTCGTTGGACACATAAAACTATATTTCACGATATTACAAGGTCCACTGCAAAGGTCTGATCTATGGCAGGTTTGAATGTTTGTCTAGAGTAACTGTATAGTAAACGATTTGTTATAACTTCGTATTAAGTATATTAACTGCCTTCTAATACATAGTACGCCTTACTAATTATGCCACTGATATGACATTTGAATGACACGACTAATTTGAAATGTTTGTCATGTCACCTATCTATCATTAATTCGAAATTAGCCATCTTATTCAAGTGATATAACAGCGGTATAATTTATTATTATCAGTCAATGGTTAAAGTTTACTAAGTCTTAGGGCCACTTGCAGCAAACGCTTAATCTCGGATTAGCGTCATTCTGTCTCTGTCATATGTTCGGCGATGACAGAGATAGCATGACGTTAAATCGAGCTGCAAGTCGACATTTGCTGCAAGTGGACCGTGTCAAGTTAAAATTAACATAAAAAATTCTTATCTTACATTGGGTACCTTTTATGGCATATGTTTTGAATGACCCTTAGTCAACGATCATAAAACTAAGCAAAAAGCAGGATGGTGCTCTAGCTCTAAAAATTCTGAAAAAAAAAAACTGGAACCCGCATTTTTCGTTGTTGTAGCAATTAATTACCAAGTTTGTCAAAACCTTCTTTGACATTTGATACTGTAAGTCTGTGTTTTGGTTACGTGAATAGGCCCATTGATCTACAGTACTTGCTGAGAAGACGATAAGCCAACACCTCAGCTGCGCATGCCTTACAAACGTCACTGATAATATCGATCGAACGAAAAAATCGAATAATTGGCACCAACACCACCTATGGACCATCCACTGTCAAGTTTATTTTCACATAGAGATTTGCGAGTGGAAAATAAACTTTAAAAACTGGTAGAGAAGGTGGAATTGTATTGAAAGTGTTTCCAAGTTCCAGTCAGAGGTGGGTGACGGATGAACTAAGGCAAAAAGATCCATTTCACGTTACTTTGTTTACATCATGAACATGGGCTTCTGATGGTGCAGACTATAGCATATCAAGATAAGCACTGCGGTATCTTATGCTATTGTAATAGGGGCCATTCTGTATCAAAAATGCATACCTTATGTGCTGGCCAATGTACAAGAGAAACGGATGCATGATAAGAAACACTGGTACCGTTAAAACACAATTTTACGGATTACTTCGCGATTTATTTACATTTTATTTTAAACCTGACGTTTCGAACACTTTACAGCGATCGTGGTCACAGGGAGACTAAGGTATTATTTGTCATTACAAAGTTTTGAAAAATTTTAACTACCGTCACTCAATAATATTAATTTACGTTCCTATTTACGCAGAAAGAGCTAACCGTGTCTTGAGATCTTGCAGTGCTAGGTGTTGCTTTGGTTTTTGCTAGAATAGGATCCCATGCCGGTGGAACTTTCCAACCATCTTCTCTATTGAAATTTGGATGTTTTCTAATTTCAATGGCTTCACGTAGCATTCGAGGAATAAAACGCCGTTCTTTTGCAAGTATTTTAGGTTGGTCAAAACGAATGAAGTGGTTGGGTTTGTCTAAGGCATGTTCACACACTGCAGATTTCATGTTCCGTCTATGTTTTACGTCAGCTATGTGTTCTTTTATCCGCACGCCTATACTTCGCTTTGTTTGCCCGATGTAGGAGAGGCCACAGTCACACTCCAGCTTGTACACCCCTGCATCTTGAAGAGGTATGTTGCACTTGACAGGTGGTAGGAATTGGTTAATCTTCTTTTGCGGCTTGAAGTAAGTTTTGATTGAAGCACGCTTCAAGATATTCCCAATCTTGTCAGTGACTCCCTTCATGTATGGTAGTACTGCAGGTTGGCGTTCAACTGTCGTAGGCTTGGCACGGGGTCTGCAACGACGTGGTACTGGAAGCTGGTTGTCCCGTAGTACCTTCCTTACATGCTGAAGCTCAGCAGCCAGGTGTCGGTCGTCACAGATGCCCTCTGAAACAAAGTTTTGCCCACGGGATCCTATTCTAGCAAAAACCAAAGCAACACCTAGCACTGCAAGATCTCAAGACACGGTTAGCTCTTTCTGCGTAAATAGGAACGTAAATTAATATTATTGAGTGACGGTAGTTAAAATTTTTCAAAACTTTGTAATGACAAATAATACCTTAGTCTCCCTGTGACCACGATCGCTGTAAAGTGTTCGAAACGTCAGGTTTAAAATAAAATGTAAATAAATCGCGAAGTAATCCGTAAAATTGTGTTTTAATGAGTTCAACAATTCGCGTAAACGTAAGAAACAAATAACTGGTACCGTTGTTTTTTAGTATATATATAGTCATCGAGGACATATCCTACTAGAGGCGAAGTAAAAACTATTTTACTCCGAAACTTTATCTGCTCTGACAACCGCAATAGAAGGTGTCAGTTCTGTCAAAACCGTATGACAAAAACCAATTGATCTGTGTGGTATGTCAACGTGAATACTTGAATTGTTACGAAAAAATGAGATTTGAGAAATAATTAACATAATGTCGTATTGTTCTATACTCTGTTGTAAGAAAAAAAGGAAAACATCGAATTTTGAAACGGATGTGATGTCATTTCATCGGTAAGTATTAGTAATTATGCAATTTTAATAAGTTCATAAAATTTTCCTACGGCTCAAGATAAATCGGTCAAGCGTACTGACGTTTAAGTCTCATCTTGCTCCCACTAAGTGGTTAGCACATAATGTCATCTCATTCTATTCGTTAACACTCGTTACTAGTGTTGCGCTGAATTGGTTATACGACTTATCGACATTTATGTGCACAGTTTACACAATAATTATTTTAGTACTTTGGCAGCACGGAGGTATAGTGATATAATCGATAACACAAATATTTACACTCGCGCACTAGAATCAATACCTATGCAAAAATAACATTAACCTACCTATACCGAGGAAAGTTTTGTTAGAATTATTGATTTTCTTGCAAATAACAAAACGCTGACACTTGACATGACGTTTGATAGTTTTCTTGGTTTAATGGATAATGAACAATGAGATGCGTAGTGAAAGCAAAGAGTATGGATGGTTGCGTGTGTAAATATATGTGTATCGATTCTATTACTGTAAGGTGTGTGACGATAATAAAGGTGATGAATGGATGTAATGAGAAGCGAATGAGGAATTGGAGCCTTCAAATAGATAGAAAATCTTTATAGCAAACCATACCAATAAAAAAATAAGGCAATTTACACAGAAAGATGTATAATGTAGGTGGTTTTATTGTTCCAGACAAAATACCTACCGTATTTACCTACATTCTCATTCACTGAAAAACCTGAAGTGACTAAGTGACTATGAAGTAGATAATGGTATAATTTCGTGTGCGAGTTCGCACTCAGCCTGTTTTTTTTAAAAAAAACCTTGTCCGGGCTTTAAAACTTTGAAAGTGAAGCCTCTGTTCTTAGGTAAATAGGTAGATATATATCGGAAAACATGATTTTAAGAAACTTGTTTCCTGTCGTATATAAAGTATGAGCCTTATTCTTAATTTATAGAAATTAGAAAACAATAAACGCATTTTAATAAAAATACTTACTGTATTTAGATTTCAATGTAATTTCTCTGTGCTTGGCTTTTAAATTCATGTTTTTATAATTTAAGCAATTCATTTGCAAGTTATTATAGAAGTTAATTTGTTTTACAAACAAAAGTTTATTTTTTATTATATACTAGCTGACCCGTCAGACTTTGTCCTGTTATTTAGTTTTTTTTAATCCTCTTTGACGATATCTGTCAATTTTATGTCGAACGCACTGACCTCTATAGTACAAGCACGCTGGACTAAACATTCTCTAAGAAATAACACATAATTTTGTGCCAAATCAAAGCGTCCCCACCGAGAGTACAGGAAACTAAGATAGAGTAACTACCATATGTTTATGTCAAATTAGTTCCGTGGATGGTCACCACACGCTCACTATAGCCGTCAGCGCCAAAATTGCGATAATTAAATGGCTTCATTGTTAGGTTGACAGTATGCAGTCCAGCGTATTTGTATTATAGAGGTCAGTGGTCGAACGTCATAAGGTTACATTCAAAATGTTTTAACGTCCAAAGCGCTAAGGTTTGATTAGAAATAATTTTATATGGTGGTTAAGTATTCCTGAATTTAATAATTTTCCGCGCAATTTTCTTATTTTTTTTCTTTCATAAGAACCTTCTTCTGACAAAAACAAACAACAAAAAAAGAATTAGTGAAATCGGTCCAGCCGTTCACGCGTGATGGCGTGACCAATAGATTGATAACAATTTTGATGATTCATACTTTAAATGGTTATTTTTGATGACTAACTTAAATTTCTTAGGAACAAGAATCAGATATTATATTTAGGATATTGCACATTAGTGAAAAGTTTAACCTTAGGTGTAATAAAATATTGTTCCCATTAAATTAAACAATAACATCGACTATCGATACTAATTTCTTATTGACCATCACTAATACGGTGTTTGACATTCAGTCGGTTCATTCGGAATCTTTCGGATTTGGCGGAATTTTTCTGGAACAAAATTAATGCCATTTCCCCTCTAGTGGGATATGTCCTCGTTGTATATTGTTTAGTATTAGGGCCCAATATCGTTTCACATCGCATCATGGTTTCCTAAGGCAAAAACCAAATAGCTATTCTAGTGACGTAACAATTAAATTAAAACTCTATCGCAGTTACAGTGACATCAATTTGTTTGAAGTATACCGACCGGTGATTCGAATATTGTAACCTTCTGAGGCCTGCCGAGTGAATCTCTCTGAGAAATGGTAAGGCGCAATTGACCTGAATAATAATAATAATAATAAATAAATTGTTTCAACAAACACGTCAATTACCTAGCCCCAAACTAAGCGTGAGCTTGTGCTATGGTGACTACGATAACGGATAGAAATAATTAAATACATATAAACATCCATGACTTAGGTACAAATGCTCGTGCTCATCACACAAACATTTGCCCCTTGCGGGATTCGAACCCGCAACCGCCTGGTTTAGAAGTCCGGTGCGCAAACGACTACACCAAGACGGTCGTCATATTAGGATAGTACATGATTCATCTAAGGCAGCGACACAATAACATCTGTGTCTATGTCATCAAAGGCAATTAAAATAAAGAGAACGATCACAACACAGTTAGCGCCTCACTTAATTATATTTATTAGCCCACAAAGACCCGGCCACAAAGCAAATACTAAGTGTAATTCGCCTATGCGCAAACGCAACCGATACTTAACGCACAATGAGATGTCGTAATTTCAAATGTTAATAACATAATAACTAGTCAGAAACCATTTTGGTCTCGAACTCGGACTAAACGGGAGCGGGTGGGAGGCAAGTACGTGTAGCGGTGTAAGTCGCAAAATTGCAATTCTGAAAACAGAATGAGTGATTCCGATATTTGAATTATAGAGGTAATATAAAAAAAATATAAGTAAGTGATTTGTTTGTAGGAGGTAATCTCTGAAACTATTGCACTGATTTAGAAAATTATCACACCAATAGAAAGCTACATTATCCATATGTGGCTTAGGTCATCACATCTACCTATATATATTTTTTAACTTAACTGCACCCGAGTGAAGCTAGCTAGCTAGATGATATTATTAATTCCTTCCTAAGTGTTCCGTTTCGAGAAAGGTAGCTTTGCTGATCTGTCAGTCGACGTACAACCTTATATGACACTAAAATAATTTGTCTAGTTTTATTTCTTACTCAAATAATGTTCGTTACAAGGCAATGGAAGTATCGTATGTTAAAAAACGTTCACCGCCAATCTTTATTAAATCAAAATAATGACTTGCTTCCATAACAAAATGCAGACAGTTTTTAATCCCAAAACATATCCCCAGGTATATGCCAAAATATAAGCTCGCTTTTTTTCACGGTTTCAGCTAGTTTCCAAAATAGCCTCACGCCAAACAGAGCACGGCGACGCATGACCGCGCATTTTTCTACATAAATTTTTCGTAGCGTAAATTTCCTTTTTAAACCAAGTATAAAAAGGACATCTACATTTTTGTGACAAAATCAGTGATGCGTCGTTTTATTTAAGGGCGGTTTGAGGTGAAAGCCCTTTGCACCTTTGAGAGAAGGGTGATAATAAGCCTTCAGGGAAATACTTTAACTTTTACCATGAAAAAACCTATTAGAATTCTTTTGCTTTATAAAAGATTTTATTGAGCTAGCAAATGCGTTTTCGCGATTCGTCTGACAAACATTTTAAAACGAAAGAGCCTCCACATTCAGTTTTTAGTTCTAACACATTTAATTGTATCATACATGTTGTGGTTAGTTATAATATGCAGTAATGTTATCTGCGTTAGCTCATAAGTACTCATCAACCAAGCACATTCGTTGAAAGTCTACACATCGAAGGCAATACGTAAACAGTGTGGCGCTTGTTATAGCATACTGGAAACTGGCAGCACAGAGTTTACCATAGTATACCATTTACCTACTCTTGTTCTGGCTGGTTACTAAATGTTAGAAATCATCATATCAGCCTATTGCAGTCCACTGCTGGACATAGGCCTCACCAAGACAGCGCCAATTTTCACGGTCCTCCGCTTCTCGCATCCAGCCACCACCGGCCACCTTCCTCAGGTCATCGTCCCACCTAGCAGGGGGGCGTCCAACACTAAGTTTCCCGAGACATGGTCTCCATTCGAGAACCTTCCTACTTCAACACCCGTCGGTTCTGCGGCACCTATGAACGATATCTATGACCCTGACTTTTGGCGGATGATCTCGTTTCGGATTCTATCCCTTAGCGAGATCCTTAATATAGACCTAATATAAAAATAATAAAACTATATTTAATAAATATAGAAATAATAAAACCAAAAAAATACAAATCCAAACCTACTCGCTTTTCACTGCCGCGCGTGTCTTAGAAGGCACACGGAAGTTTCGCGCACAATGGCGGCCAGATGAAAGCAAACTTAATACGCGTGACGTAATGCCCCTAATGGCGTATGACCATTGTGGGGGGTTTATTTATCGGCTTCTTTGGCTGAATCCTATGGGAGTTAGTTGATTGGGGGAACGGAGAAAGAATCGATCATTGTCTGAACTTAAACTTTATCTTTACTATAATATCTCTTAGTTATTGTCATTTCTAAACTAACTTATAGCACAGATTATAATAATAATAATGTCCTCCTAGCCGGATTTCGACTACGGCGGCCTATCTCAACAGACATTAGCCAACTGCGCGGGACATATTATAGTGCACAAGTGTGTGCGCAATACACAGGTGCACTCTCTGTTCCTTCACTCTCATAATTCAGTGAGACGGCAGTCCGACATGACCGTAGAGAGATCAGGCGCAGGACCAACGGCTTAACGTGCTTTCCGAGGCACGGGGGTGTTAACACCACCAACTTCCTGACTCCGGAGCTGTGTCTAAGTAATTTCAAGACAGAAAAACCCAAATCGTTGGTCTAGTGGTCAGCACGCTGGGTACTATCCACGAGGTCCCGGGTCCGAATCCCGGGTCGGGCCAAGTGTTTGAGCACAGATAATATAGTAGTTACTACGTGCTTATAGGAGGTTTTTCATTTATAACTTAAAATATTTACTGAATTTCGTTGCTTATACAAGCACGAAATGTTACCTGAAGTAAAGGCTTTTGCAGCTCGGTTATGAGTTACCAATCCAAGGGCCATTAGTGGATAGCAATCCAATGTGTGTCGTATTTCAAAATGGTAGCTTACAAAAAATATGTATTTTAAAAGGCCTACAATGCTATGGGTATTTAGTGAAACTACTTTACTATAGGTATATAGGCAATGATATATAAAAACGCAAAAAACTAACATAAGTACTAGCAACTCATCCCGTTGTTAACACAGCCAAACATAAAGATTCCCGTCCACCGATTTTCGACAAAAATACATGTGTCACCACAGACCGCGAAAGAGGAAAACGCAAACTATCCGAACAAAATCCAATCACCATCCGACATGGGGTGTTTGGAATACATAAAACATCTCTGCCGCTTTTTATTTACATAACAAAACACTGTTACAGCGGAAAAACATGAAGTAGGCTCTAGCAGAACAAAACAGTTGCATGAAAAAGTTTGACGCACACAGAAACCTGGGACCTTATTTGAACAACATTTAACATACATTGCTCAGATCCCAAAGTAAGTAGCTTAAGCACTTGTGCTATGGAAATCTAAAAGAACTGTGGTATCACAAAACCCAGACCCGAGACAATATAGAAAATGTGAAATATTCTTTATTTACCCGACCGGGGTCGAACTCGGTACCTCAAAGATGGCGAAACTTTAAAGACCGATGCACCGTGGTCGCTTGGCTACGGGGACTTAGGATTCGTTTACACGTTAGGGATATGTCCGTCAAAAACCAATTAAATCGCTACATTTACCTATGGAAAGGAAACTGCTTAGCGGAGCAAAGTTTTTGTACGTAAACAACAATCGCAGGATGAGTGAGGAGCGAGACTTCCCTAGCACACATTCTACGGGCTAAAACTGACCGTGATGCCACGGCCACGTATCCAATCTTTATATGGAAATGTAACGTTGCCGAACCGTCGCCAAGTGAGTTACTCGTAAGTTTAAGGCATTTCTATATGAATCTTTGGATACGGTAGCCGGCGACGTGGCCTCCATCCCACTGACATAGAGCTCTACGTGCTAAGTATGAATGCCAGCGAGAAACTAAGTATTAGTCAGTAGTCACTATATAGTTTGTTTTCACTTCCGGCGTGAATGCTGGGTTTGAGTGTATGCAGCAAACGTAGAAAATACGTAAAAAGTAAGGCTACTGATCTTATTTCAATTAACTTAGTCAAGTGTGAACCGATGAGACGGACATGAATGATGAGACTTTTATTGGATAGGGAAATTGCAAACGTATGGATACAGTTGCACATGGGAAATGGGCCGAATGTTTTGACTGAGTAGGTTGATGTTGAACTCGTACATACGTGATGACCGTCTCGGTTTAGTGGTTCGCGCTACAGACTATGGCTGTATTAGTACATGCGTCACGAGCGTCTTAGTATAGTAATTTGCGCTCCGGCCTACAAAACCAGAGGTTACAGGTTTAAATTCCGCAAGGCGCAAATATTTGTGTGATGAGCACAAGTATTGGTACCTACGTCATGGATGTTTATAAACGTATATAAACATGTCTATCCGTTATCCTAGTCGCCATAGCATAAGCTCACGCTAAGTTTAAGGCTAGATAATTAGTGTGTTTGTTGAACCAATTTATTATTTATTTATACTTTTATGGTACTGTCCCCAAACAAAAGAAAGATGAAATCCAAAACAGTCTCACGATACGTATACATACATATAAACCTATTTAACAGGTTCTAAAATATAAATTCCTGTACAAAGCAAAACGTGAGCAACTACAGATAACTTCTAACATTATAAAGAGGTAAAGTTTGTGAGTATGTTTGTAAGTACTAATCTCTGGAACTTCCAAACCGATTTTAAAAATTCTTACACAAGTAGAAAGCTACATGATTTCTAAGTAACATAGGCTTTGAAATATATTAATTTGAATTGCACTCGAGCGAGACTGGGGCACTATAAAGAAAAAAAGCATTCGAGTGTGAGATGTCATCATCATCCATTAGGCCATAAGGCATAATTTTTATAATTTCAAAACGGCAATAAATAGTGTTGTGTGTAGATTATACAGATAAAATAGAAAAATATCTTCATGTTATGACTTCATGTAGTGGCGTAGTGATATCAAACACGTAGACTCTTGTCAAGCACTACCCTTAAGTAAGTGGTCTAAAAAGTCAAACAGTTTAAAACCTATTAGGTTTTAACAGTCAACGTGAATCCGACAAGAACGCAAATAATATAAATTTCAAAGTTCCGTAGCATACGAAATAAGGAATTGGGTAACACTATCCTCAACGCAAAAAAGTATATCCTCAACGCAAAAAAGGATATCCTCAACGCAAAAACGCAAGAAACTATATCCTCAACGCAAAAAAGATTACGGGTTAGCCAAAGGACGTGGCTTCAAATCCTACCTGTGTGCGAATTTTTGGTTTCTTATTTAAACTTATATAAATAAGATTACAAGGCCGATTCATCCCAATATTTTAAGGTCCTTTTGGGACAAGTTGCAGATGATCAAAATATTAAATACATATGAGTTAATTTTATATATCCATACAAATATTATAAATGCAAAATTGTGTCTGTCTGTCTGTCTGTTACCTCTTGGCGCTTAAACCACTGAACCGATTGAGATGCAATTTGGTATGGAAACAGTTCAAGACCCTGGAAAGGACATAGGCTACATTTTGTCACGATATAAAAACATTAAGGGGGTGAAGTGGGGGATGAAAGTATATATTGAAAATCCAGCTCTTGCGGGCGAAGTCGCGGGGAACCATTAATGTATAATAAATGCGAAAGTAACTCTGTCTGTGTGTTACGCAATCACGCCTAAACTACTGAAACAATTCAAATAAAATTTGGTACAGAGATAGTTTGAGACCTTGGGAAGGACATATAGGCTACTTTTTGTCGCGATAAAAAACAAAGGATGAAAGTTTGTATGGAAAATGCGCCATTTGGCGCGGGCGAAGTCGCGGGTATCTGCTAGTTTCATTATAAAACACTCTTTCGTGGCAAAGTAGATTTTAAATATACGTAAAGTAAGTATGGCAATTGTAAGCATAAATCAAGTGCTTGTAGAAATCTTGTAGCTCTCATAGGCCTAGTTTAACTACCTTAATTATATCGTAACTATATCAATAACGGGTGATTTTCGTATGGCATTTGACAGATTTTTGACTTTTGTAATAGTTAAATTAAGATGGTACAGCCCAGCCGTAAACTACAGCGTTCAAACAAGAATACTGTGGTTTCTCGTCACCAACTAAGGTACCCTAACTCGTTCAGTAATTTTAAAGCTCTAAGCAATAACAGTGAAGAGCAGACGAGGGAATTTAAGGGTCCCATTTAGCTAAAAAGGTTTTGGGGGTGCAATGGACCCCAGCAAATAAATAAACTCATTTGAAATGCCAGGAAACCTTTCTTTTAGCGCAAATTAAAAGTTTCTTGCCTCTGCTTTTTCCTGTTTTGTAAGAGCTCGTTCACACGGGGACGATTCGTGATTTTTGACGATTCGTCTTTTTTCACAATTCGTTCTTTTTTTTGACGGCGGCAATGCTTTTTGAATGCCCATGTTCACACTGATCACGAATCGGGAAAAATGACGATTCGTCTTAAATCTAGTATTGTGTTTTTAAAAATCACGAATCGTCAAAATACACGAATCGTGAATTTATTGTGACAACTGAATTTATTATGACGACTGATGCCACCAATTCGGATATTTTGACGAATCGTAAAAAAAACACAATTCCGTTTGCAATGTGAACGAACGTCGATCCGTCATGACGTATCGTGTATTTTGACGAATCGTCAATGACGGATCCCGTGTGAATGAGCCCTAATAGCTTCAAGTTGTTACAAGATACTTGGGGAACTTCCAACTTTTGAACTTCTTCGGTTTATCAAAGGAATTGGGGCTTTAAAAGAGTTGTGCTTTTGTTTAAAATAACCGTTAGCAAAGTTAGTATTGACGACTGTCTTGGTGCACTGGTTCGCGCTACGGACTTCGAAACCAGTGGTTGCGGGTTCGGGTCCTGCGAGGGGCAAATATTTTTGTGATGCACCCGAGCATATCGTACTTTAGTCATGGTTGTTTATAAAAAAAACTAGTAGTAGTATAAGTAGTATAATATCTATGTAAAAACCGGCCAAGTGCAAGTCGGCCTCGCGCACAAAGGCTTCCGTACCTATACAACATTAGACACTATTATAATTATTTCTTAGTTTTAAAATCGTTAAAAAATCACGTTGTATGGGAGCCCCCCATTAACATTTTTTTTTATTTTAATTTAATAATTTATTTTTAAAGTTTATATTACTACTTAATACTTTGTGAATATTTCAAACATCTGCCTGTTAGCCTTATTAATATCGAGCAAAAAAGGGCGAAAAAACACGTTTGTTGTATGGGAGACCCCCTTAAATATTTTAATTCTGTTTTTAGTATATATTTGTTGTTATAGCGGCAACAAAAATACATCATCTGTGAAAATTTCAACTGTCTAGCTATTACGGTTCATGAGATACAGCCTGGTGACAGACACACAGACAGCGGAGGCTTAGTAATAGCACGGCACATAGATATACAGTATTTTATCTACATACTAGAGCACCCGTATCGACACAGACACGCGGGGCGCGAGCCGGTTTGCTGTCAAAGACTGACTTTCAAAATGCAGATAGATATCATTGAACAAAGTAGTTTATATGAAACATGTAATCATCTTTATTTCGGATGACAGCTGTCAAAATTTAAACTGCCATATCTCTGAAACTACCCACCTCAGACTACTGGTGTGCTGGGACAAATCGTAGGGCTCGACGAGATCTTCATTTTGGATGACAGCTGTCAAAATTAAAACGGCCATATCTCGGAAACTACCCACCTCAGACTACTGGTGTGTAGGGACAATTTTAGGGCTCGTAGAGATCTTCATTTTGGATGACAGCTGTCAAAATTGAAACAGCCATAACTCGAAAACTACCCACCCTAGACAACTGGTGTGCATGTTAAAAAAATAAAAATTCTTTTCGCATAATTTTCAATGCCTCCGAAGATTGCGGGAACTGCAGGGTCTGTGGATATTTTTCATACACGTAGAATTTTAATATATTTTTTAAGGCTCAATGATGTGTAGGAGCAAACTCGTAAATTGTACCTGATCTCATCGAACTGACAATGTAAAAACGGGCCCGTTTTACTAGGAGTCCACTGTCTGTGGATATGATAAATAATCTTTGATAAAAATATGACTCATTCCTTAACCTAAAACAATACACATATGAAGAATAAAAATCTAGTCATTTTATACTTTTTGTGTACCAACCCTATCGCTCCGCCCATCCGTAGGTTCTAATTTCAAAAATACGGCTGAGTCACACTGCTGTTCTGAAAACAAATCTTTTTATTGAGGTAATAGGGTCCCGTTTTTACCCTTTGGGTACGGAACCCTAAAAAGGATGTAAATATGTCTATCCGTTATCCTTGTCACCATAGCCAAGCTCACGCTTAGTCCTAACATAAGCGTGCGCTTGTGCTAGCCCCACGACTACGCACACACTATGAATCACACTATCTGGATATCTTCAAGAAAAAAAAAGGTGAATAGATTGTTACTAATCAGTCGTGTCGTGAACGGAGACCACGTCTCGAGAGACGTAGTGTTGGACGCCCCCCTGCTAGGTGGACGGATGGACCTGAGGAAGGTGGCTAGTGGTGGCTGGATGCGAGAAGCGGAGGACTGAAAGTTGGCGCAGTCTTGGAGAGGAAATTTGGCTACTAGAAGGCCGTAATCTAGTGACTTATGAACTTCTGGTTATCAGTAACAAACTAGTTTTGTTACAGATAACCAGAAGATTGTTCATATTTAACAAAAATTGACAATTGACCCTACAACGAAACCTTCAACTAACAAAACTAGTTTGGTTAATCCTTTTTTTCAGTGTATGTCCAGCAGTGGATTGCAATAGGCTGATATGATGATGAATCAGTCGTGACCTACCTCCAACCGCATCACTTACCATCAGGTGAGATTGCAGTCAAATGACTGTTATTTGTGGTAATAAGTATTTATTACTGATCCATCTATGTTAGCCTATGGGCCTAGTTGTTATTTTTCTCAAACAAACAAAAGAAAGCGTAACAAATTACGATAGATCGTTATTGATACAAATTTGATTAAGGCAAGGAAGAAAAGTAAAGGGGTGCTTAATAATTAAAACGAAACCTTCCCAAGAGTTTCTAATAGAAATGCCAAAGGATTTTTTTATTTCTTATTGTGGAGCAAGCGACCTATTTTTGCGCTATTCGGTGACGGCTCTAATTTCCGTCCTTTGCGTACTGTAAATGAGAACTTTCAGTTCGGTGGAAATGCAAAAAAGGTTGTCATATCAAAACATTATTACTTATTCTATAGCTACATATTTGATAATACAGTAGTAGTTGGAGATATAATGGAACATGTTAATTAAAAGACGTTTTTGAATAAACCTGTATTTTTTGGGAGACGAGACGTTGTAGTTCAGTTTAAATATTATGCTTGTTCTTATTATTTTGCTAAAATCTGTCATATTAGACTGACATAATATGAATCTGACATGACTCAGTTAGACTTCGTCAACTTCCTCCAAAGTCTTGCCTAGTAACATGGTTAATTATAATATAAGACTACTTTAGTCGACCCCATTACTCAATTGTTTTTTAATCAAGTTTATTTAAGTTATTATTTTCAGGATAGCAGAAATAGCTTTTAAATTAACGTTAGAGCAAGAACAGTTGACAGCTACTAAGAACAGTTAGCTTATGATAAAAAAAACTTTTTTCTAAGCGGGTATTTGACCGTAGTTACACCAATCACACCTGATTGACAGAATTGCTATCACAATCGCGATAGCTTTCAAGTTAGGCGAGCTGGTGCGGTTCGATTCAAAACTGTTATTTTCAAACCAAACTGACATCTTCCATGCCCGAGATTTCCATCCTTCAGTCACCGTCCACTTTGTCTGCGCCACGTCTGGCTTAGTCTAGAGTGAGTCAAGAGCAAACCCATTTCGTATTTAAAAAAAATAAGTCTTCGAACTGTCTATCCCAATATGACGATTTGAACTCTCTCAAATCTCCACAGATTCGCACAGGCACCCACCAGTTCACACTCATTCGCTGCCCCGCCCCGCAGATTTGCCGAGCGCATCGATATCGTAAACGTGACGAATTCAAATCGATCGCGCAAACATCGACGCGGGCGCAAATCATAGGCGGCGGCGACGCGGGCGCAGCCGGGGGGCAACACGCCACGACGATTAGGTTGTGGATGGTATACATTGAGGTGTGAACGGGATTTGTTTGTATACTAGCTGTTGCCAGTGACTTCACTTGCGCAATTGTCAGATTTCCCATACAAACTCCCGAAAGAGGGAAATGTTTGTGTGATGAACACGACCATTTGTACCGGAGTCATGGATGTTTATAAATATATATAAGTATATCTATTAGTTATCCTAATCACCATAGCACAAGCTTACGCTCACGGCTAGGTGATTGCTGTGTTTGTTTATATAAAAAAATAAAAAAACTTCTACTCCTTTTCCAATTTTTTGAAATAAAACATATCCCATGTCCTCTCCCGGTACTCAAACTATATCTATACTACATTTTATCTAAATCGGTTTAGCGGTTTAAGCGTGAAGCGGTAACATACAGATAGACACATTGTTTTGCATCTCCAATCGCAACTCTTCCGCATTCTAACATTAATATGGAATTTCTTTTTAAACAACTTATGTTTGGAAGGATGCTTAATCTTGTTACGTTTGGATCGATAGTGCTATGTCAGACGCCTACAAGTATAACAATCATGCCTGTGATAACATTTCTATTGAGTTTCCTCTTACATAAAGATACTCACACAGATCAAAGTCGAAAAGTTACACATGACCTCCCTTGTGCCTCAGAAAGTTGTGCCTCACGTTATACCGTTGATCCTGCGCCTGATCTCTCTCCGGTATTGACGGGTTGCCGTCTAACTAGCCTATGAAAGTGTAGGCCAGAGAACGTAAACTTCTGTGCATATTGGTCAAGATTCGGCCATATTCGGCAGACATCCTGCTTACTTGGCTAACCTTTGCTGAGATCGGCTGCGTTCTAGCTGGACCAGGCGGGGGAATTATTATTGCCTGATTTTAGAAAATGCATATTTTTTATTAGTTATGAGCAGCAATGGACAGGCAAGCCGCGCAGGAGCGCATTTCTGACAAATGAAACGATAGGTCGGCCGAGCACGCTCGCCCCGGTAAATAGTTCACACTTGCCGGACACACGGTATGTAGCTGCCAGTTTTGATACAGGGGTACGCTCATAAAGTTGCCATAAATAGATAGATTTATATCTTTGCACTTCACACACAGTAGGCATTTAAAAAAACATAGAGAATCGTACAATTTAGGCGGTCTTTATTGCAATAAGCAATTTTATCCAGACAACCTATGGCCCTATAGAGACAGCTTCTCTGTAGTTTTGTTTTAAAAAGACACACAAAGTTTAAAATATAAGTAATATAGAACGCAATTTTAACTGCAATTAGTTGGGTTTGATCCATCCCAAAAATATCTAACGTAGGTACATATTTTAAGTCAATGTTCAAGTATTCTTTATATTGCTCCGTTATTGCATTTTTACCGGTCTGTGGCAAAAACCAAAAGAAATTATTTTAATTGCTTTTTTTACTTTAACTTTTAGAGCCTTTGTGAGCGAAATATAATTAAATTTCGTAAAAACTTGCTTTTTATTTTTATTCAAAATGTATTGTACAATGGATAAGTATTACTTGTTTTTATTAATCATCACGCCATTCCTCCCTTTTGTTTGCATAAGTTTTAATTTCCTGGAACAACATGACTTTATATTTTTTTCTTGATTCATTCGGAATAACTGCTCTTAGTTTTTTTTATGAAGTTTATAAACCTTAAGTTGACTTTTTCTTCACGCGACCGAACTTAGTTTTTTTAAAAATATTTTTTTATCTCTCCAGCCAGTTATATACGTAACGCGCACGGCACGTGGGAGAGTGCGCCAGCGCCGCGGGCGGCTCGATCCGCATACATTTGCCATTTCAGTGGCCGCACTCTGAAACACGATGTCCGTATTATTAGTTACCCGTCCCTCCTAGTCATGCCAATACAACGGTGCGTTCCAGTGAGACGGTCAGAACTCAGAATACAGTTAACGTCTTGAGTAGGCCCCCAGTTGCAATCGACGCGCCCGAACAGAGATCTGCCGAGAGATAGAGGGCATAATAAAAAAAACTAGCAGTTGCCCGCGACTTCGTCCGCGCAAATGTTAAATTTCCCATACAAACTTCCACCCCCCTTTTCACTCTCTTAGAAGTTGAACTTTCGTTGATAAATCCTGAAATACGTTATTCTTAATTTCGAACCAATTAGCTTACTACCAAATTTTATCGATTTAGCTTCAAAACTGAGAGAGTTTCATTCAAACTTATCCCACTTTTTCACCCCCTTAAGGGATGAATTTCCTAAAATACTTTCATAGTGCTCTATACACTATATTTTTATTGAATTGATTTAGATTTTGTTTTTGTTTCTATGTTTTAAATTGTATGTGTGGTCACTGTATTCGTATGTAAAAGGTATGTATTATAAAAGGAAGCTTGGTGAATAATGTCAAAAGTGTAATCCCAGTAGTTTGGGCTATGCGTTGATATGTCAGTCAGTCGATCAGTTTTAATTTTTATACACCTACCGATAAAAATATTTCTTTCAATTTAGCGTCTGACATCTAATTCAAATGTACAAGTAGCTCAATTTTAAAATCAGGAGAACTGAAATTAAAACCTCCTTTCCAGCTTGAGAGCGCAAAACGAAACCTGCGCGTTCAAAAGAAAAACAACGAGCTTTAAAACACGCCAAGTGTGACCGAATCTTGAGCACTGAAGAGTTTTGTGGTACCATTTCAAGAATAACTTTTATAAGAATAATGTATTCTTCCAACGGATCCCTTAAAACCGCACACATGTCAACGTGCGGTTTTAAGGGATCCGTAGCCGAAAAGAAAAAATAGAACCCTATACAGGCCGTTAGTGAAAACAGTTTAATCCTTTGAGCAGGTGAATATGGTCATCAATACCTTCAACTTATCGAGTCATGATCGAAATGTTACAATAAGCTTAAATCCCGAATTTGAAATTTAAATAATTCATTCGATTTATAACCCAATTAGCATATTATGTATTTTACAATAATTTGTGACAAAAAATAAATTAAAAATTAAAAAACCCCCGAAACAAAATAATAGATGCACATAAAAATCTTAAAACAAGGTTTTATAACTTTGAAATTATAGCTATGTATACAGTTGGTTTAAATGGAAACCCTATAAAAAACAAAAAATAAAACTGACATTTTGACCCTACGTAAGTACATAGGTACACAATTTTTAATACAAATGTTGTAGCGTCGGGGGACCGCACTAATATTAGACTAACTTTGTGTTAAAGTACATAGTTACGTTACATATTATTATAAAGTTTTTGTATAAGTCCTCAATCAATTTACTCAAATAGCTTTGCTTCCCGAACGCGACTCGTGCGAGTTTTGGTGGACAGCGCGCTAATATTAGTGCGGTGCCCCGACGCGACAACATTAGTATTAAAAATTGTGTACCTATGTAACCCAAAAAAAACTAAATTGAAATCGGTTCATCCGTTCGGGAACTACGATGCCTCAGACAGACAGACACACACACACACACACACACAGACACGTCAAACTTATAACACCCCATCGTTTTTGCGTCGGGGGTTAAAAATCTGGTGCTTCATACAAATAATTCTGCTACCGCGATGATAATGTATGGAGAGCCAGTTTTTTTTACTTTTCCTTTTATGATCGTAGTAAATCTTGTGTACTTAAATAAATCTTTTTTTGTGGTAGAACAACAAATTAAAGTTTATTCCATTATTACAAGTCAGAAGTTTGAACGCAAACTTCAGTGCCCAAATCCGACTTGCGCTTTCCCGTTTGGTCTGACTGATCATCGTCTCTCCAAGTAGCGAATTACATTTATGTTGATGTTGGAAACACATTCAAAGCCCAAAAAATACAGGGATTACGTAATAATACATTACACAATCATTTTTGCATTCTTAATAGTATAATACTATGGTTCCATTACCTAAAAGTTTTTAGACTTTTCTAGAATAATTCAAAAATTTCATACAATAGGCCTTTCTTTAAATTTTGACAAATGCGAAATTTTTATTTCAGAACATCTTCCTCTTTCAAGAAGATCTGAGATAATATCTAATTTTCATAGTTTGGCCCCCAATATTAAGATTCTCACAGACTCAACCCTCCATTTTCTAGGCTCTCCCATCTTCGATAATGCAATACCCCCTCATTTTCAAAAATTAGTAACTAAATTTGATGAATGTTCAGACCGCCTTTTGGAAATCTACGCTCATTCGGCTCTCTTTATACTAAAATCCTGTCTCTTAGTTCCTAAATTTAATTATCTTATTCGATGCTGTCCTATTTGGAAATTCCAAAATTTGACTAATAATTTAGACAATCTTGTTAAAACACATTTGGAAAAGATTCTGAACATTCGTCTTTTGGAAAGGTCTTGGGATCAAGCGTCCTTTCCTATCCGTTTTGGTGGGATTGGGACACGCAAAATTTCCATTGTCTCCTTACCTGCCTTTCTATCCTCATCTTACAGCACGTCCACTCTCGTTGCAAGTATTCTGCAGCCTTCTACTGTAAACTTCGGAGTGGCGTGCCTGGACGAGGCTAGAAATGCTTGAGATATAGCATATCCGAATAAATTCCCTTCAGATCTTAAAATTGGGACTTAGGAGTTGGGACTAAATTTCTTGTGAGTCTATTTTGAAAAGTCTTATTGACAGTAGCACTGACAACGCGGATCTAGCCAGACTAAAAGCAGTTTCCACCAAGGAAGCAGGATACTGGCTTCAGGCCTATCCTTCGGCCAACGTGGGAACCCTTTTGGACTCAGAAGCTCTACGAGTCGCGATAAGTCTGCGTGTTGGTGCTGAGGTTTGCCTTCCACACAGATGTCCTTGTGGTACTGATGTCGGCTCGTTGGGACATCACGGACTCTCATGTATTAAAAGTGCAGGCCGCTTTTCGCGTCATGCCAGTATCAACGACATCATCCGTCGGTCTCTTGCCTCTATCAACGTGCCGGCTTTACTCGAGCCGAACGGTATCGCGCGTGATGATGGCAAGAGACCAGACGGGATGTCACTTGTTCCTTGGCGGATGGGTCGGGCTCTTGTGTGGGACGCTACCTGTGTCGACACACTTGCAGCCTCTCATCTGCCCAGGACAAGCCGTGATGCTGGTTTGGCTGCGACAAGTGCCGAAAACTTTAAAAAGAACAAGTACAGGCAGATCGACTCCCGGTACCACTTTGTACCGTTTGGAGTCGAAACACTGGGTTCGTGGGGTCCCAACGCTATCTCTTTTTTCAAAGAGATTTCCAAGAGGCTAGTTGACATCAGTGGTGACCTAAGAGCTGGCAGCTACCTTGCTCAGCGTATAAGCATCGCTATCCAGCGCGGTAATGCTGCCAGCATCCTGGGAACCTTACCACAAGGACCCTTTTTATAATTTTTGTTGTTGTGTTGTATTAAGTAATTAATCTTAATTTTTCCTAAAGGTTATCTGGAAGGGTTCGCTTATATCGATAAGACTGCCTACATTGTACATTTTTATATGTAAATCGTTATACTTTGTACAAGGTATTATTGAAATAACGCAAAACCCCAAGAGGCCGATACTGGTGCTCAAATACAACAACTTTTTCTATGGGACCAACATCGAAATCGCAAACAATAATTTTGCTTACCCATACTAAACCGCAACCAGCTGACATCAGTTTCTATGGAGAAGTTTTTTTTTTTAATTTGAATGTTGATTCTGTACTAAAAGTTGTTGTATATATATTTTAAATAAATATTTTTTTCATTTTATCCATCTATCTATCCATGGTATTTTCTGGATAGGTTCCTCAAAGTGGCAGAATGCATTATTAATTAAATTTCCGCGGAACCCAAACGGGTAGCATTAAACAGTGTCAACCGGCGTGAAGTGCTAATCACGCATCTGTACCACGAAGCTGATTAAGGAATCGACCACACACGAAGCAAAAACGATGCGTTCGGCTCCCGCGCAAAAACTTGGGGCATTCTGGACCCTGGGCAGGGACCGAGTGAGATTGAAACTAGATTTGATTGCGGGTTCCGTGAAATAAGAGTACCAAATTCTTTGGCACTTTCAGATGAACATTGGACATTCTCACAAATGGTGAACAACAATTAATTTTTTACGGATAAAATAGGGAAGGGGCCATTTGGGATACATCATTGTAGACTGCACATTTTTGAAGAGCAAGTTGTTTTGCATGCGGCAAAGAGAACTCTTCTGAAATAATATCATTATTTCATAACAAGTTATAAAAGGTTCAAGCTTCTACACGCTTAAGCTCAGAGATGGCTGGAAAAGCTGAACCAAATGAAAATAATAACCATCTCAATGTACCTTTTTCCAAAGGCAAATAAACTTTCATTTCATTTGATTTTACAGCTTTTGTACTAGTACCCAATCTGTGATTGCACTTACATTCACCCCAACATACAATTGTATGAGTGCTCTTATTAGTGTGCATTATTTTGCCAAAGTAGTGATTACCAACATTGCGACAAGGACAATAAAATAAAATAATACAATCAATAAAATGAAGACAAAAACATTACAACCAATAAAAGTAAGAAGAAAAAATACAACCAAAAAAATAACGATAATAACTGAAATATGGAAATCACTTCGAAGATTCGACTCGACCCTCCCGAGGGGTTTTCCATTCCACTACCGACCCCTAAAAAGGGACGTGTGACCTGGAAGGGCTCGTTGGTGGTCACCACGTGCTGCGATTATTTATTAGTGCCCCCCGAAGCTCAATAGGACTTGTTGAAATGCCCCGTAAGCAACTACCATTGTACCTTGTAATTCACGAGAAGTAAACTTGGTTACACGCCCAGCTATACATGCCCACTTTTACCGGAGCCCTCACTTACAAGCTCACCTATGCCAGATAAAGTTTCAATAATAATGGAAATGGATAGGTTAGGTTGAGACTATATATGTTTGTTTTTAGGAGCACCGATTATTAGATGGTTTTTCCTGATGAGACCGCCCACTGGTTTAGGAACTTCCTCTTTGCCTTGATTGGAACACGATAATTGCAGGAAAAAAGTTAATTGTGTGACTAGAAACGTGCGATTTACTGCTTCATTGTACATGGTGTACATTTTTTTCAATAGTAATATAGCTAAGAGATTTAGAATAACCTCTAAATGGCCTAAAAAAGGTTGTAGGTCATTTGTAACAGATCAATTTGGAAATCTATGGGGGAGCCTATGTTCAGCAGTGGACATCCTGCGGCTGATAATGATGATGAACTAAAACATTTCAGAAAATATATAAAAATGAGCATAAACATGAGGATTATAATCAAGCGATTAATGTAGGCCTTGGAACCACGACTATATGTAAATTGTGATACAAAATATTTTTTCAAGAATTACGGTTAATCAAAGAGTAGTGTACCAGGGTCAACATCATATGTGAATGGCATCACGTATGATCTTGGTCTACTTATGCAGGTCAACACAACATGTAAAAATAATTAATGTTACATTTAATTTTTACATAACATTTAAAAATAATGAAAGTGTACATTACATGCAAAATGCTTCTTTAGGTTTCTGGATATTAGTAAAATCTACATCTTTGAGAAGTTTCGTATTAAAAATCTAATATAGTTTGCAGATAAAACCAAAATTTATTTATACTACGAGGTATTTTTAACATAACATGGATCGAGGTAAAATCTTTCAATAGTGTTTCAGGTTCATGATATATCTAGACAAAAATATCCAAAAAACATATATCAGACTTTCAGATCCGTTAGATCTTCCATTCACTCATTGCTCAAATCAAAAAAGGACGAATCTTTTCCATAAATCACCTTAATACATGAGGCGAATAATACAAATAGGTTATGTAATATGTGTGTCAATGTTATGAAGGTACCTACTTTAACTGTGTCTGCTTTTGATCCGAGGTTTGATAAGATTTGATGGCAAAATGAGATATTCGCGGTTAACAATTAAAGGACTTGTCCTCTTTTTGTATGGAGGCTGGTTTTTTATTCCAAGATATCACCAACCACCAATAACCGATATTTATCTTTAAGCTAAAAAAATACGAAATACGTTACCATAGAAATCAGAATTTTAAACGCCTCCATTTTTGAGAAAAAATATGTTTTGTAACAGACATAATCCATTGATCACTTAGTTGTATTTCCTGGCTGTATGGCTATGTACCATTGCTTTTCCACTGGTGGATAAATACTACTAGATACTACCACAGATTATATAATAGGTACTACTGTCAATGGAATGTCAATTTTGCTGGCAATTTTTTTTTCATGCGTTAATTGATTTAGGCGAAGGTGCGGGCGGTTTATGTACAGACAAAGAGAAAAAATAATTTTAATTTTTCTCCAAATCGGAGGCCTTAAAAAATATATTAATTATGCGGAAAGGCTAGTTTTTGTGAACTCTTTCATATAATATTTAGTTTATTCAGGTTAGAAATATTGACGAATAAAAAACCATTAATGGACAAGTCTTTTTTCTTTAGAGTGAATTAGATATTGCAGTTATGATAACCAATAGAACCGAAACTATTAAAGATACAAAAAAGATTTCTAAGGCGAAAATATAGAGCTCATTTTCCTGATTACGGATATGGTCTTAAGTCAATTTGCCCAAAAATTCGACTTATAACACTCTTCGTTAGGACGGCAGCATTGCCTAAGGATGAAGTTTTAACGTGAGTTTATATGCCGATTTCCAAGTTACAATAATATCGTAGCTACAGTACGACAACAGAACTAATAAACAAACTTCAGATTCTAAAATAAATGTTAATGTAATAGTAGACCAAGACAGTTCCTATTAACTGAGTTACGAACCAAACTCTTGAAGACTGTTTTATATTCAGACAGCCTAAAACGACTGTTTAGACCTTGGGGTCTATGTTAAATCACGTTTAAACTTTTGCATACTTAAGCTGAGCTAATAAAAGCCGTTAGTCACTCATCGATTTTTAAGTGCTTGCTGCGCCATTGCGTTTATTGTCATTATGAGTAGATTCAAGTTTAAAGGTGCTTTTAGAGTCGTACAGATTTGCTCACGCACACGAGATTGAGATACACCTAATCTGTAAATGCCAAAGAATTTTATATGTCTCTGCACTGTCGCGGGTGCCACGCGCAGATTATGTATCTCAATTCCACCTGCGTGAGCAAATCTGCATGACTCTAAAAGTTCTCTTTTACCTGAATTTATCTACTCTTAATAACAATAAACTTACAAAAATTAATGGCGTAGCATGCACTTACAAAAATTCGTTCAGTGACTAACGGCCTCCATAGCTCAGTTGGAAAGAGCAATAGTCCTATATAAACCCTAAAAAACACCCTTACAAATGGACTCTTGAAGACTTGAATCTCATAAGACTGTAGTTCATAATCAAAAAACAATTAAAAGCAACAGAGCAGCCGGCACTTAATTCAAACACGACGACGCCGACGCAATAGTAGCAAACGAAATTAATAATAAAGTATCGCAGAGCAGTTATTACCGTGCTAACACGGAACCACTGGATGAAGCCATAACTTGCCTTGACAGTTAGCCGCAATTAACACTAAAATCTAGATTGTTCGGTGTTGAACATCCTTTCAAGTAGATAAGGGGCAGAACACATCGACGCTTTAAGATTTTGCGATTGGCGATTCACTTAATGGATTCTAGATTGGAACAATAACAGTATTGACAACACTATTAACTTGTTCAATCGTATATAAATAAATACACATTACAAGTGCAATTTAAAACAGTCAAATCAGAACAGCAAACAAAATTGTTTTAGAGTATCAATTGTAAGGAAGTCGCTCAATCAATTTAGAATTTGGCACCGAGGTAGTTCAAGACCCTGGACATAAAATACTTAGTTGTTTTTAAAACTCGAGAGTCATTTTCCAAGAGAATAAAAAGAGGGATGAAAGTTTGTATCAGAAATCCAATATTTGCGTTAAAGGAGCCGTGGTTAAATGATAGCACGACTAGTGTAATGTATAAAGTCTCAAACGCCAAATAGGCAGTGTCCACAATATAATTCACATAGGTGCTAACCGTACCCTGAGAGAGCTCTAAATCAAAAGAGAACCAGCCAGCGCGTGTTGGTTTAATGGATCGCATTATCCGGTACACTGATCGGTCAGCAAGCTGCGCGCACGCCGCTCTGATTATTTAATTTTCGCGCAGGCATGGCGCTGGCGTCGCATGTTTACGGATGGCGCTATGCGGGAGGATGCAAGTCGATAGTGGTATGTTGTTATAAGAATGTTGTTGATATAAGTAATGATTCTCACCCAGATCTTTGGTTCGCGTGAAGGTTCTATTTTTCATGCCAAGGTAGCCTAAAATTTGAACAATCTGTTGTAGGTTTAATATAAATAGACTGTCTATACTGAGCAATATATTTTTAGACAGATTCATAAGGTTTACATACTTAAGTAAACAATTTTTACTAATTTACTTTATTTAAACATATATAACGGTATAACGGGTTCTGTGGCATATCATACATGGGCATATCATCAATTGCTTTTACAGTTGTCAACTTAACAGTCATTTTTTTTTAATTCGTCGGTTAACACCTACGAAAATAAAATAAAATGAGGTAAAATGCCCCAACGGCAATAATTTAGCATAGCAGCCGAGTCTGAAATACTACGAACTACTGCAACGTGAGTAAATTACAAGAAACGAAATTTTGCAAATATATTGTTTCACTCTTGCGTAAAACCATTTAAGCGAGGAGACAACGTAAATATGCAATATAACTCTTTGCTATTAAGTTATGGGCTGAAATCGATAGCTTGATATCGCTTTTGACATAGAAATAGGTGTGCTTACATGTAGTATAGTAAATGTATAGTTAAATCAATTAATTAAAATCTTTCTTTAAAATAGGATTCTTCAATAACGAACCAGGCTTTCAATTCATCAAAAATTTGTGGAGAAATTTTTCTGTACTTTTACTATTGGGTATTTTAGGGTAACATGCCTGCAGTCTGTCTATGACCTCAACTCACCATTTTGTAAACCACCGCGAGGGCAGCAACAAAATCGATTTCATTTTGTTTCAATTCAGGATTCTTGTTTAATTTTAACATTTTATTTTTTTGTCGAAACGCTAGTTCGTTTCCGGATACCGCAGTCCTCGCACAGATCGCTCGTCTATATGCAAATGCGTAAGCGCACCCGCTACAACGCCCATCAAAGGCCGTACTTTGTAAGACGACATCCGTATTTCCGAATATTGCCATCCTGCTCCCACAAGCCTGCATCCTAGTTTGAGCGAGAAGAATGTCTAGATCCAAAAGAACTGATACTTCGAGAGTAGGGCCTTGGTTACATACTTTATTGCGCCGAGATACACCCAAATTACGCGCTACCTACTATTTTATGAAAGAACCCATTTAGTTGCGAGCATAAAAGATTGTTAATTTTTGAGCCTCCATTTTTTATTGATTTATTTTGCTCGTAATTATTTTTATAACTTAAGCAATTATTTTGCAAGTTTTTACGAAATCAAATTGATCTTGATTGAATCAAATCGAACGCCGGCTCACTGGCGTAGCAAGCACTTACAAAAATTCGTCGTCTGATTAACGTCCACCGTAACTTAGTTGGTAAGAGCACTCGCCCGGATAGCGAAGGGACGTGGGTTCGAGTCCCACCGGATGACACAGACGATTAATTTTTGTGAGCAAAAATCAATTTGATTATTTTGCTCGTGTAAACATAATTTATTGGCACAGGGTCGAAATGTAAAAAAAATTGGGATTTTTTAGAATTCGACAGCAATACACCGACAGTGTAAGCGTTCCTAGATGCTTTTATTTAACTTACACAAATCTAAGGAAAAACCATGGTTTAATATCTTTGAAGGCTACTTATAGTGCTGGTATTTTTTGATGCTATCCTAGAAGAAAAAGAAGATATAGGAATAAACATTTATAGTAGATTATTCACCAAGGGGGTAAAGTTATGTCTTACGTCACGGGCGTCATCTTGAATTTCAAGCGCAACGAAGGATTCGAGAGTCAACTCCCGAGCACAGCGAGGTTAGTGTTTACTCCCGAGCATAGCGAGGGAGTTAAAAGTAGAATCCTGTGTGGAGCGAGGGATTTAAGCTCGCCCAAGACGAAGACATCTTTATCCCCGAGGAGAATACTCTGCTTTTCACACTTCCTACAAGGCAATAATAAAGGTTTCTACAAAAAACTTATTTTATCTATAAGTATAAATATCCTTAGCCTTTACAGGCCTAGCAGTACATTATTATTATTAAAAATACCAGCAGCTTTACATCTAATGGACTTCGGTGACATAAACTTCGTCACTCGACAGTTTTACGAAAACATTGTTTGTAATTTCATAAAATACATGAGTTTTTTTTCTTTATTATTTTCTTTTTTTAGAAGCGCGCACTTTATTTTTCATTCCATTCGTGCTAAAATTCTTGGCGGCCAGGTTCAAATTTCAAATATGTTCTCTTTGGTGCGGGACGGGCTAGTGTGATCATGCCTACGAACTCTTATTCGAAATTCAAATCACTTTGCCTCCCTAGGGGCGTAATGAAATTTCATTCAACATTACGTCCCTAGGGATGCAATGACTCACTTTGAGTCAGGTTTACTTGATGTGTAATTGAACATTGCCGAGTAGGTAGTGTGAAAAGTATTTTACTCATAAGTCATACCTAACTAAAAAAATATTATGTCGAGTATAGATTACACAAATATCTATTAACAGATTACCATTTTAGATCATCATTTATATAACTTGCAAAGTAACGAACTATTGTCGATATTAAAAATGATCCCATACACTAAATCGATATAGATCACTTGTAATGTCCACTACGTGACGTAAGGTGACACAGTTGACCATAAATCAAAATTTGACGGTGTCACTTTGACACGCGACCTGTCAGTGGTAATTAAGATTGTGTAGCGTGACCCTTAGTGGGGTCCTGTGAATTTTGATAGATGAGAATTCCCATTAAGAAGAAAGATGTTTTTTCTAACAAAAGACGGTAACACTCTCAGACTATTAGGCTGCGTTTAATAATAAATATTCGACAACATCAAATACATTGCTCAGATCATAAAGTTAGTAGCTTACGCACTTGTGTTATGAAATTCTGCAGCCATGGTATTGCGACACCCTAGACCCGGAACAATATAGAAAATGTGAATTTCTATATTGACCCGATCGGGGATCGAATCCGGCGAAGGACCTCAGAGATGGACACCTAGATAACGAGCCACTCATCTTTGCACATCCCTTGTGGAAATAAATAATAAATTGTTTCAACAAACACACCAATTACCTAACCCCAAACTAAGCGTGAGCTTATGCTATGGTGACCAGGATAACGGATAATAATACTTATATACAATTATATACATCCATGACTTAGGTACAAATGCTTGTGGTTATCACACAAACATTTAAACAATTAACAGTTTGACTTATAAAAGTAGCCGACGCAAACGTGATATTCTCCATCACCACATCTCGCACGAGGACGAATTGACCAGTAATATTTAACCCTATAACTGGCATTTAATTGGTTACCGAGCTATGACGGCCAGTCCGTTCGTGATCATTTCAAAGGAGTCGGGAAAAAATTGTATGGTTTGATTTATAGACATGGTTTCCCACGTGCTACGGGGAATAAAACCCGGAACAAACCGCTCCTGGGAACGATACGTTACGAGTGCGGGGTTTTTCTTGGACTTGTAGAGATGGGCCTTTGTTTTGATGCTCTATCGACATCGACAGTCGATATTTTGGGAGAAAAAAAGAAAATATATTTATTAATCAATGCCGGCCCGTTAATAGGTTAGTATTAGGTATAAGTTTTAGTTGGAAGTGACTTGTAGGTAAATTAAAACAAATTGCAGTGGTGCTTCCTTTTTTAATTTTGAAACATGTCGTTATTGCTTGGTATTCATTTTTGAATGAACGCGTGTAAAGCAGCTTTTGGTCTATCAATATGTAGTGTTTAGTATATTTTTAAGTATACCTTTCTACTAGTAATAACTTATTTATGGTAGTAACACACACTTTTTATCTTGTTTCTGTTGTTTTTTATCTCAAAGGCTGACTAAAATATGAATGAAGCGTGCTAATAAAAATATGAAAAGATCTATCAATCAACAAAGCATACTTACAATCGACAAGACCAATAAATACATCATGTTCATTGACAACCTATCCCCTCCCTATGTTCACTACTAGAAGCATGTACTATAAAATAAATCGGTATGTCGCTAGCTCTATAGATAGATCGCCGATAGTTATACTTATTGCTAGTAATATGGAGGGGCAAAGTTATAGCACTCGCCCGATAGAAATGCACAACGGTATCTGTTTTCAATTAGATCCCTTTGAGACTGCCTGTGTGTGCTGCTTGCACGGCGCGACCATGTTTTTGTGGTATTCTGCAGTGTACAACGCATTTCAAAGTATTTGCAGACGCATTATGGGATGGGCTTTCTTTGTATAAGCGATGATTTAGTGGTCTGGGCCTTTAGACAAGATGCAGTCCTTTCTACAGCTAACTAACGAAATGACAAACTATTAGGCAAAAGTCACACGATATTCTAATGGTATCATACATTTAATAATTTATTGTTTTTAGTGATAAACATTAACTTTGCAATCTAAATATTTAATATTATTGCACTTGAAAAAATGACCAGCAGAGGCGGGAATCGAACCCGCGTTTTTCGCATACCCCGTGCGTTTGCCAGAGCCTGTCGAAATTTTTAAGTGCTTCTTAACGCTGTGATGCCGCGTTGCTTTCATCAATGTTATTGGGATTACACCTTCAACACTCAATAGAAATACTATTGCAAGTATTAAACAATCAAAAGATGAAGCTTGCAAATACGATTAATTATTGTTTTTAAGTGATAAGCATGCACTTGAAAAAATGACCACCAGAGGCGAGATCGGACCCGCGCATTATACATTGGTTAGCGATAGCAAACATTCCTGTACAATAGATTGCATCTTGTCTATGGGTCCAAAGGCTGTATTCCTTATTTTGTTTCACACATTCATATTCTTCCATCTGAACACCAAACGTAATGCAGGTTACAATCTTTTTTACACAGCCAAAGAGTGGAATAGGCTGCCTGCGACCTTATACCCTTTTTCCGAGTGTGACACTATAAAGTAGTCTTTTATAGATAAAATAATTTTCGATTGCATAAAAAACTCCTGTTCTATCAATATTTTATAATCGTGTCACGCGAGCAATTCTTGTTGCGCCCTTATAATAAATTTGGTCCAGAATGAAAAAGTTTTCTCACTGGTAAATACACTACATGTGTACTTAACCAGGAATGAACCAAAAAGGTATATTTCATTACCAGAAGACCAGAAACTTGAACATAATCGGCTTACTTTTCACCGTTGAACTAATAGGAATTAGGATCGTCCCTTAAGACGGACGGTTTACATGTAAAGATTTTATGAAACGAGAATTAAAAGATCTTGAAAATTGGTTGCTTATTCATGAACAAGATTGAAAAGTACTTTTCACTACACACAGTAGACTTTTGTACAGTTTAGTTCAGATTCCTTTGTTCAAACTACTTTGTGCTAGGTAGATGTAAATTGTTAGTTATAAATTAAATAAAGCATGTTTTAAAAATAAGCTAAAGTTACTGATATTGTAAATAAACTAACCCCTACACTAATAATAAATTTGCCACTGCTCTAATCCTTAGACGGCTAACTTGGCATTAATGACAGAATAGGTACGAGGGTCAAACTGAAAGTTCTTAGAACTGGCCACTTATAAACAATATAATAAAAAAAATATTCTAAAATTTGAAAATAGAACTCTTTGCCAATATTACTAAGTATATATTTCATTCATTTGTCATTTGTTTTACGACTTGGCGGCAAATTGAAAATTGTGTGTGTCACGTCAAAATGAATTTAACACGAGAAAATTTTCGTGCAATGATTTTTTATGACTTTCGATGTCATTTAAGTCAACAAGAAAGTTATGATAGACTACGATTGGCCTTTCACGATGAAGCCCCATCTCGTGCGACTGTTTACAACTGGTTTAATGAGTTTAAACGTGGTCGCACTAATCTCACTGATGATGTACGTGAGGGACGGCCTTCTACGGCGACGACTGAAAATAACATCTGTGTTGTGCGGCGTATGATAGAGACTGACAAAAGAGTGACCTATCAGCAGATTCGGACAAGCTTAGGCATCGGTATGAGTCAAGTGCACAAAATCCTCCACGAACATTTAGCGGTCAGGAAGCTTTGCGCCCGGTGGATACCTCATAATTTGACTAAGGCTCAAAAACTCCATCGTGTGGATTGGTGCCGTAAAATGATTGAAAGATTTAACGGAGGTGACTCAAATGCTGTGTTCGACATACTAACAGGTGACGAAAGCTGGATTTACTGTTATGATCCTGAAACCAAAAGACAATCTGCTCAGTGGGTGTTTCCTTTCGAGGAGTTGCCAACTAAAGTGAAGAGAGATCGAAGTGCGGGAAAAAAAATGGTGGCCTCGTTCTTTGGAAGGATAGGTCATTTCGCAACAATTGTGTTAGAGGATCAAAAAACAGTTTCTGCAGAATGGTACACTACCAATTGTTTGCCACTTGTCTTGGAAAAAGTTCGAGAGAAACGACCTCGCAGTAGGATCCTCCTTCACCACGACAACGCCTCGTCGCACACCGCCAAGCGAACGATCGACTATTTGGCGACATCAAACGTTGAATTACTGGGTCACCCGCCGTATAGCCCCGACCTCGCGCCTTGTGATTTTTATTTATTTCCAAAAATTAAAGAAAAACTTAAAGGAAAGCGGTTTATGAATGCTGAAGAAGCGGTGGCTGCGTATCGCGATGCCATTGAAGAGACCCCTAAGGACGAGTGGGCAAAGTGCTTTTCCCAGTGGTTCCATCGCATGCAGTGGTGTATTGACGTCAATGGACAATATTTTGAAAAGATATAATAAAACTAATAACTGGCTAATGTAATCAGTTTTTGATTTTCTAAGAACTTTCAGTTTGACCCTCGTACCACTACACAGTGGAGACAAACATTTGTAATTAGCTGTTTCATATTTATTCAAGTGTTATAGCAATGGCAAAATCATTCATTATTAGTACAGGGGTAAGTCTCTAAAATAGATACCGCCTTATTTATAATAATTATAGCACTGTTTTTAACACTTCAATAATATGGGACAGCTAATTTGTAAATAATGAAAGTTAAGTGACATGAAATAATGGAGACAAAAATTTCAATTTGTCCACCTCACATTTATTGAAGTTTTAAAAAGTGATTTGATTACTTATAACAAATAAGATGGATAGCGTTATCATTGTTTAATCTCTTTACCTCCCTAGGGCGTAATGAAATTTCATACTACTTATTTTTAAACTGATTTCATCTTAACTGATGGTTAAATATTTGTAAAAATATTTCCATTGGATACATGCGGGTACATTCCCCAAGTATTGATGAAATCGAACGCCGGCTCACTGGCGTAGCAAGCACTTCCAAAAATTCGTCGACTGACTAACGTCCTCCGTAGCTTAGTTGGTAAGAGCACTCGCCCGGATAGCGAAGGGACGTGGTTTCGAGTCCTACCGGATGACACAGTCGATTAATTTTTGTAAGTGCAATTTGATTTAATTTCGTAAAAACTTGCAAAATAATTGCTTAAGTTATAAAACTATAATAAGTTAAGCTGATTTCATCTTAACTGATGGTTAAATATTTGTAAAAATATTTCCATTGGATACATGCGGGTACATTCCCCAAGTATTGATGAAATCGAACGCCGGCTCACTGGCGTAGCAAGCACTTGCAAAAATTCGTCGACTGACTAACGTCCTCCGTAGCTTAGTTGGTAAGAGCACTCGCCCGAATAGCGAAGGGACGAGGGTTCGAGTCCCACCGGATGACACAGTCGATTAATTTTTGTAAGTGCAATTTGATTTAATTTCATACTACATTACGTCCCATGGGATGCAATGACTCACTTTAAGTCAGGTTTGCATGACGTGTAATTGAACGTTGCTGAGTAGGTAGTGTGAAAAAATTGTAGATTATTCACCAAGGGGTCAAAGTGATGTCTTACGGCACGGGCGTCATCTTGAATATCAAGCGTAACGAAGGATTCGAGAGTTAATGTTTACTCCCGAGCATAGCGAGGGAGTTAAAAGTAAAATCCTGAGTGAAGCGAGGGATTTAAGCGCGCCCAAGACGAAGACATGTTTATCCCCGAGGAGAATACTCTGCTTTTCACACTTCCTACGAGGCAATATAAAAAACGGACAACAAGAAACGTATTTTATCTATAAATATATATGCTTTGACTTTTCTAGCAGTAAATTATTATTATTAACAATACCAGCGGCTTTACATCTAATGGACTCTGGTGTCATAAACTTCGTCACTCGACAATTTTACGAAAACATTGTTTGTAATTTCTAAAAACACATAGGTTTTTTTTCTTTATTATTTTCTTTTTTTAGAAGCGCGCGTTTTTTTAGGGTTCCGTAGTCCGACAAGGAACCCTTATAAGATCGTTCAGTCCGTCCGTCCTAGTCTGTCACAGCAGAATATCTTCTACGTTTATGGACTGATTTGCATGTAACTTGGTTTGAGGATATTTCACATATAGATCTCATTTTTAAAAATACAAAAAATTAAAATTACCCTTTTTAAGGGGAACCTCCCCATACATGTAAAGGTGGGGGGGGTGAATAATTTTTTTGAGTGCACCCCTTGTGTGGGGTATCGTTGAAAAGGACTATGAAAATAAGGTAGGGTTTCCATACAACACTTTTTTATCAGCTTTACCATTTGCGAGATATAGCCGGCCAAAGTCGTTTACACGGTGTCCCCCCCCTTGTAATTTCTAAAGTCTTGAACTTATAAACTTCAAATCACTTACGTAAAGAAACAGGCGCGGAAACTCTTATTTAAAATTGTTTCGGGTATCCTGTGATGAATACTTTTGAAATTATAAATAAAATAAAAATATATACTTTTTGGCTATACTGTCTAATTTTTCATTCAATTCGTGCTAAAATTCTTCGCTGCCAGGTTCAAATTTCAAATATGTTCTCTTTGGACCCGCACCACTAGCCGCTAGTGTGATCATGCCTACGAACTCTTATTCAAAATTCAAATCACTTTGCCTCCCTAGGGGCATAATAAAATTTAGAAGAAAGAAGAACAAAGAAAGAAAAATGCTTTATTAACTTGGGACATCACAAACACACACACGCTTACAAAAAAAAAACATTTCACACAATTCTTAACTTAACTAAGTATTTATAAATATTAGATAAATAACATTTATAAGTAGAGTCGAGGACACATATGTTCATTTAAAAATATCAGTTACGACTCGCTTATACGGGGGAAAACTGCCATTAAACAAATCAACGTCTCTACTACTGCGAACCACCTCGTTGTATGAACGGCACATCCTAACTATAGGATTGAAAAAGGAAGTGTTGTTCCTATACACCTGTAATGCGAATATGTTTGGGTTACGAGATCTAAACAAAGTGTTAAAATTGAGTGAATACAATAAGTCTGGGGCATCGATAGTTGAGTTAACTATTTTGTGAAGACAAAGTAGGTCATATCTGTTTCGACGAGAATGCAAAGAAGTTAATTCAAAGTTAGAAAGTTTCACTGTGGTCCTTTGGCAATCGACCCATGTTGTATCTGTAGGGTATGTACTTTATACATCTCTTTTGCACCTTCTCTATAGCATTTATATGGACATCGTGGTACGGGGACCGTACTGGACAGCAGTACTCCAGGACACTCCTGATCAAGCTAAAGAATAAGCACAATATACTACGTGGCTTCTTAAAATCTTTGGTGGTTCTGATTATAAAACCTAAAAGTTTGTTACTTTTTTTAATTATGTGTTCGTAATGATGATGAAATGTTAATTCCTGATCGAAGTTTACACCCAAGTCTCTGACAATCTCACTTCTGCCCAGTTCTTGGTCCCGAATATAATATTGATAAATAATTCTATTTTTCTTTTTAGTGAAGGACATAACACAGCTCTTGCTTACATTGAGGCTCATTTTGTTTGAAGCACACCAATCACACACAGTGTCAAGATCCCTCTGAAGTAATGTACAGTTTGTTATGTCCGTGACATCAGTGTATATTTTTAAATCATCTGCATAAAGAAGAGAGGGACACGTCAATCGGTTAATCAGGTCATTTATAAAGATCACAAAAAGAAGTGGTCCTAAATGTGAACCTTGTGGGACTCCAGAAGATACTAATATAGGAGTGGATGAAAAACCCTTCACAGCTACTAGTTGTGTTCTGTTATTTAAGTAGGATACCACCCATCTCAACAGGCAGCCATGTATACCGTAGTATGACAGTTTATAACAAAGAAGTGAGTGGTCCACTTTATCGAAAGCCTTGCTAAAATCGAGATAAAGAGCATCGGCTTGACCCCCTGAAGCAAACACATGGCAGAGATAGTTTTTGAACTCCAAGAGGTCGCTCAAGGTAGACCTTTTTCTAATAAATCCATGTTGCCTGTTAGAAATGTGTCCACTCAGGTGACTGTAGAGCGGCCCATAAACCAAAGATTCAAAGAGCTTTGCGAAACATGGAAGGATGCTTATTGACCGATAGTTTGAGCAAGACGTCTTATCACCCGATTTATAGATGGGGATTACACTGGCCACCCTCCAACAGGAGGGGAAAACTCCGGTCGCAATTGATTTATTAAACAACAGGTATAAAGGCAATAGTAGTTCTTCACAGCAATTTCTAATAAGTTTAGGAGGGATATCGTCAGGTCCTGGACCTTTACGCGCATCTAAGGCTTTTATTTTTAGAGCAATCTCTTGTTGTGTGAAGTTAAAATAATGGAGTGTGGAATGCTGCAGGAAGGTCAAGAGACTCAGGCCGAATCGCTGAAGAAGGGGTATCATATACCGACCCAAAGAACTCTGAAAAAAGTTCGCATATGCCCTGACCGTCAGAGGACTCCTTGCCATTATAAAACATTGTGTTAGGAATTGTAGCTCTACCCTTCTTCCCATTTACATATCTCCAGAATACTTTCGGATCACCCTCTAAACATTGCTCAACTGAGGACAGGAATACGTTATGACATTCAGTAATATTTTTTTTGCATCTGGAACGTAGAAGTGCAAAAGTGTCGTAGTCACGCGGGTTGCCAAACTTTTTGTAACGACGATGGTACTTCGATTTTTCTCTAATACATTGAATTAAGGCACGACGACGAGACCATAATGGATATTTGTTTGAGACATTTTTAGCGGGAGGTGTATGCTTAGATATAAGTTCATTAAGTTCACTATTGTTATTTCACTGTAAAATGTTGTTTGTTTAGTAAAAAAATAAACCCTAGCAATGATTAGAGAATATCCATTGATTAAAAATATGAATATTATGTAATGAAATCGGTCAAAGACCATGGGGCTGATTTATCTGTGCCAGAACAGAAAAGAGTTTAGGTTTTTAGACAAGGGCAAAAAGGATCGGTAAAATATGAACAATTTTGGCAAATTATCATATTATTAGGTCATTATGTCAATTCGTAGGTTGCCTGAAGTTCAAACTTTCAACTGATGACATCGCACGCACGGTATTTTGACCGTTGATTGCCAGCTTTAGCAACATTTCAAAGTTACATGATCAGCTAGCATTAGCGAACACCGTTAGTGATGAGAGTTCTCCAGTTCTCCAAGAAAGATAAAATATACAAGGTATATGTCAGTTCTCCTTGGAATGGTTTCAATTGAGAAAGTGGCCCATGACTGCAAAATGTTTAAAAAATCATAAGTTGTCATTCTGTCATTACCTTACATGGTAAAGTATACTGAAAATTTTAAATATGTCTGAAATTACACACCCGGGATTCTTAATTACAAAACATTTTGGAGAACCGCGAAAAACTCTCGTTAAAATTTAAATGACCTTATTTATATCTCTTTGCCCTCTTGAAGCTCATATACTTTATGTGAAATTTTTATTACGGTCATATAAACCCACGGAGTGGATGCACAGTATAATTAGATACAGTGGACTTGCTCTATTAAAATATTTAAAGAAAGCCCAGTTGCACGAAGCAATGCATCAAGATCGTTTGACCTGGTGCTGCAAAGTGAGGAGATCCAATCCCAAAGAATGGGAGAGAATTTTATTATGAAGTGGAATTGCACTTTTGTTTTCAAATAAATTCTCTGGTTTGCTATTCACAGGGAGACAAAAACGAGTTTAACTAGAAAATAACACATAAATAAATTACAATTATTTAAAAAAATATATTTAAAAGGAAAAGTCCTTTTTGGCTAAAACGACTGATCTACCACGCTATTAATTATCTAACGATGAAAACATTGAAATCGTTGTTCCTACTGCATACTTTTATACTGTGGTCATATGGCAGCGATGTTCTGAAACACTGGAATTATGATGAGCCACGGTTTATTACTTTTATACTTGAATGTGATAAATTGCACTAATATGTCCATAGATAAGACAATTTTTTAAAGTGTATTACGTGCGAGTACTCAGAAAAATTGAATCTTTAGTGTTGACGAAGTACAACAAAATGGTGGCTAAGCTAATCGTTACATAAGTTCTCGTTGTATCTTTTACCAAATTTTTATCTAACGACTAACTAATTTTTTTTTAATATTTTTTTTATAACTTAAGCAATTATTTTGCAAGTTTTTACGAAATCAAATCAAATTTCACTTACAAAAATTAATCGACTGTGTCATCCGGTGGGACTCGAACCGGATAGCGAAGGGACGTCCCTTCGCTATCCGGGCGAGTGCTCTTACCAACTAAGCTACAGAGGACGTTAGTCAGTCGACGAATTTTTGCAAGACTAACTAATATGTAGTGCAATAATTTTGATCTCGTATTTAAGATAGATTTTTACCAGGTACAAAGGATAGAATTGGCATAAAAGATAACTTTATGTGTAAGTAAAAGTATAAGAAAACAACCTAGCTGAAGGAAATAAAAGAAAAACTGCGTTAAAAATAAGAAAGAGATGGCATGGAGAAAAAAAGAGAAAGCTCCACCGACTAGAGCTCTTAAATTAAAGAGAAATGATACTTTTAGAGACGACAACGTGTTCCTTTCATATCACATTTAGTCTTCTGTTTATTTAAACACAACTTTCCGGCCGACGACCGTCTTGGATTCGTAGTTCGCGCTTCGCACTACAAAACCAGCGGTTGTGGGTTTGAAACTCGCAAGGGGAAAATGTTTGTATGGTCAGAACAAGCACTTACGCCTGAGTCATAGATTAAAAACAAGTATGTAATTCCATAATCCTTGTCGCCACAGCACAAGCTCATGCTTAGTTTAGGAATAGGTAAATTGGTGTGTTTGAAACAAATTATTTATTAATTTTTGTATGGAGCTAATATGAAGAAAAATGATATGAAATGTCTTGAGTTCCAGGATATCCAAAAGAACATGTTGTGTTGTACTCAGGTTTAAAATTAAATACCTACACCGCCAATCGTGCATGACATATTCAAGCGTAAGACAGTCATACAAAAATGACGTGTCATTTTATTGTACCCATTTCAATCCAATGTCACAAGAAGGAGACACATCGGCACACGACTGCTTCTCAGGATTGTGAGCACAACAAATATCCATTACAAGCTGGTCTTTCATTTGGTTCAACAGTTGTGCTACGGAGGGCTCTACCTATACTGAATATCCTGCATTGCACGCACAACAAATAAAGATATCCACCACCATTATAAGCTGACCTTTATTTTTTCCATTTGACTGTATCAGTGTGGTCCAGGTTACACTGGCACCGTTTAGCTTGATATGGAGCCGCTCACGCACGAGGCAAGGAAGCTGCTTAAATTAAACACTTTCTCGGAGGCAGGTCGATCGCCTCTCTTCTTGCGACAAATAAATATAAATCTTTTATTTGCGCGCGTCGGCAAAGGAATCTGGCCGCGCGCAGCCCTTATATGGCGGGGGAAGCTCCGGCCGGCGTATGCGCAGGAAAAAACTACGTTACGGCGTACGCATCGTACGCGATGCCGGTAACGAGCGATTGCTATTTACAATTGATTTATATTTGTTGATAGCGGCTGGGTTGTAGTTTCCTTTAAAATAGCGGGAATAAAAAATTGAGATTGTAATGTTAGCTGACTCTGGATCTAAGTACTAGGTTTTGCACTTGCGTTTGATTTGGAGCTATAGGTATGTTAAATCAAGTACCTAGTATTTCCTCATGACTGAAACCGTAACCGTTATTAATAGAAATGAAACACACTTGTTAACGAGTGGCATAAATAAAAAACGCACAATAGCTTAAACACACAGATTTAATTGCTGAATCACACACTTTCAAATTATTATGATTATGGTTACTCAAACTGGCATAGTTTTAGCTTATTCAGTGGCTGCTGTGTACAAGTCTGCTAGACTGACGAGAGACTCCATTATAGGCACATTGGCGGTAGGGGCAAACAGTGACTTGGTGTTGGCTGGCTGTGGTGGCTATGGCTGGCTTTGGCTGGCGTGGTGGCTTGGCAGGGTTTGGCTATGAGTGGCGCTAGAGTGGAGTTTCCGGTACCGTTGGTCATAAATAAAATCTATTTCCCGGTTATGACGTAACGGTGCCTGAAGCGGATGTAAAACACTCAACAACACCCCCCTATTCTGCTAAGACAGCATTTGAACGGTCACTCAAACAGTTTTAGTGTGGGCCAGTTGTCAAATTATGAAGAATGTAACTACCATTGTATATGAAGAATTGTGCCCAAGTCCTTATACTTCAAAAATCATGTTTCCATTTCCAGATACAATATGTTTATGAGACAGAAAAGAGAAAGCCGGTGGTCTTTCGATGCTCAAGGGAACAAGCTTTTCGATATTAATAATATTAATGTCCTCCTAGCCGAATTTCGACTACAGTGGCCAATCTCAACAGAGATTAGCTAACTGCGCGCGAGATATTATAGCGCACAAGTGTGTGCGCAATACACAGGTGCAAGTTTTCGATATTATACCATGAATATAATAAACCGCACACACTCAAATAAGGGTTCACCATATCTACCTACCGCGCCATCTTATCCAAATGTGCACCAACTTCTGTCTGACACAGCAAAGAATCTGTGGAAACCATCGTTTAGACAAAGTTGAGAACTTACGAGTAACTGAATTATGAAAGGGTGCGGGGGAGGGGCTACTGTCAAAGCAGCGCAAATGGAGTTAGGGACCAGGGTCCGCTTTTCATTTCAGTTTTGTTACTGCATAGAATGAAATTGGGTGAAATTGGATTAAGGAGTTGGGAATCGCATACAAGAACTATAATTATCGCCGGGTTATAGTTTCATTTGTGTCGCAAAAGCGTCTATTAAGTTAGGTTTTAAGGCTTTGATATTTCTATTATTATTGGCATCCTGCAGGTCTACCGTGTCTTGAATGCTACGTCAATTAGAATTGCAATCCTAAATCCATGACGTTTAAATTGCAATTATTTTCTATTTTAAAAGTAATCGTGTTTTCCTGGTGAGGGCTATTATTGATTTTTGAAAAGCTATTGTTATTGCAATTGAAAAGCAATAAACTCAAGAAGTAGGCCTACAGTTTGTAAAACTCACAGGATACAAAGACCGAATGCCAAAAACAAAAATATTGCAACTTTTCTTAATAATGTGTAACACCTAACGTGTTGCCACCCCAGGTAAGGGAGTCAAAAAGCAGCACCAGTCTACATGCCACCGTAAAATATCTCTAATCGCATCAAAATTGATATCAACTGCGCGCCGCGTGCCTCCGTTCGATTCCCGAAACGATTGCTAACTAAAAACAAGGACGAATCGTTTGTCCCCACGTGCAGACATGCTATAGCAGTCCTTATGCAATGCCCTTGAACGTCCCTGCCTCATACCAGGGACTAAGGAACTTTCTAGAGCCTGTTGAGTAATGACGGTGTTAATATTTAATAGTAAAATCAAACATTTTGAAAACCTCCGTAACAAAAATAAGCATTAAAAACTTACAAATTTGCCTTTTTGTGGTAGCGGCCATCTTGGATTTAAAATTTAACATATTGTATAGTATTGTACTACTCAAGCCCTTTTATTTGATATCCATCTTTGACGAATTTTTATAAAACATGGTTAGCCATGTTTTATAAAAATCGATACGGAACACTCGGTATAAAATTATCTATGACAGAAAAAAAACAAAACGAAAATCGGTTCATCCGTCTTGGAGCTACGATACCACAGACAGATACACAGACAGACACGTTAAACTTATTATTACACCTCACTTTTTGCGTCGGGGGCATTGATTTATTATATATAGGGATATCTCATCGCACTGACAGCTATGGCACATGCTCTAATCGGTCGGATCGCCATCTAGACCGATTAAGTATCTAATGACGCGTGGTCCGTCAAACAATAAACTCGCTCACCTTCGTCTGTGTGACGAAAACTTGGAAAATGGAGGATTTTTGACAGCTCTTTTTTTGTTTTATTTAATGTTGTCTATTTATCTAAGTCATTTAAATATTGCGTCGAAAATAAATCACAAAATATTGTAATATTACGTGTACAGACATGTAGTGGAAGTACTTAGGTATGTCAAAAATTTGCGAGTTTCAAAATGAAGTTAAAAACAAAATTAAATGAAAAAAAAACTTTTAGATCACTGAACTTAAAATAATACCTAAAAACCTACGCGTGAATCAAAAACACGCTAAACATAATCATTATAACATGAACAACGCTAAAACCAGCCTTTTTCCTTAGGAAAATCTGTCTGACTTGTGTTGTTCAACGCCATCTATAGCGGATTTTTAGGTACTGATTTTTCACATTGGGAAAATCAGTCATTTAGTCAGTACCTATTTTTTTCTATCATCCCTCGGTCGATGTGCGCATATGAAGGCGTCAAGTAAAATACTGTTCGTTAGTTCGTAAGTTCAATTCGAATACTGACGATTATTCAGAACCAGTAATTCAAACCTAGTCAGCAACTAGATTTTTATGTGGATTCCAAGTGATATTTCAGTAGCTTTTTTCTCTTTGAGCAGGTATTACTAATGGAAGGAGGTCTTCCTTGCTTCGAGCTTTTAAGGTTTGAAGTTAAAATTAAAGCTGGTGCTTTTTCTCGAACCCCGCTCATTTGGTAATGAGCGGGGTTCGAGACCCGCTTTATCACTAAATAAACTTGCAATCTTTGTGTTTGTCATTTCACAAATAACTTTGTGGTGGAAGTAATGTTTAAACAAAGCAGGTCAGAGCTTAGGTTTCTTGCTTTTAAAGTATTGTTGTTCAGTAGAATGTAAATGAAACGAATGTTTATGTCATTTTGTAGACTGTGCAACAGTAAGACCCGTTTTCATCAACTTTAAATCAGCCGGTAAACATCTATTGGCGGTTAATTTGACAGAATTTCCATACAACATATGTCAAATAATGCTAAATCGTCTGATTAAAAATTAAACATGTGTTAGTGAACTCCAGGCTAAGAAACAATCATACCTACCTACTTTTAATTAGAGCAGACAGTTACTACTATCCATACTAATACATTCTATACTATACTAATATTATAAATGCGAAAGTGTGTCTGTCTGTCTGTTAGCTCTTGACGCTTAAACCACTGAACCGATTGAGATGAAATTTTGTATGGAGACAGTTCGAGACCCTGAAAAGGACATAGGCTTCATTTTGTCGTGATAATAAAGCATTAAGGGGTGAAATGGGGGATGAAAGTTTATATGAAAAACCCAACTCTTGCGTACGAAGTCGCGGGGAACCACTAGTTATTGTATATATGCGATTATGTTATTTTTTTCCTGAAGCGGCTTAAAATATTTTATCTGCAATCCATTGAAAACCTATCTCTCCTCCTCGAATAATACCTAGTAAATAATGTATTAAGTTAATCGCTATTTGAGTAACATGCTGAATACAGCAGCCTTGATGCGCGCTCTAGATATATCAGTCAAAGAAGGCGCGTGCGATTCGAATTTATTGGGACCATATTTGATCAAAAACAAAACCCTTTTTGCTCATTTTCTCGTATGTTCACTGTCCGATGTGGCTAGAAAAAAAAAAAAAAAAAATCCGCGAAAAAGAATTCGAAATTGGAACGAACCGCCAAAAATCCGGACACCCACAGATTAAATAATTCTGCGACTAAAACGTCGAACGCAAACTATTCGACCAGCATCAATATTCATGCGTGTTCGGAAAACCTTGATGGTGGCCTTACGCGGTCGGATTCCTTGGGCGATCCGTGCGGTTTTTGGGCGATAATTAAACTTTTTCAGGCGGCCATCTTGTGTGACACGCGCGAGGCGTGCGACTGCCGTACAAGGTATGAACGTTGAACCCGATATAATTGTAAGTAGACACTGCTTTGGGATACGGCGAAGTGTTATAAAAAGTTCCATCTCGGAGAATTATTATTGAGGTATACTCGTAAATTTTTTTTAAATTATATTTTTAGTGTTAAGATCATTTTTATTATGCATACATTTTTGTAAAAAATACGATTTATTCTACATTGTTTTGTTAAAATAGTTTATAGGGTTTCGAACCCGGAAGGTAAAAACGGGACCATTACTAAGACTTTACTGTCTGTCTGTCACCAGGCTGTACCTATTCCATGAACTGTGATAGCTAGTTGATAGATAGTTGAAATTTTTACATATGATGTAGGTATTTCTGTTGCCGCTATAAAATAAATACTAAAAACAAAAACAAATAAATATTTAAGCGGGGCTCCCACACAACAAACGTGATTTTTTCGCCGTTTTTGAACTATTTTTTATTCCTTTAGCTACCATCTTATCTACTACTTTCCCTACGCGCGGTAGTAGGAACCTTGTGTCTATTATTAAATGGAAATGTAAAATAGCATACAATAACATCAAATTAGTGACGTGCACGTACCTTCGATGGTCCCGTTTGGTAAAACAAAATACATACAAGAAAGTCCACCTTTTTCGTAATAAGTGCCTTATAAAATCACTACACTGTCAACACACACCCAAAAAAAAAAAAAAACTAAGTCAAACTACTCGTATTTACTAACTGATCTCCCAAATTGCCTATAGGAGACCATTGCAACTATAGTTATACTAAGAAAAACTGGTATCTTTTTTATCTCAATATAAGTACACCTTTTTTCTTGCACACCCTTACATCCCACCATCACCATTATAGTGTCCCACAGTGCTAAGAGACATAATAACTCACCTCTTTTAGAGGCACCTCTTTTTAAACATTAATTCAGGCAATGACAGTATTTTTAAAAAAGAGGTAGACATGTCATCTCCTACTGCGCGGCGCGATTCGAGTTTGATGCGCCGAGCACACGTTCGTTTACGTGTCAAATGTAATATGCGAACGAAATTTGAAAACTGCAAATTGCTCAATTTGAGGCACGCAATTTTCGCGCGCTAATGACACATCTTTTTGTATGCACTATCATTGAATTCAGGTATCAAGCTACTATCCGCATGACCTAGATCGTCATATTCATTTTCAGAAACACGCAACGTGTTGCGTCGTGAAACCAAAGTTTACACGGGTGCATATCGGTTGCACGTCTTGTGCAAAGTGCAAAGATAAATTTAAGTGTTATTATGAACGCACATAAAAATTACGCTTTCCCCATTAAAATGTTAAAGACGTTCCCATTACCCGTTCGACCATCCGACATCGGGTAGACATAATACGAGTTAAGTACTTCTTTGTAACGATACGGCAAATAAATTGCGTTCGCGGCATCGCGCACAAAATCTCAATATTTAAACGGCACGAATAAACACCGAAAAAACGGTAAACTTAAATGGTCTGAACGCCCGAAGGCAGATGGGCCGGCTAAAGAGCCCGCAAATTAATCACATATGTTTTAAATGCGCGATGGTAAGATAACATACGAAAAATAACGCCTTCTCAGTGAGTTATCACTAGGAGCGACTCGCAACGGCTGATGGATAGCGATGAGATAAGTGGCTACTACATGACAGATTGCTATGAAATCTTACCTAATTACCACACCTTAAAACCCGACCAAGTGCGAGTCGGACTCGCGCACGAAGGGTTTCGTACCATCATCTTACAACAGTAGACATTAAAGGGGTTTTAACCTTTTAATTTGAATGTGATAATGACAAAAAATCACATCTGTTGTATGGGAGCACCACTTAAATATTTATTTAATTCTGTTCTTAGTATACGAGTACACTTAGTAAAGTGTATAGTAACAGAAATGAATATTGTCCTCCTAGCCAAATTTCGACTACGGCGGCCTATCTCAACAAAGTCAGCCAACTGCGCACATATTATAGTGAACAAGTGTGTCCGCAATACACAAGGGCACTCTCTGTTCCTTCACTCTCATAGTTCGGTGAGACGGTAGTCCGACATGACCGTAGAGAGATCAGGCGCAGGACCAACGGCTCAACGTGCTTCCGAGGCACGGGGGTGTTAACACCACCAACTTTCTGACTCCGGAGCTGTGTCTGAGTAATTTCAAGACAGAAAAACCCAAACACTCTCTCAGCCCGACCCGGGATTTGGACCCGGGACCACGTGGATAGTACACAGCGTGCTGACCACTAGCCCAACGAGGCAGTCAGTAACAGAAATACATCAGCATCTGTGTAAATTTCAACTGTCTAGTGAACACGGTTCATAAGATACAGCCTGGTGACAGATGGACAGACAGACGGACATCGGCCTTTATAATAGCATCCCGTTTTTAACTTTTGGGTACGGAACCATAAACAATCATGAAAACAGTGCTTTTACAAATTCAGATTAGTTTTGCTGTTGATTAAAAAAAACCCAGGAGCCGACTGGGCTGCCGAATCACATGAATGCTTTAAATTGCAATAGTTATAGCTTTGAGGATACCAATAGTGGTTTTCAAACTTAGGTAGGTAGTTCAAAATAATGAAAATGTCACTTTAAATGTCATTGCTATGCAATTGAAATCTTTATCGTAATAGCTTTTAAATAAGATGGTATGCGTGCTTATTTTATGTTGATCTGACTCGAAGAAACTTTTACATATACCTTACAAGAAATAATAGTGCAAGTCATTATACTAGAACCCTTTTTGGGCAGGTTTCTAGATGGCACGCCAACAGGAACAAGAAAATAATAAATATAATAATAATACTCGTAATTTATATATAACAAAAATGATACATTGTGGAGCAGCTTACATAGACAGGGACTCTACTCCTGTTGACGATGTCCGTATTTTCGAATGTACCCGTCCCTTTCAGCCACGACAGAATGACAATGCGAACGAGTGTGATGGCTAGACTCTAAAATACGGACATCGTCAACAGGAGTAGACCTCAGGTTATAATGTTTGTGTGAGACTGATGCCTATGCTAGGTAAAAGTAGATAAACATATGATCATATTCACGTTACTAACAATACCTGAATAAGAGGCTCCGTCGACGATATTATATCGCTATAAAAAAGAGTCTTATAAAAAGCTTACGTAAATGATATTCCTCCTTTTGCAATCTATTCAAATCACTTGATCGTTAAAAGTACTTACTGAAAAGAGGTTCACGTCTTTGAAGGTCTTACCTGCAAAAAAATGGTAAAGTTAGTAACAGTTTTGACTTAACATTTTTTATATAAATTGTTTAGTATCTGTTTTTTTTCTGAGTTTACCATAGATACATAATATCTATATTTTGTATATGTTTTATTAAAAATACCATCGCTGAAGTGTAATCGAAAGTAAGTACCGGAATGAAATTAAAATTGCTGTACACACATCAACCCACCCTGATCTGTCAAAGAAGATGTTCCAATTTTGGCCATCTCTTGTACAGTTAACCAAAAAACTATGAAATATCGTTTAAATTCCCTAAAAATATTAAAAAATATATATCTTGCCGTTTTCTGATGCACAAAAATATTTTTCATATTTACACACTCAAAAATAATGGCAAATTTTATCGCCATATTTAAGAACGTTCTGAAATCAAAATGAAGTATATTCTAACAATGATTAAAAAATTAACGTAGTTTTTCTCTTTTACTTTAACCATTAGAAAACTATGTTATCAATATTCATTTCACTAAGAAAGGAAGATGAATGATGTAACTGTTATTTTATCTGAATTCACATGCAAAGCCAAATAAGTTTTCTGAATGATTATCGGCTAAAACATTTGGTTCCAAGCGTGAAAAAAGTAGCTGTCACCTGTCGTTTGTAACAGTCGCTTCCGCTGTTCCGTCAATAATGCCGCAAAATGTAAAAAAAAACTTATTTGTGCACGAAAACAACGAAGAAGTTGTGGAAATAAGTGTGCGAATGGGGTTTTATAGCCTTTTTCCTATTTTTTGGTGTAATGTACAAGAGATGGCCAAAGTTCTTTAGAAAACTCAAACATCTCCTTTCCGCAACAATATTTCAACCTTATGTTGATCACATAAAGTTCCATATCATTTGAGATATTTTGACAGATATGGGACCTTTACAAGACCAATCTTTTGTTATCATAACTCTACCATTACATAAAAAAACTTGCACAATAAAGGAAACCCTTTCGTTTTCACCAAATGGATTCCATAAGTATGGATATTATACATTTTACTTTAATCATTACAATAAAATTGAACTTGGAAAATGTAGACCAAGTTTTAATTGTCTAAAGATTCTTCCTCAATCGCGATAGAACTCTGAACTGAATCGATTTGAACTTCGCAAGTCTCAGTTCGGTATAACTGGTTATATCCGGCCTTGTCCGGGTATATCCAGATGCAGCTAGTTATGGATAGGAACTTCTCAGCACTTGCCTAATTGTCTGTGTCTTGTCTCGAAGCACTAGTAGGGCCCAAAAGATAAGGAGACATGTTCGGGCCCCCTAAGGGCTAATATTACTGATTTTTACATTTTGTGGCATTTTCTGTCCTAAATTGAATAAACAATTTTTGACTTTGACGTTGACTTTGACTTTTCGTTGCTGGGATGACGTAAATTGTCATGACACTTTAGCCTGGACTTTACAAACACAGTTTAATTTTTAATGAGCCGATTAAGCATTACTTGACATATTTTGTGAGTATGGGAATTCTGTCAAATTAACCGTGAATCGAGAGCTCGTGTTTAAGACCTGTAAAAATAATCATAAATTGAAATACTGTAGTTTTACGTCTTTAATAAATATAATCCTAAGATGTATACTTAAAATCCAAGATCCCCAATTTTTAAACACCCAATGAACGTCAATTGACGGTAATTGGACCAAATTCCCATACAATATATGACAAATAATGCTAAACCGGCTGATTTAAAATTAGACATATGTTGGTGAACTCGACGCTAATTATAATATCGTAAGATAAATGTAAACAATCTTAAGATAAACAAAAACATCTAACAAGAAATTAATTTTATATTTACTAACAACCCACTACCTATATTAAGAACCAACTTTACTTACTCACGCATCCCTTAAATAATTATTATGCTATCTCTATTAATTCTATTCTGGCAACAGAAAGTTTTCCCACGAAATTCTATAAACAGATTTAGTTTTAAAATACATTATCAGCAGTTTTAGTCAACTCAAAATAATATCGCAGCGAATTTAACCCAGCTAATTGACCAGTGCCAATAATGACATATTTATGTAACCCCGCAAAAAGGGGTTATTAATATTTTGATATGAAACTAGCGAACTCTTCATAGCCCCCGGCGCCTCGGGACTTGTATCAGATAAAAAATCATATCACAATGCTGCAAAGCTATTCAAAGATTAAGAATTTTGGGACAGTATATGGAAAATCAACAGATTGAACACGAATGATAAATCATTTGTAAAAATGAAAGCACAAGAAAGCGAAAACGATTTTAAAAGGCTCTCTTTTACTTTAACTGTTGGTTCAGATAAATGTAGGTAACATTGTTTACAGTTGACGATACGGAGGTAATTACAACAAAATACAAGTCATGTAGTTACGGGCTCAACAACATCTTTCAACACTTTAATATCTTGTTTACTACTATCATCAAACAAAATTATCAAGTTTTAAACAGCTTTTGAAAGCTTATTTAAACCTGTCTAGAATAAGTAGGTAATATAATCTAAAAAAAACTTTTCAATTTACCCTGGTCAATTCAGCAAATTACGCACTGGGTAGCCCGTGAGAACATTCTATGCATTCTATCAGGACTTCAACAATGTATTCAAATATCACATTGTTCTAGGATAAAACAGGTTGATGTCAAAAAGAAAAGAAGTACTAGTCAGTACATATTGTGCGATAGCCAATTTATCTGATTATTTGCTGCATACTGTTTACGTATACAAAAGACAACAAGCGTTGAACAAAAAGTCAAATATGAGCCGACATAGCTGTTTTATAATGATCTATACGGAGCATAGAGGAATTTATTTGATATAAATATGTACTAAGCATGTTTTGCGTCGGGAGCGACTGGCAGAATATTTTTGTGTTTATTATACCCCTAATGTGACAGGTTGAATGTATTGTGAATTTGTGATTTATTTTCGAGGGCCGCAGAGTTGGTGACAAAATAAAAGTTTTTGACAATAACATGGTGACTCTATCTTTTTAAAAAAGGCTTTAGTGCAAGTAGAAATAAATATTCAAAAACTTAAGGGTTAAAAAAAGTGTAAGCAATTTAATAAAGGCATTCCGTCGATAAAATGTTTACTGTTAATCTTATTGCAATTGACTTGTGATATTATTATTAAAAGTAGTCCACACAAATATCTATATTATATTAAATGGGTTTTTATTTTTAAACTACCAACCATTTTCTGTCCATGCATGCATGCATGAATAACGTAAATGTAAACCTCGTAAGATTTTGTTTCGTGTCTGATACTCATTAGTGCAAAAAAACCGAACACGCTCTGAAAATATTGCTATAACACATTTGTATGTTTAATTTCGTATCAAAAAGTACATTTTAGGACCTGATTTTAAAACAACAACTGCCAACTGCGACTTCATTGCTCCCGAAAGCGCCAAAACAGTAAAGCTGTGGCAGGTGGGACTCCATACGATATATCGATTGAGTGATTTTATCGCCATTATTACATTATGGCCTCATAAGACCATATTTAAGAACTCAAACCAACAGCGCCGCGAGATAAATAAAAACGAACGCACAACAATATTATTGTCAGTGGAAGTAGGGCTCATATTTTTTTACTTAATATTTTTATTTATAAAGACTTGTTTAATGTATGTTCTTACTTATTTAATGTACGAGTGGATACTATTCAATGATCAATAGTGGTTGATTTGTTGATTTTAAACTGAGTTTAATAAGCGTAAAATATGTTGTAGTCTAGATTTTTCTATCGAGTAAGTACTTTTTTTTAGTTTCGCGTGGGTACCGCCTTTATTTCAAGTTCATTTACAAAGTATAACAATATACTGAATAACATAACCATAAATCGCGAAATAAATCTCGAAAATAGTTTATTTTTTGTAAAACGGAGCCAATTGATCTTAGGTAAAAACTTTGAATATATTTCTTATTGACAGTAAACCTACACTGAAAAAAAGGATCAACCAAACTAGTTTTGTTAGTTGAAGGTAGGGAAGTCAATTTTTGTTAAATATAATTAATCTTCTAGTTATGCGAACTTCTGGCTGGTTATCAGAAACAAAATAGTTTTGTTACTGATAACCAGCCAGAAGTTCGCAAGTCACTAGATTACGGCCTACTAGTAGTCAAATTTTGGTTACTGTTAACCAATATTTTTATTTCAGTGTATTTTGTTTTTAATAACAATGTGTGCGGGCAACTAAGCACCCGTAGCAAATAAAGCCAATATGTACAATGTCCGACATATTGATACAGGTAGAGCCCGGTGAAAGTATCGATAATAAAAATTTATTTACCCACCGCCGAATAAATTCATTTAAGAATCGAATAAAAATCCTTCCCTGCGATTGCGGCCCCAAATAACTTTTGTATCGAAATACAATAAACAATAGCTAATTGTTTTCTCGAAGATACAAAATGGCGGCGATATACTTATGTGATACTGTCGTTCGGTTATGATTGATGATCGATCTGCCGGTATCGAATTATTACGGGAATCGTTTGATGAAGATTAATAATTTATTTTTGTGCGAATTGTTTTTTTTTGTAAAAATAAATGTAAATAGGTTTACTAAGACATGAACGCAATTACAGACAATTTAGCAAGTTAACTTATATAGGTCATTACAATATACATTTACGCAAACATTTGCCATTTTAATATCAAATTTAATGGCCTATGTGGTATAGGTTTTATAACAAAATTATAAACTTAAATCTGCCAAATGAAAATTGGCTTCGTTGTTGTTGAGGATAACACATAGATAAATATCTTTCAAATCTACAGACGAGAAAAACCTTCTATTGTGTTAAACAAAGTATTGTAGCGCCGTGCAAAAACAGATTTCGTTAAATAAATGGAATTTTATCTCCCGTATGAGATATATCAAAAATTCGATTTTATCAAACTAATGTTATTCCAAAGCATTAATATCATAACAGCTACAAAAAACAATATACGGAATCTATGGTTATTATAAATCAGAAGACGGATCGGAGATTTCGATGACACGCTGGCATTTTATCTTTTGAGTTTTTCGCGATTTTTAAAGAATTATCGATGAGTCGGACGATTTATTTTTTCTCGATTCACAAATAGACATCACTTTATAAGATTTATTCAGTGATAAATATATTAAATAATTATACTTTGAACCGCGCCGCGGCGCACAAAAGATTTAAGCTACCAATTCAATAATATAATTAGAGTTTCTATTTCTCAAGTCAACACAATAGGACCTTTTGTAGTTTGTTCTTTAAGTTCAACTTTGATCTGAAATTCAGACATATTAGAAAACCTATTTTTTATCAATGACGACACATACGATATTTTTTCAGAAAATTATTGCAAAATAAAGAAAAAAAGAATAGGAAGACGGGTTATTGATAGCGGACGACACAAACACAGAAAAAAAATTAAAAAAGTCTAGGACCCTATCAAATACTCATACCGATCTCATCCTGATCCTTGATTGTAAGTATTAACTAGTACGTTCACTCATTGCAGTTTGACCTGGGACCACCGGGGCCCATCAGCATAAAAAGTGCACAACCCATAAACACCACAGGGCCGGATTCCAGCCAGAGACAATACGGGAGTGACCCCTGCCTCGCGCGTATCAGACTGTCATCTCGGCGAAATCACCTTATGACCCTCGGGGTGACCAGACTATTGATTAAGTTTATCAGGACTTAGGAACCTAGGTGCCAACGTTAGTCGGATTTCCCATATAATCTTTCATCCCCCATTTCACCCCATTAATGTTTTCATTCGGGGCAAAAATACCGTTTGTCCTTCTCTCTGGTCTCAAAATATTTCTATACAAAATTGTACCGTATCTAAGTCAGCTTAGTGGTTTAAGGGTAAATAGGTAACAGATAGACACACATTCGTTTTATAATATTAGTAAGGCGTAGAAGATCGTCTATTAACTACTTTTACCTTGTTTTTATAAGCATAAAAATGCATGGCAATATAGACTGGTATCCTAAGAGACATGACAATGGTAACAAAAATTACCCTTAAACATGGTCTTCTATTCTTATTTACTCTTGAAATAATCAATTATTCCGTAACTACCTTTTTATAAAACATAACAAGAAACGCTGTCTGCAAGTTGCAGCATGTAGGCTATGCTTAGATACGTCTAACGTACAAAATTTAAAAAATATATACAATAATTTTAGCTGGTTTTGTACAGTTATCATTTTTTACAAGAATCATCAGACGTCGTTCAAAGAATGTAGGTAATAAATCGTAAAGTACGTTGAAAGTACGTATTCAATTATGTTCAAATCCTCTCAAACTTAAATTGTGGTCACACGAGCCATAGCTCTTGTTTTTCAAGTAACTTTGCGTCCTGCAGGGCAGGTCTCAACCCGCAAACCGACTCCCATAAAGCGCACGACGATTTTGTTTTTCGTAACGTCCATCGATGCCTTTGTTCCTGTTCATTTGAATTTCAAAATGGACGAAAAGCGATGGACGGGGTACTAATAAAAATGTCTGTTTCTTTAGTTTAGTGCTCATTCATGAGCATGCATGCACTTGCTACCGTAGAAATAAAAGTATTGGGACATGACTCAAGAATGTAAAAGATCAATACTTTATGAGATAAATCTAAGTATTGCAGATACTGTTTATTGTGCAAGTAAAACTCCATTTAAACAATGATTTGCAACAAACGTTAGACTTTCAGTTTGAATATATATATTACATGTGTCAATATTTTTGTTCGAGCAAAATATCTAAGACGAACCTGCTAAGAATACTAAGTCATTCAGCCAGAATACGAGATATCGCGAATACTCGATCGAGCGGAATAAAATCCATTGAAAGACAATTTTATCACAAGAAATTTCCGCATGCATTACGCTTGAGAAATTTATGATTTATGGTGACGACTATAGACAAGATGATGACTATAAGATAAACAGTCATAAATAAATTCATAACCGTTGCTTGATTTTAAGTGCTGGATATTTTCTGCCACTGAACTTATTCCTCAGATTTTATTTAATTAAGTATAACACGACATACCTATAGGATTAGAACTCGTGGAAGTTATCTTCCTAGCTACTACACTACTACTGTGAATCCAAACGAATCTTAGAATTAATTTCTTGAGTATCTTAAGACGGAAGATATTTTAAATGCGGTGTTTTACTTAGAGTAAAAAGAGATGCGGACACAATCGCCACACACACAGAATACATTTACTGATACGATTTAAATTTTGTCGATATTTAATAGTCATTAATGTAATAGTACACATAGATAAGATAGATTAATAATATAAACTAGTATAGATTTGAGAAGACTACTGGAGTATTAATGTTCGGCTTTGTTAACACTTCTCTGGTCGCTGATCAAGCACAATGCTTAGTACAGAGACCGCCGTAATTTTTGTACACTTTTTTGTATCTTCCCTAGAAATAAAAATATTATTTTCAATAACTTCGACGAACCTCTAGGTGTATTGGTTCAAATCCCGCAACGGGCAAATGTTTGTGTGTATTTGTACCTTACTCAGGGATGTTTATAAACGTGTTATAAGTATGTCTAGTATGTCTCCATCAAGGCAGTCAAGGGTCGTTGGTCTTGTGGTCAGCACGCTGGGTGCTATCCACGAGATCCCGGGTTTGAATCCCGGGTCGGACCGAAGGTGTTGGGCTTTTCTGTCTTAAAATAACTCAGACACAGCTCCGGAGTGCACAAGCTCACGCTTAGTTTGGGGCTAAGTAATTGGTGTCATTGTTGGCACCATTTATTATTAATTAAAGCAAGGCAAACTCTTATATGACTAAGATTAATTTAAAAACCTAAATAACGAAAGACCTAACCAAAACTTCAACTAGCGTAACATAACACCATCTTCACTAATTTGTGTCCAAATAAATATAATCTAATTTCCATTTCCTTCAAGGCCTAATGTATTCACCTTCTTAAACTTATATCTCATTAGGAATATCGATTTCTTATTGTTGTAATCCTAAGGGGTGTATAAAAGACGGGTGTTGTTAAGGGAACGTCGAGTAGTCTCCGTGGCTAGCCTCCCCAGCGCACTGGTCGGTTACACTGAAGTCTGGAGTAGTTCGCAACGCGATTTTCTTCAGTACTTTTAGTTAACCATTCGCCATCTTATCATTTGCTACTTTTAAGTGAGTACTTTTCGTTTTCTTTTTTTTTGTTGATTATGTTTTTTACTTTGAGTCATTGTTTAGTTCAAATTATTTGTTTATTTCGTTTTGTTTTTTACAAAGTTAAATGCTTTACTTTTCTGTAGTTCATGACTGTTGGTAGTACTAATTTGAAAATAATCTCTAACAAATCATATCAATCAGAAATCACTTATTAATGTAACATAAAAACTCATACAGTTTCAGTATTATTTATTTATCATAACTTTTGGTAAGCCATTATTTTTACTAACTTGTAATTTAGTAAGCTCTGTAAATATCGACTCATACAAACTTTATCGCCCCCGTTTTTACTCTTATCACTTTATGTAATTATTTCTGAGCCAGGATATCATAGTGGGTGGTGTTAAAACCACCAAAATCGAAAACCATGTTAGGTATATCAAGGTATCCTATTTGGATCACTCTGTTGTTCGTTTCAAGTCCGTCTATTAAGAACCATTTTCTCAGGAACTCGTCGAGGTATAAAAATGGCAATTGGAAATAAACATCAAATACTTATGACTGCGGAAGACCCATGAAGATGTGAAAAAATCAAACTTCTAAGTCAACGCAATCCAAAGATATGGCCGTGTTTGATGTATTTTTTAACATTTCGCATAGGAATCAAAATCTATAGGGAACTTTCCATAGAAATTGGCTAGGAAGGGAGAGCTTATAACACAAGTAAAGGAAAAAGTAAAAAAAACGCAAATTTGATGTCGTCCTTCATCATTTCCATCGTTTTCTTCCAATTTAGGTTTATCTTTCTCTAGGTTACCAGCAACCATCAACTCAACAAGATGGCGACAGGACCAGGTGTCGCGGCTCTTCAAGCATGGGGCGGGCAAATGGCCGCGTACGGCACCGTAAACCAGACCGTTGTGGACAAGGTTACACCAGATATGCTACACATGGTAGACGCTCATTGGTAAGATTATTGATTTGATAATGACGTGCAACTAAATCTCAAAGTCACTCTTCATAACATTTTATTCACATCTAAAATTGATTCTTTCAATACAGAACCCAAATGTATATCTTGAAATGTCTACAAAATGAATGGCCTTGAGAGGACATGTACATGTCTTTTTCAGACTATCAGCGCCAATAGTAGGTACTGTATTAAACTTATTGTATACATTATTTGTGTCCAAGAAAAAAAGTTATATGAGGCTTTAAAAACTATTGATGCAACAGCGGTTCTTTCCGCCTCGGAATTGGTTCCCGCTGCGGAACTATCATTTGATCTAGCACTTACTAGAACCTTCAGAGACCACTTCAGGGACTTCAGAAATGATAAAGATCGATTTGGCATGTTTTTACTTATTATTTCCTTAACCTTGGCCACGATTATCTATTATTACTTAAATTATTGTTTTTACCTGATAAGCATTCACTATGCAATCTAAATATATTTTTGCACTTGAAAAAATGACCACCAGAGGCGGGAATCGAACCCGCGTTCCTCGCATACCGGGCGATTGCCTAACCTCTCGGCCACCCTGGCGTTGCTGGGCAGAGCCTGTCGAAATTTTCCAGTGCTTCTTAACGCTGTAATGCCGCGTTGCTAAGAAGCACTCGAAAATTTCGATTTTCAAGGGCAAAAATATAGTATTACTTATTCATCCAGGTACCAGTTTCCACCCATGAACCCCCTCTGGCACGGGCTTTTGGGCTTTACCATTGGCGTTCTCGGCTTTATCTCGATAATGGGCAATGGGATGGTCGTCTATATCTTCTCTTCAACCAAGGTTTGCAACTGAACATTCAAAACTCAATTATCTTTTTTTTTTGATAAAAAAGCAGTTTAATCTTTTTTCTTGATTTTTAACAGAGTCTGAAGACACCTTCAAACTTGTTGGTTGTCAACCTTGCCTTCTCCGATTTCTTAATGATGCTCTCGATGGCACCGGCTATGGTTATCAATTGCTACTACGAAACTTGGGTATTTGGTAAGTTTTCGTACATCTTTTTGAATGTTTTTAGTAACTTATTTCTCTTTAATGTTAACAGATAAGAGGTAACATAATAAAACAACGCTTGGATTTTTTGTTCAACTTTTTATCTACATTTATTTGTACTTGCCAGGTCCATTCGCTTGTGAGCTTTACGGCTGTGCGGGTTCACTATTCGGTAGTGCTTCTATCTGGAGCATGACGATGATCGCATTCGACCGGTACAACGTCATTGTCAAGGGTATTGCGGCCCAGCCCATGACAAAGAATGGAGCTCTCCTTCGCATCCTGTTTGTCTGGGTTTTCTCCCTTGGGTGGACTCTTGCTCCTTTCTTCGGATGGAACAGGTATGTTTTAAGGATATTATAAAAATAGTAGCGGTTCCCCGCAATACATCGCGATAATAAGCACCTACGACGCTGTGTGCTTCCTAGGGTCTTAAACTTTCTGCACGCCAAATTACATATAAATCCATTTACAAGTTTAAGCGTGAAAAGATAACAGATATATAGACAGACTGACACACTTTCGCATGTATAATATGACTATAAATCAATCAAATAAATGAAATAAAATTAGTCACCCAAAGCCCTAGATGGTATGGCAATAGATGGCAACTGTTAAAAACGCCCATTTATCATCGCAAGCTTTATCCACCATTACAAAGTGATCAGCGGCCTGCATCCAGAGCGATCCTGCGACCTTTAAATATAAGGTCTATTGCATCTTGCCGCTGGACACCTTACACTATGCTTTTAATCAAATGGTGTTTAATTAAGAACCTTTCTGTCCCAAAGGTTATCCGTTCTTCGCGCTATATACCTTGCCTTGCTCTGCAAAAATAACCGTTAATTATTCAATAACGCTATGATTTTAATGCTTTTAGGTACGTGCCTGAAGGAAACATGACCGCCTGCGGAACTGACTACTTGACCAAGGACTGGCTGAGCCGCAGCTATATTCTCGTCTACTCAGTCTTTGTGTATTTCTCGCCTCTGCTCCTCATCATCTACTCTTACTATTTCATCGTCCAGGTATTTTTTACTCAATCTGTTCTCGACTCGTTTATTTTGCGTAGCATCCAGAATTTCTGATCAATGTCAAATAAGGTACGTTTGTCGTGTTTATTTTACCATGGAAATATCTAAATTAGCATATCAAATGATAGAATATTTCCAGGCTGTTGCCGCCCACGAAAAGTCTATGCGTGAACAAGCCAAGAAGATGAACGTTGCTTCCCTGAGGTCTTCTGAAGCCTCCAATACTAGCGCCGAGTGCAAGCTTGCCAAGGCAAGTTGTATTATACTTACAATTTAATTATAAGTGATACTCATACAATTAGCGGGTAGTACAATAAATAGGCCTTAGTCAGTATGACAAAACTGTCCACTGTGAATATTTCCTGTATTGTTTTCTTGAAGGCTTTAAAATGTTAAAGATATTATGAGCCATGTTTCATATTCCTACAAAATAAAAACGTTTTCCCCAAAATCTTTGATTCCCTTTAATGAATTCTTTATCAAGAACCAGTCATCCCCAACAGTCACCAATAGCTTAATTTTATTTTCAATCTTGTTAATACAGGTTGCCTTAATGACCATCTCCCTATGGTTCATGGCGTGGACTCCTTACTTGGTGATTAACTACACCGGAGTGTTCGAGAGTGCCCCCATCAGCCCTCTGGCCACCATCTGGGGTTCCGTATTCGCCAAGGCTAATGCCGTCTACAACCCGATTGTATATGGTATCAGGTCAGTATCTTTATTATTTATTCCACGGCATCACTTACGAAATTAAACTAAATTTCGCCCACAAAAATTTATTGTCTGTGTCATCCGGTGGAACACGAACCCACGTCCTTTCGCTATCCGGGCGAATGCTCTTATCGACTGAGCTACGGAGAACGTTAGTCAGCCGACGAATTTTTGAGAGTACTTGCTACGCCAGTGAGCCGGCGTTCGATTTTATCAATACAGGAGTATTATAAATATAATAAAACTATTTCCAAATAAATATTAATAAATATTTGGCTCAGACGACTCGACGACGACGAGATAAGATGAAATCAGCGTAACTTATAATTATTTTTATAACTTAAGAAATTATTTTGCAAGTCTTTTTTACGAAATTAAACTCAATTTCGGCCAAAATTTAGATAGATAGATAGATAACTCTTTATTTCACACCATAACAGAAAATACAGTAAGTACAGCGATTTACACAGAAAAATGTACAATGTAGGCGGTCTTATCGCTATAAGCGATCTCTTCCTGACAACCTTTAGGTAAAGGAACATACTCATTCACAGGAAGGGGGAGTTAGGTCCAAAATCATTTAGTTTAAAAAAACTAGCAAAATAATTGCTTAAGTTATAAAAATAATTATACAGCATCATTTATTATTTTGAAACACAATAGATAGGGTATTCTGAAACCACAAAGCCAAGTTAATATTTGTTAAAATAATTATTGCTGCATATTTTGTTAGACGTCCAGTTTATCACACATTTTGTGACTTGATCATGAACATATTTCATAAGAAATATGTTCTTAGCTGGCATGCACATATTCTTCTCAATCTCTGCAAATGTATATAGGAATCTACGAAATATTTTCTCTTGCACCTACATTACTCTCACTGGCTGAGGATTTTTTGGTCTCTATGCTAAATGTCTTGCTATAGCTTAGATTCTTGGACTTGTTAAAAGCCAATAAAATGAATTGCTATGTGTTCCACAGCCATCCCAAATACCGCGCTGCCCTATACAAGAAGTTCCCCTCACTCTCGTGCCAGGCTTCTCATGAAGACATCGGTGATGCGACATCAGCTGTCACTGCTGTATCGGACGAGAAACCATCTGCATAAGCTGACTCAAGCTGAACAACTGCTCATTCGACTAGCCATTGGAACAAGAACCGAGAGATTAAGCTTGTAACTTTGGGTTTAATATCGTTCTTGCTTTTAAGGGTAGAGCCGTTGATTGGTTCACTAATTTCGATATTGGTGCAAACTTGGTTAAAATTAGGCTTTGATTCTAGTCTTCTTTCTTAAAGCTGAGCACTCTTTTTGTACACTTCGCGTCTTTTTTTCCTAGACTTTTTGTATTCCCAAAAGAAAATGTAAACGACCATTTGTAAATATTTATATGTATACTTGTCTGATGGCGTAAAGATGAGCGGTGCCGTTCATCCCGTTCCAAGAGACTGCTCCCCTAGATTTAATAAGATCGATGTAACGATGACCACGGCTTTGTATTTGGATTCGCATGCTAAATAAAGTTTATTATCAAGCAAGGTGGTAATTGCCACAAAAGAGAATATTTTTTCTAATCACAGAAAACCTGAAGATTTTTTTTTCTTGTTTGTGACTACCTTGGTACACTAGGAGATCACATTAGATTGCAATATTTTCAAGTACAATCTAAATTACTATATATAAGTCAGCCTATTAGATCCCACTGCTGGGAAAAGGCCTCACCTCAACTATGAGGAGGAACGAGCCATACTTCACCACGCGGGCTCAGTGCGGATTGGTGGAGGGGTGTATGTAAGGCAAGTGACAAACCTTACTGTCAGAAGTTATCAAGCCGCCCTAGGGCCTCTGACTAGGCTTAACGACTAATACTACAGATATTAGCCGGGACCAACTGCTTAACGTGCCTTCCGAAGCACGGAGATGCTTGTCATGGACGTCACTTAAATGGTCGGAATGGTCACCCATCCAATCACGACCGCGCCGTGGGTTGCTTAACTTTTGGTATCACTACCAAAGCGCTGCCGCCACTGCGCCACAAGCACCTCACCACCTAAATTACTATACACAGTCGAAAATACTGGTAAGTTGAACTTTATAATATCATATTATGCATGTGTATCTATCAAACCTAAATTATTTCTTTTTTCAAAATGACAAAACTTTGCACATTGTTCATTCATTATGAGTATTGCTTTGTACAAATTAGCTAATTTACTTGAATAAGGCAGAAACGGAATATTAAATAATTCATGACACTTCACAACTCACAATATTCTGAAGCCAACCTTCCATCATACCTCGAATATACCTACATTACATCTGTTAAATAATAGCTAAATATTGAAATCAATTTCAGGAACAGCTGAGTTTTACTAGGTATTTTTGAATAATATTTTGTATAAATAAAATTGACCAAGACATTAAACTTCGACAGTGGCTGTAAACGCTGTCAATATGAGTTACATTCCAAACAATAATGACACTTTCCATCACAGGCCATTAAACCATCACTTAAGCTTATCGAGTGACCTTTAGCCAATTTAATATGAAGAAACAAAAACTGGTTATCATATTGACGCAAAATATCGTAATGAAGACGTGCAGGAATACAAATAAGCAGCAATAAATTGATTGGGAAACTTTTTAAAATACTCTTTCTTGTGATTGACGAATCGAAAACGTTCCGTTCGCGGCGTTTCGCGTTGAAACATTGTCATTTTATTGGTCTTTTACATTTTTTTCTGTCAATTTTACATTTTTAACGAATATAGTACGAACGTATTTTTATAAAAAAAATATATCACTGTTTATAGTTGAAAATTAAAACAACGCTAAAACTTTTGGGGAATGAAAATTCCTCAAAGAAATTATAGTACGAGAAGGATATTATATAGGAATCTAGCATCCCAAGGTATTCCTTCCCTTAGAACAAGATACCTAGTTAGGTATTTTTATTTTTACTCATGACTCTTCATGTTTTAGTACAACCATCACACCTTCTAAGCATCACATATTGAGCATGAGCGTAAGAAGCTGAAGATGCCAGAGATTTTTTGGATGCGTATCGATGGAACCAGCGGTAAGGAGTAGTTTACAATCACTAAAGGTAATTTCTTAGGTTGTGGTCATAACAGTCTGTTGCAGGCGCCAATAATAACATTAATTTATATCAAGTTAATTTAATTCGCCAAACCCTTGACCAGCGCATCATTTTAGCATTTACTTAATACTAAGCACACAAACAATATTCAGACCTACATTCCAGCGATAAATATGATAAACATTGATTTAAATAAGGCCGTCGTAATCTATTTTGCAGGTGTTTCTAACAAATGCTTCATAAATCTACTATTCTTATTATTATTTTATAGTAATATCTTCATAATTCATAATAACTACGCTAAATGAGGCAATATTGTCCTCTGAGAAATATTAAAGCATAAATACAATTTGTGCCATGGACATGCAATTGATAGGAGTCATCTTGTTCTTTTTTGAAGCAAAAAAACATTGACCTCTCAATAAGTAAGTAAGAAAATACCAATACTTAAATCCTTTTTTAAGAAAGTGCAATGGGATGAAAAAATGTATACCACTCTGAGTACGGGTGATACGGTATAAAATATAATAGTTACTACATCAACGTCTAACAAAATCAAAGCGCCCCGCACAATGCTGTCCAACAATAAATAACAAAAATAAAATAAAAAATAGAAACTAAAAGTATAGCTGACCGCAAGAGGCATGCCTCAGCCACTATTAAAAGGCGCTGCTCACACAAAATGAATCATAATTTCATAAATGTTGTCACCACAGCCCAGTGATTTATTAGGACCCCTTACAACCACTTACGACATTCTTACCACCAACAATTTAAGGTCGAAATCAGCTTATTGTTTTAAAAATACGTTTTTTCTTTTGTTTCACGTTACAGTTATAGCTCCTTGAATCGGAGACTGTTATATACATCATTCTGTCTCATTAAGACGTTATTGCGATGTTAAAACTATAAAAAATGTTACGAGAAAGCGCATTGTGAGTATACGCGGGCCACTTTGCTAATTTCCTCTCGTTTAATATTAAAGGGGGCGGTTTCAAACGATTATCGCGATAAAAACAATGTCTGGAACAAATATATAGCTCAGTATACCTTTGCGGCTTTAATGTTTAGCGAGTGGTTGGCTTCAGGTTCTCTGTTGAAATTATTATGGCTGTCAACGGTGAAGCTGGCTGGACATAATTGACACGCAATGTTTTTTCGCAAACTGCAAATTGAATTCTAAAATATTCATCGGTCGGGGCTAGTGTATCCAAAATAGCCTTACCCTGTATCTCATTTCAACTACTATGTTTACTAAGTGCTTAAATTGTTCATTTGTAGTAGGTATTCCTTTATTGTCAGCATTTTTTATCTTACTGAAGTTTATAAATTTTTTGGAGTTTATAAATTATTGGTATTAGGTAAAGGTAATCAATATCATCCGGATAATGCCACCTTTTGCATGGTAAAAAAATGTGCAACAATTTTACTGAATGTAAAAACGCCCAGTGCATTAGTATGTGCATAATGCTTCCTATCTGTTTAACGTTAAACCCAAAGTCTTACTCCGGAGACGTTCGATATCCTAGCTATCCCGTTCGCTCGTACGTTATGCTAGCTTGAATAAAAAGGACGAATGGAGTCCACAACACAGACATCTTCCGTATCTGTTTTTTACCTAAAAGGAAAACTAAAATAATTAATAATTTAATTAATGATGGCTGACTGAAGTATTTAAGTGTGCGGTCGAGCGCCACTCTGTCGTCTACCGCTTGACGACGTGTCGCTAGTTTCGTGTCGCGAGCTACGAATGGTATTTTATAGAAATACAAAGAAGCCAGTATTGTCGCGTTGACGCGTCGGCTACGGCTTATACCTTAAATGCACAGCCCAAACTAGTGGGATTACAAACTTTAAAATTTAAAAACAAGACAGGATTTTTAAAAATTCACCCCTTAAGGGAGTAAAAAAGGGGGATGTATGCAACTCCGTTAGTTTTGAAGCTTAACCAATAAAAATGGTATTTACTTGTTTGGTTCGAAATTCACAATTATATAGTTCAGGATTTTTGAAAATTTAACAGCTAAGGGGGTGAATAAAATTCTACCCCCTTTGGGTAGAATTTTGTTTGGAAAATTTGACAGTTGCGCATAAGAAGTCGCGGACAACCGCTGATCGCCTTATAGAGTAGGACCTCAATACCGCAAGTTCTTCTGGACATAACCGCACTCTGTGTGGTCCGAGCCGTCTACAAAAACTATCGATTCACTTTTTGCAATCCAAAACAAACCGTATCAAACCAAAAACCTCATTAAACCTAACTTTATTCCCTTGCAATAAGGGTGCATTGAAATAGTCAGGCAAAAACGAAATAATTGGCTTAGGATCTGTCAAAGTGAAATGATTTCGTCGCGACTGACGTCCTTTAATTAATTGCTGGTCAAAATAAATGAGGTAAAAGAAATGTGGACCTAATCGGACCCCACTCGAAGCTCTGGGATTGGCAGGGTCCATAACATCATCAATAGTATTATTATAGTAATAGTTTTATTTTTCACTACGTTATAATTTTCACTTTCGGCAGTGGGGTTAAATCAAATACATAAATGCTGTAGACTTTGTTCCTAATTACGATATGGTACATACTCAAAAATTATAAAAGTTAATTATTTTATAAAAAAATAATTCAATTTAATTTGATTTAATCCAAAGTATGCTTCACTGTCAAGTGATTATGTGTTTGCGCCGTTTGGCGTTGAAACTTTTGGACCGTGGGGACCATCCGCTAAATTACTTTTTGGAAAAATTGCACCTAAATTATTAAATTCTGTTTTAGCAAATTGTAAAGCTGGCTCGTTCCTCGCTCAAAGGATAAGTATAGCTATCCAACGCGGTAACGCAGCCAGCATCCTCGCCTCCTTGCCTCAAGGACACGGGTTTATTTTTGATTAGGTAGGTTTTAATAGGTAGGTTTTTGATTAGGTAGGCTAATATCTGTGGTATTAGTCGTTAAGCCTAGTCAGAGGCCCTAAGGCGGCTTGATAACTTCTGACAGTAAGGTTTGTCACTTGCCTTACATACACCCCTCCACCAATCCGCACTGAGCCCGCGTGGTGAAGTATGGCTCGTTCCTACTCATAGTTGAGGTGAGGCCTTTTCCCAGCAGTGGGATCTAATAGGCTGACTTATAGGTAGGTTTTAAGTTTATTTATTTTTGATTAAGTAGGTTTTAAGTTTATTTATTTTTAATTCATGCATGTCTTTGTATAAACTTGCAAACAAATTGTTAAGTTTTAAAAATAAATTTAATTTCGTTTTTAATGTACCAAATGGTAATGTAAGGTTTTTTAAAACTTAGTTGTAATTGTATGTATCGTAGCAGTAAGTTAATTAACTCAAAACGCAATTATAGACTTTGCCGGACTGAAATGAATGGATTTTCTATTTATTCGTGAAATAATTTACTTTTACAGCAATTTCTTTGCTGTAATGTTTTATCGATAGTACATTTTGCAATCAAAAATTCATCAACTTCAGACATGACTCCAACCGAAAATCAAACATCATCATTAAAACTATATATGTCATTACCAAAACCAAAGAATAAACACGCGCAAAATATCTGTACTTTCAACCTATCGAAAAGAAAACATTGGACATCGAACTAACTGCATTTCTCTCCCAGTTAGGCAGTATTTATTGGCACTTGCAGTTTCAGAGGTGAGTACTAACAGGAGGGTCATTATAAGGCCAGTCACACACCGCTGGTCCCACCACACGGGTGCTAAAAATGTTTTTGTGCGGAGCCCGCTAGCGTCAAAGAATACACTTATATGGACAGAGGAGATACGAAATAAAACGAAAGCTAATTATAGGCCTATTCGACATTACAATTAAAATTTTGAAACCATCAAGGGACGGAAAATGGGATACTTATCAGGGAGAATGAAGATGAAGTACCAAAGTAAAGAGCATTGATGACAACAACACCATGGAGCTGAGGGTTTTCTTTATTAAACAGGCATTTACCATAAAATACACGTATCACACTATCTTTGAAACTAACAATATGCAGGAAGGGCTACATGGCCTTATTTACTACAAAATCACCCTTGTTGCAACTGCATAAATAATGCAGTGTTAACAATGTTTACCTAGCCGTGTTGTCGTCCGTAAAAAAGTGCAATGTAGGTAGAAAACAAAACGCTACAATGTCGCGTCTACGCTTTACAAACTATTACTCTATAGTTGCACATCACCCATAGTATTGTATTGTATTGTACATTAATAGCAATTTTAACGACTAATCGAGCCACGACGTACGCGCCGACGATAGATCAAGAAGTGTCAGAGATTAAACAGAGGAATTCAAGGAATAGAAAAGTTCTCACATCAAACTGGGTGCTAATTGATTCTGCTAAAGAAATCGTTCTGCATCTAGCATAGTAATGAGTTGGCACTCAGCTTTTAATGGCAATTGAAAATCTGCTGTGTTTGTTTCAAGATTTTTTTTAGTTTCGTTGTCTTTAAAATAGATGCATCTTGTGCATTACTTTAGCTATGACTACCGCATGAACATAATTTGGATTTATATTTTGTTTTTCAAGACGATTTTCGCCCATTGCGAACAATCTTATCCGAGAATAGCTATATGGCGCGGGTGATATTATAGTGTAGTATGTGCGCAAATACTAAGTGCACCATCTGTTCCTTCACTCTTAAGGTCCGTTGAGACGGCAATATGACATGACAGGAGAGAGATCAGGGCCCGTAGACAAGATGCAATTGATTTTAAAGCGAAATTTGCAGCATTCAAAGCATGTCGTCTAAGGGCCCAGGTGCAATACCAACGGCTTAAAGCGTCAAAACAAAGAACTCGGGGACATTTTAACTCTTGTTCAAATCCGCTGCCAACGTTAAAATATTATAAATAGTAAGATTATGTCAATTTAGGAGTGGAAAATAGCTACAGTCATTTCTTAGGATCGAATCGAAAATGACCTAACTTGGCAACATATGTTTAGCAATTCGGTTGATCCGATAAAAATTTAACCACACATTAACAGGTGTTTTCATTGGCCAACCGTAACTTTAAATTCCAGTTCCAAGCCCGTAAAATGTTAGCAAATATGCCTATCTCATGTCGCCAAAATTAATCGCTTTTAGATACAGTACGCATAACTTTTTGCGAACATATTTCTGTAACCATTCGAAGACTTCACGAATGGTCTTTCGTCCAGCAATGCTGCTAATGATCCAAACAAATAGCCGAATGAGGGACTCTACTTAGAAAGAAGTTGTCCGTATCGACCAAGCGTCTTTCTCGCTCACACTAGGAGGCGTCAGTAAGACAGCAGGAGTTGAAATTACGGGCATTGTGCCTTATTCCGGATAACGATGTCCGTGATTTTGAGTCTAGCTGTTCTTTCGTTTGCGCTGCTATGCTAGAATGAGTGACAGGGACGGCAACGGTCGAAAATACCGACATATCGAAATTTGGAGTAGAACCTCAGGGTAGGACTTAAGGCATCAGCACACGGCACACGTAGCCCGTGACTGCGTTACGCGTGTCGACAAGCCGTGCAAAAAGGGTAACAAGCGCGCCGGATTCCGCGCCCGTGTGTTTACGGCCTAACATTCCGTGACGATGTTTTTGTTGGGCTGCGGATTTGTAGGCCCATGACAATAACTATGGTAATGAGACAAGGAGTTTAAGTTTTTGATGTGGACGTGAAGTCTTGCAGAACCTTGAAAGGACGGTGCCAGTGACCAGCTGTTGGCATACCACTTTTACTTTACTATATTCTGTAGATTTTGAATGGGAATTGGGAGTCTTTTGCATCAACGGTACCCAAAACTGAATAAGAGAATCTCATACAATTAGCTCCTAATTATTCTTCAAACTCATTACAGGGTCGTGATTATCATGTTTTGATGATCAACGATTTTCTTGACAATTTTTAATGGAGTGGTTTGCCATTGACTTCTTCGTTTCACACACTAGCCAACTAGCAGGTGCAGGTTTCTTCACGATATTTTCCTTCACCGTTAGGCAGCGATATCTTTGAAAAGTTTTTATACAAACTTAGTGGTACAGGCGGGGATCGAACTCACGGCCTCACGGAATGAGAAGCGAATTTTTTTCGCTCGGCATAACGTCTCACCATTAGCTAACAATTACCAACTAACCAATAATCTTTGCATGTTCTAATGCATCTCATCTTTTTTTTACTCTACTTCGGCGAAACTTTAATTGGAGGGTTATGTTTTTGACCCAAAAAAGTAGCTATAAGGAAGGAAACGAATGAGAGACAGTTCCATCTCAAGAAAGATAAAACCTCAACCATCTGAAGATGAAAAAAAAAAACTTTTTCTTTTTTCAAGACGAACTATCCACTCTGAATCGTTAAAAAATAAAATCCGTTAACTAGTTTTAATGGCATTTCTCTCTAGCACGTGATGCAAAGAGCCGTGAAAACATAATTTCCACTTCATAACGCAAAGACACACTACTACCCACGTCGCAAACAATAAAACTTTCTGTATCCACTGCAGAATTTCCACGCACAATTGAACAAAGTATATTTAAGTGTCAAAGAAGTAGATACACCAGGAGAAAATACAGAAGGACCGAGACCACAGAATAAATTCTAGACTAGTATGCTGAGACAACAAAAGTATAACTCCAACCTCTTTAGTTCAAGTTAAGTTTAACTTAACAGTTGCCAAATTATGTGACAAAAATCTCTTACCTTAAAACAGCCTAATGTAAAAAATAACATCAAAGCTCTTGTGAAATCTAAAAAAGAAATGATCAGCTGATCACGTCTCCGGAGTTTTGAAGGTAAATACTGATAGTATTTCGATGTTAACCTGTCCGTACCGGTGATCTACCGCCGGCCTAAAATAAAAGTTGTTGTATTTGATGAGAATAAGCAATCCCGGACATAAAATACATTTACAATTTGTTTATTTCTTATGACGGTTTATGGACTAGCCTGTTTCCCTATTCAGCTCTTCTGTGGTGTGTTTAGTCTCAAAGCACGAGTTTCAGTTGCAAGGTGAACATTTTTCTAATTCAACAAAGAGAAATGGCGCAGTTTGTTTGTCGCAATACGTGCAGAGATATTTCAAACTTTTATTACTTATTTATTACTAACTTTTATTACTGTCTAAAACTTTATGATCTGTGTGCTTCTCGATTTACTACCCTAATGAATAGTAGCAAGTTTAACAACAATACTTTTATGTTTTAAAACATCCCTAATACTAACACCAGAAGTAACTTGGTCCGCTTGTCTGTCTGTTATGTTTGACGCCTCAACCGCTGAATCAGACTTGATGAATTTTGGTGTAGTCAAAGACAAAGGTTGCATTCCGTCGCAAAAATAAAACTTGATAAGAGTAAATGTGGGGTGAACCGGGATGAAATTTCTGCATGAAAAAACTTCTGCATGGCTTGTACTCATAATGTAATGAGCGTAAATAAAAACAATTTTGTCATAAGGATTTTATCACAACATCATAAAAAGATAAACTTTTTTTGACACGATATATTGATACGAAACCCACAAAAAGGCCTGATTCAACAATGTTGTAGACACGATGGTTTTAAATGTAAATAATTCCTAATGTTTTCTCTACACGTCAAAAAGTTATTGAGTGAAGGAAACCCTTCTAATAGCCAACAAATTTTTAGTATGTAGAGTTATCCTAAGCAAATAAATTCTCGATCCCTCTTCAATACTTCTCAAATCAAAATACTTCTCAGTAGTGTTGGCCAACTATCAACAGTTGAACTATCGATAGCTTACAATGAAACAAATAATAGATAGATGGGTCTAGATGGAAATATTCCCCAAGTAGTGATGAAATCAAACGCCGGCTTACTGGCGTACTGAGCCTGAAAGTGTCTGATAAAATTCTAAGAAAACGAACAAGGCACGCAATTTATACTACTTTATGCGACGCGACCCCCACTTGCCCGGCCCCCGTATTTCATTGATGTTCTAACGATCTATTTTGGTTGGCTTTCACGTAAAATTAAAAATTACATTTTGGGAAAATATATATAAATAAATACAAATATTTATAATTATTATTGTTTTCCTTTACCCAAAGGTTATCTGGAAGAGATCGCTCCCAGAACTCGCCCAGGGACCCTAATTTATTTTAAAATTCATTGTACCTTTGTTTTCTTTTATTGTGCAATAAAGAATATCTGTCTATCTATTATAACAGTAGTATTTCTCTTATAGTATCGATGTAAGGACGTAGACTATTGCCACTTATAATTTCTGCTTAGACCAAAGGTTTGACTGCTTTAGAGAATGCCACTTGGCATTAAGCTGCCATTTTTACAAAATTTTTGTTTTGCAATAAAACTTTAAAACTACGAGTAGAATAGTTATTTACCATGAAAGTTTAAAACTATAGTATAAAGCTTAAACAATTATCCATATTCTATCGATATATATTGGCAACACAACTTAAAACGGATGGCTCTGCATTGGGACTTTGTATCATGTAAATTGTTTTATTTATGTGTTTTTGTGTGTCCGTCTATCTGACAATGGTGATATTAATGCTTGCGGCCGTACGCTAAGTTTGACTTGATGCGAAACTTGTCTTGTGCCAAAACAAGTCTTTAAATCTGTTTATTTCGCCTATCGATAACTTAACCATTTTACTAATAAACACTAAAAAGAAGTAAAGTTAGCTTATATAGATCCCACTGCTGGGCAAAGGCGTCACCTCAACTATGTTTATTTGATAATAAACACTAAAGCAAAGAATAAAAGGATCACTTCTCTTCTCAACAACCTAAAGGTTAGTGTTACTTTTTTAAAATGGATTTGCTCTTGACCCTAGACTAGCGTGGACAGAGTCGACAATGTAGTCGAGCTTAACCAGAAGGTTCTAGCGCTCCCACTCACCGACGGAACACACCAAGCTGCTTGGCTCCGGGCTCCAGTGGGAGGGTGGTAGCTACCAGGCGGCACCTAACGGAGCCTACCACCGCTGATAGGATCGTACAGCCACCATCACAAACTGGAGCTTGTGATGTCGTTGCCCGGGGTCGACTACTAGAAGGTAGATCCTCACCACCCCAAAAGCTTAAAGCTTTGATACTTGACAATCCAGATCTGGTAGGTAAGTGATAGTGGCTTATAAAAGACCAGCTGGCGAACTGTCTAACTTAAAATCTTTAGCGTTTGCGACTGCAATTCCAACCTAATAAGATATGATTGTGATTTTTTCGTAAGTTTGATAGCTATCAACGTTTTCCTGACATCAGGTTGCTAATATTGCTTTAAAGCTATAATTGTTGTAATTTGAAAGCAATTTGTTAGGCAGTAGGCCAGACCACGTCTCTCTTAATTCTCAGAATTATTCAGTTAAAAATCAAGACCTTGACAAGTCAAAGCTACTATTAAACGTAGTATTTGAGCACAACAAGCAGCCAAAGATATAAAAAACAACCGTTTGATCACTGTAATTTTATAGGAGCTAATGGCCAAACAAAACAACACCCATTGGAAGAGGAATAACGAAGAAGAATGGCCGCTTCTGAGTTCCGTATATTTTTTATGTAGCCCGCTTGGGTGTTAATTTTCAACACTATGGGTTTTTAAGATTAAGGTAGAGCGTCGGTGGCTAGCGGGTTACCTCTCATGCGAGAGGTACCAATGACTATTTCTGAGTTATGTACATTAGTTGTTTCACAAACCGAAGCTCTTAAGGAAAGGGAAAATATCGTAAGGAAACTTGCACATTCGGGCGACTATATGTGTAATTATGATCCAAAACTGGTCAGATTCTCTGTTAACAGGGTCACGAAGGTCAAATGGCAGTCGCTCCACTGTACCTAATTACCTACTCTGCCATATCCTGAATCATGGTCCAAAACGGAACCTGAGCCCTCGTGAACGAGTGCACAACCGGGATAACGCTCGGATGATAAGGACTATGGGGTAAGTATGTAAAGCTGAATTAAAAACGTGCAAACAACGTTTATTTAGACGGTGCCTTAAAAAGTGGACTCAGACCTATGTGTACTAGGCTAGTCTAGGAAATAATGGCAAGACAACCTAGAATTTGTTGTAGACTACAAACCCATATACAGACTCTGTTGAACCGTCCATATTTCATTAATAGCATAGCCATAAGCTAAAAGATAAAGCCTAAATTTTGTAAATTTTGTAGGTAGTCATGTTACTAATTTGACCCTGAAGTTATAATATTATTTATTTAAAATATTTTAGTTGAAATGTAAATCTTCCGTGTCAGTTTATTCATTCATTTAAAAATATTTTAGTTGAAATGTAAATCCTCCGTGTCATTTTATTCATTCATTTAAAAATATTTTAGTTGAAATGTAAATCCGCCGTATCATTTTATTTCACTCATTCAATTTTCATGCGAACCCCTAACCACTCGCATGCATTATCAAAGAATCTAAGCCGCACCAGAGCCATTCATTAAACCAACACTTTTAATGAGTGAGTGAACGAGAACGCATACAAACAAGATCCGACAGTTTACTTGGAACAAGTTTTTTATTTTTATTTGCATTCGAATCAGGTGATTTAAAGATAATGATTTAAACAACATTTTCAAAAACTAAATTACAAATTAAGGGTAGGCTATAAAATTATTTTTCACACTACCTACTCGGCAATGTTCAATTACACATCAAGTAAACCTGACTCAAAGTGACTCATTGCATTCCTAGGGACGTAATGTTGTATGAAATTTCATTACGCCCCTAGGGAGGCAAAGTGATTTGAATTTCGAATAAGAGTTCGTAGGCATGATCACACTAGCCCGTCTCGCACCAAAGAGAACATATTTGAAATTTGAACCTGGCAGCCAAGAATTTTAGTACGAATGGAATGAAAAAAAACGCGCGCTTCTAAAAAAAGAAATAAGTAAAGAAAAAAAAACAATATATTTTAAGAAATTACAAACAATGTTTTCGTAAAACTGTCGAGTGACGAAGTTTATGACACTGGAGTCCATTTGATGTAAAGCTGCTGGTATTGTTAATAATATTATTAAATGCCAGAAAAGTCAGAGGATATAGGTATATAGATAAAATAAGTTTTGTGTAGTAATTTTTTTTATTGCTTCGTAGGATGTGTGAAAAGCAGAGTATTCTCCTCGGGGATGAAGATGTCTTAGTCTTGGGCAATCTTAAATCCCTCGCTCCACTCAGGATTCTACTTTTAACTACCTCGCTATGCTCGGGAGTTAACTCACGTTACGCTCGAGATTCAAGATGACGCTCGTGACGTAAGACATCACTTTACCCCCTTGGTGAATAATCTACTATTAAATGTCCAGAGGCTCACAAATTAGACGGTGCCTGTATCTGTTATTGGTTATGCCTGTAACTTTGGTTATACCTCATACGTATCTTCTAGTGGCACGATGATGTCTATATACGGGGTATAATTTTCTAACCCTGGATAGGTTCGTTTATTTCTGAGCTCGTCTTGATATAACTCAGAAACAGCTCCTGAGTCATGTTGGTAGGTTTTGACTGTTGACATGCCTCGGAAAGCTCATTATAAGCCTATGGTCCCTGTGACTAATTTCTCTACGGTCATGTCGGATTGCCGTCTTACTGAACTATTAGAATAAAGGAACAGAGAGTGCACATTTGTATTGCGTGCACAGTTGTGAATTATAATGTGCTTTTTTCCCTTAAAATTGATACGGGCTGAAAAACGTACGACTAAAAAGTGGAGTTCGTTGTTGGCTGAAGAGTGTTTCCTAAACACTATGAGATTCTAGATTCCTTTAAAAAAATTGTGAATAGGCTGTTACTAGTCAGACATGACCCATCCTCTGCCGCATCGTCGTTCGCTATCAGGTGTCAAATGTCTGCCTATTAATAAAAAAAAACAGGGGTTGTAAACATTTATCCGTTCTCTTTGAGCTGTGCAGAGGTGGTGACTGAGCGAACAGCTCATTATAATAATTTCACACGCCCCCGTATCTCCTCGCAATTATGTCGAATGACTTCTTAATAGCGCCGCCGATGTACTTAATTGTTATGTAACATATCTAACGTGTGATAAATAAATTATACACTCCTGTTTGTGGATGAGTGAATGGGCGAGCGGAAATCAGCAGTAAGATAAAGAGGGTCAATGGTTTGGTGTACTTAAGAATATTTTAAATTGAATTGAATTGAGTTGAATTATAACACGTACCTCTTAAATCAGACTTGTTGTATTGTATTCACTGGTTTCAGTTCATTATAACTACGAAAATATATGCATTACCATTTACAATAGATATTTTGCACGAAGAGTGCAGTAACAGTAGTACCTATAACTTTATTGTTGTACAATTTGTTTCACCTTTATCGCACCGCCCAGATTTCATTTCTGCTTAGTCAAAGGACTTAGTATGACTGGCAGAGAAAACTACTTGGCGCTCAGCCCTTTGTACAAAATCGTGCAATAAAATAAATAAAAAATGTACCCTTGTTTCTGACACAGAAGATTAATTTAAAAATCATATGAAAGTTAAATTTAATAATTATGGGTACCTACTCATTATTAAATTTAATTGATTGTGATTGTCAAATCACATAAGTATTCTGAAGAGAATCATTATTAACTAATACCCAATTTATTTACATCAACATTCTAATAATCTTAACTAGCAGACAGTATTGTTATAAAAAAGTAAATACGTATATTAAAATAGATCGGTGGCGTCAACACTTCACAATCAATTTTCTCCGTCACTCCTTTTATGGGAATTACTAACGCCAATCTAATATATATAACCAGATTTCAATTAAAAAAGGGACAGACGTATCAATTTGATTGAAAAGGGAAAAGGACAAACGATGTCGTAGCCTCAATTTTATCTTTACCTTAAATGGGCAGAGCAGATTTTGCGGCAAAATGTATGCAAATTTATGCTCTAATAACTGAGTCATAGGATTTAGATTGTGGTTCGAATAGTACCGTGTGCAACTCGCCAACGCTTGTTGTGACAGGTTTCATGTAATAATAATGTCATTTTTAAATATTATTTAATTATTTTAACACTATTATGTATACTTACTAACAGGATAATATAGAGCCTTTAAAGACGGCAGCAGTGCAAGTGGCCTATTGCCAAGTTCAAAAAAATGTAAAGGGGAAATAAATAAAAACAAGTAAGAATTCGAAATCAGTTAACTACCCTTTTGAGAACAATCTATTATCTTAGAGTAAAAATGCTATTTACTAAATCTATCACTTTACCACTACTACAGCTAGGGACTAGATCTCGCTGCCTGCTAATATTTTCCCTGAAGACTATGATCTGGGTTTCCTTATGGCAAGATTAAATAGGTTTTTACTAGGCAGATATGATTCCACTCTAGACCGTGTCTACACCTCTCATTATTCAGAGGCCCTACTCCTGTTGACGATGTCCGTATTTTTGAGTCTAGCCATCACGCTCGTTTGCGTTGTCATTCTGTCGTGAGTGAAAGGGACGGCTACATTCGAAAATACGGACATCGTCAACAGGAGTAAGGCCTCAGGTGTGATTAGTGCTACTACGATCAAATACCTGCTTAGAAAAGAATAAAACAAAACTGTTGTGAAGATAGATAGTTTATTTCACGGCCAAAGGTTAAAAAGTTAATAACTCAATCCTATTTAAAAAAATTGCAAACTTGGCTCTTAGTTTTCCTTACTCACGCCGAGTGCCCATTAAATTATTTTAAATAACGGTTCCCCGCGACTTCAAATGAGCAAATGTCGTGTCCCATACAAACTTCCCAATTTCTGGGATAAAAACTATCCTACGTCCTTTACCGGGACTCAAATTAAATATTTTATACTAAATTTTATTAAAATTCATTCAGCAAAATTCAGGTTCAGCGGTTTAAGCGCGAAGAAGTAACAGACAGAATCACTTTTGCATTTATGATTCTTTGATCCTAAACTCTAAGACACAATAGAAATAAAAAAATTCTTCCAAAAATCACACCAATTACCTAGCCCCAAACTAAGCGTGGGCCTACGGCGACTAGTATAACGGATAGACATAATATAGGTTTATAAACATCCATGACTTAGGTACAAATGCTCGTGCTCATTTGGCCCTTGCGGGATTTGAACCTGGAACCGCTGCTTTCGTAGTCTGGAGCGCGAACCACTACACCATGACGGTTGTCAATAGAAAACGATTTTTATCGCGAAATCATTGCGTTTCCGCTAGGTGGATAACGCGTTCATTTTATGTCGTAAAAACTTTCAAGGACTAGATTCTTTTTAAGCATAACAATCGTAGTATGTTACACGTTATAGGCACCTAAGCTTTGTCAGTGACTAATAATATTTTTGCGAAATTCGTCATTTTAGTCACGTACGTGATGTTGGCATGCTGGCCTGAACAATGACATTATGCTGCATTATATGTGCGATTAGCCACAATCAAATCTAAACAAAGTATGTTTTATCGCTTCTGTCTGCTGCCGTGACGCAAAGGAATTTTTTTGCATAATTAAAAGCATCTCTAATGAGTTTATTGTTAAAATTTCGGGTACGACCACCTTATTATTTATTCATATATTTAGCTATTCATTCATTATGCCACTACCTATTACGCACTCAACGATTTTAGGCTACGGTATAGGTAAGTAAGTAAGTAACAAATCGCCAAACTCTACTCATCATATTACGAACGACAGGAGGTATGTCAAGATAGTCAATTATAAATGTTTTAGTGGTTCCCCGCGACTTCGGCCGCAAGAGTTGGATTTTCCATATAAACTTTCATCCCCATTCACCCTCTTAATGTTTTTATATCGCAACTAAATGTAGCCTATGTCCTTTCCAGGGTCTCGAACTGTCTCCATACCAAATTTCATCTCAATCGGTTTAGTGGTTGAAGCGTCAAGAGGTAACAGACAGACAGACACACTTTCGCATTTATAATATTAAGTATGTATAGTTTGATGTGCGGGTAAATACATAAGTCATACTTTTTAAATTTCCGTAGGTACCTCAGAAGGCAAAAAAGTAACCCTAATAGGATGACTTTGTTGTCCGTCGTATGTTAAGATCTTTTTTCTCGCGTGGAGGTATCAAGTTGACAACAACACCAAATATGTAAACCAATTCAAAGATACGGCCTATTCTAGCTGTATTTTCTATTATTTCGCAAGGTGATCAAAACCTATAGGGTACTTCCCATAGACCTAGAATCATGAAAGGCAAAAAGGAAGGCCTTACAGCACAAGTAAAGGAAAAAGTCCTTAAACTGCAAGTTTGTGGTTACATCGTAGAAAAAAATCTTTGTTTGTACGGAACTCTTAATGAGCGAGTCAGACTCGCCCTTGCCCGGTTTTTCTTCAATAAGGATTAAACTGATACAAAAAACAATGAATTTGATGTCACACACATCACAACATATAAAATAAAATCCCTCGCCTGTCTGTAGGTATGTATGTATGTTTGCGATGATCTAAAATACTATGCAACTATACTGAAATGTAACTGAGCCCTTCACTCGTGAACGTTACACAATTTATCACTCGTTGTCATGCCCTCCACAAATGGACGAAATTGCCAACGGTTTGTTACATAATAAATATTGTCATTCGACTGCAGATGCTTCTATACTGCTTAATGTGCAGCTCTAAATGCTCTATAAGTCCTCAAAGTGATATTTAATTTAGTTCTCCGGCTTAGGTAATAAATAGTAATAATAAAATATCTCTTTTTCAGGCCGCATGATACCCATAAAATTTTTTTAGTAAAACAAGAATAAATATTAAAAATTAAAATTTAACTTCAAAATCAGAATTTAAATTAAATTAAAATGAAGTCAAAATTAATTGTAAGTATTATTCTTTATTATAAAATAGGTAGTTATATGGTACTAGCTTAGACGCTTAATACTATATTTGTTTTTGAAAATATCGTGTGTTAGCCAGTCAACTACGGTATCTTTATTGCGAAAGCTATTCAGGCTTCATTAAACAAAATTTTACGACATAAGTACTATGAATTTGTGAAAAGGTAAAATTAATAGCGCTTGTTTATTTTAATAAACCATACAACATTGTTTTCCGTACGTGACGAATCGTTTTGCTTAAGAAATTATCTTTTTTTCTGAACCATTCGCAATGCAATACATTTAAAGCCAACAGGTGAAAACAATACGAAAAACATTGACAAATTACATCAATACTACTAAACACCACCATCAATTTAAATTGTTGATATTTCAACAAAAACTATGCATGTCTTGAAGGCTGAACGATCGTAAAATTTTACAATAGACATAACTAATTTCATGTGTCTAGTTTCCGAGACATTTTCCCTATAAGGTTAATCGCTTTTGGCCATCTCTTTCTTACAACTGACTTTACGTACCTAGAAATACAGTGTGTCCCTGGATAAAGTGCAATCCCGAAAGGGGATGAAACTAGACCATGAATCATTGACTAGAAAAATATTAAAAAAAAATATAAAAAAACATTGTAGGATTTATTGGTATTTTAAGATTTTCATGTTTCATTAAGGACTCTATGTACAAAAGTATTGATTTCTTCCAAAATAATGGGTCTATTTCTTTGAAAAAAAAACAGTATGCCTAATACCTGGCGATGACCATGAAATAATAAATAGTCCGCAAAAAAGTAACTATCTTGGGTAAAAAAATGTATTTTTATGAAAAAAATGATTTTTTTAGACGTTTATTTTAAAAAACTTCAAATTACTAAAAAAATGTGCCCTATAACTATGTAATTTTATAGCTTACTTTTATTCTTTACCATTTTAGCTTCCAAATAAAAAAAAGCCAATGTTCTAACTAAAAAAACACGCTATCTACGAACTTTTAAAGTGGAGCCTAATCGTGTTACCGTGCAGGTAGAGACCGTTTTTTTTCCATTGTTTCCGACTTTCAAGTCTGACTTTTATTACCTACTAAAATGTAAATAACTCCTACCTAGCCAATTTTTAAGTTAGAACATTGGTTTTTTTTATATTTGGAAGCTAAAATGGTAAAGAATAAAAGTAAGCTATAAAATTACATAGTTATAGGGCACATTTTTTTAGTAATTTGAAGTTTTTTAAAATAAACGTCTAAAAAAATCATTTTTTTCATAAAAATACATTTTTTTACCCAAGATAGTTACTTTTTTGCGGACTATTTATTATTTCATGGTCATCGCCAGGTATTAGGCATACTGTTTTTTTTTTTCAAAGAAATAGACCCATTATTTTGGAAGAAATCAATACTTTTGTACATAGAGTCCTTAATGAAACATGAAAATCTTAAAATACCAATAAATCCTAGAATATTTTTTTATATTTTTTTTTATATTTTTCTAGTTAATGATTCATGGTCTAGTTTCATCCCCTTTCGGGATTGCACTTTATCCAGGGACACACTGTATAACATACATAAAACTGTTCGTCCCTTACTGAACACGCCCATCATTTTCTATTTTACAAAAAAAGAAATGATAAAGATTAATTGTTTTGACATGGAGGATCACAGACTTTGCAGTTGCTAAAAGAGTAGTTTATTTTAGCAATCTAGCATCATTTTAAGAAAAGGCTATGGTATGTAGACTAGACAGTCGCGTTGAAAACAAAAGACGATTTATTTTAAGTTTTATTTATACACTAGTGGTTCCCCGCGACTTCGCCCGCAAAAGTTGGATTTTTCATATTTCATCACCCATTTCACCCCTTAATGTTTTTATATCGCGACGAAATGTAGCCTATGTCTTTTCCAGGGTCTCGAACTGTCCGCATACCAAATTTCATCTTAATCGGTTCATTGGTTTAAGCGTCAAGAGGTAACAGACAGACAGACAGACACACTTTCGCATTTATAATATTAGTATGAATTTATAAAAATCATTTTTATAAGCAAGCATAATAAATCAAAGCATTTAAAACAAGCACGACACGACACTTTATTTACAAAGTAGATATAAGGTTTAAGTATTAACCACAGTCCCTCGTAGAAAACAGTTTATGAATTACAAAGGTATATACAATGTAATTGCATTATGTTTGGATACGTCTAGTTACTTTACACTTAATAAATGAATACTTCTTTTAACAGCAGCAGCTGCTGAATACTGATATTTACTGAATTACTGATTCGATTGAGTGTTATGGGTACCTAATTTAATTCGGGGATATTTATTGTTAGAGTCGACAGCCAATAACATTTCAAAGTTTATGAAAGGCATTTAATTTTATACCGCTTCTGTTAATAGTTGAGACAAAGTGTTGTTTTCAATGAAAGGGCTATCGTTTTATAAACATCAAAAAGTTTCGAGATTATTTTAACAGATTTATAAAGGAACGAATTTAGTTTCTGCTACAACTATAGGTATTTTGTAATACTTGGCATATACTTTCAACTTTCAACAGACTTATTCTCTGAGATGTTTTTGATAAGGTTTGGATATTTTTGATTGGGACCAAAAGCATGTTCTTTTTAGGTTTCCTTACCTCGAAAGGTAAAAAGAAAACCTTATAGGATCACTTTTTTGTCAGTCTGTCTATCAATACCTTTTTTTCAGGAACGCGTGAAGGTATACCAAGTTGAAATAAATAGTTATAACAACTTTTAGTATGCAGTATCCAAAAATAAACAGTATGTATTTATTTCTGGTTTTAGTACTATGTTAAGGTTTCTGAAAGGTATGGTATGCAATAACTAAGCTAAATAAATTATTTCATATAGCTTATTCATTCCTGATTTATTGCAATGATGAATCGTTTATTTTTCGGAATTCAACAACAGTTTCAATACCTACCTTAATTTTGTGTGAAATACTGGTTGATTAAAATAAGATGTAAATTATGTTTTTAAAAGAAATAAATGAAACTCTAGAAATAAATCTCCAACAGTCCAAAGATTTAGTAGAGTACAAAGCGCTGCAAAACATGCAATTGTACGATTAGCTGGGTACAAGTACAAAGCTCATGCTAGTATCAACGTCACGGTCTAAAACGCAAATCCGTAGGAGCAAGCTCGTTTTGTTCCGTAATCCGTCAGAAAAAACTGTAGTACATTGCTTTCAACACTTAAATTACCTAAGAGATACTTTAATTGATGTAAACAGTTCGTTAAACTTACCTTAAACATCATTTAAGATCAATGTTCTAATTGTAGTGAGTCGACATCCCGTTTTACGAACTTCCTAACTTATTCCAGTACAAAAATTTTCCTATCGCTGTTTGTCAAAAACAAAAAAAAAAGTATTTTGTGACTCCATTTGCAAAATAATAAGTTAAAGGAATTTGACCATTATTCATCATAATGCAATTCATGTATTAAAATTCAAGATTTTAGCTACTATACTGACTCAGAATCGAGCATCAAAGTGAATTTGCGTCTATGCAACTCCAGCCGATTGTTTCATGACGACGAATTGAATTATTCAAATATCGTATAATTTTATTACAAGTACCGAAATAGTCAATTGCTAGTAACGGCACGTACTAGATATTATTATGTCATCGATGTATGCACATCAGTGTCTTCTTACTAATAAGCACATACAATACTACTTCTACCAGCTTTGGGGACAGTTTTAATCTAAAATAAACCTTCGTGCTTTTTACTTAAGAGGTACACTAGCGAAGTTTCTATTACCAGAGCTGTGACATTTTATTTGCATTTAAAAGTTTACACGGTAACGTCCGGTGTATTATTTTGTATGCCTTAAACATAAACTATCCGGAAGTAAAGGTGTTTGCACTTTTTGATTTAAAAAAAGAACATTCTTTTGACATGATTATTTTCACGTATTTATAACTACAATACCATTGGAAGTAGAGTTCATAAATTGAGTTATGATTACCTTACTTAATTAATAATTTCGTAATTTAAATTATTAAAATTTTCGTAATTTAAATTAATAATTGGCAAGCATATTGTCTTGTTTCACGAGAACATTACGCCAAGAGCTTGAAAATGTTACTGTTGGTAAGAAAATTTTACTTGGAAACATTAGGAACTTTTCAATTATAACTTTCCGTCCAACTAAAAAGAAAGAAAGAAAATGCATTTATTGGCACAACATTAACAATTAAATACATCGTAATAGTAACAAAAAGAAATTAAACCTAACGAAGGATGTGCCAACAAGTTTCTCGGTCAGAATACTGCATAAGTCATAGCAATTTGTTGCCAAAAAGAGGATCAGAAATACTTATTAGTTTTAACAACTGTCACAAAATTGACCACTCACTGGTAAATCCTTAAACAGAAAACAATAAATCATTTTTATAAATTATTTCCGTAATACTTTCATAAAGGAATTTTTTGCTTGCAACACAGGATCAAAAGTTAGCGCTCTCACAGGTGACACTGTCACGGGTAGCAAAAGGAAGTTCTTTAAACCCATTACCAAATCACAGGCGCCAGGAAGTACAACATTAAAATTCGACAGTGTGCATTAGCCATGCACCGGGCATTGGTGCAATTAGGACATTCGGTGACGTGACTATGGCCCAAGAGCACGTGACGTGAAATCTCATCGGCCCTTCGGGATATTGCTGTGAACAGCTGTCACTAGGGAAGTCGCTATCATTGTATTTAAATTGCAACTTTTGGACGGAATATTACGTGTTCATTTAGAGTTGCAATGTGTAAATGACCATGAGTAGGTAATGCAAGTCTTTAAATCATGATTTGAAAAATACTTGTAGCTGGTACAACTAAGGGGTGAAGATAACGTCAGTGGAAGAATTGAATGTTACTTCTTCTACCCAACTTATCTAGGCTACCGTGGCCAAGTGCAAGTAACAGTCAAGTATTAAGGCCATCTACATTGTACATGTTTTTGCTTAATTGCTTTGTAATAATTATTTTACTGGTGCACAGTAAAAAGTTGTCTAATCTAATCTATGCAGCAGATATCGTATGTGACAGTTGCTCTCTATGTTCCTTCAATCTTTTCTTCCGTTGAGGCTACATTTCGACATAACTGGAGAAAAATTAGGTATGATACATGACAAATCCATGAAATACGAGAATGTACCATCGCCAAAACAAGCCTAGATTAAAAAAAATGACAACATTCCAGCTTTTATCCATCATTTAAAATTTATTGATTCCCATCATATACTTCACCGGTGATCGATCGAATCGTGAATCGGTTGATGCTTCTTCATAATCAGATATTGATACATCGAAAAGATTTACTTAGCTGCACTGCAACATTTACATCATCGAAGACTGCAACCTGAACAGATTTGTGGTTTGTCAACTTGTGGTGGCTACCTCTCGATGGTCAAAAGCAAACGATGAGTGACCACAATTCACAATAGTACAGCTGACACGTGACGTTGCTTCGGAAGCGTTCGGCGCACGTTCGGCCATTTCCGTTGGGACGGATGACAGTTCGGGTGACCTCGATGACGGAGAGTTTTGGGAATGGACGATTTTTTCGGCTTTGCATTAACATGCACATCTCAATATACTTCTGAATATAAAACTTACGTTTCAACAATATAACGCCGTCGGTACTAAAAAATCTCAAGGAATCAAGAATTGTATTTGCTTTCTTAAATATCGCTTTCACAGTGAAAAATATTTTCGTTTGCATTACTGATTTCTCAAGGACTTTCAGAATAATTTATCTTGATGCAGACCAAAATAGAAACTAAATATATATCGCAATCTTTTTTTGTCCTCTCACTCTCCTTCTTTACTTACACCCACCGTACCCCCGAAACAACAATGTCGTCAAACGTAATTCGGCGCAGGAGTTGAATCCCAAATTTCGAGTTGAACGACACACTAGGCGGAAGCTTCGTCTGCGCGGAAACCGGGAAGTGTGTATTGTGCATTTTTTTTATTATCTATTTTCGTCACATTCGCAGGATATTAGCTTTTTGGGTGCATTGACACCTGCCGCTTGCTTCGTAAAGGCTACTCTAGCTTGCTTTTAAAGTGTGGTAGTGCTGTGGTTCCAAGAATTTACATGTTTTTTCAAAGTGTTGGGCCGCAGACAGACATTCAGACAGACAGGCCAATTCGACTAAAGTCGGTGCTATGGCTCCTTCTAGACTACGGAACCCTAGCAATCAAAAAGCCCGCTATACTAAAGTCATAAGCGTTTAATACTCCCGCCTCCGGTGGTTTTTTTTTCGTGTGCGTTCGTTTTTTAAGCGCAATATCTAGTCATTAGATTCTACTATGTTTTAGATGGACACAATAACAAGTGAGTATCTACCTGTTTTGCTAATTCAATTAAAGGTTCATCCAATGCACATAATTAATCACCAAAATTAACAGCACTAACCATATCAGGGTCATTCATTATTATCCCATTCACATGCAATAATGCCAGGTTCATTAAACTATATTGGATTCAGATTGTGCTAATTCTAGATACGAGATGTTAGTCCTAACATATCATGTTCCGTGCTTCCGTAATACAATTCAATTACTTGTAAGTAGCTCGATTCTACTGCATTAATCTTGTTAATCGATATTCACAGAATGAAATATGATATAGATTTGGAGACTTCCTGTTGTTATGACAGATCATTCAATGGTTATTAAAAACTAACACGCAGAAGATTTCCTCTTACAAGTATATACAGGACCAAATTGGTTTTGATTTTGCAAACAAAACAGAAATATTATTATTATGTCATTTGGATCAATAATTAAAATTGGTTTAATGCCAATTTAACGATCACTGATCGACCTCCAGCTAGAAATCAATAACGAACATTAATAAACAGGGTGTCCCCGTATAAGTAACAGCTTGCAATTATTATTTTAGAAATACATCACGAAACTCGTAAAAGGAATTATATCATCGACGGCCACAATACGAAGTACTGTGAGAACCTTAATCATTTGGATAATACCAATGAACGTTCCTATATGACTTAAGAATTCTTTCCTATTTTTACAACAATCATCGTAATTTCAACAAATTTTACACCCATGTCTTTCCTAAGAATAACTCTATAGATAGCTAAAAACCGAATCAAAATCTGTTACTATTTTTTTTAAATCATCGCGAACATACAGACAACGCAAAGTTCAGTGCAGCAAACTAAGGAAAAACTGACTTTCACTGACAGGATAACTAATAGAAAAACAGTCAGGATCCTCAAGCGTGACTGAACACAATTAAATATGTCGGAACGAAAAAGAATGAGGCGGTTGGCCTTGTTTATTTTGAAGTTACGAGCTGTCAAAACGCGATGACAGACGTCATTCAGATTTGTCGTTTAACCATAGAGCTTCGTTCGGAAATCGTATCATACGATTACGTAAATCTAGCGCTATCTATTGAATTTATTCGGAAAACGCCAAGTAGTTTACTTAGATTGTAATTCAATGCCACCCATGTGAACTTGCGTTGAATTGTTTGTGATACTGAAAATAGACGACCGGACTATTATTTCGAGTACGCCACCATGTACGAGCCACCTGACAACGATTCCCTACACACCGCTGACGACATATACATAAACTTTTATTCCTTGCTATACCTTTAAACCATCCTGTGTATAAAAACTAGCTCGATATTATGTCGTGATGAATAAACGCACTGTTTAACGAGATGCTGAATGAAAACGCTTGTGTGGGATGCGCAGGCGCCGATGACGTCACGCGACGACCAATCGCGGCCTCAACACCATTTGCGGCGTATATTAATAGTCAATAGATCATATTTATTGAAAAAACTGTCTTGGAGATGTTTAAGATTGGTATCAGCTCAATGTCGGTATGTTTTTGTTGTGTACACCTAACCAACCTTCTCTTGAGTACACATTGTGTGGGTAATTAACAATCGATCTAATTGTGGGCACGGTTTGTCTGTCACCTAAAAGTTAATATTGTTATCTAATACTGTTTTTACTGACTTTTTGTGCCATAATAAATAAATAAAAAACCTAGTGTCAGACTTGAGGCGTCTGACTGACATGACTCATGTCTAAGTACTATCGAAGCTTTACACACAGCTCGTTCGTGCCTAAGTACTAACAAAGGTTTACATGGTACGTACATCTTATTACAAATTCATAAAACGAAGCATGCCTTCAAACGACCACCTAGAAACGTCAAAACAGAACAATTAAAAGACAAGAGAAAGCCCCAACCAAAAACGGAGCACAATTACAACAACGCATCAGATTTTTGGTCCACAATCGTCCACATAATGGGCTCGCCTATTCCACAAAGCTAAGTGGCCCATTCAGACACAGTAGCAGCCCAAAAAGGGCACTATCGTGTCGATTTAAATTTGGACAAAAAGACCGTATCTCGTTTAATTGTTGGATCCTTTTTGGGAAGTTGACAACACGACAAAACTACCAAATATGTCGGGAGCTACCGCCTACTCAGACCGGCGATTTTAACACCTGATTTCAACGTTAAACGGGGTTTTAAGAGTTAGTCAAAGACGTATTTAGAATATCTGTTCTGTCACATCAATTTACAAATAAACAGCGTGTAGATGGACTTTTAAGGATGTTAAGGTCAAAAGGTGGTACAAAAACTACCTAATGAAATCTATGCGCATATTCAATAGTTTCGAAGCATTTTACCCATTTATGATATTTGATATTGGCAATGTGATGGTTTTTTACATGACATTAAAAACTCCTTTTAACAAGATGCGAACAACTAATCGCTAGTAGGTATGATTGAGTAAGCCAGACAGTGGGTGACTCGTTATATTTGCCTAATGAACTTACAGTTATAATATTTAAAGTTGATTTAATAGTTTCGAAGCATTTTACCCATTTAATGATATATGATATTGGGAATGTAATGATTTTTTACATAACATTAAAAACTATTTTTAACAAGATGCGAACAACTAATCGCTAGTAGGTATGATTGAGTAAACCAGACAGTGGGTTACTCGTTATATTTGCCTTACAGTGATGAACTTACAGTTTTAATATTTAAAGTTGCAGCTATTTCAACATTTTAGCGATTTGCGACTGGAGATTTTTAGACCGCTAATTACTAGATACTTCAGTTTGTTTTCACGAATATGACGAACTTAAATTTGGCGCATCTAACCATTTTAATGTTTAATACCAATCTATTTAATTTTCATTTTTTATTTTTTTAATCATTTATAAAATAATACAGGTAACATAAAAAATTAATAGTAAATACATAACGATTGAGTATTCTTAACTAGAACGACACCCTAAACTCGTCTTTACAACATTATTTGCAGGCCTTAAAAGTTATTAAGAAAAAAAAAACAATAAATGGCACCGAATAAAGTAAGTTACCATATATTGTTTCTGTGTTAATGTTCCTCTTACAAATCAGTGTAATTTTTTCTGTATTACTTGTCTCATCCATTGGCTTTGCCTTTGCTTAACATTAATCTAGTAAACACACAATAATCTACATACACGTGCAGCCAATTCTTACATAACTCAAGTAGCAAATCATTTATTTATTTATTTATTAAGGAAACAAACAGCTGTCTTATAGTACATTTAAAAAGGTAAAAAATTAGCTTATCATGTAAATATGAATGATTCGAACAATAAACTTAGCAATAGAACCGGCGGATTTACTATGAATGCGTGCGCGCAGCCCACCCACGCGCTATCTGCGCCGATCTGCAAGGAAGTCCGGTAGAGCTATGAGGAATAACTTGACACTTAATGTGTATTGTGAGCGGAATTAAAAAATGGCAGGTTGTTTTTTTTTTGTTGGAGAAGACGTTGATTTTCTGATTAAATTCTGATTTCCTAGAAAGGTTATTACAAGCAAACATAATTATTGAAAAAAATAACACCAGACTGCAAAAAATATTATATTTTTGACATCGTCTTTTTACTGGCTTTTATTTGATACCCATATTGCTATGGTAAGGAAAAAATCAATTCCCCTGCCCCCCTTTTTTTCCATTAGCTGGCGCCATTTTATAAATGTATGTAGCCTATGTCACTATCACAATTTTGACAAATTCAACGACTCCTCATATGTCAAAAACTGTCCGTTTGGGCTGTAGGGCGTGCCAAACAATTATAAATACATACATACTCTCGATTGTTAGGCTCCTAGACCTAAGGGCGCAGACGAAGGTGTTCGGTACAATTGACACTCATCTGCTAGATTCTTCGATAGATGTTTTGTCAAAATGGTAAGTGGCCGCCGACCGGTGGCGTGTTGCGCACACTGAGTCGCGAGGAGCCGCCACTCGCTTCACGTGTGGTTATGTTTACGCAGTAGGCATAAAGCGACCGGGCCCTGTTTTACCAAACTAAAAAAAACAAAAAATTTTAAACATTCCTAGCATTTATGTGACAATTGTCAGTATTAGAACAGTGTTGTGAAACAAGAATATTTTTTACAACTCGACATATTTGTAGAATTATCAAAAATTCTTGATATAAGGTCGGAGCTGTGTCTGTTTTGCGTGACAATTGTAGTGTTGCCGCTGTGATAGCGATTCAGTCGGGTTCTCATACAGGAAAAATAATAGAGAAAAATATAGAATAAGTAAAACCATTGTAAAATATATAATAAATGAATTAACTTAAAAAACGATTAGTGATAATTGTCGCGCCTAAAACGTTTGGTGAAATAGGGCCCTGGGCGTTCAACAATATAATACGGACAGACTATAATATTCGAAATTGCAGAAATCGGGGAAAATATTTTTGTGTTGATTACTTATTTCGCGATCGTAAACAACAAACTTCAAAACTAACTGACCAGACTTCAATATCTTAATGCACCCTTATCAAGACCTCAGATACAATTTGCACCAAGAGCAACGTTGCCGGTATCAGAGAATCAAGGAAAGTGCACCTAGTCCTAGGAAAGCTTTTCCCAGAGTAAATGCAATAGCAGTGCAATATGGCGGGACGTCACTTAAGTGATAGGTGGGAAAAACGCTGTTAGCTTCTGATTTTATTTTCTTTAAGTTTCCGCTTTAAGCCTAGCGCGTACCGGCTTTTTATATGCGCGTACCGGATTTTATGGGCGCATTTAAAAGTTTTATTTTGAGATTCTGTCGCAAGTTGTAGTTAAATAAACGTTTAGCGATTTGGTCACCCACGTTTGACCATATCGTGAAAATAGGGTAACCATAAAATATTTAATGAAAACTCAGAACAATTTTGTTACGTACTTGTTTATTTTTAGTTGTTTAAATTTACTATAGAATATTAAAATAGGTATAACAAACTTACTTAATCTAAAAAGGCACATGGACGAACGCGCTCACACGCACTGAACTACACGTGACATCTTTGGCGCGCACTAAAGTTTTATAGGTATCTCAAGTTTTTGGTAGGAATGTTTCTTTACCTGAGTCTTAATCGCATACTTACTAATTAGGTAACTCTTATATTATTTATAAAAAATATTATAGTTATCACTTTCTTCCACGTTTAATAACGAATTATTCGCGTTTTTGCTGTGAGAAAATACGTCTTCGCTTACAAAGGCCGCCATCTTGGCACAAACAATGCGCTTAGGCGCTTACAGCGCCTCTACCGGTAGTCAATGAAACAATTCCACGAAATAATCAATTAGGATTGATTATTTCATGAAATAGCAGTGCGTCCAGCTGGCCCTATCGTCAAACGATATCTTATCATTGATCTGGCCTGGGCACATCATGATATGGCCAATGGACAGTGAAATATTTCAAGAAATGCAACCATTTCATTAAATGGCCGATCATTTCATGAAATGGGCAATTCTACGATGCGGCCACGACATATACATAATCATATGATTTTATGAATTTTACTTTTGTATTTTTTCATGAATTTCTCTTTAATAATAATAGCATCAGCCCTAAAGTAAACTTTACCCAGTCTTTCTACTGCAAACAGGGTTAACATTGTACAACTGAAATTGTATTGATAACCCTGTCAATACAATTTCAGTTGTACAATGTTAACCCTGTTGCATTCCCGCGGGAAATCTGCAAATGCACTCCGGTTTGAATAATGCGTTTCAAGGAAACAGGAGCGAGCTCCCACAGTGCCTGGTAAGTGTATGTTTAGTGCATTCGGTGGAATAGCACTTAGTGGGTTAACAGTTAGGGGTGAACGGTAATGAATTGAAAAGGTTGTAGGTAACAAATTGTTTCAAATAAATTGTTTCGACAAACACACCAATTACCTAGCCCCAAACTAAGCGTGAGCTTGTGCTATGGTGACTAGGATAACGGATAGACATACTTACTTATGAAAATCCATGACTTAGGTACAAATGCTCGTGCTAATCACACAAACATTTGCCCCTTGCGGGATTCGGACCCGCAACCGCCTGGTTTAGAAGTCCGGGGCGCGAACCACTACAACAAGACGGTCGTAGATAGGTAAGTATTGCGCACTGTTCAACCCTAACGATACAATTACAGTTGTCAGTAATTCCGTAACGAACGTAAGATACGACCGTAAGACAATTTCGTATATACCGTTAGATTAGCGTACGAGAACGTAGTAATTCCTTACAAACTCAACCTAATTCCATGACAACTCTTCAAATTTATGTACTATTTTTGTATATTAAAGGTGTTCCTTTTCCGTCCATGCAATTGGACTGAAACGTCGGGAGGCAAAAAACAAAATACTTAGCCTTACTTGCGAAAGTCCGGATTAGCGATATTAATCCTGAACTATCCTCTAAACCGGTTGTTTTTTTTTTAATTGTGTTGCGCCATTTCGGATTCTAACCGTATAAAAAAGTTAAAAGTATTTTTTTTTGCGGAGGCCGAATATTTAACCCGGCTTTAATTTATTTAGCACGGTGCTACTTAATACCGGATTAAGTGATTAAATAAATAAACTAGTCACTTCGGGTGCAAGTGGATCTTAGATAGGTATTTCCATAAAAAATATATCTGACAAAAAAAAGTCTTGACAGACGGAAAATAATCCTCTAAGGGTTCCGTTATTCCTTTTGAGGACCCTGAAAAGTATTAAGTGTATGTATTTATTTTATTAATTATGTGTATGTATTTCTGTTTCGCACCTTTTATTTTATAATATGTCTTTTGCACCAATTACCCCCTTCCTGTGTTTAAGTATTTCCTATACCCAAAGGTTGTCTGGAAGAGATCGCTCTTAGCGATAAGACCGCCTAATTTGTACATCTTTCTTTGTTAATTGTATTGTTGTTACTTTTATGGTGTCTATCTATCTTAGGTTTATTGCCAAAAACAACTAGAGTTTATAACATGAAGTCTTAAATCCATACTAATATTATAAATGCGAAAGTGTGTCTGTCTGTTACTTCTTGACGCTTAAACCACTGAACTGATTGAGATGAAATTTGGTATGGAGACAGTTCGAGACCCTGGAAAGGACATAGGCTACATTTTGTCGCGATTTAAAAACATTAAGGGTGAAATGGGGGATGAAAGTTTATATGGAAAATTCAATTCTTGCGGGCGAAGTCGCGGGGAATCACTAGTGTTTTTATAAAGTGGAAAGACAGATCAATCAACGAAATTTTCATATCGGCTAATGATATCGGCCTGAAAACCTCGAAACTATTTGGTTTGTTGGTTGATTGGTTGTGATGACTATTCACATTTTCTAAAAGTAAGTGAGTTGCCCTAATATGTGTATTGACTTACAAAATGGAAATTAGGGATAATACAAATTGGCATAGTTTTCTTTTGTTCCTTCAGCGTCCTAATAATCTAGTTATCATTGTATTTTAACCCGATTGTGTGAAGTGGGGCAAAAATAATAGCTTAACATCATTATTTGATTATTATAACAAATTTGTAGCTTTGTCCGACTTGAACACTTTTGCGAACGTCAAGATTTTATTGTTTATTAAATACAAAGATCTTGGGAATCTAGATCTTGCAATAATATGATTTTAAACAATGATTTTGGATTGTATAATGATAGAGTTTATCACGTCATAATAAAAGTCGCTCAGATACATCGTATCACAATGTATTGTTTATTTTAATGATTTATTAATATATAATAATTTTTATAACTTAAGCAATTATTTTGCAAGTTTTTACGAAATCAAATTGATTTTCGCTTACAAAAATTAATCGACTGTGTCATCCGGTGGGACTCGAACCCACGTCCCTTCGCTATTCGGGCGAGTGCTCTTACCAACTAAGCTACGGAGGACGTTAGTCAGATCCCCAAGTATTAATGAAATCGAACGCTGGCTCACTGGCGTAGCAAGCACTTACAGAAATTCGTCGTCTGACTAACGTCCTCCGTAGCTTAGTTGGTAAGAGCACTCGCCCGGATAGCGAAGAAGCATGGGTTCGAGTCCCACCGGATGACACAGTCGATTAATTTTTGTAAGCGAAAATCAATTTGATTTCGATTTATTAATAACTTGAATACCAACTGCGTCAACATGAACAGTAACTAACAAATAGTGATTTACATTGCTTTATCACTTGAATAAATATGAGACGGCTAATTTTAACATGTTTGTCTCCACTATGTCATGTCACCTATCTGCCATTAATTCCAAACTAGCTGTCTCATATTTATACAAGTGTTATAGCTGTGGCTATAACACTACGTACACGTACATAACAGTAAGTAAATTGCTAAGTTAAGAAAATGTTGGTCAAGTTATCTTGAAATCGATTTTGTATCAGTCTGGCAGTCTATGACCCTTAAAGCAAGCAATACTCTAATACACAGGGGTAGGGAGTTAACAATAGTACCAAGCAAATATAACCTTTCCATAGAAATCGTACCGATTGTGATCATAATCGATATAAAACATATTGGTTTAGAAATGACTCGTGCGTCAGTTACAAATACTGCCGTCACAGCGATTACAAATATTGCAATCGATGCCTTTCCACCGAGCCCCACCACCTAGTCTCCGGACCTTCGCCCCACTGCCTCCGAGTTTCCATTTTCCACGCCGTGAAGTGAGCCACGAGTGGGCGGGGCGAGGGGCGGGGCGGGGTGTGGCGCAGTGCGCACCGCGACGCCGCGAGACCGGCGCCTTTCCCGCGCGCGGGAATGTCAAACTTGATGACGCAACTTTTTAAAAGTTAGGCAAAGGCGATCGAGGTAAGCCGCTCGGTGTTAACTTTTTTTGTTGACACGATTTTGTGCTATGACGACGGAGGTTTTGATTATGATGCTGGTTATCTCTATTGTTTTTTTTTTATTTAGATAGACATCTGACTTTTTAAGTAGGGAGGCACGAGTACACATATTAATTTTGAGCTTCTATTTCATAAAAATCATCTGCTTGTCGAAATAGAATACTTCTCTAATAATGGGGAGCAAAATGACAATTTGTATAATATCTTGCTTACTGTTGGTGGTGGTTTGAATATTTCTAAAAGTATTCTCAAAAAGATAGAAAACATATAAATGATTACAAAATATAATTTTACAACTGTCGCAAGAGCTAAAAGGTAGTCTTTTACAATAAGTCACAAGAGTGATTTTGGTAGAGCTTAAACGTGATATAAACCATAAAGTAGGTACATATTTAATTTGAAACTTGTATTCTGGACATCTAATGATCCTTTATAATTAATTTTATACTACAATATATTATGGAGGTAACAAACATAAGCAAAGACATCCAATCAAACAGGTGAGCCGAACGCATCTGTAATAAAGCGACTGACCTTTACCTACACTATTTGTCTTTGCTCATGATTTATTCATGACTCCTGTATAGGCTTTTTGCCGCGTTAAGCGCTTATAACTACTTATAAACTTTTACGTCGCGCTCATTTTTTCCGATTTCGACTCTACTTCATTATTATAAGGGTGGTTTTGTGTTGTGGCGATTGTAGTTAGTGTTGTATAGTGCAGTAAGGTCGATATTATAATTGGCGGGACATTGTTCTGGGTGCAATTTGATCGCGAGAGCTCCAGGCATGCGTTCCGCAAAAACCGATACTCGAAGAATCGATAGATGACGGTTTTTGCCACTAGTTTAAACTGCATTGTTGGTCGGACGTCAATTAGAGATAATGATGAGCAGCGTTTTTGATATCTCGATTCTCTCGATTGTTGGGTACTAAGATTTATGGCTAATTTTCGATGCGATAGTTAAGGGTGCTTTTTTTAATTAACGCCTTCGTTAAAGCTCGATTTTTTGTGATCGTGGTAAATGAGAGCAAGTAATACATACAATAAATACATAGCAACCTATGATTCTTTTTTTGCTCAATGTCTTAACGAGCAAAAGAAACAGATTACAATATATCTGAATTAAAGCCACTTTTTCAGAAATTAGCTTTTTAAATTATTTTTACATAGAGATGCCTTTTAATAGGTTGATAATAAAAATACTGGAATGTCCTGTCTGCGTCTGTTTTTCCGAGTACGTATAACCCCAAAACGCTTTAAGGTGTCTACGTTTAAATAGGCTAGTTCTAGGCAAGATCGCTACATCGTAGACCTTATCATTGCCCTAAGGCTAAGATAAAGCTTAAGAGATAGCCCATTACTTATAAAAAAAGTTTTTCATTTTAACCCAATATTTAAACAATAACGTTTTGTAATTCTCGATTGGAAACAATCTCAAAGCGGACTGTAGAAATATGGACATCTTACTGGTCACCTGGTAATGCAAAAGTCAATGACTCAAAAAACCTATAATTTCTTTTATTATGAAATCAAAAGATATTGCTAAGTTTTAATTGCAAACGCTAAACAAACCCTAAGAGACAAAACGCATCGCCGCTCAGGAGCAAAGAACTCTAACCCGCGCATTGTTATAGGAAAATAATTATTTCACTTACTGTGCTATACTAACCGGCATTTATTGCTAGGGCTGTCAAAAAACTTTTATTTACCTACTATTTACTATTTTGCTCTTGACTCTAGCCTAAGCCAGACGTGGCCTAGACAGAGCCGACGGTGGATCGAGCTCACCCAGAAGATTCTGGCACTCCCACTCACCGACCGACGGAACACAGGAAGCTGCTTGGCGCCGTGCTTTGGTGGTAGGGTGGTAGCTACCAGGTAGATGATGAGTAATTGCTTATTTGTCATCCTAATGTTTTTAATCTTGTAGTCATCATTATTCTTCCTGGCTGCTTACCTATTAGTTAGGTAGCATAAATTAATCATAATAATCAATCTAAGGAATCCAGCATTTTACTTATGAAAAGTCTGAATCTATGTTTTGCAAGATAAGTAATACCTACAGTTTTAGTTTTTTCCTATGTACGGAATTTGGACAAAAGGAGTTAAAATAATAATAATAAATTGTTTCAACAAACACACCAATTACCTAGCCCCAAACTAAGCGTGAGCTTGTGCTATGGTGACTAGGATAACGGATAGACATACTTATATACATTTATAAACATCCATGACTTAGGTACAAATGCTCGTGCTCATCACACAAACATTTACCCCTTGCGGGATTCGAACCCGCAACCGCCTGGTTTAGAAGTCCGTGGCGCGAACATAATCGTCTTTGTTCAAATCTTTGTAACATGCGTTACTAGAACTAGAAAAACCATACAAAACTTAAGGACTTCAAATATAGAAATCATGGATAATCGTTATAGGAACTACTGTGTCCCCCTCTTGTCGGTGGAGTTTTTTCTATTCCTCTCTGCTTTCCGCCCTTCTCTTAACCTCCTGATACGACCCGACATTTATCTTTTCTTTTATTTGCTGCATGTAGCTTATTCTTGGTCTTCCTCGCTTCCTTTTTCCTTCTATTCTTCCTTCTATTATCGTTTTAATAAAATTGTCGTGTCGAATCAGGTGGCCTAACATTCGTCCCCTCCTACACTCTATTGTTTCCATCAATCTCCTTTTTCCCTAACCATAGACAAAACTTCTTCATTTGTTTTCTTCTCCGTCCAACCTATACGCTCCATTCTCCTCCAGCACCACATCTCGAAGGCTTCCAGTCTCTCTCTGTCCCTCTTTGTCAATGTCCACGCTTCACATCCATAGAGTGCTATACTCCAAATGTACACTTTAACAAGTTTTGTGCGAACTTTTCTTGATATTCTGGCCTTGAGCAGGTGCTTTTATTTACCGACTACAAAAAAGGAGGATGTCACTGGTTTTGGTTCTGGTTACTGGAGGTATTTCTCTCAGGGCAGCCTGGCCCTAAATCGTTAATGGTTTCGTTGGCACAGTCAGCTTTATACGAAGTAAACTACCCTATCCTAGATAGAATAGAATAGAATAGAAAACATTTATTTGGCACAACACACAAGATAGAGTAAAGAAGAAAAAAAAACAAGTCACAAAAATAATACCGTAACAAAAATTAAATATAAAAACAAACCTAGAAAGTGTACCAAAAAGGTCCCCGCTCAGTATAAGTCGTGACAAAAACAGGTTTTGTCACGACACTGATTTTCATATATCATTTCAATAAATAACTTTCATTTAACAATAGATTATGGCTATGGAAGAGTTGGGTCATCTAGCAGTATGCATATACTTAAGAGAAGATTTTAACAATTGCTTGTTAGAAATAAGTTGTTTTACCGAAATAAATATTGTTGTATTTTGTATACTTTATTCCGTAGCAAAATATCAACAGCTGACAACAACACCACAAGAGCCAGCCCTAGTTATCACCACCAAGCGCAAACCTGATAACTCGGTACCAAGCAAATAGAAATATTGGTGCGCACGCGGCGCGTCTGCATCAGTTCGCAAAGGCGCCGCTAGATACCGCCACCGGCGATAAGATGCGTGCGCGCACGATTTACAGCCGGGGTGTGCGCTATCGCACACAATAAATTAGAAATTCGTTAGATAGAGACGTTCGCGGGGAATTCCAATTATTTTGTCTTTTGGTGCGTTTGGATTGCCAATTAGGATTGCAACTAAAATGTGAACGTAACCGGCATGTGGAGAGAATTAGTGCAATTAACCCGTGCAGCGTTTTATAGAGGAACATTTCAGTCATTTTCATTAGCCACGTAGCGCATCAAAATGTCGCCGTCCACAAAATAAATTATTTTTATGGTGGTTTTTTTACTAGAATTTACAGCTTTTTTGAAAAAATTATACGGAGTCTTGGCAACAAACATCACATGAAATAGTTCATGTTCAATATTTTTGGTGGAATTTATCAGGTGATGATTACTGATCGAGCGACTCGCTAAATAATAATATGCATTGTTTTAAAAATTCCACTAGTCACCTAGTCTCTAACCGAGCGTAAGCTTGTGCTATGGCGACTAAGATAACGGACTAGAATAAAGAATAGGATACGAACTCAACAGAACTTTATAATGAAATCAAACCACACATTAAAATTAAAATAGTCGTACCTACCGGCATGCATGTAACGCAAATAAAATTTGATTCGATCCACAAACTAAGCAATCTCGCAACTTAGGGCAGTCATTGGACTCGATTCCAATGTGTTTCAATTGTTTCCAAATTAATATAATCTGTCTATTTTTGTTTGTTTGGCAGAGAAAGAGAGAAACTGAACTTAAATTTAATGTTAGACTAGGCACATTGGAATCGAGCTGAGTATCAAACTAATGTACGAACAACAATACGTAAAATTAAACATTTATACAATTATTATAGGGATGATTTTGCAACAAAATGAAACAAAATAAAAATAAAATATAATAAATAAATGTATGCGTACTAATCCCTATTTCTTAAGATGTTTCTGTTACTAACACCCGGACCTTAGTAGTCCGAAATAAAAAGATTTGATTAAAAAGATTTGAAAATGGCCTGATGTGCTAAAATTTGCTGCTGCTTGGTTGTGTTTCAGTAAAAATCCTAATGTGATAAAGATTAGAACACACGACATGAATACATGTGTGATCTACAATGATCAGGGTAGGTAGGGCTAGGGTAGACTATTTTTAGGGTTCCTTACCTCAAAAAAAGGACCCTTATAGGATCACTATCTCGTCTCTGTCTGTGAAGACCCTTTTTCTCAGGGACGCGTAGAGGTATCAAGTTAAAATTAACATCAAATATATCTAGCTTGGTCTCTTTAAGCCGTAAAATAATCATGGTTTTGAGTTAGCTCAGTCACACTATAAGGATTTTTTAGCCAAATTTTCTAATATATCGCAAAAAATTGTAAAGACGGAAGGTCTTACAGCACTAGCAAAGGAAAAAGTCTGAAAACCGCTTTGTAGTAACGTCGTATTAAAAAAAACCTTTGTTGAACCCTCTCGGTCGCGACTCCGACTCGCACTTGCCCGGATTTTTGTACTTGCGATACGTTGTCAAAATACAGACATCCAGGAATCCCGGATTTGAAATATATTTGTGAGCCAGAGAGCTCTGCTCATGCATTTAAATTTTTGCTAATACTATTAAATAATCCATTGCTTATCAGCAACTATTACCCGGTGTGTCAGATCAAATCCCGGGGATATCACTTTTGGCATCAATGTTTGCGGTCATTGAACCTGTAATATTTTTAACTACTTCAATAACTCATTAAAACACAATTTGACGGATTACTTCGCGATTTATTTACATTTTATTTAAAACCTGACGTTTCGAACACTTTACAGCGTTCGTGGTCACAGGGTGACGTGTTTTGTGTTTTAATGAGTTCAACAATTCGCGTAAACGTAAGAAACAAATATACTTCAATAACTCGTGATCTAGTTGCAGCATATTAGTCTTAAAAATATTGTTAAAATTGTACCTAGATACTTGCAATTTATAATTATGTTGATGAAAAAATAGCTAGCTTAAAATCCAAAACCTGATAAAATATTGCAGTGTCTTAATTTCAGTTCCAAAACCCAATACAATTTTTAACTCAATTTTACATTCCTTACCAACACCGACTAAATATTTGCAACATTAAAATAAAAAGACCACAAATCAACCCCGTCACACATGTAAGCCGCGCAATACAATAAAATAGTGATGTACACCGCTCGGTAAAATAGCATGCCATTATCGATTAGTTTGTCGCGACGCGGCGCGGTACCGATTACCGATAAATCGCGCTGTCGACACCGCACATGCGTGAGCTAACGAACTGATGCGCAAGAGTTTCATTAAGGCTTCGATTACGTTTTGCGATATTAATGACTTTTATAAACAACCCGCGATGATTTGGGTGAAAGAAACGCCGCCTCACCTTGATCTGCTGGTATTAATTGTTGGAATTTACCTGTAAAAGAAATGAGTATGCGTCAGTTTCATGAACAGTGAGTTAAAGGTAATATTTAATGAATCATTCATTACCAGAGTAAGTAGCAAACAATAAGACATTATACTTATTAGACGTGTCATACTTTTACGTTCACATGAGTAAAAAAATATACGATTACTCTTGGTGACATGACATTACAATGCACGTATTATATTTAGATAATTTGCTTAATAGTACCTATGACCATTTTTATGCCTAGGTTTTCATACAGAACATTCGATTAGCAGAGCATTCCTTTTTTAGGGTTCCGTACCTAAAAGATAAAAACGGGACCCTATTACTAAGTCTCCGCTAATTCTCTGTCTGTCTGTCACCAGGCTGTCTCATGAAACTTGTTTTTTTTTCTTTATGCTCGATATTAATAATAGCAACAGGCAGACACTTGAAATAAATAAATAAATTGTTTCAACAAACACACCAACTCATCACACAAACATTTGCCCCTTGCGGGATTCGAACCCGCAACCACCTGGTTTAGAAGTCCGGGGCGCGAACCACTACACCAAGAGGGTCGTCGAGTGAAATATTCATAGAATATGAAGTAATATATTTTCTTTAACAATAAATAATTAAATAAAAAATATTGGGGGGCCTCTCATAAAGACGTGTTTTTTTAAAATAATATTTCCAAACTACAAAAAGGGTATTATTATGATCTTATGTTGTATAGATAATGGTATGGAACCCTCAGTGAGCGAGAACGATTCGCACTTGACCCGTATTCTATTTTTACGTATAGAAAATTATTAATAATAACATTTGGAGTTTGAACATTGATATTCAAGTTAATCATATAAGATTTTCAATTTCCTTTTTCAATAAACTTTCTCTTACAGATTAAAAAAAGAAAACAAGCTGTACTTTTTGAAAAAAAGTTTACTTTCACAAAATATGAAAAATCGTTTTTGTTTAAAAATGTATTAACGTCAATGTCTACTAAGTAAGATGGTAGCGGTAATAGCTGCCTATTAAGGAAAATTTTGGCGCGAATATCGGTGCGGCGCGGCATCTTTTGATGTGCGCGTAAAGCAAACGTGACGCTCATCGCGCCAGTAATTGCTCACGATAGTCATGTCACTTCATCGATATTTTATCGATAAGCCACTAATATAAAGTATACATAAAATGTAAGTGCAATGCACATTTTCATCGTTTTCACACTAAACCTATTTAAAGTATGTAATTGAATTGTGGGAGACGATTTCCAACCATTTTCTTTATGACGTTTCTCAGTATTAAAAATGGCTACGCTACTCCATCATTAAGCTGATAAACGCTTAAATTACACATGACCCAAATTGTATACTGCAATGTTTACAAACAAATGCATTAATTAAAGCAATACATTATGTTCTTACAAGCCGAATATTGTTGTTTACGATTCAACTGTACCTGTTACTTAAAAAATCTCCGAATTAACTAAAATAAACAAAAAAACCTCAGTATCAATACATCGACATAATTACATCCTTACATCTCTGGTCGATAATTATGAATGGTACATTTTTGTTTCCGTCGCGCCGCCGCCTGGGGCGCTCCATATTTCTTTTTTCCCTGACTGTACTTTCTTTTAGGAGAATCTTCGTGAAAGTTACACTAGGATGGTCTCTAAGCAAAGCCCGTAAGGTTTGTTTTACAATGGTAAGCTTTATAAATAAAAAATCAGTACTAGGGCACATGAATCCAGGGGTTACACCTCTTAGTGATGAACTAGTGAATTATATTATGTTGCCACACTTTGCCATTTTTTTAACCTCTATTATATAGTCGCGACATTTAAAAGTAGATCTGTCATTTTACTGAACCTAATATAATCATTATTTAAATTCGTAAACCACTTTAAAACAGTAAGAAGAAGAAAGCATTTTTAAAAACTTTTGGTCATGCCAATTTCATAAGGCAGTTATTATTTTAAGACTGGCTGGATATATTTTTTTCTCTAAGTTGTTGGCACCCCTGAACGCTTCACACGGGCTGTTCTGTTGAAATTTTAAATGCACATAAACATACAGAAATGAACTGAAAATGAGATGGCTAAAAATAGGTTCGCTAGAGAAATGTCTCATTTGTTTTGAGTTGTTTGAATATGGAAATGCCTTTGTTTTCGTTGGCAGTGTTTAGTGAGCTTGTGAAAAATCTTTAGTAAAAGATTCACTTTTTCTAGCTGAGATCTTCGTTTGTATTTTTGCAGACGAGCTAGTAGGGCCCAAAAAAAAGTTTCTGATTCCATTTATTGCACTTATTGACGTTGATAGTGGCATTTTCTGTCCTAAACTTAATACCTAAATGATTCTCGACTTTGCATTCGTAATGGGGATGAATTTGTTAAAAAAAATTATCTACCTATTTGGCGGCCTTTCCTTAGGTTTCTATTTTTATTTAATGTTTTTTGTGTTTCACATTTTTTTACAAAAACTATATTATATGATACCTTCAAGCAAAAAAGGTGATTTGAACGTCAAATCACCTTTTTTGCTATAAGTGGCATTTTCATTCCTAAATGAAATAAATTATTTTTTACTTTGACTTAAAACGGCTGAAACATTTTGGACTAAAATAAAATCATATAAGCTGAATAAAAATATACTAACTCAAATCTCAACTCATTACTTTCCCGAGATTGATGTATCAAGCCCGTACACTCAACTAAAAAAGGACAATGCTCCGTTCGAGCCTGCAATTATGTACATCCCTGATCTGTCAAATTTCCGCGACCAAAAATAAGCCTTACGTTGATCACATACAGTTCAGTATAATTTGGGATATTTGGATAGGTTGATGTGCGGTAAAGTTAAGCGCATAAGTGTCGTATCATCACCTTAGTCGGTTATTAGGACATCGTGCTGTAATGAGCGCTTTGAGGAAATAATATGTTTGTTTGGTCTATCATATTTGGTTGTTGCATCCGTTTGTGGTGTAAGTTACAAGCTTAGTCTGATAACTAGCTCGCTCTAGTGTTACACACGTAATTAAATAATAAATTTTTAAAGTTTTTTTTAGTATGTAGCTGAGCTTCTCAAATACAAATGTTTATAGAACAGATAAAATTAATGCAATATACAAAATATAGGATAGTAGTAACACAAATTACTCTGAAATGTTTAGATTTTGGCTGAGAAATTGATAGAGCTTATGTTCAAATGTTCAAAAGAAATTTTAATAAAGAAACACTTGGGAGCGGTAGATATCGAAAAATATTTTTCAAAACACAAAAATACGGGTTAAAAAACTTGAAATTCCACCCACAACAGAAAGTACCAACTCAAAATTAAGATCCACCATCGCATATAATTACAGATAACGCAATCTTCATTTCTCTCACACCCTCAATTCCGTTGAATGACAAATAAGAATCGATGATTGCGCCCATCCGATCATTAATCGATAAATTGATTCGTTCGATTTGTAGCGAACGCCCCGTCCGATGCTATCGGGTCATTATCGATGGATTTGTTTTATTGCTCGATAATCGACCGAATTATCGGTCGATCTGTTTAGCACTTTGATGTATCAATAGATGAATGGGCTCTAAAAAGAAAACTTAAGTTCCAAGAAGCAGAAGTAATTACTGGTATTAAGCTTGATAAAGCTCAATCGAGCTTAGAATGTACTATAGGGCTGTCAATGTTAGGAAAGTATATGATAATGAGTACATTTACTTGATTTTAGTCGTAGCCCCAATGAAATGTCATTTTTATAAGTAACAATTAGGGTAAATTGATTTCTTGGTTAATCCAAAACTAACCACGGTTAAAGTTGTACAACCTACACAATAGACAGATTTGTTTCTACCTACCTACACAAGAAGTTCACCAACATAATATGCTTAATTTTAACAATCGTTTAATATATATATATATTTATTTCTATTATATTTTGTAATTAGATGATTTAGGTTAACCAGCTGTTTAAAACTTAGTGAACTCGGGTATTAGTCAAACACTTTTAAACTGTAGTTATTATTGTCGCGTATTGTGCGTTTATGTACAAACTTCCTTTATAAAATACAAAACATATCAATGATCTCATTACATTTGGGGTCGGCGTAATAATAATATGCATATACCTATATAGATAGATAACTCTTTAATGCACACCATTAAAGTAGCTATATAATTTACACCGAAAGATATAAAAATTAGGCGGTCTTATCGCTAAGAGCGATCTCTTCCAGACAATCTTTGGATATAGTTAATACTTAATAACAAGATAAGTATGTATCAACTTAATATTTTTTTATGAATGTAACATCTTGTTTTTTGCGATTAATACAATTGTGCGTAATCGCAGTAATAAAACTTAATTTATAAAATAATGATAAGTATAAGTTTCCCCACATACGAGTAGTAAGCCAAAAAGGTCACAACTCTAAAGGATATGTTTAAGGAGCATTACGTTCATGTATGATAGCTGTAATGAGGGATTGAAGACGTCAAAATAATTATCCACTAAGCAGCGAGCAAGTAGGTAAGTACCTATGTATATGTATTTAATTTTCGAGACATGTTAAAGCCTTTTTATAACTTCCTACGCATCAATCAAGCTTTGAAAAATGTAAAACAGATATTGTATTACACTTACGTATCTTTAGGTATTCTTTTTTGTACTTTACCAATAAACATCCTCGACCGCATCGTTGCTTAACATCAAGGCCATATTTCACCAAACCGACATATGTCAGTGACATATGTTAGTAAAAATTGTCAAGCGACATATATCAAGCGACAATCCTGAAAATATTTTCTATGGAAACATTCCTAGCATTTATGTGACAATTGTCAATATCATAATAATTATGACAATTGTGTTGTGAAACAGGAATATTTTTACAACTTGACATATTTGTCGGGAATTCTTGACATGAGATCGGAGCTGCGTCTGTTTTGCATGACAAGTGGAGTGTTTTCGCCGTGCAAAAAAAAAATACGGCTGTGATAGCGATTTAGTCGGGTTCTCATGCAGAAAAAAAAATATGCAATGGATAAATATTTTTATTGAAATCAGTCACTTTATATTTAAAGAAAAATAAAGAATAAGTAAAACTATGGTAAAATATATAATGAATGAAATAACTTAAAAAAATGATTTGTGACAATTGTCGCGCCTGTCACGTTTGGTGAAATAGGGCCGGTCATATCTGTCTTTTACCTAATTTAAACAAACTACATACGTCATAGAAAACAATTCGATGCAGTTACTAATTATTTGATTAATAGTTGTGCGCCTCGTAAAGACACTCTTTTTAATTAGATTTTGATTTGTTATTACCACGAAACCAAACCGCTAGCAAGGGATATAATGTGATTAAAACACAATAATTAATCTTAACCTTGCCAAAATAAAATGTTGTTGCAAGTACTTTAACATAACAGTAACCCGAAAAGAAGATTAAACATGCTTCCCGTGAAAAAAGTCGCGGCTAAAGTATAATGCGGGCAAGCGCAGTAGACTCACAGTAAAGCAAACTATGGTCTTCAGGTCGAATCACATTTCTGTTAAATTTGGGGTGGTGGGGAATCTGCCTCCTAGGGCAACGACATCACAAACTCCAGTTTGTGATGGGGGCTGAACGATCCTATCCGTTAGGTGCCGCCTGGTAGCTACCATCCCCCCCCCCCCTCCCACCGGAGCCCGGCGCCAAGAGCGGCTTGCTTGAATACTAAAGTCATCTGACAACTTGCACGAAGTTGTCAGATCACTTTAGTATTCTTTCAACACATTACTACCGCATCAATTTCTATTGTGACAGTACCAAGGTGCGATTCGCACTAAAATTAATATCAATAATTACGGTATTACCGGAGCCGTTTTAGATTAATTGAGTCGATTAGTAAATATCTCGAGGATTTCCAGTACCGATGGGTGTTGGTTCACACTTCATTTGGGAGGCTATTTATTTAAGTTGGTCAATACAGAATACAGTTTTGGCCATTAAAAAAGCCATATTGTTATACTAAGTTAAGTCATCCCTTGTGTAAATTCCACTTTATATCACTAGAGTAGAATTCAGAATGCATTGGGTTAAGTCTATCTCTCTCTAACTAGCCGGGTTTGCGGTTTACGTTTTTAATATGTGTAGAAGTCAAGAAGTAATAAGAAAGTATGTAGGTAAGGTATTTGAGTTAGCACTTGGAAATCTATCTTGATCTCGATGTTTTTAAAACACAGTGATACATAAATTTATTATTGCACTTGAAAAAATGACTACCAGAGGCGGGAATCGAACCCGCGTTCCTCGCATACCGGGCAACTGCCTAACCTCTCGGCCACCCTGGCGTTGGCAGAGCCTGTCGAAATTTTCAAATGCTTCTTAACGCTGTAATGCCGCGTTGCATTCATCAATGTTATTGGGATTATACCCTCAACACTCGAAAGAAATACTATTGCAAGTATTTAACAATCGAAAGATGAAGCTTGCAAATACGATAAATTATTGTTTTAAGTGATAAGCATTCACTTTGTAATGTAAATATATTATTGCACGTGCAATAATATATTTAGATTGCAAAGTGAAAAAAATACATTTAAACTACATACCTATTCACCTAAATAGCAATCATTTATCATTATTATATTATTTAGGTAGTACGTATAAGTAGTAGTAGTAGTACATAAATCACACATACATCTAAACATTTCTAGCTACTAGACCATCTACGGGGCTGTTGCAAACCAGCCCTGTGAAAAGACGATATGTTTCACAAAAAAAATAATGAAACTAGCAAATAGTTACATACCATATATTTATGCGCAGAATACCAGTAATGTAACTACATACGTAATTTACCAAATTGCCTACAAATATAAAAGCGCCTTTTTAGGGTTCCGTAGTTCTGACAAGGAACCCTTATGGCTACGGAACACGGACACGAACAAACGGAGACAGACAGGACATGTCCGTCTGTCTGTCCGAGGCTTTGCCAAGAGACCGTTAGTACTAGAAACCTGCAATTTTGTTGGTTTATATATGCATACCAATTACGCCGACAAAGTGATAGAATAAAATTTAGGAATATTTTTTTAAGGGTAGCTGCCCTACATGTTTTTTGTCGTCTAAGATATAAGATTAAGATAACTTTATTAGTTTTGCAGTAATAATTGTTAGACTTGGCTGTTAGATAATTGTGTGCCAAATACAAAATCCTTAGAATAAATTCTTTATAGTGACTAAGATGAAATACCTTGTTGCTTGTTTAACGGGTACTACGGAACCCGTGCGCGTGGCCCGATACGCTATTGGCCGGTTTTTTTAATCAATCATCAGCAAATTTTTCTCATACCTACAAGCCAGTAATTCCCGGGGGTACGCACCAGGACAGCTCATACAAAAACGGTCGTTCATCACAAGATGGCTAATTAAGGATACATTGCGGAATACAAGCATCGATACACTATTTGCTTGCAAAAACATCAAATGAATTACTCATAAGCCGTACCAATCCCTGCTGTGAGCAGCCACGGGAGTATTCTGTAGAACGAATACTGAGTTGCGTTATAAGTAAGAACGAGATACGATATCGCGGTGAGATGTTGTATTGAAACAAATTAAAAGATATTTATTAGTATCAATGCTTCGGTTACTCATGCTGGAAATTTCAGCGAAAGGACATAGCAGAGACGAACAAACTGCTAAGTGTCATTATTTTTAGTGGGTATACCTCCTACCGACTCGAGACGATTACATTATTAATATGAAACGACACCACACCACTTCCTCCCCAACACAATAAAATAAAATTGTTTTCAAAACGATCTAACACTTCAAAAGTTCTACCATACTTTTTTTTTAAAAGCATAAATTTACTATGTTACTGATCAATAACATTACGCTTCGTTTCAGCCATTTAAATTCAATACCGTCCTGAATAGGGAGTTCATACTAGGTGGTCCGGTAACAGGGTTTTATTCGATACAATTGCGATTGCTAAGTCGCAAATACATCACTCGGTGGTTCTCAACACTCGTACACATTCCATATATTAAGCATATTCCAGAAGAGTACCTACTGGAGGAGTTCTTTAAACAATCAAAGCAGTTATGAACGCATCAATTAAAAAAAAACGAAAATTTCTATCGGCGAATAAAGTTGTTTGCAAGGAAACGATACTAACATGAAACGGTGAAGTTTGTAGGAAGGAAGTAATAATATCTGGAACTACTGAACCGATTCCAACAGTAAAATTATTTCACCAGTAGAAAACTTTCATACAGAACATACACACAGCAGCAGCAAAAAGCTGATGTCATGAAGTATAGGGAGTTGAAGGGTGCTGGCAAAGTCCAGAGAAGCGTGGAAATTGCGTGAAATGCGTGGAAACTGAAAATCAGCGCCAGGGCCTTCTGGGGACCTGGCTTAAGCTGAGTGAGGCCCCCTTGATTTGGACATTTGTGTGGTTTCTATTTTGTTTTGTTGTTTTTTTTTTTGTGATCTTTGTAATTTTGTATTTTTTTTTATTCTGTACGATGTTTGTTTGTGATGTCGCAAATTAATAAATGCTTCTTTCTTTCCTCTAAACTGCTCCTCTGACAAGAGCGTAGCGCTAAGTTATGAATCAATGAGAAAACTTTCCTGACTGACTAGGCTTAGCAACTATTTCAAACGATATTTCCTGAATCGAATTTCCCACATCCAAGTTACATCTTGACAAATCCGTTATTTAACTTCTACCTAGCCGTGATCAAGTTAATATCCCAACGTAATTTTGTTGGTTGCCCTTATAAAATAAGCCGACCGTTTAGTAAGTCACCTAAAACGGTTTCCTTGGCCACTGTGTTTCTAAGCTATTCATTACAAAGTGTAAAATAGGCTCTGACGCCATATCCAAGATTCAAATACATAGTAGCCCCATCACATCTGCCTAAGGATGATCGTGTGTAGACCGTGGTGTAAAATCGAAGTATCATACATTTTATATTAAAAGCTACAAAACATAGTATATACATTTTATATTCAAAGCTAGAGTTAATAAGAATGGATGTATGATGTTTTTTATTATGTACAGAGCTTATAGGGTAAGTTCAATTGGCCTTTTCTTATACGTAAAAAAGGAGGAACGCGAAATTTAATGGAATAACTTCAATAATGAAACATTGAGAAAAAAAGAAAGGTTTATGAATTAATGAGTAGGAACTTTGTGAGCGCTCCTGTGTGTGGTGTATTTCGGTGTTGTGTACAGTCGGCAGCATGTGAGGTTACCCATTTGAACTACGATAACAGCTTTTATTGCGTAGGTTATAGAGGCGGTCTTAGTGTCAATGTGGGGTAGTCTGACATGCGGTCGTGTGTACTTTTGTGAGTCAGTGTGAATGTGGGTATTTGTTTGTACGTGTGTACTCGTATATAGATAATTTTTACGAGCCATTTAATACAGCCTCTACCATCCACAGATTCTCCAACCCAGCTGGCCCTACTGTGTCTGTCTACATCTGCGCCACAGCTTCAGATCCAAACAATTACGTGACTAAGCCGGTTGTGACACGCGCCCGTGCAATTTGATCCGCCAATTGTGTCCCGGTATGGCGCTGCAATAACTGGGTTATGCTACAATTAGTACCGTATGGGGATTGTGTTTATTTTGATTTTTCTAAAGCTTTTTTTACAACTTCACTTACAATGCTCTGATCTTAAAAGCTAAAGCACTTGCGTGCGTTATGGAACCTAGAGACAGCGGTCGCTTGTGTTAAAAGTTAAGTTAAGGAAAGTTTAAGAGGACGTCAGATCTTTAATCGACTTCAAAAAAAGATTCTATAAGTTTAAATAAGAAACCAAAAATTCGCACACAGCCTTTGGCTAACCGGGCCAACGCTCTTACCAACTGAGCTGATACTGATAGACTGTATAAAAAATACTTTTTTATGTATGTTAACCAATTTTTTCGTCAGTTGTGAAACAACTTTTTTTTATTTATTTGAAAGAGAATACTGCTGAGGTAGTCCCACTTTCACCAAATCAGGATCTGATGATGGAATTCTGGAGAAATCGAGGGAACTCTTCTAATTTTGTAGTCACGCATACCGATTTTGTACGATGATGATAATCCTTAACGTTTAAGAGTTTGTGGATTGGTTGGTGGTATTGTGTTGTTCGGCCCAACCCGGGATTGGAACCCGGGGCCTCGTGGCTACCCAGCGTGCTGACCACTAGGCTAACGAGGCAGTCACGTGAAATGAACACACACACAACGACTTTTCATGGCAATTTAAATTTTCAGGGTTCCGTTCCCAAGGGGGTAAAAACGGGACCCTATTACTAAGCCTCCGCTGTCTGTCTGTCACCAGCCTGTATCTCATGAACCATGATAGCTAGATAGTTGAAATTTTCACATATGATGTACTTTTGTTGCCGCTATAACAACAAATACTAAAAACAGAGTCAATTTTTTTTCACTAATCACTAAATCAAGTGCAAGCCCGATCATAAACTGGAAGTACCCACCTAAGTATAATGCCCTAAGTTTTACCACCTAGCTTATAGATCATAGACGGAGCATGGACTCTAGAGTACAGACAATGAATGGGTCGCCACGGGGCGCAGACCACACAGCCGGGTGCGCACGAGTCGATTGGGTCCACCGCTGGGTTTAGGGGTCGATTCACACAGCCACAGATAGGCGTAGTTCTTGGAAGCATCGAGATGATGGTAGTAGGGATGAAGGTAGCTAGGTGTACTATACAATTTTGTAATTCGGAGCGCGAACCACGATACCAAGACGGTCGTCAAAACAATATGGGCCAATATTCATTTTCTTTTTTTTAATATATTTTTTTATGTTAATAAATAAATTATTTCATATTTGTTACTGTTTGATGCTGCTTGTGTTCCATAGCCAACTTTAGCCAAGCTTGACCAAGCTACCATATAACATGGTAATAATTATGTAGTAGTTTCAGTGACGCTGTGGTACAAAGAACAAAATGAAGAGGTATGCTTCAGATCAAAAGACGAACCGAAATATTTCAAATGTCAAGACGAAACAAAAAAAAACATGTTTTTTTCTCATGAACCTTTTTAGTTGGCAATAAGTTAGAATACTGGTGGTGTCACCATCACCACTCCGTGCTATGCTCCTGCAAGTATACCGCTCAATTTGAAAGTGATTGCGTAAACAATAGCAAATAACATATGAGTTGATGTTTTCTCTTTATAATAAGCCTTTATTGCTTTCTAGGCGTCAATTTGTAAGCTTTTATTGCTTTTAAGTTTTAACTATAATTTAAAAGAAATTAGGCGGTAGTCCTGTGGAACATTGTAAATTGAACCTATCCTAGGTTCAAGTCCTAACAAGAATAAAAATAAAAACAATTCGGACCAATACTATTCACATACACGCAGTCACTGCTTTAGATTAAGATTTTACTCCATAGCGAAAAGTTTGACTCGATATACCAGCATCACACTTTTTTTCCTACTTAATCTATTTAATAATCTTCCCCAAAATCAAATACCCATACGTGGTCCCTTTAAATAAAATTATGTAGAGATGTTAACATAAGGGGCCCTTAGTTCACCGCAGGCAGGGCCGCATTTAAATAACCAATTACTCTTCAGGGCCCTGATTTATCGATCAATTTACTGTAACACTGATTGTGTGGAAATAAAAATTCGACAAACATTCACCGCACCTGATACGTCAACAGGATATAGAGGGTTGACAGTCGATATCTTGCTGGTTTTGTGTATAAACAACGTGACGAAAATGGCTAGTAATAAGATAAGTTTATGTATCAATATGTATTTCATCTATTTTAATTATGTATGTAGTGTTTACATTCACAATACATGGATCGACAGATGCAAGATTTTACCGAGAAAACAAATAGATCTATAAGCAATAGACCTATTGCTGTGTTCATTTTTCTTCATTGCTCTGTTTCTCTTGCATTGGTTTTCTTGGTAAAATCTTTTCCCCAATTTACGATATCTTGCACCGCCGGTATTTCTCTGTAACCTATGGTTGACTGGTAGAAAATGCTTTTAGCGTTAAGTCCTTCCTTTGTACAGTAAATTGTGTGTAAAAAGTTTAAAAAAGATGTCCTGTATTCCTGGGTTAAGCCTCAATATGTCACAGCAAACGGCAAATCGCTACCAACAACTTGGCCCATTTTTCCCAACGGCCTCCAAGGGTAGATCCATGGAAGTTACAATTGGATTGTGTAACTTTTTATTACTATCCAGCCAAGGACTTTGTCAGCTCACATTGAGGACTTAGGCAGAAAAATTTACGATTCAAGTTGGCGATGGTTTTAGCTGTTAGGCGTAGATAGTGTAAATGAGGAACAATCAACCTTCTGATGTTACTTTGTGGTTTCGAATCTGTTTATTTTGATAATAATGCAGAAAGACAGAGTAACAAAGAAGTGCTTTTTACAAAGGGATCCGCTCTCAAATGGTTAGGTAAGCTTGCTCCGAAAAGTAAGGAATTGAAAATTTTACGTCCACTAAAGATTGTTCTCTTGGAAAACCCCTTTGCTATTTACATACTTAATGACAGTGGCCAATCTCAACAGAGTATTTTATAATAATATATTTTTTATATTTTTATAACTTAAGCAATTATTTTGCAAGTTTTTACGAAATCAAACCAAATTTCACTTACAAAATTAATCGAATGTGTCATCCGGTGGGACTCGAACCCACGTCCCTTCGCTATCCGGGCGAGTGCTCTTACCAACTAAGCTACGGAGGACGTAAGTCAGTCGACGGATTACCATGTAACTACAAAACAACTTAAAAGATTAGCCAACTACGCGGGAAATACGGGGGTGCTTGCTAACACCACCAACTTCCTTACTTCAAAGCTCATTCTGAGCTATTTCAAGACAGAAAAACCCAGAAACAATTTGGCCCGACCCAGGATTTAAACCCGGGACCTCGTGGTTAGTGCCCTAGACCAACGAGGCAGTTATTTATTTATACTCATAATATGAATTGGTTTTTGGAGTCTTATTTAAAAAGTGTATTTAGCGGAATATCTACGAAATAAATATTCTTTGACCCACGAAAGGGATAAGGGTATTAAGTGACCCGTTGCGTTGGATCGAATACTGCGAAGTTGGAGTTTGAAAAGTTAGTGACGTTATGTAGCTTGATTACTTATTAGCCGACTTCAAAAAAGGAGGAGGTTATCAATTCGACTGTTTTTTTTTTGTGGCTATGTTACCGCATATCTCAGTCAGTTGTAGACTGATTTGAAAAAAAAAATGTTTACCTAGAGGATATACCTTCTAGTTGGTCCCATTTTGGCCAAGTCGAGATCTGATGATGGGATCTCGGTGTAATTGAGGGAAACCCTCAAATTTTGAAGGTATAGTGTTTTCGTACTAGTATCATAATGTTCTACGAAATTATACAAGAAACCTATTTCCAATTTATTATCTGTTATTTTTTGGAGTCGGTGCCAGACCATCCAAAACCACCTCTTGGCTGCTTAGAGTAGATAGAATATCTAGCTTGGTTGGCACCGACTCCAAAAAATAACAGATAATAAATTGGAAATAGGTTTCTCGTATAATTTCGTAGAACAGTTAGGTAATTTAAATATTATTTTGTACTTTTTAGTTTAAATTTGTTATAAAAATTTTTAGTTTTAATTACCACTGTTGTCAGTTTTGAAGTCGGTTTTTGATTTTTTTTTTAAATAAATTTATTTTCGATGAGAAAATCCAAGTACAAGGATCACACGCATGTCGTATTTTAATTTTGTATGTTACTCTGTATAAGTAGGTACTTAGCTTGTCTGTGGACTTGCCTAGCAACGGGGTCTTGTTGATTGGTTGTTAGCGACTTGTTTTTTTCTTGTATTGTATAGTTTCTCGGGTTAATATAATTTGTGATCTTTCTCCTTTTTAATTATAAACCTACTAAATACAGTATTTTCTTTATTTCATCCGCGATAACCGTAGTCCACAGAGCTCTCAATGTTCTCAATGCACCTTCTGTCGATCCGTGGCTTAGCTTAGAGATTTTGTTTTATTTTCTAAGGAGGTATTTAACCGTAGTTACACTAATCAATCACATATGATTGGTGTGAGGTGCGGACACATTCTAAGGTGATTCATATCTGCCTTGTAATAGTATTATCATTATTTTTATTACTTATTTTTTAAGGAGGTATTTAACCGTAGTTACACTAATCAATCACATATGATTGGTGTGAGGTGTAGACACGTTCTAAGGTGATTCATATCTGCCCTGTAATAGTATTATTATTATTTTTATTACTTAAGCAATTATTTGGCAAGTTTTTCGAAATTGAATTAAATTTCGCACATAATCACTTAATTATTGTGAGCGAAATTTAATTTAGTTCGTATTATCCTTAGGTCTAGAAATTTGGTATTTAAAAGTATTGTGTGTAGCATTGCTTAATTTGTGTATGCTAATAAAGTGGTATACCTACTTATCAAGAAAAATGCAAAACAAAATCCTGGCACAATCAGACATGAAAGCTAAAATTAGACAGATAATAATAAATAAATAAATTGTTCCAACAAACACACCAATTACCTAGCCTCATACTAAGCGTGATCTTGTGGTATGGTGACTAGGATAACGGATAGACATACTTAAATACTTTTATAGACATCCATGACTTAGGTACAAATGCTCGTGCTCATCACACAAATATTTGCCCCTTGCGGGATTCGAACCCGCAACCGCCTGGTTTAGAAGTCCGTGGCGCGAACCTCTACACCAAGACGGTCGTCTATGTCAAGATATGTGTATCATGCGTGTGTGTAATATTAATTCGTCGACTTACATGGTAATTTTACTAATTATCACTTTCGCTATTGCTTGTTAAATTATTATTAGCGATACCGTATCTGAAACACGGAGTAATGGACATTTGTGGTTTTACGTAACAACAAAACTGAACACCGAATACGGTAGCAGTCTAAAATTTTTTAATGATTTTGAGTTTCACGTCGATGGTGGTCCAAAATATAGGAATTGAGAGGTTATTTTTGTCCTGATTTATTTATTATCGCGTTTCGCGAATGTAATTGATTTAGAAGGCTTTATGACAAAGAAAGTTCTAATTTTTTTTTATTTTATATCTTTACTTTACTTTTATTTATTCTGAATACTTAATATTAAGGAATATGTAACGCATTTATTCAATTATAACTGCACTTATAAGCAATATTTTAGATTAAATTGTTTTCTTTATAATTTCTCATGTTTTAGGGATGCCTGCTGCTATTGAACTGAAATTTTCAGAATCACTAAGTATTTTTTAAGCACAGAATTTTGCCGAGTCTGCTTTTATATAAGTATAGGTATACACAATCATAATTACTATACTACCTAATAGTTCACTTTTTTACCTGAATTATTAATGCAAAATAATATTTAATGCTCATTAATCAACTGTTAAAAAATTAGTCATATCAATCGCGAACTCTTTACCCCTTGCACCGCACCCACTCACTATCATACACGATCGTATTTCGTAAATTTGTTCGTTAATTGATCTTTCGCAACTCCGCTACCGTTTTAATTCTACTTAAAAACCGGCCAAGTGCGAGTCGGACTCGCGCACGAAGGGTTCCGTACCATTAACTTACAACATTACGCAGTACAGGCAAAAAAACACGTTTGTATGGGAGCCCCCCTTGAATACTTATTTTTTATTTTAATTTAATTATTTATCTTCAGAATATAATACCTACAACATAATATTATGTGAATATTTTTACCGTCTAGCTGTTGCCATTATAAATATCGAGCAAAAAATGGCAAAAAAATCACGTTTGTTGTATGGGCCCCCCTGAAAAGTTATTATTAATTTTAATTTAATTTATTTTTATTATAGCTTATATTTGTTGTTATAGCGGCAACAGAAATACATCATATTTGAAAGTTTCAACAGTCTAGCTATTACGTTTCATAAGATACAGCCTGGTGACAGACAGACAGCAGAGGCTTAGTAATAGGGTCCCGTTTTTACCCTTCGGGTACGGAACCCTAAAAAAACATTAATTGCACACAGCTTATGCGAACTTGTAAATCAAGCTATAAGTTGTTATCATAAATCGGTGGTTTTATATACTTTTAAAACAAAATTCACTTTTAAAACGCCGATAATATAGCAATTAAGGATTACTGCGCCGCTATCGGTTGCAAAACGGTGAAATGTGTATTAAAAGTGTCTGTATCAGTTTCTGTTTAAGTTAAGTTTCGCTTTAATTAAAACACGTGACTAATTAAAATGATATTTAACAAACATGTTTTTGTCAAAGAAAGTCAATGTTTCGTTTTGTTCACTTTCTTTGCTCCCGATAAAAGATTCGTTTTGCCACGCGCTACTAATCGCGATAAAATATTCCAAAATCAAATACTTTAAATTAGAAAAAATATACGTACTTAATTAGTTAAAATTACTGAAAATCATTAATAATATGTCTGAAACAATAACTCCATCTTTGGCCCTAAATTTTTTCTTGTACTATATTTGAAATCCATTACAAAAGAATATCATTTAAGATGAAGAAGATAAAATTTAACAAAGCCAATCACTATTTTTTTTTAATTTATGACATATATTCCTAAGAATATAAAACATGAGATGATACTTTGAAAATTGATATTAAAAAAAAAACTTACGAGTATCAGTCTGCCAACGATTTCTTCATTCACTTAATGAACGGCCATAAAACTAACATAATATTTTAACAGATGGAGATTACGGTAGCCTTAAGAGTTTATTAATTCACGCAAAATAAAATATAAGATACATTGTAAAAGTTTTATTCCCCGCCTGATTTACGCGATCTCATAAAATGTCGTACCTTACGAAGGATCCAGTATTGCCTATTTAATTTTATTGGCTATCTGATTCAATACTCCAACGAGATAAAGCAGGTACCTTCAATCGAGGACATTAAAATTCATCACCATATTTTTTATAGTAGTCAAACTGTGTGATCATATATATCAAATACACATTTGTAGGTACTATATGTACACACGGCCGCACGTCAAACTACCCCACTTTGACCTTGAGACCGCCTCTATTCCCTACATAATAAAAGTTGTTTTTGTAGTTCACATGGGTAACCTAACGTGCTGTACCTTCATTCAACCGTCTCTTTTCATAGAACCATTTCATTATTTTGTCTTGTTTTTTACTTTCAACTCAAGAAGGAAAAGTGGTGACATTATAATCAAATGACACTAGATTTGGATTAAGTATAAGTCAACGTCATCTTAGCGTTATCCCGGTTTTCCACTCGCACGCGATGGCCCAGGGTCCGCTTTGGACTATGATCCCGGATATGGCAGATCAGGTAATTACAGTGGAGCGACTCTCATCTGACCTCCAAGACCCTGTTAACAGGGACACCAGACGAACTTACACATTCAGTCGCCTGAAAGTGCAGTTTTCCTCACGATGTTTTCTCTCACTATAAAAGCAGGGGTTAAACAATTAATGTACATAACTCAGGAAAGGTTATTAGTACATGGCGGCACGTGGGATCGAATCGAGGCACTACGCCACCGACCCTGGAGGTTTTTCCTTTACTGATTGTTATATTCTATCTATCTATATTCTATATACCTATAGAGTAGGTACTCTACATCTGTTACTCGCGACAGTATACAAGTGTCTCGATGAACCTGAAAAACAAAGCCACATCATACATCTCAAAAATGTGCAGCAAACATGAACAAAAGCTCAAATACTTAGTTGCAACACAAACAGAGATACTACTCCCGTTTTAAATTGGCCCGTTTGACACCTCAATAGCGGAAAGAAAATCAAGCATCGACTTCACAAAGCGTACATTTAAATTAAATATTTATTCAGTCGTAATTCCCGGACGTCACTCGCGTCGGGTTGTCGTCGCGTCGAATTTAATTTTCTCGTAATTTTGCGTTCGAGTAATTTTATTCGATTTCAAAATGGCCGGCGTTGACGCGACGCGACGCGTGGCGAGTCGGGTTCACATCGGACGATTGACTGATGAGTTATTAAAAACAGGCTTCTGTTGAATAGGATACTTATAAATAATTTAGAACGAGTTTATTCAAACATGCGAGATGTGCTGATCCGGGATTCTAGTATTGACACAAATGGTAATCACATTAGGTTAAGAATTAATAATAATTGCAGCAGTTTTAACTTTAAGTTTCCCAACACCTTCGAGTTAGACGTGTAGGTGTAGTAACAGCCACCGAGGTCATAGGTGTCATCTCGTGTAAAAACTATCAAAAGACATAAATTAGATGTGTCTGGCTTTATCAGTTGACATTTTCGTTCGCAAACTTTTGGATATGACATTCTTCGGTGATCGTACAGATGGACCACTTTTGGCAAACTAAGACCTAAGCAAGCGAATATGCACAGAATGGGGCTAAGTATGCTGCGGACAGCGCATGTCTGTGTGGTGCCTCTCCCCAGACCATGGCACACCTAATGTCTTGATATACGTGCTCCAACGCCCACACATGCACACGCGAGGACCTGTACAACGCTACTGATAATGCTTTGATAGGCGCTGAGAATTGGTCCTCAAAAGCATAACGCCAACGTCGACACGAAAAGAAGAAAAAAACGAAAACTTGCATTGAAAGCCCAATATTTTTGAAACCAATTTTGAAACACACATGCTTTAATCGTCTCTTGTAAATCCTACATTATCGATGCCGTCCGCGGCAAGCCCATGCGCTCGCGCGTATCGACACAGCCCAGTAGCCCGGGAACTGCATGCGGATTGTTTTGTTGCTTCTATGAGCAATTTGTGAGGCGTTAATTGCGTAACCTTTACCTAATTATATAAGTATAATTAGGAACCAAAAATTCGCACACGGGTAGGATCTGATTTGAACCCACGACCTTTGGCTAAACGGGCCAACACTCTTACCAACTGAGCTACCGTCCATTCACTCGTGCAAAATTCCTAGTCTCTTTTGAATACGTCATTGCGTGACGACAGCCTACCTACCTATTTTTTTGTACAGAAAAATAAAAAAGGCGCTTTTAGGAGGATAGCTTTCAAACTAACAAGGTTACTAGCCACTGGACAAGCGTAGTGTACAGACGTGTGTAGTCTGGTAACTACACATTATTTTCCGTTCTAAAAAAGCCCCTATCACCAATGCATAGAATGCCGTAGTGTTAACCTTTACGTGCTGTCGTCCATACACTTAGCATGTCCATTTGTTTATATTATAAATTGTCGGATTTGCCATGTAAATTTTCATCCCCCAATTCAAAATTCTCCACAAAAAATTTCATCTAAATCGGTTAGGCGGCTTTAGCTTGAAGAGGTTTCAACAAGCAGTCACACTATCGCATTAATAATATTAGATAAGATTTATATATTTGCTATACGTATTTGATATCTTAAGGGAAATTTAGGTAGTTCTAGAAAATCATAATTTCATGGATGGAGTATCCGAAAAACAACAATACTATCACATGAATAAACATATGTAAGTTTCGTTTTGAAAACAATCAAACGTAAAAGTACCAAAAAATGTAAAATGGAAAAATAATAAATTCTCTGGGATTATATTAAGCCGACCGTCACACGAGGCTGATAACAATTTTGCGACTATAATTGAATCGGCCCGGAATCCAATTATTATTAAAATAGTGCGAGCAGCGTGAAAACCGTAAATCCGACGGCAAATATTGAATATACATATCGGATTAACTGAAACTTTTTTGTCAACTCAATTGGTCCAGTGTAGGAATTTGAAAGTCTAAGACCCGAGTTCACCAGTAATAAAACAGTAAATCCAATGCGTCTGTACATTGAGTATTTTTGCCAAAAACTATTAATTATTATGAATATCGGAATACCTGACGTGGAACCTTTGCAGTACTAAGTGAGATATGAAAGCAGCGCCTTAAAAAAAGTTATTCAGCGTGATGAGCATTTTCTATTGACGTACACAAATTAAAGGTCTAGAGCAACTGATATGGAACCCTAACAGCTCAGCTCAACTATAAAAGATATGAATAGAGCGCCTTAGGGAACATTGTTCACCGTGATGAGCATTTTCAATTGACGTGCACATATTAAAGGTCTGAAGCAACTAATATGGAACCCTTGCAGCTCAGCTCAACTTTAAGAGATAATAAATAGAGCGCCTTAGGGTACATTGTTCAGCGTGATGAGCATTTTTTATTGACGTACACAAATTGAAGATCTGGAGCAACTGATATACTAAATTACTTTAGACTGATTTCCAAACTCACAAGGTAATCCTACTGTCTCTAAGTTACGATCTGAGAAATCGAGAGAATCCCTCAGATTTTATAGGCATGTATGCCATATATGCTACAGGACTAATTTAGGTATTTAAGCGTTAACATTCAGGAGTCCTAATTTTTATGGTGCTGACCTTAACGCTAAGTAGTTCGTGGATACTTTCGCCACAGACAGTTTGTCTAAAACTTTGTTGAATTACTGTATTATTAATCAAAGATCAATGTCATTTGGCACAATTTTTTAATACTACTTATCACTTACTAACGGAAATTGAACTATATGAATAGTCTTACTTACTTACTTAAACCTAAAGCTACCTATATTTTTTTAAATAAATAAAACTGCCTTTAATAAAGTAAACTATAATGTTAAAAAATACCTTTACACTTTTACTAAGAAAGATGTACGATACAATTTAGTTTTTGAGTCGGTGTCACTGCCATGCAAAATTTTGTTACCAGAGGAGGATGGCGAGGTGATAGTAACCTATCTAAAAAAGAGTGCCTATTGGCCTTGATTTTTCATTCTTCTTTTTACGACATGGTAGACTAAGAGATCATGATAGCTGGATGGCGACGGGAGTATAAAATATTTTGTATCATCGATTGCACGCGTACGAAGTCGCGGGCAACCGCTAGTAAATTTATAAACATCAATAGACGATTAATTTGACAGATACATATCCATACAAAATATTTCAAATAATGCTTATCATGTGTTGGTAAACTCAGGGCTAAGTCAGAAATCATTGATTCTATTCAGTACAGAAAATGCCACTTTTTAACCGACTTCAAAAAAGGAGGAGGTTATCAATTGGACTGTATGTTTTTTTTTGGGGCTATGTTACCGCATATCTCAGTCAGTTGTGGACCGATTTGAAAAAAAAAATGTTTACTTAGAGGCTATACCTTCTAGTTGGTCCCATTTTGGCCCAGTCGAGATCTGATGATGGGATCTTGGTGTAATCGAGGGAAACCCTCAAATGTTAAAGGCACGTATAGTGTTTTCGTACTAGTATCTTAATGTTGACATGTTGATACGTCAGATAGTCGTTATGTGGAGCTGAGCTGATGGTGGAACTCCTTAAAATTAGGAGTTTAGTAATTAAAACACTAGATGTTTTGTCAGGTACTGTATAGGATGCTAACAAAACCCCCCCCCCCCCCTAACAAACGCTCTTAAACGATGGATTTGATAGTTTGAGTACCGAGAAAGGACATACAATAGTTTTTATCCCCAAAATCATATGTACAGGGAATCCGATGATAGATATACAACAAACTAAATTTAAAATGCTATTGGCAAATCTTTCCCTGTTCTTCTTTAAACGGTCTTCCTTCTCGTTACTACTTTCTTTCAAATGACGCTGTCGCATTTGAACAGCGCGTTTAGTAGGTCTACTCATGTTGCACCTTACACTAAATTTCAACTAAAAATAGAAAAATGGATTTAAAAAAAAAACCGACTTCAAAACTGACTACAGTGCTAATTAAAACTAAAAATTTTAAACTAAAAAGTACAAAATAATATTTAAATTACCAAACTGTTCTACGAAATTCTACAAGAAACCTATTTCCGATTTATTATCTGCTAGATATTTTATCTACTCTAAGCAGCCAAGAGATGGTTTAAAAAAATAACAGATAATAAATTGAAAATAGGTTTCTTGTATAATTTCGGTAGAACAGTTTGGTAATTTAAATTTTATTTTGTACTTTTTAGTTTAAAATTGTTAGTTTTAATTAGCACTGTAGTCAGTTTTGAAGTCGTTTTTTTTTTTTTAATAAACGTCAATAATAACAAATATTGGGCCAGAACATGGTCTCCTTATTTTTTGGGCCCTACTAGCGCGTTGAAGACACAGACAATCTGGCAAGTGCTGATTTACATTCGCGGTAAAATCAAACTCTCCAACAAATAACAGTAATACCCCCTTTTGGGCTTTGCTGCAATTGAGTAAAAGAAACTAAAACTAAAAAAAAAAACAATGAAAATGGAGTATTGTGTAATTCAATTAAATTTATTAAAAAATAAATCAATTCACAAGAAAGAATATAGGAATTATTATAACTACCTACCGGATGGTTTACTACAGTGATTGAATATAGTCTTGCCAAGCTTTCTACTGGTGAAAGAATTTCCAAAATCGGTTCAGTAGTTCCAGAGACTACTTCCTTCAGAAATAGGTACTTACAAACTTTACCTCTTGATAATGTAAGTATAATAAGAGCTGCTGACCGACCGTATTTGTTTTATTACCGTATTTTTTTCAGTTTTTTACCAAACATTTCAATCAAGAATAAGAATGGACAGAAAAAAATTTTGCTTGTCCATAACATCATATCAAATGTCGATCTCCGATTCAAATCTATACCTCAACATCAAAATATCTCAATATTGTTTTTGGAATATCCTAAAACTTCCATTTGGAGTCGCTTGCCAGATCCCCGGAGATAATTTGCTTACAATATAATCGGGCAGGTATTGCGTACGGGTTTAAAAAGGACCCATAGGATACGCTATTATATTCAAATTCAGTTTTGTGCAGGCAATTTATATGGTCTTTATTGACGACGGTACAAGCCGACGCGCACGCCGAATTCCATCGAATATCCCGCGGTTGTCTTTTCATTTAATTGAACACAATACTGTTAAGCCTTTAAATACTTACCGTTACGCTATAGACAATGGTGTTGAATAAAAAGGGATTTTTAAAAAGGTACTGCAGGGAAATAATGTGGAAGGATTTTACATAAACATTGGAATTAGGCATAATCTTTATTTTTCTTACGGTTCACACTCAGATTCAGCCAAAAAAGTTTTCTTTCAGCTCTACCGATAGTTTTGAATGACGTTTTTAATTCATGTTCGTAACTAGGTTTAAGTCTACTAATCAAGGATTTATCTAATCCATACTTAAAAAACCTGTTTAAAAAAGTACGACAGTAAATTAGTAAATAAGTTTATTTGAATATAGAACTTTTGTTTTTAACCTATTTTGTAAACAAACAATGGCTGGTTTGAGACGAACGGAGTCGATACTTTTTTGTCAATTTCTTTTTAAGTTTTTCTTTTGCTGTTGCCTACAGACATTTCGCCTGCCAGTTCTCGTACAGTTTGCTATTGCAAATGCGGTTTATTTTATTCTGACCTTTTTTACGACGGCATGAAGGTGTATGTTGATGATAGGTGCATTGTACTTGAGCAAACGGGCAGAAGAAAGTGGACACAATTCGGGATTTCACAAGACAGATTACAGAGGGCGCATTAATAAGATGATATTTGCACTAAACGATGCGACTGCTCCACTATTAAGTCGCGTCACGACTAAATTTTTTTGTGGCTAGTAATTAGTGTTTCGTTCCTCTATTTTTAACATTTAAAAAAAGTACAGCATGCCAGTTATTCCCAAGATTTATGTCCAGTGTTTGTATATGTTTAACTTTAGTCTATTGGGTACATAAGAACACAAGAAAGATAGATAAATCGCTATTTAGGGACCTCAGACAGAAACGGAGGCATAAAAAAATATCAACACCTGAGATACATCCTCTTATGAAATTGTTAAAATCAATATGCATGTTTTTTGTATAATATTATATTTTTTATATTCTCTTTATGTCGCCCGAAGCAGCAACAGAGTCAAGTTGGTGGTTTTAACACTTCCGTGCCTCGAAAAGCACGTTGAATCGGTCCTGGGGCCTTACTCCGGTTGACGATGTCCGTATTTTCAAATGTAGCCGTCCCTTTCACTTACGACAGAATGACAACGCGAACGAGCGTCTAGCCATCAGACTCGAAAATACGGACATCGTCAACAGGAGTAGGGCCTCTGCGCCTGATCTCTCGCCGGGCATGTCAGATTGCTCGCAGACTTATGCACTATAATATCTCCTGCCCGTACTGCTGTAGTCGTAGTTTGGTAGGATAATATTTTATTATGTCGCCTGATTCCCAAAACCATTCGTCTTCAAATTACACTAAAAAAATGATCGGTTAACAGTAACCAAAATTTGGCTACTAGTAGGCCGTAATCTAGGGACTTGCGAACTTCTGGTTATCAGTAACAAAATAGTTTTGCTACAAACAGATAAAAAATGACTTCCCTACAACGAAACCTTCAACTAACAAAACTAGTTTTTAGTGGACAGTACGTTCTTAGTAGAAAATTGTACTACTTATTCAAGGATCTGATTATGTAAACCGATGATAGATCAGCGAATTTTCGCATGCACCATGCAAGGGGTCGATCTGCCGATAATCGTGTCGTGTCGCCACAGGTCGCCAGGTCGAAATGTCCCGAAGTGCTCATGTCCGATCCAGAGATAAGATTGCTATCTTCGGATATTACCCGCCATAATCATATGCGAAGTTTCTTTTTTTTTGGAGGCGTGCCAAGGCGTGCCGGACAATGAGTCTTATAATGCTGCATTGTCGTTCCGTTTTACGGAATTAAAAGGTTATTTATGCGTTTGCAAACAATAATTTTGGGTATCGTTCATCTTTTCTTAATTAGTGAGTGAGCTTAAGTTAATGTTTCGTCTTTGTTTTTAAATGAAATGATTATTTATTCGTCATCATAGGTATTAAAGGTGGTTGTAACATTCAGAGATTTTAGCGTGCATTTTCGGTCTCTTAAAGAACACTAGATTCTCAGTCTAATCATTGATCTTATTCATTTTCCAAAAATTTACAACAAAAACAATTATTTTAAGAACTAATGACAGTTGTGAAAAGAAAAACCTCATCACATCAAGGGTAAGGGCTAGCAGCAACAGCATCCTGAAAGCCTTCGCGGGGCGGTTTGGCTGTCAGTACCTGAACCATTGTAATCTGGTTTATGTACTGACTGGCAATAAAATAAACTTCTAACATAGTTCCTAATTGCCTTGTTTTACTTATATTAATATAAATTATTTAAGAATGTTATACCTAGTTCAAATCAAATCTATGTTATCTGTCAATAAATATTATTATTAGAACCAATACTACCAAACCAATTTATCAGACTGCTTAATAACAAACCGTAAGCATTCAAATCCTTTTAATGTGAACAGCACAGGCGCACAACTGCACACTCCGACTGGTGTTACCTAAATTGTAATTTTACTATGTTCTTTGTTTGGTATTCGTGCTTTTTATGTAGTTATTTTCGTGTGTACTGTGATGTCCATTTATTAATAGATGTATTTTCTTTCTTTCTTTCAAATTTTCATCACTCCTATTCCGATTGTGATCGCATGAACATTTCGCACAAGTCATAAGTAGGTACGGTAACCGCTAACCAACAATCCATAGGTACTAGATCCGCTGAAGCGCTTCGATTCCCGGCGAGTTACGAGCGAGGGTCGCCCCACGGCGCGCACGCGCTCCGATTTACGCGCGACGAGCAGGCTAGTGATGTGACAGTATCGATAGATATGTGTCGATTACTCTTCATCATCATCCTATTTGTAAAGAATATTAAGTGAGACTCACTTGCTCCTACAGACAAACTGTGCAAACAGTTTTGTAGCATGATAAATAAATAAATAAATAGCGTTATCTTGGTTGTGCACTCGCGCGAGGACCCAGGGTCCGTTTTAGACCGTATTCCAGAATATGGTAGATCAGGCAACTGCCATCTGACCTCTGCGACCCTGTTAACAGGGTAAACTGACCAGTTTGGATCATGGTTACACATTCAGTTACCTGAATGTGCAGGTTTCCTCACGATGTTTTCCCTTACTGTAAGAGCATCGGTTAGTGAAACATTATGGTACAATAATCGTTCAGTTAACGATAGAAGGTCGTTTTACTGCTGGGAAGAGGAATTCGTCAAACCTTTTGATTTATCCTAATAGATGGTTAATGCAACAAAATTAGGCCATTAGTACGCCCACGTTCGCAGCATATAAAAGGTTTTTGCAAAGTTGTACGCTTTATGAATATACTTTAGTCTATTATAGTTGATATAACCTTATTGTAGTGGAGACTTTTCAAAACACTTTATCGATACAAACTTTCCCCACTCGATCTCGCCACTATTACGCCTGTGGCAACCACGCGCTATATCGATCCGCTAAAAATCAGCCGTGACCCCCGACACTAACCGAATTATTCTCGCTCGACTCGATTCCCCCATCGATTCTCTCGATTCTCGATCGCGATGTGTCAGGGCGGGTGTGTCAAAACAAATGACAATGCACCTGCGGTATCGATGAGAGAGATAGCAGGATTTATTGCATGGTTTAATAACTGTAGCCCGAGTGACCTAGAGCATTGAAGTGCAATTGATGACATGCCATTCTTGTCTTACTGCGAGCACAGGATGCAATAGCATAAGTACTTACAGAACAATCACTCCGCAAAATCGTTTAAATTAATAGCTCTTAACTTTGACATAATATAGTGCAACTGAATTCAGATCGAGCGGAGGCGATCAGGCGCAGTACAGGATCAACGGCTTAACATGCTTTTCGGGGCACGGGGTGTTAACGCCGCCACTTCCTGTCTCCAAGCTCAGTCTCAGTTATTTCAAGACAGAAAAACTGTAAAACAAGTTCCTGCTGGACCTGGAATTCGAAACAGGGACCTCTTGGATAGAAGCCTTGCTGGCAACCATAAGACGATGGGTCGCCAAACTTTTTAGCTCAAGGGCCAGACACTCACTCCTCCGTGAAGTCCCAAGGGCCTATGTACCTAAATAGTTAAAGACATCGACGACCGTCTTGGTGTAGTGGTTCGCACCCCGGACTACGAAACAAGCGGTTGCAAGTTCGAATCCCGCAAGGGGCAAATGTTTGTGTGATGAGAACGAGCATTTGTACCTAAGTCATGGATGTTTATAACCGTATGTATGTTTATTAGTTATCCTAGTCGCCATAGCTCAAGCTCACGCTTAGTTTGTTTAACAATTTTTATTTATTTATTATTATATTAGATAATGGACCTAGATAGCTCATCGTCAACATACTGTAATTTTGAATTACGTACTAATTTTTAGACGCTTTCGCCGGCTGTAATTCGGAAACTAGACCAACGGGGCAGTCGAAAATGTAGTCAGCAAATAACACATTTAGCCGAAGTGTGTATCTTTTTCATAGATATAGAGAATAAAAAGATCTGTAGGTCGTAAAAGATAAATCACAGCATCCGAAGTAACTGCACGGGGTAGCTTTTAACTCCCGTAACTTATTCATTTGAACTCCCGTAGAACGTTACACAACTCACGTAACTAACTTTACCAAGAGGTCAAGTTAAGAAACAGAAATTTCCTTATCTCCTTAATCAAAAGAAAGCAATTGCGAGAAGTGCGGCCGCGCCTTTGTTTTCATTAGTCCAGTTTTGCTACAGTTCGGGTTCACTTTTTGTTAATTAAAACCGTTAATTGTAACAAAATGGAGCTTTGCAGTGTCGGCCTGCCGATTGGGATTGGTCCAAGGGAAGAGAGATTAACAAATATAAAAAAACGTATATTTAGAATTTTTACACATGTGAACCATTTTTAATCAATCAATTTTAACTGACAAATACAAGTAGACAACTCTGCCCGTAAATAGTAAAGGCGATTCCACTGTATCTAATGTGGGTCTGCTACACCAATTTTAAAGTTTTTACCAATATAAAAAATGGGTAAAATATTCATCATAAAGAATGCTAATTTGAGCACAAGAATTAGTTTAAGTGTTTTTAAAATAATCCTGGATACATCGTCTTACTTAGGCACCTATTACACTACGCGGTATTCAGTCAGGCTAACTGGCTAAATCTATCCCCCATCTCGCTCTTTCCCCTGTGAGAGAGCGAAATGGGGGATAGATTCTGCCAGTTAGCCTGACTGAATACCGCGTAGTGTAATAGTTGCTTTATGGGGTTATTTGACAACGCAATACTCAGAGAGTCTGCCCCATGCTTTCACAGGATGAAATAGCGAGATGGTGCTAAGATTGTGTTACTAAGACTGTCTGAATATCGCGTAGTCTAATAACCCCATTGTAGAGCTTGTGTCTCTGACGGAAGTATTCCATATTCTCTGCTCTGCCCTAACTCAGTCCACCGACAAGTGACAGACTGGAACAACCGAATTAAACTCAGTAATTGATATTTACTTGCCGACTTCTGACGCGTGTTATAATGATAAAACTTTTCGTCGATCGCCAGTATCTCGGCCGCTTTCACTGCTACCGCTAACAGCAACAATTATATACAATTAAAATCACTATTATAATTTATCTCGCATAACTTTCAAATCACACAAATACAATAATTTCCAATGATATAGTATTGTACAAGACACTAATTAAAAGTATACTTTACTTTTAACACCTTTCATTACTATAAGCTTTTTGAGGATTACTTAGGGACGTAGTGAAAAGGTAAAACTATATCACAAACTTCAAAACAGCTGAGCAACCAAGTAACTAATTTATAAGGGCTGATTATTTTATCGACTTAAAAAACAGGGCATTCTAAGGTTACCTTAGACAGTCTAAGGTAACATACTTAGACACTCTGATAAACTGATTATAATGAGAAAATAACACAGAGTATGACATATCTCAATTAAAAAAAAACATCAATAGTAAATATTTTGTGTACAACCGTACCGCGTTGAAGTCTTTTGAATGTGCAACTGCATAAGTTAATGTTCACATAAGTGTTTGTTGATAAAACGATTTTTTACATTCGTTTACGTATTGGCAATCATACAAACGTTATACGAGATAAAAGTAAATGCTGACATTGGCTGACGTTGTCAAAACTCGGATATACTATTCGAAAAACTCGTTGCAGTGACGGAGCAATAAAACGTGCAAATGAGACAGCGCATATCAAGTTCTCTTTCGCACCTACAATGGTGCAATTATAAAGTTTATAGGAGGGCGTAAATTAGAAAAAAAAAATTAATATAATATGTGTACGATATGAAAAAAAAAACGGGAATCTTGCATCAGTGCAGTCACGTGGAACAACCAGGTCATACAAAGGAACCAAAAGAAACAGTCGGCAGCGAGGACAATACCAGCTCATTATTGATATTCAGAATGCGCATCGCTGATATATCGCGAGCTGATTACGATTTTGAAAGCAATAAGGGCTGGTACACACTCTCGGTTACAAGAATGTTGAAGTCTAAAGTCTAACTAATTTAATAGTTTCAATTTGACAGTTCTAGTAACGGGTGAAGTTTAGATTGTTGTTTAGTGTTAGTGTAGTAGAGTAAGTGTATTATACATACATAAATATAGGTACAATACTGAATAGAAGGCTGCATGGACTCGATCTTTTGCCTACCCGGAACGGTCGAATTGAACTTAAAAAATACTATTATTCTGTGATAGGCATAGGATTTGGTATTTCCGAATTGATACATAAAACATTGATTTAGTCAGGTAACGAATCTATTAATAAATATAATAACAGTTGGTTTAAGAATATTTTATGATTTAGTGGCTATTTATTCAATAAGCCTAATCAATTTTCGATCATGTTGGATTTCCGTCTCACTCGTATGAGAGTGAAGAAACAGAGAGTGCACTTGTGTATTGCGCACACACTTGTGCACTATAATATCGCCCGCAGTTTGGATTGGCCGCTGTAGTCGTAGTTCGGCTATAAGGAGGACGTTATCATTATTACTATTAAATGTGTGTGTGTGTGTGTGAGTGTGTTTAAGAATTACGTTCTATGAACCACAGATAAATAATTCTACTCCGACATGTACAAGTAGAACGAAACAATATGAACGCAACGGGCAACCCAATTTAATATTCATTCGTAACAAAAAAATATAAGCCCAAAGCCACGCGGGGCGGGCGGGGTAGCCCACGACGCAGAGAGATCTCGTGAATACTGTATTAATTAGTGAGTACCGACAGAAAATAAATGAGCTCATGGAAATAGCAAGTTTTGCAAGAGAAAGTAGAGCAGTTTTTGTTTCGTTTCATTTTTTTGTTTGTTTTTATCAGAAAGCTTTGACTCTGCCTATACTTCTATGTTTTCTTGTAGAGGGTGTTAAAAAGGTTTATTCTTTATTTTCACGAGTTTATAAATAAATACAAATATTGGAATACATTGCTCAGATCCCAAAGTAGCTTAAGCACTTGTGGGAAATCTAAAAAAACGGTGCTAGACCCGAGACTGAAATCCCGAATATAGAAAATGTGAACTTCTATATTGATCCGACCGGGGAGCGAACCCGGGACCTCAGAGATTTGAGAGCAACACATTGAAAACTATTAGTATTATGTTCCAAAGAAAATATTTTCCATTCTTTCTTTCAAAACCAGTATGCGAGCCACTCTGCTACAGAGGTCGTAAAATAGGTGATCTCATAAAAAATAGGTGCTAAAAAAAGTACCCACCCTGGATTTGGCGCTAGTCCTGGAGCTCTATTTCCGTTCGTTATTTAAAACTTCTCTGACGAATAGCTCGATCGACTGCACTCGACCGCACGGAACCGCAACGAATACCCCTACCGAACGGAAATAGAGCTCCAGGACTAGCGTCCTGGAGCTCTATTTCCGTTCGTTATTTAAAACTTCTCTGACGAATAGCTCGATCGACTGCACTCGACCGCACGGAACCGCAACGAATACCCCTACCCATTTGTCATAATAAATATTATAAAGAGGAAAGATTTGTTTGTTTCTTTATTAGCATCGAATAGGCTCCGAAACTACTGGACCGAATCAAATGAAATTTGGCACAGAGATAGTTTGAGACACTGGGAAGGACATAGGCTACTTTTGTCGCGATATAAAATCATAAGGGGGGTGAAATGGGGGATGAAAATTTGTATGGAAAATCCGACATTTGGCGCGGGCGAAGTCGCGGGGAACTGCTAGTTTGTCATACAAAGAGAGCGATAGAATAAACGTCATGACTAATGTGTTGAGTAAACATTTTGTCGCATTTGCCAACAGAATGTCATAAGAGTGAATTTAAAAATTGGGCTTCAGATGAGTCAGCCAATTTCTTTTTTTACATTTATGTAAAAAATTATTAATATTTCCGTAATATTAGTTACGTCAAACTAAAATATTTGGATTTAGATCCAGAATGTCAGTGTAATTTACTATAATATACACCATGTGGCAATTTTACTTGCAAAAAAACGTTCACCCCGATTTATTTCATGGCAGTCAACAATACATTACAGGTACAGTAAATGAAATTCATACAATTCTGTTACTTTTCTGAAAGATTTAATAGTAAGATAATGCACGCAGCGTGTCGTCTCGGAAAAAATTAAAAACTCGCGTGTTCTACGCGATGCGCGTGCGCATACAGCTATTCAGTAGGACCACTTAAAACTATGTATTTAATGTAGGTACAGAAAACCAACCATAAAAGTATAAAAAATAGTAAGAGTTTTTTCGTATTTTATTGAATTATTGAGACTTTAATGCAAAAAATAAGAAAGAAAGTAAAATTGTCGCCCTTTTAGGCATTTTCTTCCAGTTAACTAGGTCAGGTCAAGCTTGCAACATCCCTACAGCCTATAATATAGCTCGAAATTACTGTAAAATTGCAATAGTTATAGATTTTCAGGTAATCATTAAAAGATTTTAAAATGATGTTTGGAAAGCATATGTTTTTCAAAATAATGAAAAAAATACAACTTATATGTTGTTTTGGAATTGCTATCGTAATGGCTTTATATTTAGCTTTTTATCAAAAATATCACTTATTTTATCGGTACTTTTGTCTTTTTCGGAGCTTCTTTTTATTTTTTCATTGTGATGATGCACTTGTGCATTGATTTACGCGTTTTCATTTTACGCGACGCACGTACGAAGTACTCATAGTACGTATTCATTATAGTCTTTTTAAATTTAGTTTTGTTTGCCGAACTTTCTCTTACCAAATTAATGGACCCCAAAATTCATTGCAAAAACACATTCAGAACAATTTCTCTTTGAATAATTTTACAATCACACTCGAAAACATGTCGTTACAATAATTTAATCGAGTTTCTAAAAGTTTCCATTTTGGAAATAAATACTTATCAATTTGGTTCTTAAGTTTAAGATTTTAAAGAAAATAAGCGGAAAAGAGAACAAACAAAACTATTTTAATAAACTCCAGTTTGTGATGGCGGCTGAACGATCCCATCAGCGGTGGTAGACTCCATTAGGTGCCGCCTGGAAGCTACCACCCTCCCACCGGAGCCCGGCGCCAAGCAGCTTGCTGTGTTCCGTCGGTGAGTGGGAGTGCCAGAACCTTCGAGGTGAGCTTGCTCCACCGTCGACTCTGTCTACACAACGTCTGGATTAATTAAGAGTCAAGCCCAAAACCATTTCAAATCATCATCCCAGCGTTATTCCGATAATGCACTCGCAGGCAAGGGCCCAGGGTGTGGCAGATCAAGTAATTACAGTGGAGCGACTGCCATCTGACCTCTGTGACCCTGTTAACAGGGAAACCTGACTAGGCGAAACCCATTTTAAATAATAATAATAAAAAATCACCCAATACAATAATTTTCAATGATATAGTATGGTACGGGATTTTGAACATACGTCACGAAAAAAAGTATTAATTCTGTATGTGTAAATTCGTCAACAATGCCCTTTTGTACCGGAATAAACTTTGCATTGAATCATGAAATTATCCAAGTCTTTAGTATAACAGTGTAATTTGTAAAGTGGCATGCGAAATTATCTTGATGCGCCATTCCTGAGTGATAAAAGATTTAAGTAATCACTCCCAAGAGGTACTAAATGCGAGGTAATGTATGAGCGTAATCATTACTTTATTGAGTATCATCAGGGCTGTTAATAAAAGATATGTATAATGAGGTTTATAATTTTTTTTCGTTTTTTAACACGAAGAGGAGTAAAAGAGTAAAAATACTGATAATTTTGATGCCACATTTATGCACAGCTTTTGCACAATTTGGTAACTATGTATTCAATTTTCTGTCATAAAAACGGATTTTATAAAAGACATACCTAAAGAGATGGCACTTTCAGATAGGATGTAAATAGGTACCTATTTAATAAAGATCAAATTGAGTGCAAACTCAAAGATAGGTGATGTCTTCTAAAATTTGTATAACCTATAAGAGTGTGCTAACCATTTTTGATGCGAGAGACTCATATTTCTCATGCCAAGGTCAAGGTCATCTATCTATCTAGATTGCTTTAATTTTCAATTCAAAATGAGCTCCTTCTCGTTACACACCAAGACACAGTCAACATTCACAATAATTTCTCAACAAGTTGTAAATAAGATTCTATAATATTAAATATTTTATTTAAAAATATTTTATTTATGAGTTGTAAATAATTTACTATAACAAAAATCCAAAAATCCTTTATGTTTTGAAGACGGTACTTCAAGTAGCTACAATCATTGCACGGTAGGCAATCTGATACAAAGATGCGGCGGACAAAACCGATCGTTGCACGATTATTTTATTGTTCGATTCCTTGTTCTTGTGTTGACAGTAATTTTGCTTTTTATTTCCTTGTAACCAGTACAGTTTTACATTGACGATACAAATGGAAAGTATGAACGGACTTTTGTATAACATTGCGCTATAAAATCGGTCGCCTAGTGTAAAGGAACGTAATTAAAAAACTGCACAAAAATCATAGATCTATGCGATAATAAAACCTCGTTAAAATATCACGTTTGTTGTATGGGAGCCCCCCCCCCCCCTCAAATATTAATTTTATTCCTCTAACTTGAATGTAAAATAACAGTGCATGAAATTGATTCTGAAAAATATGCCAATACATTAAAAACCAGACAAGAACGGGTCGAACTCGCACACTATGGTTCCGTACAAAAAAAGGTATTTTTTTCAATGATGTAACCATATATTTCCGGTTCAAAAGTAACGCTCAAATAGCCATCCATATCTTTGGACTTGGAGATTCTTGGAGAATATTTTCTCATTATTAACCGGTGTTGCACAATATAATTGCAATATGAAATAAATTGACACATAAATACTTAAGAACCTTAAATACCCCACTTAACTTATACCTTTTTAATCCTAACAAAAACCCAGTCTTAAGTACTGAAGATAATGGGTAAGTAAGACGTCAAGAAGCGTTAATTGTATGTAGTACGTGAAGAATCGTTACAAAGGTAAAAGTAGCCTGAGGTTCTACTTAATAAGATGACCGCAGTTAAACTCAGGCCGTCCTTATCACTCATGCCTGTCAGACAATGGGACTGAGCGTGATGGCTAGAGAAGAAAAACCAGTCAAGTGCAAATTGGACTCGCACACTAGGGGTTCCGTACCAACAAAGGTTTTTTTTTGCGATATTAAGATTTATTCTCTGTGCTGTAAGACCAAAAATCTTGCTAAATTTCATGACTCTAGGGAAGGTCAGGTCTATGGAAAGTACCCTATAGTTTTTGATTCCCCTGCGAAATATTTGAAAATAAGGCTTAAATGGCCGTATCTTTGGATTGCGTTGACTTAGAAGCTTGATTTTTCTTAATTCTTGATTTAACTTAATTCCTCCACACGTTGGCGAGAAAAAGGGTCTTAACAGACAGACAGACAACAAAGTGGTCCTATAAGGTCTATCCTTTTGACGTACGGTACCCTATGAACGATCTTCGTCGTACAGAGTAAGGTTCATTGTCAAACACAGACCCCGTTATTCCAAAAACTTAGTACCGGGTTTAAGACAGGACTAAACTATTAGCTAGCCAATTAGAAAAGCGCTTCTCTATTAGGTTGTGTCACGAATGTGTCATTCATTACTCTGTTGTCGGCTAATTTTAAGACCCATTTTAAACCTGGACTATTTTTTTTGTAATAACACCGTGATTGTATAGGACAGTGGAAATATGTCTTGACAGCATATGAGAGGTTACGCACTACATTCAATCTAATTCCATTAAAAATACGGAATTCTCTGGAAAACTGAACAGTGAATTGATGGAATCAGGCGTTACTTTGCGAAAATCCATTATTAAATTGGAAAAATAAATTTATTTTGCTTTGAATTTCCGTTAAGAGACGCTGGCGTAGGCACCAAACCACACCAACTGTGATCTCGTTAAGTATTATTTCAGCTAAATGCAGAATGCACCACCGCTCTTCCTAAACGCGCATGCATTACAGCTAGTGCAAATGTTTGATACCAACAACAGGTTTTTTTGCACGTTGGTGTCATTCAAATTGCTTTACAACCTCCTTAAGGTTTGTCTTTAGGCTTTTCAAGGCAAACATTAAAAAATGGACATTATTGACGCTACTAAAATAAGCTTCATTAATTACCGCTAGAAGAAATTATGATCAGAACTTGAAAAACGTGAAGGTCCATCGAACCGCGCACCATATCACCTTAGACAAGTTGTATGCGCACACGCATCGTCGAGATTTGAGTCATCCGAGCCGATGACAAAAACAAACGCGTGCGGGAATGCGTCGGTCTTTAGAGTTGCGGGTCTCAGTAACAAGCAACACAGATACGTCTTTAGCTAAGAGGTTCCTTTTGTGGATACGTCCATGTAGCATCTAGGAGACAAATATCGCTTTATGTACCTCCTGATTTTTCTGGGATTTTCCCTGAGGATCATCATCCTCGAGGATCCTGCCCCAGAGGATCCCGAATTTAAGCTAAACGTAGTCTATATCAAGTTCATGAAGATAAAAACAAATCAGGATAGAATTCTCTGGGAATAGGATTCTCAGGGTATAAATAATTATTTTTCTGAGCCACAATAGTAGTAGGCAGGATGTTACTGAATAAAGAAAAACGTATTTTTTTTTTCGAATTTTAATCGTGATCGTGATAGCTTTTAAATTGGGCGGTAGGCACAGATCGATCTGTGCTTTAAATCGTGATCTTAGTTTATCATTATTATTATTTGGCAGTTGAGACAACTGATAGCTGCCTGTATCCAGTTTTTCATATTAAGTTGAGCATATTTAGATGAGCGTCAAGTCGGTTTTTGAGTTGTTTAACTTAGAATAGGCAACATTAGGGAATGTTGCCTCGTTTTCAAAATCAATCGTCTGCACTTTCTTTCGCTGTCTACTCTGTGATCAAGGAGTCCTCAAGCGTCCTTGGTTTTCTCACATTAGAAGGGACATTTCAAATAATTGACATTGGCGCTCACCGGTTAACATTTTTATCGGTCGATTGCATTCGGCTCTAGGAAAGTCATTTTATGCGGATGTTTAGAATGTTCTCTTGATAGACAAGTGGAGGGCATTCCTGATAGTTAATAAACTTTTTGCTCTATTCTTTATTTTTAAGATTCTGCAGGTTTGTAAACTTGTGAGTTTTTTTATTGCATTAATCTATTCTAATAATATTAGAAAGAGGAAATGCTTTCAGTATGGCTGTAACGAATAAACTCAAAAACTACGAAACAGATTTGAATTCTTGCACCACTAGAATGCTACATTATTCCTGACTTTTCTGAATGACATGGGTTATATTTTATCTTATGCCATAATCTTAAAAAGACTGTAGAAAGATTCCTTAATTCTTATGAAAATATACTTTTAGATTTTAGAGATCCTACATATATAATCATATATAAATATTGTATTTACACTAACCTGATGAGTACTATTGTACTCATCAGGTTAGTGTAACTACAAGATAAAATAACAGAATCAAATATTGTCATTAAGTCAGCTGAATTATCTTACGTGACTTTCATTCCACTACAAAAGTATTTTCCATATAAACTAATTACAAACATTAAGAAGAATTCAGTTTTTTTGTGCTGCTTAACAGAGTTATGTTACTGAGGATCCTAATCACAGCTAATCAGCCATGCGAATGTGGAATAAAAACATCACCCGTCCTTGTCCCTCCGTTATCGGGTAAAAGGTGCACAGCTATCATTTATCAACATTCTTCCCAGCTCATATACACTGGAGTAGGGCTGTCAATCGAAGGTTGACTGCATCAAGGACAAAATTTTCCGTACGGTCAAGCTGCAGGTTCTGGTTATACAAAAAATGCAGAGGAAATCTGGGCAAGAGAATTCCTTTCCAACTTCAGATAACTAACTACTGTTTCGCCTGTAAAACAGTATTTGTTATTACGCATTTCTGTGGTAATATTGGTGCTATTATCTCAATCATGGGTAGCATAGGTACTCGTAAACACCGTGAATACTGCAACAATTTATTTACAACAGCCATGTTATTTCAGCAGTCATTTACAAACATTTTTATTGTGATATAACTTGTTTGTTTCTTTAAAAAAATCAATAAATAAATGTGGCCAATCTCAAATCCTCAAGACATGGGAAATAGATTCTAAGTAATACTAAATTGACAGACGGTGCATCATTTTAAGTAATCGATATGACATATGCAAAAGTACATAACTAATATTGACTGAGGTTTCAAAGTCTCGCTTCGACTCGATCAAAGCTTAGCTCAATCCCACCTTCCAAAACAGCAAAAAACATCGCTTCTCACGCTGCCCATCGTGCCAGCCCTGCCCTCTCCCATGGCGTACGGCACTCATAATAATTTCCAATAGGATGTCTGCTGGTTTCCTCGAACGGCGCCCCACGGTCTGCGCCATTACGCACCGGACTTGAACCACTGACATACCTGAAGAAGCCAGTATTAGAAGAGACTTCCTAGCATCGCGTTTCCGTCACCATTTTAGTTACCACCTTATTCCCATCCTTTTGATTTGTCAACAGGTATACCCGTTGCCTTTTCCATTCTGATGGGTCAATATATATCCACACGTAATATTAAATGTAAAATGTGTCTGTCTGTCTGTATGTTACCTCCTAACGCTTAAACCTATAATTTTTATATCCCTAAGGACAAAGGCTACTTTTGGCACCATATAAAAATATTATAGGGTGAAATGGAGAATGAAAGTTCATATGGAAAATCTGGCAAATCAGGCCTTAACAGATGAAGACAGAAAAATACCAAAGATATCCGAAACTAGATAACTTGCTGTCAAAGCTTCCTGATCCTCAAATCTCTAGTGGGTCGAAAATGGCCTGAACTGCTTCGAGAAAATTATGGTACGACCGTGCTGCTTTTTGCTCGATTTGGCAGATTCTGATTTAAGGATCATAGGGCTACCAATTTCTTTGCGAGAGGTGAAGAAATTCGTATACATTAGTGGAGTAGCTTTCTCTAGTACTCCCTAGCCTTCAGTGGCAGTGGTGGGAAAAGTCCTTTATATTTTTAAGTAAAGAATTGCAACTTGGGCGAATGAAATCGATGATTTTATAATCGATATCTCTCTCAACACTCTATGTACCTTCGCAACGATTCAGCGCGACAAAAAGTACCCTCATTACAATGCGACTCGCGACACGCGGCGCGGGCGCAATGGGGCCTTTTTCAAGCGCCACATATTTAATTTTTCAGTGACAATAGGCGGTAAAAATATAATTACTTATTTATAAAAGGCCAGGCTTAAAGCATTAATTATCTGCGTGAAACGAGTTTTCTTTTATTCGAAAGGTTAATGTCACCTAACCGGGTGATGTACTTGTAAAATTGGTACAGGGCAAACCAAATTTATTTAAAAAATATTTGTTATTTCAACGAGTCATGTACAACAATGACAGCATATCATGGAGGCGAGAAAATAAATAAGGTCAAAATCATCAGGGGAGGATCAAATAATGGAATATTATACTATATTTAACGACAAGAACCTATTTTTGCAAGAGTTAATAATAGTAACTTACTTAACTATGCAATCTAAGATATTCGTCTTACGTACTTGTAGTACGTAAGTAAAGAAATGGGAATCTATAGAAGAACTTTTTATCTGTAAGTAGGCACCATTGTTCGAACCAGATAGCGAGAAAAAGTCGCCATTTTCTCTCGAGACCGGTCGATACGCTGACATTGCATTTTAATTTCTAAATTCCTCCGAAATCGGGCACTTTTTGGTGCGTACGCGCTCGGCGCGAATTCGCGCGTTATTTTTTGCGTGGAACGCATACGCTCGCCGCGTCAGACTTTTTGTGAACTAATCAATTTTGGAACAAACTTGGGAATGGTGCACACTACAGAATTGACTATTCTATTATTGGTATAAAATACTTGGAACACCAAGCAAGGCAAGCAAATGATGGCATTTACTAGCCATTTCAGGCAGTAATAAAGTCAGTGAGGCAAATGTGTAATCATGCACATTTGTAAGAGCTGTGGATTTTGTAATACAAATAAAATAAGTAAAGCATTCACACAAACACACACTAATCTTACCCAACTAAAAGTAACTCGGCTTGCTATAGTAAGAACTGCCTACCTGTAACAAAATAGACAAAAAGATGTGACATCTTTTTGTCTATTTTATTACATCATCAAGTGTAAATTTTAGTGCATCTAAGAGTAGGATTACCTAACCTTCATTTATATATTTAATGTGATGTGACGATGACAATGATCTTGGAAGCTGTCTACCGTCGGTTTTTAGCGATATAAACCAAAATATGTATCTAGTTAGATGTTATTATATTAGCTAGTTATGTACTGTTAGGTATACTGGCTAAGTATACACAGGGGTTCAGTTATGCGGGACTCCAGTCCTCGAACTAATGCCTGCCCAACCACAAAAAACCTGACAGCTTCGGTACCAATATTGAGGCAAAGAGTAAAGTTTGAACGGGATATGCCTAAGGCGTAAGCCTAGAGCCATCGTCCGCAGTCCTGCTCTCTGGCTGTAGGTCGCTTTTATAGCGATTGCCATTGTTGGCCACACCACCACCACATAATATATAATAGTACTACATGATGAAGGTTGGTACAGGCTAGTGTAGCATGTGTGGTGATCCACACAGCTACACTGGCCTGTACCAACCTTTAAAATAAGAGCCCATTGTCCACAGGAACCGCTTCCCAAAAGGTTTTTCGACAACATCTTTATCTGAATCAATGGCTCGTTTCAGGATTTTGCGAGGTGTGAATTCAATTTTGTAAAAACTCGTAACGGTCAATAGACCGTTACGAGTTTTTACAAAATTGAAATAGAAAGTAGGCCCATAATTTCTTATTACCTAATTAGAGGGGCAAATGAAAATTCTTACCCCTTTGCCACAGCCAAAAGGTGTGAACTTTTTGATGCTATAACACCTGATAACTTCTTCTTCAGTTATGAACGTTTTTCTATGCCTCTAAGTACGATGTTAATAGTTCTTCTTACTAGTCTACAAAACTACTCGGAGTCCGAATAACCTGCAAATTTGCGTAAAGCTTTTCACTTACTACCTACTCAATAGTCAATCAAATCCATCAAGCGACGAAAGACACAATTGTCTAGCGAATTGAATTCGAAGTAGATTGGCTGCACTAAACTGCAGAACTACTGCACCGAACAATGCTCAAATTCCAAACTAAATCACTTCCGAGGACTCTTTGACCTCTAAACTCGTAAAGACAAGATGGCGGAAGCCGCTTTACAACATGGCGGATTGAGTTGGCGCGTAAAACCGGAATTAGTGTACTTTGTCGGTACGAAACATTCGCTATAAAACGACGTAATGCGATGGTGATTTCAATGCGGTTTATTGTGAGGCATTTCATTGATAGGATCTTTAAACGTAGAATCTAGATAGAAATAGGCTTGGTAGGCTCTCTGTGGGAATGCAGCAGCCGAAAGAAATACTTGTACCATTAAGTATTGGTACAGTGGTTGTTTACATGAGACAAGACGATACCATAAGTTCATGTAATTATAAGCAAGCATAATATTGATGATAGGGGTGAAACACGGGCTCACCCTCAGAAGCTAGCAGGGGTACTTAACCTAATGAGTCAACTTTAAAGTGAGTAACCATAAGCGTCCGTCTCATATGTCTCCAGTAGCAATCCTACTTAGCCCTTGCTCTAATTTGTCACATGTACTTTACATAAGGTCCTACCAAAGCACGAAATAAGAATAACTACTTACTTTGTTTATGCAGTGAGTGTTACATAGATAGTCAATAAGCAACATGAGCATACAGAACGCTAGGTAGGGAGTGAGCCTGCTGCCTAATGCTTATACCATGTTAGAGCACTTCTAACCCACAATTTATGCGAATGTAATACTTTTTTTTAAAGACAGACATTTGACCGTAATCTCACCTGATGTAAGTAAGTAGTGTAAGTGATGATGCGAGCGAAGATGGGTCATGTCTGACTAGTAACAGCATATTCGCTCTTTTCTCCTGTGGACAATGGGCTTTTCACTCAAAAGGAACGTAGATATAAAATGTTTGGTGCGTATTTTAACGACCGTCTTGGTGTAGTCGTTCGCACCCCGGACTTCTAAACCAGGCGGTTGCGTCGTGGATATACGTAAGTCATGGATGTTTATAAAAATCTATATAAGTATGTCTATCCGTTATTCTAGTCACCATAGCACAAGCTCACGCTTAGTTTGGGGCTAGGTAATTGGTGTGTTTGTTAAAACAATTTATTTATAATTAGTAGTGTTATGTCAACGACTTAAGGGTGGAAACCCCGCCTGTATCTTCTGTCCCGGTGGTGATGGGGCCGCGGCGCCAGTTGAATCATCATAATCATACTAATCTACTTAATCATCCCATTTTCACGTGTTACACTTTAGGAGTAAGTGAGCATGATTACGGACATACCGAATATGTTTTAATAATGTATAAATGATACGGGGATTAAAACTTGTGTCTATAAATATAGAAGTCGTGTTGACTCTAAATTAAAAAAGCGAGTAGTAATTTACATGGTTTGAGACTGAAAAAAATCAAGAACAGTTCATGAATACCAACACATTTTTTTTAAATTAAAACAACAGCTATTTCTAAGATTTGAAAGATGGTCTTCTGGTCTTAAAGCGTCTTACCTAATTTTGTACCCAATGAAATGCTTAGTTAGATTGAATGGAACTGGAATGAATCCACAAGCCGTTTTATTTATTCATTACCGTTATAGAGCCCACAATCGGGGGATCCTTAAATACGGTCACTTTCATACATTACGTCAGGCGCCCAACCTCGGACCACCAGCGTAATTTCTCTCAAAACACACCGCGATTTCAAACTCTATTACAAAGCACTTGAGTTCGGAAACCCAGTGCAAATAACCCCCAAGCACTGTAGGCTATTTTAATTTGGGAATCTTGAAATTGATGTGCATTTAATTCGCTAATTTCGCCCCTTATTTTAGGCGAAATTAAAATCGAATTAATGTCTTTTATTTCAAGAGAAAAATGTCATGACCGATAAATCTTATGATTCAAAATTACTCGGATTTCTCGAGATTTACAAATATTTCGGTACTTTGTCTTATCTGAACGGAATTTTTATATTTCAACTTAATTTAAAAACGAGGCACTCAAGAGCTGCACAGTCAAAACATTAAGATCAATATGAGGAGAAAAATAACACAAATTTGGACTAAAGACGTAACTGAAGAAATAAAAATCGGGCAAGGGCGAATCTGTCACGCGGATTAAGGGTTCCGAACAAACAAAAGTGTGACCCCAAATTCGTGGTTTTCGCGGACTTTATCCTTAACTTATGCTGCAAGACCTTCTTTCTTGCCAAATTTCATGATTGAGTAGGTTCTGATTCTTCAGCGTAATGCTACCGTATTTTTAGATTGCGAAAGCTTAGAACCTTAGATTTTTACAACTTTAAGGGACCGCAGCCATTAGTACTTGATGTTAATTTCAACTTAATACCTCCCGAGAAAAAGGTTTTGACAGACGGACAGACAACAAACTAATCCTACAAGGGTTCCTTTTTTCTTTTTGAGCTACGGAACCCCCATTTTGAATGTGCTTTAATAAAATAATTCCTTTTCGCCTTAATTGAAACGATTGGACATTCGAATCGGACAATAAAGCAGCTCGGTGGCGACATCTGCATAAATCGAGCGCGCATCGTTTGTAATTATTCAAAATCTTGCGCCGGCGCCGGGGCCTTTATAAACCGATGGGCAAAGCATACTTGTAGCAGCAAAAATATGCGGTACAACTACACAGCCCGCTGATTGAGCTAAAATTCACATACGTTCACAGTCGTAGAAGTATTTATGTATCAATATTTAGTTAGAAGATATTATGTGTTCTGCTAGGTGGACAGATGACCTAAAGAAGGTGGCTGGTGGTGGCTGGATGCGAGAAGCGGAGGACCGTGAAAGTTGGCGTAGTCTTGGAGAGGCCTATGTCAAGCAGTGGACTACAATAGGCTGATATGATGATGATGATGTGTAAAAACTGAAACTGCGAGCGATTTCATGTGCCCAACTGACTGATGTCACTGACCACAACTATAGGTATAACACTTTTATGGTACCTTTTGTAATACATAAACGACTTTTGTTGCTGTCCATTGTTATTTTGTGAAATTAGTACCTAACACTTGTCGATCTAGATACTTAAAATTTTTATTTTCTTTAAGCTACATATATGTGAAAACTATAAGCTAAATGTTCATTGTTTTGTAACTTATATTGCATTGTCAAAAGCTGTTTGTTTTCCTACAAAATAAAATAATAAAACAAGTTTGTAAATATATTCAGTGTTATATAAGTGTTGAGCTTTTTTGAGCTTGAAAAATTCAGATGTTAAATGTCTTTGTCAAAAGAAAACTTACTTGACTTTCTTCTTCTTCTTTTTTATGGCGAGCGAACACAAGTTTCACCCTGTTCTTTGTGAATATATCTGGTATGATGTGTCAAGTTTTTTAGAACTTAAAAACTTTAGATGTTAAATGTCTTTGAGAGAAGAAAAATTACTTAGCCTTCGCTATATTGCAATGAAACATAATCACAAATAATATAGATAATACCTCATTCAGTCTTTCAAGTTATTGGTGTCAAGTGATCTATCTGAGTTGTAGACTCAAAATAAACGGATGATCAAATTGACCTAGTTTTGAGCAATCTAGTACTGTGCGAATCTAGTACTAGCATGACGGGTGTAAACTTAAATTCAAAATAATATGAATAATTGATAATCACTGCTCGATATTAAATACTCATATGTTAAATGCGTGTTTAGATCTGTCATGTCTAATTGTAATCATGCCAAAACAAAATAAGTGTAACAGCAAAACTGTTATAGGTTCACAGTTTTTAGACATTCGTTACTAGTAATTAAAGGATAATCCTTTCACTGCCTTCTTTATGAAAAAAATACATATTACCAATTCCACCAGTTTCATTCAGCGCATTTTTCCATACTCGATAATTATTTAAAGTCCAGCTCCACCGCAAAGGGCCCGTCAAAATCGGCGGTTAATAGTGTGGACATGCGCACAATAGCGCGGCGCATGCGCATGTGTCGCGGGGGTCCGCTGTCTCCGCGGTACAGGTAATGATCAATGCAACACGCGGAAAGTCCAGCATCTATTATCTGCTTATGGCAATGGCGATCAGGACTTTTAAAACCAATTTAAAGATTTTTTAGCAACTTATAAACAAAAGTAAAGGTTGCATTAACAAAATTTTATCGTCTTTAGGTTGGAGTGGTTCAAGTTTTGTAAAAAAATGCAAATAAATGTATAAATTTAAAAAAACATTTTAACAAAGACAAGTATAACGTTACAATTATTAAATCGAAAAGTTGTGTTTTAAATAAATTGAGATGGTTGTAACCAATCAAAAAAATAAAAAATGCGTTTATTTAACAACTGACTCTTATTTTTTTGATCTCTTTTTTGTTACGAGAAATATATATTTCTATATTTTCCGATTTTTAATATCTATCAAAAGTGAATACCTACTTGATATTGATATTTCATATCAATCTATTACAGTCGACTGCAGGACATAGGCCTCTCCAAGATGGCGCCAACTTTCACGGTCCTCCGCTTCTCGCATCCAGCCACCACCGGCCACCTTTCTCAGGGGGGCGTCCAACACTACGTTTCCCGAGACATGGTCTCTATTCGAGAACCTTCCTACTCCAACGTCCGTCGGTTCTGCGACAGACATGACCAGCCCACTGCCACTTCAGCTTACTGCACCTCTGAACAATATCTATGACTTTCGTCTTTTGGCGGATGATCGATATTGACATTTAATTAAGAATTAAACGAACTTACCTTGTGAAGTTCGATTCTAATTATACGAGTACCACGAACGAAGATGATTACCAGTTTACATGCAGCAGTACGTAGTATGATGCCGTCCTTGTCACACTCTTTAAAGCTACTAAAAGAAAAATCTTTCTGTCTCGCTCACTCCCACTCTAGCCGCTCCGGGTGGCCGCTAGCACTGGACGCCATTAATTTTAGAGATTTACTGAAATCAAATTTTTTGAAAACAGTTTGAAGGGTCACGTTAACTGGGTTGGGTGGGAGTAGGTAATCATCTTCGTTCGTGGTACTCGTATAATTAGAATCGAACTTCACAAGGTAAGTTCGTTTAATTCTTAATTATACTTCTTACCCCTTCCGAAGATGATTACCAGTTTACATGCAGATGTTTAGAGTTTCAAATAAATTTGATGGGGCAATAAGGATTTGGAAAAAAGATAAAATATTTATGAATTTGGCCAAATACTTATTATATTATTTTCACAAAAGAAAACATAACAGACAACAAAAAGTATTTTTCTATCTAGAATCACAGAAAAATAATATGAAAAATACATTAATTATTGATTCAACAAAGAAATAACAAATTCATTATTGATAGAAGATACATTATTTAAATCTCGGTTATAATATTTAAGAAAAACATTGGATGAATCGCTCCAGCCTGCAGCCCTACGAATCGCCTGTAGGCTGACGCCGGCGCGGCCGACGTGGACGCGTGCCGTGTGCTGTGAGCACCAAAAATACTTACCACTAGATCAATACCACTTTTATGAAGGGTATTCTTTACCCAGTGCGCAAGAGTTTGCGTGCCCACTTTATTATGAGGTTTTCTGAAGCTAACAAATAAATTTCCTAGTGTGTTGTTTCGAATATTTAAAGTCCTATTCATATAAGCTTGTAAAGCTAAAGCTGGACAAATTTTTGGATTTTCACGGATGAATGGCAGCCTAATAAGTGGTTGATAGGCTCCAGGACGGGAAGTTTTTATTAAATCAACGATTTTTATGATAATGCAATTAATTTGGATTTCAATGTTTTCAATTTTTACTAAGCTTAATGTTTGCATCCGCTGCGCGGAAGCAATTGCCAGTAAAGTTATAGTTTTATGAGACAAATCCCGGAGACTAACGTTATCTCACAGAAGTCCCACCACTTTTTAAAAGATGAATTGTATTGATTTAACGTGTTTTGCGAAAGAAGCCATTAATAAATCTAACGAAGCTGATGGGGCGCCTCGTTTCATCAGCGTCTGCCGGATAATTTCGACGCCACCAGGGAAAGGTCTGCGTGGAGTGGATGGGCCTCCCTGAAAGGAGAGTGAAGTTATGACTTGTTTGGCTGAAACATGATCTCACGAGAAATTAACATCTTTTTGTACATAGGGAACCATGGTTGGCATGGCCAGTACGGTACAACGACAATGCCTTCCGCTTTATCAGATTTTATTTTATGGAGAAATTTAGTGATTAAGCAAAACAGGGGAAATGTATAGAATTCTAAATTGTGCCAATTGAAAGTAAAAGCATCAATTATTTCGGACTGAGGGTCAAGTTTCCATGACGCGTACCTCTCACATTTATGATTTTGTATACTAGCGAAAAGATAGAATTCGGGGTTGCCAAATGATGTCACTATTTGTTCAAATGCATAATCAGCAAGTTCCCACTCGGTATCGATTTTTAATTGCCTAGATGCCTTATCAGCTTCGATGTTATCAGCTGATTTTATATACGATGCAAAGATGAACATGTTGCGATGTTCACATTACTGCCAAATATCACGAGCCAATTCATTGAGGTGTGTGAACCTTACACCACCCATGCGGTTGATGTAAGCTAAGGCTGTACTATTGTCGATTCGGAGAAGTATGTTACAGTCGCGTAGATGTGACGCGAATGTCTGTAACGCATAAAAAGCCGCTTTCAGTTCTAAGTGATTGATATGGTTTTTTAATTCAGCTGTATTCCAATTTCCCCCAGCTGTTTCACCGTTACAGGCTGCACCCCATCCAGTGGTAGATGCATCGCTGTATATTACAACATCATATTCGTCTTTTCTAATAGGATGAAAACTATTAGTTATGATAGATTCCCACCATTTAAAATTGCCAAGTAGGTAACTCTTAACACACATCATTTTATTATAATTTTCCGAATCACCCAGAGCTAAGTATTTTTCTCTTTCAAATAATTTTGTGTAAGCCCATCCATAGCTTACTGCCGGACACGCTGAAGTTAAAAGTCCAACAAATTCAGAAAATCATCTGATTGTGCATTTCTTTGTTTTAAGAAACTTAGATGCTTTTTCTTTTATTCGCAATTTCTTTTCATGTGTAAGAGATAATGTTAGATTCCGTGTATCATATATAAATCCTAGAAATCGACATGTCTTACTAGGTGTAATTTGACTTTTACTCATATTTATAATGAATCCTAACGATTCTAAAAGAGCAATAGTCTCGCTGACATTGTTAGCACATATTTCAAAGGATGAACCTATACAACAAAAATCGTCCAAATAATTTACAGACAAATGACCCGCAGAACGCAATTTATATAGTACAGGCTTAAGAAGTTTCGTAAAAACGAAAGGTGCCGTACATAGGCCAAAAGGAAGAACGTTAAATTCAAAAAGATTTGAGCGCCATTTAAACCTTAATTTTTTGCGATCCTCAATATCAATATTTACTAAAAAATACGCATCTTGGATATCTATAGTAGCCATGTAATCATTACGTTCTATAAGCTTCAAAACCGTACGGTAATCCTCCATTTTAAAATGCTGGACGTCTACGTACTTATTTAAACCTTTAAGGTTTAATATAAATCTATGGTTGCCGTTCGGTTTTGTGAACAGTAAAGATTGGCGAAATAAATTGTCCTTCACATGAAATACAAGGTGAAATAAATTTAGACTGTAACAAGTCCGAAACACAGTCGTCAATAATTTTTGCTTCTATTTCGGAACAACACTTATTTTTGGGTAGTTCGTATTGTACTGGGTTATCTAAAAACGGAATTTTATAACCTTTTACCCACGACAGAATGGTAGGGTCGTTGGTAATGTCAGTCCATTGGTGGTAAAACCATTTTAATCTACCAGCGATAGGAATAGGTACCTCTGGATCTGCAGTTAGGTTCTCCTCCCGCGATGACGCTGCGTCGTCCTCGTGCTGTAGTTGCGCCGGTCGCGTGGCGGAGCCGGCTGCCTCCTGGGGGGTACGGGGTTCGCTCGCGGCCCGGCGGCTATCGCCTGCGGCGCCCCCCTCGCGTTTAAAGTCCCACGTTGAGCTGCAGAAGTAGCAGCGCTGGTACCCGGTTTGGGTTTTGTTCGGTTATCTGCTGTCGGCCGAAGTTCCATTCCAGACCTTGAGATCGCCTTTGAAGATTTCAAATGCTCACCTAGGTTGGACCCAAACAAAAACTCATCAATCTTCGTATTTTTTATAGTGTCCCTGGTTTCTTTATTTAATGGGTTTCTTTGTTTATAGCATATCGCCTAGACTGGGATTCCTTGAAGTGATAGTCACACAGCAAACGCCCTGCATCACTTAAGAACTTAATTATTTCCGATAAGGAATCCTCTTTACTTTTCAGTAAAGTCAAGTTTAGGGCTTTGCCTAAAGCGGACAAATAACTGGCTAATTGGTTTTGTTTGGTTTGAGAATAAGTATCTTTTTTATTATTTATCTCTGTAAGGGCTGCCTTTATTTCCGGATTGAGTTTAGGTGCCCTCATATTCGGACAGTTTTCCGGGGGTAGGTATATTTTTAATAACTCGGATCTATTATCCTTTAATAAGCCATGTAACAGGATATATTGCCACCTCGTCGCGATATCTTTGTGTAAATTATCGCCGAAAGGCTTTTCTGTAGAAGTATCATCGCCTAACATATTAAGAATATCCTGATTTAATTCTGGGCATTCTTCAATGTTTTCAGTCTCAGGACAATTCGGTTGGGACTGGCTATTTTCTTGAACTTCGTCTGAAAGTAAGAATATAAATACATAGCTATCCATATAGGAGAAGAACTAAGGTTGAATTTTTATAATAGCATAGTATGTATCCGTATAGGGTACATAGTAACGCTCATACACGGTATACACGGAGCTATAATGATGCATTTTTTTTTAGAAAAATTAAATTAAAATAGTAGCTCTGCACGTTATACGTGGAACTAACTAAGAACTCGATCCGATTTACGGAAGGTACAAGAAGTGTAGCACTCAACACGATTTACGTGGAGTTTTGACTATAGCGGCTAGCGCCGTTTTAAAATTATATTCAAAGCATTTAGCAATAAATAGGAAAAATGCGCACAGTAACAAAAGCCGGCAAGTCGGCGTCACCAGTCTATTGCTATGCGCTGGCGCGGCACAATTATACATAAGCAACATAAGAAAGCACTTTTACTTACCACAAGTTATAGATACATCGCTATTATCTATATGCACTGAACAAGGTGATTTATCATTAAGCACATCGTTATCACTTTCCGAACATGAAGATATTTTGCGACCACGAGATTTATTTTTTAATGTTTTCTCCAACTTTCTAATTTTCTTCTTAATATTGTCGTAATCGTCGTCTCGCGATCTTTTCTTCCCGCCCATGATGAAAAAATAGGATACGAACACGAACGTATGACTCGGACGACATGAAATCACGTAATGGCGTCCAGTGCTAGCGGCCGCCCGGAGGGGCTGGAGAGGGAGTGAGCGAGACAGAAAGTTTTTTTCTTTTAGTAGCTTTAAAGAGTGTGACAAGGACGGCATCATACTACGTACTGCTGCATGTAAACTGGTAATCATCTTCGGAAGGGGTACGAAGTATAATAATAAATAATGTCCACTTTGATACCTCAGGTATGTGACATGTAACGTATCCTACCAGAACATAGTAGATATGAAAATAGCACCACGTAATTTTAAAGAGCATTTCCTATCATGACCTCAACTGACCACACACGCTACAAAATCGAATGGCCGCATCCTATTAAGAACAATAAAGCCACTTTTCATGTACCGCGATACACCTGTAGTTGGCGGACCCTCGTAAATAGAACGGTGTCACGCTCGCGTACAATGTACAAGCCACCCCAGGAGTCAAAACTAGCTGTCCGAATGGATGCACTGAGAAAACCTTTGTGACCACCAAACGAATACAAACTTTATTATTTTAAATTTGAGTTGAAATTAAATAAGCCAAATTCAAGTTGCGTCCTTATTCTCCGCGGACGACGAAGCAAGGAAATACGGTACATATGCTAGATAGTAGTATGTTAATTTAATCTTTAATGCCTTAGAATTGTGGTCGACTTTTACGTGTGTTTTCCATCAGATAGGACGCGACACAATTAAAATCTCCGTGAGTTTATGCAAGTTCAGTAGAGGAGATGAGTCATTTTGTGTAAGAAATGGGATGCTTATGAAAACCTATCTATTGTTTAAATATTAATGAGATTAGCTTCGATGTGGGTAATCCGATGTTTGTTTTTTGTAAATTAATATTGCACGATTTGCATGCATTACGTTGTAGGTAGGATTCGATTGTGTTGCCAGAGGCAAAACTGCAGCATACATTATTAATGATCGAATTGCAACTTCAGTTTAAATTAACTTGTGTGGCAATCTTAATGTTAAGTGAAGAAGCGAATTTTCTATCTTCTTAAATTAATAATTAAGCAATCCTAACATTCTTCGACTTCTTTTTCAGACTTTCTTAACCAATTTGGTGTATGCATCCTTCCACTATCTCTATTCATCTTTTTTGGGGCAGTGAGAAATCGGTTGCGGGCTATCTTTATATCGTCAATCGCATTATTGACAAAAATAATTCATTAGTAGTAAATAGCCTTTATTTTTTTTAAAGGTAGACATTTGGCCCAAACCAGGCCTGTGTATCTCCCCGCGTAGGTAGCAAAAACGTACCTACGCGCGGCGACCCTTACTTAGGGGCTAAAACAAGATGCGTGTCGCTACCGGCCAGCGAAACGCTCGCGCGTTTTATTCACCGGCGGCCGCGCGGCTACGTTGCTGGCTGGACGAGAATGAATAAAGTACTAGAAAGATGCGCTAGATGGCGTTAGAAGCTTCTCGTAGCAGTCAACCCTATCGCGTCGCGTGATATTACGTAACTGAATAGGTTTAGTGTATTATCCCACCAATATTATAAATGCGAAAGTTTGTGAGTGTGTGAGTGTGTATGTTTGTTACTTCTTCACGCAAAAACTACTGAACGGATACGGCACAGAAATATGAAATTTGGCACAGAGATAGATTATAGTCTGAAATAACATATAGGATACTTTTATCCCGAAACGAAAACACAGTTTCTGTAGGATACAGAAATAGTAGTTAACGCGGGCGAAGTCGCGGGCAACAGCTAGTGAATCATATTCCAGAGCAATAAGTATGAAATTATCTTGCAATGGATTTTTGTAGGTGTCTACACGAAAATGTGCTTGACTCTGAGGCGAACTAAATTACGCCCTATTGTTGACGACATTGAGTAGACATTTCTTTGAATACAATTGCTAAGTCTTACTTCTGTACGAAGAACTAAGTACTTATTCTGTGCCCAAACTTACTTGATGGTACACAGACGGACAGCTGACAAAAAAATCCAAACGTTTTGGTGCGTAAGTATTGGCAGTATGTCTACGACATAAGGCTGGAAACCCTATTACCCCCTAAGTCTTGTGTCCTGATATAGGTATATTATTTGCGATTAAGTTTTACCAGAACATGAGCTAAACACATGTTTTTTATCAAATTCTGATACATAATCTCTACAAAACGCAGTATCAATACTACAATGAACAGATGACTAACTGACCAAACACAATACCGACCGTTTAACAATAACAATATATTATTGCGATTGCTTTACAAGCCCCATTCTATTTCCGGACCATAATATTTCAGTTTTGCCCTTAACTATGACCACGCTGGGTCAGCGTTCGGGTAGCTCGTGATACAGTTGAGACAAACATACAAAATCATACAACTTTGTTATATCTACGAGCGTCAAACAATTTCCGACCGAATGTCTTTAGAACCAGAATTAAAAATGGCTTCTGAAGAAAAAGGTCGTAAGTGCACTTAAAAGTGTGGCCTAAGTTGGGTAATAATAGAGTGGTAATTTGCTTAATAACGTCGGAACTGTGTTACGGAACAGACGAGGCGCAGGCGGCGCCGGGTCACGAGATAGTATCGGATGACCAAGAGGTCCTCAGGCGTCCTTTAATTGCAGTCGCGGGTTCGATAGCGGGTAGAGCTGGTATCGGTACGGGTACTTGGTATTTTTATTGGGTATCTACTGGTATTGGAACAGAATAATTTTATTACTTTTTGTCATCCACTGGTAGGCTTAGTATTCGTTTTGGTATCGATTGGTGTTAAAATACCATCATTAGTAAAACAAAAATAAAAAGTAAGCCTATATAGATCCCTCTCACTACTGATCTTGTATCATAATATAAGGCAAGTTACTCGTAGTTTACGGACTAATTTGTTTAAGGCCATTATTCCGCTGAGAACAAGATCCAATATTAATTCAGCAAATGGTCTTGGTCTTGGTTAGATATTGAAATAACATACTGATTACGTAAAAAATAAATTGTGCCTAATTTGTAATTGAAAAGTCAAACTAAAAATATTACAAAGCACTAAAGTGGTTTTAAATTGGTTTCCAACTTTAATTACATCATGATGTTATGGTAGCCTGTCATCAAGACAACACTGTATATTTATTTTATTTAAATGTGATGTGTATGCTATGCTAGTTGTCCTTATTTAAAAAATACCAAAAACTGGTATCAGCCGCGACTGCAAGCCCTATTCCTCTGAATGGGTGGGCGGGAGGTGGTCAGCTTTTATAAATTGTCCACGCGGTAGCTGAGCTGGGTGGCGAATTGTCTATGGCCATGTGGAGTGAGTTCTACTCTATGGAATAGTATCGTTACCAATAGCCCGTAATGATAGGTCTGCAACGAAAGTAAATTGAATTATAGCGAAAAAAATGTGGGTGTTTGTTTATGGTTGATGCAATGATGTAATTAAGTGGTTTGCAGGTGGTAAGGAAGTTTAATTATGTGTTTGTAATTATTAGTGTTTGGTTGGGAATTAATTGGTATTTGCTAATGCTATATGTATACCAACCGCTGGGACGACCAAGTGCATGGTAAAAGCTATACAAAGTCGTCTGGCTAGGCGGATTGATGAACAGCGGAGATGTTTTGATGGGATTCCACATAATCTGCTGCCATCTGGCATCCGCAAGACAACAGGTATGCGTAATGCATTTTCTCCGCAGAAAAAATGCGCTATTACGTAAAATGGATTGAATTACAAGCTCTACGTTGTGTTTAGGTAAATACAATGTAATAGCTTCTGTGCTCATAGTTATTAATGGTCGATTCATTAAATAGCCACACATATTTTTAATTATCGACTTAGCTATGCTTGTCGCTTTTCTTTAACATGCAGAAATGAATTGTTTTACCAAATGGTACGCCTCTACATTATGTCTGTTTTTGTAGAAAATCAACCTATGCCCCTATTAGAACCGCGTTAGATCTCATATGCTGTCTGTTATTTAAGAACTACAAAGTAACGGCTCCTCAACTTTACAAACCGAACACTAAAACCTAAAGTTATACCCCATAGGTCCCATAGTAAAAGTTGTTGTATTAGAGTAGCAGAATCTCCCCTTAAAGGAATAGAAGTAAAGTTAGCCTATAGAGATCCCACTGCTGGGATAAGGCCTAACCTCAACTATGAGGAGGTACGAGCCATACTCCACCACGTGGGCTCAGTGCGGATTGGTGAAGGTGTGTCTATAAAGCAAGTGACCACCTTACTGTGAGATGTAATCAAGCTGCCCTAGGGCCTCTGACTAGGCTTAACGACTAATATCAACAGATATTAGCCGGCACTAACTTCTTAACGTGCGTTCCGAAGCACGGAGATGCTTGTCTTGGACGTCACTTAAATGGTCGGAATGGTCACCCATCCAAAGTCGACCGTGCCGTGGGTTGCTTAACTTTGGTATCACTACCAAAGCGCTGCCACTACTGCGCCACAAGCACCTCCCTTGAAAGGAATACAGTTATTAAAGTTAGATCTTATATAACGCATCCTTCTCCCTTTCACCTCATCCTCGTAACCCAAAAACTGGCATTCCGCTCACGAGCGATAGCGCCCGCGAGCGAGCGGAGCGATCCTATCGCTCCGCTTATCGCGCTCGCGATTGGCGCAAAGACGCCGCCGGTTTGACGTTGCCGCGCATGCGCTAGAGCACGATAGAATCAGGTGAAATCTGGATTCCGTAAAACATATTAATATGGGAAAATGGGAGCCAAGTTCAATAAGGGCAAGCCGCACAAACTGCTGTTGAATTGGTCTAAGTTCCACTACATTTGTCCTATATTTTGCGAGTTAAACAGTATGTAAGCATTCAGTTACATTTACCTTATGCTATTTATCATATCTACTTGCTGTGACGAATTCATGTCTGAGACTTTACTCTGAATGGTGATGTCTCCATTTTTGACTAAAGCCGTCCCTGTCATTCGTGCCAACATGGAATCGCAAAAGAGAGTGATATCTATATACTTAAAAAATACATCAAAAAAAGATATTTTAAACTTTTAAGTGCGTTTTTTTAAGGCGTTTCTAATTTTTGCAAAAAAATATATTGTACTTTTTTACTGACAGACACACTAATTGCCCGTACCTCCTAACACAATAACGACACAGGGCCTTAGACAGGACGCAATCTTCAATAGCAAACTTGATAAAAAACAACAAAATGTATGCCAAAATCACGTGATATTTCGATGGTTTATGTCATTTTTATACATTTTGTTAGCGATAACGAATTTTAGAACGCTTTAGAATAGATTGCATCTTGTCTACGGGCATAGCACAGACAAAACTGTGGTGAAATTACCCAGGAACTTCTAAGCGTTAAGGATGCAAGGACCAGCACCATAAAACCATTACTCGGGGATGTAAACGTTAAAAAATTTTGGTCAATTTTTTTTTATTATTAGGATTATGTCTCATATAAAAGACCCTTAAATTATCGCTAGTCGAAACCCGGACACCCTGTATAAGTCGATTAAAAATCGAAGATTTTCATTTTTCATCCGGAGTAGGTAAGGCCTCTCACCCCTTGTGATGAAAAATTGCTACAAATTTATAAGTGTCCAAGCATGGACGAGTTTAATCAAGATTCCTAAGCTGCAAACATCACCGATCTATGGAGCAATGCACATTTTTGCATTATCTTTGCACGAAACTGTCATAAAGTATGCAATCGCTACACCGAGAAAGTCATCGTTTGACAGCGAAATACCAGAAACCGTTGAGAAATGCAAATTGTATAGAATTTAAAAGGAACATTTCATTGAATGCTCTATTCAAAGTCAAAACATTACTGAATAATAGTGGAAAGTTTTAAGATAAGATTTCAGATTCAATAGTAAATAAAATAACTAACGAATTTGTAAGAGTGGTGGTAGTCAATGTTAGTAAATAGTATAAAATTTTTTTACTAAATCATTTTTATAAATTCAAATCTTAAGATTTTTTTTTAATTTCATGCTTTCTACCAGTCTTCTTTTAACTTTTTCAAAAACTCATAGTAAAGTAAAAGCAAAGTTAGCTTATAAAGATCCCACTGCTGAGCAATGACCTCAACTCAACTATGAGGAGGTACGAGCCATATATAAAATACTCATAAGATTGATAAAAAAATAGCCATTGAATAATTTAATTCAATTTCCGAAGTTTGATGGCAATTTTCATTGATTTTAATAATCGTCTCTGGTCTGGATCGGACGTTAAATGATTATTTGCGTACCTACATTGAGTAACGTTTACGTATGAACCTGATATTCCAAATAAGTTTTATATCTTGCTTATTACAATATACCACCTTATAAGGCAATTACACAACATTAGGAGGATTTGCGATAAAAGTCCTAATTACATCAAATAATTGTGGTGTATATCGCAAGATATATTCATAAATCGTCATGCGTATGGTAATTCCATTCCAACAAATGTTGACTTGTACAGTCAGCAACAAAATCTTCACACTCTTTTGAAAATCATTTTGTATTATAGAGTAAACATTTGCGTCAAAAGTGTTAACTTATTTTTGGCGTTGACTGTAGCTCGTTTCGCGGACAAAGTTGAATAATAGCAAATAGTGACATGCGCAGTGACAAAGGTATATTCTACAGACGGACCCACGGGTCATGGCCATAGTGCCTAGATGTGCGTCATCGAAAGACGAGAATAGGATTCCGTGCAGTTGACATAGAAGTACAATTGTTTTAAATATTTTTTTTATTATGTTTGCTTGTTTATTATTCATATTGAATGACATAAATAAGTCGCTTCATGGGTCAGTCACTTTTACTGACAGTTAAGCAATCAACCCTAGGAGCGCTTTCGCATTACATCCGATCCGAGTCCGTCGGTCCGGCATAGTCGTAGACCTATTTGTATATGCACTACAAAAATCATTCACGTTTCAGTTTTCCATATTTAAAACCAAATGGTAACATACTGGCTGGCCTACCTCCTCCTTTTCAAAAATAACCAAAAAAATACACATTATGAATTTTCGACTGCTAAAAAACCCAAACCACGGAACCCAACCATCATTTCTCATGACACAGAGGAAGTGAGGCGGGAAGAGCCCACGGATGTCAAATATTGACGCGATGCGCACGAGTTGACAAACCGAGGTATCGGCGCGGGCGCAGACACAAAGATTAACAAACGTTTATGTGGTAATGGATGGAAGAATAGCCGAAGAGGGCTGGCAAACTTGAATTACTATTGCGATTCCGAAGCAATGACATACGAATTGTTATTTTTTCACTATCTTGAAAACTACCATTGCTTTTTATTGCTTTACAGAAGAAGAAATACGTGTAATTACTAATCATCAAGTGCACAAACCAACAGGTTCGATCGAAGTCAAATGTTAACATAGTAACAATGCAATTTGCTATTTATAACCTCAAACCTCAAGATTCATTGAAAGATTTTTTTAAAGAAATAAGGATATTAACAGTAGCCTCTCAATATATTTATGAAAATATTATGTATGTGCGTAAAAACTTGCATTTATTTACAAAGAAAAGTGATACGCATAATTTTAACACTAGAAATAAAAATAAGCTTGCTATTCCACAATTCAGGCTTCAAAAAGTTGGTCATTCTTTCATGGGAAAATGTGTCAATTACTTTAACAAATTACCGAAAAATATTGTAGAATTACCAATTAACAAATTCAAATCATTTATTAAGGATACCCTAATGACAAAAGGTTATTATAAAGTAGACGATTATTTGAATGATGTAAACGTGTGGACCAGCTCGCACTAGTACAATTTCTGTATTTAAACATTATTTTTAAAAGAGGCTTTGACAATAGTGACTGAGTTTCTTGCGCTGCTTCTTCTCAGCACTAGCCCACAATTTGTCCCGAAGCAGTGGTAGGGATTAAAAAATAATATGTTGGGACGTGTATAAGTGCCCCCTGTGGGCCTACATACATAAATAAATGACTAAATGACTAAATGCATAGATTTAAAACACAAAACGAAAACAATATAGGCACTCTATACAGGAACGTGTACACATGGCAGCACGCACCCCACTTGAGGCTTTAGGACACCTCTATTTCCTATGTAATAAAAGCTGTTTTCGTAGTGCGGCCTACTGTACGTACAATGGTGGGATAATTAGAGTTAAAATAATATGGTTTAACTTCCACCGCGGATTTATCTTACAGATGGTTATTTCTCTCGTAAACAACAGAAAAACAATCTCGATTACTGCTACTCGTATCTGCATACAAACACTGTTAAATAATTCAATAGCAAATAAGTAAGCGATATCGTTACAATCTATCAAAAACGCGCGTCGCGATTAACGTCGTAACTGTGCCTTACTCTGATACACGTGAGTCGTATTTTCGAATCGAACCGTCTTTTTTACTCACATTAGGATTGGCTGGGTATGGGTAGAGTGAGTAGGATGGCATGAGTCGAAAACTTGGACGTAGACTTACAAAGTGAGCCCAGCTCCGCGATATTTAGCGCTTCGCGATACATAATTATTATGACAGCACAATGCGTGCGCGCAGACGCGCCGACAGCTGTTTACATGTGTGCGGGACAAAACTGAGAGATAGCATCGCGATAGGGCTATCAACATAGCTTTAGTTGTAAATTTAGGTAGTATGCATCCTTCGAAGAGCAAAAAATATATTGAAATCCGCCTCTATCTTTTATTTTTCAGTGTCACTTATATTATAAACGCAACTGAGTTTAATATACATATTGAGTCCAAGGTACTTAGGTAATTAATAAAAACTATTTCTTATACACAGTATCTATCTATCTCTTGTAGAAACCTCTTTAGTATGATTGCCAGTTTCTTTTTATAAGAAATATTTATAATAAGTTTTCGTAGTGGTAAGATTAAAACTTTGGTAATTTTTTTGGTAAAAAATTTCTTTTTTGGACAACCCTACACAGCGATGAGCCCTAGTAGCGTTTTATATCGCATTCATCTCTTTTATGATTGTCGCTGCTTTGTAAACCTTTGTTCGAAGCCTTTTAGGGCGGATAAGCAACATTATTGTTGGAGCAATGTTTTCTTAGTGTCTATCAGGGGCTTTTAGCATCTACTAAAGGAAAGTAATCTGACCATCATCACGTTAACAGCTATGGTAGACGCCTTTGTGTTGTGTAAAGTAACTAAGCAATAAGAGGCAAACATTTTAGTGAGCCAAGATTCACTGAAGCTGAGCTTTTTACAAACGTGAGGAAATTGCGCATCAAATCAAAAACAAACTATACCAAAACTATGTAAAAATGTCAAGAGATTCTTGTGTAGCGACGAGAAAAGTATTCATCAGATTAAGTTTACATAATCATGTCAATTTAAGTATGCCTGTGTTTCGGTCTTTCGATTAAGGGAAACAAAAACAGAAAAAAAACTAATAACCCTTTCCCGTTACGTTTACGTCTCACGTTAATCCTACGCACCGGATCAAGAAACCATATACGTAGTTTTCTAATGTGAATCGAATTTTTAAGAACAACAGACAGAACTTAGTCTGGACAAAAAAGGATGTTTGCGTTAATCTTTGTGTTTATTCGAGGTGTTTATTTGAGGTGCTTGTGGCGCAGTGGCGGCAGCGCTTTGGTAGTGATACCAAAAGTTAAGCAACCCACGGCGCGGTCGTGATTGGATGGGTGACCATTCCGACCATTTAAGTGACGTCCATGACAAGCATCTCCGTGCTTCGGAAGGCACGTTAAGCAGTTGGTCCCGGCTAATATCTGTGGTATTAGTCGTTAAGCCTAGTCAGAGGCCCTAGGGCGGCTTGATAACTTCTGACAGTAAGGTTTGTCACTTGCCTTACATACACTCCTCCACCAATCCGCACTGAGCCCGCGTGGTGAAGTATGGCTCGTTCCTCCTCATAGTTGAGGTGAGGCCTTTTCCCAGCAGTGGGATCTAATAGGCTGACTTATTATTGTGTTTATTCTATCCAGTTTAAGATTTCTTCGTCAGAATAAATCATCTACTTGTTACAATTACAGCCACAATTTACTGCTCGACCACTGTTAAACGTTTTGATTCAAAAATGTGGAAGCTATCAGGATCAGTAATAAACATGTTTATAACAAAAAAAAGCTCCAAATGGAAATGAATTACAAATGTGTCCTATTTACTGTTCGCTAAATCGCCTTATTACATCGATGTGACACCGAAAATTAATGTACTACTTAAAAACTTAGATAATTTAACAGATTAAACAACGTAACTGCAGAACAAATTCATAATACAAAACTGGTTTTTTCGACATTGTTAAGATTGGGTGACGCGTAGGCGGGACGTGGGTGTGTCGCCGCAAAAAGGTACAACTTTTAAATTACTGCTTTTGTGATAAATCAAAGACTCGCCAGCGTAACTAGTGACGTTGCTGTACTTTGAATCGATTAAATCGAAATAATCGAATCGTAAATCGAGTTAAACGATGATAAAAATAGATAGCTTTTAGCAACAAGACCGCCTTGTATTGTAGAATATGTTGTTTTGCTTCAAAATCCACTATTTTATTACTCTTTTACATTGTTGGACGTGACTGCGATTATCAAGAGATCACGGTTCCTAGTGAGTTATTAGGACTGGGTTATTGAATTGATCTTTTCTAGAAAAAGAGTGTATCTCAAATAGCTTTTCTTAACATTAGATAAAAAAGGTTGTCTAAGTTTAGTCCAAGATTTTACTTATGAAATTGATGTCATAATAGAACCAAAAAGACCTTGGAGCTATGGCGTGAAATAGGCAATAGTTCCTACAAACCCATTATTGTTTTATGCCTCTTAAGAATGATGACAGGATTTAATTATTATTTTAGCCCTAAATTTCTACATTCGATGGAACGATTAATATCGAGAAATCGATATGCACATCGCTAATCGTGACCCGGTCGCGGCGATTTTCTTGTTTTGCAACCAAATTGCTTATTTATATAGCGGTGAATCAGTTTTATACGGGTGTTTGCGTGCCTTTGCGCAAACAGATATGACGAATAGCTTCATTAGATATGAAGTGTAACTTTTACTTTGATACGCACTTTTGTTATTAATAGACAGATTGACACATGATAAAGTGAATTGGGAAAAACTAAGAATTATAAAGATTTTAGTTGGCTTTTGTTTAGTACTTGACCACTTTATACCAAGAACTCAAAGGCAATCAAGTGGCCATATAACTGAACTCTGCAATTAATAAAATAAATAGACTAATTGACTACTTATAATAAATAGAGTCTTACATAACTTCAATTATCTAAATATGACGAATAGCTTCATTAGATATGAAGTGTAACTTATATAAAATATAAATATTCAACTCTATATCTGACTTATCTAACTTATACGTTCTATTTGCATTGCTGACACCATTAATAAAACAAATTAAAAGCTTCCTACTCTATTTCATTGAATACACCCAGCGGTCATAGAAAATCATACACTCATACACATCCCAAATAATAAACTGCCCCATTCAAACTACCCAATTCATCTCGGAACGTTCATATTAACTAATTCAACTTGATATTTATTTGTAGCGAAGTGCGCGTACAATGCGTGGCCCAGATAAGGGCCGCCGCACACTGAGGCGATAAATAATGTCATATTAGAGACGGTATTTACCGCGCGCGTGGGTGGCGCCACGGGTACAAGGTTTTTGCTGAGTTTTTGTACATTTTTTGTGGGTCTAGACAAGTAATTGGAGCAGGCAATTGTAAAAAATACATTTAAGTGGGCCGCGTGAAATTAGATGTTTGATTTTATTGCGTAGGAATATGATTAATTTAATTTGGATTGCGCCATTCAGCTGTAGCTGGCCGTGAATAAAACAAGGCCAATTTTAAAGTAAAAACTTTTTCTATTAACAAACTATAAATACATATCTTAGATATCCTTATTAAACTAACTTCATTTAATAAAATAATTCCGTTTCTTTTATTTTGAACATACGGTCTAATTTATTATTTAAATATTTATTATTACTGCATAAAATAACAAACACACTTCGTACAAAACAAAAAGAGTCGAGCAAATCCAGCATATCCATTCCTTTTTGCATGGAACTAAAAGTGTAGGCACAAAAATTTCGTATTCATCAAAATATCACTTAAGTCGTTATTCTTTCAGACCGTTAGAGACAGTAGTCAAACCGAAGTCACCTATTAATTTCTTTGTCGATCCTATCTTCGGTGTAGGTGTGTACATTGTACAACACATTGTTGTATAATGTACAATAATGTACCTTTGTCGATGTCAGTAGGTCGGTACAGTCATAATAAAAGTAAACATAGTAGTAGAGTGGGTTAAATTATATTAGATTTAGCTTAACGCAGCTTTTGTGATTTGATTGGTTCGTAACGCAACGCAACACATCCTACCCTCATACACTTTTGATGGAAACGCGGACTAAGACGTGTCCGTATTTTGCTTGAATTCTATTTGAGTGAAAGGGGCAGTCCCTTTATTAGGTTTTTTTTTACAAAAAACACACAACTGCCTTAAAACGAACTATAAAGTTATAACTTTTTTACTAAAATAACTTTTTGCTAACCAAGTGAAAGAAACGTGGAAAGAGCTGGAAGGCCAGCATAGACGTACGTCTATGTATCTATGACTTAGTCACAATAAGACATCTTCAAGAGATGTTCTTTCAATTAAAAAAATAGAAGTAGCGATTCCACAAGCGACGGAGAAATCAATGAACATACATAAAAAACATTACATACTCGTACAGCCAAACATGGCCTCTTTTTTTAAATCAGTCAAAAATACAGACTTAGACCCGAGTTCACTAATTTTTAAATAGCCGGTAAACATCGATTGACGGTTTTTTTTCAGTATTCCCATACAAAATATGTCAAATAATGCTAAATCGGCTGATTAAAAAATAAACATGTGTTGGTAAACTTCACCCTTAATAAAGTTCTCATTCTGTATAGAATAGGGACACAAACCACGCTTTGATGAATTTTGTTGCTTAGCGGGCTAAGCCAAGAAGATGTAACAATAATTTGTTATCTTATTAACTCTTTTTGTAGGCAGCTCGGGATGACTCACAAACAGACTTTTTGAGCCTGTGTATCTATTAACCATAGCTAATAAGTGTCATTGTTACTAACCCATATGGAGATAATAACTCTGAAATAAATGATTTTTTTATTTTTTATTAAACACGAGCCACGGCTCGAGATTTTAGACCGAATTTACTTCCTATTTTTTTTATTTCCAGGAGAGTCTCTGAATCGAATTCTATTGTGGTTTAGAAGAGTGATTGTTCTTCTAATAGTCGGTAGCGAAAGTGCATTGTTCATCTGTCTGACTATTTGTCACTATCAATCTGTAGATTTGTTCCGATACGTTTAATTGTACAAAAGGTGCAACCTTTGATTGTGAATGAAAGATGAGCCATTTATTACATTTGGAACTTGGATAAAATATAATGAGACACGTTTGGAAATATAATCACTATTCCTTAGCAGTTTAGTACAACATTATTAAACTTGTACCAGGTTCCTTAGAATATTTTAAAAATACAAGTACGTACGTGTTGTCTGTGTAATATAAGTTAATTTATTTCCCATTTTAAAATAGCGATCTACATCATTTCATTATTAAATTTGTAAGTATTCCTTACTGTAGATTTCAAATCATTCTTCATACAAGACCTACAAGATAACACGATCCCACCGGGAAAAATCCATATTTTCTATTATTGTCTCGAATCTGGGTGTTGTAGTTCCATTTTTGAATCTTATTTCCATTACACAAGTTTAGCTAATTACTTGGGATCAAAGAAGTGTATGTGATGTTGTCCTATATTTATTCTTCTTTGTCTTTTATAGTCAGAAAAAAAAGTCTTCTATAGATTTTTATTTTAACGCAACCTAACACTAGACAACATTTTTTTGGACAAGAGTTATCCAATTTTTTTTTTACACAATTATAGACATAATTTTTATACAAAATATTTTAAATTATATTTCATCAAGCAATGAAATGCAGCCAGCCTTCTGGAGACGATGCCCGGCGATTTGGGCCATGTATTTTATTTGTAATTATTTTTGTTTATACCTTTTTTTGTTTTGTATTGTAATATGTACATATTCATTATAATTATTTTTTACGATAATATCGTATAATATCATACTTCTTACCAATTATTATATTAAAATTAAATTACATCATTATAACGGCTATTCAAAAATTAAAACTACTCTTAGTCCAAGAAGCTACAATTTTTGGTTTGTTATTTAACTTTTATCTATAATTTTCTAAGTAGTCACTACTGGCACGACCATTTCTCATTGAGCTCGTTACGATTACTTTCTTGTTCACATGTAAAACAATGGCGTTGGCTCACTCGTCATTGGTCGGTGGTCGGTTATTGTTAATTTGTGCTGCTCTTATCCGTGGGCGGGGCATGGGAACCGATGTACTGCCTAAGTAGGTACCTATTTAACTTAATGTTTTTCACGCTTCGCGGCGTTAGCTCGGTGGCGATGAGGTCCAAGACGCAAGCGGAGCGATTTCAGATAGTCTAGCTAGAGAGTGGAATTCGTTGCCGGTTGAAGTGTTTCCTAAACACTACGATTTGGATTCCTTTACATCTTCACGTATCAAGTTTTCAGACAAAATAGAAAATTAATTGTTATCAACCCGCCCGCGGGTCTTATGGGGTTTTACAGGTAAAAGAGTAAATATGCTGTTTCTAGACAGACATGACTCATCCTCGGCCGCATCTTCGCTTACCATCAGGGCGAGATTGCGGTTAAATGTCTGCCTATTATTATAACTCACACATAATATGGATATGTAGGTACCCAGTGAGTTTGATACTGACTTGAGATGTGGCTGTGGTTGGTTTGTAGAGCATGCTTTAGCAAAAAATTCGACGTTTGTACTTTTTAATTTGCGCAGAGAAACTTTTAATAATATGCAGACATTTAACCGCAATCTCACCCTGATGGTAAGCGAAGATACGGCCGAGGATGAGTCATGTCTGTCTAGAACAGGCTATTTACTATTGATCCGTCTGTCGCGAGGATAATTACTTAATGGGACTAGTTTTTATTCATCAATGCTTCATAATTACAAAAAAAAAGAAAAAGGAAAAATTTTGTTCATTACATAAAATCATGCAAAGAAAATAAGTGTATTTTACCTTATAACTTGAGCAATTATTTTGCAAGTTTTTACGAAAATTAAATTCAATTTCGCTCACAAAAATGAATCAACTATATCTACCGTTGTTTTTCACCATGATTTTTTCCTTATTTTACAATGCTCCTGTTAAAACCTCAGAAAATTCACTTACTGCCTTTTGGCCTCAGCTATGTACTTACAAAGTTAGTCTGTTAGAAAGAAGAAATGAAGCATGACAAGGTTATCAAGATTCGAGTAATCAGATGATCAGCCTTAACTAATTCGATTGTCAATAAGCCCCGCTTCTCTTCCTTAACTTAGGCCATCCCCTTAAAGTTAAACGCTAATTGGCCGGTAAACTGCCTAAGTGGTGAACGAGAGAGGTAATTGTTTTACAGTGTACAACAAAGCCTCTCTAAGGCTGCGATTGCTTACGAGTTAGCAGGACTACCGGATTGGTCCCTCAGTCCCCTCACACTGAGCCTGAATAAATACCGCGGGGACAATATTCTTGGGCATTTCAGAATGAAGAGAACAGAATAGAATAGTTTTAATTTGCTCAATCAACAAAATAAGACAAAAAAATACATAAAAATAGTATTACAGAAATATAAATCTGTAAGTAACATACTTTTGTTAAAAGTTATTTGTATTTTATTTGTTACTAGCAGACTTCACCCGCGCCAAAAGTCGGATTTCTTTACAAACTTTTATTTCACCCCCCTGATGATTTTATATGGCGACAAAATGTAGCCTATGTCCACCCTAGGGTCTCAAACTATCTCTATACCAAATTTCATTTGAATCGATCCAGCGAAAGTTCAGTTTCGGAGCCTATTCAATACAGACAGACAAGCAATGAAATCTTTATATTTTTTATAGATTATTAGATACTCGATCCTCTTTTTAAAAAAGAACCTTTCTGTCACGTCTATGCGAAAAAAAAATTTGCCTGGAGTTTACCAACACTAATGTTAAAGTTGTAATCAGCCGGTTTAGCATTATCTGACATATTTTTTAATAGAAGTTGTCTTATTCACCGTCAATTTACGCTTACCGGCTGTTTAAAATTGGTGAACTTGGTTTGAACTCAAAGCTACTTTTTGAAAAAAACCTTTACGTCATCAATTTCTTAGCGAATAAAACTTTTAAAAATAAAAGAATAAGGTTTGAAAGTGCGACAGTTGCACTGCGCACACGCAAACTCGCGCCTTGACCCGGTGAGTCAGCGGCGCCGCGCAAGGCCTGCTCTAGCTGTCGTGAATCAAATTAAACGTGCCCCGAAAACACAGGGCCTAACCTGTTTACATTCCCAGATAGGAAAAAAAACATATATTATGCGCCTTTTGATAACACAACCTGTTTACATTCACAGATTTTTCTCACTTAACGTCATGTAAGGGAGCTACCCTAAAAATTATTTTTTCCGAAATGTTATTCTACCACCAATCACCTTCAAAATTACAGGTTTCTAGTACTAACAATCTCTTAGTAAAACCTCGGACAGACAGACGGACATGCCGAAACTATTAGGGTTCCTTGTCAGGACGGCGGAACCCCTAAAAACATATAATAATGTGCGCATTTTTAATATCACACTGGACTGTTTTTCCTGCTATGAGTAGCAGCTGCGTGGCAAGGGATGTTGGGTATCAACTTTATGCACTAATAAAATTCAAAACAATTTAATATCAAACACGTTATAATGATATACAAGTGACCAGTAAATGAAGGATAAACTTCAAAATATTAGGTCTGACCTTTTTCAGACTTCGATTTTCGGTAATTACTTTTTTTGAGAGCATTAATAATACTTCCGATTTTTGTCTTAATTATTTAAGACTATAATAATAAAAACAAATTGAACACCCCCAATTTTCGGGAACTATTTTGTGCTGTGTTAAAACTATTCTAAAGACAAAATGAAATTATCCTGTGTGAATAAAAAACACTTCACTCGCTTCGCATTTTACATATAGCTTTTCCCTGGTGAAGCAATACCGTGAATAATAAACTGCTACAAAAATCCTTCATTTATACAAATGAAGGGTTTTTTAGTACAAATTATTCAAAATTTTGTCAGTTCTACACCAAACTGTTTCTTTAACGCGAGCATTCGTTAGTATAGTAGGTATACCTACGTTAAAAGGTTTTACCGTAAATGTTCTTGCAATATAACTTAAGTAAACCTCGAGCATACAAAAAATATACATTAAAACCTCGGGAACAATGAATCTTTTTGGTGATATTTCATTTCGTCTACCGCGCGTTATTCGCGCAGCGACATTCGTGCCTTAATTCATAAAAGTTAATGCTCTCGCTGGGGCACTCCATTACAATGTGGGGAACTCCATTACATTACAAAGGCTCTTAGGGGGCAACAGAGTAACCTTACTACCCCGTAATGTCGGATATTTATTTATTTATTTAGGAACAGCAACAGAACACAAATTGAAACTTACATACTAATTACACAATTTAACAAAACACTGCGGTAAATTTGCATTCCGGTTACAGCTGAACACGACATTTGCTTAAACAAATATAACAAGCAAACATAATTATTGAAAAAACAAAACAAACTTACTCCAAAAATTATCATATTTTTGAAATGGTCTTTTTACTGGCTTACATTTGATACCCATATTACTATGGTAAGGAAAAAATCAATCCCCCTTCCCCTTTGTTTCTGTTTCGGGCGCTATTTTTTAAATGTATAAAGTCAATGTCACTACCACAATTTTGACGAATTCAACGATACCTCCTGTCAAAAAATGCCCAGCCATTTAGGCTGTAGGGCGTGCCAAACAATAATTACATTCCTACCTACTCGTAAAACATAACCCTCCTTCCGCAGTCGGGTAAAAAGTTTAACTTTAGCTTTAGTTAGCTAAGTTAAGCACTTTAAAGCAAAATCAAAATATTTTGTTCATTTAAGCTCTTGGCAGCACTGGTCTTGATATCACGTGACTGCATTACGTAATGGTAAAACGTAGGACTACATAATTTTCTAAGATAACAAAAATTAAGATAGGTTTTTATGTACATTTAATTTTATAATTTGAGTTATTTATTTGCAAGTTTTTAAGAAGTTAAATTTTGAAAATTTAACTTACAAAAATTGATCGACCGTGTCATACGGTAGAGTCCCAACTCCGGAGACATTCGGAGGTTTTAATGAGCAACTATGGTTTATTAAAGGTATCGGCTATTTATTAACAACCTTATAACGACTTCCCAAGTTTTGTCACCCTGTATTTGTATGAGCATGAAGTTCAGAGTACATTTTTTTTTGCTGGACAATGCAAGTTAACTGTTTAAGTACAGTTTCGTTACCTTCGCTGATGTTTGTTTTTATAATGCAACCTGGACCTACTTTTAAGACCTCTCCTCTTCTGATGTACAGATGACAGCACGTCAAGTTTAAAACAGCAGTATTTTATGCAGTTGTAATAGGGGCGATTTTGCCATAAATAAAGTATAAGTAGTCTGATGTGCTACTGACTGTACATTGCACTTTCATTCTGGCTAATAAGAACTACGAATAGTGGTATTAAATTTTATCGCTCATTCCTTATTTTGTCTTACGTTTCATATCTATCTCACTACTTATTTGCTGTCTTCGATTCTAGAGAGGTCATTGCAGGATTAAAAACCTAAAAGAAAAATTTTTTAAACTCAAAAATTAATTAGCGTATCTCACCAGTAACTCTCCTAAAGAAATACATTGGTTATTTTATGTTACTAAATTTAAAACAGTAACATGTAAAACTAACATCAAATCCGAGTCGCATCTGTGTATAAGAAGTAACTCGACACCAGTAGAGACTAGAGATTTGAGCCGGGAATGCTTCTGAATCATGTCGTATTTACACGCTCCTCACGTACACACGCCCTGATCGCAATGTTATGAGGTCAAGCTTATCGGAGCAATAACTAGGAATGATCGATTGGAACAATAGATTTTGTGAGGACAATGAAATATTAATTTCATTGCTTTTACAGTAGTACTCACTAGATAAGGCGTGTCGTGAATCTTCGTTCACGCAGAAACGAAAGTATGGCTCCGAAGATTAACTAACTCCTAAAATTTACAATAAACCTTATACGGCACAACTTTAAGGTCTATAGTACCTGCAGGTATAAGACCATCTTACTCTCGCGAGCGCTAGCATGGCGGCAGCTAATGACCAATAGCGGAACAGGAAAAAGACGCGCGAGCGTGCTGATTCGCCAACAGTATTTCCGTCATCTTCTGCGCAGGTACATCGACAAGCCATATAAGTTGGGTATTACTGTAACAACGATGTCCCAATTATGCCCCAGAGTACCAGAGCGGCTAGCTCTTTTGGGCTTTTGGATTTTGGGCTCAAAATATTTTCTAGAGACATGAGCTATCCTCGGCCGCATCTTGTAAGCTTGCGGTCGAATGTCTGCCTATTTTTAAAAATATATAACCCAGAATTTATAGTAGCTAAATGGCGTCATTGTGACATTTGTAGTAGGTATAGACCGGATTAGGGGATTCCATGATTTAATAACTGATACCTGAAGTATGCTCCAAGTTTATCCTAGTCTTGATAACCATTTAAAAGTAGACAAACAGTTTTGACATAAGCAGTTGTAGTATAGTATGACCCAGACGCTTAAATTGCATAAATATTTTACCTTTCCTAAGCTTAAAGGGAGTTTTTTTTTTTTTTTTTATAGTCACGGACTTTAAAAATGTTTAATTATTAGGGGCTTCACATCCTTAATAAGCACGTCACAAGTTTAAACTTTTGATGTCAGATCATAATTATTTTTATAACTTAAGCAATTATTTTGCAAGTTTTTTTTTACGAAATTAAATCAAATTTGATATCAGATCAATTTCCTACCTACTGCTTGTGCAAATAAGAGGTTGATGTTGAAAATAATTAAGACAATGCTACACATTGTTCTAAAAGACAAACAGTTAAAAAACCAGATGAATCAAGTGTTGCACATCATACCTGCAATATCAACAGAAAGAAATCGCTCGGTAGCGAAACATCCACGGCCGCTAGTTGTAATTTATGTAAATAAATTCCATTAACCCTTACATAAGGATGAGTACCGACATCGCGGTATAAATCTGTAAACTTTCACCCACTGACAGCGCGCTTTATTAAAACTACGACCACAGAGCAAATAAATTAAATTTTAAAGCAGTAAGCCAAAATATGGCATGGACGCAAAGTTATCGAGCCAACATTGATTGCTGGGAATTATTGTTGTAGTTTTAAAAAATAAATTTACGGGAAGCTGAATTTATTTGTATTGTTTTCTTGTAACTTAAATTTTCTCAATTATGTTTTAAGTTAAATGGATATTATTAGCAAGAAATTACAAGTGTCAAAATCAGTGTTGCGATCGCTACATACCATTCTGCTAGCCAGGATATGGATCAAACAAAAATAGTATAGTCATGTAGTAAGTACAAAGAAATAAATACATTTATAGTTTTTAACAATACATACAAATATATTTAAATCATTCAAAAGGCTCTTTAAATTATGCACCCGCTGGCCTACCCCTTAACACGATTGCTTTCAAATTGCTTTAATACTTTCAAAACATCGTCACGAAAGCAAAATAGCTTTCAAACTAACCCCAGAAAAGCAACAGCGTTCAAATTATTGAAAAAATGTACAACTCATTATGTCATTGCTTTTGAGTTCTAATTGTCATCGCTATAGCTTTCAATTAAGGCGGTAGGCCTGCCGTTGTAGTTGGTGGTGATTTTTAAATGATTTTGACGACCGTCTTGGTGTAGTGGTTCGTGCCTCGGACTTCTAAACCAGGCGGTTGCGGGTTCGAATCCCGTAAGGGTCAAATGGTTGTGTGATGAGCACGAGCATTTGCACCTAAGTCATGGATGTTTATAAATGTATATAAGTATGACTATCCGTTATCCTAGTCACCATTTTTTTTTTTTTTTTTTTTTTTTTTTTTTAGCGTCAGGAAAATGCGGTGCATACCCCCTCGCCAGCGGGGATGGTAGAGGGGGTTATGTGGGGCTCCAACCCACTAAAAACCTGACGGTGTCCTCCGGTGCTGTTGTCGGTGCGAGTGCATGGGTTTCAGCCGACGCTATGCCACCACGCACTCGCTCCCAGCTGCGGCCCACGAATATGACAGGGCCCCGCCCGGCTTCGAGGAGGGGAGAGCAGCCCCCTCCTCGGTACAAGCAACGACGCGCGTCGTTATCCTAGTCACCATAGCACAAGCTGACGCTTAGTTTGGGGCTAGGTAATTGGTGTGTTTGTCGAAACAATTTATTTCTTTCGTTTCACTTTGCACTTTCCAGGTTTACCACCCTGGTATATACCAAGTTACACACGGCCGCACGTCAGCCTACCCCACTCTGACCTTGAGACCACCTCTATCCCTACGTAATAAAAGCTCTTTCTGTAGTTCGCATGGGTAACCTGACGTGCTTCCGACTGTTCATTACCGAATGAGTCTACTGTTACCCCTACTCTGGGGGTAATGAACCTCAATTTTCGGCATTATAAGTGCGCACGCGCAGGGCCGCACGAAATTGAATCGATAAGATTATTGTATAACCGCACTAGCCGCGGGCAGCAGATGCGGCGATACGACAAACTCGGCCGCGCTTTTTGCAACTTTTCGGTAAAGGTTTATGTAGGTTTTGAAGTTACACTCTTACACAATTGGGGCAAGGATCATGAGAAATTATTATGCATTCTGCCATTTTTTTTTCTATGTGACGAATTGAATAAGATCAGCTTAATTATAAACTACATAAAATAACATAAATATTGGACAATATAAGGCTGACTTTACTTTTTTTTTATTAGACAACATCACACATATTGCTCTGGACCCAAAGTAAGTTGCTAAAGCACTTCGTTGTGGGAACTAGAAACAAAAGTGGTAAGTAAGAACTTACAACCCTGAGGACAATATAGAAAATACGGTTTTTCTATAATGTTAATGATCCAACCGAGGAATCAAACCCGGGACTTTAGAGATGGTGTCGACAAGCATATAAAGCGGCGCCGTGCGAGCACAGAATAAATAAAAGTACCAAACCACGACCACAGAGATCAAATTATGGTTTATTCCGAAAAAAAGGAAGACCTAGAAGGTCATTCATGGATCAAGTGAAGTAAAAGTTGGGCATCATGTATTCATGTCGTATTTAGGAGATCTGCGCATGAGAATAGCGCATGATACCTAGAGGCATATTGTGGTAAGACCTTCATGGCAGCCTTCATTGACAATGGGAATCTTTAAATTAAAAATGGCGATGACGAAGGTCACGCAAGTGCAATAAAGTTAAATTCCGACAATATTGCAAATGAAAAAATGTCTCATAGTTATAATTCAATATTTTATAAAGAAACAAAAGACTTGATAGATACTGCTACTTTACTTTCTATAATTAATCAAATACCTAACCTTCACAATTAAGTTGGTGATACATACCTGCCTTAAAGCCATCTATCCTACTGATACCACTATACCTATCTTCATTCTGTCTCATACAAAAATTATGCGGTCGCAGGGGTAAAGAACATTTATTTAATTTCACGCATAAACCAAGGTTTGTAGTTTTAACGAACGGTGCCCCGCTGGCTCATGCATTTTAAATGCCATTTTAATTGAGGCACACAAATCAACATTGAGAGGAGGTGCAAAAAGTGGTTTTGTCAGTTGGTCCACATGACTCAAGAAATAACAGAAGCTGATTACCTATACTTAGAATAATTTGTGCGTAGGTATTTAGCCAAAATTTGTTTCCGAGACACAAAATTTTTGCCACTTCATAAACTAGAAAACACAGCAGTCCAGCAGACTCAGAAAATATTTGTTGGTTTTTTACGCATGTCATTCTATGACTAATAAATTGATATTTTTTTCAATAATATCCAATCTCGCCAAAAAGTAATTTTACCGTGAAATAGCAAGCTTCTAATTATAACACCACCCCATTTTAGACATTGGAATAATAAAAACTAATATGTTTACATAAAAAAATGCATTTAAATTTCAAGCGAGATAAATAATGTTTATTTAAAATAATGAACCGCAGTAATACGATTCGATGCGGTTTCATTCTCGGCCGAGGAGCCCAACCTTTGGTTGTAATTATAACGAGTCTGCCAAATTCAAAGAGATTTATTTTTTTAATAATTTATATTACATATTAGAAGCTCCTTTAGAAATCATGTATGGTTTAGATAAGTATTATTGTACTGTTTAATATATTTTAAAAACTCCACTACTTTTGTAAAACTAATAAGTACGAAAAACAATCGCTTTGTTAAATAATTACGGTATTCAGTATATTTGATATTCATTTTAGAAATTATTTCAATCAAATCGATGACGAATAAAGGCAGTTCATATGCAAATACTGAATGTATTACGCATTGTATGAAAGCACGATCAAATTTTATCTGTTCGTTGTGTAGCAAAATACGAATTATTATTTCTAGTACACATTCCTATGTTCCTACATTGGACATCTTTCTGTGTAAATTACTTAGTATTTTTTATCGTGTGCCTTAAAGATATAAATATTCTTGTATTATTATTCTAGAGGTAGTTCCAATGTGTAAGGTAGGGAAAATTCTTAGGGTCACATCTATTGAGTTCTGTAAAATCATTGCACAATATCCAGGCCCGAATTGTTACTGGCCCCTGATCATCTGAATTATGGCTAAAATCTGGTCTGTCATCGCGATTCTTGGAAATCTCGAAACGATATGAACATGATACCGTCAAAGTGTGCCGAAACATTCGACGCATCAGTAGTAATGCAACGCGACTTGTGCTTAACAAAAGTATCAGATCAAATTATTTTAAGAATTCGCCGATTTGGAATTCTTGTCCTGTGCTGGTAGGTGGCATTAAAATAGCAACCCCTTGCTTGTGAGGGTACTAATAATGAATTTGCCACCGCCATAACACTTCTGTAAATAGGTATGAGACAGCTAATTTGGAGTTAATGACAGATAGGTGACATGACATAGTGGAGACAAACATTTCAAATTAACCGTCTCATATTAATCAAGTGATTTAGCAATAACATAATCAATATTAGTACCTTGGATAGATATTTAGTAAAACTGAAAAATACCTACGTTGTGTAGCAATTTGATGACATATGGACATCTTAATTTTTTGAAATCTTAATTAGTTCGGCTTGATTGCAGGAAACTTACTGGTGTTGCTAAGTTTACCTTTGAAGTGAAGGTTGACCGTAAAAATTACGTCGCCTTGTTATAGACAAGGTGACGTAATTTTTACGTAATTTTTCAAAAATACGACAAACTCCATACAAAAAAACACTGAAGTTTGGTTAAGGAAAAAAATTTACTGTAACTTAAACCGGTACCAGTAGTGCAACAGACCCATGATTTAGTCAAATTCATTGTTGTTAACCACTTCACCGACATATCTTTTTAACCTTTCGACCGGCTAGCGAAGCGTTAACTCAAAAAGTAGGTTACAAAGGAAACTCTGGATAAAAGCCCACGCAAATTCGGAATATGCGCCGTACATAAGTATTACTGTGTTGAGTAAGCGACAGTTATTGGCGTCAGGTAATAACGGCGCCTGGAGGCTACATAATTGAATTTAAAACCAACCGATATTTTGAGGGATTGCATACGTTTTAATTGGCGTTTACACTACATTGCAGCATAAATTAATAATGATAACACGTAGAGTGAATTTTGTATTGTAAAATATTTATTTGCAATTTTTAGTAGCGCTTCAGATCAATCTCACCTATATGCTAGTAGACCTATAGCCTAATTTGAAAGCTATCGGAATTACGATTGCAATTCAAAGCTATGACCTATGAACTGTCAATTTCCTATTATTTTGAAAACTGTCATTGCTTCTCAAAAGTCAAAGTCAAAGTCAAAAATTCTTTATTCAATTTAGGACACAAAATGCCACTTATGACCGTCAAAATATCAATCAATTATGGCCCATATGGGGCAGAACATGTCTCCTTATCTTTTGGGCCCTACTAGCGCTTCGAGACAAGACACAGACAATCTGGCAAGTGCTGAGAAGAAACGCCGGAACAAACTCAGTCACCACTAGCTGCCACAAAAATAAAACAAATCAAAATAAACAGGTAGGTACATCAGTTTGGTGCAGGCTGGACTGTCCATACATTCTCGTCATTAAGATAGTCTTGAATTTTATAATACCCCTTCGACATTAGGGTAGTTTTGACATGTAACTTAAATTTATTAATAGGTAGTTCGATAACATTATGAGGTATTTTATTGAAAAATTTGACACAATTTCCCAAGAATGAATTAATTGTTTTGGCTAATCTGAAGTTTGGAATGACAAGTTTGTTTTTATTTCTTGTGTTAAACGAATGAACATCACTTTTTTTTATAACAAGATCTAAATTTTTGCGTACGTACATTATATTATCAAATATGTATTGAGAAGCGACAGTGAGGATGTTAATTTCTTTAAAGAATTCTCTCAGGGATTCGCGGGGACTAAGTTTGTAAATGGCACGAATGGCTCTTTTCTGTAAAATAAAGATGGTCAGATTGAAGACTTTATTGCTTTCCTGTACAACTATTTTACTTTGAAGCAATCGATATACGTGGTAGGTCTGCCGGTTTATAAATTAACAAACCGCTGTCAAACTACTATAAGACTATTATTGACATTTCAGATTGTAAAGTCAGCCTATTAGATCCCACTGCTGGGAAAAGGCCTCACCTCAACTATGAGAAGGAACGATCCATACTCCACCACGCGGATTGGTGGAGGGGTGTCTGTAAGGCAAGTGACAAACCTTATTGTCAGATGTTATCAAGCCGCCCTAGGGCCTCTGAATAGGCTTAACGACTAATACCAACAGATATTAGCCGGGACCAACTGCTTAACGTGCCTTCCGAAGCACGGAGATGCTTGTCATGGTCGTCACTTTAATGGTCGGAAGGTCACCCATCCAATCACGACCGCGCCGTGGGTTGCTTAACTTTTTCAGACTGGCCTTCAACCTATTACCAGTATGCTTATTAGGTGCTCTTACGAAAAATATTTCTTAAATACTACTGTATGGGACGTCCGGGAGACTTAAACAGGTGGGAGAGTTGACCCCTTGAAACTTGAACAATTTATATTAAAATGTGTTGCGTTAATCTAAAATCAACATCGATAATAATAAGTAGCTTAATAAAAAAGCACTTGAATTAAATTTAGAAGGATTGGTCAAGTCTCCCGGACGCCCCATACTAAGGCCCACTTTTACAAAACTCGTTGAATACGATTAACGCTAAACATGTTTAAAAATATCATCCCGTTTCTGTCAACGTCAATTGACTGACAAAGACAGAATGATGTTTTAAATATGTTTAGCGCTAATTGTATTTAACGAGTTTCGTAAAAGTGGGCACAAGTAGGTTTACTTATGTGTTTGTTAAAAACAAAAAACTTAACACACACAGCAACACCCGAAGAGGTTAAAGATTGATGCGGAATAAAAAATGCGTGACAGTGATACGCTAGGAAAGCTTACCAGTAAAAAGTTATTGCTATCACGAGTTTTTGGTTATCACTTAAAATAATTAACTATAAGTAGCATATCTCAAAGTGAGGTGGTTTTTCTTCCTAAGGTACTCGTATGACGCTACAGTGTACGGCGATCATGTTTTTATTGCTCAATCACAGAGGATCGCGGAGAGTAGATTCATATCCGCTCGTTTTATACTTAACACTGTCAGGCCTGTGTATCTTCCCGCGTAGGTAGCATAAACGTACCTACGCGCGGCGACCCCTTGGTAAGAGACTAAACAAGTTGGGTGTCGCTAGCCGGCAGCGACACGCTCCCGTGTTTTATTCACCGGCGGTGCGCGACACTGGGTTGCTGGTTGGACGAGCGTGAATAAAGTCCTAGAAAGGTGCGGTAGATGGCGTAAGTAGCTTCTTGTGGCAGTCAACCCTATGGCGTTGCGTGATATTACGTCACTGAATAGGTTTAGTGTATTATGAATATATATATTTTTTTATTTAATAGGCAGACATTTGGCCGCAATCTCACCTGATGGTAAGCGACGATGTGGCCGATGATGGGACATGTCTGTCTAGAAGCAGCCTATTCACTCTTTTCTTAAAGGAATCCAAATCGTAGTGTTTAGGGAACACTTTCGCCGGCAACAAATTCCACTCTCTAGCCGTACGCAAGAGGAACGAAGATTTAAAACATTTGGTGCGTATTAGTGGTATGTCAACGACAGAGTTATAAGAATGAAATTATCTTGCAATGTATTTCTGTACGTGTCTACACGAAAATGTGCTTGAGTCTGAGGCGAACTAAATTACACCATATCGTTGAGAACATTGAGTAGATATTTCTTTGAATTTCATTGCAAAGTCATACTTCTGTACGGAGTACCAGTACTTATTCTGTGACACTGTTTAATGGATCGGAAGGCTTCTGCCTCTTTTAATCCAATATCGTAGTAATAATAAACCAGTGCATAATATCTATTTAAGATATTGTAAGTGCTTCAAAATTGCAAATATGAAACTGGAATGAATAAAGAAATAACACTGTATGTGTTAATAAATATTAAAAACTATTGAAAAACGAAAGCGTCATCATTCAAGCTGAATTTATTCTGTACAGAATAACTACTTGGCCCACTGCTGTTGCAATACCGCTCGGGTAGAAGTCGCTGACGTCACGATATGACGTATTCAAAAGAGATCAAGAATTTCGCGGGGGTGGTTGGACTGCATGGTAGCTCAGTGGTAAGAGCGTTGTTTCGGTTAGCCAAAGGTCGTGGGTTCAAATCCTACCCGTATGCGAATACTTATACCACGTATATGGTCATCGATACCTATAATTAATTAAGATTTCTTAAAAAATATTAGATGCTCCATACTATTAATTCTGCTGCTCAATGACCATGTACTATGTTAGCCAAATTGTATTCTTTTCGCGATTTAGGTGATGCGTCCATAGTAAAAGTTATGATATTGATGGTTATATTCACCCCCTTCAGGAACTGTTTATGACTGTGGGACTAGTTAGACATGACCCCTTTTTCGGTCGCGTCGTCGCTTACCATCACATGAGATCGAGGCCAAACCAATCTAAAAAAGCTCCCTGTATATAACTTCCAAAATCTTGTCTTTAAAGTAAAAACGAAACTTATTTTTCTCTTTAAAATTCCTCTCGCGATTATCTAGATAGCACATGAGGACAGTCTTTACGGACATCCTCTGAACTCTAGGAGCGGCGGCGTTTGAAAAAACTTGGTTACCTCTGCTCTGCCAATGTCGCCCTTGCTACCTGGTAATACGGTCGTAGGCGAGATGCAGAAGATGTGTGCTTTTCTGGCGGAAGCGGCGCGGCCTAGCGCTGCGGTGTGGTCCAAGTAATAGACTGGAGAAACAAAAGCGTTTCCTTTTTTCCGAATGGTACATATGTTTATATATTTATTTCTACTCTCTGTACAAATGGCGGAGTTACTGTCAGAAGCATTATCTACCAGTCGACTATAGAAAGAAAACAGAGAGGATAACAGCGGTGCAAGAAAAGATTAAGAGAAGTTTTTTAAAAGTAGGACTGAATGAAAGTACTTATGAATCACGAGTAAAATATAAATGTTTTAGTTGTAATGTCAAAAAAGAAAAAATATATATCTGTCGGTTTTCGAGCTCTTAATTACTTTCTGGATAGTTATTTTGTAATACTTATCAGTCTTTCCGCCTTTGACTGACGTTATTTAATAGCGGCGTCATAGTACAATAGGTCACCGCATTAGAAGATGGAGAAATAGAAAAGTGTGGTCAGAAAAGAGGTCCTAAAGAGAGCAGCCCACTGCCAGTTTCTTGCAATAGGTTCTTTTTACTGACAGGTTTTTATAGCAGCGATATAGTAGAATAGTTCAATACACTTAGAATTTGGATTAGGCAGAAAAGTGTGGTCAGAAGATGTCCTTATTTATTTTGAGTTCTTTCTTTATCTTCTTTTATGCGGTCCATTGCCAGTTTCAAGCAATCTCTTTAGGTAGGGTTGACCTAAGTTCCACATGCTAAAAAAGATCAGGTCAGAAGATGTCCTTCTTTATTTTAAGCTTTTTTTTTATCTTAATTCAGCGGTCCACTGCCAGTTTCTTGCAATACTACCAGAGGCATGGTTGACGTATGTCCCACCCGCTAAAAGCTCCTAACTTGGCCAGCATGGTCACCACGCCGTCGCACGCGCCGCTCGGGAAGTGACGTCAAGGCGCGCCCGCCGCTATCTCGGCCGCTCTATTTATCTAGCTTTTCCGGTTGTAGGTCATCGAGCATTTACTTTTTTACACCAAGTCTTTACGGCGAGTCCGGCAACCGATATGGTGGTAATTGTAGTGGAAGGAAACGGTGGAGTGTGGAATCGAAATTCTCTGAATGACGATCGCCTTTACGATGTTAATGAGTACCAACGACTTTGAAAAGGAAAAAGGGTTGAGAATGTACGGAAGATTTACAGCACGGCATGGTTAAAACTGTGGCACCTTATGCAGTTGTAATAGTGCGGATTTTGCAACGTTGTTTTAATTAAATTCTGTGACACGAGAGTCTCTTTTGTGCTCGTAGAGTAAAACACACAGCCCACAGATGAAAACACATTAAAACGGGGACTAACGCGACGGATAGTAGGTAAAACGTTGTTTACCTTTAATTTGCCTTACTTTTCGCGGTCGAAAAGTAAGGCAAATTGTTTAATGTATTTTCATAATCATTTTTACAATTTAAGATTTTTTTTGCAAGTTTTTAAGAAAGAAAATGTTCATAAAATAAAATTATAAAATCCATTTATTTCAGACAAAGTCCATTCTTGCATTCATTTGACATTTAGATAAAATACATTAATATATATAAAATATAATACAATAATAATATCAATATAATACAATAATAAATTCATAATGAAACGCGAAAGTTTAAGAGTGATTAGCCCGCAGATGGTTTTAAAATACGCCAGTCAAAATTGGAATTTTTTAACCACTTTTACATAACCCCATTTAAAAAAAACCAAACGAATTATTTACACTTAGATAACAGCGCTGTCCGTACGATCTATTTTTTTGCTCAATTCAAAACAGGACACTTGTTACACAGAACACAGACAAAATAAAACCAAAGTGTTAAAGCTCGTTATCTGTCTAAAAATTACTTTCACTCGTCTGTAAATTGTTTATCCTGACGCGCCGGACGAAACGCCCTGCTTGATTAGCTTATCTGTCAATCTGACAGGAGTCAAATTGACAAGTCCATTCCAAGGCGCAAGGGCAGCCGTCATTAACGCCTTATAAATTACAAATATGGTTGCGAAAGTAGGTTGAAGTGAGAGGTATCAAGCCGAAAACTCATAATCAGGCGAATTTTGCAAACGGATACTAGTTAATATCACAGAATACTTGATATAATAAGGAATTATTTGATTGCTGCTCAGTCAAAGCAACTAAGGGTCAAGTTCACCAACACATGTTCAATTCTTAAATAGCCGTTATAATATTTTTTGACATATTTTGTGTGTTAGTTTTGTCAAATAAAGAGCCAATCTATGTTTACCGACTGTTTAAAAATTGGTGTACTCGGGTATAAGACTTAGACTTACATTGAATTCTTAGGTATTGAAATACTTTTTGGAAATAACAGAGATGTTCTTGCGGCTGTAAGAAAACGATCTCTGGTTGTGATTAGTAGCACCACTTCCAAATAATATATAATGCACTACATTGGTGGTGTCTTAGCTTAAAACAATATTGCATTTTCTTCTAACAAGCAGTAATGTTTTGAAATTGGGTAAGTGTAAAAGTATTTTCTTTTATAACTTAATATGATTCCAATAATTTGATTCACACACGTTCATTATCATGAACTTTACGAGTTAAATATTCCCTCAGCATTTAAAAGCAGCTTATGACGGGCGATGATGTAAGATCCACACCAAATTAAAGTGTGAGCATCACATTGCATCGCATTGCATGTAAAAATGCAGCGTTGACGAATTTACACGCAACATCCACTTTCGTATACCTACTCGTGTATCGGAGTCATCTCATTTATATTCGGGGTATTTACACGGGGCGATTTATCACAACGATCTGGTCAAGACTCAAGATGTAGTCAATGATATAAAGTCGACATTTGCAGATGCAATCTTTACAAGAAATAAGAGAAAGATTAAGCAGAGAAGGACCAAATAGGCGGCAGGCAATAGATTGCGCGGAACTGGGAAAAATTGTATTTTCTGGTGTCGCAGGCTATGATCCACTTGGGATCACTGAGCCAGCTATATAAGTAAGTACTTTACATCTTTTTACCCATTGTGTCGCTCAGCAGTTTTGTTCGAAGACTCTTTTTGGTATAATTTGATGTGAATAGATCGCTGATAAAATTACACATAGACTGGCGATTATTTTTGTTCATTTGATTTTGTTAGGTAGCTCCAGATCCGCGACGTTTTTTACAAATATTGAATATTTTTTTTAGTTTAGGAAGTTTTTCGCGAAATAGACTGACATGACTGAATTTCATTAAGGTAAACTGTACTGATAATTTAAAAATTCTTTACATCAACAACACCTTCTTCTTAAAAATATGTAAAAAATGTGAGACCCCTAAACAAATTTATAGATAAGTTAATATAGTTTATAAGGGGACCCTAATTTGTTTACCACACCAAATTGTTTCTATAGAAAAAGTTAATGCATTAAAGCAGAAGAACATGTCTTTAACTATAGGACAAAAAAAATACAAGAATCGTAACCGTATCGTAACGTGTAAACGCAAAGGTGCACTGAAATCGACGCGTGTCCGAACAAGTCCGCGAACACGAGCTGCGCAGGCGCAGAAGCACAACACAAGGCTGTTTTGCATGAATTTTAATGCGCCCGCCGATAGCGCTGAGCGATGGCCGCATCACAACAATATACGAGATTATTGTCGGCCCCGAGACAGATTTGTGCTGACAGCGGAAATTTTCGGAGACCATGATCGGCAGGTTGGAGTGAAGCTGTAACTATTGCCTCATAAATGGTCATGGATGGTGCGCATTGAATGTTACTGGAGTAGGGCTGTTTCCACCAGAGATATGTGATGATGCGTAGCGTACGTGTTGGCTATGAACCAATAGCATTGCTTCATTTACCTAGACTCGCTCAGCGCAGCTCCTGTGGAAATGGTTTGGCAGAGGGCTGGCCTAGTAAATGAAGATTTTATTGGTTCTTAAGAAACCCATCCCTTGCTCGCATTTTCGTACTTCTCTGGTGGAAAGGCAGCCTAAGCACAGAATAAATACGCATAAGGCCCGAATGCCAGCAAAGCTCAAGTAGAAATGTGTGTGTGTTCTTATTTTGTCACGCAACTCCGCTTCGGTTTTCTATAAACACAGAATATCTCGTGTCGTCTTGTGTTTTTAAAAACACTCCTCAGCTGTAGAAGGATTTTCTACTTTTATATTTTTTATAAAAAAAAACCAGCTCTAATTATAGCTGATTCTTTTTAATTTTATTTACGTTCATGTGTCTTTATCTGCTTATAATACGGATGTCAGACGCCTGCAGTCGTGTAAAAAAACCCTTAGGTATATTTTACTAGGTGATTTGACCAAGTTAAGACAATTTTTTAAAACAATAATATTATATAGAAATATAAATGTCAGTTGGACTAAATATTTTAACCATCATTAACATCCGTACGAAGTTTGTTAACCTACACATAGATAATCGCAGATTAGCACGTAATCAGCGGTCGACATAAACAATTCAATACACTCGACACACTGATTTCACTGATAAATTATCCGAGGAAAAGAGACGCCGATATCTAACCAGTACAAATTGGAAAAAGATAAGTTTATTTGTGCGTTTTCCGCTTTGAATCAACAAGAGAACGCTGCCTACTTTAACTGGAGTACTTAAGCAAGGAGTTTAGAACTGTATAGATTATAGAATAGAGTACAAATTAGCCAATTGTTTGAAAGTGTTAAGTGAAATTCTGCGTCGGATATATCGTTTAGTAATAAACGCAGCTAGAGCGCATGCGCGATCGTTGATAGTGCGTCGGCGACGTTGACATAAACCCTGTTGCACATAGTTCCGCATTTTGCGTGCATGTTCTACATAACTTGGTAATACATTGTAGCTTACTTTGTTTTTTTAAAGCACTTTATTATACCTATAAACAACCTAGCTTTGTAATTGCGTGATAAATTGAATATTATAAAAATATAACACTTCAAATGCACTTTTTGGAGATATGAAACGGATTCATCCAAGAACGAACCATAGTAACTTGGCATGTAGATAAGCGATCAGGTCTTATAACTGTAAATTTCTTTAAATACTTCAGAGATCATGTTGCCGAACACAATAGAAAAACATTTTTTATGAGACCGCCGGCTGTCTTCCCATTCTCATTGGAATAGTAAATACATATTTTTATCTATTAAAATATATAAAGTTGACTCAGGTCTTGTCATGTAGTTGCGCGCAATTTCTACTGTAATTTTATAATGCTTTGCAAAATGGCAAACACAAAACAACCTGATGGTAAATGATGATGAATACAGTCCAAAATAGGTCACGCCAACATAACTAAATTTATCTTTGACCGGGAACTTAAAGAAGAAGCAATCAAATATTTCAAACAATTTTTAATTAACCCCTCAACGCAACAATTTTTAACAAACTTTTAATATGAATACAACTGCAATCCCAATGTAGATACAAGTTTGGCTGAGAACTTTTTACTTCCCAACGGGGGAACCGCGGACGTAGGTTAAGATCAATTGATTTGGACGAAACAGTCCTAAATAGATTACCAGAAGATATAATTATTTTTATAACTTAAGCAATTATTTTGCAAGTTTTTACGAAATTAAATCAAATTTCGCTCACAAAAATTAATCGACTGTGTCATCCGGTGAGACTCGAGCCCACGTCCCTTCGCTATCCGGGCGAGTGCTCTTACCAACTGTGCTACGGAGGACGTTAGTCAGTCGACGAATTTTTGTAAGTGCTTGCTACGCCAGTGAGCCGGCGTTCGATTCCATCAATACTTGGGGAATGTATCCGCATGTATCCAATGGAAATATTTTTACAAATATTTAACCATCAGATAAGATGAAATCAGCTTAACTTATAATTATTTTTATAACTTTTGCAAGTTTTTACGAAATTACATCAAATTTCGCTCACAAAAGTTATTTGATAGTTTGGTGTGGGAGTGAAAAAAAAAATTATTTTGTATGTCCTCAGCTCAAAATTTTGTTTGATAATACTCAAAGTATACGCCCATGTCTATACGATAATCATCGTAGATAACTTCGAATGTCAACGTTGGCTTACTAGGTATTTTACTACAATGTAATTATTTTATTCGGTTGAGGCAAGATTACAGATAAAACTAGCATTTGTACACGTTTATCTAGATTTCAACATATTTATTTATTTACTGATTTAAATCAAACGGTTTTTCACTGTAATTATATTATTGTACATAAGAAGAGAAAGCTCTACATACGTCGCCCGTAATTCACATCTTAATAAGTTCCAGATATTTTATAGGAGACCTTAATTTAAAATATGTCTACTATCAAATCACAAAAATAGCACTAAGGCCCACTTGCCCACGTCTGGATTAGCTAATATGGATTTTTTAAGGCCTATTATAATTATTTTTATAACTTAAGCAATTATTTTGCAAGTTTTTACGAAATTTAATTAAATTTCGCTCACAAAAATTAATCGACTTTGTCATCCGGTGAGACTCGAACCCACTTCCATTTGCTATCCGGCCGAATACTCTTACCAACTGATCCGTATCCGATGGAAATATTTTTACATGAGAGTACATTCCCCAAGTATTGATGAAATCGAACTCCGGCTCACTGGCGTAACAAGTACTTACAAAAATTCGTCAACTGACGAACGTCCCCTGTAGCTCAGTTGGTAAGAGCATTCGCCCGGATAGCGAAGGGACGTGGGTTCGAGTCCGACTGGATGATACAGTCGATTAATTTTTGTGAGCGAATTTTAATATAATTTAAGGCCTATTATCTGAGTTGAAAGCCAACCTGCGCCAGTCCGGTTTAGCTAATCCGGACTGGGGCAAGTGGGATTTCAACTCAGATAAAGTCCTTGAAAAAGTCCGGACTAGCCTTATCCGGACGTGCGTAAGTGGCCCTTAGAATGTTTATATAAGTTTAAATAAGAAACCAAAAATTCGCACAAGGGTGGGATTTGAACTTACGACCTTTGGCTAACCAGGCCAACGCTCTTACTAACTGAGCTACCGTGCAGTCCATCCGTGCATATATAAATAGTCCTGATCTCTCTACGGTCATGTCGGACTGCCGTCTCACCGAATTATGAGAGTGAAGGAACAGAGAGTGTTCCTGTGTATTGTGCACTATAATATGTCCTGCGCAGTTGGCTAATCTCTGTTGAGATAGGCCGCCGTAGTCGAAATCGGGTAGGAGGACATCATCATATAAGAAAGAACACCGCTGAAAACCAGCTTCGTGGTATGCTCCCGAGCTGCCACGAATTATGCTGAGCGGATGCCTTTTCGGTGGATCATTTTGTTGCTTTTTATTTATTATTTGTTATGTAAGGGTTTTATTTTGTTTGCCGAATAAACTATTTTTCTTTCTTTCTGTTAGTGTTAAAAATATTTAAAAAAACTTTAGAATGTTGTTGGAAATCAAAATTTAACATTCAAGAAGACGGCGTGTCCTGGAAATATAAATATTGGTCTTAGACACCTTAACTCATCGCTCAATCGCCCATCGCGGTCGTCAAATCCGCTTTTGTGAAACCGGCCAGGCTTAACCCGCGATTTATAGCCGATTATCACAGATTAAGATTTAACACTATCATCACTCAGATGATAGACGCTGATTGCTGTTGCGCTATGGTTTAAACTTCACCCCAGTTTAAGCTGAGCTTGCGTAGTGAATGCAGTCTAGGTGTGTAAGGTCCAACTGATGATGGTAATGTTTAACTAGATTCTTAATAAGTAAGTAAGAACGATTTGAGAGTTTTGAGTAAGAATCTGCTAGAATGAAATAAAGTCTTAATTTATTTTGCACTTAGGCTTGTGACTCAGACACTTGATGAGCGAATTGAGTAGAGAGAGAGAGGAGAGAGAGGGAAAACTTAACTAATGAACTACTTTCATTTATCTGATTTGCTTGTTGGTTTATTCAATATTTATTTTTGAGATTTATATATTTATTTAGGGACCTAATTCCCAAATTCTATGGATCAGTTGCACATAAGTAAATTGCTTCTTATTGCTATTGCTTAAAATAGATTTTAAGTAGCACTTACATTCGGGACTGGGATGCTAATTCGACAGCATCGCTCTTTGTGGGGGGGATAAATATATTTTATACATATATGGTTGGCGCCGTCTTGGAGAGGCCTATGTCCAGCAGTGGACTGCAATAGGCTGATATGAATGAATGGTTGCTATAGTTAGTCGGTGCATCTGGGCCTATATTGTGTCAGTTTTTCATTGTCTAGCGGGCTGTCATGCTGGCATGAGTAACAAGGACGGCTACAGCCGAATATATGGTCATCGTCATTCAGAGTAGCACAGAAAAGAGACAGATTTTACGGATTTCGTTCGAAAATCAAGCGTCATCTGTTTTCAATATTCATACTTGCTCCGTCTCACTCATTATTTTACCTCACTAGAAATTGCTTAGGCTTCTTGACACGCGGGATCCAGAGGGGTCCTTCCATCAGATATTTGCATGAAAATTCGTGATTCCACATAAATTAATAAAGGGATGACTTAGAGGAGCTTCAAAAAAGTATTTCTCAAGACAAAAGCCTGCTGATGAAGATAAGAGATATTCTCGAACCTTAAAAGAAAGTGTCAAGGCACCTAACAAATAAATTCAATAAACATACTACTAAACAATAGATAAGCCGAGATCGTACTTCGTAGACTAGTCAATAGCAGGCTGTATTTTATTTTTACTACTTAAAACCAAATATTTAATAAAACCTCATAATTATTACCCAGTGAACTTTGATCGTGTAATGATAAAATATAAGCATACATTTTAACATAAATTTAATAAAACGCCACATTTATAGTAGACTGTAGTTTCTATCATATTCAAACGACACCCATAAATAAATAGTACAAAGAAACAAAATCGACCGTTAGCACCTTGCAGAACTTAAGTTTAAAAAACACGTCTAACGGAGTTCAGCTTTCATAACATCTTCGCGCACCTGTGTCGCCACATGTCACCAAACAGGCGACTCCTGCGCACACGCATACAAAATACCTAGCCACACACACTCATTATGGAAACCTAAGCGAAAAACTATCGAATCGCGAAAATTTCATACCCATACCTGCTTGTGATCGAGCTGTATTGCGATATTTGACCACATATGACCACCGTATTTGGTAACTTGTTTTTACCTTGCATCTGTCTCTATCGAACTTACAGTTGTGTATGGCTGTCTCTGTTTAATGACGTCAGGTAACAGTAGTTGCGGGGCGAGTACTAGACAGATAATATCAGATTAATTCTCACTTTGTTCCGAGGTATTAAGATTAATGTCAATCAGTACGTAACAATATAATTATACTGAGGCGTATAGAGTTGTAACTTTGTCTTTTGTATTATCGAGACAGATAGGTTCCTAATCCGATAAAACTTTAAGGCGCAAGTTAATTGAAGTCGAAGCGATCAGTATAAATTCATTGGAATGGTATATAATCTAGTAAAACCAACATATTTTACTTGAAAACGCTCGCACTTTAGATAATTCTACTTTCGACCAACTTTCGACAGTTTCATATCGATGATCAAATGTTTACCTACCTAATCCAAAAATTCCTAATGATATAATAGCGAATGGCTATAAAGGAACGAAAAGCGCATGCTAACTCAGTTTTAACCAAACAGCATCATGCGTCATTTTACAAATACTAGCTTACCATAAAATTTACAATAAGCAAAATATAAAATATAACAGCCCTACATGACCTGACGACACATACCTATAACATCTACATACGACAAGCAATCCTTCAGTCGCGTGTCGCCTGAATTAGTGTTGTGCCTCGCGTGGCGGTAGCTGTCGATACATTATATCGATATTTATCGGCGTGACGCCGCGACTTACGGCGGCGATCGACTGATAACCGGCCAATTTGTTAGCGTCCGCGAAGAGGGTTCCCGCGATAAAACTTAAATTTTTTATTTGCTCCTCCGCGATAATGTGATTGGAAGCGATAATAACCGGGTGAATTCTTTACGAGCATGCATTAACAAGTGAGCTGGTTTCGCGGTGATTTAGGAGGCTTTCGCTGAGAATTTTGTCGCTTAATTATTAAGTTGGAAGTGGAAATAACAGGTGTTGCAGATAATTAATCTTTTCGAGACAAGTGGATCTAATCTATGAATGCAGTAAGATCATTTGTTTTAAAATACACAGCAGGCCAATCTGTGTGAAGTTTAATGTGTACTTTTTATTGAAGACAAAAGAAATAAGGTTGCCTGAATTGTTAAATTTTTAAAAGTAAGAACTGCACTAAACCTAATAAAAGCTGTTTTTGGACCGGTGTCATTCTAATGCTATTTTGAGATGGCGTGAACATGCAAAACGAAAATAATTGGTACTTAAAGAGTTACCTACCTAGTTTTAGCATATTTCAAAGAAAATAAATATTCAAACCACATTCACCACCTTACACAGCGTCATCAGGGTCTAATGTCTGCCTATTAATTGAAACACATCAGAAAAACCTATCGATAGACTTTTCTATCGATAGACTCATCTATCCCGTCACTAAGAGACGCTCGTTAACTGCGATGTGTCGACGTTTGTCCGTCAGTGCGCCTGCATTTTTTGCGGCACGCATTTCACTCCGCCATAAATTGAATGCTAGAAATAGACAGAAATAGAAAAGGGAGGAATAGGTAATAATGGAACTGTATAATATACTGGCGGTTGCCCGCGACTTCGTCCGCGCCGCGCAAATGTCTTTCCCATACAAACTTCCACTCCCCTTTATATTAATCCTTTAGGTAGAGGTTGAATGTTCAAAAATCTTCAGGATTTTTACATCATTCTTTATTTTTTCACCAAATAGCTAAATACAACTTTTTTACCCCTTTAAGAAATCTACTCTATGAAAGAAAGTATCTATGGTGCAAAATGTTAAGTGACTAATCCCAGTAGTTTGGGTTGTGCGATGATTAAGTCGGTCAATAAGTCAATTTTCATGTTAGGAGTTCCGTAGGCCCGACAAGGTTCTTTTATAATTTTGTCATGTCCGTCTGTCTGTCCGAGGTTTTGATAAGAGACTGTTTGTACTAGAAAGCTACTATATATAAGTAGGTATACCAATTAAACTCCCTATTTACGTTATACTAAACTAAGGTAGATCCATCACCACCACCAATCACTCTTTATCTATTAGGAAGGTATCACGATATTGACAAATTCAAACTACACAAAATGAATTTCGACAATAAACGTTGGAATTCGCACAACTTATTTAAAAAGAGCTGTAGTTATCAAGCTTAAAGTGCATTATCTTTTGAGAGGGTGCTATAAACAAATTAGCTTCGTTTCAAAGTGATAACAGGGTGATAACACTCAGATTAATTGTCGTGATGCATCTCGGTGCAAGTGATGAACCGGCCTCGGTGGCTGGGTAGGGCTGACAGTTTAGTTTTTTTACTGTGTCAGCCTGACAGTAAAAACCTAACTAATTGTAAAAGAAAGCTGAGTAGTAGTACGCGCTATTCGAAAAACGGTATTATGTTCCTCTTTAGGGGCACGATTCTCATGCAGTGGAGAAAAGTTCGCATTCGTAAAAATGTATGCATATTTACGAATGTGAACTTTTCTCCACTGCATGAGAATCGTGGCCCAGGTCGATCAAAAATTGCGATTTCGTAAGCAAACTGGAAACTACTAAAATTGCAATTACTAATATAATTTTTATTTATTAATTACCATTTTGTAAGCTCATTTTAGAATCAAATCAAGAGCAGGACATTTTAATATTGACAAAAAATACTTGTCTAAAAAATTCTTATGCCTGCCTAGTCATAAAAATACGATTTAAAAGTGTTTGTTTAAATAAATCATTTTCACGCAAATGTTGTACTATTCATCATACTTTTATTTTACTACGTTTATTGCCGTATCGAGTGTTACCACTGCACAACTTATTTCTTTTCGGACAGCCCTGAGAGTGACCGTTATGTCAACACGCGGCGTTACATTTTGCGAGAAATATGTAAATTTAATGATATTAATAAAACCACTTCTTAGAACCTTGGAGATGAGCCCCATAATTTTCGGCGCGCATCTACGCTTCCCGGTACTACTCGTAACTGTAAGGTATTAATGGTGAAAAAGTGATTATATTAAATACTTGACATACATTTTCGCTCATATCGCACGGTGACATGTACATTATTATGTCCGAAGAGTATCATCAAACCTTTATAAAAATCATAATCACGCGAAACTAATCTTAAAGACTATGTATATCACATGGACCTCAAGTAACTACGGGTTCTGTTAAGCTAGAAGCTACCATTTGGGAATTGGACCCTGATAAGTTTTCATCATCAGAACAGCTCAACAGTACCGTACTGGGCATAGTCTTAAACTTAAGCTTTTCTATAAATCTATAAAGATACTAGAATATTGATGTAAACAAACATCAAACTAATCAAAGCTCTTTGATGGCTTTTATTCAAATAAAATAGGGTTTCCTTTTTCTTTCCTAGAATCACTTCTTTGTCTGTCAGTTTGTCAAGACCATTTTTGTTCTAAATAACCATATATCAGCCTATTGCAGTCCACTGCTGGACATGAGCCTCTCCTAGACGGCGCTAACTTTCACGGTCCTTCGCTTCTCGCATCCAGCCACAACCGGCCACCTTCCTCAGGTCATCGGTCCATCTAGCAGGGGGGCGTCCAACACTACGTTTCCCGAGACGTGGTTTCCATTCGAGAACCTTCCTACTCCAACACCCGTCGGTTCTGCGACAGACATGACCAGCCCACTGCCACTTCAGCTTACTGTACCTCTCAACGATATCTATAACCTTCGTCTTTTGGCGGATGATCTCGGTTCGGATTCTATCCCTTAGCGAGATCCCCAGCATAGACCGTTCCATAGCTCGCTGGGCGACATGCAGTCGGTGTATAAATAACCATAGTCTTACTTAATCGTCATCTCTCTAGTTTGCTTACAATTACAACAATCCATATTCCAGCAGGAGTATTACGCCTACCTACAGCTATAGCTTTGAAGATGGGTTTTAAACGACGACGTCTCATTGCTTCCACGCGTCAGTTCGAAAGCCATTTTGAAAGCCGTCGGGCAAGGCGTTCTTCAGATCCCAGCTTGACCAAACATACCATGATTAATTGCATTAGCTCTACCTACACACATACTTATGCTGTGTACAGTCTGCAGCACGTCAGGTTACCTAGGTGAGTGTAAACTACAAGAACAGCGTTTATTGCGTAGGGAATAGAGGCAATCTCAAGGTTAAATTGGGGTTCTTAACGTGCGGCCGTGTGTACTTCAAAAAGATCCGCTATTTATCTTAACACATTTCTGACATATAATGAAGTTACGAGTAATTTGGTGGCCATCTAGACAGACAGTGGAATCGCATTAATGTCCTAGGATAAGTAGAAAATAATGAGTCGACGCGTGAAGATTACTACCGTGGTACAAGCGATAAACACTTACATCGTTATCTCTATTATTATCTTAACCCTGTAACAACCGACACTCGATCACAATTGATCAAAACAATTATATTATAATCCAATCAAAATAAAATATCGGAATATTGATGCATGCATGACAGTGTGTTTAAGTTTAAAAGTAAAAAATACTGGTAACAAGCGACAACGCCCGTTTTTATATAAACAAGCAAACTATAATTCGTCTCATGAGTCTCATAAATACTTATTTATGCTTTGACAATGGAAAGCATCTTATAGTTTTTTCAATATAAATACGCTTAATTTATATCATATAATCTTATCAAAACAAATACTTGAAGCAGAAATAGTAATATTTTGTTATTGTAATATTTTAGAAAAAATAAATACAACTAAGTACCGCAATGAAAAGACGCGATAGCCCAGCGAAGAAAACTACACTACTCCGCATAAGTTAGATTCCCGGCCTGTATCACTGAATAGTACAAAACCTAAGTTACTATATTTCAAAGATATCGCTACCTAACGGTGAAGGAAAACAATAAAGAGGAAGTAATAAGGTATGATGGGACTGACATACGTATGTCCCTATAAATAAATAGATTTAAAAAAGAGGAAGGAGGATGTTTGTAGTGTGTCTAAATAGAATAAATAGAAATTAAATCAAATTTCACTTACAAAAAATAATCGACTGGTCATCCGTAGCTTAGTTGGTAAGAGCACTCGCCCGGATAGCGAAGGGACGTAGGTTCGAGTCCCACCGGATGACACAGTCGATTAATTTTTGTAAGTGAAATTTGATTTAATTTCGTAAAAACTTGTAAAATAATTGCTTAAGTTAGAAAAATATAATAAGAATAAATAGAGCAGGCAATGGCAAACTAATCTATCAGAATTGCCAAGAAAGTCATGAGGTATACGTCTACGGAAATTGTACTAACACTGCTCAAAGATTGCGAGACCTACCATATCACTGTGACCTACCTATAAATCAAAGCTCCTACGAAACTTCTAATAAGGTATTTGCTGATTCTGCGTTCTACAGTGCATGACTGAAGATGGTCCGTATGAATGTTACGTTTTCCACACACGCAGAAATTCGCGTGATCCACATATTTATTCAACATCGCGTTTGTGCTCACCGCTGATGCGACACTAAACAGCCGCGCACCGTATCAATTACTGAACTGTTTTCAATTTTTAATTAGACAAAGACACCGCTCAGCAGGTGTCTGTTACTCATACGAAGAGTACTTCGAGTTTGCAAAACAGCTATGTGTCTAAATTTTCATGAGCCGTCTAATTTGTTTGTTTTTTAAGTCGTAAAGTGAGCGCGATTTGGGAGTGGTTAATGAGCATCGTAGGGATTGGTTCATTTTGAAGCTGCAAGTGAGTGATTTTAGTTCTCATTTGTTGGCATATGATGACTGATATAGTACGAGTAATAATGAAGTCTATGACAGCACATTTACTCAACTGCCCATAGCAGCCTATCTTATATTTTTTTTAATTATACTCGTACTACACATACAGCGGGTAATCGATTGACAAATCCCATGACCCAATAATTCCATGGGTATCCATGAAAGCGAGTTCACGCAAGTCTCTACAATCAGAACAAATATTATAATAATAAATTGTTCTGACGATCATACCAATTACCCATCCCCAAACTAAGCGTGTGCTTGTTATGGCGACTAAGATAACAGATACCTAGACATACTTGTATCAACATCCATGACTTGGGTACAAATGCTCGTGCAACACACAAACATTGCCCCTTGCGGGATTTGAACCCGCAACTGCTGGCTTTGTAGTCCGGAGCGCGAACCACTACACCAGGTAGTCGTCATGGTTGTTGTTGGTATGTCATCATCATATCAGCCTATTGCAGTCCACTGCTGGACATAGGCCTCTCCAAGACGGCGCCAACTTTCACGGTCCTCCGCTTCTCGCATCCAGCCACCACCGGCCACCTTCCTCAGGTCATCGGTCCACCTAGCAGGGGGGCGTCCAACACTACGTTTCCCGAGACGTGGTCTCGTGGTGTTGGTATGTGAATGGTTTTAATTGTATATGTGAAAGCATTCAGTAAAACAAACGAATTTAGCCTGGCAAACCCCACAAGACCCGCGGGGCGGGTTGATCACAATTAATTTTCTATTATGTCAGGAAACAAGATACGGGAAGGTTTAAACGTACTCACACGTTGCAATCGTTGTTGCAACAAACAATTATTGTATACATTTCTTATCATAAACTCTTCAACCACCTCTATAACCTGATGATACATCAGTACTTGCAGAATATGCACAGTGGTCTTAGAATGCGTAGAAAAACGGACCAAAAGTGTCCTGGGGAGTATTAATTTATTCCCGCTATGGCCAAAGGTGGAAACTCCCATTTACCACCCTTTTATGGGTATGCTATCGAGGAGGATTTTTTGTCTGGACAATTGTCACCGTGAGAAGCTCTAGCAGTAGAGGAATGACAATTTTTAAACGGTAAGTTAGAAGTATTTCAGGTCCTGTATACTTTTCACTATCTTTCTTAACTTAAGAAAGGTCATAGATAGATAACTTCAATTTTAAACGGTAATTAAGGTCCTGTATACTTAAAACTACCTTTTTTAAAGGTGAGGTCATAGATATTTTAAAATCGTCAGTTTCATGCGAAATAAGTAGAGTAACAGAATTGCCGTACTCTAAGGTTTATACTAAAACGTAACGTTTTTTGTATTCTACCTTAAATCAATCATACCTACTGTCAATTACAGTGTAAAAAGAAGTAGATGTGTCATAAGCGCGCGGAAATTGTCGATAAAACTTCAAATCTTTTATCATCGTTTGTTTTAATTACTAATGGATAACTAACTATCATTTAAAGTGTCAGTTGAAAGGTTTCCTATTAAAAATTTGGGTTTCGTAAGGCAAAGAATATCCCCGAATAAATCTGAGTATTGTACCTACGCAATAACGTATTCAATAACGGAAGCAACACGCGCCTAATGAACTAAAAACATTTTGAACGAATAAAATACCAAAACACTTCACACTTAGCTAAATGGAAATCTTGCTTTATAATCTTGAAAATACTACTTTTAAAGCATCTTTTTTAGATTATTTATCGATTCATACCCATTAGTCGCCTCTGGTGGCCTTTGACGATCGATAGCGGGTAGTTTTTTAAAAACTTCCATGCCAGGGAGATATTTGCCACCTGCACCGCCCTGGGGTCAATATATGCGCACGCGCTTATATGACGAATTAGAATTTTGAACAGGGTTATTCTATTAACCGTTGAAAGCCCGATAAACACGGTTAAACATTCACGAATCATATGTTCAGACACTATAGAAAATTAATTGTTATCAACCCGCGGGTTTTATGGGGTTTGACAGGTTAAGTGGATAGCAATTAGTTTATAATTCTTGATCCAGGCTGCATATTGATTTTACGCGAAGCAAAAACCCCCCTAGGTGAATAAACAGTAACGCATCATCGGGTTTAATATCAGAGCTCATAATAATCAGAAAGATGAATAGGACTTTTCAGACCTTATTATAGTTACTTAATAAGTTTATAATTCTTGATTCAGGCTGCATATTGATTTTACGCGATGAATACCCCCCTAGGTGAATAAACAGTAACGCAACATCGGGTCTAATCTCAGAGCTAATGATCAGAAAGATGAATAGGATTTTTCTGACCTTACTCGTACATAACTATTTTCTTTCATTACAACCGAGTCAACAGGATATTTAACAGTTAATCTAAAAATCCAAAATAGATTATTTAAAAAAATTAATCTCAACTTTTTTCTGTTTTGGTATTAATAATTTTAAAATGGGTAATGATTTTATTCATTTGCATTTTATTTGATATTATAATCAATCGGATACTGATAAAATCTGTAATAAAACGTTTTTGACCTACTTTTTCTATCTACACCAAGTTTTTTTTGATATACCTAAATTCTCATTTTTCAATGAACTTTTTGCAAGTGTTCCAACTTATTTAAGCGGTTTTACACTGCTAATGACATTAGACAGGTGTTTAAACAGTCGCTTTCTACAATGTTGCAGCGAAGAAGGTTAATCGGCGCTTTATGTTAAGCGACTATTTTAATTCTTCATCTGCATTAGTGTATGGGAAGCTAACTGTTACAGGAACATTCAAAGCAATGAGTCATTGGGCTTTGTGGAGCGTTGGGAAATAAATAAAAAGAATTAATGATTCACTGACTGAGAAATCAATGTACAGCCCAAATTATTTAGTACGATTAGAAACTTGAAATTTTGCACCAAGCTTCCTTTTATAGTGAAGTTGAGCACTAAAAAGGGATTCTTGGAAATTCGCCTTTTAAGGGTGTATAAAAACTAGGGTAAGCTTGAATGTAACTCTTTTGAAGCTAAATCGATAAAAAATGTTTTTACAAAATAAGAATTACGTACTTGAGGATTTTTGAAAATTCAACCTTAAAGGAAAGGGAAAAAGATCATGATGATGAATAACTAATGAAATTTCAATAAATATTTTATTTTACTCGGAAGGACGGCACAACTGTGTTGTAACTCTTAAATAGTAACGAAATTTGAAATAATAACAGTTCATGCTACCTATCGTTATTCAGCTTCTATGCTTTTTAATAAAATATCGATAAGTTACCGGTATTTTTTCTGTTGAATTAAAGACACGGCTATTCATACAAACAAATATTAGCACTAACGGTCGTAAACAACTTAGTCGCATCGCAACTAAAAATACTAATTTGTAGTACGTGACACTAATAAGGAATACCGGCCAAGTGCGAGTCGGACTCGCGCACTGAGGGTTCAGCAAAAGGTTTTTCTCTAAATGTATATTATAAGACCTTGTTTCTTGCCAAATTCTGACAAACTATCATCCCAGTTTTACGGATAGTAGCCTACAAATTTAAAAGAAAACTCTTATCGATTAACAGCAACAATTACAGCAGAGAACAAATTAAAAAAGCAATCTTAAAACAATATTAAAATTAAAAAAATGTATTTTTCAATTTTATGTTTTTTGCAAGGCAAAAAGCAAGTATTTATACCTCATAATTTGGTTGCGTTGACTTAGAAGCTTGATTGAAGCTAGGACCCCTGGAACTAAAACCTCCAAGGTTCTGGAACCTTCTCCTTTCTTCTTTCAGACCTAAGTGATCTGATGATTGATTTCAATTCTTTGATACCTCCACGAGATTCTAAATAAAAAAAGAGAGACAAATATACGGACGAAAGATGAAGACATGATCGTAGACGAAGGGATCAATTTTTTTCGTTTTAAGGTCAGAACCCTAAAAAAGTGTAAGACAAAATACGAAGTGAGGTGAAAAAAAAATTGAACAAACATCTTGAGCGAATGCATATTTATATTTATATTCTCCGTTGCAAACGCGTTTCATTTAGCGGAAGCTATTTATAAAATACCTTATTAGTTACACCTTGTTTTTAAGACATTATGATTAGGTGTTCAGAGGTAAAAAAACTGAAGGCTTTAATTATCGTTAGTCTATTAATGCAGTAAAGATATGGATTCGACAACTCATTTGTCTTGATAAACGGACCTAAAATAAAGTCAACAACGAAATCCAAAAATAATGAAACAAATGTATTATTGCTGAATATCGTTTTTGATGTATTTGTAACATAAATCAGTCAATAATAATAATAATGTCCTCCTAGCCGATTTCGACTACGGCGGCCTCTCTCAACAGAGATTAGCCAACTGCGCGGGACATATTATAGTGCACAAGTGTGTGCGCAATACACAGGTGCACTCTGTTCCTTCAGTCTCATAATTCGGTGAGACGGCAGTCCGACATGACCGTAGAGAGATCAGGCGCAGGACCAACGGCTTAACGTGCTTTCCGAGGCACGGGGGTATTAACACCACCAACTTCCTGACTTCGGAGCTGTGTCTGAGTAATTTCAAGACAGAAAAACCCAAACACTTTCGGCCCGACCCGGGATTCGAACCCGAGACCTCGCTGATAGTACCCAGCGTGCTGACAAGTAATATAGTACAAGTAATTATTATACATCACAAAGGAGAAACACCTAACATCGATCATAATCTCTTTGGTAGGTGTCTAAGTATTCGCAGAGGAAATGCGTTACGCATACCTGGTGCCCTGGAGATGGCATTGGGTTATGTGGAACTCCTTGGTAAATGGCCAAGTATACCTACTAAAACATCCGCGTGGTTCCTCAGTCCGCTTATCGGGACGACACGAAGGATCGCTGTTAGCATGCACTTCGTCGTCCCTGCGGTTGGTCGTACCTCCCAGTACGGGTATAGCACCCGGCGGAACCCTTGTATCTAATGTGGCATCCGTACCGTCTTGTGGACTCGTGCGATGTGACGGAAGAGGATCTCCACCCCCATAAAAAAGGTGTCTTAGTATTTTAATACATAAATAATAGTAATAATGTCCTCCTAGCCGAATTTCGACTACGGCGGCCTATCTCAACAGAGATTAGCCAACTGCGCGGGACATATTATAGTGCACAAGTGAGTGCGCAATACACAGGTGCACTCTTTGTTCCTTCACTCTCATAATTCGGTGAGACGGCAGTCCGACATGACCGTAGAGAGATCAGGCGCAGGACCAACGGCTTAACGTTTAATACATAATAGTATAGTAATAAATGAGTATAATACATGCTGGAGGATCACCGTAGAGAACAGTCAAACTATAAGTACTGAGGCGACACCAGCTAACTAAAAATAACTGTCTTAAACGCATCAACGCCACTTTTACAAACATTTTGATTACCTACTCTCATTTTTAATGTCGCCCGCATAATAATTGGAGAGCAGAGTCAAAATGAAAGAAAATTATCAGCGATCCGTCACCCGCACTTTAATAGTTTTATAACGCGCTACCCGAGGCCTTACTCTGGTAGAAGACGCCCGTAGTTTCAACTGTAGCCGTCCCTATCATTTCCGCCAGAATAACAACGAGAACGAGCGAGATGGCTAGACTCAAAATACGGAGATCGTCAACCGGAGTAGGGTCCCTGCGCAGGAGTGCGCTCAAATTATCACGCATTAATCAGCAGTGGACCCGCTGAAGGGGACGTGGTAACTACGCTAGACTTGTCGTTGGTGACGATGACGGAAAGACCTGTATCGTGATAGGTGCCGGTAGCCTTAAGATTGATTTGACGGAATTTAAGAGACATTAAAATGAGCGTTGCAAGTTTTTACTAAAATATATTTTACTCAATAATTCATTAACCGTCTTCAGGACTCGAACTTACGATCCTTCGCTGTTTCGGCGAATGCTTTTACCGACTGAGCTACCAAGGCAAGGTCGTTACGTTACTTAGCTACTTCTTAGTTACTTGACGATTTTTTGTAAGTGCTTGCCACGCCGTTTCTGATTTCTATAACACGCGTGTTTTAGCACCTTTGTAATCAAATTCAAGTAAAATTAACAGTCCAATAGTAATTTATATAGGTACGAACATAATTTGAATAACTTTTTTTTAAACTTAACCAAAATAATCCCGCTGACAATTATGTACCTATACCCTAGTGTTGTATCTCAACTTCAACAAAAAAACCCATAGGTTATACGATTACCCGACATAGTATTCTGACCTAGCGGCGCCGGTGTACAGTATCTAAAATCTACGAACATTTTAGCCGGCGCGGGCGCACAGTTAATGGCTAATAATGACCGCGATAATAATTAAATTGCCCGCTTTTTAGTCCGCCATAAATCACGGGAATTAGCTCAGCCACTAATAGGGTTGCCACTGATAAGTTTAAGATCCAGAAAAAGAGTTTTCAGAAATAGAGGTTTTATAAATAAATAATTGTTTCAACAAACAAAACCAATTACCTAGCCCCAAACTAAGCGTGAGCTTGTGCTATGGTGACTAGGATTTATTACCAAAATCAACTTACAATTACCCTCTCTTTTTTTTCTCCTATTTTCTATGGTAATATTAAATACTCCGGACTTGTTCAAGGATATCTGAGTTGAAAGCCTACTTGCACAACTCTGGATTAGCTAATCCGTAAGGTCCAATTGCGCCTGTCTGTATTAGGTAATCCGGACGTGCGCAAGCAAGCCTTATTGTAATACCTAGTAATTTAAAAAATCATTTAACTTTTTCTACTTGGATTTTTGAATACCTGCGTGAATGTTGATTAATTTTGATTCAATTATCAACACATTATGTATCTACATATTTCATTTTATCGCATTCCGTACCTTCTGGAAGATTTTATTTTAAAATATAACTTTCTGAGAATTGATTTCAGCTACTCAACTAACTAACTTTCACATTTTACAACATAATAAATGAGAATAACGAAACTCTGTCTGTACTATGCCGGAAACTTATGATTACGTCGCTAGTCGAACGATTGTTTGTTTAAAGTTTAATCTCAATTTTGCAACTAATCTAAAACTATTGCAGTCAACTGTCAAAACCTCCGGGTAGACCAGTCACGCAATTAGACTAAACTCGGTGACTTTTGTGACAGCCCTGATCGCCCCGGCTGTTAACTAACGAACGATTATGACACCTAGGGCTACTAGTTAATGCATAAAGCGGTCCGGTGACAGTTTCATAAAACGCGTGAAAAATAAATTAGACATTTAATAGGCGAGGTAAATTGCTTCTCAAACTTAAAACAGTGGCGCATATTTAATCGGGTTTGACATTTTGCAGTTACTTAAAAGTTATGTTCTATTTGACATGACAGTACTTGTGCACGACTTGAGATATAAATTATTGAAAAACATTGAATCAGGTCTTCGTTACCCGTCACATTTTACGCAAGAGTTTTAATACAGTATTTCCTTGCTATATATAAAAAAAAAACAATACTACAAAGCAAAATACAATGAAGAAGAGCAACGCTAAGAAGATAATATACACAGCAGTTGAAAGGAAAATGCTGATGTCATGACGTATATCTGATGGTGCTGGCCTATGCCAGCAACTGCTGGACTATTCCAGAGAGGTGTGGAAATCGCTCCACCGATAGTATGAATAAATGATATTATTTTATTTACAAAAACAAAGTTCTTTATGGAATGAGTAAGCTATCTGAAGCTAAATATTAATTAAAGCTAAATATTACATTATGTGGAAAATACTATCAATCGTTTTCTTTAACCTATTTTTTCTTGATGATAGATTGGAACCATTAAAACACAATTTTACGGATTACTTCGCGATTTATTTACATTTTATTTTAAACCTGACGTTTCGAACACTTTACAGCGATCGTGGTCACAGGGAGACTCACGATCGCTGTAAAGTGTTCGAAACGTCAGGTTTAAAATAAAATGTAAATAAATCGCGAAGTAATCCGTAAAATTGTGTTTTAATGAGTTCAACAATTCGCGTAAACGTAAGAAACAAAGATTGGAACCAGTTTTTGCTTTCCACTTAGATGACAATTACTGAACATTAAACGCCAATGATCTATATTTTTTTAGCAAAATACAGTTGAAATAAAAATATTAAAAAATACCTTTAATAATAAAAATGTGTTTTAGTTGGTACCCTGAAAAAGACGTTCAATAGATACGCCTAATGTTAGGTTTTTGGGGAGCCATGAACAAATAAGAGAGCAGTGTGAAACTCTTGCAAAATCGCTTACATACGAGTAGCTAAAACTATCTGGTTGCATACATTAGTCAATAAAAAGTTTTAAGAAAACCTCTCGAGGGCATAAAAGGCTTGTCTTCAATAGCAAACATTTATTCCTATAAAAATGCATTAACAAAAGAACTTTAAACCTACCTTATCAGCGTCCCTCTGTCTACTTTTCTCGTGTACCTGTTACAGGCGAAAATGAAGCAAAGGTTAGAACAGAAAAGTTAGTAAAGCAAGAAAGGAGCAAACAAGGCAATTATTACCACATATTGTTTTTATTACAATAAAAAAGACAGGTTAGCGATAACAAAGCCAACAAATACTAGGAAGAAGTTTTAGTGGCCAAAATAGATGGTGAAATAGAAAATAGTAAACGATACGGTGCCTTAAATTGGGACAGTAGTTTAGCATTATTTACAAGGTACTTAATTTGAAGCGCCTTTAAATGTTTTTCTTGTTAAGTTTTTTTTTCATTTTAGTCATAAAACATAGTAATTCAGTCACGAAAGAAAGACAAGTCTTAGCAATAGTTTACATCAGTTAGGGATTAGTGATTTAACAAGCTAAAGTGTAAGTCGAGTGATAATTTATTTGCGATCCATCCATATTAGTTCAAGGCAAAGTAAGAAATATTATGAGGAAACAGAATAGGCAAGGAGGAAATAAAAATCAGTTGAATACATAAATGTCATTAAAGTTGTCGTTTTATTTATTATTATAATGAGGAATGGTTTAATTTAAGAAGAACTATAAAACTACATACCTAGTCAAAATCAATTATGACATTTCCATTCAGTAGTATTTCTAAATGGCGTTAGTCATACACATTTCGATTCATTCTGCCGTTAAGTACTTACTTTTGTGATAGTTATTAGTTACTGTGAAATTATGAATGAAAGGGAGTAGGTACTTACCCATTTGCATAGTGAAAATCGAAACATAACTTCAATGCAAGTTTGTTTTTTAGCAGCAAGTATATTTCATCGCCTCATTTGCACTGCTTTAAAAAATAATTCCATATAACGCTAGCGACATCTCTAGACTTTTGCTTGGCTTGACAATACTTTCAGACAATAGCGCATTAAAAACAATAAGATTTCTTGCATTGGGGTATCTTTACGAGTTTTAATTAAAGTAATAGGTTAGTTTTGTCCAAGCCTAGGATTTCTAAAAAAAATAGTAAGTATTTAAATAAATAAAAAATGTGTAAACGAAATTGATGTCAAAATCCGAAATAAAATTGAAAAGTTTGTACTTTATTTAGAAAATTTATTAATAAGCGTAATAGTCCTCCTAAAACATTATTTTCCTTATAGCACTATGGTTAACCCACACAATAAGGAAAATAAAAAAAATTTAACCTGTGCTTCACAAAACAAGTGTAATAATGCAACTTTTAATAATAATTGTAATAAATGCAACTTTTCCCATTACCACAAATATTCAGTTTTATCATTAACATGTCATTTTAATTACCAGCAATAACAATCAAACAATTACACAGCCGATGCTCGTAAATCGGACGAGAGCTATAAAATCCTTTGCGGATTTAATTTTAATCAAAACTTAACCCAAATCGTGTGCGAAATAATTAATCCGTGTGATGGACGATAAATATCGATCGTTAAATAAATTTATATTTAAATGCGGCTATCATTTATATTTGGTTCAGTTATTACATGGAAGATTGTATTACTACATATTGCAAACCAAAGTCTACCGCCGCGCCTACGTGTATGGTCTCTTCAACAAGAGATGTTCTCAAAAATTACTGAACTGATTTTTATGGGGTTTTTAACTATCTACAGAGTGATTCAATCTGCAGAAATTGGTTGAAAAATGACGATGATTGCTATAAATTAGAAAATGACCGCCTGAAGCGGGAAACCAACCCGTTCGGTGTTTAGTACCGGGCGATTGCCTAGATTTTTATTTCCAAGTCCATTTGCTTTATAGCTTTATTAAAACAATATTTTAAGATCGTAATGACTTTCGATATTTGGGTTTAGGTAACGCGAGCAATAACCTATAGGGACGAAATGTCATTAATTTTGTTTCAGAAAAATTACGTCAAAATCCCTTGGTACTGAATGCCTACGTTTTTTCTTTGACACATTTTGTCAAACAAATTTACATACATATTTTAAAATAAAGGTGCTGTTAAAAAGTTTTCGTTGGTGTTTGTTATTTATGATCAAAACCGAAATATCTCATATATTATCCTATTCATATATTACGCTTCATTAGACACTTTTCCACTTCGCCTCTAAAGGTATGTTACGTGCTCGATGGGTAATGCATAGGTGCTACAAACACTACATATGACTATAGTATTCCATCGTATGTGCTAGTTTCATTACCATATTCCTACGGTGCTCTATTCACTTAAGTTTCCATCAATTTTCCACAAAACACGATTATACAATTACCCAAGACGCGACAGTTTAGCGTAAAAAGTTCACATCACTCGGTGACCCAGATACCGCAGTAATGGGACCTTGTGCGCAGGCGCCACAGTACTACAAATGCCGCGCGCTCCTGCCTTGCGCTAATTGAGTATAATACTCGCAATTAGTTGGCGGATAGTTGACGATCAGGACTTTTGGTGAGAATATAAAGAAATAATGAGATAGCATGGAAAAGTGTTGAACTTAAAAATTGGAACATAGAACCAACTTGGTCGAAGCAAGCATAGTAAACTTTGACGTAAGCTAATTCCTGCCTTGCGCTATTTAAGTATTAGGTGAGACAATAAAGAACGGATAAGAGAGCATAGAAAAGACTATGTGCAAAAAAGCCTTAAACCCAAAAATTGCAACATAGAACCAAGTTGGTTGATGCAAGCATAGTAAACTTTGATGCAAGCTAATTCCTGCCTTGCGCTTATTGAGTATAGTACTCGCAATTAGTTGTCGGTTAGTTGACGATCAGGACTTTTGGTGAGAATATAACGAACTCTGTACAAAAGAAGCCTTAAACTTAGAAAAAGAAGTTTCAATTGTTACGAGTAGCGTAACAATTGAAACATACAAGCAAGTTGGTCGATGCAAGCATAGTAAACTTTGACGCAAGCAAATTCCTGACTAGCGCTAATTGAGTATAATACTCGCAATTAGCTGTCGGATAGTTGAAGATCAGGACTTTTGGTGAGAAGATAAAGAACCAATGAGAGAGTCTAGAACCTAAAAATTGGAACATAGAACGTACAAATCAAAACTTATATGGCACAACTTTCAACTGACACTTCAAGCGACAGTATGTAATATGTTATCCATCTGGTTGACAAAAGATGATAGTTTTAGCGACAGTGGGCTTGATAAAATAGCGCCCTGTCTAAGAGTAAATGTAAGTTCAAATTATCTCTATCTCTTGTCCAATATCTACGCATAATTAAGCCTGGAGTTCACCAACACATGCTTTTTTACTCAGCCGGTTTTGAATTATTTGACATATTTTGTATGGGAATTCTGTCAAATTAACCGCCAATCGACGTTTAAGAATTGATAAACTTAGGTCTAAGTGACTTAACCTCAAGGTAGCTTTTCAAGCATATTTTTTGATTTTGTCATTCGTATATTTGATTGAGCATCAGACCTGAAATTTAATGAAATAGATAGTATGTGACCACGTTTTAATAAAAATACGTGAATGATATCAAAATAAAGTACGCATGAGCAAAGTATACATATATTCTGTGGCATGAGTAAAAACCGAAGTATCTGAATAAAGCTGTCTAACAGTCTTAGAAAAATTATCATGAATAATACGCTTATTTACATAAGCTAAGTTTAATTACTTCTAGATGTCTTGATGTAACGAAAACAAGATAACTATAATTTAATAAAGCGCAGACAGTCATAAACTTTAATTGCAAATAAATTCATAATTAAACGTGACAATCCTTGTTAACTGTGACTTAGAACAGCTTTTATTTTTAAACTAGATTTTCTTGACATTTTATGATTTCTGCGGTTTCCTGCAATTTCAAAGTGCATAACTTTGACTCTTTATTATTTAGCTAAGTTCAGTAGCTGTAGTAGCCAGCACATAAAAGATTCAGACATTTTTGACGCAAAATCACCCCTATAATAATCATCATCATCCTAGCGTTATCCCGTTGTGCATTCGCACGCTAGGGCCCAGGGTCCGCTGACCATGATCCAGGATTTGGCAGTTCAGGTAATTACAGTGGAGCGACTGCCATCTGACCTCCGTGACCCTGTCAAAGGGAACCCTGACCAGTTTTGGAAATCAAATCGCCCCTAAAACAACTGCATAATATGCCAGTGTTTATAGCCCGACAGTCTAACTGAGTCCTGGCCTGCGGGGTACAGGGGTGCGGGGTTGATGAGAACACCGCAGGCTAAGACTCAGTCGGGCTATAGCATGAAGTGCCGTCGTATATACAGTGCAAACAAAAACAGGTAATCCTATCAAAACTTTACTGCCTGTATACAACATTTCTTATTTTGCGGTAAAATTTTAGTTTACCGAGATGATTTTGTATCGGTATTAAAATATTAATTAGTAGATACTCGTAGCTATTTGTAAATAAAAAACGGTAATTTAAAAAACTAAAAATCCCGACTGCGTTCCTGTGTAATTGGAAATTAAAAAACCCTAAAACAAGAAAGAGGTCATACCCGGGTTAAATTAGTTTCCATATTAAAAATTGTAGCAGTCGGGACCCATTCTAGAAATGGAGGCTTAGTGAATTTAGAGCACATACCGACCTCTATATTACATTGCAGATTACTCCAATCTACTGACGAGACGGCTGACTTTCTAACATGGGTCCCCAACTGCTAAAATTTTTAATATGGGTACCAATTTAACCCGGGTATGACATCTTTCTTGTTTTAGGGTTATTTAATTTCCAATTACACATAAACGCAGTCGGGTTTTTTAGTTTTTTTAATTACCGTTTTTTATTTTATTATTTTTAGTTTTATTATTAGATTGCAAAAATTATTATATTTTTGAAATTGTATCTTTACTGGCTTTCATTTGAAACCCATATTGCTATGCTGAGGAAAAAATCAATCCCCCCTCTCCCCTTTATTTTCATTTGCGGGCTCCATTTTTTAAATTTATATAGCCTATGTCACTCTCACAATTTTGACAAATTCAACGACACCACATATGTCAAAAACTGTCCAGCCGTTTGGGCTGTAGGGCGTGCCAAACAATTATACATACATACATACTACTCTCTAAAAACATAACGCTCCTTCCGCAGTCGGGTAAAAAATATAGAAACATTATTTTTATTAGTAATCACACACAATAAGGAGAATAAGTAGTTAGTCAAAATTATGTAACTTATTTCTTTTCATTTTTTTTTCCCACGATGATACTAAAAAATAGGGTTTTGTGTTTATAGAATTGTATTGCAAATCTGATCTGTAATTGAAAATTCAAAAACCACACACATGCTACGAGGGTCAAACTGAAAGTTGTTAGAAAATCAAAAACTGATTACATTAGCCAGTTATTAGTTTTATTATATCTTTTCAAAATATTGTCCATTGACGTCAATACACCGCTGCATGCGATGGAACCACTGGGAAAAGCACTTTGCCCACTCGTCCTTAGGGGTCTCTTCAATGGCATCGCGATACGCAGCCACCGCTTCTTCAGCATTCATAAACCGCTTTCCTTTAAGTTTTTCTTTAATTTTTGGAAATAAATAAAAATCACAAGGCGCGAGGTCGGGGCTATACGGCGGGTGACCCAGTAATTCAACGTTTGATGTCGCCAAATAGTCGATCGTTCGCTTGGCGGTGTGCGACGAGGCGTTGTCGTGGTGAAGGAGGATCCTACTGCGAGGTCGTTTCTCTCGAACTTTTTCCAAGACAAGTGGCAAACAATTGGTAGTGTACCATTCTGCAGAAACTGTTTTTTGATCCTCTAACACAATTGTTGCGAAATGACCTATCCTTCCAAAGAACGAGGCCACCATTTTTTTTCCCGCACTTCGATCTCTCTTCACTTTAGTTGGCAACTCCTCGAAAGGAAACACCCACTGAGCAGATTGTCTTTTGGTTTCAGGATCATAACAGTAAATCCAGCTTTCGTCACCTGTTAGTATGTCGAACACAGCATTTGAGTCACCTCCGTTAAATCTTTCAATCATTTTACGGCACCAATCCACACGATGGAGTTTTTGAGCCTTAGTCAAATTATGAGGTATCCACCGGGCGCAAAGCTTCCTGACCGCTAAATGTTCGTGGAGGATTTTGTGCACTTGACTCATACCGATGCCTAAGCTTGTCCGAATCTGCTGATAGGTCACTCTTTTGTCAGTCTCTATCATACGCCGCACAACACAGATGTTATTTTCAGTCGTCGCCGTAGAAGGCCGTCCCTCACGTACATCATCAGTGAGATTAGTGCGACCACGTTTAAACTCATTAAACCAGTTGTAAACAGTCGCACGAGATGGGGCTTCATCGTGAAAGGCCAATCGTAGTCTATCATAACTTTCTTGTTGACTTAAATGACATCGAAAGTCATAAAAAATCATTGCACGAAAATTTTCTCGTGTTAAATTCATTTTGACGTGACACAGACAATTTTCAATTTGCCGCCAAGTCGTAAAACAAATGACAAATGAATGAAATATATACTCAGTAATATTGGCAAAGAGTTCTATTTTCAAATTTTAAAATATTTTTTTTATTATATTGTTTATAAGTGGCCAGTTCTAAGAACTTTCAGTTTGACCCTCGTATAACGAACCATTTCCTGCTCCGATATCGGTCATTGCATACCAACCTGAAAGTATAATAAAAACGTTACTGAAAAATCAATAACATAAAATTCTAAAAATTACTAAGACTAATCCAGCCAGCCATACAGCCAGCTATATGCTACAAACTGAATCGTCAAACAGTTTATAGCCACTAGGACCAGACCCAGCCGTTTCATAGTGTCGATATAACTTATTCGAAAACTATATAACTGTATGAAAATAAAGGCAAAGTTTCCTTCGTCGCCCAAAGCCCAGCGTATCATAACAATTAATTAGTATTCATAAGATAATAATAACGCAAGTATAAATGCGCAGTCCACGTACATTTTTAGGGTTCCGTAGTCCGACATGGAACCCTCATAGTTTTGTCATGTCCGTCTGTCTGTCTGTCCGAGGTTTTGCTAAGATACTGTTAGTACTAAAAAGCTATCAGCGCTGCGTCTGCGCATACATGTGTTCAACACTAACACTCGTTTACGAACAATTTAAATATTTCTGCATAACATCAAAACGGTACGTTTATAAGTTAGCACAGAACAGGTGCACAAAGCTTATTCTTTTGTCACGAGTAAGTATTTTTCATTATCGCAAATAAATAAATATAAAAAAATACCTTCTTAGCATTACGATGTAATTTATTCATTACAATAAAATGGCGATTAACTATTCCTGTACAAATAAATAAATAAATGGACCTCGTTAAATACCACTTCTTATATGATTAAGTAAATTTTGGACTATCGTTCATGCAATTAGTTTTAATGTAAGTTTTTCTTTTTGTTTGTTACCTACTTATTTTTTTAGCTATATTTTCTTATCTTTACTTTAGGTTTCAACTTTATACGTAAATGTAAATGTATCGAATATAATTTTAATTTGCTAACTAAGAATAGAGTTATATTTATTTTATTTATTTATTTTATTTCACAGTTTCGGGAATCGAATTTCGAAATGGAATATTTAATACAGTAGAAGAATAAGGCCATTTACAAGTTTCCACTTATAGATAAATTTATAATAAATAAATTGTTACAACAAACACACCAATTACCTAGCCCCAAACTAAGCGTGAGCTTGTGCTATGGTGACTAGGATAACGGATAGAAATACTTAAATACATATAAACATCCATGACTTAGGTACAAATGCTTGTGCTCATCACACAAACATTTGCCCCTTGCGGGATTCGAAGCCTGGTTTAGAAGTTCGGTGCGCGAACGACTACACCAAGACGGTCGTCAAAGTTACTGTAACAAGCAACATAAAAGTTTTTTGTTTTTATCTCATTACAACACTAGGCATTCAGTTGAATGTTTTTAATTCAATTATAACAGTTTCCTTACAGTAGAGTTATTTGCTGAAATACAAGCAAACAAAAAAGCTAACTATTTACTCTTCTTGACATGACGAGTATAGTTGTAACAACCATAAATTGCAGGTGCTTGTGACGCAGTGGCGGCAGCGCTTTGGTAGTGATACCAAAAGTTAAGCAACCCACGGCGCGGTCGTGATTGGATGGGTGACCATTCCGACCATTTAAGTGACGTCCATGACAAGCATCTCCGTGCTTCGGAAGGCACGTTAAGCAGTTGGTCCCGGCTAATATCTGTGGTATTAGTCGTTAAGCCTAGTCAGAGGCCCTAGGGCGGCTTGATAACTTCTGACAGTAAGGTTTGTCACTTGCCTTACATACACCCCTCCACCAATCCGCAGTGAGCCCGCGTGATGAAGTATGGCTTTTTCCTCCTCATAGTTGAGGTGAGGCCTTTTCCCAGCAGTGGGATCTAATAGGCTGACTTATTATTATATAACCATAAATTTTACCTTTAGAAAAGTTTAGGTTTTGAAGCGGTGTGTATTATTCCATATAGTAAATATTACTAGAGTGTTAAAAAAATGTCCATAATGTCTACAATGTCTAATTAATGTTAATAGTTCTCAGACTAGTAACATTAATTATATTACAGATGCGAACTTTGGCGCAAAAAAGCCTCTCTGCCTATTCCTTTTGTCCCGCTTGCCTCTCCCTCCTGGACATGATTTACCATGGCCGATCTGGAAGTCCTTAAACAGGCTCCGGACTGAGGTTGGCCGAAGTAAGGAGAACATGGTCAGGTGGGGATTTTCGGTAAGCTCCGATGTGGACTGTGTTTGCGGTGCAATGCAAACTATGGCACACTTAACATCGTGCCCGGCGTGCCCCAACACCTGCACGCCAGGGGATTTAATGGACGGCAGTCGATCCGCAATACAAGTGGCTGAATTCTGGGCTGCTACGATATAATTTTCTCGTGTTCCATCGACTTTATTTTATTTTAATAATAACACAAAACAGTTTACAGTTGCGGTGATCGAATTTTTGTTTTTAAACATAAGTAGGTACAAAACTGTAAGCCAAAACATGTGTTTGAATAGTAGAATAATGTAAAGAGTTACATTACAACTGGCAATCCCCCATAGGGCATCATACAAGAGGAGAGTTTCGTCTCAAAAAAACAACCGTCTTGGTGTAGTGGTTCGCGCCCCGGACATCTAAACCAGGCGGTTGCGGGTTCGAAGCAAGGGCAAGGGGCAAATGTTTGTGTGATGAGCACGAGCGTTTGTACCAAAGTCATGGATGTTTATAAATGAATATATATAAGTATGTCTATCCGTTATCCTAGTCACCATAGCACAAGCACAAGCTTAGTTTAGGGCTAGGTAATTGGTGAGTTTGTTTAAACAATTTAAAAAAAATGACTATATTTCGTCTCAATTAAGATCACGCGGCGCACGTCAGACTTTCCTGACTTTGTCCTTGAGACCACCACTATTCTCTACGTTATAAAGGCTGTTTTCGTAGTTCATATGGGTAACCTGACGTGCTGCCGACTGTACATCCAGAGATACAGAGTGACGATGGGACTATGATGAGTCATTTTGTACCAAAGAGAAGTCACGGGCAACAGCTAGTTGTGTAATAAATAGAAAAAATAAAATACCAGCTTTGCTGACCATGCATATGACGCGACGATTTATCACATAGCATTGTGTCCGCGACAGTAACCGTGTCGCGTGGTCGCGAGTTAGTCTTCTAGTTATATTTTTTTAATTTATTTTTTTAACGACGCGTTATTTGTTGCGACGATTATTGTAAGAGAAAAATAAAAAAAGCAAATATAATTATTGAAAAAACAAAACACGCGACTGCAAAAATTATTATGTTTTTAAAATTGTCTTTTTACTGGCTTTCATTTGATACCCAAACTGCTATGGTAAGGAAAAAAATATGGTTAGGAAAGAAATTATCAAAAAACTTTTAAAATTGATACAATTGAAATGTTGAAAAGATGATGTAAGCTTGACTACGTATAGCTAAACCAAGACGGTGACCATTGGACCTTGGTCCCCGACCATAACAACCGGTCGGTAGGAAGCGCTTCCCTTTGCCTTCCTAATCCAGTTGCGCCAAATAAGTATTCCTGTTGCCGCTATAACAACAAATAGGTACTAAAACAGAATAAATATTTATTTTATTTTTATTTAAATAACAAACCAAAAGACATCCGGTGTAACGTCTTTTTGCCAAAAAATACCTCCTTTTTTCCTGAAATATATTTTATTCTATTACCGATACTGATTGCATGGACAAGAAATGTGCACTAATCTCCGAGGTAGCCATGTATATTTTAACTTTTATAAATTTATAATAGATATGAAGGTCTTTACTATCGTTAATTTGTATTCTATTCAATAGAATTTGACATGATTACAACTTTTCCAAATATTCCTTTAAACTCGTCTTTAGTTGTTAATCAATTTTTACGCTAAAAAACTATATTTAAACGGTAAACAACTAAACTACCTACTAAATAATTGTCGCAGTGGGTAAATGTCAAAAAATAACATGTTCTTAGCGCCCTATCTTGGGTAACCAAATACGCATTTGCATCATTCTACTTTGCATCCGACAGTGTTCATTGAGCGATTATATCGTAAAATTTTACATTGTCAGTTCTGTATCGAGATCTCACCTGTCTCTCTTCCTCTTTAGCATTCTTCTGTATGAAAGAATGAGAGGCAAAGCAATGCTGTTGTCACATAAAATTAAACTGCCGCGCAAAATTAACACTGGTTTCTTTTAAGTAAACAGTGGGCAAGAAGAATTCAGAACCACACATTTTCAAGTGGTTACCATTTTTTTTTCGGGGTTTTCAATTCGATTTTTATTGTTTTAAGATAGGGTATATTTTCCGTTAACAAGGATGAGGATTTTTGTGCCTGTCGGCCTGATTTTAACGCGTCTTGGTAATTGGATTTCCATGGAATCATCGATACCGGGTGTAATTATTTCGACCTTGATATCATCAGTCAAGGTATCATTGCAATTGGTCTGGAAATCAGGCCCTGGTTTAATTCGCCCCGTACTTTGGATGAAGCTTTTCTGCGTAAAAACATTTTGAAAGATGCTATCACGAGAATCCAATTCGAGAGGAGTAAGTTCGGGAAAAGGAGAAATTAAGGTAACAGAGATAGCATATTGCTTGAAAACGTACAATTGCAAATTAAAATAAGCTAGAAAAGGAAACTATGAATGAATTTTCGTTGGAAAAAAAATAAAAATGTATAACTTTTAGTTACCTCATTGGTAAAACTCAGAAGATCTACATTATTTATGAATGCTGGGTTAAAAGCATGAAATCAAGTATTAAATGCTATAAAATTCAAAAGAACATATACAGTTCGATTCAGCCAGAACCTTCTCGTTTTTGACGTGGATTAGTAAGGGATAAACCTATCCAATTATGGCGATAAGCAAGCAAGACAGACAAAATTTCCCCTAGTAGTTCAAGACATAGTCATGGCACGATTTCTGGCTTTTGAGCATCACAATCATTCGGGCTTCGGACAAAATTGTCAAAAGTCAATCAGCTCGATTAACTTGGCGTACTTTCATTAACGTCACATTGACAGTTGGCGATAAAAGCCATCCCGCGGCTTCGGCGATGCTCATCAACAGCGGACAATTTGCTTGCGGTATCAGTACGTAATTATCCGAAACGCGAGACTTAATGAACGGTTGTTGATACGAGGTGGCGTGATTGAGGAGAGGCAGCGAAAGCTCCTTGAAAAATTCGGGTACAACGTAATTCATGTTAGCTAGAAGAAGGCAGCTGACCAATGTGAAGGCACTGAGCAGCTAAGCCACAAATGTGAATGTGAAGGCACGAATAGACTCCACAATTATTGGTCCTGTACTGCTCTCATGTAATGACATTCTCCTGACTTTACGTGGAAAGCCTTTTATGAACAATCCTGGAAATGTTTATTTTGATATATGATAAATCTAGGACACGTGTCTTGCTATAGCAAATACAGTAATTAAAGGCAGTTTATGAAAAAAGCTACCACGTGAGTCTTAAATCAAATCTATGCTCTTCAGAAATCCATAACTGCCATGAAAACACCCTAGTAAGAATTTAGAAGACAACCCGTCATATTCTAGCGACTTCTAACTGCAAGACTAGGAATAGTTAGTTGTGAACCAAGTGTTCACTTTGACTACTCCCTTCGTGCTGCTATGTCAATTTTATGCTTGGACCTATTCCTGAACCTAGTCACCAGTTCAAAACTTCAAGTACTCGTATGATAGAGCTTCAAGAAAAACCGCTACCTCTTCCTAAATGCAACCACTACCCCTCTCCACTCCCAAACTGCACCTTTGCTCATCTTCACGCAAGAATAATGTGAGCGAGCCGCCATGTCATTACACCGGTGAATTATGGTGTTGACACGTATAGTGGTGTCGAAAAAATATGACGGACAAAAGCGATAATTAGGCGCGAAATTTAATTTCCATGAAACGGCCGAAAGTGCATTGTGCAAGCGTTATTAATTAAGAAGTCCCGACTGAAGACGGCTGGGGGTAATGGTGGATCCGTTTATGTAGGTGTAATATTGTTGAAGATGCATTGCACAGAATTACGGATACCTTCGGACGGCAAATGGTTGCGTCATCGGCTAAGAAAATCGTGAGGCCAGAATCAAAAACATGAACACAGAATCTCTGGGTACATAATTTTTATAATATTTTTCTATGAGCAAACTTTTCCCATGCATAATTGTGATCATGGACATGTATCATTTGTGCGTAAATTCAGATTGCACCTACATACAAATCTTGGAGACAAAGGCGGGTAAAATGGTGGGTATTGCAGTTCCTTTTTGTCAATAAGCTAGTAAGTGAAGTTTAAACAGTGTTTATATTGAAGTGGGTGGATGTGGCAATTCATACTTACAACTTTTACTATATCAACTTTTACTAGGGTTGTGATCGAAATCTTAAGAAAACAGATCCTTCACACAAACAATTCATTCATCAATTCAAGGATAGAATCAGGGGTTACTTGGCGGAAATCTATTTTTAAATAGAAAAAATAAAATTATTTTGCTTTAAATTTTTGCTAGGAGACGCCGTCGCTGGTACCCCATCCACCCTAACCGTTACCGCGATGAGTATATGTTCAGGCATTCTGCATTTGCCTGAACTTCTATTCTGCTACGTCGTGTAGATGACAATGAATGTAGTGCCATTCTTTTTTAACACGATTTAGGTAATGACTTCATAGTAAAAGTTGTAGGTGTTGGCCATATTAACCCCCTTAAATATGAAGACTGGTTAACGACCCTGTATAACTAACTTGTTAGTTAAGTCTTAGTTAAGTGTTTTTCCGATCCGGCTTTCCAAACATTCCGGTATCGAGTTGATAGGTTCCTCACGCACCCCGTGGGCGGCACCAGACCAGGTGTCCTCCACATTGCTGGCGATGATCCGATTGTGGTTACCGATGCCTCACTTACAACATTAAATGAATATTTAAATGTTGGCCAATTAAATTCGAGTCAAAATAAAGTTAAGGCACAAATGAATGACGCATATTGTCCTACGAGCGTTTGGAGGTTAATCACAAACAATAAGTGCTGAAAACAAACTTCTCACAAACTCTAGACCAGTGATTCCCAAATGGTAGTTCTGTGGTTCCGTGGAGGGGTCATATATCACAAGGGTTCCTCTTTCCGTCAGAGAATATAATAAAACCACCGAATAAATATTAGTTGATAAAACCTTGTTTCTAAAAATGTAAGTTGTCATTTATTTTCAAGTCTAATATGAAAAATTTCAAAATACAACTGAAATGATAAATCACATTTACTATCAATAGGAATTAGGTAGCTAAAAAGAGTATAATCAATTGGGATTATGTGGCCAAATAAATCGGGAACCCTTGCCCCGGGCTTAGGCAGTCTATAGTCTACTATTGACAGAGTTAATAATATTATAACAAAAAAAAAAATTTACAACCGTTGAGTGAATGAAGGAAAGCGCACGTCTACTTGCCTAATCAGTCAAATACTTGTATAGTTAATGCCAAAGTGGTTCGTCTCGCATGAAAATCGCACACAAACTTGTGTTACCAGGTCCTATGATCAGGTCATGTGAAATTTTTATCTTCACTCTGTAGAATTTGTGTGCCAGTTTAAAAACTTGTTCGGAAACTAAGTAATTTCATTGAGGCTTCTTCTATCCTGGTGGACAGACTTTCCAGCAGGTGAAAACGACCCCGGCAAATGACTTAATAAGATCCCTCAGCGTAGGCGGCACCCGACCCGGAGCCACAGAGTAGGGAGGTACAGAAGGTCCTCTTTTAAGTAAAACCTAAACGATAATAGTGCCACGCCTTCAGTCTAAACATCAGTTGATAATGTCTTTTCTTTACAGTTTGTAGGTACTATACGATCCTGGTACCTTTCAAAACTCATGAGCCGCCTTAGTCAGACCGATGCGATGATTCATAGATGCATTCAAGTTTTTGAGCAGTAAAATTAACTACTACCCACTATTTGCGGAAACGAACTTGACAATATATTGATATATTTTTACCGTTTGTGCACACAAACGTGAACACTCACTTGAGGATCGAAACCATGACAGGTCAATGAGTCTGTCTTGTTGGGAATTTCCTTCCACATATTAAACTTCCAATGAATATCTTGTTTCAGGTATTTTTGGGAGAATGCCAATCGCAGCAGGATGATGACTGATTTGGACAAACCCTCACGGTGCATTGTACCACCGTTTTGCAAAGCTTCTATATCTGCTTGTTTTGTGCTGATGCCAAGAGTAGTGGTTACAGAACCGTAATCGAATGTAATTCTCGATGTCTCACTTTCGTCGATAGGTGTGAAGGTGAAGTAAAAGTAATTGTGCAGTGATGATTGGCGCATCGTCATTATGGTCGGCCATAATCGTTACTGAAAACTCGATGATTGGCTACAATCACAATTTGTTTAATTCGATTTTGAGAAGACTTTTGAAGTCGCGTTCTTAACCGGATTTTATAAAAATCCTGCCCCAAAATGAAGAAGCTATCAAGTTCAGCTCTGTCATTCGTTTATGGAATGCTGTTTTCCTAAGTAAATATGTATGTTCCTAATGCTGATCGTATAATTTAAAGTTAAGATCCTCAACTTAATTAGATACTTTTATAAATTAAGTACATATTCAAATTAATGAGCTTATCATCATTTACTTTAACATCCCATAAAATGCGAAGAAAAACACCGATATGCAACCTACACATAATTGCCTACCAGGCAGCATGTTAAATACGTTTTTAAACAACGACATTAATATCGAAATCTGCGCAGTAAAATACTAACGTTTACAGTTATCATAACTGATTGTTCAGAAGTTCAATAAGAACTTAAACAGTTACATGAGAAATCGCTACAAAGGAGCTAACGAGGATTCACCAAATACATCCCTAATGACATGACAGGGCCTCATTTTTAATCCCAATTCTTTGGCCATTCGTTAAACACTAATAAAATTTAACTTGCAAAGCGCTTGTGGGCGAAACACCGAACCGATAACGCGTCATAAATAATTAAGTAATTAACAATCTAGGAGCATAAAACAAACTTATATCGGACTCTCAAATGTGGGTAGTATGAATAATTTAAAATTGCCATTTTTTCGCTGGCGGCCCACGGCCAGATTAGTCAGTATTTCGACATCCCGGCCCACGTGGTTGTTATTAACATAAAATGCTACAATTCATTGTGCAATAAACGCAAAATGCGATTTTATCTAGCGACAGAATGGCGACGTAAACTTCTGCTACGTGTTTTTTCGACTGACTATAACCAATATTGGTCCACATATTGGCACTCAAAGCGAAATGAAGTTAACGAATCGAATCGACTCGAGAGATTCGGACACGTTTGATAAAACATTGGCGATGGGCATGCGGATATTTCTTTATCTTTTTGAGTTCCTTGACCAATATTTTTATGTCTTATTTAACCAACTCACTGCTGATTACGAATACCATGTTTACTTTATGATGGAACTAAAATATTTATTTTTAATCTTAAAACTGAATAAAGCGGATTAGTAAAGACATTTTTGACTGTACGTATCAATCAAGATCATTTTGCCCAAGGATTTGCCCAAACATTGGAAGCCGTGGTTGTGTCTCAGCAACAGAAAGTTTACTTATCAGAGAACGCTTCAGGACACATAAAACGTGGCTATATTTTAAAGTTTTCGCCTTCATTGTGTACATTTACACCCTCACGTCGGATTTTACGATGCCCCGCGTATATTTCTATATTTGTTACGAGTGGATTGAAATTTTATGCGTTTTTGTTTACAGGTATAACTTCGGGGAGGAACGTGGAATTGCTATCGTCATAATCAAATAAATAACTTTTGAAAATAAACGTAAATTACAATATTGTACAATATGGTTTGTTATTAATTCTAGAATAAGCATATAAGCATCAAATCTATGGTCTGCTATTATCATCGCGGCTATCGGGTTGATCCAGGGAAACTTACCCTAGTATTATCCGAACTGCAGATTACCTTTTAGACTTCTTAACTTTGTTAACCAAAAAGCAATAAAAAACAAATCTAGATTAATCTTCTGTCTTTTTCTTTTGGCAAAAGAAAGATATACGAGTATACATCTTTCAGGACGATAAACTTTCAAGTTCATTCATATACATGCGGAGCGAACGTCTCAAGATATGGCACCAGAAGAACTGGATTCTTACCCCATCTGATAGGCCACGAACGAACAAACAACCTCATTCCCGCCACAAAACGAACTCGCTGCATTTTACAGATTATATTTCAGATGAAACAAAGCTCATACAATTTCGCGAACCAACAAAGCTGGATCGCAAATCTCATTTGCAGACAACAAACAGATAACTATCTCATTCTTTCAACAATGGCCTCTGGGCTCATAAACAGAGCCTAATTAGTAATATTCCGTGTGCATTGTGGTGGTTATCTGTGAACAGACAATAAGATGGAAGCGGTTTATCTAGGGCGATACGGCTGGCATGGCGGTAGGGAGCGACAATTATCAGCCGATGACGTTTGGCTTGTAGGTTTTCTCTCGAATAGTATCATCCTGAATTCGCTATACACCGCTGGTTCCGCTTTGGAGCAAGAAATAGTCCGATCTAAATGGATCGTCGATGGTTCGGTAGCAAAAGCGGGTTTTCAGCTGGTTTTCTCTTCGCAGCGGTTGCGATACGATCGTGGTCCGAATGCGTAATGGCCAGTAGTGCTCTGGCTTGTAGCCTCCGTTTATTGTTACCGCTCCTTGTCCACGCCGCACGTAAATTGAATAACCCAAGAAAGCTCTGAATTACGAACCAACTCTGTTTCGAGCTAAAGTGGACTCTAAATCATAATTTGATTTGTTTGGGCAGTCACCTAGACTGTTAGATCTGGTCACGTGTGAAGATGATGATTTAGTATCTTTCAATGTTGAAAGTGCCTTGGTAGGCGAAGCAAATAAAAGCTGATTTTAGACTGAGCGAGCAATACAACAAACACCTATTTTTACAGTAAAGGTACCATAGCTCGTATTTATTACACATTATAAATACAGATCAGAATGGCAAATAAATGGATTATTAACCGACAGGGATATGTGCTTAGCAGATTACATACCTATAGCTCAGTTCTTTAGGTTACTGATTATTAACTAGGGTATGAACAAAATAAAATTATGTAGTAGAGCAGTTGTTGTTTAGTATTAAAAACTCAAGGAGCTGTAGGTGTCAGGTGCCGGGGCGTAATTATATAAGAAATCCGGCACTTTGACCCCAAGGTATTTCTAGTTCCCTTATTTATGTCTACGAGTACCTGCTACTTGACCACCAGACATAAACCTTATCTTGTCACTAACATTAATGTTTGCATTATTAATTAATTCTGTAACATGTTTATACCGAGGCTATAATTAAAGGCAATATAAACTCTATTGCTTAAATATAAAGATAAGTTAAGTCACTTGATTCCATATGAATTTATTTATTAAGACGGTCCGTATTGCTACTGAGGTAATTTCTAGGGAATAATTTTATAATATATGAATAATATAAATTGATTTTTATATGAATTTATATCACTAGTGGTTCACCAGGAAGCTGGGACAAGCTTGAAGGTATTAATGACTAAACGTCATGTCATCATTTTATGAGCTCGGGTAAATAAGCGCTTTATTTCCATTGTCACTTAGGTAGTTCACTTCTACTTACTAGAATTAAGAAACATAGAGCATAAGTAGTAATTTTGGGATTCGTTCTTGGATCACATTTATTATAAAGTCTTATAATTATTATAACATGATCTATAAAAAAAAATGATCTAGTTACTATGATAGGCAACTCTTAATAGGGGGCATCTGAATCGCTTAATTTTATCAATCGTACATTTAGTTAGTTAACAGCAATATAACATTCAAATTGATATACCAACCGGTATTATCAACAAAAAACCAATTTATTTACTACCACTCAACAATGTATGGCATGAAATACGCCAAAAAGAAAATGTGTGCCAGTTTAACTTCCAAAATTTGCATCTAGTCTAGCAATACTACAACTAAAACTACTGGTTTCCATACCGCTGGATGTCTGCTTAATGACTAACGGGTTTAAAAAGTGTAATTACGTGAAATTTACGTAAGGAAGTAGACTCGCTCTTCTATTAATTAATTGAATTTTACGAGGCGCCAAGTGTTTTAGGTGAAAACTCTTAGATAAATCCATTGCTTGTCTTTTTATAGCCAATATGTCATCTTAGGACCAGTTTGAATAGATTTATTTGCCATTAATAAACTTATTGGAATTGACATGAAATGTAAATGAAAGTAATTAAAATGTATTTAATATGAAGATGAGTCGCAAATACCTATTAGCTTGTAATAAATTGGCGTCAATTAGGATTTTAGTATTATCAATATAATAATAAACAAATAACTTTGCCTGCTTTATGATGTGTGCGATAATAAAACAATTATGTTATTCATTTTATTATTCCATATTAATTTCTGTGATGGGTTTAAGTCAAAATATTTATGAGGCCTACGCTTTTTACTTATTAAAACCATCATCAGTCATAGCAGTTATAGATTAGAAGACCTTTTTTTTTCAAGCCTTTGCCCACTTCTTCATCTGCGAAGAGTTTATGATACAAAAAATAAATTAATACAAAATACCAATTGTAGCAATGGTGATACCTTGGGTTTGATTCTGGCCTGATGCGACACAAAAACCCAACCCGCTGAATTTTACAACACTGTTACTCATATCTCATACAACAACACCAGCCAAAATATAATAATCTTTACCTACCTAGCGTCAATCTATATTAACGTCTACGTAACACTAACCCCGCTATGTATTTGACAACGACAGTGAACGTTTACTTTCATTTTAAATGTAGTACTCGTATCAACGTCCACATGAAATCTTTACTTATCCAAGACAAATGACAGCCCACATTGTCGTAACGACGGCCGATCGTTTAAGAGTTTTTACTGGTCCGTCATAATGCTACATTATATCTGAAATGGGTTATATATTACGAAAACATGAGGTGAAATATTTATTGCTCGGATGATTGAGCGAGGCTGTTGACAAAGAGAGTATATGAATACGGGGCTATAACTCACGGGGCAACAATAGATTTGAGCCGAACCATTTGACAGATGGTAGAAATGTTTGAATACTGGCGGTACCGCGACATCGCTCGCGCAAATGTCGGATTTCCCAAATCTCTGTTCAGCAACTTACGATATATCCTAAGTGCTTCCCCGGGACTCGAGCCATCTCTATCTACACCGAACTTCATCTAAATCAGTTTATAATGTCAGACACAATAGAGAGTGGAATTCGTTGCAACATTTTTTTTTTGTAATGGACTCCTTTAAGAATAGAGTGAATAGACTGTTTCTAAGCAGACATGTTCCATCCTCGACCGCATCGTCGCTTACCACCAGGTGAGATTGCAGTAAAATTTTTGCCTACTAAAAAGAAAAAAAAGACAACTAATAATAAGACTAATTTTATTGATGTCCTTCAGATTATGTAGTCTGTGCTTTAGACGACTGCTGCAATGGAGAACAACGCCCTCCGTGGTCTGAGGGAGGAACCAACATTAGACTGCTAACAACTAACCCTGTCAGCCCTCTTGCTTCTAAAAGTGCAAATGTAGATATTATAAGAGGAAACTTAAATATTACAATCTGCTTCCTGCCTCTATACTCTTGAACTAAATCAATATATTGTTACTTTCAAGGTCACTAACATTTAAAAAGTTTATTTAGAGTAACCTGTAACGTTCTATTCAGAGTTTACCATATCTTGGTATGTACAATTTCAAGTACCACAATACATCAAAGTCTAAGATCGTACACGCACAACCGCAGAAAAAGCTAACGCAAAAATCGTTCATAATCGAATACAGTCCAGCAAAAATGAATAGACGGTAAAAACAAATCGGAATCTCTCGATTCCGTATCGAATGCATCACGAATCGACTGCTTCGATTATCGGTAATTTCGTTACTGGCCAAAAACTGGCCCTGGATGCCGAGGGTACCGCCGAATACTTCTATAATGAAATGACAATTACCTACGACAAGCCAGTGGATTCCAGGAGAGTTGGAGACCTTACGTAACCGCGAGTTGTATCCTGGATAACTGTTACTACTGGTTCTCGATTGGAACCCGAACACACTAATCAGAACTCGAAAGAATCTTGCTAGCTTACATATTTAACGTGCCAAATGGTGTGAAATATTAGAGCTGTTATAAAATTTACTGCACCGGATTGTGTTGGAAATCGTAACGTGGTCCGGCAATTGATGTATGTTGATGATATTTTTTTTTAAGAAATATCATCAACAAAACAGATTAACGGCATGCAAGTAAGAAATAAAATTTCTAGGAACTGTACCTATTTGTTGTCTAAAGAAGATTGATGATAACCAACGTATGAACGATAGAAGGAAACATAATCATAAACAAAGAGATAGACATACGAGAGCAGGATAAAAGTCACAATTTATAAATAAAGTACAAATATATTTATTTCTTACTTCAGAAAAGGCTCACTAACGACCTCAATTACCACGTATAAATCCATAACACGCAACTAGCCTCAAAGGCTTCTCGGTAGACCCAACCCGAGTGTCTATGGTGACACCACAAATAACTTTTTGCTGTTCTTCAACGAAGTACAATTTATGTAGAGATGCTGGTAGGGGCGCCCACATTTATTGCACCGAAGACGTTCGATTGTTTTATAAATAAGCACCCGCAAAAAATACTATCGATCAATCGTGCGAAAGTCAGGAGATGGGACTTGATAACGCCTCGCCTGGAGGAATCCCAACTTTCTTGTTTAAGTTTTAAGATATATTTCTCATTGTTTCTTTACAAAGGGCACCGCTCGAAACCGAATCCTCTCCATCCTGATACACTTTTGACTTTAACATGTGAAGTGTAGAGTTGATTTTGTTTCGTTCACAACGAACGGTAACGCGTCATATTTGTGCGTTTACAAACGTGAAAGATTCCATACGAGAACTGTCCAAACATTTTATACTTTCAAATCCGCGGTGCCTTATCTATAGTGATGATCTGAAATCCGTTATCAGGGTCGGATCAGCTCATGGGAGGTTCTCTTAGATCTTTATTACATGCGCTTCAGAATGCCGCGATGGTCCAGATACTGAGGGACTGGGTATTTTGATGTGACGTCAAATTATGCTATTGTTTTCCTGGTCACTTTATTTCCAACCGTCAACGCTGTGACATATTTATCGATGATTGACGCTAGAGATGGCGAGATCTTTAACGTATACCATTCTAAAAACATTACGCAGTCGGGTAAAAATAAAAGTGACGGAGAACGCAATGATCTAACAACACACGCAATCCGAAATTCGATTGAATCTAGTTTCCTAAAACATGTAGTTATTTTTAAATATGGTTAAATAGAGAAAGTTGGTCTTAATTAACCTGGTGTGGAGTTCAGATCTACAATTATTACTTAATTTATTCCTAATTAATGTATTTGTCTCGGACTCTACATAACACAAGATGAAGTATTTTTGAAAGCAATAAAAGCAATTGCCAGGATAATAAAATACAGATTAGAGAAAAATATAAATTCAAATACCGGCCAAGACTTTCAGAAAAGGTAATATTTTTTAATTTGATATAAAATTGGCAAAAATGTCAAAGGAGAGATTTCCGCTAGTAATTCTGGGGCCTGTTTAAAGTAAACATGACATGCAGCTATAAAAACAAAACACTAAAATCCATTAAGGCATTTAGGGTAAATATATAAGATTGCATTTTTACTTTCTAACATTCGCATATTCAGAAAACAAAGATTTTTATTAAGTATTCAAATGTACTAAAATGTTACGACTGATAAGTGGGCATCGGAAATATAATTTAGCCGAGTAGGTTCTACATTAACACCATTATAAATGACAAATTGTGTCTGTCTGTCTGTTATATCTTAGCTTAAACCACTGACCTGATTTAGATGAAATTTGGTATAGAGATAGCTTACGACCTGGGAAGGAATTTGGCTACTTTTGATATTAAAAAAACATTAAGGGGTTGAAATGGGTGATAAGTCAAAGTTTATACACATGGAAAATCTAACATTTGACGTCAGGGGAAACCCCTGGTTAATAGTCTTATATGCAGAGTGTTCGGGTCACAACTTTAATTATCGCTAGTAGCTTTATCACATTTTAAAGACATAATCCTAAGGATTTTTTATTAATTCAGAAAAATTGCATTTTTGGGTTAAGTTTTGTACTAGATTAAAAAAACTATGTAACTGTTTTAAATTTTTGGTAAGATTTATAAAAAAAATCCTCTTTGTCGGTTAATATTTTTTAATTGATCTTTATTTCACTTGATAGGCCGTAGCGTTACCTTCCGAAAGAATCATTTTCATAACTTTTAGGACCTCCAGATCCATAGAAATAGCATTTAAAAAAAAAATGGCTGCCATTTCAAGAGGGGGGGGAGTTAGACTCCCAACATAGGGTTTTTGTAGATAACATTTGATGATCTAATAGCCTATAAATTATTGCCAGTCGAAACCGGGACACACTGTATCGAGTATACATATTATCTTACTTTTATGTAAACCAACTATCCGAAAAGTGACACATCTCCTCTCGCTGACATACAAGAAACATAAGAAAGCGCTAATAGAGATTTATCTTTGAGCATTAATTAAGCGCTAAGCCGAAATGAGACAAGCGGCAAAATCACAAAAACAACAAGATTTGTCTCAAACCTGAGCACCCACGGACTAGAGCACGCGCCTAGCGGATGGAATCTGTTTGCTGGTCCAAGTCATGAGTGTGGAATCTTAGCTTATTCTACTTTTTAATGATGAGAGAAGATACAAACAACCACACAGATAAGTGACTATTTGATGTTGACTATTCAATGGTGATGTCATATGAGGTAGGCCATTCTGGGGCGGGTTTACGGACATATCTAAATATATTATTATTATTAGTTATCAGGCAGGCAGTTGAGACAACTGATAGCTGCCTGTATCCAGTTCTTCACATTAGGTTAAGCGAACATATAAATGAATATGTTACGGCTAATAGCCAAAGTGCGGCTACACCTAGTTTTAGCTGGCTACAACTAGGTGCAGCCCGCCACATGCGGTTAATCTTAGCTGTATCCTACTTATCTTCGGTTACAATTAGGTTTAGCCTTCATTATAGCGACTAGAACTAGGTACAGCCGCAACCTGGTGTTAAACTTAGGTGCAACCTATTTATTATCGGCTAGAACTAGGTTTTCAATTCAGTTAAGGATTTTGGTTTTATTTTAAGACTAGCTTATTTCTTGGGGAACGCTTTGTATGAGCTATAAAATGCATAATACGTACCTAGAAATCACCGGGGAAGCAGTTAAATCAAAAAGCACGGACGAAGTCGCGGGGGACCGTTATAATTAATATGTTCATATTATTCACACGCGTTTTGATTCTTATCTTAAAAGATATCACAGTTTTAAAAAATACTCCGCTCCTAACAATGCCCACAGGAAATCCTAAATTTACGCGAACAAAGTCGCGGGGGACTGCTAGTCTCAAAATAAAACCAAAATCCTTAACTGAACTGAAAACCTTGTTCTAGCCGATGATAAATAGGATACACCTAAGTTTAACCACCAGTGTGCGGCTGTACCTAGTTCTAGTCGCTATAATGAAGGCTAAACCTAGTTGTAAGATAAGTAGGATACACCTAAGTTTAACCGCATGTGGTGGGCTGCACCTAGTTGTAGCCGGCTAAAACTAGGTGACTAGATGTAGCCGCACTTCGGCTATTAGCCGTAACAAATATATGAATAAAAACTGACTTGATGACTGACATATCATCGCACAGCCCAAACCGCTAGGTCTAGAGATTTTAAATTTGGCACTAAAGTTCCTTATGAGGTCTAGGGGTGCACTAAGATAGGATTTTTGGAAATTCAATCAGGGTCAGTCAGGGCGTAAAAAAGGGGGAGCAAGTTTTAAAAATAATTTGTTATAAAATTGGTATTTAGCTATTTGGCTAGAAATTAAGAATGACATATTTCAGGATATTATATTATATAGGATATAATTGGGAAACAACTTACTTGGGCCATACAAAATACATCGTCAATTAATGGTCGCCTACGCACTATACGATATGACCAGTTAATCATTTTATTATATTCATTATAAATTACGTGATATGTCAGACTACATGCCTACACAGCATCAAAGGTCAGTTTTAAATTCGTAAACTCGATTAACGAATTAACTGATTGTTAAGCTATATCGAACTTCACAAAATAATTAACAATCAGCTCGAACTTCATAAGATAATTGTAACGGGTAAATCGTAGCTATGTACAGTTGTTTTTGTAGATTTCAGCAAAGGTATCCCGTATTTAAACTACAACCTATAAGTACAGATAATTTACATCATGGCAATTGAGTTTTACCATTTTCGAGATATTTAAAAAAATATATATAAATATTGGACAACATCACATACATAAATAAATAAATAAAAATATGTTTATTGCAGTAATCTTTGTTACAACATATTGTTAAGACTTCCCTTTAAGTAATCCTATGATACTTGTGTTGGGAATGTCCCGCTCATCCCTTGTGGATTACAAAAGATTACAGAATTCGATGGACAACAATACAGATTTTTACATACTATGTATTTATAATCTAACGAGAGTAAACTATACTTATATAGGTTCTTACACTAATGATGCATGTTTGGTGTAATAGAAATTAAATAAAATACATTGCTCAGATCTCAAAGTAAGTAGCTTGAGCTCTTGTGTTTTGGAAATCTGAAAAAACGGTGGTAATGCAACACCCAGACCTGGGACAATATAGGTAATGTGAATTTCTATATTGACCCGACCGGGATCGAACCCGAGACCTCAGTGTGTCAAAACCGGTGTGCGAACCACACCGCAACGCAGGCCGTCTTAATAATTACTTTTTGTGTAGGATTTTCCAGCAATATTGACTATAAAAAACTGTTTTATATAATAAAGACACCAAATCAATCCTCTTTTTTACCTACAATGTTAATAAAGCTCCTTTATGGCAATAACGATAAGACTTTCACTTAAAAACATTTTGGCATATAATAAGCTGTACATAAAGTATCTTTATGTATCGTTCAATTATGGGACACCCTGTTTATTTGTGCTTATCATTAATTATTTTATTTGTTAACTTAACCGAAATGAATCTTAAACAAAGTATTAGGTGACAATAGTGAAATAACTACCTAGACTAATATCCTAGCTAGGGTGTAACATATTGATTTGCATGTAAATATAATTCTATTAAACTAAGTCGAACAACTAAAACTTTTTATCTCACATCAGAATAATAAAAGTAGGAAGGATCTCTAAGTTAGTTAGTAGCAACTATTTTATGACTCTTGCACGGAACACTCTCTTTCCTTGATGATTTCCCATAGCCTAAGGTTTTCTGTATCAGATCGCTCTTAACGATGAAGCGCCTCTTCTGTACATCACTGTGTAAATTGCATTGTTGTTACTTATCTACTATAAAGAGTTACTTCCTCTTCCCCGCAAACATCACACCCGTCACCCGCTGACGTCTAGGGTGCATCGCCCCCCGCCCCACGCACCTCTGGCGCCCGAAGTAAGGTCGCCCACGAACTTGTCTGACTTATATCTACGTTGTCTGTCTTGACGAAAGTCTTGGGTGAGCAAATGCATTTTTATAATTAAACTGGAACGCCATTAAATTGCCAGTTACAATTTCTAAACCACCCTATTTTACGCGCTCAATCATCAGGTGTTATTAAAAATGAATCAATCCCAAATTACTCGTCCGTGTACTCGCTAAACAATTACTTGATCCGCCATTTTGCTTGTCTATGCTTCACAATCAACTTGTCTCTTTTGATAAAGAGGATTGTGGGCAGGTGCCGCTATTCTAGGGGTGACGAAACATCGGCGAAACAATGTGTCGACATTAATTAACTTGTCGATAAAAATTTCACACCAAGATAATTTGGACGGGCCAATGAGCTGATGATTTTCAGTTGCCAGTTGTTCAGTTTACATTTGAAATTTTATTTAAATGTGAATAATTTATTCATGGGATTAACCGAAAAGGATGATTTATGGTAGGTATGTAGATGTATATTCACTTACAATGTTCATAATATTTCTGATGAGATTTCTGATGGAATATAAACTTAAAACTTTAGTGGTCAATCTTATGAACAGTAAATAAATACTTTTTGATAATTTAGCGCTAAACTTAAGAATGTTTTTAAGTTTCTTATAGTACCTAATTAAATTGCGTTTTTAGCTACCGACATTCGTAAATTATCTAAAGCTTAATAAGCTTGACTCAAAAACTATTGATGAGTAAGATTTTAAAACAAAATAAATGTGTCTTCAACATGCATTACTTGTACCAGTGAATACAACTCGCAACAAAAAACGTCTTGATGGACGTTCAATGACAGTTTTTTTAATACTGTGGCGGACAGGAAAGGAAACCCCCGAAGAATAATAAATAGAAATATAATAAAATAAGAAATACAAAACGAAACTGAAAGTCAAAGATACTAGAATAGACACTAAAACAAAACTATTTCTTTTTTAACTGAATGACAATCATAAATCCTCAAAGAGGTCTGTCCTCTACAAATACATTAAATATGAAACAGCCGGCCGCACTCCGGGACACGCGACTAATTAGCGCTAACTACTCGTTTAATCAATTCACTGAAACAGCCTCGAGATAAACCGCGGCAACAATTACTCGATATCGATGAACATACATCGATATATTTCCATTCCGTAATGGGCGCCGCACTTAAATAGATACAGATAAATATGTATGCGAACGTTTCAAAGTAAAGGAACAGGACCCAACGTTTTACGATAAAGCTTGTTGCATTGATGACGAGTTGATTACGCGTTTGATGTGCAATTTTGGTGGGAATTATACTTAATCGATAAATGGGAATGACATCCCTACGTGATTAGCAGTTTTGTATTTACCATTAACATATGCTAGCTCGTTGATTTTATTTTTAAATGAGAACTGCATAAAGTTATTGAATAAACTCCTAATAAATCAACTCTGTAAGTGATCGTGGAACGTGATAAAAACGTGAAATATTTTATCATGCGAAAACATTACGAGTCATACCTTCTCGTCTTTGCATATTATTATATTTAAACGGACATCGAAAGGAACGGCAGTAGCAACTTTTTAACTTATTAATTGGTAATTATCAATAATCAAATTGCGTTCCGGATGTCGCAAACTTTTGGAGTTTCGCGCGAAATCGCTATAACGGAATACTTATACCTCAATGAGCTAAAGAAACAATTTCTAAATTATCTAACTACTTACAATTGCAGTTTTACATAATCTGATTTAAACATATACCCTCGTCAACTTCGATTAGATATTAAATTACTAAACGAGTTAAAGTTCTGACGAACCCTAGTTAATAACATCTTAACTCATATCAGTTAGTTTCTAACGGTAAAGGAAACTCGAAAACAATTGAGGATACAGCCACCAATTTGTAATCTGCCTGACCTTTGAAAGGCAATTTCCATTAATTTTTAATTCATATTGAAATGGACTGGAATATGAAAATACAGTTGAAGACGTCATTGTCACCGTTTCTTTCTGATAACTCGCCAACAGGTGAGCTTTACGAGTTTTAAATACCATCTACTTTTAGTTTTTATGTTTTACGTTACTTAAAAACTGTCGTTTAATTCATAGTTGTTCTTTGTTTAACTTTTTGTTAATGTCAACGATGCGCTCAAATCTTGAATAGTATCCTCAGATGCTCACTTGCTAAGGGCTTAATCAAATCTGTCATCGAACGATCAGATCTTGAGATGGAGATCACAATCGCATCCATAGATCAACTAGCAATCAACTAACATAGAATGCGGTACCTAGGATCTTACCAATGACTCCAAGAACGACGTATTGCCATCGGAGTTATGTAATTATACAGATCTGTGAACCACGGTGTTCTCAAGGCTCATCACGAGCAATTCTTTGTGAAGAGTATGGGGGCTGATAATGAATTAGTAAAGATAAACACCTCGACGACAGCTGTATCCAATTCAAATCACTTTATTTTTGATTAATGGTGCAATGTGAAATACAAAGTTGTCAACAATTTATAAAAAGGCCACTATAAGCAACCACCATTGGTATACAAATGTTATAAGTTTTATAAGTCCATTTCTACTACTCTACAGATACATTACATCAAGTTACAACAATTGAAAAATACGTCTATATGGTCTGAATTCAACTTGTTCGAGCAAAAAAATTAATTACCTATTACAATTGAACTGTATACACTATCGAGAAAAATTCATGAAATATCTTTAGTTTCTTACCATTAAACCAACACAATTAAATTACTTCTCGCAAGTATTTCAGCATCTCCAAAACAAATGCAAATGAACCTGGATTCCTTACCATCAAACATGCATTTAGCTCAACGAAACCCCGAGAAAAATCGAGTGGCCTCTCTCAATTTATGGCTTACTGCAAAAAGCACCTAACTGCGCCACAATTTGTACACTTTAGCGGGATGCGCCGGCACATGAGAAATGACTGAAATCGGCGAGAGACGCGCTCCTCGAAAGATGCAGTCGTATCAATAAAAAATATATTATATTAGTCATGGTTTTTTTACTTCCAGTCGTATATACTAATGTGCGTTAGAATTATATCGGTTCCATTAGATGAGGTTAGTAGTGTTGTTTTTTCTCTCTCTCTTTCCTGGGCATTATTAATAAGGCTTTGACAATAGTGACTGAGTTTCTTGCGCTGCTTCTTCTCAGCACTAGCCCACAATTTGTCCCGAAGCAGTGATAGGGCTTAAAAAATAATATGTTGGGACGTGTATAAGTGCCCCCTGTGGGCCTACATACATAAATAATGTCTTTTATGACTTTTACTCTTTTATGACTTTTAATCCCATCTGATGGTGGGGTCTGCCTTCCTAATTCTTCTTTTCCACTTTGCTCTACTGGACGCATTGTCTAGGTACGTCTACGTGTTGTTTTTTATAATAAATGTAAAAAAGTCTAATAGTTTTTACACGTCTCGCTACTACATTACAAACAATAGAGAGATGTTTCGCCCTACTGCCAATTTAAAGGATTTTTGTATAATATCTATTTAAAATAGGTAATTTTAATATAAAAAACCTATCAAATGTATTCTATAAATAAAGATTCAAAGCAGATTTATTTGCGATTTTAAAAACTGGCTGGTAATTCTGAGTAAACCGACCTAATTAAAATATTTATAGAACATAGTGGCATTAGGAGAGTAATTAATGACCAAATCTATGGTTTGTTGATTCTATCGACACCTTTTATCGATACTTAATTCCGACTTTCGACGGCACTAACGCCGTCCATTACCAATTTAACGACTGATACGTATTTTTGGCAGGTGAAAGGCAAGTTCGACTCTATTTTTTGAAAGAACAAGCAGTTTTAAAATGGCCAACGGAAATTTAAAATCCAAATGCAGAGAGTATTCAATTCCTTTCGTTTTATCATAACATTCGCGCGGCCAATTCTTTTGATTCTTTATGTCTCTGAGTAGCCATTCAATATACGTTTGGTTAGCGGGGACCTGCTTCTGAGATCATAATAGGGTAATTTTGGGCCATCAATGTAAAGTAAATATTACGAAATCTCGTTGAAATTGATAAAACGCCGTTTGCAATAGCTATCAGTGTAAGGAAGTCGTTGGGACATGTGTTGTTTGTTGAATTGACATGGGTGGAGGTCACAGGTGAATCCAAAATATATGAAAATTACTTGACATTTGCAATGTATTTTATTTTCTCCTAAACCAGAACTAACTATACTTGAAGTGTTGAGTACTATAAAAATATAGTGATTGCTTGCTTACTATGATCGGGGATGTTTCGTAACTGGTACCGAACTGAGCTGAAGGAGAACACAATATGATACTAAGTTCCTCACCTGTGATTCATGAATTCCCTTATCTACAGAGAAGTACGACACAGATTGTATGAAGACCTCCGGGGTCGAGTGGCTTATACAACGGTTTTCCCGGTGTCACCATCTTTGAGGTCCCGGGTTTAATCCTCGGTCGGGTGAAAACAGAAATCAATATTGTTATCAATAATTTCTATATTGTCTAAGGTCTGGTTGTTGTGGTACACCGTTGTGTCTGATTACATTACACAAGTTTAGCTACTCACTTTGGGATCAGAGCACTGTTTGTGATGTTGTCCAATATTTAATTCATATGAAGAAATAAGTTGCTTATAAGAAGTGGAGGCAAATAAAGCGTATCCTGTTAAAGGCATCTCAGTGGACAGTTCACTGTGGCGCTCTTGAAGATATAAATAGAAGGCAAGTATGTAGGTTACGTATCCTTGGCTTAAGAAACACGTAAACCAATTTTGGATGTTTGATTACTACAAATCATATCCAATTAGATTGATGAGGTCCAATAGGACCTGCCGTTATTCTTTAAACCAAGGGCAGGTTCCCACTATGTCGTAACGATTAACGTTGGACGACGACGTCAGTCACTGTCGTCTCTAGCTGTTTCCATTAATACGAAAAAACACTGTTGTCACTGCAAAAAATGTCGTAGACGACAGTAAATCGTGTCGTTCTATATGTGAACACCTCCATTTAAACATAATAGCCACGATACTTAAAACTACACGGTTATCTGTCGTCACAACAAAGTGGGAACGCGCTCTAAGACTACAAATCTGTTCTTCCTAAACCGTTTTAACCATGATAAATCTGTTGTTGAACAAAAATGACGCGACAAAACAATACCGCCATCATCCCGGCCAACGGTTGACCTGCAATTTTAATCAGCGACCCGCGATTACCGCGTTACATCCGATGCGGACCGACTATTTACTTTACAGATAGCCGGACCATCTCATGGGAACGTAACGGGTTGTGGGATAAAAACCGGCCAAGTGCGAGTCGGACCCGCGCGCGAAGGGTTCCGTACTTAACTAACTTAAAACATTAGACAGTATAGGCAAAAAAAAGTATATATTTTTATTTTATTTATAATTTTAAAAGTATTCATCACAAGACACCCGAAACAATTTTAAATAACAGTTTGCGCGCCTGTTACTTTACGTGAGTAATTTGAAGTTTATAAATCTAAGACTTTAGAAATTACAGGAGGGGGGGGGGACACCGTGTAAACGACTTTGGCGGGCTATATCTCTCAAATGGTAAAGCTAATAAAAAAATGCTGTATGTAAAGCCTACCTTGTTTTCATAGTTCTTTTCAACAATACCCCACACAAGGGGGTGCTCTCAAAAAAATAATTCACCCCCCTCTTTACACGTATGGGGAGGTACCCTTAAAAAGGGGTAATTTCATTATTTTGTATTTTTAAAAATGAAATCTATATGTGAAGTATCCTCGAACCAAGTTACATGCAAATCAGTCCATAAACGTAGAAGATATTCTGCTGTGACAGACTAGGACGGACGGACTGAACGATCTTATAAGGGTTCCTTTTCGGACTACGGAACCCTAAAAATTGGTTGAGACGAGATAAACGTCATAGCTGGATGACGAGACCATCCATCCAGCCATGTGAAATTGGTGTCAAAAATCAAAATCCAAGTTTCCTTAGATCAACCATATGTGTAGTTTTACTATTCCATTAAACTACTAGCGGGCGGGACAATTTCAAGTCTCCTTTGTCAACATTTGTGGGGACTTTAAATCTAATTATGCGTATACATTGTGAAACAATACCTCATTGTTAATTATATTTTTTTACAAAACAGTAATTGATAACTAATAAATTGTCACTTAAAGAGTCAGTTGAAAGTTCTACCATGATGAGTATGCCAATGATATGGTGTAGGAAGGAAAGATACGTTAACCACTTATCCATTAGTACCCGTATTCAATTGACCAACCAATAATTAAAAAAGTGCCAGGATCACACTGAATAGTTAAATGCAATAATCAACAGATACCAATTTTCCACGTATTCAATCGTGTAAGCGCCATGTTTTGATCTATGAAACCTAATATTAGATAGACTATAACAGCATAAACTGTATCACAATACTTGCTAATTAAAGCATTATTACGTGGTTAAGTCAATTTACATATAAATTAATCTGAAGGTACTTGCATTAAACAATAGTATATGAACGACCTCCGCGGTCGAGTGGGCTGCACGCCGTTTTCACAGTGCCGCTGCTATTTTCGAGGTGTCCGGTTCGATCCGCGTTCGGGTCAATTGAGAAAACCATATTTTCTATGTGGTGACCTGGTTACACCGTTGTTTTTGATTTTTATACTCGTAACACAAGTGCTTCAGCAACTTCAGGTTACCCATGTGAACTCGGCAGCTTTTAATACAAACGAACGTCAAAGTTAGTCTTCCGTGCGGCCGTGTGGCCGTGTGATATTGTTAAATGTTTATTTATTTGTAGAAACTGGTTTTCTGTAGGACAGTTATGGAAAGATGCTTAAATAATATTTTTTGACTTTTTTTTTAATTGGTTCACTAATGGAATGCAACGTACACATGTTTAGGTGACAGCAAAAAACTTAAATAACACGTTCATTCTAAAAACAGTGAACACCGCATGCAATAACATGGTGGACATGGTTATAAGTTATAAAAAAATGAATTAAAAACAGACAGACAAGCAAATAGGTACAAAAGGAGGTTACCTACAAAGAGGAGGTACCTATTTAACTACAGGTATTTAATGAAACCAAGAAATAAAATATTATTACACAATGGAAACCCTAATTTTTGTCTTTGCCGAGGCCATCACAAAGCTCTACCATCTCTAGTTTTTAACATGTTTATAGTAGTAATATGTTTATGGTAAAAATCTCTACAGACGATCTTGGATTCAATCTGCATAACCATTTCAATTCAAATTTAAATGGACTGGAATGAGAAAACGCGGTTCTAATGCAGATATTCACAATTTGATTCTTATAGTGCAATAAAAAAATACATGTGAAACTTGATTGATATGCAGGCGAAGTCACGTGTAAAGTATACCTTACCAACAATTACGAGAAACAGCAATTAGTTGCTATGTCTTTGTAAGTCAAAGAGGTAAAACAAGCCTTTTATGATAGACATGGCGTCAATATTATTCATAATGATTGATATCTGTTATGATCCAGATTTGAGTTCGAAGTGGAGGAAAAACATGAAGCCAGAAACCGATCTGTAAGTTGTTTGACAGTTCGTAGAAGAAAGAGGTCGTAACTATAACCCAACAAGTTCATTCGGGACTCTCCTATTCCGCAAGACGTGTGGGGGGCGAAGAAGCGCCAATCGTATGCGGCTGGCATAGGAAATGCTTTTTAGGGTTCCGCACCCGAAGGGTAAAAACGGGACCCTATTACTAAGCCTCCGATGTATGTCTGTTTGTCTGTCTGTCACTAGGATGTATCTCATAAACCGTGATAGCTAGACAGTTTAAATTTTCACAGATGATCAAAAATACTAAAAACAGAATAAAATAAATATTTATGGAAGGCTCCCATACAACAAACGTAATTTACTCGCTATCAATAACAGCAACAGGTAGACGCTTGAAATATTCACAGAATATTAAATTGTATATTTTGTTTAAAAGTAAATAATTAAATTAAAATAATAACTAAAACAATGATTGGTTTACAGTAACCAAAATTTGGCTACTAGTAGGCCGTAATTTAGTGAATTGCAAACTTGCAAGTTATGTTACTGATAACCAGAAGATTGTTTAACCTTCAACTAGCAAAACTAGTTTGGTTTATCCTTTTTTTTTACAGTGTACCCGGCGAGTATATCGCTTAGATATGAATAGACCTTTACCATCAATGAATCTCCTGTAAAGCCATAATCTACAGTAGGAACTCAAAGTATACCGCAACCAGTGAAGACTAGGGAGGGAGTCTCCGGGGAAAACTACTGCCATGGAACCCGCAAAGCAGTAACGCAGTACTCGCAGTAAATTATGAGTGGTAAATTATATGTAAGTACCTTACCTACTTATAATATACAAGCACGTACAAAAGCTCTACCGAAGAACTCGTATTCGATGATATCGATAGAAAACACTATAATATACTTAAATATTAAATCTCCATCCGCACTTCGCTATTAAGTTTACAGTTTAAAGAAAATGATGGTATGCCACATCGAATTGAAAGAACAAGACCGAAAGATCAATCACCGAGGAAGCAGTTTCGAGCATATTGGAAAAAAATCCAAACTTGATAAGATCGTTAGTATTACAATACCTTATAGACATGAATGATCTACGGTAAATAATAATTTCAAGAACTGGTTAAAGCGAACCAAAACCAAATTTTGACTAATCAGTATTCTATCAGTATTTTTATATAATATATGTTTTGGAAGGATAAAATATACTTCATTGGTGTGTTAAAAAGCATTGCAAACCTAGGTAACATCTCAGTCTAACTTTTTTTCAGTGTAAATTAATCACACATCACACGGGTTGAACGAAATATTCTTAACATATCGCTTACATCAGTTGATAATCTCGCTAATTTTGTTTAGTCACACCTGTGCTAAATAATAAGCACCCCTATCTTGCAAAAGTGCATCAACCCAAAAAATATTATCGGCCCATCTATGTACACAATCTCGGAAGAAAAGAGAAAGGTCAGCCTTTCACGCCAACTAAAGGGGCCGCCGTTTCTGTCAATCTTATCGACGACAAGGCGAAAATTAACGCCCGAAAATTATCGGCAAACAAATTGTTTTGCGCATCTCTTCCGAGTAGCGAAAATTGCGCGGCCGTGCGAGGGGTTATAACTACAAGCGGGGTTGCCAGGTGGCTTCAAATTTTTTTTTATGAATAACACAGAGTTCGTTGGTAAGCGAGTTTATGTTAGTTATGTTTTTTTCTGGTAGTAAAAGCACCAGTGGGTACTGGTAACAATTGACAACTTTAGCAAATAAATAAAACGAACAAGTGGTTCCGCTCTACCAACTTGAATTATATTGTCTGATTAACTTTTGTTTCATTCTGATTTTTTCAGCAGTTAGTACAAACTAATAAATACTTGTAGATTATAGAGGAACAGTAAAAATCTAATTAGTAAATATCGCCATTCGCCACAACTGTGACTCGACTACATCAACTAGGACTAGTGATGGGATTCTACCCGGTATTTACCCAAAATGGGTGAAAACGCGGGAAAATACCCGGTAAATACCAAAATGAATGGTAAATATAAATTTTGCCATTAATTCAATATTTTGCAGTCTACAACCAAGTCAATAACTATTATGCAATTGTATTAGGGCCGAACTTACCACAAAAATGAATTACATTTTTTTTAAAATTTAATAGGCAGACATTTGACCGCAATCTCACCTGATGGTAAGCGACGATGCGGCCGATAATGAGACATGTCTGTCTAGAAGCAGCCTATTCACTCTTTTCTTAAAGGAATCCAAATCGTAGTGTTTAGGGAACACTATAGCTGGCAACGAATTCCACTCTCTAGCCGTACGCAAGAGGAACGAAGATTTAAAACGTTTGGTGCGTATTAGTGGTATGTCAACGACATAAGGTTGGAGCCTCCGCCTGCGTCTTATGTCCCGATAGTAGAAAGGGGCCGGTGGAATCAATTCGTGCAATTCCTTCGCACACTCGCCGAAATGTAGCCTGTAGAAAACTGAAAGGCACGCCACCTTACGCCTATGTTCGAGGCTTTGCAGCTTAGTTTCACAAAGTTCAGTGTCTCCAATAATTCGTATTGCTCTTTTTTCCATTGAGTCTAATGCAGCCAGTTGGTATTTGGCAGATCCATCCCAAAGGTGGCAGCAGTACTCCATACAAGATCTAACTTGAGCTTGGTATAGTTGTAGAAGCTGCTTCGATGTAAAATACCGCCTGACCTTAGAGAGAATTTCAAGCTTTATAGCTGCAGTTTGGGCTATGGACTCGATGTACTGGCGAAAAGTCAAATTGGATGACAACTGCCAAAGTAACACAGATAGTAGTATAAGGTCTTAGTAACAGCAAACCCGGGAGCGATAAGCTTAAAAAGCTGTTGATTAATGTCTGAGTAAACGTGTACTCAGCTCTATTCTCTTATTCAAGCAAATTGGGCACACTTTTAAATGCTTTAATTTGTATAATAGCAATATAAAATCTGAGTAGTAGCAAAGTAATTGTCCACATAGCTTAATAACGTCTAAAAAACGGCAGTCGTTACTTATACACAGATGTTTTATCATGTTTATCCAGATCAATATTTGTGGCTGTGTTATTCAAAAACTACTCAGCTATAAGCACATTTGTACCACACTAATTCAAACAAAATGTGTGTATCCTTCAAGAAATTGCTAACATCATTAATATTTATTAAGATATTAATGTGGATGGGGTGAATACTTGGAATTGGTAAGTAATTTTTAAATATACGAGTTTTAGCTATTACACAAGTGAAATAATATTGCGCAAGTAATTTTGTCGTCAATAACGTATGCCCTGTAACGATTGGTTTTACACGCCGCTTCAAAATCGAAGTTTAATGATAGAAATAAGTTAATGTACAAGACAGAAATAAGGCAAAAAAAAACTTTTAGCGTAATTCCTTATATTAGTGTTTTAAAAGCAATAATTAGTTTATGTATAATACTCGAATTTGTATCTGAATTAATAAAACACAACATTTGATAGCAAAAACAATTCCAAAAATATTGTTTTTAAGGTTATAATGGCGATTCCTATAAATCTGATTATCAGCTGCTCACCCAGCTGTTTTACCGAGTACTGCTGAATAATAGTTTTGACTCGTCATATTACTAAGCTTTTATTTGGCAAAACGCGGTATGGCGGAATAATTTCTGAATAACAGTTGAGTATTTGTTCACATGTTTTATTAAACAGCTTATTAGGGTTCAAAACAGAACAATCAAAAACTAGAATTTCGTGGAAAAAAGATTAGGTGATCGATCGAACTTTATTATGTAACTTAATTATACATGTAATGCAATCATTTTACTTAAATTAAAAAAAAACGTAATTAAGCAAATGAATTAAAGCTATTTATAACAATCTAACGTAAAAAAGGATGTAAAATATTTTTTTTGTTTTGTTTTTTATAGAAAAAAAGCTGTGATAGGTAAGCATGTTTTTTTTTTTCAACTTGCGTACCTAAGTCCAGCCTGAGTTAACTACTCGTGTGTACTGCATACCTTATTATAATGCTAAAAGGGAAAAGAAACGAGGTGTCTTCTGGCGCATTCTTCTTCTTCTATTCTAATGATAATGCAGCAATTTTTTACTGTATGAAAACAAACGGATATTATACCTACGTAAACGGAAACCTAAAACGAAATAACCCTAGCTAGCTCAATTGCCCCCGAAACCTCCTACATACGAGCCGTTTTCGACATTCAGATTACAATTTAGGTAGGTATACAATAGTTTTTCATTTAAAGATAATAATATGATAATGACAAATAATTTTAGTATACCATACAAATTTCAAACGTCGGACACAATAGGTAGATTTATACTACCGCATTGATTGTACAAATACAAAACGCTAGAATAAAATGATTCGGACCGCGCGCCGCTACCAGTTCGCCACTAGAATTCGCCGGAGGAGCTTCTCCACGTACGCGTTAGTTATAGAGATAAGTGTAGGTATAGACAGATCGAGCGCGACTTAATGAACTTTGACACGCTTTATAAGGGTTCTTTTAGTTTTTATTGTGGTTTGAATAATATTTTAAGTAACAGTGGAACTATAAGTATAAAACAAAATTACTTGCAGGACAATAATGCCGTTCAAAATTGTGTCAACTCGCCGAAGGGACCGAGCGGAATTGTGCACTGTGCCATGTCAATGGAAAAGAAACGGTATACTTCGATGGCCCAAACAAAATATTTGCTATGCAAAAATGATAGTGTGAAACCTAGACCAGATTGGCTAACAATACCTAGTTCCTTGAAAAGGCAACATTTTGAAACCTATCAAGATGCGGAAGCAGAATTAACAAATATGTTGAATAAAACTGACACCGACACCGATGGTACAGACTTTGACCAGAGCACCAGTACTACTCGACAAGGTTCCAAGCAAAACTCCACAATAGAATACCCTTGTAATAATGTATACCAGTAACTAACGTTTTGTCTTCTTTGAGTATTTGGATTCCATTTTTATTAAGAGAATCTATTTCTGTAATAAAATCTTGCAAATATTCATTTCAATCTTTGGGTTTTCCAGATACACAATAAATACCTGTGACAAAAGGTTCTATCTCTGGTTTTTCGTGTATACTGCATAGAATTGTCCAAAATTCTTTTTTTGAACTTTTAAATATTGGTAGGCCATCAAAATTAAAGTTAAAGTATATACAGGTTGGTACGTCCGCCAAATCACTGAAAAACATTTTTAATGGTTTCGTTAGCCCCTTATGCCAGTACTCCCCACCGCTAATATTTTTATAGTAACATTTCTGGGAGTTTGTAAGGTTATAGAGTTTATTGGCAAGACTCCTGGTATTCTGTCATTGAGTATTACCATTAATTCTTTTAATGCCACTTGCGATATGTTTTTACTTATAGCCCATTCTTTTAGCTTACTGCGAATATTAGTATTTTTTAAATTCGTTAATATTCCCATCTGATTCATCTCCACTAGATGCGTAATCATCGTCACCCACACAGTCTGTATATGAAATTGAGGGTACAGAACACTCTTCTACGTACGATCGCACTTGACTGTAGGTTAGCTTGACTGCTCTGTGTAAATACTGTTTAACTAACTTTAAAACTGCTAGTTTCGGTATAAGAATAGAAGTATGTGTAAGAGAGTTATAAACTAAGTCTACATTTCTTTTATAACAGTATGAGCTTAATTACAACCTAGAAAATACTTTTATCAGCAGCTGAATAATTCGCAAAATAAAGAACCTTATAAGATTTCAAAAAAATATTAAAGCTGTTATTCAGATCCAAGCATTTTAAACCGAATTTTAACACTATTATTCAGCATCTAGTTGCTGAGAGTACTTTATACAGAATATAGCATTTTTAACAGCAATACGCTTAATGATGTTTGTATAATAGTATTGTGCATTACGTTTATTCAACTTGTTATCTTTTAGCTTACTGTTATGCAAATTAAAGCTATGTGAAACTCTGTAAGCTTAGAAACGTTTGTGTAATATTGAGAATAAAAGTTATTACTAAGCCTTAAGAAAGATGCCGAAATTATAAAAATTTTACTAAGCTTAAAAATATATAAAAGCCGTAATACAAAGTTAGTCAGAATTTGGCTATTTCTTTAACTGTAACACAAATGTTACGTAACTATTAACTGTTTTATGAGTCGCATTAGTACTGTTATCATGCTTGTGTGTTACTTGGGTGGATACCTAGGAGCTGTAAGTTATCGGTGACGGAGACAGGCACACCCCGGAAAGTCGGAGCCAGATCAAAATGGCTCCGTTTTGTGGAGAACAAACATGCCTGCGTTTTGGTAGCATTAAACGTCACTAGATTGGCATCATCCCAAACGGATATTGCTTGGTGAGCGTCGCTTAAACGTTCTACCATCCAATGGACTCTCGAGAAGACCGGATCTCATCACTGCTGGCACCCGCTCTAGCGAAATATCTATCGACAACTGTGACTTCGACTGCTTTGTGATTTAATCGTGATACCCTTTTGACTGACGACTATAACTGCTGCTACGCCCACAGACATTGATGATATTTTACATACTTTACTTATTGTATTCATGATCAACATAATACATGAATTTGAAAAACTATTATGAATTGTGCCATTAAAAACCGCACCTTGTCTTTTAAATATGTTTAATAAGACCTTTGTTTTTTCATATTACAAAGTTATTTCCTGGGTAAGAGATTGTTTACGCGCCCTTTCAATCTTTTTTATTTGATTTTTAAGAAATCCGCAAACTGAGACTGTCTTATCTATCTCTTTTGTCAGTGCTCTTAAACAATAGCAAGCGGCTTTTGATGATATTTTTACATGCCAGTTATTGATATCTAGTAGTTAGTTACTTAAACATTGTATTTTCCAAGTTCGGTTTATGTTACATGATTTAAGGCATTACGAAAACTTAATTTTTATGTCTTCATCACAATCTGACCTTTAGATTCTATCTAAACTAACTAGAAATACCAAATCCCGGTCTGTCATCGCCCCATATAAACAAATAATCGTTTTTACCCATGATTTGGGTATTTTCCCGGGTAAAAACCCTATATTTACCCAAATGGGTATTTACCCGGTATTTTCCCAAAGGGTTTTTTCCCGCCGCCCATCTCTAACTAGGACTAACGATGAACAAAATAATGATAGTAAAGTGACATCGCTATCCCTCTACCATTTGTATGAACACAAAAGCACAACAAAATATGACGGTTCATTTTTTATGCACTCGTAGTTTTTCTAAGTTGAAGCTGACAACACCGAGTGAGTAATTATGTCAATAAATCTCCACACTCGGCTGACAGCGCTGAGATCGTTTCATGCATACAACAGCACCTCGTTTACTCCGAACTAGTTCCAAACGCTAAAAACGCAATTGACTTGGATTTTTATAATCTCATGAATACCAAACTGTGTTCAGTTGGGGTAAAGCACTATTGCAAGTTGAAATTTTTGCCAATTTGCCCAATGGCTTGTCTTGCATTGCCCGCTTTAAATTCTTAAACATACACCTGAGATGGGTGGTATTAAAATCGTACAGTCACACGCGACGATAGGGCTGTGACTGTGCTGCACATGATGTCACAGTAGGCAGCTTATAAACGTTACCTAAATATCAAAACACCTATTTCAAATGTTATTGATCTCTACAACAACTTAATAACATCGAGTTAATATCATATCTCGTAGGATTTTTGGCAGATATTGACAATAATCGATGTAATAACTGTTATAAAGGAGAAGTTTGAAGTGACACCGGTGACGTTGATTCTAAGAGTGATAAGATTGTAGCGAAAATAAACCCACACTGCGAAATCCTTGATAAATTGGGAACAGGGCAAGAAAACGATGTAGACAGTACCGAATTTATCACTGAAAAATAAATTGTAACAGATAGGTATGGTAAGGTACCTCTTGAGGATCGGAAGAGCGCCGGCTGTCTCATAACAATTGATTTTCTATTGTGTCTGGAAACATGATCTTTTAAGTGTTTGTGCAACTGCTGTGTCAAAAATGTTCTAAATAATCATCTCGTGAAGTCACATCTGATAGAAAAGTGACCAAACATAACGATGACTATATTTAGAGATACCAAATTTAAAAGGCAATACCACATTTCTAATGTTGCAAATAAAATAAACTACTACTATCTCAATTACGCTAAATAAAATAATTGATCGGTAAGTAAGCTTGCGTTTTGAACTCACATAAGACCTGGTTGACACATAATATAGTGTTTATTGCGTATTTAAAATAGCATTTAATTAGCCATTTAATGGACGTCAAGTTTTACCGACTCTTACATTTTGCTAAAGCAATGAAAGTACCGAATTAATACCTTTGCCACTTTTAATTATCGTTTTGCGGCTTGTGCAAAGGCACGCGTTTCATGTTATTTTTATGTTTTCCGATATTATTTTGCGATACTTACACTGATGACATATTTTTCAATAAATATTTAAATGTTATTAAATTTAAAGTTATTAAAAATGAAACATTTTGACCTTTTTCGAGATATCAAAACAAGTCTTATTTCTCGCCGGAGCACGTGTAGAATTTGGTATCGAACAGGCTGTGTAGCAGAACTGTGTATAAACTTCCAGAATACAATTTAAAGGTATTAAAACTGACCAACGGGTTATTTCAATCAAATAAAGGAAACAAAAAAGAGAACTATTGCCATTTAAAACCAATCGAGTTAGGCATCAAACTTGCTATGAATCGTAAAATAGATTTGCATGCAAAACACTTTCCAGCCCCTATTCAGTTCACCTAATTGGTGCCTCAATTGTAGAGGCGACGCAAACTGAATCAATGCTTTCTCTAACTTGATTAGTGGATCCGAGCCTAACTAAGTTTCCTCAGCTCCAACTGTCAGCTTCAGAGAAAATAATATGAATCATATTTCAACGCAGTTGCAGCAAGGCGATTGCTAAATTCTTAAGTGTTTGATAATATGACAACAGAAGCCTATATGACTAATGACGAAATAGATTTTATATTTCCAGAAATTTTCCTAACAATTTTGGTGCAGCATATATTTTTTTACTAAAATTAAAATCTTCAAACAAATACAGATTGTGTTCGTTGATTACTACCCAAACAAATATAAACATATCCCTGAAACACTAACTAACTGGTAACTTTCCGAAAACACTGATCAGCTTAGTAAAGCTTTCGCCTAACAAATATATTATTTGATATATTTTGTATGGGAATTGTGTCAAATAAACCGTCAATTCACGTTTACCGGCTGTTTCAAAATTGGTGAACTCCTGTCCTAATTTTACATTTGATCGTGATTACGTAATCAACGGACGACAAACTGGGGATAAGACAATTTTACGTAATTAATAGCCGGGTGTGAACCACCCTAAACGCAAATGTGTTTAATTATGTTGGTCCACTCCAACATGCCACTTTACGGAAATTACTCAAACACTGGGTCTCAAACGCTTCACTTCACCTCAATTATACAACATTTACTGACTTCGACTTGTTTTAAAAAAGTCCTGTTTAGCAAACGATTAAAGAACAGAAGCTGTTGATATTGCATGAAACAACAGAGCCACAGGACATGTATAGTACAGTGCCCTAACATCAACCTACCCTGATCTGTCAAATTTCCGCTACTTTAATTCAATCTTATGTTGATCACATAGAGTTCCATTATCATTCAAGATATTTTGACAATTTGGGAAGGTTGATGCGAGGCCCACTGTACAATCCCCCTTTTGCTTTTACATTTGGGGGACTTTAAATTCAATTATGCGTTTACGTTGTGGCTAAAAAAATGTTAATAAATAAATATTATAAATTATTATCTGTTGTTTACCTACCAGTAATAAATAACTGTCACTTTAAGTGTCAGTTGTTTGTTGTACCATGCCAAAGAATATATTGACCATGCTTAGCTTTAGATATTGTAAGGAGTAGTATATCCTAGTGTTTTTCATATAACCACAAAAACTTCTTTAGGCCATTAAAGATTGCAGCAGGCTAAGCGAAACGCAGGTTACATTGGGCGTTAAAAAAATTATTCAAGACGAGATATTATGAAGATGCTTCTACGCTTCTACAGGTAACCGCTACTCTATGACTTTTCGCCGGGGCGTGACCGGGGCTATAGCAATTTTCGAAAGTTAAAAAAATCAATACACATTTTTTCAATTATCGGTCAGGCATTTCTTTTCAATTACACGGTACGCAAATTGATGGTCGCAAGCCAGTATTTAAGTGATAAGCGGTTTATACACAGTAGTATTTGTTCTTCGTCGTACCGCGCAGGCGCGAACCCGGCTATGGCAACGGCAGACAAATTATACTGTGTTCTTGGAACTTATTGTTGAACGACAGGTTTTTGGCGGCAAATCGTGTAATAGCCATTACGAAACTTTTCAATATAACCTCACCGGGTGGAGTGAAAATTCACCGTTTATTTACGAATTTGCGCTATCAAAGGTTACGTGTCAGAGATAACTTTAAAATATGTCATCTTTTTGGAATTTCAATTTAAAATTACTATTGTTTTTTAACAGGATTTAATTATTGTGCACAAATATGTCAACCTGAGTTTTTAATTCAGATCTAATTATATTGTCGACTGTACTTTACCTGAGAAGGTACAGTCGCTTTACTGCATAAAATCTGCGGGTAGTTTGATGCAGTCCAGTAAAATATATTAGTCTCCTTTTGACGCGCAGTCGGGTAAAAAGGTATTTAAAGACTAATGTCTAAGTACCTACATTTCACGCGATTCATACAACTTGCTAAAACAATCCAGTAACCTTTACGTGTTTAAGCAAATAAACCGCTCATAAACCGATACATATAACCGCCCAAAGGACAGTCATAAAATCACCCATAACTCAGGCAATAGATATTCAATTTGTGAGTGCGATTTCAACCTCATAAAAACCGAATGCCCGTCCACTATTTTATCTTGACACCTTCGCACCATGTGAACGAATCGCGAAACTTATTTTTCATAATGGCGGCACGGAATTTCTCGTCGCGTATAAAAATGCGCGATAACAGCGCCGTCTGGTGGCAATTTGCATTAATATCGCGTATCGCCTAAGGCTGGGGCTTCGGTGACAGCGGGCAGTAGAGCAGTAGCAGCGGGACCAAGGGGAAGTCTTCAATCCATACATAGATTGATCGTAAACATACGCTTAGTTTATCACGGCTAGGTACTGTATCATCTAGGCTAGATCACTATGATGAAGTAAGAGCGAATAGACTTTTACTAGCCAGACATGATCTATCCTCGGTCGCATCGTCGCTTACCATCAGGTGAGATTGCAGTCAATTGTCTGTCTATTAATAAAAATACAAATAAAAAGTCTTCTATCAAGCTCTGTGTCTAAGTTTTTAGTGTGCCGTAAAACCAAAGCTGGTTTTTGTGACACTATCTCTGAATGTTTGTTGAGTAATCTAATAATGTATGGTTTTAAATTAAAAACATCACAAGTGAAGGTAATCAGCAAACGTACTATCAAAAACACATTACAAATATTTTGTAATGTGTTTTTGTGCAACAAAGAATATCTATCTATAACTTTTCAGCGATACAACTTGATAAATTAAACTGATCTGCCACAACCTGGATCATGGTCAGTGGACCCTGGGCCCTCGCGTGCGAGAGCACAACTGGGATAACACTAGGAGGATGATGACAACTTGATAAATTCCTTTTATTTTCGTCTGATACTAAAAGAACCGAGTAACTAGCAGAACTTCTACCGGGACAATACTTTGGCTTGGTTCACTTATGCGTGGTTTCTAAGTAATTTTGACAGCGTTTTATCTATCCATTGATCTATAGTATTGCTAATATAATGAATAGACACCCGCGGTAAAGTGCCGGGCCATAATTAGATCTTGTTTTTATATTTGTGAAATAAGTACTTATAGGACATCGTATTTCTGTTGCCTCGAGTCAATGCAATGCGGAAACGTGGTAAGCATGAGCAAACTGACAGCTGTCAACAGCGCCACCTCCCGCGTCCCGCTGTGTTAAAATCCACAGCCTTAGGGCCCTCCGGACAGCGCAAGTTGAGTTAAACTCAAAATTAAAAGGTGTGGTGAGTGAAAACACGTAAGGAAATGTTATTGAAACTGACGTTTGAACTCATCACGGCTTAAAAAGTTGCGTTATGCTATTCCAGTGCGCTACTTCAGTCACGGAAAAGAACATAGGATAGTTTTCATTTAATAATTTAAAGTTTGTATGAGTTTGTTATTTGGGTAGAGAGAATAACGCCGAGACTTACTGCACCGTTTATGGGTCGTTCTACCGGCCAAGAATTTCCCGAAACAAGTACCCGAATATCATATTTTTCTAACAAATATTGTTTTCTTATAATATAACTTTGGTTCTAGTTGTTAAACCAAAGAGATAGTTAATAATAGTTAGTTTAGTAATTTAAAAAAAATCGTAAATCGTCAAAAATTGACTACCACGACGTGTCCGCGCTCTAGATTTCAGAAATTATGTAATCGATTACTGATTAAATAAACATTGATAAATTGTATACCATATAACTATACATATCACCAAAAGATTTTTTCCTAATTCAAAGACATTTAATAATAAGATAATAATTATGTAAGGCTAGTTTTTCATAATTAGTTTTTTTTTGCATAATGCATTATTTCATTACAAACAAAGTGCGCACGTTATGTTTGCGATTAAGGCATTTGCAACACGCCCGATAAATATCTCCGTCGAATAGCGACGGCCATAGCTTACAAACTGCGATCTGTCACGACACACCGAATATCTACATACAAGTGTCGGACAGACGGACATGTTATATGCATTTACTAAATACATAAATGAGCATTTATGTAGAGATCTCAAAAGTTGTAGGTACTTTATTATTATAAAACAAAAGTGACTTACCTGACTGCAAAAAATATTATGTTTTTGAAATACTCTTTTCACGAGGTTTTATTTGATACCCTTATTGCTATATTAAAAAAATATATATTTTATTTGCGGGCGCCATTTTTAAAAATTATTAGCCTTTTCACCGCCACAATTTTGACGACATCAACGAAACCTAATAAAATGTCAAAAACCGTTCAGCCGTTTGGGCTGCAGGGCGTGCCAAAGAAATGGGCTTATGCCCATTAAATACAAACATACATACAAAATGAACATACAAAATGGTACATGAAAAACATTACCCTCCTTCTGACGCAATCGGGTAATAAGGAGGTTATTTAAATTGTTCAACAAGGATCTTGAATTATTTCATTAGTAATTCTCAAAATAAATTAGGGGACCACTTGTCACGTGAAACAAATTCTGTTCGATCACTCAAGCCACTCAAATAACTACTCGTCAACTGTGGCTTATGCAGTTTTAATAGGGGCGATTTTGCAATAGAAATGTAAGTATAGCCTGATAGGCTGGCCATTGTACATTTTATTATTATTATTATTATGAGCCTGTGATCTCCCAATGGAGGGCTGAGGTCTCCGTACCCTTTCCACTCTCCACGATCTTGGGAAGCTGTTTCCCAGTTGTCCAGCCAGGCATCTAGCTCGTCACGCCACCGCCTTCTGGGTCTACCGCGTGGCCGTTTTCTATTTAAAGGACTCGGTGCATATTTTGGGCCAGAGGTCGTTAGACATGCGGCTGACGTGTCCGGCCCAGTCCCACTTTAGCTGAGCGGCTTTCTGGGTGATATCAGTTATGAGAATTCTAGAGTGTGGTATGATATTTCGGATGGAATCGGAAAGTTTTACGCCCAGCATACTTGTAAGTACTTAATACAAGAAAAAGTATTTTTTACTTTCATTTGAAAATTCAATGTAACACCATCCTATAAGTACTAACAAGCATTTTCTCGCATTTCTGCATGACGGATTGACAAAAAATGGTTCGCTCAATCATGCGTCACAGCATGTCTGCACAGCATGTTAAGGTAAACACTGCAGCATCGTATGCCGTTGTAATAGGGGCTATTTTAGAAAGAAAATGTGTAGGCTAATGTGCGGGCTATTGAACAACTGACTGACCGTGACGTTGGAAATATACTTCTACAATAACTCAACCGTTAAGTTTAAGATACTTGCATTTTTACGGATTTTTTGATGAGGTACGTAGGAGAACTAAGATGACGAACACAGCCCTGCGGATCCGTAGGTACGCTTAAGTGGCAGTGGGCAGAGCACATTACGCAAAGAACTGATGGCAGTTGGGGCAGAAAGGTTTTTTGATTGGAGACCATTTGATCAAAAGCGTGGCGTAGAGACGTCCACCGGCAAGATTGTCAGACGACCTAATAAAAGTCGAGGAACTAACTGGAGGCCGCTTATAACAAGTAATTTTGGAAATCTATGGGGGGAGGGCTATGTTTAGCAGTGGAAGTTCTGTGGCTGATAATGATGCTGATAAACTTGCATTTTTATGCTGTCTTCGATCTTAAACAGTGGCAGTTGTCCGTCGGCGATTTGTTTGATGATGATTTGTTGAAATCCGAGGAAGGTTTGTGGAGTTCTTTTGACAATTTGGGAAAATAATTGTAAAATAATAAAATTTGTTAAAGGCAGCTCGAAGTTCGCTGAGTCAGCTTGTTTAAAATAAAATTGTTTTAGTTCATTGTTTTGTCATCTTTGCGTCACCTAAGGAAACCAATAGGGTTTGGCCTAGAACAAATAATTATTTACTACGATTCTGACTGAAAGGCAAACTTACCATATACCTAAAAATAACGTGTAACTCCAATGGGTTTCTCTGATATTATGCTACAGAAAAAGCAAACAAATAAAAAAATATGGTATATAAAAAGCATGTAACATCTTGGGGTCAAAAATACGTTGGATTCGGCTCACCTTTGTTTTTGCAAAAAAATATGCTAATCATTATACTTAACAGTTCTCAAAACAAGAACACTTGCAAACAGAAAAAAACATGTTAAACCTATCAAAAATGGCTACTTGCAAAATTGAAAGTGATTTTGCAAAATTCTGATTATTTTCTACGTAAGAATATTTGCTTGTAACGGATTGATTTATTCTATCCGACGGTCGGCAACGATCGTTAAACTATAACCAATCCAGTTTACGCCTAATTTACGCCAGCTTTTATGGAACGTGACGATAAAAACATTTATTTTACTAATTAGAAATAATTAGGCAATAACTGCAATGCCACTCTTTAGCACTAACCAAAATCGGCATGATTGAGTGTTGCAGACACAATTGCAAAAACGCGTAAATTTCAATCAATCGAATAATCAAATCGTGCGGCTCAAAGCGATTTCTAACTAAAATTAATACCCACATACAAACTCAATCTTCCCATTGTACGGCTGTAGCATTTCCATACTATGAACATAGCAAGATTGACGGTCAAATAAAGTCTGCAAACAGATGAGCTACTACCTCTCGTCGCGCTATAAATCCTAGCTATTGAAACGACCATCATCCAGAGGAATTACCGAACTGGTATAATAAGCCTTGGCACCCCCTCACGGACCTAGTTAAAGGGGGGAGCCGTGCTCGACCGAGGCTCCTACTACACTGGACACTTACCTGCACGTAGAAAATATTACTCACTAAACGTCACAATATTTTAAACGAGAACATTAAGTTCTGACCCCTCGCTGATCATATTGGTGTCGGCTTTGATATACTGTTTAACGAACGCGCAAAATAAAGGCATCAGCATTACTTTTAACACACAAATAGCACTGTAAAATGAGTTGTTATAAAATATTCGGCCTCTCATTCAATATGGAGTGAGCGGATGTGAGCCTGAACAGATCTACGTTTCTATAAAAGGCCCCGTCTTAATAGGCATTCGGACAACATATACATAATCATTAAGTATGTTTATCAATCATTTACGCTAACTGAATATATTACCGCTAAATCATTATTCAACACTTCATTATTTTGTATCAATACATCGAGCCGAATTATTGGGTCGAACGGAAGCCGGCGTTATAAAAATGATAGAGATAGCTTTGACGGCGTATTGATACCTGTACGTACCTGGAAAGCACACAACACAACAATAACGAGTCAATCAAACAGTTAATGGTTAGATGAGGAAAGCAGAAAAGGCACGTACCTTGAGTCCGTTTTGGTCTTCAGTTGTTTCTTGATAATCTTGAGGCACAGTTACGCGGACGATTGGCCAATCTTATTCTACGTGGTCGTCGAAACCGAAAGAAAGCTGCCGCCGTGGCGAGGCGAGCCTCGAAAAACACGGAGGAGGATCATTGAGCAATTATTGCATGTTTATGATCGTAATATTCGCTTGTTGCTCGGCCGGTGTAATTACGGGGACAGGTACCTTTTGGCGTCGACGATTTTTAAAACTATTAAGCGATACCGAAAGTCGGGCTTATCGATAACAACCAAACGCTATCGGACACACCCATGGAAATCGAACTGGCCGAAAATATTCAATTCGAATATTTTAAAAAACAGTGGTAATTAAATCGCGACAGGAGGATGGTCCTCAAGGTCCGGATGGCGACGGCCGAGTTAAGGTACGACAGGATTCCCGCGCATGCGAGCACATGGCTTTAGGCCTTCAAGACATGTGCCGAATGGCGCGGGAAAAGAGGCGACCTTAACTAGGGCCCTATGGCCGTCGCCCCTAATACATGGGAATCGGCGCCTGAGTTCAAGTCCCACAGATATTTCATGTGCGAACATGTTTACTAGTTTACTACTCACATAACTCATCCTCTGCCAACGAATCGAGGAACTTCAACCTTCGGCGCTGGACAGCAAGAGGACCACATTCCCGGGACAGTCCGATAGGGAATGGAAGGGCAGGACTTACAATAGCAATACAAAACCTTATAAAATTTTTCAACGTTTTATTTTTTATAATTTTTTTAATGTCTCCACCAAATTCGACTACGACATTGTACAAACACATAATATAAATTATTCGAAACGATAAAATAAGTCATTATTAAAAATAGAGTAGATTAAATCTTTCAAAAATATTTAAATAGAAAAAAAACTTGTACAACATTGCATCTAGTTTTAAAATTAATCTCGCTTACTTCGTTATATTGTACATATTTACACAAAATGTATTTTACAGTAACAATGATCTAGCGTCTTTAGGTATTGTTTCTATCACATTGTCATAAGATTCACCTCTGGGGCTACGATTCAACAATGATCCCAGTGACCATTGAGTTTAACTTAATTATTTGAGTAATTGACTCTTCGTAAATGAAATTCTATTATCAACACTCGGTCAGGTCATAACCGTTTCAAAAGGTTCCAAAAATATTTATATCTAGGAATCAGATCTTCAGAATGAGTCTAATGCTTCGAACTACTTATTAACAACCACTAAATAAATTAAGCAAGTACACACATGAGCTTTTCGTGTTAATATTATGATACATTTACGATCGCTATAAATTGCGCATACAAAAATACAGCACTACAGAGTTCGCGTCCGTGTGTGTACAGGCCTTAACATGGACAAGCTTTTAAACGAGAATTGAATTATTGCACGTCGCACATTTATCAGCGAACCATGAATAATCGTCTCAAAAAGCAATGAAAGCCCGTCGAAAAACTTAATTTCGTATTTAAATATATGTTTTCGACTTTTTGCTTTGTTGGCCCGAGCGTTTATGTCAACGGGCGTACAGAAGCCGATCCGGACTTTTTATGATGACAATATTGTCATTGGACAATAAATGATATTAAGCTATCACACGAGCGCTTTGAGGGCAACTTCGAAACTGATATTGTTGCAATATTGCAACTGTAAAACAAATCCTCAATCTGTATAAATATCTTGAAAAAATACAATTTATTTTAACTTAGTAGTTTCAAATCACGGAAGTGTAAATTGAAAATGTCATCGACGGGTAAATTATTTGGTCCGATCATTTCTATGGCTCTAGATCAGCGCTGACTTGCAATATTTCAAAGCCATTAATATGAGATCTTCGCAAATTGCGGAGACTAGGGACTGGTTAACTTAAGTACATGATTGACCCGATTCTTTGGAGATTTACCAAATCTCTTTTGTTAACCTAGTAAAAATCCGTATCTTTTTTTCCAATACAATATCCAATCGAATGAATAAGGCAACAGGTTAACTAAAGAGGTTTGGTCAATCTTCGTTTAAAAGGGTTAAGCCTCTTTTGAATCCTCCCATATACAGCCGATTGTCTCAGCGACGCGGGTCAAGAGACAACAATTTCTAAGTTGCTCGGATCTATTTTAACAAAGTCTGAATTAAATAATACTGAAATTCAACAGTCACTTTCGAATTTTTAATACAATCCACGGAACCACACTGAATATTCATAAGGCACTTTTTCTAAGACACTGTTCACTCGCAAGTATCACTTCTCTAGTGTTAGGATACATCATTCGTTACTTAACACTTAATATATTAATTTATTATTATGTCTCAACGTGTAAATCTCGAGATCCAACTTTACTAGTAATAAACCGAAACTATCCTATTGCTTATTAGTTAAAAAAATTTGGTTACTAGTAAAATTGAACTACAATCAACTGAAACTTCATTGAGCTTAGTAATACTTGTACTATTTATAATTAGATCAAAATCGTATAGCACCAATAGGATTTTATAGAGGAAGAGACTGTAATCAATAAAGTGTCAGTCAATACTAGCGTATCAATCGTTCAGTAAACACACAACATCATGCCTTAACACTAACAGCTCTGAGAGAGCAGCCACCTCACAGCATCCCAGATACTAGATAGAACAGTCAATCAAATTCCTGATAAAGAATTCAATTTCATCTGTCTTTTAAATGCACAAGATAGGGCTGCTTCCTTCGAGCTCTGCTTAAGTACTCATTAAGTTGGATGGATCACAAACATGTTACGGGCACTAAAGCGCACACTGGGAATGTTACGTTACTTCAATACAGGTATCAATATAATGCGGACTTGGTCCCTCCGAATCGTAACAACTAATCTACAGTAAAATATATTAAGATTCATAATAATAAGAACAATTTCAAGGGAATAGAGATCACCTATGCGAATAAAGTCGTCACTGCAGCAAATAGCACCAATTTGAAAAAATCAACGCCTATAATTGATGTGGGAGTAAGGAATGCTGATGGAAATCCTAAAATCTATTCGATGTTTCCTGATATCAACCTCGTTGTACTTAAAAACTATACAGACGATGGCACTTGCATAATGGCCTGAGAATCGATTGAGTAAAATGCATTAGAGTATAAACTTACGAGTAATAAAAATAACGCGACAATATTAACAAAATTTACATAGCGAACGTAAAGTTTATTATTCTAAGCCTCGCGTCTCGTTTCATTTGGTAAACCGAGTCACGTTCCGTAGTACAATATTTGTTTGTTTATCTTACTGGTCCGCTACCTATGCGTTTTGCCTTTCTGACTTCAGCTATTTATGATGGTTTTATCATTGTGACTTTTAGTTGTTGCTTCTGATTTACGAGGATTTGCGTTAGAATTTAGAAAATTACCTTCAACACGAACGAACTTCGACTGAAATGACAGAATTTTAAAAATGAACTAATTGTAGAAAGTTTCCGTGATACAAAAGTTACCGTTACCACAAATACCGTACAGCGCATATCGTATAACAGCACAAAAGAAAAGACGTACAGAATTAAGTCATAATTTAAAGTGGATGGTCATTTCGAAAGCTGGGCAACAAACCGACTGTCTGCAGACACATTTTATCGCACGTGCCACCTACGGACTGATGTCATTCTTGTCACAGTTAACCTTAAAAAAGACCTAAATATTCAGAGTCGAACTTTATCGGCGGTCTTAAAGGGAATAACAGTCAGAAACAATTGTCACGAAGCGACCACCGCTTGCGATTTTTAAGCTACCTGCGTAGGCGGCGCCATCCGTAGGCGGGCGGAAGTGAGAGCGTCAGCTTTCCGTCTCTGTCTAACGTCCTCGAATATGCATTAGATCGAACGGAATGGGCGATAGAGCAATTCCGCAATGTCACAGATCACAGAACTTGATACAACATTACCAAGGCTCCTCAGTTTACGACCACTTTCAGTTCTGAATGTGACGCAACCGATTGGAAGTCTCTTACGAGTTGCTACACGTGCGCCTTTCATTCAGAAAAATATGGTCATTACTTTGTGCAAGTGCTTATTGCAAAAATTACAATATTCGAGTCACGTTTCAGCGTGCATGCTCGTATAAAATATTGTTATAAATATAAGGTAAGGCGAATTACTTTGAAATTAATACGGTTTAAATGAATTGCCAAGTTATCGAGCAATGTGGGACGGACTGTTGATTTTTGATACACTTATCGATCGTAAAAGTCGAGCAAGAACATGTTTCCGATACGCGAGTACAAGTCTGGGTCGACATTTCTCGCGATCGTATCAGCGTGAAATTTTTTAATAGAAACAGCGAATCTGGGAGGCTTCGTACAGTTGCAGCAGGGACAGGAAATTCAACTTCCATAAGGAATTTCGAGGTGCTCGGTGAGAAAAATCGATAGGCGTATCGGAGTAAGCTCGGATGGTGGAGGGACAAAGACGGCGTACGGCCATAAAATTGAACACCGAGTGTCGTGTCTTTTGTTAGACGGCGCGATCGGCGGCGAAGCTAACAGGATTTCATAGGTTTATGTGCGATTATGACGATGCAAGTACTGAGAAAAAGCGTGACGAAAAACAAAAGATACCTTTAGTACATCGGCGGCGATAAAATACTGCAGATGGCAGTTGGAGGCAAAACCCATTAAAGTTTTACGCTCAACTGCGAAATGTAACTAAAGGCGGTACAATTAGACTTACAGCGCGTAAAAGATCTTTTAATGATTTTTCAAAGCAGTACAGGATATTATGATTTATGCAATTTATGGTCGCACTAACTGCAATTGATAAATTCAATTTCTAAATACTTACAGCGTCATTGTATAGGAAAAATACTGGTTATAAATAAAGGGCTTTGAAACTGGCACGAACAGTTCATGTTCAGTAAGTAAATTTCATGTTCAGTAAGTAAATAAGTCTTAGTTGGCTACTTCTTCCCTCACTTACACCATACCAGCCGGAGCGTAACGTACATGGCAAGTTTACGAGCCAATCGGGCCCTGATACGCCAGAATGCCTGGCATCCACCACAGACTTCCTAGCTCCTGTCCGCACCGTATTTATAACTACCCGTATTAAATTAAAGACCACACCGCATCGATTTATATGCATCGCAGCAATTGCTCTCAGACCCAACAATGTACGCTTAGAAAGACACCCACTTTAAAACTTGAATCAAACCGTTAATTTACTTTTCTGAACCGCTAAATTGGACCTTTCCACAGAAATTCCGAAAGTAACACTCGATTATTTTCTAGAGAAAAAACAAAACCAGTTTCGGTGATACAGATATTTTTTTCAAAAAGAAAGGCGGGAGATTGTTAATGAAGGCAATTTCGGTAACTGGGCTGATTAACAAGACAGTGACGGGAATCGATTATGAATTAAGAGAACGTTCGCGTTATGCGCAGATGAGAGCGATGTATCATTATGCGCGACTTTAGATTCACTACACGGCGTGTACGAGGGCTGTGTTACGAACACAATAATTCCGGAATATATCTAGTTAAATGAACCGACACGAGGAATACCGGTCATACATAAATCATGCGCAGGAGTACGATCGAGAGCTGCGCACGCGTCGGATGTGTAGCGAACGCACGCATTAGACGCGCGACGCTCGCCGGGTAAGGACGCCGCCCACGCGCTGCAGCATGAGCCAACACGCCGATCGGGCGATTATATCACCGTTTATGTAGGTGGCCTTATAAGGTTAATGTTCAAAAACAATCGAGCCAACGCAACACATTGTGCTCACAAAATTTCCCACATATAAAACGCCGGAACTAATCCTCAACACGTACTCCAGATTTCCATTTGAAAGCTTTTTGTTTGTGTTAAGCTCGCGATACTGTTGGTCAATAGAAAAACTTGTATGATGGATTGGCACGGTCACAAAAGCTAAGGATTTGTTTTCAGAGCTGAATAGCCGTCGAGTTAGTACCGGACGCGTGTGGAATACATTATGGCGGTGAAGTCCATTTCCTCGGTTCTTGCGGCGTATACCTAAGTATAGTTGGGAAAACGAGTTACAACACGTATAGAATATACGACACGTAACATTTCTACTAGCACCATAGACGTCGCAAATAGAATTCTTTATGCCTTTCGCAGATGCACACAGTTAACTCGTCGAAGCGTTTTGTTTTTTTGCTCGTTAATGAGGAAGAAATGTTTACTGTTATGATGACAGCAAAGTTAATAATTCTATCTAAAATGATCAACAAAATAGCAGAAGAGAAGGATTTTGAAAAGTGAAGATGCATTGCTAATAAGTAAGGATATCGTTCAAATAGGCTTGTTGTTTACACACAAGCGCGCTCCGTTCCCACGTAGCTGTCAGCACGGGCGCAGCTCCAGTACACGCAGCCTATCGGCGCATCTACACCACTCCAGTGGACAATCGTCCTAACAAAGGCTCACCGACTACAGCGGACCCAATCATTTCCCACGCGGTAACGGTCGAGCCTCACTTGGGACGCTAGTTTGAATTTATGGACGCGGAACTTTCGCCTTGAACCGAGTACATTTCAACTCGACTGCGGCAACTAGCGACGACGCTGTCCACTAAGCCAGAGATGTAGACGAAACACCAGATACAATAGCTTACAGTTACACACAGTCGAAACACCGCAACGAGATGGCGATACAAAAGCATGACCGATAACTTGTACTCTTTCAATAACAGAAGGAAACATTGTTTGAGTTTGCGGACAATAATGTTAAAAATTTAACGTCATGTTTCATAGATAACGCGAGGAACTATGACCTGCGCTTGAGAACGATAAATTGTATTGTCATTTAAAGAACGGACTGCATTATTTATAAATATGTCTTCAATCATCCGAGCAGAAATAATAACTGTTGTTTTGATGAAAATCAAAATTGGATTGACGAAAATCTTGGAAATATGCGAGTCGGCAATAACTTTCCAAATATGCGATAAAACGGCATCTGGTGGCCCAGTGCGTTTGATGTCTGCTAATAAACGGTAGTACAGTTCGGATGTACTGTAACACAATATGAGCGGTCCGGTGACGCGTCCGTGGTTTTCGCTATTCTGGGCGAGCCTAATTTTAACCATCTGCGTCCCCACCGTAGTGACGCTAAACCTAAATCGACAAACTATCGACATCCCAGCATTGGTATATGTATCGATTATGATATCGATAGTACATTGAATGTTGCGACGGTATTAAAGTTCTTGATACAACTGATTAATTTAACAATGACATTCACACACAATATTGTCTCTAAAAATTGTGGAGCGAATCGAGAGTGATAGACTGTAGTAGTAAGTAAATAATATTTCAAATATCTCCAATTTACTCTTACAGAAATATAGAATAGAAATGTAAGTGTTCGAGATGCAGTACTAGGATAAAATAAAATGTCATCCAAATAAAGAACACCGTTTATAAGTATGACGGCATGCTTATTCTAAATAATATTCATGACATCTTTCGATGACATGAGTACAGATATTGTCCCATCACTATTCCCCAGTCTAGTTTTAGGAAGTGGGCCGACTGGATTCGCCGAATCAATCTCTGGGTGCCCAATGGATGTTCAATTACTTTGTGGATTTATAGACTGCGTCTGGACGGGATCTGGGAGTCTATTCCTATCAACGGCATGTCAAAATTGCAGGCTTATATGGACTGACATATGGTTTACCCTGTTTTGAATTTATATCGTTAGAATTGCGGGAGAATTTAAAAAGCTGACCCATTTCGTTCGCATGCTCTGATGATAAAACTGTTGACAGATGGGGTTTCCTCCATTTTCGTTTAGTAATTTTACGAAAATTTTCTATAGCTTCTTTTTGAAAATTAAATTCCCTGTAGACAACAAAGCCGAATAAGATTATATAAATATCACAAACCACACATCATCATCTTCATCTTTCTAGCGTTATCCCGATTGTGCACTCGCACGCGAGTGCCCAGGGTCCGCTGACCATGATCCAGGATGTAGCAGATCAGGTAATTACAGTAGAACGACTGCCATCTGACCTCCGTGACCCTGTTAACAGGGGAACCTGACCAGGTTTGGATCATGGCACAAACCACACGATGAACACAATTAGGGTAATTTGAGCTGTTATGAAATTATATAAAAACGTTCAATCCCTTTGATTGCGAAGATACTTAATTGGAATAAGATTAAATCATATGACGCAAGTATCATGCCGTCAATCAGCAGATCTGCGATGTTTGTGAATTGCGCAACTGGATAATCGCGGGCCCAATTATCGAAATGACACAGACGTCCACCATATCGAGTCAGTTATATCGAATAGAATATATCGAGTGGATACTCCCGGCTAAATCTATAATGGATGAGACGGGTCCCGCGTCAATCCAGTAAACGAGATCGCATAAGCGCAGTCGCATGCATAACTAAACATCTGACAATTGAAGGCCTATTCATTAATGTAATCGAATTACTAGTGGTTCTGTAACTAATCGTTTTAAGTTCCCAGTATTGTGTTAGGCTAAATCTGTCTGTCTGTCCGATAAAGATCACAAAAAACATATCTACTATCTAGAAACATACTGACAGAATGAAAGATCATGATCGACGAGCTATGTGTTTCGATGCTTAATGAAGTTAAAAGGAAGTGGCCAAAATATTTACTCTAAAGGGTTTTAAAACCAACACCATTTTCACAGCATGATGCTCATACCACGAAACAATTGAGTAGATCTTTTGTCCTCAGCACGAGACCCATTACACAGCAGGGCTCTTTAATTAACTTAAGCCAATTACTGTTTGGGTAATCAGGGCGCGTTCTGGAGGACCACGAATAAATTTCAATCAGGGCAATCAGGATCGCGGAAGTTTGCGCAGCCGATGGGCACGGGATAACGGAGTCGCACCTCGCATACAAAGCCGTCACGCGGAGTGCATACAAAAGGAGACCTCCGCTGCAAATCATTAGGATTGCGGTAAGTGGGATGTGAGCTGAATTCTCTTTGATGCATCAACGATAGGAAGAAGGAATCAACGTCGTGGTATACCCACAAAGTCTACAAACACTCTCAGGAAGTTAAGGCTAGTTAAGACGTGCTACTATGTAAAACAAAATTTCCAAGAAAGGAGATTGATTTAAGTGCACCGCATCGGGCGGGAATGAATAACAATGTTACTGTGCCGCCATAATTCGCGGCAGTTTTGCGATGGGCAACGCCAATGCATCTCAGTACGCCAATTTGTAAGCGCGGACATAAACCGCCAATGTAACGAAGCTCCTAAACAACGAAATAACCGAGCGCATCAAGTCCCGCGAAATATCTCAGCGGTTGACAAGCCGACAACCCAAGAAGCTAACTCGGACTTTACATTCGCCGACGTAACGAGGGGAGCCGCCGGCTCGCCCATTGTATTTATGCCTTAAACACAATTTATTTATTCGGCAAACATTACGGAGACACAAAATCTTGTCCATAAATACATGTGAAAGCACATATCAAGTATCGGAATGCAAACGGCGGTGCTCGTGTCTGAATTATGCAACAGAACGGCGCGAGCGCAGTCCTGCCGTAATAGTGCACGGAGTGCCCGTCGAGAACGCCTAAAATAATACGCGGATAAGCGCATGGCAGCGCTCGAAATAACCTGCCCATTTTCCGAATCAGAAGATTTTACTCCGCACCCTTTTTTCTTTGGACTCTAAATTAATGCATTGATCCATTACCAAAATGACGTCGCGAATCGAATTAACGTCGGTCATTGCCCTCGCGAAATTTCACTAAATTGAGAGTGCATCCCCAGCTGAACGCTGGACGAATCTCTTCATTTGTCCAGCGAGTGGACACGGCGGAGGCGGTCTGCGAATATTGCCCTTATGTCGGATTAACGGTGGGTCCATCGATCTTGCTTTTGGGTGGTCGGTCGGTACGATGTTAATTACAGGGGAGAACCGATCATTTAATGTGAATTTCGCAAACATTAAATAATTTACAAAAAAATTGAACCGGCGGTGCGTTCACGCGCGGAATAATAAATTAATGATCGCACCAGCCGCAGCGCTCTACGGCGGCAACAATTTGAAGATTCCCTTACACGACACCGCAGCCTAAGTAAATGTTGACCTTAAATGCGACCAGTAATTCCCTTACGGCGACCGCGACGTGGGGATTACATAACAAATGAAACAATACTCAGGGCTGATAGAACAATAGGTTCAGAACAACGTTCATTAAGAACTGATCTCGGGCACGACAAAGAAAGACGGCCCGATAATCTTGTAATCCTTAAACCACACGCGGTGACGATTACAACGCACCTATTAGTCAAATTAGCTTTATTGTTGGAGCCCGTCAGCTTGCACAAGACGACCAATCGGCTTACAGGCAGACAATTATGTAGGCATATTAGCTCGTACAATACGATGAGTCAACACAAATTGCGTCTTAGGCGTTTATCAAAACAATAGTATTGATAAGTTAATAAACCGAGGTGCGAGACTAACGAGCGATTACCGAGCACCTCGAGAATAGACGCGCGCGGCCCATGCGAGCGGAATACGTTATGGGTGCGCGTGAGTCACCGTCGCTATTGGAAAGGCGGGCCAAAGCTTGATTGTCGACGTCTAAAAAAGATCAAGAATTTACGACTCGTGTCGACTTCTGTAGTGGCGACGATTCTTTTTAGACGACGCGATATTCCCGAGAGAGCGAACAGACGTGCCTTGAAACAGAACCAAAGAATCCACAGTGGAATCCGCAGAAGAAACACGCGTGCGCTGGAAGCAAAATCTCAAGAGTTCTGCGAGATGTTACGAAACGCGAACTCGATTAGGGATACGGGCGCGGGGGCACTGACCGACTTCCACATTTATACCGCTAAATCATGCACAAGAGCATCTGCATCCAACGAGGTGGTGTTACGCCAAACGCCAGAGCAACCATTACATTTTATATTCACAAAACAGACACACCAGACAACCAGATGCATGCGACGAATACGTAAAGCATTATATTTATGTAAACGAGCCAGCAGCGATGACAGGTGAAACCATTCCTAGGAAAAAACAAAAAAGCACCGCGTTTGAAAGTTGAGAATTTACAAATATTGCGGTACACCTCAACTCAAGTGTCCGATCTACGAAAGCATGCACAATAGATAGAGATCATAAAAATATAACCGATAAAGATCTAAAAGAGGTGACCACGGGACGCACTTATCGCCCGGAATCGTAATTACCGCGAGAATATTTCAATCGGATCGACTTATCGGCGATGCGTGAACAATAATGATGGATATCGGCGCCGACGTATTATTTCCGTGCGTCAAACTCGGACGGCGAGGATCGACCCACCTGAAGACGAGAGATTTTTATCGATGCGAATGCGAAACGAGGGAATCGACGCAATCGATTTCAACATTTCAACGCTGACAAGAGGCATTCGAGGTCGGGGGCGAAGGCGCAGTGGGCGCCGGATGAGTTCGAAATTAAAACGATATGCAAATGAGAAACGAGAATTAATCGTTGGGTGCAATCGATGCGACGGCAGCGAGAGCAGCTACTGGGTACAAATCGATGAATAAATAGTGTCCGATTAGCGACGCAAGGTGTGTTCAGTGTATAATGGATGAATCGTATCTGAGCAGCTCAATGAATCGACACGTCGAACTCGCCGTATTTGGCGATCGGTTCAGTAGTACGTTTCATTGATTAACCGTTGGTAACTAATTTCCAGACGGTAATGTTCAAGTTTCGAAATAAAAATGAATGTACAACTAAGTGATGTCGGCATCTGAATTAACATGTGAAAGCTCCCGCGTTACACCGATTGGTTTTCCTAGTGGCGGCGACGGGCGTCGAGTTTGACAGGAGAATTTATAATAATCGCTCTCCGTGCCTCCGAAAGTAATTTTCAATTAAGATTCTTAATAATCCGGATCACGCGGCAGGACTTAGAGCCGGCGGCGACGGCGCGCTGCTGGCTCTCGTCATAATTGGAAACTGTCTCGCGGCTTCTACGATAAAAATCAGTACAATACTTCTGCTTTTCTAACTAGACGTTACAATATAATCAACTGGAGATATACCATAGACCGCTTCATTGCGCCGATATTAATTGGATCGCCCAAAAAACAGATGTTGCTCGCTTAGACGAATGTAATACGATCGACTTCCGACAATTTGTGGATAATGTGCATTATTAGACGTTCGTTTCTAGCGCTGAGGATCTTTTACAGAAGCAAGAATGAAAGGCCGATTCATTGATCATAATGAATGAGCAGTAGCGACCGCTCCCACTTCCGAGGCGTTACTCCAAACAGTATAACCGGTTTCTAGCGTTAATTATAAACCAATTTTACATCTGATTATTTCGCTACCGAATACTACTCCATCGGTTTCGACATCTGTAAGACTATCATCAATTTCATTGATAGGATTTTTAGTTGGATGATTAATTTAAAGATCACGTTTAAATTGATTTTAGGTTCTGGACGAGAGAGCAAATAGATAAGTTGTATTACATTTGTTTTGTTTTAGGAGCGTTTATCATGATGAATTCGTTCAACATAAAAATAAAATTTTATTCAACAGAAGCGAAAGGTTTTGACCAAGATTTTGACACTCGATCATTTATTTCGTACGTCTACGGCTCGTTCATCGAGCATCTGAATGGAGCTGTCAATTATAAACGGAATCTGATCCCTACATACGTTTATCACTTACTAAGCTCAAATATTACCGACAAAAGCATGACAGAGGCGCAAGCTGTTTATATTTTCGAATTTACTAAGAAAATCCTCGAAAATCAATATATTAGTTTTAAAAATTATTCTATCATTCGTTGTCATATTTACAAATATAGTAACAAAATATATTGTTTGTATATTATTTCTTCTTATTACGCAAATAACGCCTTTACCTATAAACGTTTATTTTCGCAACGTTTACAAATAAAGGCAGAAAACTATAACCTAGAACGTGACTATCTCGATAATCCAGTCGAAATCTCCTGACAGGAGCAATCGATACCGTAAGATTTATACTAGTACCATCGGAACTACCGTTGGGGATGGTGCGACATGTGGGGATGGGATAGATGTGCGTGAGAGTACGGTTGTCCTAACGAGCTTAGAGGTAGCGGGGAGGGGCACGGGGGGTGCTGGTGATACTGCTGCAGCGGCGACGGGGCGAGCCCTGGGTGGTGTTCTAAGGGGTACTGCGCTGAGCTCGCGTACGCCAATTGCCTCACCTTCATATCGTCGTCCACTACGTTATAGGTGAGCTCGGTTTCCTCGAAGCCTGTGGCCGCCATGCGTTGCTCGCTGGTCGTCGGCGGGTCGGGCGAGTTCAGACACGTCTGAATAAGCCGCTTGCCCGCATCCGATGTGATCATCGGCTGAAGTTTCCGCGTGGCGAAGGTGTACACATGCCCTGTCTCGGACGCGACTAGTAGCATCACTTGTGTCCCGGTTAGGGTCGACAGTTCGTATGCCTGCGGACAAAAATTACAAAATCAGATATTTGGTGACGAGTTAGAAACGGCTATGCGCATACTTTGCTCATGCGAACCGCTTATACGCAAAATAAGTATCCATTTAGGGCAGCATGTAATGCACCCGGAAGAGATGACAGAACTGTCTCTCCGAAAAACCTGGCGAATCTTGGATTCAATGGGCATAAGTAGTGAGCTATAATCAAAAGAGCTAACACAGTAGACCAATCACTGGTCGAGCTGGCTTATACTTGGCCCAAACTTTCAATAATAAATAAATACTAGGTGTAACGTACGTTTAACGTCCGAGGCTCTGAGGAATGACAATAACCTAAAGATTTAGCATAAAGCATTTCAGTCTAGACTTTATCGCTGTCAGACTTTCTAAAACATTTTGAAATGACTTGAGAATTCCAACAATGCAAATCAGATTACGTTCAGTCAACAGAATTTTCAAAGGTTTGGTTAGTTAGCAAATTCGTCGAGCGTTTATTTCGGTCTAGTTGTAGGTACTGTCGGCGTCCCAAAGTCGACCTTTTACCTCTCCCACGCCCTTAATTCGTAAGTAAACCTCAACACGTTTCGGGAGCAATATCACTCTCACGGCACTCTTTGTGTATGCACGACGAATTATCACACCCACAGGCGCCTCGCCACCCACACCAGCTAACTACCATCTACCGTCGGACACGCTAACATAGACCCAAACACACATGAATTAGGATCACAGTGGCAACCACTGCCGGAGCTGCAATTTGTCACGGACAATTGACAAAACTCCAGTAGCACTAATGTTTGCTCAAGAAATTGATGTTAACAGTAATGTAAACCTTACTGCGTATGGAATAAAACGTGTGTATGGGTTTTTCGGAATATGGATTTGGTTTCCATTACATAATGAGTTTGCGGTCAGCACTATTCGCCCACTTATCGGTTGCGTCGTAACGATCTCGTGTGATTCGATGTAAACACAATAGTTTTCCTTTTAGATGCGAGGAGCTTTATTATTTGTAATGTGCTTGAACCTTTTGTCTCACTTACCTGAACTACGGAAATGCGAAATATTTTAACTAAACCGATGAATAACAACTAATAAGAACAATTACAATTAAAATTATAAGCACAAGGTTTAAATTAACTAAATAAATCAATTTAGTATATTTAGTATTCTATGTAATGTCACAAAATACCTAATACATAGTACAAGTAGCAATTTACTAAAGTTAGAAGATCATGCACTTTATTCCTATTCAATAATAAATCGAAAGTTTATCAAAGCGAACGAATTCAGCAATCAGCATCGACGATAGAGATCTCTTTTAAAACAAGTACTTTCTCACAGCCTATCGTTAAATTTGAAATTCAATCACTTACTAACGATTCCAACAATCTAAAGAATTCAACGCTGATGTCTTATGCACTTCAATGCGAGAATTAATAATAAGAAAAACAAAACACTGTTGAAGCCTTTTTAAAGTGTTTAACACAATAACCGAAGTATAATACGACGAAGCACCTCAAAAACTCAATAAGGTCACAATCAAAACGCTGAAACTTAATTGATTTGATGCAAACATCAACAACCAGTCTAAACCCCCAAACTTAAGATCGCTTTTAGGTTGAGAATCCTGAAACGACGTCGTCATCTCCTTCATGCTTGCACCCTGCCCATTCGTCGAGATGATTGATGATAACGCTGTAATTAGCAACTCTACTTGCATATGTGACACCGACACCGTTCTACATGGCAGGTCATTGCAAAATTACCTTTATATCAAGCCCCACAAGATTACCATCGACAGCGGAATCAACTTGTTTTCAGTCAAAAACACTGCCGAAATTGACAATTACAAATGTTGCTTTAATGAGTTTCGTTGTTAAATTTTTGATTAATGAAGTGAAACCTCTTGAAGTTCCCGGGGGCTAATTTGCAAGAGAATGAAGTAACAGTTACTCGAAATTAACAGAATCATTCGTTATCTCGTTACAGTATTGAATCTGCTGCCAAATATAGAAGTGCGGATAACCATTTAGACATTTTGGGTATATTCTGTTGACCTCTACAACAACTGACGATTGCATAATTATTTGTGATGGGATAAACTGAAACTTGGGAACGACGAAGAGGTTAACCAACTGGTCCTGTAGCTGTGTCAAAAAAATATAATTCATGAAATATTGCATAGGTACGATATAGATAAAATCTAACTAATCGTTACAAAACAATAGTAGGTAATACATATTAGATTTGCAAAAACAACAATAATAACACGTTTTTATCGACGCATTATGCAACGAGAAAGATCCGGTTGAAAAGAGGATGTTGACTAAAGTCGACCACAAAAATCTTCTAGAAACTATGCGTAGGCTTGCTAATTTCATAATCACGCAATAGTACCGATTATATCAAATCGTAGCAATAAATAATTATGGCAATCGAGTAATTTAATCTAAGATTGTTGAATGATTACGGAAACTATTTTACTGCCATTACTTAAATTTATAACGTACTCATAGTTTTAATAAAAATTAAAAAACGGCCAATTGAGAGTCGGGCTTGCACACGAAGGGTTCCATACCATTTACTTAGCACTACATAAAGACCTTTTTTGGTTTTAAAAAAGGCAAGAAAATCACGTTTGTATGGGAGAGGAGGATGGTAAGTATTTTGGTTATTTAATTTACAGTTAATATAGAACTTAATATTCTGTGAATATTACAAGCGTCCTGTCCTGTTGCTGTTATTAATATTGAGTAAAAACGCCGAAAAAGGCACGTCGTTGTATGGGAGCCACTCCTTAAATATTTACTTTAATTTGTTATTAGTATTTGTTGCTATAGCGTCAACAGAAATGAATCATCTGTGAAAAATTCAACTGTGTAGCTATCACGATTCATGAGATACAGCCTGGTGGCAGACCGACAGCGAAGGCTGAAATAGGGTCCCGTTTTTACAATTTGAGTACGGTACGGAACCCTAGAAACTATCAAAAAATAAATCTAATATTTTATAGCTTGTTCATCAATTTGATTTAGAATCAGACAAATCAGCAGCAGCACTCATATATTTTATTGATAATGAGCAAATAGTCAAACTTTTTATTTCTACATTTAGAAGAAGAACAAGCAATATGTTATTCGGCGTTTATAACAGTTCTAGGCAGTTGTAGTAGGTAGTTTCATAACTGTATTTCTAAATTAAAGTTAGGTGACAAATGAGGAAATAATAAATTGACCATCAACTTTTTATCGTTCATATTATTACAATTAAAATTTATTACATACATGTAATTATTAGCCAATATCCTTTTGGACGAGTTTGGAACGAATTATTTATCTGTCCGTTACAAATGAATTTACTTACGTTACATAAACATGAAATTTAGTAATGTCTGACTAGCTGTAGAGAGTTAAAATAAATAATAGCATTTCAAATATATTTTTGTGATGATCGTGTATTGAATTTATTTATTTATTTAAACTTTTTGCACACAGTTTAATGTACAAATGGCGGACTTAATGCTAAAAGCATTCTCTACCAGTCAACCATAGGCCAAAACAGAAAAAATACAGGCGGTACAAGACAGCATATTGGAAAGGAACAAAATAATAGATATAGCTACACAATACATACATAAATAATAGTATAGATAAAATACATATTGATACATAAACATACACATAATACACATATGTAATAATATTACACAGAACTTATCATTCAGACAGAACAGAAAGTTCTTCCTTGTACATAGTTCTCAAAGCCTTCTTGAAGCAAAATTTACTGTTACACCTGAAATTACTTTGGTGTGGTAAAGCATCGGCTAACGGACGATTAGCCGTGCAAACAAATGGCTAACCTCCGTTTGACTCCAATTGACCCGAGCTGCAGGGTTGCTGACATTAGAAAGAAAAATATAATCTCTGTTTAAGAGCCAGGCGATGAAAACCAATTATCTTCTTTCCACGCGGTTGTATAATTGTAAAATTGAAAGTTGATAATGTATTTATTTAAAAAATAAGTTAAGTTTGTTAGAGAATGCGTCGTTCAAATTCTTCCATTAAAATCCTGCGCCATAACTTTCACTACAATCCCTTCAAACCAACGAGACTAATACCACTGACGCAATCTAATCCGTGCAGTGTAAAAACAAAAAAACATATTTGTATTAACTATGAGGTAAGATTGACTAGGTCAGTTTATGTAAAGGCGTTGCTAAAATCACGGTGATCCACTTAAGTCGCAGAATCGAGCAAGGCAAAATCCAAGAAACCGAACGGGTTTCTCCACGTCCAGTGATACACCGAAATCAGAAAGCAATCGAACAGGTGCCGCGGAAATTTCAGAAATCGAAAGCCAATCTCGACCTGTCAAAATTGATCGTAATAATACCCCCGAATGGGCGATATCTCTGTTACAAAATTAATTAACAACTTAAGCTGGATTTGCGCGATTACATGCACTTGTAAACAGGGCAAACTTGTTGGGCGGCTAGTCACAAACAAAAGTGTAAGATAATAATGTGAGTGAGTACTGTCTCACCGGGTTCTGGCAACTTCTTAGGATTATGAGACCTTGTACAATTCTGATCACATCACGTGAGCTACGTAATCATTGAGCTATTTTGTAGAGTTAGAGTTTTGATCAAAACAAAATGTGATTTAGACTGTGCGACTGATGTACCTGAACTACCTACTAGAATTGATTTCAAAACTGACAATCCTAAACTGATGAATATATTTGTAGTTTATGTAGTTTAAAAATAAATGTATGATGAATATCAGAATCATGACCCACTACTTGAACTTAACGTCAAACACGATCTAAGTCGTGTAAACCCTACTTTATTTCGTCATGAACGTCTCATGACAAGCGGACAAAAATCAACGAGAGCATAAACAAGAGATTAGCATAAAGCTATCGGTTTTACGTTCAACACGCATTATCCTTTATAATCTAGAAACTAAACCTGTCCCAGGACTTCATTTAATGCATGGTTTTTCAGGATTGCCTTTTAATATGACGGTAGCAGGTGCACAAATGTTGGAAGCGCATGCAATTCTGTCAGCGTACTTTTCTCGATTCTTATGTTTTCACAATACGTAATTATATTCTGGACTTTTTACTATAATACCAGTAATATATTTAATTTCGTTTACACGGTGAAATTTTGACAACCTTGTAAGGCAAAAGTTAGGAACGTAAAATAAAAGCTAAAGTTTCATCGATACTAAAATAATGTGCATTATCGCGGTGATTATTATGTTCACAATTTTACAGAACATATTTTCACAGCTTAATTCTACATCTGTAAAATGAAATGCAAAATGACATAATCCTTAATACGGTATTTAAGACTTGAATTTTAAATGTTTTTAGCACACACAAGAATGCATAAGATTACAAACATGATTGGGACAACAGGAAATGAGGATTAAATTTCCAAGAATTGAAGGACCTCTTGATTCTGTATGAATATTCAAGATCTACTAGAAGGTAACCCTAGCAATTTTTCTCGGGGAAGCTCATAGTCCATGGATCGCAAGCCGATGAAAACGGCGCTTTTTGCCAAGATCAGATACAGAACGCGATAGCAGGACGACTAATAGCTCTATAAACGAGATAATCGGCTAGTTAGCGCTGGGAACTGAGAACCAAGTAAAAATACAACATTTCGGAATATTTCAAGATAAGCAATACGGAATGAGATGACGGACTGGTTATAGTAATACGCAAGTCGTTAACATATATGTTGTGAACTAATAAATGATATGATATGATATGAACGATTACAACACACAAGAAAGAGAAGCTTAAGAACGTTTTGCAAACACAAGTATCTACAAGAAACTGTACGACGTATTTAACGATACATCTAGTTATGGTAGAAATAATTGACGCGTACAGGTGTAAAATTGTATACTTGATGTAGAGATACATAACCGATTTCATCATTAATATAAAGATTAATCAATGTCGTTTAAATTTAAGATGCAATTTGTCAAAAGATAAACGCAAAAATAACAGTAAAATTATCACAACAATTACACTTCCATCTTCATGTCAAGCAAAAATGAGTATTAAAGAAAAAAATACAAAGAAATTTGATAAAGAACGGCCGACGATGAAAAATGCCAGTCAAGCCGCTCACACGTGAATAACCACTTACGATTCGCAAAAAACGCATTTGAACCTCACGAATCGTCGAAACAAAAAATGTCTCCATAATGCAGTAACAAAAATCGTCGTCGGAAAAACTGCGATGTAAAATAAGCGGTTCGTAAGTCACAAATTAATGAAAAACATTTGGGACAACGCATTACGAGATGCGACATTTCACCGGCAAGTGCGACTTGCGGACATCGACGTGGAAAAAACTGCTAATTGCGAGTACAATGGCGCACAAAGCCACCGCTTTTCCCACGCAGCATCCGAGCGCGAGCGTACCGATTATTTCAAGCGTGCTCGTCTTTTATTGCCAAAAATTAATGCCCGGTAAACAGTCCTTAATTACCAACCAGTCTTGTTAAACTTTGTCTCTGAAGAACCCCGTCGCACCACCTTCACCATCACATTTCGCCGAAACGAAAAACCAGAAAACACATGAAATTCGCAATAACTGACAAATAATAACGTAATATTGCGAATACCCTGTGATTCTTGTGTCGATTTTGGAGCACAATTATCGTTTTATGACATTTTAATTTTATTGGTTAATGTTGTGTTTTCACCGATTTTATTTTATATTGTGTAATTTGGTTAACAACTTCATAGCTAAAGACTGCAATTTGCGTATCAGTTGCCGCGAAAAAAAACTACTAAATAGTTATTGAAGTAACAAAAGCAGATGCTTCTGATAACAATATTGAAGCTAAAGGTTTAACTCACGTAGGTAGAGTATGATTAGGGTATAAATTTTACTTGTATGTTGCAGGGCCAAGTCCTAGAACTAATTAGGCTTGCTTACCTACCACACATTAGTATCGAGAAGTTGTTAACTGTAATTATTATGGCGGCCGTGATATGAATATTAAGTCGTAATTAATTGGAGCAGGCGTTACGACCACCGCTGCTAATGAGAGCAAACATTTTATGGCCATTATTAAGGATGCTTGTAATACAACAATTATGTAGATACATATTGCACATACAATCAATTTGCTTCATAATATGCAAAAAAATATTATCGATAGTAATAATTGTAACAGTTAATTGACGTCAGCAACTTTTAAACAAGAAAAAATAAAAGTTTGATTTTGAAAACATGTTTGGAATTAAGGTACCGTTACAAAAACTTGATGGTATGGCTTAAGAATTTTCGCTAATGCGTCCAAGAATCGAATTACTCTCACTGCACCCCAAGGTGTTACCTATTATCCTAGCTCCGGCTAGACAGCGGCAATTCCTATGGTAATGAAGCAATGTGCACCCAGCTGGGTTATGGGACGGGTTGCAGAGACGCCGGTGCAAGGCTAAACGCCAATCATTAACATTTATTAGTCTTCGGGAAACTCCGGTTGGATGAGAAAATGACGCGTGGCCAATTTGATGCGCGCTTATTAGACCCAAGTATTGAGAGATTTAATTCCAGATACCCTATCGTAACAGCAATCTTGTGTGCAGAATTTTAATTGAGTGTTAAATTACTCAAGTCGACAACGTTTGTTTTCAAAACGCCGCCTATATTCATGAGCTCCAATATCCAATCTGCTGTAGCTAAACTCCGTACAAACATCGATGGAAGTAAATTAAAAGTACATGAATGACCACTGGACTACCTCGATGCCCAAAATCCGTTCACTCCAAAAGAATCTAAAGGTCGCTTCTACGAGCCAGACACGTGGCGGCCGTAAAAAAAATGGCATGTCTCTTACAAGGGGCTGAGGAAACCCCAAAAACAGGTTATGAGAGGCCAGGTTGCCATATTTGTGGGCAGCCTCGACTGGATTAGTCGTAAAAGGTTTAAACGGGCCGAGCTCGTCTTTTGCCTACCCGAGCGTACGGCGCCACGTGGCTATATTTGTTTACCAGCTCGACGATTTTACGTCACTATCCCTGTAAGGAAAGGATTCTGTACACTCCCATTAAGGTCGCTGAGTTGACTGACCTTTTTGAACGAGATTAAATAATGCAGATCATGCATTATTTGGACCATTAATCATCATTGTGCTATATTCGAAATGTCGAGGTAAACGTTTGTAGTCTGTACTTTGCCAACCTGTTTCTTAACACTTTCTAATAATGAATAAAACCTTTTAGGCTAACGCAGCTGCAAATTCTACTGCACGTGCAAAATTACAGAATCCTCAAGCTTTTGTTTTCTAGGGCAACGACATTCAGGCCCTTAAAGGATTAACAGTGACTAAAGCCGCCGCATTAATTGTGTCAGCGGTAATGATCGAAAAGTGAAAGTATGAACATGCTTCATTATCTCTCACTACCAAATCGGAAGCCACGCGTTTAATCACGTTTACAACTACGCAAAAACAATCACCAAGTTAATTTTGCTGCTGCTCATCAACAAATTATAACGAGCGCCATCGGAAAAAGGGTCATGCCAGCAAGAATATATACGCAGACGATTCGGCATGTTTGTTTTGTGCTCATCCGAAAACTCGATTACTTACTACAGAAAAAAGTAATGATTCCATATGAACCAGTCATGGGAAGTTTCCTTGTATGTATAGCGGTACCTTATGTAAATGACGCCAGGGATGATATAAATAAATCCGAATTCTGAGCTGACGCACACGCATATGAAGAATATGCTATTAAAGATAACAATGCCACAATAAACTTTCCTGTTCATTTGGTAAACTGTCGACCATGTAAATGTTGGGCACATTAAATTGAATTTCCTGGAAAACATCATATCCTACGATGTTCACTGAATATTTCGATGTCTGTCTACTGATGTCCACTAACGAATCGTTAAGAATTATTTGATCTCAAATCTCGAAGACAAAGTTATGGTTTGATTTTCTAAATCAATATTGCCAATTACGCGCCTAAAATACAAGCTCGTAACATTTGAATGTGGGTGGTAAGAAATTGTTTGGTTAAAATCTTTAATTTCGTTATCTCCAGCGGCTCCTAGCTCAGCAAACAATTAATTACGAAGTATCAGTTAAGTGGCCTTATAATGATAACGAGTAAGTAAGAACGAAGTGAATGTTGCCTGTCCTGTTCATTAAGCAAAAATCTGTATCAACCACATTGAAATTGTCATTCAGCACATAGTCAGAGATTGCATACAAGCTGGCGTCATAGTGGCAGTCGCCGGCCGGTGTGATTAGTTTAAACGGCACTTTAACAATAATTATCGATTACTGGAACCTGGTTATCGACAAAGCTCAAACTAAAACTGCAGATTAAATCTGCCACTTTGAAATATACCCTGCGTTAATCATATCCAAAAGGCATGACCGAGCGTGTATAATTTTAGATTTATAGCAAAGTTAGCTCATGCAATCAGAAAGAAACCAAACAGAAAAAGCGTCCTCGCAAACGCTCACCAGAAGACATAGGTTATAAATATTAATAAAACATGTGTAGTGGTCAACGCGGCTTTAATTATCTTATTTCTAGCCGTAATGAACACGGCTTCCAGTACAGTAGCACAGTAGCTTGTATACTATGGATTTCTGATTCTGGACATAAAATTGACAATTTAAGTTTAAGATGGTTATCGGTTGGTGGTTTAAATTAGTTATTCAATGGATTTCACATTGCTTAATCGTCCTAACCTAACAATAGACAGTGTGAATTAATGGAATCGGGTTTCCAGACGTGTTCGGTAGGTATTAAATGGAGCCTGAGGCTATAATGCAAATGTGGATAGCGCTGTTATCAATAGTAATGGCGACGATAATTACACGTTTATAGTCTCGCTGCTAGTTTCATTCATAAACAAGCGAGATTGCTTTATGAATGGCGGCCGGACCGTGTCCTTAATATATTGTCGCCTGACTTCCATAAGTTTCCTGCTCGCCTATTACCATTTATCGAATGTTGTTCGCGCGGTATAATTTCGCAGACACTAACTTGACCTTGATTCATGAAGTTCATTCATAAATAGACCAACTGCTGATTTGCATCCGATGTTGTCAATTACCTGAGCTTATTCGCGAACGGATATTAAACCAGAATTGATTGGCGCTTAAACAATAATTAAACTGTTACGAAAAACAGAATGAAATCAGCTGCAACTTTGATTGACAGCAAAAAATTAGTGTACGATAACACTATACATTTTTATTAGCGAAGGCAAAAATATTAATATTCAATTCATTACTGGAACACGCGAAAAAAGAACTATAACTCAGCACGCTTTTACCCAGGCTTATGAACGTAAACCTGTCGGACTGTTAATAATTCTTTGCTTAATGGCCTCTCATGGCTGAATAAATTTTAGCGCTAAATAAACAAGCTTTTATCGGTGATCTGGACAATGCAACGGGTCCAGGGTACAGGGGCCGACTGAAGCGCCGCCGACGATACCATCACGCCGATACGCATCAAGGAAGACCAGTTGTCAATACATTTCACCTGGAGTTGCAGCCTGATGGGCTGTCTCTGCGGGGAACGGGTTCCCGTCAATTGTGATATTCACGAGACGTTTTTATTTTCTGACAATATCACCCATCTAGGTTCGCCTAGTTAATCGACTGCTAACATTGTAAACGCAATACTCGCCACTGAATTCTAGGTTGTCTCTATTAATTATAACGTATAATCGACGGCAGCGAAAGCGGTATCTCAATAATTTGCTAGCAATCGGCGACCATAACAAACAATCGACAATTTAGATCAGTGAAAATCTCGTGTTAAATGCTAATTCCTGTCCCTTTAGTATGCAAATTAACAGCGGTGCCACTAAATAGCATTAAGACTACGCAAGTATTCCGCTAACCTTATTCACTGGACAATTCAGACGTCCAAGCAAACACAGGTGGTCCCAATAAAAGGTTCGATGGAAGCCGATGCCTCAGAGGAGATGCCGCCCTCCCTAAAAGGATAATAATACGTCGTTTCCAAGCTCCGCGAAACCCTAGAACTCCAGGAGAAATGTAAATGGTCCCGGCACCTGACAAATAGCTTAATTAACGACTAACACGCGAGACCAAAGTTATTGCGCTTATCCATGTTGTTCATTCCTGAGGAACCTACCGAACAATTATGAACGCTCAATAGTAATTTTAATGTGTTAATAGCTTGTTCTAGAATCTCGACTTTAATTATGTTTAATGGTGGGCAGAGATCGTCGCCACTATTCCTCCTTGCGACTTCGTATACCGACTACACTAGGGCTCGTGAGTTTTAATTCCGCAATTCAATGGGGACTTTAATGCTTACGAATACAATGAACAAAAGAGGCTGAAGGAAACTTATGATGCGGTCTTAAGTAGCCCACATACAGTAATTTAACGAAGGCTTTAAATCTCAAGGTTGAAATGGGAGTTACGTTAGATTTGTTTTTTTTGCGATGTTATGCGTTGGTAGGCGTCACGTGGGCGCGCACGTGACGACTTTGTGGCTGCGGCATGCCACCGCACGATCGTTCGCGTGGGCGGCGGCCGCAACACTGACACGGATGGGTGCGCAGGGCCTGCGCCGCAGGCGCGCTGCGAACATCCAACCTGACGATATTGTCTATGGTGCTTTGACAGCTTGTCACAAAGTGAAGTTTGCACTGCACCCGTTAATTGGTTCTACTTCGCCACTGTTATTGACGTGATCCTCTTGTAGACTTTTCACCAAATTTTGGTAAATTGAGCTGGAGTTTTTTGAACTGTAATGTTATGCGAAATCGGAGTTGATGGCGGACTAAAACCGCAATGTTCCCACCAAAATCTGGATGTATGTCCAATTTTTTTTAATTGATCGCGTAAAAAAGGGACAATTGTCGTGCTCCCGAGCCGCAATCAAATAAAAACTTACTCGTTAATGTTTTATGTATGATATTCTGGATTCCTATACATTATGGATGGAACCCCGCTGGCTGTGTGCTTTCGGAAATTTTGACAGAACGCCACATAACGATCTCTATGGTAGCCACGGATCTCTTTCGGTGTTTTTTTTTTTTGCGACATTCGCAATCCGATAAGATCTCAAGCGAATAATAACCGTGGAGTTTACAAGATTTAGTGGGCCAATGTAAATATTTTACTTCGGAAATGGAAGTTTACTTTAGTGGGAACATTGAATGCAATTTAGATCAAGCGGTTCCGATGGATGCATTATGCGTTTCCATCGCATATTAAACGAAAGCGGGAATCGATCACATAACTCGCTATTCCCATTAAGTTTTTGAGTACTGCTTAATGGTTGAATAAATACATTATCTGTATTGTATTGTGATTGTATTCATTATGAACTGCCCAGCCCATATGTAAATTTATTTAAGAGAAGATATAGTAGACAAAAGTAAATGATGTGGATCTAAGAGCACATTATTTCGCGGTAGGTATATTTTTCTTCACGAACTGACAACGTTAAACAATAACATGCACTGAGAAAAGGGAAAAAATCCTACCACACTACATTCATTCACCCCTCTAAAGGTGTACCGGTCAATATAAACTTTAAACAGGAATGTAGTAAACTACTGCTACTAACTACGAGTATTTCAACTTCAGTTATTGTAATAACGTATCTTTGTAAATGAGAAACAATAAAGACCAATTAGGCGTATCCAAAATGTCAGACAGGCATCGGTTAACTAAACAATCTTAATTTATTATCAGTGTGACACGTTCGGCACCTGGGGACTATTTTGGTCGAACCAGTTGCGCAGACGCAGAGCAGGTGCTGGGGTGGGGATGAGGGTTGATACCACCAATACCACCATGGTGTTGATATGCGAGTATTTTTTCTTGTTACTTTATTTAACAGCCATGGCTTCCGCCATTCAGCCAAGGGAGGATCAACAGGTGCTATGCTAGTGATGTTAGGTATCCGATTACCAATTGAATAATTATTTTCTCCTGAAAAATCTACAAAATCGATACGGTATTTTTTTGGTACTTGTAATCGAAAATTTATGAACCTTTATATTACTTTATATAAAATTTGTTAACGTGATATAATAATAGGAGCAAATAGAAAAAGCTCTACCGACAAGAGTTAATATTATAATAATGATGGACTTGTTACAAAAATGACCATTACAGAATTTACAGTACAGTCAACGTTGAAAATGTTGTAATTTTACAGGGATGTTAAAAACGTTTTAAAAATGTAAATCACAACTCGAACTCAAACGAAAATTGTTCTATTCGACATTAAAATAACCACGTCTAGTCTCCACAAGTGACGTTTTAATCTCAATCAACTGTAATCGAGAGTATCATTGTTGATACATTTTTGTCGCTGCTTCGATTCCGAGCCAGCCCTTCCAATCTAATTGATATCCAGGAATGGATGCCAAGCGCGCACCGCGTTATCTGGCCCGTATCCCACGGGAGCTACCACAAAACTGGATCTGGTAGTAACGTGTTAAAATGGTATAGGCGACAGGCAGAAGCGGCTTTGTAAATATTAACAAATTACAGACTGCGGTTCTTCAAAACTTCGACAAATTAAAACGTGCCCTCCTTGCACGGATTACACTGAAAAAAACTACTACTACTAGTTACTTGAAGGTTTCGTTGTAGGGAAGTCATTTTTTGTTAAATATACACAATCTTGAACAGAAGTTCGCAAGTCACTAGATTACGGCCTACAAGTAGCCAAATTTTGGTTACTATTAACCAATCATTTTTTTCAGTGTAATGTAAAAACAGAATAAACAGATATGATAGAAATATAGACAAGAGGCTGGCCATCGGTGTTCAGTAGCCGTTTATAGGGATTGAAAAGAATACATATTCGAAAAATCCAATGTCCAAACGCGTAACAAAGAGCAAGAACAGTATAAAAGACTTCGACACAATAAAACTCTCCGACCACATCTACAAAGCCAAATAACATTGATATGAAATACCACTGTTTTACCATCGTACCATCGTAACTCCACACAAGTCGGATGCAAGAATTTTGGTAGGTCTATTCTCGTATATTTGTCCATCATCGAATTCTAAAACCACAGAGTTATATGCGTTCGCTACAATCGCTTCAGCTCACGTCTTGTGCAAACGCAAGTTTGTTTGTCCACTAGCGCTCATTGCACGCAGTAATGACCAGCGCGCCAGCTGTTAGCGATACACCAGCCTTATTGTGATAGCGAGTAACTATATCACCGTTTGTATAGATATTAATTAACAATGTTATCTTTTTAAATTAAGAAAAAGAAGTAAGGCATTATTTAGAATCAAGATTTTTATTTAACGAAGAAATAGAGGAAATACTTATTTGAGTGTTTATGAATTGATAGAGACGTTAGACTTTAAAAATAAATAGACCAACTGGCTTTTGGACAAATTATTTTATAGTTATAAGGAATATATTAACTGGCGACATCAAGCTACTAATTGATTCAATATAATGTAATCCAATCTAATTGTCAATTATCTGAAAGAATTAAATTTAATGTAATATAAAATAAAATAAAGCCAGCCTATTAGATCCCACTGCTGGGAAAAGGCCTCACCTCAACTATGAGGAGGAACTAATAATAAATGTAATATGGATAATCTAATTTTGCACGTCTGCGAGAAGACTAATCACATGTACCTACTTTAAATATTTTGTTACCTTTTTAACCGTTTTGGAAAATAATAGATAGAGATTGGAGTTACTTTAATAATTGTACAAAGTGTAGAAATAAAAATTTTAATAGTGCACTATTTCAATTTTTTTTGTAGAAATAATTTTTCAACGAAACAATTATGAAAGGGTATTTGATTTGGCATAATTTTAAACAAAACTACGTTACATAATTTATTAGTATACGCAGACGTAAATAGATATAGCTTTCAAAATGTTAAATAACAAGGTATTCAAAATCGTAACACATTTTGAAAGAATCCTATACAGGGGGATACATTTAATGGTTTTATTACATTTATCATGAAGTAATTTATTATTATCAAACAGTAGAGCTCCCCTAAGATGGATATATAGTTAACAAAGAAATTTACGCAGCTGTCAGTTCAAATTAGATTCTCTTTGAAAGCTTGGAAAAGGTTATTATTACAAATAACTATAGAGTTCAGAGTTCAAATGTAATTAAAGTTTGTTAATAAATTAATTATTACGCGGTTAACGGCCCACAAATTAATTTCACAACATAATTTATCAAGTTAATGGGCAATACATTTCAATTAATATTTTAAAACTCACGTTTTCGCAGTTGCCTGAAGTCGTTTGTGATGTATAGCATTTTTAATCGATATTATATTACTTCCAAAAAGAGTTGTCTCGTTTGAAAATACTGTTCAGATAGAGGTATTTTTTTAAAGTCAAGTAAGCACGTCATATTATGACGGTGGTTGTGTTACTTAGTATTCTACGATGGACAGAACATTTCGTGAACAGTTTAAAACGTAATGAGATTCAAACAAGCCGCTCGGGAATTGTCAACAATCGCTTATTTACGTATCTAGACATCATTACTGGTTGTAACTACTTCATAATTCGTGCACATAGCTCACAGTTTTCTTGAAAACCCGCTTGTGAACGTTTTAGTCGTGAGTAGAGGTCCCTTTGATGTGACCGACGACTAACGAACTGGTGTCCGACCGATAAATCCAACGATTAGTCCCCTAGACGTCAAGAACGCAAGACAAACCGCCACCACTAATCAAACGAACGCAATGACAACTTGTCTAATACCCGCTGCAATTTTAATTTCAATCAATCTGGCGAAATTCAAATTGCTTAGCGTAATTCAATTACGAACGTACTTTCTACATCCATCTACTGAGCTAACAGTCGTTAACGTATAAAAAGTCGCGCTCGATCAATCATTCATTCAGCGGCACCTCGCGGCTGGCATATAATGGCACTGGAGTACTAGGGGCGCATGATGACGAGGCGTTCACGCTAGGTGTCGCAGGAGGCGGGCCGACACGCCAGACATTCCCTTCCCACCGACCAATTAGACGTGACCCCTTCGTCCCCCGCGCCTTGCTTAACAGTAGGGAAGCAGGCCCCCGTGCCGAGATCTTTGGAGTTGGACGCGTTTGAATAACTCCTCAGCGTTACTGAGACCCTGGTAGCTAACTCCGTAAAACGCATAGGCGGTCCTGCTGACGGCACAAGTTGCAAATAAACGGTTCCAGAAAAAGTTGTTATTGGACGGTTACGTAGGGTCCCACCTACATTCTATAACACCTTTCTATTTTATAGACATGGTTTGCTTTAGAACTTTGTAGTCTTCTTTACGACTACAAAGTTCTAAAGCAAACCATTTTTTAAAATACTATTATGAAAGGGGGAACTCATAATATCCAAAGCTTTATGATATTTACCCTTAACAAATATTGAAAGAAATTAAAACTACTCAAGTATTACCATAACTATTACAAGACACACCTATCGCCAACCTGGACACGCGACGGCGAACTACATTTCACTCTATTTGATAATTTGGGAACATTACTTAGTTGTACCACCCACAACCGCAAGATGGCTACCAAATCGGGTTCACTAGCACACCGTAACGTTTTCATAAGCCGCCTGGTGCGCTATGCTTTCCTGGTACTTTTGTGTCCATATTTGGCACTTTCGTTTTTGTGACTCATCATGAAAAACTACATGGCAATAAACAGCGATTGCACATCAAAAGACACTGGTGCAGATGGTTTTGGACTTTAAGAAAGCAGTTTTTATTTTAATTACCTATTAAATTAATATTATACTTATTATCTCACCTATTAAATTGCCTATTAATTCATATGTAAATGTATCTATTATTAAATAGCTTTTTTTCCGCTGCTGTTTTGTTTCATAAATTAAATAAATAGCCAACATATTTTGTAATAAAATGAGTTTTCCTAATTTTGGAAGCTAGTATAATAAATTTGTAAGTGCAAAACAAACAGCCTTAGTTTTAATAGGTAGATAGTGTTCGTTCAGCAACTTCTTTACAATTTAACTAATACTCGTAATTATTAATTTACATATGAGACAGCTAGTTTGGAATTAATGACAGATCGTTCCCAAATATTTAAGATTACCTGTCTCATATTTTATTATTAAAGTCAAGGAATGTCAAAATGATTATTAGTAAGGAGGTAAATACCTATTTATTATTTTATATTAGGTTGGGCCGGGTAAAGATTTAACAACTTAAGAACAATCGATTACGGTGTAACGTCACTATTCATTTTAATAGTACTACGAAAATTTTGTGATTTAAAAAAAATAAAAAACGTCTTTGCTCGATAATAACACATAGAAACATTTTCATATCTACACTAAATTCTATTTCTCCTACCAAAATGCTAATCTTTCATTCAATATCGCATCCCAAATGAAAATTCCTCAAACAAATCATTAAGGTAGTAATCTTTGCACATCATAATCGAGCTATCATTTCTGCGGTGTCAGTTCAGCCACCGAAATACAAAATAGCGCCACACAGGTCGGCCGAATTAGCATTACAAAACGGCTGGAGCCGTGAGATATGGGTCGCGGACGCGCCTGCGCCGCCTCCTAATTAGCAAACGCGCAATACATAATTGTTCCATTACAACGCGAGATGAGAAGATTCTGTGCAGATTAATTGAAGGATGACTAAGCTGTGCGAATTTAGGGGTACGATTACAAATTTTACAATATATTCAATTGGATCAATTACAATTGCGTTTTATTTAAAATCGATGAAAAGTTTGTAGCGTTTGTAGTGTGGAGTTGAGATACTTGTTCTAAGAGATGGCTGATCAGTGATCATTAAAACGTATGTAAAATGAAACATCTCAATAATTTCGCGATATTAGGATAATAAATAATCGACACGAACCGATAGTAATTAAATTACCGTTTTCAACATAAAACAAATAAATTATCCCAATATGATGGATGAACGCATTTTATACGAACAAGTCAACTAATTTACAATAACCACTCGATTAGACATACTAACACACGTTCTTGTTATCTGACCTGTAGACAAAGAGTATGACGTCTCAAAGAGCTTACTATCCAATACAAGTATTAGCTTCAAGACGCTAAAACTTTAAGGACTATATTGCTGTACGGACATAATTTAAACAATACAAACAAAATCTCAAGATCTAAACGTCGTCAGGTCGTGTGGGAAAATAATCTCAGTCGCAATCTACATCCGAGCTAGGTCCTAATTAATTTAGTAATCGTTCGTGACGACTTATTCCGGCCCTAGACCGAACCACGAACCTAACGAAATCACGACTCCGCCAGACAACGATAATCGTTATTTAAAATTTATTAAAATGTCCTCTTTAAGGACTATATCAGGTCGCCTATATCGGACTGTATAATTTATTATCTTGCTTTAGAGAAATGCGCTAAACAATGAGGGCCATTATATTTTCTTAGATGAAAATAAACGCTGCTTTTATATTCTACCCGATTATGCGATCACATTATAATAAGATATTATATTTTAAGTAAACAATACAGAACCAATTGGGGCCACTTATACAGTCATTCATGTGTAGTAAGCGACTTTGTGTGCTGCTGCATAATTTCCATTAAGGAACCACTATGCAAATATGAGGAACATAGTATCTTAGCTATGCCTAATAATGACTTGCAAATCCAGTTACTTTGCTTAAGCTTGTATTCTTAAACATCTCATAAGTACTTCAATTTTTTACTGTAGGTCTGTTTTCTCTATATATTGTACGTTCGATATGATCTCAAACTGAAGAGATGTCTATGTGGTGTTCATCTGTAAATAAAGAGATTTCTGAGAAAGCAATAGGTTTATAAGGTTTCCTAACAGTGGGAGCCGGGGCGGGTCACAAGTATTATAATATCAAAATCTGGAGTATGATAGTGGTCTGCTTGTCAGCAGAACACTATATCACTCCTGCCTGATTTTGGAGGTAAGCAACAATATTTCGTAACTTTCTACATTACAGTAGGATTCGGAACGCTGCCAATTATCTATGTTCTTGTACCTTAACCGTACCGTTACACGTCAAACATGAGCTTGTACCTTACAAATTACAACTGAACAAAGGGTGTTCCTGCGGCTCTCGAGCGGGCATCTGTCTGGCGCAGACGTTCCCCTACTAGATCAAAGAACCCAAACAACATATTGTCGGCAATTTCACGACAAAGTCGGCACAATGCCGGCGCGCCGACAACAAATGCGGTCGTGTTGCCCGGACGGCCCCCGGGGCGTCGTAATTAAGCTCCAGGTAACAGGAGGTGATCAGTTCATCGTAGATCTGTTTGATGTCTGGATGGTTACGATAATATGATTAATATTAACCTGCAAATTCAATTTGATAGTTCAGTTTCAAAGACAAATAGAAAATAATCTGCGGACAGTCAGTGAAACGGCTTAACGCTATCTAAACACATTCGTTTTACGTTTAAAAACTAGTTTTTGGATGTTATGTTAATTAAAGACCTACTGATTAAAAAACGATCACACTATTGTAACACATTAAAACGCGTTTGTACACGATAGTAACAGACACAATTTTACAACTTAATAATCGAAAACATATTCGAATTTAATCTGTAAATCAATAGCAATCAGTCACCGACATTAAAACCGACGAGCATAACGGTCCCCGAATTTCACTAATTAGAGATTAACTGAAAAATCGAGAAAGCCCGTTTAATTGCAGCAAACTCGTTGGTTCGAGAGAAAAAAGGCGCATCGCCAGCATAACGAGGCCGGACGGATGCGCCGGCGCAGCAAGCAACAGCGCACGCGGCGACTTTGATACCAGTACCCGCTGCGAGACAGGACCGCTTGCGTGCGCTGCGCACTACGCGTCCAGAAGATATGGCTTAAGATAAAGGCGATTTGTACACTCTAGACATGTTTGAACAAATACTCAGTTGTTTCGACACAAGCTATGTCGGGATTGACGATAACACGATTTTGAAATGACAAAATGTTGAACTAGATCATGTTTGCTTGATCAAATAAAACTACTTTGGACATTAAATCTGTCTCGAGTTAAAGGCAGTTAAGCAACAAGTTCTTAAAAAGGTAAAAAATAACAAAAGACTACAAGGTTTTAAACTTACCTTCAAAAATAATAGCACATCTATACAATTTCAATTATAGAATAGTAATTCAATCTCTATAAATTACTATTCTTTCTTCTGTTACCTTCTTGTTTTTATCTAAGGTTATTTTACAAATCTTGCTTACCTAATCTTGCTTGTTTTGTATTTCACCAATGTTTTGTGAAATTGCTTAATAAAATATGTATTATAGGTAGGTATTACATAAAGTCCCAACTTATCAGAATTTTTAAATCGTCCTGATTTAGAAATTAATCTGAATAAATTCAATGGTGGCGCTAATTAGCCTTACCCTTCGGTTAAGGCTTCAATACTTAATTTTTTCGGACCAAAAATGTACCCTTCTTTAGAATAACATGAAAATTATATAATAGAAGCAAATGATATCACTAGTTATTATATTGATACTTCGAAAATAACGGGTATAGCTACGAAAATCGGAATTTTGTAAAATAATACCTACTTTTACGAGTATTTGAATGCTATTGTTAATGGCTAAATAGACCGAAAATCATATCACCTGTAAGACCTTCAGTGTACCCCTGTTTAATCGCAAATGAAATATTATATTCCATTGATTCTCTACATCAGAAGATTACAGCTATGGCAAATGTCCCAATGCCTCAAGTCAAAGATGACATCCAAGCAGAGAGCGCAATCCTACTGGCTGTCCACATGAATCGTTTTGCGTAAACCGCGTTCGTTAGCCATTCGGTTAGTCTAATGGCGGATTTTGACGGACGTCCCGCGGCCCGCTTAGACGTCTCCACACGCACGGATTGACAATGTCTGGTTAGTGCTTAATGAAGCTAAGCTTGGAATGTTCGTATGGAAATGGGAAGCGCTATTTTTCCGTCATGAGCCTCACTAATAGGCTCGATTAAATATCAAAACCATTTTGAACAATACCCTCTTAAATAGGCCTTAGTAATAAGGCCGCCTAAATTGTACATTTGTCCGTGTACCTAATTATTTAAGTATTTTTTTAATCTTGCGTGGTGCCAAAGAAAAAGTTACCTATTATTATCCTATACTCTACCCACGTTTTTTTTTCTGAAATATCACGTAAACCTTAATATTTTATAATAGTTTTTAATATTTTTAACACTTACGGTGTTCTTTCTTATTTTAATATTTTATACCCTTATATGAAATACCTCATCTTACTCTTGTATCCCGTACATAGGTATAAATATAAAAGTATTTAGACCGTAGCTACTTCAATTTTTTAAGTAAGGAACTTTAGTGAGATGAGATGCATTTTATTGGGCTATGCCTAGGCCTAAATTTCATTTCTCTAATACATATGGAATTTATAAAAATCTTTGATATTATATCTTGATGCATTTTCCCAAAATAAGTCAAAAATTCCTCTTATGACAGGCTACTAATTAAATTTTTGGTTAATAATGTCCGAATAATTTAGTTCTAAGTATAGATTACTCTGATAATGCATGTAAATTATTAGGTACTACGATGAGAAAGACATAAAGCATTTTTTTTACTTGAAATCGATTCGATTGCCATTGAATAATCGTATAAATATCACTGTATAACATCCCTATACATCGTACGAACAAGACTCACAGCGCCATCTATTAATTTTTTTTGAAACTTTATGACATTTTGTTGTTGCAGCAGCTTTTGTTGATGAATTAAATTGCAATACTTTACGGATGTTTACTTTTGTACCAACGTAATGTTATTTAGGAACTGATCTCACTGCACATTAACTAAGGAAATAACACAGGGAAGCCAGCACAATACGATTCGAAACTAACCTTGTAACCTTGTATCAGCTGACAACTGTCAAAACTATCGTCACAAATGCTCACAAAAACACTAAAAATTGTGAAAAACTTCGCTTGGAAAGCTTTTCTAAGCTAAAAACTATGATGTAGTACGCATAAAATTAAGCATTGGCCCATTTCCGGCAATATTCCATATATTTCCTTCATTCAGTGAAACATAACCTATGCATCTCACTATGCATGTAAACAAGTTTCAAATATATGTATTTCAATCGATTAAATCATATTTGCTTATATTTTACACACCATGATCACTTATCACTTTAAAAATGATGAATTTCTTTATGCAAACTTAATCTCAAGTTTGAAAAGACTTTGTTTTTAACTCCGCTATACTACACAATTTATGTTAAAGATTTAGTGACTAGATAGACCAAATTGTGCAACTTGTAAATTTTATGGATAAGATTTGATATTATCAACACTCACAAAATGCTACTGCCTCAATTTATTTAAAGGAAACTAGGTTAATTTGCAATTTTAAGTTTTTTAACAAAGCTATTGCAGTATTGTAACTGCAACTTGGATTCTCATGCTCAATATGAAAATATAATCAACTGAGCAGGTTTAGATAAATTCAAAATTTAGGTTTAATGTCTATGACAAGAAATTAGTGAAAAATAATAGTGGATATGAATGTTTGCACAAGTCAACCACTTGACTTGATAGCGGAGTTTTTTTTTAAATTTAAAACATTGTAAGTTTCACTATTCATCGTTATGAAATACAGAATCTGTATGCACTTTCACACATGTTGTAAGCCATTCACAACAAGAATTCCCCGACTGGCCCATATGGAATATTGCCAAAAACGGTCTCCGCAACCCACCTTCTTCATTATCCCAGTCTTCCGCTTCGAGAACGTCGTGTAACGGCGAAGTTTGTTATCTATGTACTCCATCTTTATCTTGACACGACCCTTGGTCTTTTTGCCGTTGGATGGTGGTGACTTCTTGGGTTGAAGGGAAGCGTATCCATCATCTGCTATGTCTGGCATCGGGCAGTGCTCGAGTCCCACACTCTGAGACGGTCTCTCATCGTAGCACTGGTCTGATGGTCTCTTGACGCCGGCTCGCGGCATGGGACATTGCTGCATGCCCTGCCGTAGGGCTCCGCCGCCGAGCGAGCTGGGCGGTCGGCCTGCGCCGTACATATCCGGCATCTCCCCGAGGAGTCCCATACCGTACGGCGACCCGAAGCGGGGCTCCCGCGCTCCGCCGGGCGCGTCCATGATAACCTCGCAGTACGCCACAGTAACCGGTGCGCGCACGCGCAATGCACACCTCACCGTCCGAACGCCGAACGGAGACTAACCGAAAACGCGAAACAGCCGAGGGCGGGACTGACGACTCGGCCGCTCGGACCGCGACTGACTTCGCGCGGATCCGTCCCGCGCGCCACCATCTCTAACCGTCTCGCTCGCACAATTCCGATCGGGTGAGACTCGCGAAAGGGACAGGGATATCGCGAGCGATCGTAACCCGACACATCCGTAGGAAAAGCTTCGTGCACCGGGAACTCGCGAACAGTTTCAGTGCCCGAAATATGTATTAAAATAGAGCTTTTATTTTGAGTTTATTTCGTAAATAGAAATAATAGACTCGGAAGTGGAGCGAAGCGCGCGTGCGGCGGGGCGGTGGGCCGGCCCGAGCCATATTTAGACTCGAGCCATGCCAAATACGGCAATCGACGTTCAAATGGGGGCCACTGAAATCCCTCCTACTTGCACCTGGCGATTTTCACATCTAATAATTAAAAACATTGTCACGTCACTCCTCGGATGTGTGCAAAATAGATACCTACCTTTAACTACTTATTTGCCTATAAACGTAACGTCGCGTCGAATTATGTTTCCAGAGTTCTTGGTAACCTACTTGCATTTTAGTCTCCTCAACTCAAAAACTTTTACAAGTCATCACAATTCGACAATTGAGAATGAAGTTTCCTCATTATTAAAAAATGTCTTCGCTTAGGATCTTTCTTAGTAAGGTCATTATTTATTCTGCGGTACGATTCCGTAGGCCTGACTCAGTAGACCGGACCTTTAGAGTGGAAACTTCTGAATTGCACACTGCGCACCAATAAGATAGGTAGAGTTACTTCGTAGCTAACCTAGTGTAGCTACCTGTACCTATTCATACTACGAGGCACCAACTAACCTTACATTTGAGCCACATCCATACTAATATTATAAATGCGAAAGTGTGTCTGTCTATCTGTCTGTTACCTCTTGACGCTTAAACCACTGAACCGATTGAGATGGAATTTGGTGTGGAGACAGTTCGAGACCCTGAAAAGGACATAGGCTACATTTTGTCGCGATATAAAAACATTAAGGGGGTGAAATGGGGGATGAAAGTTTATATGGAAAATCCAACTCTTGCGGGCGAAGTCGCTGGGAACCACTAGTTTTTTATAAGTACCTACTTATGGCTGTATGTAACATATCAGGACGACTTCTACATGTACAAAACAGCTCTGGAGTACCTACAGAACTAGGTAACCATCGTGGCTATAGAATTGACCTATTCTTTAGACATGGTTACATAAGGGGAAAATATGTAGGTAATAAACAAAAATTTTACATTATGGTATTATTTTCTGACTACGAATTTTAGGAAAAATCAACAAAGCAAGTATTTCTTTTACGTAGGTAAAGAGTACCTTTACATTAAACTCGCAAACTGTGTACAGTCACAAGCAATGAAATGTATACAAATAAGTTTTTATGCCATTGTAATAAGGTCACAAATAGAATTCAGATGTATTTATATATAGATGCTCACAAATGTACCTTCCTATTCACTGGACTGCACACGCAACCCTTGTGATTGGCGCAAGAAGTGCTAGAATGCTGGATAAGTGCTTGGGAGACATTCATACTCAATACTACTTTTATCACATGTTGCTCCTGAGTGGGTGCTGTTGGTCCACCGTTGTTGCTAATTTTTTTCTAAGTGTTCAGTCAACTTTGGATCTGCACCCTGATTCACAAACACTCGGAAAGGATCCTTTCCGAATTTGAATGTCAAACATTCTTTCCGAACGGAGTTTTCGAAAACTTACTTCATTTGTGCCTAATGGAAACGTCAAAGTTTTCGATTCCGATTGAGAATCGCATTTTTTGACGTCTTCGTATCGAAAACCAGCCTCTCGGATTCGGGATCTGTAGAACGTTTCCGACGTTTGTAAATAAGGGTGGATTCCTTTAAAAAGAGAGTGAATAGGCTGTCACTAGTCAGACATGACATGACCGATCTTCGGCTGTCACTAGGTACCATCAGGGCCATATTTCACGAAACTTATTAGACTAATAATATGAGTCATTTTTTACAAGTTTACTATTGTGCGTTACTCGAAGCTACGGTAGTAAAATATTAGTTACTAGTTACCAGCTAATGAATATTAGCAAAAATTACTAGAGTAAATTCAATTTGGTTTCTCGAAAAAAAAGGTTTTTAAATACTTTTGTAAATTACACTAATAAAGCTATTAGTCTCGGAAGGCTTGTAAAATGTATTAGCTCAAACTATTAGACTTCAATTTAACAGTGTATTTTTATAAAATATTGTCTTTTTAACCAGAAGCACTTACAAAATATATCAATTATTAATTTACTTTAAATCTCAGTGAATAAAACATTTTCGCTTTTACTCGTATTGTACCAAACAAAAAAATAAATAAAACACAGCAAGAATGAAGGTCAACACAAGTATAGGAAAAAAAAACTAAATTTTGAGGTTATAATCGTAGAAAAAAAACATATGTTGCAGTAATGCAAGATTATTAAAATTGTGCGCGAGCCCGGTTTTTATAGTCATGGATGGAGAATGTGTATAAACGCCCAAGCCAGACTAATATTTTCTATTAGTCTGCTACTATTAGTTATTAGTCTAGTACCTGTTTTTGAGAAACAGAAAACATTAGGACTAGTAATTTTTACACTAGTAACTAATAGCTATACTAGTAAACTAATATTTTCGTGAAATAGGGCAGGTGAGATTGCAGTCTGCCTATTTATTAAATAAAAACTTTGAGATCAGAGTAACGTAGATACCTACGTATGTATGATGTATGTTGTCTTATATTTATTTATGTTGTTGTTTTTACCTTAAAACATCCATTTGATAGTGATGTTAGTTTTTATTTTATGGCGTTATGAGCAAAAATGAGTGTTTCTCTAACAGTAGCCGCCCACAGCACTGCGCCAACGACGTTTTTCCTTTTCAAGGCGATTTTATTGTCTTAGCTTAGTCAGACCACAGTGCATTCAACTCTTGGACATGTTTTGGTTACGCCATACCTTTGTTTAATGTAATAGATTCAGTTAAATGGACACAGGATTTAGTGTAAGGACAGGAAGATATAATTTTAATCAGCTATGTAATTTAGATAGCAAACATTGCAATTACTTTACCTACGATAAGATCGTATCTAATGGAAAAATAAGGGAAATGGATTTCCCGGAGATCCTAAATTATTTTATTCCCACGTGGAGCAAGTTGTTTTATTGGTGGATTTTTTTAGTCTGTTCTCTACAGGGTTAAGTATCAGGTTTTTATCAGGGACCAGAATCGAAATTTAAAAAAAAAAACAATTTTTCATGCAATGTGATATTGGTGACATCCGATTTAATATAGAAGCCAGCCTAACATGTTTTTCGGCCTTTCGATGTATGCACCAGAAAGTGCCTACCTAAATTTTGTTTGGAATTCCCCATACCTACCTACAGGATTTGATCTCCCATTTTTAAGTCATCCTTCCAGTTTTTTACTACAAGTTTTTTTTTCTAGTAAAAAAACTAGAAGGATCACTTTGAACTTGACTTTTATTTACTTTTAAAATCGGTTTAGCGACTCAGAATTTCAGCAATGAAAAACTAGGCCAAAAACTATATTAACTTTCGTTTGTGGAAATTATTCCAATTTCCAAAAACTAAGAAGTAGGTTTATATATATTATATTTTAGTAATGCAAGGGAGAAAGAAAATACAAAATAATAACGTGAATTGTACCATATCGTACCCGTACCATGTATACATAGGCACTTAGTACTTACTTACATAACATGACCAAACAAGGAAAACCTCATTTGACTCCATCAAATATTACTATTGAGATAATTTTTAATTTAGGCGAGTAATATTTATCATTAATTAATAATAATAATTGTTAATACCCAAATTGTAAGTTGACTACACTATTTAAATACCCACTTATTTTAATACCAGCATTTCCCCGCGACTTCGCCCGCGCCAAAAGTCGGATTTTCCATACAAACTATCATCCCCCATTTCACCCCCCTGATGATTTTATACCGCGACAAAAAGTGCCTATGTCCTTTCCAGGGTCTCAAACTATCTCTGTACTAAATTTCATTTGAATCGGTCAAACAAACAATTAAATCTTAAACCAGGCGGTTGCGGGTTCGAATCCTGCAAGGGGCAAATGTTTGTGTGATGAGCACGAGCATTTGTACCTAAGTCATGGATGTTTATATGTATTTAAGTATTTCTATCCGTTATCCTAGTCACCATAGCTCACGCTTAGTTTGGGGCTAGGTAATTGGTGTGTTTGTTGAAACAATTTATTTATTTAAAGAAACTTCGAATTCAGATGTCTAGTTATGCGGAAAATGTGGAAATGCCATATCTTACGCGCATTGATGTAGTTGTAGCACATAATAAATGTAAAGTAGTACAAGTGTTGTAGTCCCAATTGCCAGTCAGAGAAGAAACGTGATTCTCCAAATTGTAAAAACATATTTAGGGTTTCCTTTAGGCAAGAAAACTTTCATGCTTGATTTGGAAATTACAGGAATATACCTTAAAGGATTTTATTATATGCACTTAGCTCTGATTTAAGTACTTAATTAGGTACCTATCAACTGCTAAAATTTTCAAATAATTTGCTGGTTTTATCATCATCATAGCAGACAGATGGTTAAATATTTACAACAAATTTCCGTCGGTAGAGGTAGTGGGTGCATGCATATCCCAAAGTGTTGACCACCTTCTTGATGTAGTGGTTCGCGCCCCGAATCGCGAAGAATCCGCGAAAACCCGCGGTAGTGGGTTCAAATCCTGCAAGGGGCAAGTTTTGTCAATTTCACGCTTTAAAATAAGAAAAGAAACAAAATCAGGAATAAAAATGGTAAGGAATCCAATAAACAGGCCTGAAGTTAAAATATAGATACTGAGCGTGCGTCCGTAAGTCTGAACCTCCTTGTTTCCAAACCCTTGGAAATGGCCAGCTTTTGCTATTAATCTCTCTCAATACAAATTGCGGTGCATAAAAGTGCAAACTTTATTGTAAGTGAACGGAAGCTGTTTGTACGGAAATATTTATCAGTGCAGTCTATAAGGAGCCTATATTAGTCTTTATTTATATGGCCTTAAGGGTCAGAAGTGACCATAAACTTTGTTTAATAGTGTTGCTTCTCGATAACCAACTTTCATTGCTTTATCGATATTTGTAGTTTTCCCACTTTCTTTTTAATACTGTTTTTGGGAATAGATAATTAGCACAATTGAAAAAGCTTAGTTAGTACTGAACATAGTAGCCTATAAACTCTAATTTTAATAATCAAGTAACTCTAATTGAGAAACATCAAAATATATGAAATTGACAGTTCACGATAATCGATGCGCCATGCCATCTATGTTTATTACATAAGGCAGGCGCCGATAGTACCTACCTACTGCTATCACCAATTGAAGATGAGTTAAAATGTTTGGAGTACCACATCGATAGTTTTGTCCCCAACTATTTGGAAGCAATTTAATTGCCTTCTATTGTATACACTATCGATACAACAAAATCACCGATAGAACATATTTATCGGTATTTTGTGTCATTATATTGCAAAATAAAAACATCGTTCAGCGTAAGCTAGTGACGAATAGCACCATAGATATATCTAGTAATGTTACAAGAGTCTGGTTAGATTAGTTTAGTTTCTAGAGTTGTTATAGTTTCTGAGGTCTATCGACACTTACCGACAACAAATCTATCGACAGCTTCGCAACTCTATAGTCGATATCCACGGGCCGGTAGCGCATACCTCGCCTAAAACAGAGAATCAGGGAAGGTGGTGTCGCAAGCGCAGGCACAGGTTGAATCTGTAGGGGGCACATATCGATGCGGCACAGCACTGATTTTATCAGACCTGTCTGTCGATGCATGTTACTTGTTCATATTAAGTTTTTACATCTACATTACGAAATACAAATTTTAAGATGTCAGAAACCCCAAATGATGTTACCGTGGACATGGTTATGTGAATACTTAATAAGAATATACAGCTACTTAATATGAATATTTCTCTTCGTCTAGTTTTTAAAGCAAAACTAATTTTTCAATGCTAATATTCCTTATTTTATTGTATTAAAATAATATTTATGTGTGTTTTAACATTTTTTGTAGGTATATTTATTTATTCAGTAGGATGTTAGTTTTTCCTTGAAATTTTATCTTTACTGAATGTCTCGCCAATGATTATATTATCTTTCTGCTTTACCACGCTGTTGACTGGTAGAGAATGCCTTAAGTAAGTCTGCCAACCGCCAATTTTACTTCATTGGTGCAATAAAGTATTAATAAATAAAAATAATATAATATACAGATACATTAGTCCTTTGTAAGTCAGTCAGTCATTTTTATATTTATAAATTAAAATGGTATTATTTAAATTAAAATGGTATAAATGGTAGTATTTATATACCTATGTATTTTTTTATTACCTACCTACCTAGGTACGATACCAGGCTTCGACTTTTTAAACGTTAAACGGCACATGTCACGTGATCATGCAATTAATTATTCGTGCCACAAGTCCAAACATTCGAAGGTTCCTTGAATGAATATGCCAATATGGCGACCAGCGCATGTCATAGATGGAAAAGTCAACGAACTTTCCTTTTAAGGGCTGCTGAGCCGAATGATACCTATTGTCTTCGTGCAACATTGAAATCTGATTATGTCTATCAAATTAACAATTCACGGTAAGGGCTGATTTGTTTGACAAAGAATTTTGAATCACATGAAGTCGTTGACTCTGAGTAAACGTCATCAACGCCATGATTATAGTCTTGCGGTTCGGTAACGTCAGCTCGAAGGCCTAGCTAAATGGCAATTTATTCTCAAGCGAAGTTCGTTATCGCTAAAAAATGTATGAAACTGACATAAGCCATCGAAACATCACGTGACATATTTTGACATTTCGTTGGCGATAGCGAAATTCGCTCCAGAAAGATTGCCATTTATCTACAGAGGCCTTACTCCGGCTGACGATGTCCGTATTTTCGAATGCAGCCGTCCCTTTCACTCACGCCAGAATGACAACGCGAACGAGCGTGATGGCTAGACTCGAAAATACGGGCATTGTCAACAGGAGTACGGTCTCAGGCCCTGGGTTCGATTTCGATTTTCAGGTAGGTGGCGAAGATATGAAATCATTGAAATGGTAGATAAAAATTTAAAATTTAATACATCCTCCTCAATTTTGGTAGGACATTGCAGATTCAATTTCAATAAGTAAAATGATATGATAGTAAAAATAATTTCAAGAAATGAGGACGTTGTATTTTATCTTTCTAATTAATTACACACATATATTATAACTATATTATTCTGCTATCACTTAGCAAACCGACTTTTCCTTGTCCCTTACGTCATTATCTTACGCACAGACAAAAATTAATTTAATAATTGCTCTGAAGATTCTGTCTTTTCCTGTAATAATAATTACTTATCAGCACTAGCCTTTACAATACAGCACCTAAACAGGAATTCACAATACCAGTGAACAATTTACTGGCTGGACCCTAAACAATCGAGCAGGCACTTAGATAAACTATAGGTATATCCAGGTGGATATTGCATGAAGCTAGATTTCAATATTTTCAAGTTGGTTGGCATTGTCGTTAAAACTTCAACTTTATAAAAGCTTTATAAATTGTCATCTGTTTTTAAGCAGCAATGGATTGTCTAATAGAGCAAACTGTCACTAAAAGCACATAGAAGTGTCAGTCGAAACTTGTCACTTATCACTTAAAAACAATAATTTATCGTAACTGTTTCACCTTTGTTTTTGTATGGCGTGCTATATCCTCAGATGTAGTTTACCAAAGAGCAGGCATATAGAACTAAATACCGAGCATCGCAGAAATGTCGTCATCTCGTACCCAATTATTGGGGAACGCAGCAATAGGGAATCGAGACTATTGGAATCCGGGAACACAGTTTATGTCTCTATTCATTAAAGCCGACCACACTAATTAAAATTGTTTAAGGTTAAAATAAATAAATCGCCGGTGCCGGGTGCATGTTGGGAGTTTGCACTTCGTTTTTGTTCTTGCTACATATTTGTGGTGGCTGACATTAACACCTCGGAGTTACAATGCACGCGTTGTCGACACAAAGGCGAGTGAGTGTCCCGAGGATTTGCGAGGAACAAGCTTTTAATATATCGCCGCACAATGTGGGTAGTACAGTCGTAACTAAGGCACTACCGATATATGGCCGGCGCGATGCTTTGTTCGGCGCAGATTACATCTTTTCTTCTAATAGAAGTGTGTTTGAGAGTTACGCGGTGTCCGCGGCTCTGTGCTACGCGTTTTATCGCGCGAATTATTGCGAGTATTTTGTTTGAACAGCCTATAGAAATTAGAAAACCTAGTCTGGTTTGATGTAGGTACCTACTAAAGTACTTGGTTAAGGTACTGGATGCGATCGTGTAAAGGATTCGTAATGTTAACTGAACTGATCTTATGAAGTTTTCTGCTTGTTTACAGGGCCCGTAGCAATCGATCTGGAGCGAACTTCGCTATCGCCAATGAAATGTCAAAATTAGTATGCAAAAGTCACGTGATGTTTCGATGACTTATGACTGTTTCATACATTTTGTTAGCGATAACGAACTTCGCTTGACAATAAATTGCCACTTGGCTAGTGGCCCTCTTAAAATGATGAAGAACCTAAAATCCATTGCCCGACTCTGGTTCGAACCCGGAACCTCTTGTATGAAAGCCAGCGTGCTAACCACCTAAACCAACGATGCATTATAATGAATGTTTTCCGTCAAGTAGTTACCGTCTTTACGTAATTTTAATGAAGAATTTCTAGACCTGATACGGCTTTTACCAGCAACTAAGAGTACTGTTCCATTTATCCTGTAAGCCCATGAATAATTATGGAAGTAATTAGTACCTACATTATCTACTTTACATATCACTGTAGTTAAGTATATCCTTTTGGGAAAATACATGCAAATAATTGTTGGATTCAAAAAATCTATTAGGCATAAAGAAGATGAATCAGGCATGGTCATAAATATTTAGAGACAGCGCATATTATTTTACATAATATACAATCTATAGGTAACATTAGAATAAGAAGTAATAACACAATAACTATATAATAAATAATCTAAGCATTACTACTAGTGTATAGATAGCTATTGTAAGGAGACGCCCAGTACCTTTATAAATAGTTCATGCCTTTTAAGAACTTAAAATACTTAGTAGGTAAGTATTTATAATGAACGGGTTATTCCGCTTTTTCCCATTGACGTTACCCTATCAATGTGCTTTTTTTAATTTCACATTCCCTGATGTCTGCCTAATAGGTTAGTATGAGACTCTCACAACCTGTACTATAATGATCAATTAATTAGGAAATACGGAAAAGTTCATAAATTCCCACTGAGGACAAAAAGTGGACGAATAACCCGTTATCACAGCCATTACCGAATGCTTCTGAAATTTAGAGTTGAGGGCAGACTTCCTTTCAGCTATTCCGAATCCGAGAACAAGTTGGAACTCGGTAATGCACCCAAAAGTCGCAAATTCAGTAGCCAACAATATATTTTGTAATCAAATCCCCTTGTAATTAAGCGGCCAGTTATCAGCGCATCTATCTCGCAGTACATCGCCTTCGAGTTTACTGCCTGCGCACGCGGCGATTGCTTTGCTTGTTGTGACTTACGACCCTTTTTATTTGTTTACTTTTAAGGCAAAATACCTATATGCCCGATGCCTTGCAAATGTATTCAAAGCACAGTCAGTAAGGAGCGCATTGAAAAAGTTAATTTCTAAGGAATTGGGTTCAATAGAAAATCGTCCTGAACTTTATAATATTTTCTATCATCGTTGTATTATTAATATGTTTGCTGGTGCTTACATTTCAAACCTTTTATTCTAAACGAAAACTATGGGAATACATTCTCGTTTTGCGTAAATTTTCATTTATGAAATTTCCAAAAACCCATTTTCATATTGCGAAATCTGCACAGCGAGGACGCAATAGGACAATCAAGTAAATTGCACACAAAAATAGATGGACCGTGTCGTCCGGTGGGACTTGAACCCGACGACCCCTCGCTATCCGGGCGATTGCAAGAGCATTCTACGGTGATTCCAAGTGAGCTACGGAACACGTAGGCAGTCGACGAATTTTTGTAAGTTCTTGCTGCGTGAGTAAGACAACGCAGCAAGCAATTAAAAATATTCGTCAATCAATTGCCCGGATAGTGAAGGCTTGTAGGTTCAAGTCCCAAGTGTGTCGTCCACACAGTCGATAAATTTTGTGAGTAAAATTTAATTTAATTTCGTAAAAACTTGCAAACAAACTGCTTAAGTTATAAAAATAATTATAAGAAAACATGTCCTTAAGACCTAATAACCTGTGTCATCCGGTGGTTTGGTAAGAGCATTCGCCCGGATAGCGAAGGGACGTGGGTTCGAGTCCCACCGGATGACACAGTCGATTAATTTTTGTGAGCGAAATTCAATTTGATTTCGTAAAAACTTGCAAAATAATTGCTTAATTTATAAAAATAATTCCTCTGTTAATTTCTAACGTAGTATTGATTTTTGGAACACCTTGTGTATTATCGGTAGCGCTTATTGTGTCGTAGCAAGTGTCACTATTCATTTGAATAATTTTGCGAAGAGAATCTTTCGTATTTTTACGATTATAACGGGTGTTACAAATATTTAATTAATTAACGCGAAATTAAATTAATGCTACAGCTGAAAGAAATTAACAGACGTCTCTTCTTAAATGCGTTTATTTAACACCCTTCAATTAAAATACACCTTGCATGTAGTTACATAATTATTGTATTTATTTATTTTGTTTACTTAACGGAATTCTCATCTTTATGACCAATAACAATGACATATTCCAATATCCCTAAATCGAAAAAAAACATACCACGATGTCCTTTATTTCAACAATTTTACACAACACTTATTGAGGTATTGGGTAGCCCCAGCGGGAAGCCTCGTTTTTGTAATGCGATGATTCGTAAACTACATTTAGCAACGTAAAAGCTCCAGTTGTGGTGACACCACACCAGGGTCCCAAGTCTGCCAAAACCAAATTACACTATACTAGCAAAATTTATATTTTGACATAGGTACTAGTACTGTCAAAAGGTTGCTATTCAATTACAATTCTACTACAATTTTGCTAATATAATTACACTAGCTAAATTGTAACTTACGAGTAATCGTAATTGAATAGCACGATTTTGACAGTTCTAGTATATCCAAATATTAAAATCACGATTATATTACAATTTATATTATAATTTATTAGACTTAGGCCCCATCAGGCTGAATTCGAATGTGGTATTTCGCTTGTTTTTAATGGTTGTTTTCCCTACGGTGGAAGCTTCATTTGTTTTACTCAGAGACACCTCTGTCTTATGATTGAATGACTACGGAACTAGGACAGCAGTTATTATTTCGCCTAAGTACCTTTTTTTTTTGAAATGGGTTTGCTCTTGACTCTAGACTAAGCCAGACGTGGCACAGAGTCGAGACCTAATGGCTTTATGGGGCTATTAGGTGGTACACACGGACGCACGTCAGACTAACGTACCTACTTTGACCTTAAGACCGCCTTTATTCCCTACGTAATAAATGTTTTAGTAGGTAGTTAAAATGGGTAACCTGACGTGCTGCCGACTGTACGTACCGAAGATACAGGGTGAACTTTATATTTTATCCAAAAACCACAATGCATTTTTTTGTTCTAAAATATTACCTAAGCAATACATTACGAACCCGCCGTTAAATTATTTGATCAAAGCATGTCAGAAAAAACGCATTTGGAATCGTCGAATGATGGTATCCAACAAAGGTATGTTGGTCCTGGGATCCAGGCCGTTTTAAAATTAATTACCTATATTGGGGCTTTTACGTAAAACATCTAAATAATATTTCTGATACACATGTTAATTACAACTGAAAGTTTGTTGATTGCATCTCTTGATTAGATGTTAACGGTCGATTAACGAATCAATAAAATTAACTTTTTAATATTTTCAACCAGTTTCGCCTTAAAATTTATCATTATTATGGCAAATAAGTCTTAGGTTAATTTAACTGTCAAAACATTTGCTTGTTTATTATGAACTAAAATGCCCGCAAGGGCGGAATTCAAATTGGTGATTCGTATTTTCCGCACATCTTATGCAGTTGTAAAAGGGGCGAATTTGCAACTAAAATGTATTGTCCGATTTGGACACTGTACATGAAGCTGATTTTAAAAATATTGGTTAATAAAATATCTAGGCGAAAATATCGGTAATTAATATTCGGAGCGTCTGTAGCGTGGTGGCTAATACCAGGTTGCCTCTCATGCAAGAGGTACCGGGTTCGATCCCACGTGCCACCATGTACCAATGACTTTTTGTTATGTAAAACAGCGTGAGAAAACCTGCACATTCAGGCGACTGAATGTAGTACCGTGATCCAAGCTAGCCAAGTTCCTGTTAACAGGGTCGCGGTGGTCGGACGGCAGTAGCTCCACTGTAACTACTTGATCTGCCGTATCCTGGATCTTGGTCCAAAGCGGACCTTGGGCCCTCGCGCGATAGTGGACACCCGGGATAACGCTAAGATGATGATGGGTAAATAAAAATGCATAATTACAAACTGATATGTCTTCTTTTATTCACAGTATATTTAGTGTACTATTTACACGCTCTGTACATGTTCGCAACAAATTGTAGCTACTATTAAGTACTTACCTCTAGGACGTCTATCTACATACAACAAACCAAGTATCAACAGATAATAAAATAAGGTTACAAATAAATTATTATTCCTTAGGCAAAGTACAGTCATGTGCATAAATGTAATATAAATATTATTGATTTTAGGAAGAGGGGTAACATTCAAACTCTTTATAATAGTGTTGACTTCTTCTAGCGAAATCCTTAACAGTTGATTAGCTGTCAGTTCAGTATGAGTTTGTAACAAAACTTAGTTTTTTTTACTTTTTCCGCGGTATATTTTTAAATTTATCATATAATAATTGATCTATCTAGAAAATACGTTTTCAAATCTTCTTTGAATCACGATAATATACGTACTTTTAGGACGGTACCTGACTTCACATTCATGCACAAAACTGCCAACGCACATTCAAATGTACACTAATCCAATAAGGTCAACCTACCGTCTCTATGTAAACTTTAATTTTAATAATTTTTTTGTTCTTTTTCAGATTTCATGAGACAGACATGGACAAAAACATGTTTTAAATCTGAAAAAAAATATGGTTACGACGGCCAAAATGGACCTTACCATGTATGTCCGCATCAGTTTCGTTCGAGGCATTTCTTAGTGGCAGTGAATGAAGTAATTTGTACATTTTACGTAGACACATGCAAGAATAAAATAAATCTACCCAAAAAGATACAAATGAACTATTTTACTTGCTATAGCTGCTAGAACTGGATGGAAAACAGTATAAGAATTAAGATTCCCTCGAATAATGAAATAACAATTTCTTGGCTGCACTGATACGGACTAAATGTAAATGTGACACGTATAATAGTTGTATAATATAGATATTACAAATAATATTACGTAAGATAAAGCGATATTGTTGAGTTCTGACAAAAGACTTGAGCAAAATACTATAGCCCAGAAGACCAGATACATTTATTTTGTAATTACAAGTACATACCTACATAATTATACAAATAAATTACAACTGAAATTGACGTTGTAGTCTAAAGTTTTAAGAAAGCTCAATTTTTACACCAGAATAATAATAAAAAAAACACTAATAATTATAAAAATAAAGATGTGACGTATGAGACACATTATAAATAATTTATTAGCTAGGTGAATTACATTTAATAATAAATATAACTAATTTTAAACGATTAAACAACACGCTAATCAAGTATCGAGTTTTAAAAAACATTAAAAAAATCGTATGTACTTTTAACTGAACACGGGTGATATTTTTTTAGACTTCACAACTATACTGTAACTATTTTGATACAAATTCCGCTAGCTAAAAACCAAAGTTTTTATTGCATCCTTACTTGTTTTAACTATTGTAAACACAGAGGCCGATTTCTATCACCGCTCTACTATACCTACTTTCAGAATAGGGCATTTTACTCAATAGCTTTAAGTTGATTTTATTAAAACCATTTTGCAATTATTTATTTACTTGAAACTTTTTTTTTTTTTTAAATGCACAACTATCTGTTTTAGAGTCGATTTTACCGGCGTCAGATAAGACTTATCCGACGGAGTAAGTATAAAACGACCGATTTTAATATGACATTTACTTAAATGATTGCTGACATATAGGTGACGTTTTCAAATTAGGCGTTTTGTATTCTATTCGACGAATATTCCTTATCTGACGTTGGTAAAATCGACTCTTAGTAGTACAATGCCCTAAGCGACCGCTAACCTAACATCTAGCAATATTTATCTAACGATAGAGTGAAATAATTCTCAGTCTGACATTTTGATATAACGTTGGTAACTTGATCCGACACTTTTTCCTACCAAATAATAATTTAATTAAATGCAAAATCGATAAATACACATCAGAGACTAGGCAAAAAGGTCTTTGGCTATAGTTTAAAAAAAATGTCATAGTATCTGCTCTAATGTCAACGTAAATAAAATTATAATAATAAAAAAATATTATAATAAATTCCATCATGCTCAATGATAGTGATAAAATATATCGAATTGTAAAAATAATTATTCTTTATTTACAATTAAAAGTGTACTTATTTTTGCCAAAATAACCGTCGGCATCATCATTAAAACTGTGGGTTTGTATAAAAGTAAAAACATTTACGAAAATTCATTTGTTACTGTACATTTAAAATTAATATGGAAAAACACGATTGTAAATAATTTATTTACAAACTGTAAAGCGGTGCGTTCGTATCTTACAAAATGGCGGCTGAAATGATTGATTTATTTTAAAATTTTATATGTACTTCGATTTGAACACAGTCCATATGGTTTCAGTCACCATTTTATAATATGTACAAAAAATATACTTAGCGAAAATTACGATCTACTATAAATCCTATTTACCTATTTTCTCACTACATGTAAATCGTGCGCTTCGTATGTGACATACGTACAAATACATATAACATCTACATATTTAAAATTATTAGGAATAATTTTTATATCCTTCACACAAGCACCGATATGTCAAGATGGACTATATTCGACTATACTACATACACCTTTACTAAATTTTAGAATATCATTTCTTTACTTCCTAAGGACAGATGGCATCATTTTTTTTATATTAGGTACATTTCAATTTTCTTATTTACATCTGACTTTATCAAAATGAGGAGGCTCGCAAGACTGTCTTAACAAGTCGGTATGAAAGTAAAATTTAGCCAATAACTACTTCTTTACTTCTACGATATTCAAATATAAATATCATCTTCCACAAGTTGATAAACATCAGAGGGATAAAATTACAGTTAGAATTGACTTGAAATAATATAGGGTTACAACTACAAACTTATTGTCATATATAAAAATTATTTACTACGGTTTAAAGGAATGGCAAGTTGTGAGAATCAATACAGCGTGTAACAGATGGGCGTTGGCTGCCTACAAATATTTTTAGCAAAAATAAATCAGGAGGTAATTAAGATTATTTATTTTAATTATTAATTCAAAGTGAGGTTGTTTTGTTGCAGTATCCCTTCTAATTTTGCCTCTGACAAGAAAATATGTATTAACAAAAAAATGGCCACAAAACGAAACGGGAGTTTTTTTAAGTGGGCTTTTTTTATAAATTGATCACTTAAAGTATAATACTAAGAGTATTTCGATATGTGTTGAAGCACGAAGAAAGAAGAAGAATTTATGCTGTGGAAGTTAGGGATTTACTTTAATGTAAGAAGCTCAATTATTTTGTGTTTAAATTCATATTACTTCGGCGGGTTTATTAAAAGAATTTTACAATAAAATAATACTGAAAATTTTACGATAATATAACACCAAATATAATCCAATATTACCTACGAAAGAAAAACGAACTTATTCAAGTTTTATTCCGCTAGTTGATATGAATTTAAAAAACAATGTTTCCCGCTCTTAAAAACATAGAAGCTCGATTTAAATGTAAATAATAATACAATTTATTAAATTAAATATCAAAGTTACCATAATTATGTCTAAAATTGACATTGTAAATCGTCAAAATAAAATAATCCAAAGGCATTTTAATAAGCTCACAACACAAATTATTATCTTAAAAATAAGGACAGGGTAACTAGGACTTCCAAAATACACTCTCTTTGTATTATTTTTTAAATATAAAATTAGAGAGGGGTATTTTTGTGTCGTCATGCAGTAAAATGACGGTAAAACATACTACATTTAGACTTAGAATAAACAAAAGATGGCACGATGTTTTACTTAAGAGTATAAACCAATAAAGCAAGCAATCATCGATTTTACATAGGTAATTGACATTTGGCGATGATTTAACTAAGTGGCTAAAAAATGACACAAATTTTTAGGCAAAACATTTCACCGTCATTATACTGCAGCCACATTCAAAATGTCTATATAATTTTCATCTTATACGTAGAGTGAAAATTGTCTTGATATTTTTGCGGCCGACTATACCGTATTGTTAAAAACGAAAAACGCAGGTGTGGAAACGATAAGATCGCAGTTAACACTACATACCCTGGTGCTGGGGACGATTCCCAATTCTCTTACAGCCTTCATTCAATTTCTTATTGTCCGTTCCTTCTACATTTGCTGACAAATACTTCGGGCCCTCTTACTGTGTAACAATATTTTACCTTTGGCTTTAAATTTAGATAAAATCGGAAAATTTTATGTGTACCTTCGTAAAGCTTCTTTTCTTGTCATTAACTTTGTTCAGTGTTTGTCTTGTTCTAAATTAGTGTTTGTCTCTTATATTTGTTTTATCGTGTGGACTAAAAGAATATGGTGTCAGAGTTTGTTAGTCACTAATTGGCATTTGATTAGAACGGCTATGCTTGTTGCATTTATATTTTTGTCTCACTGGGAGTTTGAGTACGTAAATCAAGATAGGGTTGTTATAATGTCTTAAATTGAAGTCAGACTTATTTTTCAATAACGTCGATGTGAGTGTGATGAAGACTTATATTAGGCCCACCTACGCACGTCCAGATAAGCTAATCTAGATTTATTCAAGACCTATTATCTGAGTTGAAAACCCAATTGCGCCAGTCCGGATAAGCTAATCCGGACTGGAGTAGATAGACCTTCCGTATTAGCTATTCCAGACTTGTTCAAGTGGGCTTTCAACGCAGAGAAATAGGCCTTGAACAAGTCCGGAATAGCTAATCCGGATGTGCGCAAGTGGTGGTATAGAAGTGCTAATTTCTTAATGATTATTGATTCTATGACTTATAGCGATTGCAAGAGATCAATCAGCCAGGTTAACTTCAGACCGGTAAAACAAAATGTTATAAGAACACATTAAAACGGGGATTAACGCGACGGATACTAGGTAAAACATCATTTACATTTAATTTTGCCTGACGTTTCGACCGGGTTGCACCGATCGTGATCACAGGCAGACTGAAAGGTAAATGATGTTTTACCTACTATCCGTCGCCACAGAATACTAGTACTTCATACAGAAGTATGACTTAGCAATTGTATTCAAAGAAATGTCTACTCAATGTCGTCAACAATATGGCGTAATTTAGTTGGCCTCAGAGTCAAGCACATTTTCGTGTAGACACCTACAAAAATCCATTGCAAGATAATTTCATACTTATTGCTCTGGAATATGATTCATAATACACTAAACCTATTCAGTGACGTAATATCACGCGACGCGATAGGGTTGACTGCTACGAGAAGCTTCTAACGCCATCTAGCGCCTCTTTCTAGTACTTTATTCATTCTCGTCCAGCCAGCAACGTAGCCGCGCGGCCGCCGGTGAATAAAACGCGCGAGCGTGGCTCTGGCCGGTAGCGACACGCAACTTGTTTTAGCACCTACGTAGGTGCGCCGCGCGTAGGTACGTTTTTGCTACTTCCGCGGGGAGATACACAGGCCTGCCGTCGCGTTAATTCCCGTTATAATGTGGTCTTATAATGAAACGCGAAAGTTTAAGAATGATTAAAACAAAACGTTAGCAAAAATGTAAGAGAGCCCAAATTTTGTCAGCGTACAAAACTACAAGCCAATGTTAAAGTTATCTTACTCCTTCATCTTACTCGAGGGCCAAATAGCCGTTGTAAAATGTTTTATTTTTAAATTGATTTACACTTACATTAGATGCCCACCAGTGCCGTATGATGGCCTAACTATCTTGTAGACAAACGTACAAGTTTAAAGCGATATGTATCCATAGAAATACAATCTTAAAATCGACCACTTTCTTGGATTTCTTGATTCTGATAATCCAGTTTTTATCTAGACTTAAAGATCCAAACTATTACTGAATTTCGGACTTACCCTTAAATAATACAATACCAGGACTTGTGGTGAGTCTGAAACAAAATATTACATTCGGTTATTTACAGTAAAATGCTGGGGAAAAACAAGGAAAACTTCAAATTGTTTGTTCTATCACAGTTTTATAAAACGTTTTCTTTTTCTCACGTACCATACCACCCGAGCATCTGCCTATGCCTAGGAATGAACCACAAAAAAGTTCTTAATTCAGGCTATGCGCGCCGAGTGCCTATCACAGATGCGGACCCCGCATTGGTATGTGGCGCGCGTCATCTTAGCGCTTCGACTCATGTCGAGTCGAAGCGCTAAGATGCTACTCTGATACTCTGGCAAAAAATAAGTACTAGTACTCCGTACAGAAGTTTGACTTTGCAATCACATATCTATTCAATATCGTCAACGACGGGGTGTAATTTAGTTTGCCTAAGAGTCAAGCACATTTTCGTGTAGACACCTACAGGAATACATTGCAAGAAATTTCATTCTTATAGCTCTGGAATATGATTCATAATACACTAAACCTATTCAGTGGCGTACTATCACGCGACGTGACAGAGTTGACTGCTACAAGAAGCTACTAACGCCATCTAGCGCATCTTTCAAGAACTTTATTCATGCTCGTCTAGCCAGCAACGTAGTGCAGCGCATACACACTGGTAGGCCGGTGTAACTCCACGCGTAGGTAGCAAAAACGTACCGTCGCGCGGCGACCCCCTGGAAGGGGCTAATCAGGTTGGGTGTCGCGAGCGAGCAACGAGAAGCGCGCGCGTTTTATTCATCGGCGGCTCGCGGCACTACATGTGAGTACGTTGCTGGCTGGACGAGCGTAAATAAAGTGCTAGAAAGGTGTGCTAGATGGCGTTAGTAGCTTCTTGTAGCAGTCAACCCTATCGCGTCGCATGATAGTACGTCACTGAATAGGTTTAGTGTATTATGATTCGTATTCCAGAGCTATAAGAATGAAATTTCTTGCAATGTATTTCTGTAGGTGTCTACACTAAAATGTGCTTAACTCTGAGGCGAACTAAATTTACCCCATATCATTGACGACATTATTGTCGTTGTCAATGCAGATATTTTTTTTAATTTCACTGCAAAGTCAAACTTCTGTACGGAGTACTAGTACTCATTCTGTGACATCGGTTACCGTATAGCGCGCCTATGTCGGGGTAGCCTCGCGGTACTGCAGCGGGTCGGCGCGGAACTAGAGCGCGTCACTTTAGCGCTCCGACATACACATTAGTTACATTATTGTAGTAGTTGACTGCATCGTTGGTCTAGTGGTCAGTACGCTGGGTACTATCCACGAGGCCCCGGGTTCGAATCCCAGGTCGGGCCGAGAATGTTTGGGTTTTTCTGTCTTGACTCAAACACAGCTCCGTCAAGAAGTTGGTGGTGTTAACACCCCCGTGCCTCGGAAAGCACGTTAAGCCGTGGGTCCTGCCCCTGATCTCTCTACGGTCATGTCGGACTGCCGTCTCACCGAATTATGAGAGTGAAGGAACAGAGTGCACCTGTGTATTGCACACACACTTGTGCACTATAATATGTATCTCCCGTGCAGTTGGCTAGTCTCTGTTGAGACAGGCCGCTGTAGCTGAAATACGGCTAGGAGGACCTTATTATTATTTTACCTTATAGCGCGCCGATGTCGGGGTAGGCGTGCGGCACGCCGGCCGCCTCGCGGTACTGCAGCGGGTCGGCGCGGAACTCGACCGGCTGCAGCGCCATGTGTCCGTACACCGTCGTCTTAGCGCTGCGACACACACACTAGTTACCTTATAGCGCGCCGATGTCGGGGTAGGCGTGCGGCACGCCGGCCGCCTCGCGGTACTGCAGCGGGTCGGCGCGGAACTCGACCGGCTGCAGCGCCATGTGTCCGTACACCGTCGTCTTAGCGCTGCGACACACACACTAGTTACCTTATAGCGCGCCGATGTCGGGGTAGGCGTGCGGCACGCCGGCCGCCTCGCGGTACTGCAGCGGGTCGGCGCGGAACTCGACCGGCTGCAGCGCCATGTGTCCGTACACCGTCGTCTTAGCGCTGCGACACACACACTAGTTACCTTATAGCGCGCCGATGTCGGGGTAGGCGTGCGGCACGCCGGCCGCCTCGCGGTACTGCAGCGGGTCGGCGCGGAACTCGACCGGCTGCAGCGCCATGCGCCCGTACACGGCGGCGAAGCGGTCCACGCAGGCCGACCGCTGCGACATGTGCCGCGCGTCCGCCGACAGCATCTCTGTGTTCGTGCACTCCGGGCATTTGAACTTTTTTCGCGGTGTCACCTGGGAAGGCGGATACAACAGTAGATTATTATTTAAAAAAAAGTTTCAACAAACACACCAATTACCTAGCCCCAAACTAAGCGTGAGCTTGTGCTATGGTGACTAGGATAACGGATAGAAATACTTAAATACATATAAACATCCATGACTTAGGTACAAATGCTCGTGCTCATCACACAAACATTTGCCCCTTGCGGGATTCGAACCCGCAACCGCCTGGTTTAGAAGTCCGGTGCGCGAACGACTACACCTAGACGGTCGTCGTATACAAGGGGAGAAAGCGACCAATGGGTGCTTTCACCCGGGTTTTACAATTGTGTTATGGAAATCAGAAACAACGGTGGTATCTTAACACCCAGGCCCGAGACATTAAAGAAAATATGGATTTCTATGGGTCAATATAGAAATCCATATTTTCTTCGGAGCCCAGGGATCGAAACCCAAGACCTCAATGACGGCGACACCATGAAAACGGTGTGCGAGCCACGCGGCCATGGAGGTCGTCTAACATAACTTTGAACATAACTCCTCTGTTAAAGGTAGAAAATCAAATGTGTATTTTTACACATTTTTTTTTTGACGACCGTCTTGGCGGTTGTGGGTTCGAATCCCGCAAGGGGCAAAAGTTTGTGTATATAAATATGTTTATACCTTATCCTCGTCACCATATCACAAGCTCACGCTTAGTTTGGGACTAGGTAATTGGTGTGTTTGTTAAAACAAAACAAAACATAGTCCTAGCACGGTAATGGTATGGTAGGGTGCAGTGGGCAGAAAACTTTAGGTATAACAATTTTGGTGTAACTTTTTTATTAATAGGCATACATTTGACCTCGATCTCATCTGACTTGGGTCTCGGGTTCGGGTGTAACTAATAAAAGTCTTAAAACTCGACCGACAACTCGATCTCTGCATTCTCAGCTTAAATCAAACCACTAAAAACCACTGAGATTCTCGGTCATAACCGAGACAACTGTGCGGTTGTGAGATGTCACCTTTAAAGTACTTAGGTCAGCAAAAAAAAGGTTTAAACTACAACGCCTATTACTGTAGCAAGTGAACAGCTCTTAAGCACAGCTTGTCAGTCATATAACGAGTCGGTCTCACTTTTAAACGCATAGGTATCATTAGGACGCAGCATCCTGATAGCAATTGATTGCTTATTGTGTTTGGAAACAGGATACTTACTTGAAGGCTTAAGAGTGAAAACGCCAAAACAAACTGTTACACCACCCATGCCCGCTGACATTTAGCATGCCTCCCCCTCGCAGTCGCACGTCTTGGCAGATTTTCTCGGCAGGAAGAATCGCACACAAACTGGTCGGTCTATACTGTGTCGATTCCAGAATAATTCCATACCTTTATAGGTGGTTTTCTCGTGACGTTAGCCACTAGGAAGTTCATCGCGATGTCCTCGCAGTTAAAGTGGTCGTCCACCCAGCGGCGGATCTCGGCCGGCATCTTGTACGTGTAGTACCACGACCAGATCTTGTGGTGGAACGCCGCGCCGGTTAACACCTGGAAAAGTTTAAACGGGGTGTCAAGAAAGAAAGCAAAGTAATGTTAAGTTGGCCTATATCCCACAGCTGGGCTAAGGCCTCACCTCGAATATGGTGGAGGTACGAGCCATACTCCACCACGCGGGCTCAGTGCAGGTTGGTAAAGGGGTTCTGTAAGGCAAGTGACCTGTCAGATGTAATTAACCCGCCCTCTAACTAGGCTTAACGACTAATATCAACAGATATTAGCGGGGACCAACTGCTTAACGTGCCTTCCGAAGCACGGATATGCTAGTCATGGACGTCACCTGAATGGTCGAATCACCCATCCAATCACGACCGCGCCGTGGGTTGCTTAACTTTGGTATCACTACAAAAGCGCTGCTACCTCTGCACCACAAGCACCTCAAGAAATAACATTAATCCTAAAATATTTTATAATTGTTTCACAATATACCTTACAATGTTGTCGTACTACCTATTAACAAACTTAAATTACTTATCATAACTACCCTAATGTCAATCTGCCGCACTCAAAGTCTTCAATTAAATTTAATATTTTATTTAATTCGGCCTAGGTCCGTCACTTTCTTTGTCAATGAACAAGAAAAGGGCTGCATTATTAGACTTAATAAAATATTTTAATTGACGTCTCTGAGTATTTATTTCAAAGTTTTTCAAGAGAAGTATCAAACTTTTCATCATTTATCATTTGTCAGCTAGTGGAGACCGAAGTTGGTGTGTCTTCTCAGTTAGAAACTGTAATTTCTAAAAGCGCTAGTAAGGCCCGAATAATAAGGAGACGTTTTCCTCATTTTCTATCCGAAAAAAAACTGGCTTCGCAAAAAAAACAATTAATAACGTGCTTTAATTGATTATATCACACAATATTATTAATTTTCACATAAGTATCACATATTTACAGCAATGATAGCTCTAAACTATCTGTCGCTAGCGTTAGTTATCGCGACGACAATGAAAATACCTAGTATCGATACTTTCTAAAATTACTACTTTTAATCGTATTGGCGTTAAAGCTGCATGGCGATAAAAATTGCGAGCAAAATCTAGTTAACAATATTAGGCCCATTTATTTAATTTTGTACTAAATCAATCATGCTACCTCTCGCAGTTTTTAACGGTGCATTAATATTTAAATGTGTTTTTAATTATTAATCATAATGACCAAAAGGGCAGGTATTATAGTTTTATCGTGGCATCGATGAATATTAAAAAAGTGTTAAAAACATACTTCCAAGATAAAATCACGATAATTATTACATTCAACTTGCCTGCAGTAATCACAATACGCGTAGATTTGAATAGAAGAACGCTCAATGCATGAAATCAAATGTCCTTTCAAAATTGGCTGCCACAATCGATGTAGGCACATCTTAAACACTTGAGTCCATACAATCGAAGCAAGGCCAACTAAATGTGGGCTACATACCGCTCAGTCACAGTAAATAGAAAATATATTACACAGTAGCATGGTTTTGTCCAAAACGCTCGAATTGACGCACGCCACCACATCTTGTTAATAGTCGTATACCTTATGAGTTTCTTGTCAATTTTAATAGAGTAGTTTACCATAATCCTCTATGGCTATCCTCTTTCACACACTAGCCAACCAACATCCTACCACTAGTGTACACTTGTAAAGGTTTCCTAACGATACTTTCCTTCACCGTTAGGTACAAACTCATTGGTACAGGCCGGGGATCGAACTTACGATCTCAGCTCAGGGTTGAGTGTAAAGTTTTTACCGCTTAGCTTAGTAATTGCACCTTTCACCACCATACCACACCTCATCAACATACCACAAAACTTCTAATTTCTGAATTAGGTAAAATTGAACTTTATTATAAGTAAAGAAAGATGAACATTTGTTCGAGAATATAATTGGCCACTTGCATAGATTGATTTGACAGTAGCTACTTCTTACAACGTAAAATAAAGATTAGGCACCTAATCGTAGAGAGAGATATTTGACATATCTAAAACGATACGTCTTCGTTCCGAATATAACGAGCTTTCGAATATTTTTATCCTAAATTAGAATGATATTGAACAATGATACTCGATCGTCCGTATACTGTGGCGCTGTTTTTGAACATGCATGATGATTACAAACCGTGCGTTTCATTCAATTCGGCCGATCATTCCTCTTGTGTCATTGTCCTCTAGCATTTTACTTCATCATCAAGTTCTGTCACGGATTGTACGAAAGTAACCATTAAGTTCACTGCCGTGGTTTTCTTTACAATCAAATTATGAAATTGTTTTAATTAATCACTTACACGAACGTATCAGTTTTTTATTACCGAATATTGGTAACGTCATCATGACCTTTAGAAAGCTGTTATTATCACTTAAAAAAAAACAATAATTTATCGTATTTGCAAGCTTCATCTTTCGATTGTTAAATACTTGCAAAAGTATTTCTTTCGAGTGTTGAGGGTGTAATCCCAATAACATCGATGAAAGCAACGCGGCATTACAGCGTTAAGAAGCACTTGAAAATTTCGACAGGCTCTGCCAACGCCAGGGTGGCCGAGAGGTTAGGCAATCGCCCGGCATGCGAGGAACGCGGGTTCGATTCCCGCCTCTGGCGGTCATTTTTTCAAGTGCAATAATATATTTAGATTGCAAAGTGAATGCTTATCACTTAAAAAAAAAAAACAATAATTTAGCTGTTATTAGAGCTATACAAAAGATAGTTTTTGCTTTCAGATCCTGTAACGTTGAGTGTTATGCAAACCACGACATTTGATTTAAAATACGTAGGATTATGTCAATAGCAATGGCATTTATAACTAGTAGTAGGTAATATAACACCCAAGGGGTGCCACGAATAGTACTTACGCGTAAATAATAAAATAAGAGAAATGTACAGGTGAATCAAATCCAAGAACTATATTTAAACGTAAAATTTGAGGACATACGAGTAAAGTAGTGGCTTGGGAATGTGGGATATTCATTTATTTATTATGGAAACAAACTGCTGTTAATGTTTCGCTCGTAATCGTTAGCAATCTAATAAATTATTTATTGCTGATAAGGCTCATTATGACATCCTAGGGCTGTGTAGGTACTGTTTAAAGGGCAATGGTTAGGAAGGAACGAGCAAGAGCTGCTAAGCAAGAGAGTGTATCAAATTTTTAAATAATATACCTTACAATGTTATCAAACTACAAATAAAAAAATAAGTCACACATCAAAACTACCCTAATGTCCAAGGGCTATTGTTCCGGCGTTTCTTCTCAGTTCTCAGCACTTGCCAGATTGTCTGTGTCTTTTCTCGAAGCGCTAGTAGGGCCCAAAAGATAAGGAGACATGTTCTGGCTCTATATGGGCCAATATTGAATGATTTTTGATGCAAACGTCCGTTTTCACATAGAAAGTTGTTCCCAAAAGGTCCATGGTCTATTGTTCTCAAAATATGAAAATTTATACTTGAGTTCCAAACGGGTCCACAACTTTTTAAAGTAGTATTTTTTTCTTTCCCGTTGGGTCCATGACAATGTTTCATACATTCAGCAATAAAAGCTTGGCTAAGGGATAAATGTATGATATTTCTATGAAATAAAAGAATACAGAATCTGTCCTGGGGACCACTGTAGAAACTTTGGAAGCAAATTTTACACCTAATTTTAACGAAAAAAAAAACGAACAAATGTGTTTACTTTTAATTAGATTGGTAAAAAAAAACATGATAGTAGAGCTGTTTTATATACGAAGACAGGCAAAACCATTAAAAATCTTGAAAATTTCACCTAAAACATATAATTTTAATAAAATATTGTTCTTTCTGATAAGAATTTGTTTCTACTGACTGTACCTTTGAAAAATCTCATGGACCCGTTAGGAATTTATATATGAACATTTGAAACATTATTGAAAATGTTCATGGACCCTTTAGGGAAAGAAGAACAATAGAATCGTGGACCTCTGGGAACAACCCAAACTGTCATCCCCTATTTTACGCCCATAAAGATTTTATATCACGACAAAAACTAGTCTATGTCCTTCCTATAATCTCTATAACAAATTTCATCTAACTTGGATCAGCAGTTTAAGCGAAAAGAGATATCTGACAGACAGACACACTGTCGTATTTATAATATAAGTATGGATGGATGGTTGACAATCTCAATTTTACAAATTAAATTAACCAACAATCAAATAAAAAAAGCGTACCATAGATATCTGGTTCGTCCACTCGCTGTGGTACCGCCAAGAGTTGGTCACGTTGTCCCACACGTGCAGCCTGGACGGAAACCCCACTATGCGGTCGGGGAACTCGCGCCACACGTCGAAACTGAAAAAAAAAGATATTTTTCTTAATTTATGCAATTAAGAAAAAAAATACAAAACTAAATGTTGCACTTGACATCGGCTTACTGAGCACTTGAAATAATTCGTCGATGACTAAATGAAATGAAAGTATTTGTGCAAAGTTCTCGGTAGCTCAGTTGGGAGAGCATTGCTCCCGATAGAGAAGGGTCGTGGGTTTAAGTCTCCTCACCTAAAAACGGACATCTACTACTGGTGATTTATATAAAACTTTGATTTTTTTATAATTTTTAAATTTAATTTTTCACTGATATTATTTTAAAAGTCATAAAAATAATGTTTGAAATATTTGTTAAGAAACTAAAAACGGACTCTACAGGCATTTACAGACAAGTGCCAAAAATGCTTTCGTATTTTATTTTTATTTATTTAAGTTCTCCAACAGTTGTATTACATTACAATCATTTTAAACATTCTTATTTTGCTATGGCTAAGTAAACAACTTTACTGAGGTGAACATCACTTCATCAAACTTAAAAAATATATTACTTATTAAGTACCACGATGTTAAGCGGTTGTCTTGGGCTGACAAGTATTCCTTCGTCTTTAAAAGCGTCTATGTTTTTTATGTCAACACCTCTACCGGTTCTTAGCGAGATAATTCTAGTAATATAGAGTTAGCAAAATAGTCTCTCCCTTTCATTGCCTTTTCGTCCACATATCCCATTTTTCTCTCAGAGGCAAAAACTAGCTAAAGCTATAATTCAACTAATTAATGTTTTTCTATATGAATAAGCCGAAATATAGATAACGAGAGTAGGTACACGATAAAGGTAGGTGAAAGACCAGTGACAGTATATTTAAAATAGAGGTAGACATGTCATCTCCTACTGTACGCGGCGATTCGAATTTGATGCGCCAAACACACGTTCGTTTTAGTGTCAAAAGTCATATATGTGTTTAATGCAAAATTGAGCAAATTGTTCAATTTGAGGCAAGCAATTTCCGCGCGCTAATGACTCATCCCTCTTTTTGAATACACTATCATTGAAGGAGAACTAAAAATAAATGAAAATTAATGAATCCCTAAATGACGAATATTAAAATTACAGCACTATTGTATAAATCACGGGTTTAAACGGCTCACAGCTTTGAAATTGTGTTAATTTCATAAAGTGAGTCACATTCGAGCAATTAGGAGTTAAATATGAAATGAATGCTATCGGATATGTTAATATTACGATTAACATTAGATGTATGCAAGCATTGTTTAATTTACCAGAGCGGTATTATTTTCATCCATGATCAACGAATAAAACATAGAAAAATAAAAATACCCTTGAACCATAGTATGAGCGAACGTCCAGAAAACATGATTTAGTAAGTACACATTTTTACTACATACGTATATGACAGACAAACAACTTAATCCATGCCTAACGTCATAAAGTCAAATAGATATTATTTATTTTTGCCCTAACCATAACAAGATACCTAAGACCAAATTTAAAACAGCCGATAAACATTATTTGACAGAATTCCGATACAAATTAAGCCTAAAAATGCTAAACCGGCTGATTAAAAATTAAACATGTGTTGGTGAACTCCAGGCTAATAGTGATATTTAGTCTTTTTATAAATGAAAGCTTATTATGTGCTACTTTTACAGTATGAATCTATACTATTATTTTTGCATCGCTGAAGGTTTATTTCTGCTACTGAACCTATAACTTCTACGCTTTGGCCGTTCACCGTGCACGGTACACGTATGTATGGTATATTTAATAGCATTGCGAGCTGTAAGCGTCCTAGATAAAATGAAAAACGTTAATTAAAACAAAGTTTAATTAACTGCCAATCAAATAAACTGTCGGATTTTCAGAGTTCGCGATGGTCATTTAGGTCAACTTTACAAATGAGTTTTACGTTGTGTATTTGTTACGATGATTCGTTGGTTCTTTAAAATATTGCTTTAGATTGCTAGAATAATAATTAGATACCTACATAATTTAAAATAATATAATGTAGCAGTGAACAATCGATAGACATTATTTTATATACCCCTCCTTGGGGGCGAGGAGCGCCAGTCACACGCGATTGTCAACAAATCCATCCCCCCCCGCGCACCTCTGACGACCTGAGGAAGGTCGCGCACGAAATTGTCGCACCATAGCAGGCCTGTGTATCTCCCCGCGGAGGTAGCAAAAACGTACCTACGCGCGGCGCACCTACGTAGGTGCTAAAACAAGTTGCCTGTCGCTACCGGCCAGAGCCACGCTCGCGCGTTTTATTCACCGGCGGCCGCGCGGCTACGTTGCTGGCTGGACGAGAATGAATAAAGTACTAGAAAGAGGCGCTAGATGGCGTTAGAAGCTTCTCGTAGCAGTCAACCCTATCGCGTCGCGTGATATTACGTCACTGAATAGGTTTAGTGAATTATGAATCATATTCCAGAGCAATAAGTATTAAATTATCTTGCAATGGATTTTTGTAGGTGTCTACACGAAAATGTGCTTGACTCTAAGGCGAACTAAATTACGCCATATTGTTGACGACATTGAGTAGACATTTCTTTGAATACAATTGCTAAGTCATACTTCTGCACGAAGTACTAGTATTCTGTGACCATAGTCAGTACCTCAATATTACAGATTTTCTGTCTAAAATTGCACTTTACAGAAATAATAAATAAGTCCTGTAAATCTTTTTAAGCACAAGATCATCAGATTCAACCGTATGTTGACACATGTTGCGTCACATTATTTATGGACATAACTAACGAAGCTTATTTCAACTTGATACCTCCACGCTTTCCTGAGAAAAAGGGTCTCGTTGACAGACGGAGACGGATAACAAATTGATCCTATAAGGGAGCTTCATCCGTTTGAGGAGAACCCTAAAAACTATCCTTTGTTCTTAACCCAGACTCAAACTAGGTATCTCTATCGGAAGTTTAAACTACAGAACTGAAAAAAACATTTTTTTTAAGTTTTATTGTTATGTAGTTTCAACAATCGATAATCGGTTTAAGCGTGAAGCGGTAACAAACAGATAAGCTTTCGTATTTATATATCAACTATGGACATTTAAATATAACATGGATATCCACGATGAAATAATATTGAGAAGGCCCTATAAAAGCGGTATACGTCTAGGTAATCTTGTCTAGTTGGCCGCTCGGACTCCAACCAGTCTCGCAAATCATGCAAGCGTAACTTTCTCTCGATTATAGGGACTGTGGACGATACCTATTGCACTAGTTTCTAACGTTTACGATAAGTACCTACTAGAGGTAAAGTCTGTTTTTTTGGCTATAATGATTTTATCGAAATTATTAGTATTATAAAGATAAACAACAAGATTACAAACAACAAAATTAACAAGTTCCTATGGTCGTTTATCATCTATATAACACATAAAACTTTTGATATACTATACATACAGTGTGTCCCCGGACATCGACTGGCGATAATTTATGGGCTATTAGATCATCAAATGTTATCGACAAAAAAACCCCATGTTGGGGGTCTAACTTCCTCCCCCCTCTTGAAATGGCAGCCATTTTGAATATTTAAAAAATCTGGAGGTCCTAAAAGTTATGAAAATGATTCTTTTAGAAGGTAACGCTATGGTCCATCAAGTGAAATAAAGATCTATTCAAAATGTTCAACCGCAATAGAGGAAAAATCCTTTTTTTTAATAAATTGTTTTTTAAACCTATTACAAAACTCTCAAAAAAAATTTGTCAAATTAAAAATTTCATAAGGATTATGTCTTTGAAATTTGCTAAATAAAAGGTCCTTAAATTATCGCTTGTCCTTTTTTCCTTTTGAGGTACGGAAACACAAAAATGCAATTCATATTAAAATCACAATAGCTCAAGGCTTATAAAGAGGAAGACACGTGGTAGCAATCAGGTAAATAACTGGCTATTAATGGTACAAAATGTACTCTTGATTTTTTATCTTAGCGCAAGAGCAAAGACAAGGTCTACGATGGAGCAAGCTTGCCCAGGAGAAGCCTATTTACACGCACCTTAAAGAGTTTCGGGTTATACGCATTCGGAAAAACAGACGCAGGCATGGCATTCCAATACTTGTAACTTGTCAATATTGAGATTCAACTCAACTCAGTCAAAGAATATATACACTACGCGACTCAGTGTAGTTAATTTGTCATTTACAATGCGGCTAAAGTGAACGGACGGGACGCATAAATCAAGCCTTAGTGTATATTTAAGTGCAAAGACGCAAGCTGATAATGATGATGACACAGAAGCAGTGTTTGAAATGCACAAATGATTAAATACTCAATATTTATTGTGATTCGTGACTACGAACCACGAATATGACTAGCTTACTATTACACCTCTATAAGATTGGAATTTGGAATAAGCAATTTAAGGCGGTCCTGCACGAATTTTTAAGAATATTAACGTATTTCTAAATCACTTGTACGATGAGCTGAATTAGTTAAATACATTAAAACAACTTATTTACGTTAGCCTAATCATTGCACAAGGTCCTGGCCTTGTTGAAACTTGAAACAAATTCTTTATGATATAATAAACATGACTTGTAGCTAATGATATCTAAGAGCATTTTTTTCGAAACTTGGTGATTTTTACGCATGAAACAATAATTTGTACATGAAAATGATTGCATTGATATTTCGCAGGTCCCCGTCTTTTTAATATACACGAATAAAATATAACACTTTTCTTTTTTTAACACAAATGACTAATGGTTTTGCGCATTGCGCAGAATAACACTATTGTTCTAATGAAATCATCAAGTCTAAAACTTGAAAGCAAATGGATCTAATTACTAATATTAATAAGTTCGATTCTGTTTGAAGATCGTTTAGACTTACTCGACTTGCTTCGCGCTGCAGCCCCTTAATAATCTGGGGCATATGACGCAGACGGTTTCCACTCTTATGTCGTTGACATACCTACCACTAATACGTACGCGCCAAACGTTTTAATTCTACGTTCCTCTTGCGTACGGCTAGACATTACGGCAGCTAAACACTATGATCTGGATTCCTTTGATAAAGGGGCTGTTTCTAGACAGACATGACACATGACCCATCCTCGCAGGATAGTCGCTTACCATCAGGTGAGATTGCGGCCAAATGTCTTTTCCACTTTTCCGTTTCTTCAAATCACGCTTTTTTATTGCTTTAAAAGGCAACTTATTGGAATATGTATTTCCTATCCCGGAACGATAGGACATCGCATGAACGGGGCGGGGCATAAGGGCTTAGGTCCCTTAGGAAAGGTACATTTCTATACAATAAATAAATAAAATTCCTTTCCGATCTATCCGCAAGACGGTTAAGCTTTCCCCCAGGACTGCCCCGACTTTATTGACAGTCCCTGTTGATCCAGATACACACACACACTTGCACAGGCAGCAAGTAGGTTACTTAGAACAAGTGGTGACGGTATCCGGCTTCTTATTCAGTACTGAGTGTAGGGGTAAAAGTTTATAAAGGTCTCGGAAAAGACTTGTCCACTTTTTGTATAGAGGCTGTTTTTTTATTTCAAGATATTACTAACCACCAATAACCTATATTTATCTTTAAGCTACAAAAATATGAAACACGTAACCATAGAAATCTGAATTTTAAACGGCTCCATTTTTAAGAAAAATATGTTTTGTAATGAGGCATCATCCATTGATCATTACTTGTATTTCCTGGCTGTATGGCTATGTACCATTGCCTTTCCACTGGTGGATAAATACTACTAGGTACTACCACAGATTATATAATAGGTACTACTGTCAATGTCAATGGAATGTCAATTTTGCTGTCAATTTTTTTTCATGCGTTAATTGATATAGGCGAAGGTGCGGTTTATGTACAGACAAAGAGAAAAAATCATTTAAATTTTTCTCTAAATCGGAGGCCTTAAAAATATTTTAATTATGCAGAAAGGCTGTTTTGTGAACTCTTTCATACAATATTTAGTTTATTCTGGTTAGAAATATTGACGAATAAAAAACCATTAATGGACAGGTCCTTTGTTGTAAAAAATATTTTTGAATCCCTTCCCTTGCCTCGTCGCTATTACCTTAAGAAATTAATGTTAGTAGGATTGTCTGTCAGTGAAAACGCCACGTCTACTGCCAGTAAACAATGGCAAGTAAACGATAAGGTCGGCTAGTTGTATATAGAGGTAGGTAATGAATAGACAAGCGAACATAATTATCGAAAAACAAAACACCCGATTGTAAGAAATATTATATTTTTGAAATGGCCATTTCACTGGCTTTATGTGATACCCATATTGCTATGGTAAGGATAAAAACAACCCCTTCTCCCCCCTTTATTTCCACTTGCGGGCGGCCCATGTCACTATTACAATTTTGACAAATTCAACGACACCTCATATGTCAAAAACTGTCCAGCCGTTTGTGCTGTATGCAGGGCGTGCCAAACAAATATACATACTCGTACATACATACTCTCGAAAAACATAACTTTCCTGCCGCAGTCAAGTAAAAAGGGAATAGGTAGTTTGTGTATTTGTGCCCACATAAGACTTCCTCTTATTACAACTTGTCTAGATTTTTATGGCAATACCGGAGCGCGCGGTGCGCAGGCCGTACTAGTTACTAACTACTAAAGAATCAATCGTCATTCGTTGCGTCGATTAATCATTCGGTCGCTGCTTGTCCTGCCTGTGCGCACAGGCGCGGCAATTCGATCAACAAATGCATCGAAGGGCCCAGTATAGATTATCATTCGATTGTCGATTATTATTCGATTTTTTTTTCCGAATTACTAAATCAACATTCGATAGTTCGAATGGTCGATTATCGATTTATTCGATTATTTTTTTTCGAACAATCGCCCATCGCTAGATACAAGGGATAAAGGTGTTTTAGATTTCAGTAGCTTTAATAACGCAACGTACGCATTTTCTAGAAACGTTTTGTGTATAGATAAGTACTCTTATTTCTAGGGTTAAACGAAACCCTTTTTCTCAGGCACGCTTGGAGGTAAGTATTAATATCCAATATCTAGGTTTGGAATCCCTTGATACTGTGTAAATACCAAGCTTTTAATTAACGCAAGCAAAAGAGACGACCGTTTATGCCGCATGATTTGAGAGGAAATCAAAACCTATAGGGTAATTCCCGTTGACCTAGAATCATTAAAAGCAAGAAGCAAGGTCTTATAGCACTTTAGAAAAAAAACGGTTTGTTTGTTGCTCTAATATGCAAAAACTCTCAGTGTACGAATCCGACTCCCACTTGCCCAGTTTTATTTTATCTCAGCAATTTGAAGGACTGTTGTGGCTACAAAGGTCGAGGTCAAAAGGGCCAGGGCAAAAAACCACGGTCAAATATAGTACAAAATATATCGTTTTAAGTAACTATACAAATTACTATGGTCAATAGCACTGTGACGGTACAAGACCGAGAAAATCTAAATGTAGGTGTAAAGACAAATGACCAACAAAAACTGTGTGACTGAAAAACTAGCGGTTGGCGTGTCATCAAAGTAGTTCTTTGTGGTAATTTACGAGCAGCACATCGAGCTAAACACTGCGGCGTCTTGCGCAGTTGTAATAGAGATGTTTTTTTCAACGAGAATAGATAGTTTGATGTGCTTTATGTAACTGTACTTTATTGAATTCCAAAATATGTAAATATTCATGGATTTTAATCGGTTTCACTGACTCGGTTTTGTTACACTTGTCGCATCTGGCTAGGATTTTTTTGATTTAAAAAAAAGTATAAATTAAGTCACTTTATATATCATATTTTATACATTATATATTGCATGAAAGTGTCAGCCGCGGTTTTCAAGCACAAATAGTACCTAAACAAAGGCAAAGGCAAACTAATACAAAGCATCAAAAGGCAAAATAATAAATATATTATCACTAGTGGTTCCCCACGACTACGCCCGCAAGAGTTGGATTTTCCATATAAACTTTCATATTTATTCCCTTATCCCCTTAATATTTTTATATCGCGACAAAATGTGCCTATGTCCTTTCCAGGGTCTCGAACTGTCTCCATACCAAATTTCATCTCAATCAGTTCAGTGGTTTAAGCGTCAAGAGGTAACAAACAGACAAACAGACCGACACACTTTCGCATTTATAATATTAGTAGGGATTTACTATCTTCTAAACATTTGTAAGAATACCAAGAAACAAAAAAATTCAAATGAAACAAAGGCGTCCCAAAAATACAAACATATCCGATAGTCAACCAATATGTCAAGGGCAGTGAGGTGGCGTACCGCGTCGGTGACGTTATCACGATATCACGAATCTCCACGTAAATGGATCTTAGGCATTTGCCGTGTCTCTTTATCTTGGCCCGTGTTTCGCCCGGGCCCGGGCCAGTATAAATTCGCCTTGATAAGGCCAAAATAGAAACGGATAGAGAAGACTCAGTGCAAACAAAGCGAAAAGTTCGGTAGTTTGGAGAATATAAGTGGTCGAAGTCAGTGATAGGACTCGAAAATTAATATTTGAATACCCGGCGAAAATTCGAACTAACCCTTGATTCAGATGATTCGAATCGATACGATAATTTGAATTAACAAGATATAAATAAATAAATAACAATTTTGCCAGTATTATTCTATTAGTATCTCTATACTATTAGTATCTCTTGGGATCTCCTGGTGTTGATAAGTTAATGGAAAATCGGGATAATCTTCAAGAACTTTAATCCCTGCTTTTCTGACAAAATCAATCTCAAACTTAAAACGAAATCTATCAAAAATACAACCGTAAAAAAAGTGAAAAAACATAAATAGCTAAAAAAAGGTTGATTAAGCCATCGGTGCTCAACACCCGGATTGTACTAAACTCGACAATTTGAGTCAAACGATGATTTAAATCAACATAAAATCTTATTCGAATCGAATGTCATCACATCTCTAGTCGAAGTGAAAGATATAGTAAGTATGATATTAATGCCGCCAAACCTACTGATCATAACTTAAATTGTGCTAAAGTCATCGCCCACGCGTAACGGGCAGTAAAAACTAGACTCAAACGATGCGGAGTAAAACCCACAGACATAGCTTAACTTTTCAACGCTAATAGGCATCGGGGTTGTGCACATGAATTGATAATTACCCTTCAACCCTCACTTATTTATGCGAAATATTTTTACTCGTCTGCGTTGCCTTTACAAAAATAAACAAATACCCTAACTCCTACCTGAAAAATCCATAATTTTGTAAAGTGAAGCTGAGGATACCTACTCCGAAGTCCGTATTTTCGAGCCCAGCTATCAAGTGGTTCGTGTTTTCATGTAGACATGACAGGGACAGCGGACCATGGGCGCGTGCAAGTGCACAACCAGGATAGAGCTACGATGATTAATTGGAGTAAGGCCTCTGGTGCAAATAACAATATTTGCGATTAATGTCCGTCCTATTGAACTTATTGTCTTGGGTGAGCAATCAAGTAAAACTGAGGACCTTATCACACGGTTATAAGGTTAACGGATTTCTATAGTGGCATTGGCATTGGCATACTTTATGATGTGTTTTTTTTTCTAGATCTCCTACTAAATCGAGTCTATTACAAATTATCTAATCTTCCTAATACATGGTGGCCCGTTTACAGTGGTCCAAATATTTTTTCAGCTTGAGAGCATCATGAGTGATCTTTGACTGACTGACATATCAACGCACAGCCCAAACCACTGGGTCTAGAGTCTGAAAATTTTACACATAGGTTCCTTAAAAGGTCTAGGTCTAGGGGTGCACCAAGAAAGGAATTCTGGGAATTCGTCTAGTAAGGGGGTAAAAAGAGGGGAAGTTTGAATCCGTCGGTTTTAAAGTCAAATCGATAAAAAATGGTATTTGGCTATTTGGTTAGAGATTAAGAATTCAGTATTTTTTTAAAACTCAACCTCTAAGGGGGTAAAAATTTGAGAGAAAGTTTGTATGGGAAATCCACATTTGCGCGGACGAAGTCACGGGCAACCGCTAGCAAGCAAATAATCGGCAGCTGTTTACGATGTAAGTATATTTAAAAAAAACACACTTGAAAATTACGAGGGACGAAATCGTAAGAAATACACATTCATTATGTAACGTGTTTCACGAAAATGGGAAAGCGTACAAAAAATTGACTACAAATAAGATTTCGGACAAGTTTAAAGGGAAGCCGGCGGAATTCCAGCAGAAAATAAAATATGAATCCTTTTGCGTCATGTAAAGCTTTCCGAACAAGGAAAAAAGAGGAAAATCCTAATCAGGCCCTTTTCTGGCGATTTCCAGCGTGTTCACGTAACGTGTGGATTTTTTAGGGAAGCGCTTATTTGAAGAAGTACCTGGGCGTACTACTGACAAATAATGAAAGCTTTATAATTCGTAAGACTTATTAAAAAAACTAAAGAAAGCTTACTTCTAGCTTATGAATAAATAAAAAATCGGCATCGAGGATGCACTCGGCCACGAAATTAGCGACCATATTCTGCGTCAAACAATGCGAACGCATGAAAACTCGAAAACACGCGTATTCTCAAACATAACTAATCTAGATCGATATTTCACCCCCCACATACCAAATTTCAGCGAAATCGTTAGGTCCGAGGAATTCAGGATTTCAGAGGAATCGTTTTCCGAGATCACTGTATATATAAATAAATAAATAAATATACAAGAATTGCTCCTTTAAAGGTATATGATATAGACATTTCTGGTGGAAATACCTGAGATTAGTATTATCATATTAGCCGCATAACGCACGCGTCATCACGCATGAATGGACAACACACAGACAGACATGTCATAGATATTCATGAAGAATAACATTGTCTAGCTAGTACGTGAAATGTAGGATGGAAAGAGTACCAAGCGAGTTATGAGCATATATAGGTTTTATTGTAGTTTAGGAATTCGACCTGTTTTTCATGTTTAGTCACAAAAACAAGTGCGTTCATAGATACTAGGATTGTTAAAAAAAGGCAAGCAAATTTTCTTTTATAACGTAAAGCAGCGTATATAAAACGTATAAGAACGATGTAAACACCTTGTCGCTAGCCACCGGTGGCCCATCTGCGCGGAGCCTTAGTGGGCTCGATTCCGAGGTACCCTCTCATGTCTTAGATTAAAAAGTTTATTCTCTCTCTTTTTCTGGAGATGAAACTAAAAAGCGACAGACTAAATATTTTCAAAAGTCTTATTATACCCGGCCCGGCGAACCTTGATCCCTATGACAGTTCATGTTAGTGATGGGTCCTGTCGATGTAACTTAATGTGATTTGGCTACCGCCCTACCACTGCCAATATAATGCTTTAAAACTTTGTTTAGATGATTGGGATCGAGACGTGCGATACGACAGCATTGTAGATAAGCCGTTTTTGTTAAACGTAGGCGACAGTAGCTGCAGTTCAGATTCTGAGTTCGTGACACAAACCCTAATGTCATTATCAGATTCAGATTAAAATATATAAATAAATGATCGCTGAACAGCTTTTGTTTTATATGGTTTTGTCCTACAGCTATTTTTTTAATTCTCTTGGGTATACAATCGTGAGTGCATATATGCCGCGCTTCGTTCTATTCAATAGAGAATGTACTAATACTTAAGTATGTAAAAGTAATGACACTCATAATTTATCACTTAATTATGCCACACATGAAAACTGATACTAATAAAATCTAATCTTAAATAAATCAAAACCTGGTGTCCCCAGAAATATTTTATAAATTTGAGTGAAATAAAAACAATTTCATGCAACTTTTTAAAATTCAGCATCTATAATTTAAATGATTATAAATCATGTACACTCGTTTCCATTATCGACATTTGTTTATCGATGTTTTTTCGCACTAGTCGATATCTTCCGAACGAAGTAACTTTTGCAGGACGTAAACGTAAAGTCTGATTGAGATAACTTCTTGTAAATGTTAAGAATTGTTATAATTCCGACGACATATCATTGTAATGGCATATATATAACAAAATTTAATAAATGGCATTTATAGAAGCCTCCAATTCGATTCTAATGTGAAGGTGACGCCACTACAATGTTGGTCGTAGGAATAACTGTCAATGTCATAGGGATCAAGGTTCGCCGGGCCGAGTATAAGTGGTGCGATTTCTTACGTATTTTTTTAAAAAAAAATGCGTGTTTTCGTCTACCTTCATCGAATGACATCCCTACTAAATTGTCTATGGATTCTGTTATTTTTCTTAGCAACTGACAGCTGTTTACTCTGACATTTCCAAATTCATGTAATCTGTCTCTTTTAATAACTTCACCAGAGAAAGAGAGAGATTGTAAGACACGCTTCAGATATCTACTTTGGAACTTCTCAGCAACAGCGCTTGGCAACTTGAAGTTATCTATTCAAAACTTAGATCAGCCAATGCCATACCTGTAGATATCGCATGACACCTGACAGCTGTGGGACATTTGCAAGTCCCTTTATATAACAACAACTGTAGGACTTAAATCTTTTGCTAATACATTGTCACTAAAATTTAAAAGTTTTAAAATATCATCTTTTGTTAACCAGTACTGGATAACTAACTGTCACTCACTTTAAAGTTGCGTCTAAGTTTCATCAAGGCACAAGTCAAAAGTCAAATCGCCGTATCAAATGTCATAGATGACAAACATTACATTTCCCTCATAATCTCATGAATTTAACTGATTATTACAACGCGCAATGTGGCGTTAGTAGCACACGTGACATTGGCGAAACAGGGAGCCAGTGATGGTAAAAGTTAGTTCACTCGCCATGAAAAAAGAAGAAAAAGTATTGACTTTTGATATCAAGATCTAAGTTAAATAAAATACGGAATAGATAATACCTATACTCTATACAGAATATAAACCACATTTTATGATAGATATAATTTTAACCTACGTGGTTGTCGACTTATATTATTTATCCTGTCAAACCCATAAGACCCAAAGATGATGATTATTTTACGGCGTTGAATCGTGTACAACGCTACTGATAATGCTGTCAGTCTCCGAGTATTGGTCCTCAAAAATATAACGCCAGAGTCGACATGAAAAGAAGAAGAAAAAATAATGAGAGAGAAATGATTTGAATAAGATTGTCTTCATTGATTTAGATAAATAATAAACATTTTTATTTAATTTAACATTAAACCACAGGTAAACCAGCAAAAATTTCATGTGAATTAAACTCTTGCACGACTGAGCATATAATAGAACCAGGATCAAACCCCTAACCCGGAATACTTTAAAGTTTCGACCGTAATGTAACGAAAACACATCAGAACTTCAGCCATTGACCGAACTACATATTCTTTCGGCGCGTTCCTCCACTGATCCTTTAAAGTCATAAGTTTGACCACAACATAGATATAAGCAGTATAGTTACCCAAATATATGTATTCGATTAGATTACAAAGGTAACAAAGGCTAAAACATTTACTTTAGCAGTGAATGTTAGAACCAAATGAAAGACGTGCCATAACATTTTTTTCGCTTTTTAAGTTGAATCGCCAACCCTCGATCGATTTACTTCACTTCATATAGATTTTGCTAAGAATCCTCATTATTTTTACCCACTAATACATGCATCCTCATTTATGGGAGAAAGGTTTACGTTTAATAATAGAGAGATAAGATTTTTTAAAACAATCTTAAACAATACCTATTCAATTAAATATCGGTCCCAATTAATGCATGTTATGTACTCAACATTTTGTATATTCATGAAACGGGACTTCACCGCACTTTTCTACCACTTTTAATGATTTATTTACATTATGTATCTAGTAGCTAATAATGAATAATATTATTTACACTATATTATTACCACTTAAACTCCTGTTTAGCCAGGATCAACCGACAACTTGGCGTTACGATTCCAACTAGTGAAGACTAGGTAGTTTAAGGTATCTGGAGGTAAAATAGCCATCGGCTAATATGTATCGCAGATAGTACAAGCTAGATGGCACTGTAAGGAGAAAGCCAAATTACTTTTGGATCTGAATTTATTTATGCAATGCACATTTAATAGAGTAGGGTTACTGAACCAATCTTTGCTGTGGTCCGGCTTCTCAACTTTCGATCCTCGGCGAAGGAATGACTCTCAATATGCTGGACTTGGAAACTACCCACATTATTCACGACCGCTGAATTTTTCATGAGTGTTTGGGACAACGAGGTAATTGTTTCTTCACAAAATTCTGACACCTCTACATAATTTAACACTTCTTTGTAAAGGGATGAAGAGAAATGTTTTTCATTATTTATTAATTCAGTTAGAGTTTTCCATTTAAGTCAAATCACTTGGTGAAACAGATAAAATTGAATCAAGTTAGTATAAACTTAAAAAAAGGGAACATCAAATACGTTTAAGCTCCGGAGTCAGGCTGGAGTAGGTCCTGCGCCTGATCTCTATCCGGTCATGTAGGATTGGCGTCTCACCGAACTAAGAGAGTGATGAAAAGGAGAGTGCACTTTTGTATTGCGCACACACTTGTTCACTGCACTATAATATCTCCTGCGCATATCTGTCTGTTGGGACTTGGAATTGGACGCCGTAGGCGAAATTCAGAAGACGAATATTATTTTATCATGAGTTATAAAACTTAAAACACAAAAAATATAAGAAATTAACGTGTTATTATGTCTGACAGACCACATGTGGTATTATTTAAAGAACAATAATTATCAAAAGACAGCTCTCCCTCACACTCGCAAGAAAATGAGCAGATAAGAAGCATGTGAAGATTTACGTCACCAGCCATAAATAAATATAAAATAAGAGCAACAATATTATAAGCGGGGAAGATTAATACTACTTAAGTAGTCTCATTAATTTGCTGGGCACACATGGGAAGGAAACATCGGGATACCGAAAGTGGGAATACCCACGGAATAGACAGGATATGAAAAGTACCGATTAGTACAGTTGCTAATCATAGTTCTTGTCGTAACAATAGTATCGATGGAGTAACTTTAAAAATATCTAGTTTAAATAGGGTCGTCATACTAATGACTAAATTGATAGTCTACCTAAATTGAAATTTTACTGTTTTTTTATTTGTAACGGTGCCTTTTATGTTGTTTATCTTCGTGTGTTATTTGATGTCCATTTATTAATAATAAATGTTTTTCCTTTCTTTCTTAATGATATGTCAAAATCAGTAGTAATTTATCAATTTATAATAGATAGTTTTGGTACCATCAATAGTACTAAGACATAAAAGTATCGATTACAATCAATAGTAGAGATATCGATATTGTCAATACTATCGATTACTGCCGAAATTGATACTTTCAAGGTCAATTATCGATGTGCAGCTATCGATAATTAAATTACCGTTTTTGGCAACACTGCCGTAAAGGTCAACATCACGTATGGCGTACGTGATACCGTGATATAGTAGCTGTTATATTACAGTAAGAGCTAGCAATAATATAACTCTCATAAATGCCCAAGGGATTAACTACTTGCCTGGCTGAATTAAGACGAATACGTATTGATCCTGGCGAAACCTAAGCAATAAGCCTAGACTTTCTCTAGGGAGATGGAGTAACATTAAATTTATAATTAATTATAATAACTATTTCGTTGAAATTTCATTCGAATCCAAAATTAATGAATTCTTGTCGGCTTTTGAATAAATGAAACTGCTTAAATTATACAATAATTATGAATTATTATCTGTAACTGTAACTCATTAATAGTAATTGATATTTAATTAATTAAGGCCCACTTGCGCACGTCCGGATTAGCTATTCCAGACTTGTTCAAGGCCTATTATCCGAGTTGAAAGCCCACTTGCACAAGTCTGGATTAGCTGATCCGAAATATCCCATTGCCTAAGTGGGCTTTCAAACTCAGATAATAGGCCTTGAATAAATCCAGATTAGCTAATCCGACGTGCGCAAGTGGGCCTAACTGTCACTAAAATGTCAGTTGAAACATGTTGTGTAATTCATAAGTGAAAAAGCAAAAACAAATGGGGCAAACATAATATATTTCTAAACATGCTTAATACGACATAACGATATACGATTAATGTACTTTAACTTTAAAGAGAGCAGCATCCCGCTCCGGTAACAAGGCCCTCACAAATACAGGCTGGGACGACTTAAATGAGACACTCTGCTTACCGAGAGGGAAATCTTTGTTTCTAAGAACGAGTTGACATCACAACTTAAATGGATACAGTAGAAACAACTGAGGCAAAGCTATTTTCATACATGCGATTTTACTACAACGGTGTTATTATTACAAAAAAAACTCTGTTTAACTGCCGTACACAGAGTCGTTCCTTAAATGTAATATTTAATTAAGTCTCGTTCTGACACTTTCTTTGCCAAAGAAATAGAGAAGGACTGCATACGAATTAAGAAAAGATCAACTTTGATGGACTAATTTTATGCAATTAACCAACCGCCAATCATTAACTCTATCGCTGAATTGTCTGTTAATGTTAAACATTCAAAGTATGCCTACGAAAGTCGGTCTATGAACTTGCCTAACACCGAACGTGATCGTTTTTGGGTTTTTAAGATAAAAATCACAATAATTATTTATTAATTAAGATTTTAATCTTTATCTGTTTATTAGTTATTTATTTACCTTAAGTGAGGCGCGTCCTTTAGGTATAATGAACAATGTCTATCATTTCATGCATGTATATTTTGTGGGAGCTGAACGCATGTGTTGTGGAGTGAGTTTACTGTACCTATGCCAATTATGTCGACATCTTGACGTCTCGATATTCGTCTTAAAAGCTTAATTTCTGATAGAGGTCAGGCCTTCAGGGGAAGGATTACCGAGATATGTCCAGGCTATTGTTTACTTACAAAGGGAATACGTATAATACAAGGGTCACATTGGATTTATGTTGAGGATTGTATTAAAATAGACTCGACAGTCGTTTGGGGGAAATGAAATAGTTGTTCGTCTTTGTACAGGTTGAATAGAGATCTTGTTCTGCTTATAAGACTCGTATGATAATTGAAAATGTTTATTCTTATTGTATAAACAGAATGAATGATATAGCGTTGACATTCGCGACCTGAGCTGGGCACTTTTAATACGGACAAATACACAGTAGCACAGATACCTATAGTCCGACTAGTTTACCGAATTTGTGTTGTTCGTTGTTTCAAAATGTTTTCACTGTGTGACCGCGTACCTTTTTTTCTTTACTAATTTTCTTATGTAATGTCCAATAATAAATATTTATTTAGGTAGGGCTATTTTAAACACAAACAGTTAAATTAAGTAATGATTAAATATTTTCTTTCTTTCTATCAATCATCTAAATCACAAAAGACCCAACAGGTACATAAATCATAATACACACATCAACACTGTCTAGGGATATACAAAACATAGTATTATTATATCCAAATTATCCCTAGACAGTGTTGATTAGTATATTTCGTGATATTTTATTCGAATTGCAGAGGATGTAATAAAAATAACAATTCCGTTCGAAAGGGGGTTATTTTGGTGTTAAAATACAACTAAATACTTTGTTTTTGGAAAAGTATCAAAATCTTATTTTAAAAAACTTTACATTTCCATATTAATGCATAGTTAATGACAGATCAGCTAATAGAAGTTCAAGTTCAAAGTGACTCATGCTCGCTCATAATTATAAGTTCAAATGACTACATTTTTATTCACCTGAATAAAATAGTTCTAATACTTTGAACAACGCTAACCTATTGATGTATTGATCGATTCAGGGTCTGTTGTATGAGAGGTTGTTTGACGTTGTGCCCAGTTATTACTGCCATATATGTTATGTAGAAGTATAATGAAAGTACGCGACTGGGCTAGCCAAAAAGTTCACTTTTATTTTCGGTTGCTACGTTACGTTGTTAGGGCGTCCGCACACATCACAATTCGTAAATTAATAAATAAAAAGAAATGTGACTTAGTTTTTATGGATGATATGGCGACAACGCCAAGGAATTTATCTGACATTAGGAAAGGATGGAGGGATTTTTTACAAATGAGATTTAAAAACATTTTACATAGATGCGACTGCAACTATGCAATGTGATTTCAGAAAATATTGTAAATCAAAACATAGAATTTGCAATTTTTCCTACGACTCATGACTGAATATTGGAATGTACTGAAATTCTCATTACACATGTATCATAGATAAATGGAATAGCGATGATATAGAGTTTCAACATCATCATGCATCACGCACGCCTTCGTTATAGTACGACAGAATGTCAAGGTAAACACTGTGGCATCTTGTTCAGTTGTAAAAGGGGTGATTTTACAGCAAAAAATTATAGTCTGATGTGCTGGCCACTGATCTAACCACAATGCAATAACATAGATTGTAATAACATCGCTGCGTGTAAGGTACCTTTTATAAGAAAAAGGCCTGAACACATTAATAGATGAATATAATTTTTCCAAATTATACATTTACCGCGCGGTACCTATGCCCAATTGTATGTTCTCATTTTCTTTTGCTCTTGCCACACACTTGGTAGCACGCTTGGAGGTTATACATTTCCCGCGCTGTCTACCCGATTGTATGTTATGTTTTTCTTTGGCCCTTGCCACAAACTTGGTGGCACGCTTGGAGGTTATATTAGAGGCAAGTTGAACACAACTAGGCTACTATAGAACCACTAAGCGTACTAAGCGAGGCGCTACAGTGGTGGCCACTGGCATTTTGTTGGTGGTACATTTAACCTCGAAGTTACCAGCCTCCCTAGAGGACTTAGTAAGAATTCCGTATTTTTTCGAATCTAGCTAACATGCTCGATCGTGCTGGCATGAGTGAAAGAGACGATTGCAGTCGAAAATAAGGTCTCCGTTATTACTGGTACCACAGAATAAGTACTAGTTTCTCCGTACAGAAGTATGACTTTGCAATGAAATTCAAAGAAATATCTACTCAATGTTGTTAACGATATGGTGTAATTCAGTTCGCCTCTGACTCAAGAACATTTTCGTGTAGACACCTACAGAAATACATTGCAAGATAATTTCATTCTTATAACTCTGGAATATGATTCATAATACACTAAACCTATTCAGTGACGTACTATCACGCAACGCCATAGGGTTGACTGCTACAAGAAGCTACTTACGCCATCTAGCGCATCTTTCTAGGACTTTATTCACGCTCGTCCAACCAGCAACCTAGTGTCGCGCACCGCCGGTGAATAAAACGCGGGAGCGTGTCGCTGCCGGCTAGCGACACCCAACTTGTTTAGGCCCTTACCTAGGGGTCGCCGCGCGTAGGTACGTTTTTGCTACCTACGCGGGCAGATACACAGGCCTGGTACTGGTACGGACACTGCATTTAGTTAAAACAACAGAATAAATAATATTACAAGAAAAACTATTTTTGTGTCAATCAGTTAGTCCGACCGCTTATCTGAGACCTCGCCTGCGAGGTACAGGGGTGAGGGGGTAGACGAGAACGGGGGTCACATCGGACTATAAGGCCTTACGAAAAAAGGCCTTTAGAGTGTAGTGTGCTCGTGTCGTAATAACAAAATAGTCGATTAGTTGCCACGCATTTCAATAACGCGAAGCGACTCTCAATAATTCAGTTAATAAGCGCCGCTTTATCGGTGCGTGTGCGCAGACCGTCAGTCATTGCTCGCGGTACATCATTATAATTTTAACTACACATCCATCGGAGAGGACGGTCAGCAAAAAGATTTATAATAAAATAGGTTTCATTTCAAACAATTAAAATACGACCAGATTTTAATTAAATATTACACACGGCATCGTTTTCATGAATAAATATTTATTTGAAAATAAATGTAATTTTCTTATTATTATTATTTGGAATGGCTCTAGACTCCAGACTAAACCAGAAGTGGCGTAGACAGAATCGACGGTGGAGCGAGTTAACCCAGAAGGTTCTGGTACAGGCTCCGGTTGGAGGGTGGTAGCTACCAAGCGGCACCTAACGGAGCCTACCACCGCTGATAGGATCGTTCAGCCGCCTTCACAAACTGTTTGTGATGTCGTTTCCCGGGGTGGACCACTAGGTGGCAGATCTTTTACCACCACGAAAAGAAACCCCTCAAATATGTAAAAAGTCTTAGTGAATGTTCATTTAACAGCTTAAAAAAATCTTATACTAAAAATAATTCCTTGAAACATTTCAACTGCATAATACGTATGCCAGGCCTTTTTTGTATTTATGAAGGTAATCAATACTTTTCTCAGTTTGCGGTTGGACTAACTAACCAGTCACAGATAGGAGCAACTATTCAAGTATCAACAAAGGACCAAAAATGGCAATTCTTTCCAGTCCATTCAATATTTTGCTACTGTTGCTGGCTGTACATTTGTAGTAATGATCATTACTATTGATTAACTGAGCAGTTAGTTAAATATTATTGATAAGGCAAATATTTTTACACGTAGTAAATAATAAGTTACACATTATAATCAGCTTCTGTTTCCGAATACGGAATTTTCAGGGATTAAAACTCCGCCCGAACTTTCCACATTACGCCTAATTAGGTCTAGAAGTAAAGTGGAGTATTAGAACAGTAGAACAATAGTTTGTTAAAGTTATGAGCAATAAGACATTAGGGTCATTGTTCCATGATACGCCCTGTATTGTTGACCGATATTCAAAGTAGATTAAAAATAAATCAACCATGCTATTTTATACACAAACGTTAAAAGCATAAAGTAAGAAATCACTTACCCAAATTCCAACTCGTCAGGGGTCAGCATTACTATATCATCGTCTATGGTCAGCTGACACTCAGTCTCAATCTCATCATATGGAAAAAATCTATTCGACAGTTTATTCTCTTTGGTTCGTATCACTTTCAATGGCTTGTTGATCACTGGCCACTCAGATGCTAGAAAAAAAGTGAAATCGTACGTAAAAAAGAAAACAACAGAACCGTAGAATTAATACTATGCTACTAAAAATTAACACTAGTTTTACAGGACAAATTACATCTTATACCTAAAAGTTTAGAGTAGAAATCATTTTTGCAATAATCAGATCATGTTTTGCGAACTTTCTACTAACGTAAAATCAATCTTCTAAACTGGGTTTAGGGTCGATTTTGCGTTTTTCAGGGAACAAATCACTTTCGTCACTTGATAGGTTGCGTGTACATCGATTATCAGGTATATTTAAACATCTGGTCGACCGATGATTCTGTTTTTACGACTGTTTATGTCTGCTTAACTGTTATTCAATGCTCTTGCTATAATATAAATATTTATACAAGGCGGTAGACATGGTCCATTAAAATCTTAAGAGGCTCTTTATTCCGCAAATCTGAGAGATTGATACAGCTTTCAAATTATTTGAACTAGTAAATAGTACCATACAAAGGGATACTGTGATGCTATATGCTTTAAAAATATGTACTTAAATGTTTGTATGTACCTAAATCAAAACCAATGAGTTCGAAAGGAGAACTTCTTTAGTAGTATGTTCCTTTAAAAGTACCTATCACTGATTTTGGGGTTCAAAGCATTGTAACAATTAGCATCTATCCACCACAGCTACACTTGATTTAACACGTTTTAACCTACGTAACCTAAACCTCCCGAATTTTTAACTAGAACTTCGGTTGCCACCTTTTTTTTTGGAGTAAAATAGTACTTTTTTCAAAACATTGCGAAAAATATAGTATTTTTGGGAAATTCAGATAAAAATAGTTACACAGGGAGCGACGAACGACGAAATTGCATAACGTTCTGAAATTTCTAATGCAGCGCTGCGCGAGTCCAGTCATAGTTACTAGGACATATGAAAAGCGCGATAGCTGAATTGTTGCTATATTATTATTATAGCATATAGTATAATTGACTGAAATATAGCACGATACTATATACAGTGTGTCCTGGTTTGGACTAGCGATAATTTATGGGCTATTTATTAGTTAATCAAATGTTTTCGACGAAATACCCCCATGTTGGGTTCTAACTCCCCCCCTCTTAAAATGGCAGCCATTTTAATTATTTAAAAAAATACTATTTCTATGGATCTGGAGGTCCTAAAAAGTATGACAATGATTTATTTGAAAGGTAACGCTATCGCCTATCAAGTGAAATAAAACATCATAGAGGAAATTTTTTTTTAGAAATAATGCTAAAAATTTAAAACAGTTAAATAGTTTTTTTAAACCTACTACAAAACTAAACCCAACAATGCAATTTTTCAGTTTTTTTTTTGTTTCAAAACAATTCTTTTTTGTCAATTTTTTTTTCATTTGGATTATGTTTCTAAAATTTTATGAATAAAAGGCCCTTAAATTATCACTAGTCGAAACTCGGACACGTACGGGTAGCAACCCTACGTGGAACAGGGATTTCGCTAGTAACACATAAAAATTGTATTTTACAGCGACTCACAAGGCGGCGGCTGTTTCTTCTGGTGGTTCCACACGACGAGTATCTTGGCGAGACTCGGCGTCCTGACCAGCTTCTTGACAAGCGCGAACAGGCTCTCCACGCGGTCGTACGTGAGTATGACCGCGGTGAAGCCTGGCGACTTGGCCGCTGTCACTGGTAAGAACAGCGGGTTCACGGGGCCATACTGTGGAACGCACTTTACATTTATTACACCATCCTTTTTGTAGCTTAATAACCCAGGAATCAGTTACAAAACGAAGGCTCGCTTAGTCAAAGCCCTGATTTTCCCGATCTTCCTCTATGGAGTGGAAACCTGGCCAATACTAGCAAGAGAGAGACAGAGAATAGATGCATAAGAAATGTGGTGCTGGACGCGAATGCTCAGAATACCATGGACGGCCAAACGCACAAATGTTTCTATTCTCCCCCAACTCGGCATAAAGACCCGGTTGTCCACCACATGTCTACACCAAGGTTTCGAGGTTGCCATACTTTTTGTTTTGCGTAAAAGGATGGCAACCTCGAAAAGTTGGTCAACGTTGGTAATACTGAGGGTAGAAGATCACGAGGTCGATCACCGACCCATTGGACTGACCAAATAAAAGAGGACTCCTCTCCATCCAAATTCTACCATATGGTGATGGTGAAGGCGGACGATTTGCCTAAATCGATTTCGGTCTGTAACCGGAATCGATTCAGGCAAATCGTCCGTTTGAGAGGCTCGAGTGACCACAATCCTCAGTAATGAATGAGGGACCGACTGGAGAGAGAGATATATGTAGCTTCCTTACTAGGATCCTAGGTGGAGAAACGGTGAAGGTTGCAGGCAAACAAAGGATGCAATTCCGGAGGTCTCAAAAAGGCTCGCCCGCAACCTCACCCGACTAACGAGAGACAAGCTGCGCATAGCCGTAGGAACCATAACTGGCCACTGTCTTCTAAACAAACACCTATTCAACATAGGTGTCACAGACAGCCCCTTATGCAGAGGATGCATGAAGGCAGAAGAAACACCGCAACACGTGCTCATGGAGTGCGCCGGCGTGGCGGAGCAGCGGGCAGATATCCTCAAATCCCCGGCAACATTTCCGGAGGCCTGTAGTAACCTGGGCAGGTTGCTAGCCTTCTGGGAAAACCTCAAGTGGTTGTAATAAAAGAATAAAGGGACATACGCACAATGGCCCAATCAAGAGGCTAAGTGCGGAAAACACCCCAGCCAAACTAACTAACTACTAGGATCCTAAGGACAAAGGTACCATCCTACTCAGGATCCTAAATAGGATTGCCGCATCCTTCTTAGTATCCTAACTAGGAAGGTAGGATGGATAAGCAGGTGCTCTACTCTGATAACACATTGTCCGTATCTTCGCGTCTAGACGTCGCGTTCGCTCGCGCTGACATAGTGGCATTAGTGACAGGAACGGCTACAGCCGAAACTACGGATATCGTCTTACAGAGTGGGGCCCCAGTTAGGACGCGAGCTTCCTATCTAGGAAGGTAAGAACCTAAGTAGTGAACTTCGATCACATCCTCCTATTTCCTAAATAGGATGCTACACAAATAGGATAGCGAAATAAGTGCTTTATTGAGACGTGAGAGTACACGTGAACGCGCACCTAGACGCGCCGCAGTCATCGCACCTGCAGCATTTCAGTGAAATGCGGGTAGCGCGGCACGGATAGGTGCGTGACGTTGTATATGTCACAGAGATGCGCCTGATCTCTCTACGGTCATGTCGGACTGCCGTCTCACCGAATTATGAGAGTGAAGGAACAGAGAGTGCACCTGTGTATTACGCACACACTTGTGCACTGTAATATGTCCCGCGCAGTTGGCTAATCTCTGTTGAGATAGGCCGCCGTAGTCGAAATTCGGCTAGGAGGACATTATTATTATTATATGTCACAGACTCACAGTAAAATAACAAGAAGTTAGTTCATGAATTTCTGAGGTAAACTATCGGAACATCACAAACGACAGTTGAAATGTATCATTTAACGTTATACAGTTCTCGTAGTAGATCAATTTACGGTTTCTTGCGGTCAAATCATATGATGAACGCGAGGTTGACGCTGATTGGTTAAATGTCTTACTTTCTTTTACCCCGCTCCCGGCACTATTACCGGCTACGAAATAAACAAACCAATCGAAGAATAAAGGTTTTTTAATTAAATACAAGAACCTAAGATTTGGCGTGTAAGAAAATGGTTAGTTTATAAACTGAACATTAGAGTATGTTGATCTATTAGGTAAAATTTATTGCGTTAATTAATACTTACAATCGATATCAACTACCCAAAAATTGATCAACTAACGTTTTTTTTTAATTTTTCAGTAACATAATATCATATAAAAAACATTAGAAAATTCGACGACTGCGGCGCCTCTAGGTGCGCGTTTATCTTAAGATAACGAACGAAAATTTAATACACTAATACAGAGTGAGTGAGACAACCAAATAGAAATGAGTTGGCTTGGGAAACTTATTACCAAAAACATAGCTTGTACAACAGCCTTTAAAATGTAGTACTATGGTAAGCCATTATCTGAAGCTGGAAAATGTAGAAAATAATAAATAAATAAATTGTTTCAACAAACACACCAATTACCTAGACCCAAACTAATTACAATGATGGTAAAGAAATGGAAGAGAGAACTGGTTGGTCATATGTATGTCAAACTGTGAAAAATACAAAGACATCATTAAAGATAAATTATGACTTACCAAATGTTCAGGCATATTCCAGTCTTCATACATTCTAGACGCTAACGGAAATAACTTTTCATTAATTATCTCTAATGTTGTTAAAGTTATTTTTTCTATACTAGCAAAATATTTATCGTAAGCCCATCTTAACTGCCAATATAACTCCCCTCTTCTTTCATTGCTTACAGAATGTACTATTTTCAGTAAATTTTTCACATTATCTTCAGGCACAAACAATGAAAGTTTATTCCAATCTACGTGGGAATTGAAGGGCATTATAACAGAGTCAGCAATCACTATAGGAATACACTGGGATGCTAAAACATCCATCAAAACTGCTTGTGTCAGTCTTGCGCTGCGTATAACTAAACAAAACATTCCTTCTTTCAATATTTCTGGATAATCAAATGTTCTTCCTGTTGTGTATTCACAACGTTTAGTATAATCAATTCCACCATTAGTTTTGCATCTGTCTAGTAATAATAAGTCATTTGATGATGATGCAATGTTTTGTAGGACTTCTAACGAGTCTTGAGGGATATTTAGTTGTGTAGATATTATCAAAAAGTTTTTCTGCTTTGGCTGTGAGCTGTCAATCTTTTCTGCAATGTGACTGTAGACTGGTATTGAAATATCGAAGCCATATCGAAAGGACCAAGTATCAAAGCTCCCTCCTGCTATAATCGCCTTGCCAGTGTTGAGATTAACAACAGATTCATAATTTGGTGCTTTTCCTGGCAACATATTGAATATGAGATGATTTTCACCATTGTTCCAGCTGTTGGAGACAAAAGAGTTAATGAAAAAGTTCAGTACTTGTAAGTATTCAATCATTGTTTTATTCTTATATGATAAGTACGTAGACTAGCCTCTAAAATTAGGGTTATTTTTTATCAATGACATGGATGCTTAAACTGATACTCTCATATTTTCAAATTATTTAAAGCCTTGAGTCTTATAAGGACACTGGCTTCCTGATAACAATGGAATGAGTATTGTGTTTGGAAATATGATACTTGAAGAATTAAAAGTACTTGTGATAAGTAAAATAATGGAAGGAAATATCTGAGACTAAAAACTATGAAAAAGATTTCATTTTTTTTCATACTTACTATTCAAGTGTCTGCAAGGCTCGTGAAACATATCCACTAGAGAAGCTGTTCTGATTCAATGTGTCTATGCTGGGGACCAGCAAACACGCCTCCTCCGGGATTGGCGTGTAATACTTGCTATGTTTTATAGTATCTAACATGACATAAAACTCTTTAGAAAACTGTGATATACTCCCCCCATTTTCGGTCTGGAAATCCTTCAATGGGTATATATATATTGTTATCTTGTCATGACCACCTCTCCCACACCTATATACGTTAAAACAATCCCAATACGTGCAATTTGGGAGGCGGGACTCCGCTTTTGGCAAGTCAGTTCGTAACTGTAACACTGTTAGACTCGTCGCGTCTAAATTCACTGGTTCATGGAAATCTGTCCGAGGCGAACTACCAGTAAAAACATTAAACAACACTGTAAACACTAAAGATAGCACAATAAACAATAGTAGGCCAACGAAAAACCTATGATACAGGATATTTCTATACGATATATATTTAGTTTGCTTGCTCGTTTTTAGCAGCGACTCCGTAGCCATTTGTAATTTCGACGATTAACTTAGCCTTCTTATTTTATATATGGCACCCATTATTAGGCAGAATCAATGAATTCTCATTCAAAATTCTGTAAAACGCAATTTTGCTGCTGCTTCTCGAGAAACTGACGCAGCAAAATGACATTCGAAAGACAAGACGTCAAAAAACGTGACAGATGACAGCGAACCAACAAAACAGATAAAATAGGAATAGTGCTTGCAAAAAATTGAACATTTCAATATACTTTTTTTTCATTATGGCTACTCTACATAAACGATTAAAACTACCTGGAGCCTTACCATCAGAAACAATGTAATCGCAAAACCATGATAGTTCCCTTATTTCGTACCATGACGACGAAAATTAGCAGGCCCGCAGCGAGGATGTTTGTTTATCCTGTCACCTTTTTTATTGTATGAACTTTCGTACTATGACACTCCATCTGATAACAATCTAGTGTCAGTTTGCCCGCCTTATATGTCAGATAAGCTATCATAAAAAAGTAACTCATCGAGTAGCTTTTTGAAAATTGTTTAGCAATAATCTTGTTTGATAATTTAATTATAGGATCCATTTACGAAATGTGTAATGTTAAAAATCCAACGAATAACTAATATGAGATTTTCGGATAAATCTACGAGATGTGAACATTAATCTTATAAAGTCCGATTTCTTGGTTTCTCCGTAGAAGCATAATGACTATTTTAAAATCCCTTTCACAAAGTGACTTCATTGTGTAATGACAGGTAAAATTATAACTCAGGTAACGTAAATTGCAATGAAACCATTATTTATTTATTGAGAAACTCAACAGCTTTTTTACCTTCTACATTTCTTGGTTACTTAATAAGTATGATGTCACTTAAGTCAATAACAGAATTTCATAGCTTGGTTAGTAAGTATTCGTACATTGAAAAAGTATGGTAGTTACTAGCCTAGCTCCTTCCGTAAGAATTTGTTAGCCTAGAGGATTGCATGAAAAACAGAGGATGACCGAAGATGTCAACTACATGTTTGAGGTGAGAAGATAAATACATAACTATAGGAACTAAACTATCTAGCCTCATCAAAGCAGGTGCACAGCTCGCAGCAAACAGACAATAACCAGTTAAGTTTAGTTTTATAGATGCATTTGTTCGTCCCCGTAATAAAGACAAAAGGTGTATAGTAGGTACTTAGGTAGGGTAGGTTAGTAGGTAGGTTGTAGGTTGTAGTAGTAGGTTATTATATAGGCTACACCAGCAGCTTAGGGTTCTAAGATGTGAATATTCATTTTCCTAGGCAGTAACTACTAGGTTGTTTATGCAAGAACTTTGTCCCAACCAGCAGAAATTATTACTGATAAAACTTTCAATCTATCCACTTTAATAGTTTATTTATTGCATCAGCACAAATATCTAGTCTTAGCTAACCTACCTACCTACACATATTTAGGTACTTCATAATGACGTTATGTATTCAATTCTTCTTACGACTTTAATGTAGGATTTTATCTACCTAATGTACCAAGTTATAAATTCTTTTTCCCTTTCTTCCTAATGCTATAGAACTATTTAGTCGTATGAAAAACCAGCAAAGCATATTATACTATTTCCAAGTATAATGTATTGGTTGCACTATTGAAAATTACTTACCTACATTGAATATGACAAAAAAGTTTTTATTGGAGGAAGGCTTAAAAATTAACAAGAAACACCTGCCTACCTATTTTTTGCTAGGTAATCAGTAGGTAGGTAAAGTAACAAAGCATCTAACAAATTGTTATATATTTTCTCAGGATAAGAAAACATTTATGGCACTAAAGAAAACACATAATAACACACCTAAACATTTTCCACAGAGATACAGAAACGTGTGAAGATCTTGAGTTTCGCCTGTGAGAGCTCCGGTAGATTCTGTATTAATAATGTCTATTTTCATAATTAAATATAGCTTATTGAACATGCATTCAGTCTTTTTTATTTTTCCCTCTCAAATATACGTTCCGCATGAGATAGATATACGTTTTTCTCCCTCCTATTTTTTTCTTTCATCCTCCTTTTGGGTCGGCAAAGAATAAGAATACACAGCCACGTTTAAATTATTTTTACTGTTATTTGTACAATAGCCCTAGTAAAAACCGGCAAGTGCGAGTCGGACTCGCGCACGAAGAGTTCCGTACCATTATCTACTTCATCTTAGTCACTTCAAGAATTTGTAAGAATTTTGTAATTGGTACAAAATTATCCAACACCCAAGTTCTATCAATATTACTGCTATAAACTAATAAGGTTATCTTAACCGCTATAGTTTTTTTTAAAAGTTTATGAAATGCATTATCATCATGTTTTTTTTAGATTTTTTAGGCCAGCAGTTAAACTTCTAGAGGGAGAACTACTACTACTGAACCAAAAAATTGCACTTGAAAGTTTAATATTTCGTAAATAGAGCAATAAATAAATAAAATTTGTAGAAACCCCTAAATCATTTTAAAAGACATACTCAACGATACCCCACACGATGGCTACCCTATCACCTCATGACGAAAAAAAACATTTCCTATTTTTATTACTTATTTATTCTTATGTGCAAAAAAAAATATATATTAGACCTCCTTAGTCTCCTTACTCCATACTCCTTAAATACCAACATCTTATAAATAATTATTATCTGTGTCTCGACGTTTGACATCTTAACAATCAAACGAAATGAATGTATAGCCCCATCTCGCTCTTTTATCCTGTCACCGTGAGGCCTTTTCATGAGAGCTCATGGTACGAGTTTTAGCCATCCTAAAGCAGGATGTTTATCGGGTTGTTAGCAATTCGAAGGATAGTTATTTTGCTGATAGTACGGGCCCTGAAACCTTATAAAAATAAACAACAATTTTATTATGACCTGACCACAAATTAATAACACTGGCAACTGAAACTTCGCAAACTGTTGTTACGTCATATAGTGCGAACAGTGAAAATTGACCACTGATGGCTACGAAAAATATTTAGATAATAATTTTGCAAAACGACAAGAATAAACACTGGTTGGGTTTTATTTTTATTTTTAATTAACCCTATTTAGATATTTTAACTAAATTAGTTCGTAAAAGTTTCAAATAATTCTTAAAATAAAATATGCAATAGTATGACGTATGTTAACCAGTGAACGCATATAAACTATGGAAGCATTTCTTAGGCTCAAAAGTGACCCCACGAAATTGGTACCTAGCTTCAAATTGATACCAGAGAGCTGGCAGACGGTATCTATCTAGCAATGACGGCGATCGGTTGTCAAAGGAATTGTAATAAAAATGTATTTAAGTGCCTTCATGTACAGTTAAATGATGCGAAAATTACACAGATCATTATGTAATTACAAAAACAAATTATTTTCATACATAAGTACACTCATAACTATATAAAAAAACATAACTCGTGATTTTATATGGGAATGTTGTTATGGGCTATGGCAAATGAAGTAAGGGAGTAAATAAATTTTTAGTCAAGGCAATAAATTGTTAGTTTACATTTTCAACCTCTTATGCCAGATACTTTGTAAGTCACTATTACTGTACCTAAATCTATATCTTTATGCAATAAAAATGTAAACTTAATGATTGACTGATATCAACGCACACAGCACAAACTATTGGGATTGCAACCTTCGAAACTTCAATTGTTTTGCACCGCGCTTCCTTTTATTTATAGTGTAGGTGAGCACTAAGAAAGGATTTAAGGAAAATTTTCTACCCCCTCACTTGAGGGGGCAAACCACTACACTTAGTGTTTTCTTTCGTTTTTATATGTGTATTTATTTTGGGTTAATTTACTCTAAAACTGTCTACTTACTGTTACTGTTCTTTTATATTGTGTTATGACGGATGTGGATAAATGCGTTAACTTGGCTTGGGTAAATGCGTAAGCGTAAAAGTGTATTGAATTATATGATTTAACTAAATATACCCAAGTGTAATATAACCGAATGTTTACTTCAGGCAAAATTCTAAATAGTAAATTTTCGGGCCAGTCTTGGTACGAGAAAGGTGTCCAGTATCGCTCTAGCAGCATTTCTTTCTTCCGCTCATGCTACGTCCAACCTCTTTCTGCGTCCTTCATTAGGAGCAGTGGAGTTACGCCAGATACGCCAACGCAACAACGTATCTACATATTTGTGCCTTTTGGCGTAGAGACCAGGGGGGGCTCTTGGGGTCCCTGTGCCCTTAGTTTTTACAAAGATCTTTGCAAAAGGTTAACTGATGCTACTGTTGATCAAATACAAAGGCTGGCAGCTACTTTGGGCAAAGAATCAGTATTGCTATTCAGAGAGGCAATGCTGCCAGCCTTTTGGGCAGTATTCCTTTCGGCACTACTGGGGCTGATGATTTTTATATATGTAAATATACATATACATTATTACATTACTTTTAGTTAAGGTCTAGGTTAGTTTAGTCACAGTGTATATTAAATTAAATATTTTTGTGTAAACAATATCTAAAACTGCGCCCAATTTAAAAAAAACGTTTTTTTCATATTAAAAAAAACTAATTATGTTATACATAATAAATAATAAATGTGGACAACATCACATACATTGTTCTGATCAATATAAATTGATCCCAAAGTGAGTAGCTAAAGCACTTGTGTTATGAGAATCAGAAACAACGAAGGTACCACAAACACCTAGACCCAAGACTATAAAGAAAAATATTTTTCTACATTGACCTGACCGGGAATCGAACCCGGGACCTCAGAGCTGGCGACACCATGAAAACCGGTGTGTGCACCACTCGACCACCGAGGTCGTCATATTTAAAATACTGAATACTTCAACTTTATACATATAAAATACTGGATACTTCAACTTGCATTTTATTTTATTACAGATCAATTGAATGTTTCGTATTGATAAAAAATAATTTTGTACAACACTACGAGTACGTTCAAAAGTAAGCCATTTATTTATTCGTCCATCCCTTCCATCATGCCATTTACTGCCATTGAGGAGCTAAATCTACTCAATGTTTACCTACTGCCTTTAATTTTTTTTTAATTTAATGCATTAGTACTTGTATTAATTTTAATTCATTAAAAAAAACACAGATATATGAGATGAGAGAGATATTTTTATTAAATTATTTTTATTATTATTTTATTACTGTATTGTTAAGAAAGTACACAGTTAGTATTGGAACGGTTTTAACAAAAAAAGTGAAACTTTCTTGTTTTTCTGTCAGTTTTGTGTTGTGCGTAGTTGTGGTTGAGTTACCGATGGCTTAATTAGTTTTATTATTATTTTATTTTTCACATTCAATTCAATATTTCGGCTTGAGCTTGACCAAAGATGGCACTGCTACCACCTGATCCAGTTTACACCATTCGAAACGTCGACAATGTGCCTGTTTATTCACTGGCATTTAGTTTTCTGCCGGGCGGTCTCGAGAGGTTACTAGCCGGCTCAAAAAACGGCTACGTTTATGCATACAACCTTCAGGTGAGTACCACGATCCGGCATACGGACGATATTGTATATATTCACGCATTAATACGCTGAGAAAAATCGGGTGACGTGTCGTATGGCTTCCGTTTATTGCGTCGTATTTCTTTGTTTACTACCCCCATTTTGTGACCTAGAAAGATGCCCCAACGGACCATTCGCCAAAACAAGTGATTATCCGATAAAGTAAACCTACGCATTTCGTCTAATGAAGATTATCTCAATCTTCAGAAAAGCACTATTGCTAATAAAGATATTCAACTAGAATTATTGTGGAACATTGTTTGACTACCCTCTATTTCTCTACATTTCAGACAAATCGTGTGCAACAAAAAATACAAGTTGGTCAAGCTCCCATTCTGCACATCGTCCACACCAATAGCCATCTCATCACCCAGGAAAAAGGTGGGAAATACAAAGTTTTTGAATTGACTAATAGTGGCTATCAAGAAGAGGCCAAGATTGACATTGATTACCCGGGCTTTTGCCGATTTGAAGCCAACACAAAACTCGAAATGATTTATGTACCTGATAATGAGTCGAAAATACACATCTATAATTTTTCTGGAGAAAAACAAGGATGTCTGGAGCCAGATACTGGTTCTCCAAAGCTAGGAGATCCAATGTGCATGAAGTACATTGAGTTTCCATTGAACCGGCCATGTCTGTTGGCCGGGTACGAAGCTGGATGGCTCCTGCTTTGGGATCTCAACACTAGTCAATGCATCGGCAAATTGCAAACAAAGGAATGCCCTATGTCTGTGGACTACCATCTAGAGCAGCAAAGAGGCATGATTGGTAATGCCTCCAACATAATACAGATTTTTAGCATAGGAAAGAGAGATTTGGGCTTGGCCCATAAGTTGGATATTACAATTAAGAATCCAGGTATCAATAGAGTGCAGACTCGGTCTGATGGCAAAGTTTTTGCATCAGCGGGTTGGGATGGCCACATTCGCATATTTTCATGGTTTTCATTGCGACCCTTAGTTGTGTTGACGGAGCACAAGCAAGCCGTTCAAGACGTTGTTTATTCAACGGAAAAGGTGTCCCTGTGGAAGGCCAACATAATGGCAGCTGGGGGCCTTGATGGTGCTATAACCCTTTGGGATTTGTATAATAACAAAAACTAAGTTGCATTTAATATTTGAACAACATTTAGATGTAGTACAAACCTCTGGACAACCTACTAAAGACAAGTAGTACAAGATTCATGAATTTCATGAGATTTGATTTTATGAGCCAGTATTGCCTTTACTTAAAATGTTAGAATGTTATTCAATCATCCAATGATGCTTTAATTAATTTGAGGATATAATTTAATAGAATGCAATTATTATGCCATTGTAAATTTTAATTGGATCTCATGTACAAATGTTGAAAATAGAGGCATATAGTGTCACGCATGTGGCCACTCAGTTAGATATAAGGTAACGTGTTGAATATAGCAATGAATATTTTCCATGAATGGTTTTTAGTAATTATTTTCATTGAGTCGAGACATTAAAGGCCTGCAGAACTTTATATGTTGTTTATTTTCACATTCTGTAACTAGGCTAGGCACCTGAAACACACTTGAGTACACAAGCAGCTGTTTTAAATACGTACACACCACATAAAATGAATACACCACTAATAATTAGGTCAATAATATTAGTATTTTTTCAACATTGCATTTACACATATTTCCCGCGACTTCTTGCTGAACGTCTATAATCCGTCCGCTTATCTGAGTACAGGGGTGCAGGGGTAGACGAGAACGGTACCGTTACTATGAGTTTACGGTGGTTTTACTCGCTAGCGACGACGTAAAAAAGTGTATTGAAAATTTTAGTTCTCCAAGTAACCGCTAGAGGCGCTGTGCAATTTTCCATACACTTTTTTTTACGTCGGCGCTAGCGAGTAAAACCGCCGAAAACTCATGGTAACGGTACGGGGGGTCCTGAGCGATGCGGGCGGCGGGCGCTTGTGGGTTGATTAGGTGATTTAAAATTCGAAATTCGTTTTTTTTTCAAAATTCATATCACCCAATAAAATCTCTGTTCTCGTCTACTCCTGCCTGCACCTCTACCCCGCAGGCGAGGTCTCTAATAAGCGATGTATATATATGTCATAACAAGGATGTGTGAAACTGGTCAAACTGGAGCACAACTTAAATAAATCTGGCCAAGTGCGAGTCGCACTCGCGCACGAAGGATTCCGTACCATTATCTTTTAACCATTGTTGAAGTGTTTACCTGCTGCAGTTATTAATATCCGACAACAGAAAAACATCATCTGTGAAAATTTCAACTGTAGCTATCACGGCTCATTCATGAGATCCTCATCTCATCTGGTGACAGACAGACAGGTGGACGGTGGAGTCATAGTAATAGGGGCGCGTATTTACCCTCTGGGTACGGTACCCGAACCTATTGGTTCATAGGGAGACTTAATAAAAGAGATGACATAGGTTCTATTTATAATTTTATTCCACATACATTAAAATTTTATTATAAGTTACTAATAATATCACATTGATAGTGCGCTCTAATTCTTCAATATTTCCTTTCCCACTAATTTATTATAGGGCTCTAACTTTACAGCAAGAATGGTCATCTATAATACATTATCTATTGGATTATGTATGATCTGTTAGGTATATAATTATTATGTCGGATTTTCACGGATCGTTTAGAGTCCTACCACTACTAATTTAAACATTCGGGTCAGCATGACATGTGGGCTTTATTTACCTACTCAGTTTTTGGCCATGAGCGCATAAACGAAAATTATTATCGTAACATTTTACTATAACCATACAAATTGTAGGCCTTATTATCACCTATCTTAAGCTTTTTTTTGCGATGAGGAGGTGATCAGCCGTAATACGGCAAGTGACTAAAATCGATCCATGTAAATTAACTCTATAATGTAAAACAGATACAAATAAAGTTGAAAATTAAGTCTTAAACGAGACCTTAGTGACTCATATTTCTAAAGACAAACCATAGTACTGATTTTAATCAGATACTTTAATGTAGGTAACTACATAAAATACAGTTTGTATTTTTATACATCTTATAAGCTAAGACTAGCAATTCGAAAGAATATTGAACTGTGTTTGGATTACATCATGCAGGTGTGTTGTGATATGTATTTATTGATTAAATTATATTTTGAGATAATACAATTTTGTTTTATGGTGTAAACTATTTAAACTTCAACGATTTTTCGTGTTTTTGGAATGAGCGCATCGTCGTCGGTAGCCACCTCAACAAGTCTCCGTCTTTTCCTCAAAGGCCTAGTGGATTCTTGTTGTTCTCTAGGTTTAGCCACTATCTTGGCCATTTTGTTTCCTAACCTCGTTATTTTAAACTTTGGCAAAGTCTGTTCGGGGTTTGCAGATTCAGGTGCTTCACCTTCAGTTCTGTCTTCGTCGTCTACGCGCTCGTTTAGATCACCATTCGATTCACAAATTGCATCGTTCTCCTGAATTTCTGTTTCAAACTCCTTATCGATACCATTCGTTTCATCTTTCTTTTTATCACTATTCATTGTAAAGTCTAAGGGTCCTTCGTTGTCGTCACTTTTGGCCTCCGTTTTCACTTTGCCCGAGCAATGCGCTTGGATAAACGATGTTAAAGGCATAGGGATAGGTATGGGAATAGGTATCGGCAGGACCACAGGGTACGGAACTAACACTGTTACCGGTGGTGTTTGGCCGATAGGAGGCGGAAAGTTCAAAGGCGGTGGGATTCGAGGCCGTTCTTGGTGCATTGGTAATCCGGGCCGCGGCAGAAAATTGAATCTAGGTGGGAACATAGGTTGTCTCAGATCGTGAGGCCCGCCGTCCATGTACATGGGAGGGGGCATTCCGAAGATTGGGTTATGAAAAGGTGGGGGAGGTACAGCATGTGGGTTTATGGGATGTGGCGGAGAATGGATGGCGCTGGTGCCGGCTGTCGACGTGGGCGATGATCCGTCCGACGGACTGCACAGCCGCAGGTCTTGAGCCTTCGGCGTCGAAGTCCGCTGTCTAACGGTTTGAGACGTAACCGTCGCCGAGCATTTCGACGTCCTTCGTTTTCGAAGATTCATCTTATTAGTCCTACTATCTTTCTTCGTTTCTGGAGATTTTAAGACAGTGGATCTCTCCTCTGAAGGTCCTTTCGGCTTCATCAATTTTGCGGTGGGGGCAATAGTTATCAGTGGCAATGGGGATTTTTTGCCTTGTGTCTTTTGTGATTCTGCTTTCTCCTGATTAGCTTTTTGTGCGTTGTCGTGTGTTGGAGAGCCCGACCTCTCAGATGTCGGGGAAGCCGATCGGCTCTTGCAGTTCTTGAGCCAGAGTTCGGGAGTGATGAGATTTGAGGAGGACGAGGCGTTCACCAGGTGTGGGTTGAGATCGAGGTGCGCCTGTGTCTCCCGGCAAAAAATGTGCATCTTGTACTGGTTAAGGCATTTGTCAGAGCAGAACTGCAGCTGTGTTGCTCCATCCTGTAATCAATGAAAAGTCACATAAGCATCTCTCTTAAAAGTAGGAAATAACTTCGACAACGAATGGTTAATCTGGCATCTGAAACGGCAGTTTGGCTTCTGTTAACTTTGAATATTTGAGACAAGTGATAATAAAGTTAAATCTTCGATTACGAACAAAAAAAACTTACAATTCTCTTTAATTATAAAGAGAATTGTACGTTTTTTTTCTTTATTTATAAAGAGAATTGTAAGTTTTTTTTTGTGTTTGTATGAATAACTAAGTTATACTTGCGGATGTTGAAATGTGCTATACACACATCAAAAAAAGTTTAAGATCACTAGCATAAACTGATATAATTCTTTAAATTTAACTTAATAAGAAAAATGTTTTATTGTGTGCTTTCTTAAAATAGAAAAACCCTTTGAAATTAAGAAAAAAAACTAATTTAATTTTTTTAATAACATAAATTGAGTAATTAACCATAATGTAATTGTAAGAGAAATTTGATATAAAGGAAAATACTGTTTAACCAAACTTAACGACAATTTATAAATAAGATGTTTTTATTCAATGTAATAAAACTCCTCCCCTGGCTCCTGGGCATGCTAAGGATCAAGTTATCCAGCATTTCTTGGATAGCGGCTTCCCTGAGGTCTGGCACTGTCTGGGGACACTGGCTGACGGTTCCAAACAGCTCGCTTAAGAGCATCCCACGCGTGCTCTATTGGGTTTAAGTCGGGCGAGCCGGCAGGTTAGTCTAACCTTGTGATGTCGTATTCTCAGAAAGCAGCATTGACTCGTTGAGCTCGATGTGCGGGCGCATTATCATCGACCAGTACAAATTGATGCCCATGGTTTACTTGGAATGGTCTGACAATTCCATCAATAGCAACTGCTTTATGCATGTCTGCTGTCATGAAGCCTCGATACGGGATCAAAGGTGTTCTAGCTCTAATCATAACAACACCCTCAAAAGGACCCCGATTTCCCGCCTCGGTGAACTGTTCCTGTGGCAGTTCTTTGCCTTACACGGTCTCCTGGTCTTCTTCAGACACGGACACCTCGGTTATCTGGATGACTACTGATTCGCGATTCGTCAACGAAGAGACAGTTTTGCCAAATGTTTTCTTCTTCATCTTCTTCATTCTGCTGAAGCCTAGCCCACTCCAACTCCAACTCCAACACTCTGTCGTTGACGTTGTTAGGAATTCAGAGGCGCTCTCCATGACCTCTGTGCTCGTAATCCGGCCTGGTGCAAGCAATTCCGAATGGTCTGAGTGCTAACTTCAAACCCAGAGGTGGCCCGAACTTCTGCTTTTATTTTAGTAGCGTTGATTGTTGGGTCACGAGCTGCCAGCAATCTAATATAGCGCTTTTGCGCAGCAGTCAAAACAGTTGGGCGACCACTGCGGGGTCAATCAGCTAAATTACCCATCCCGTGGTACCCACCCCGTGGCAACGTGGTCACGACACAGGATTGGGATATAGCAAGTCTGCGTGCTATATCTCTAGTGCTATATCCTTCTTCCCTCAAAGTTACTATTCACGTAAAACTTCTGATAATCCTCTTGGCATTTTTTCAATAACAACTTTTTGCGAAAAAATATTTAAAATCCGTCAAAATTGAGTAAATAGCGAAGGGACGTGGGTTCGAGTCCCACCGGATGACACAGTCGATTAATTTTTGTAAGGGAAATTCAATTTGATTGAGTAAATCAGATTTCTGAGTGAGCTATGACTGAAAGCCTTTTTATATGGAAAAACAATTGAACTGTTTTATTGTTTTGTATTCTTATTGTATATTTTTAAATAAAGAATCTTAAAACAAGAAGAAATCATAATATAATCTACTTTAACAAAAAAGATTTCGATTTTTCGGTGATCGTAAACTTTTTTTGATGAGTAATTTAAAAACTATACTGAATTTACCAATTTAGTTTTTTTTTACAATTTTAAGCAAGATATCTTACCACCTTTGGAAGTGTTTTCTTTATCAAAAAATTAGTGTTGCGAGATTTGTCCGCAGTTGGAATTAAGTTTTTGAACTTGTCATCAAATCAAATACTTTGTAATATCGTGTTCACTTTTGGACCTATAGAAAAATATATAAATGGATGTGTCTTAAAATAAAACAACCAGTTTTCGAGTTTACAAGCAAAAAAAATATAAACAAAAGAGGCGCCCTTCTTTTACTATTCCGTTGATAGCTTACTTACCACACTCGGGACTTTAAGTATGTTCACCTAGACACCTCGAAGAAATCAAACCTACACGTTTTGTTTTCTAGATTTCTTGTTTTTAATAACGAAGATTCAACTTTATCATTACTTGTCTCAAATATTCAAACTTAACAGAAGCCAAACTGCCGTTTCTAATGTAGAGATTTTACTATGACCCTATTTCTTTACGTCGAGATTTCTCCCATCCTACTCAAACGTCTAAATTTCTGCATTCATTCGCGACATCGTGTGCACAGTAATAGAAAGTATACTACAGGATCGTCGAATCTCCAAAAAAGAGAGACTCAGATAAATCTAAGCATTTGAACATGCAGTTTACGTTTGGTGTAATAAAACTGACAAACAGGCCTAACTAGCGTGGTCCCGCTGTTATGGTTTTATGTACGGGTGTGCTACAGACGTAAAACCATTGTTACAGTAGCTAAATTGTCGCATTTTATTAATTTAAGTCCACTTTTGAGTATTTTCCCTATTTTCCCGCCGAATTGGAATATTTCCCAATATTTCCGTTTTTTCCCATACTTTCCCGTATTTTTCTTTTCTATCCCAATTTTTTCTTTCCCTTGCCCATCGCTAGGAGCGGATGATTTGCATCCACCGAAATTTTATTTAATTTCGTAAAAACTTGCAAACAAATCCACCTATTTCACCGTCCAGCCCATCTTTTACAACCTCGTAGAATTTAGAGGAGGAGTCCGTTGCCTGATCGGTCTATCTTGTTAGTAACCGACCGCGTGATATGATCTAACTTGTAATGATGTGATTGATTATTAGTAATTTATTACCTGAAAGTCAACGTAGGCAACAGTATGCCTCACATGCCGGCACCAGTCACACGTCTTGGCTCGTTTGAAGTTGGCTCTTCGGGACTGGCTAAAGCACAGCTCGGAACAGAAGGTGGCCCCCGCATGCTGGAGGGCGCCACTTTCGCTAGTGATGTTCTTGTTGCACCAGGAGCATTCGTCTGGAATTTGAAAAATATGTTTGTAAGATTGGGAAAAGATAGTGGCGAGCGAGATGGTTCTATACCTAGATAGTCTTAGATCCGAATTAAACACGATCATTTAAATAACTACATGAACACCACCTTCACCATCTGTCTAAGAAATGTTTTATATCAGGTGAATTGCCTAAAAAAAAGGGTACAGTTCTTTCATGGGATTAGTTTAACAAAAAAACGAAGAACATTGTCAATAAGTACCTGTAGTTTCTTTATTTCATTGATGGCATAATCTGATACGAACCAGTTAGAGATTAGATCTAATTTCTGCAAAACATCGCAATCAAATAATTCAGTAATATGATAACGCGCTGTTCACGTTATTAATCTTATACCTAAACAAAACAATGAACTTATCATTCGAGCGCAATGAATGCGGTTCGTTAGTTCGGTATTTTGTATCCGACGGAAATTAACAAGGCCCTAACGAGCGATCACAGAACAGTACCACGTAATGAGACTGCGGTGTTTGGTTCCCGCGCTTTTTCTGGATATCATTCGCAAATTAATAACCGGTAGAGATGAGACAACGCTGGCGCAGTAAACTGTACTACAATAAATACGGACCGGAAACTAGAAAAACCGGCCAATATTTTAAACGTCTGCCTGTTGCCATTACAAATATCAAGCAAAAATCACGTTTGTTGTATTAAATATTATTATTATTTTAATTTAACTATTTATTTTCAAAGTGAATATACAACCTAATATTCTGTAAATATTTCAAGCGTCTTTCTGTTGCTGTTATTATTTATAATATATAAATAATAAACAAGTATTTGTTGTTATAGCGGCCACAGAAATACATCATCTGTGAAAAAATAAACTGTCTAGCTATCACGGTTCATGAGATACAGCCTGGTGACAGACAGACAGACAGCGGAGGCTTAGTAATAGGGTCCCGTTTTACCTTTCGGTTACGGAACCCTAAAAACGGGAAGAAATCATACATACTAAGTACGACATGTTCGTGTGCGACTTTTCTGAATCTGCGGAGCGAGACGCGAGGGGGCCGAGTAAGCGCCAATCGCATGCGATTGTCAGGCCTCAGCCTCAGAATAAGTACTAAGTACTCCGTAGAGAAGTATGATTTTGCAATGAAATTCAAAGAAATATCTACTCAATGTTGTCAACGATATGGTGTAATTCAGTTCGTCTCAGATTTAAGCACATTTTCGTGTAGACACCTACAGAAATACATTTTAAGATAATTTCATTCTTATAAATCTGGAATATGATTCATATCATACGAGGGTCAAACTGAAAGTTCTTAGAAAATCAAAAACTGATTACATTAGCCAGTTATTAGTTTTATTATATCTTTTCAAAATATTGTCCATTGACGTCAATACACCGCTGCATGCGATGGAACCACTGGGAAAAGCACTTTGCCCACTCGTCCTTAGGGGTCTCTTCAATGGCATCGCGATACGCAGCCACCGCTTCTTCAGCATTCATAAACCGCTTTCCTTTAAGTTTTTCTTTAATTTTTGGAAATAAATAAAAATAACAAGGCGCGAGGTCGGGGCTATACGGCGGGTGACCCAGTAATTCAACGGTTGATGTCGCCAAATAGTCGATCGTTCGCTTGGCGGTGTGCGACGAGGCGTTGTCGTGGTGAAGGAGGATCCTACTGCGAGGTCGTTTCTCTCGAACTTTTTCCAAGACAAGTGGCAAACAATTGGTAGTGTACCATTCTGCAGAAACTGTTTTTTGATCCTCTAACACAATTGTTGCGAAATGACCTATCCTTCCAAAGAACGAGGCCACCATTTTTTTTCCCGCACTTCGATCTCTCTTCACTTTAGTTGGCAACTCCTCGAAAGGAAACACCCACTGAGCAGATTGTCTTTTGGTTTCAGGATCATAACAGTAAATCCAGCTTTCGTCACCTGTTAGTATGTCGAACACAGCATTTGAGTCACCTCCGTTAAATCTTTCAATCATTTTACGGCACCAATCCACACGATGGAGTTTTTGAGCCTTAGTCAAATTATGAGGTATCCACCGGGCGCAAAGCTTCCTGACCGCTAAATGTTCGTGGAGGATTTTGTGCACTTGACTCATACCGATGCCTAAGCTTGTCCGAATCTGCTGATAGGTCACTCTTTTGTCAGTCTCTATCATACGCCGCACAACACAGATGTTATTTTCAGTCGTCGCCGTAGAAGGCCGTCCCTCACGTACATCATCAGTGAGATTAGTGCGACCACGTTTAAACTCATTAAACCAGTTGTAAACAGTCGCACGAGATGGGGCTTCATCGTGAAAGGCCAATCGTAGTCTATCATAACTTTCTTGTTGACTTAAATGACATCGAAAGTCATAAAAAATCATTGCACGAAAATTTTCTCGTGTTAAATTCATTTTGACGTGACACAGACAATTTTCAATTTGCCGCCAAGTCGTAAAACAAATGACAAATGAATGAAATATATACTCAGTAATATTGGCAAAGACTTCTATTTTCAAATTTTAGAATATTTTTTTTATTATATTGTTTATAAGTGGCCAGTTCTAAGAACTTTCAGTTTGACCCTCGTATTAAGTAGGTACACTAAACCTATTCAGTGACGTTCTATCATGGGACGCGATAGGGTTGACTGCTACAAGAAGCTACTTACGCCATCTAGCGCACCTTTCTTGCACTTTATTCATGCTCGCTTCCAGCCAGCAACGTAATCGTACATAGTGCCATGCGCCGCCGGTGTTTAAAACGCGCAGGCGTCTCGTTGCTCGCTCGCGACACCCAACTTGATTAGCCCCTTTCCAAGGGGTCGCCGCGCGTAGGTACGTTTTTGCTACCTACGCGGGGGGTTACACAGGCCTGCCTCAGCCTCGAATTTTGCGGGAAGCGGAACTGCAGCGGCGGTGGCGCGTGTGCGGGGCGGGCAACGCAGAACCACGCCGCTGCCCCGCGCCGCTGTTTTCGAGAACCGGTCCATTTAATTATACGCATAAGATCCTGCCGCGCCCACGCCGCTACCGCCGCCGCCCCGCTGCCCGCAAAATTCGAGGCAGAGGCCTCATAGTAAACCTTCCTCAACACCGCCCGTACCCCCACTGACACCTAGCACGCCTCGCGCCCCGCACGTCTTTTCGTAGAAAGGTCGCGCACAAACTTACGGACTATACATGGATATCAAGTGGGTAATCGGTCACTGACGGTCATACCACAGCTTCAAAACTGGAAAACTAAGATTTTAACGAGAGACAGTGAACGCTTCATAATGACGAAGAATAATTGGCAAGAACGAAGGCAACGGAAAAATCACGTCATCAAGTCTTTGTTAATAATAAAAATAATAAATATAATGATCAGCCACCAGTATCAAACTAGACTAACTTGAAAAATATGAAGATGGAAAATGCTACTTATAATGTAGATGCGAGGGACAATATTACTACATTGTGCTTATTCTGTGACATTACTTAAATACCTCCAATACATATAAAGCTATAGAACGGCCTATTTCACTAGTCATCTGGAGGAGCTTAGATGAACTAATTAATTCAAGTTGAGAGACATGAACCTAAAACTGTAGACTTGTTGAAACTGCGAAATCATTTTTTTCTTGTCCCATCCCTAACAGTGATGGATACTCGAGACGTGGTATCAATACCGACATCCTCTTGTTTCTTTTAAGTATCTAAATTAACGATCCCAAATAAAATACTACCTACATAACTAGTAAAATGCAACAGTAGTAAATTGATAGCAGTATTTCCTAGTTTGCTTTGAATCGGCCAAATTATTGGGCCCTGAAAAACTTAAGTTGTGTTTACATCTACAATCCCACTGTCTTTTAGGTATGTAACAAATAAACCTGCTTCAAAAGACAGAGTTCACATTACCAACAAGAACGGTATCATTTAATATCAACTTAATATGAAAAACTGGATACAGGCAGCTATCAGTTGTCTCAACTGCCCGCCTAGATAACTAATAATAAATATTAATAATTTAACAGTATTTCGATGTCTAGATAAATAACTTTACAAGCTAAAATTACTACTTACACTAATAAAAAATACGTAGGTAGGTAACTACAAGTAGATTCGTACTTAACCTTTACATAACACATCGATAACATCGGCCACTATTTCAAAATAACATCCCCTACCCACCAATCAAACCGTGAATTTCCGAGAATATCGAGTCATTTCACGCAACCTTACGAAGAATTTCGATGCTATCTGTGGCGCCCTCCATGACGTTTCAATTTGGCGCCTTCCTACCGAGGAAGGTTATGAAGGGTTGTGGAACGTCAACGATCGCCAACATATTCGAATAAAATGTTCTTCTATATGGGGCCCTTGTTTAAAAGCAATCATTACATGCCCAATTTATGGTTTGTGGCTTACATAATAGATTCGAATCTGTTTCGAAGAACTACAGCTGCGGTGAAGAGGGTACTCTTTCGGCGAAATAATCTCAATCATGTGATTTCATAATCAGGATGTAAAGGGCAGGTTTCCTAGAAAAAGTTATGGTGTTGGTCTATCAATTAGTTTTGATTTGGGCTTTAGCATGAACAAGCTAGGTATTCTTAGCCAGTCAAAATCTAAACAGAGTCCTACTATTGGAGTATTTGACAGATCTTCGCTTGTCGTGTTTTTTCTAATCCGATGGCTGGTTGACCTTCAAAAACGTAGTCTAAGTCCTAACGATAAATATCTAAAATTCTATAAATTGGACCAACATCAGAACATCACACTGCTTTGATACATAAGTAGCTAAAGCACTTGTGTCATGGAAATCAAAACAACGGGTGGTGTGCCACAACACCCAGACCGGAGACAATTGAGAAAATATGGCTACCTATATATTGACCCGACCGGGGGCGAGTTAGATCACTTGTTTTTTAAGTGTTTACGGTTGTCTCGTGTGCTGGTTGTGCCTAATCTGCTGAATTTACCTTTGTTCTTCTGCTCGGCTGCCTGCTCAGGGCTGGAGGCATCCCGGGCGCGGGAGGCGGCCCACCTGCGGAGCTCCAGGCGCTCGTAGCCATACCACCCGAGGAGTTCGTTCATCGCTGTTTCGGCAAACTCCTGGAAGGTAGAGAGAGAAGTTTGTTGTAATGTAGTCAGGATGGACAGACGACCTAATAAAGGTCGCAGGATTACTTCGGAAATCCATCGATGTGTCTGATGGACGATTGCTTGTATCAACTCAACGATTTAATTCAGTTAATAAAATAAATGGCAATGTTAAGTATCGCGCCCTATTAGGTGCTCCAACTAATTTGTTTTGGTAGTTAGTCGGGATCAAAGATGATTACAGTCCAGTATGGTCCATGTTCAACTGGTAAAGTCGAACTGTATTGAGAAAATATATTACACAATGTAGCTAAGCATTGATGATTAGTATGATTACCCGTTCAACTGACAAAGTCAAACGACATTGAGAAAAAAATTCTCTCAATGTAGCTAAGCATTGCTTACTGACGAAACGTAGCACTCTGCAGCAGGTACGTAAACAAAGCTTACATAACATGAAAGGGATGTAAGTAATTAAAAAAGAAAACCTATCGATATTTTCGATTATATTTTCCCGCGTGACCGTAAAGACAATCTCCGTGTTATTTAAAACTTTAAAACGAGCGTAAATAAGTGGGTGCGATTGACCTCCTTCGGCGACACTTTATTGCGCACGATTACGTTAATAAATTCTTACGAATATAAAACTTCGCGTTAAACAACGAGGCGTAATTCAAGAAAATCTGTGCCACTAAAAAAAGATATCGGATTGAGTTGTCCTAGGGACGCAACATTGAGATTTTTCTGCTAGGTCGGCGTCAGCGATGCCTGCCTACATATTATTTATAGAACAAAAACCTTACTAATTCTGATAAACAAAAAGCCAGAGTCCTAATTAATAATTAACTAAATAAAAATGTTTCAAGAATAGGTAAGTAAGTAGAAGAGTACTTTATAGTTCGATCATCTATCAACCCCTTCTGACTGATCTCTTCCGACGACTGTCAATAGATTAGTTACTTATAAGCTACTTCTAGTATTTAATAATTATTCAGGTCAAAGGTGGTTTAAACAAACTGAATTTGTTTATATTATTTATTTACCTGCTCATCTATTATTAAAAATAATTCTGACAATTAAGTAATTCAATTAGGTACACCGGTTGTGACAACTGATTAAATTAAGAAGGCTATGAATGAATTCTATAAAAGTCCACCAAAGTGATAATCATGTTTGATGCACTTCTCTTTCTATTAAGATGAGGAATTAAAATATCATTAAAAATTCCTTAAAAAAACATAATCACTGAATATCCCGCCACTGATTATCTCTCTGCATTCCCAGGTGGTTGAATGGTAGCGAATGCCTTAAGGCATTTAGTCCGCCAATTGTACTTTCTTCTTTGGTGCAATAAAGTTTAAATAAATAAAATTAAAATGGGTTATCAAGTCTCGGCTCTACGGACCGACACAGACAGCTGTTTATCACTGTAGAAAATGACAGTAAGTATAAATTATTCAAAGTCTCATATCTTCGTTCGCCACAAAAACCTTTAACACCGAACCTGTCTGTATTATCGATAGACATTTTCACACGTATCCGATCACACGTCTATTAAAATTGCAAAACCTAAATCCAAAGCCGGCGAGATCGCTAACAAACGGTAACACTACCCATCAAAGAACGCTCGCCGTACGAAACACTACCAGTGAAAACTAGACCGTATGAAGACGCCTTCATTATACGGTAACAGAATATCGCTTTGACACGCGACCGTCTAAATAACCCTGATTTAATTAATCTGCCTTCAACCGTCTACGGTGACACCAGGCTGGTTAAGGGACAAGATGACCGCTGTTTAATTGGTCTGTTGATGAGTTTCATTCAATCTGAAAGGCAGTTATAAACTTAGGTATATACCTGCCTACAACAGGTATTTACTCATATGTGTGTTAAAGAATTTGTAGAAGTCAAAGTTTAAACAAACAAGTGTCAAAACTTATAATCAGTTAAAGTCAGGTTACGAAGACTCATTTTTGGTTAGTTATAAAAGACTTATCGTATGTTATAACCCTAATAAAATACCGGATTGGAGGAAAAACCTAGCAATTCAATTTATTGTAACATATGCGTAAGTTTCTTACGTTTACGCGAATTGTTGAACTCATTAAAACACAATTTTACTGATTACTTCGCTATTTATTTACATTTTATTTAAAACCTGATGTTTCGAACACTTTACAACGTTCGTGGTCACAGGGAGACTAAGGTATTATTTGTCATTACAAGGATGGTTGGAAAGTTACACCGGCATGAAATCCTATTCAAGCAAAATCCAAAGCAACACCTCGCACGGCAAGACCAGGGCAAGATCTCAAGACACGGTTAGCTCTTTCTGCGTAAATAGGAACGTAAATTAATATTAATGAGTGACAGCAGTTTAATTTTTCAAAACTTTGTAATGACAAATAATACTTTAGTCTCCCTGTGACCACGAACGCTGTAAAGTGTTCGAAACGTCAGGTTTTAATGAGATATGCGTAAGTTTTGATACATGGCATTCTTTGATTCATTCTTCAATGTCAAACAAAGTCGAAATATGACTAAGCATTTACTCAATTTTATTAATTTAAAAGATTCAAGTAAAAATTAGGTAAGTATCTCTACCACATCAACAAAGCAAAATCCAGTTTCTAATATTCCGAATTTACGGTTTGCATTCGGAAGCCATCTTTCGTTTCAATTTACAGTGTTGCCAGGGTAGTGTTGCTTAATAATTATCACTGAAAACACGATATGTTGAGCGCGCTGCCGAAAGAGCAGGCGCGGAGTTCGCCGTTTGAAAAATATCGATGTTCCACGAAAAAAATATTTTACAGTAAGTACAATAGGCATCATTGTTCATAGAACAGATTGTCACGAAGCAGACATAACTGAAAAAAGTAGATACTACGTCATCATGGTCTTAATAATCTATCATAACCAGAAAAAGACATTATCAGCAATCATCTATTTTATAATTTAAGTAATTTCTCTCCATTTTTTTACGAAAGTAGATATGTTTTGCACACAAAAATTGATCGTCTATTTTTAGTCTTCTCATGCCTTTTACATAACAACGTTCTTCTTCTTCTTCCCGTTGCAACTCTGGCGTTATATTTTTGAGGACAAATACTCTGCGACTAACAGAGCATAGCGCTGTATAAGTGAGGACATTTGCAGATATAGGGGCACGCAGGGCCAGACAATAGGTAAGTATGCCATTGTCTAAGGAGAAATACCACACAGCCATGGGCTGTCCACAGCATAACCCCATCTGTGCATGTTCTCCTTGCTTTGGCTGACTTGTCTATTTAAAAACTTATAAGTTTGCCAAGGTAGACCATGCCTAGGAGTATTTCTGTTGTCAGCGGAATAAGAGAACTCTCCTTCCAAATGCTTATCCGGGTTTGATTAGCTTTGCATACTTCTTTGACAAAGCAATTCCAACAACGATTTAAATCTTTGTATGCAGTCTTTAGTTTCTGCATTACCGGCACGTGTGTTGCGTTGGTGTAGTGGGTGCTGAGAGTATCTATATCTTTTTTTAGGCACTTCAGCGCTTGGCCGCTGTTTTTCGGTTTTATTTGCCTTTTTAGGGTTCCGTAGTCCGACAAGGAACCCTTATAAGATCGTTCAGTCCGTCCGTCCTAGTCTGTCACAGCAGAATATCTTCTAAGTTTATGGACTGATTTGCATGTAACTCGACCGGGAAGACTCTGCAAAAAATATTGTAAACAAGATATTGGAAATAAAGTTTTCTTTTATGTAACTTGGTTCGAGGATACTTCACATATAGATCTCATTTTTAAAAATACAAAACATTAAAATTACCCCTTTTAAGGATACCTCCCCCTACATGTAAAGGGGGGAATGAATTATTTTTTGAGTGCACCCCTTGTGTGGGGTATCGTTGAAAAGGACTATGAAAATAAGGTAGGGTGTCCATACAACACTTTTTTATCAGCATTACCATTTGCGAGATATAGCCCGCCAAAGTCGTTTACACGGTGTCCCCCCCCCCCCCCCTGTAATTTCTAAAGTCTTGGACCTATTAACTTCAAATCACTCACGTAAAGCAACAGGCGCGGAAACTCTTATTTTAAATTGTTTCGGGAATCCTGTGATAAATACTTTTGAAATTATAAATAAAATAAAAATATATACTTTTTTCCAAAAAAGTATAAAGGCTAGGTAGATGATGATAATGCAAGAAATGCAAAACAGCGCAATGCCAAAAATTACTACGGAACCCTACTTTATGCGTGGTCCACGCACTTGGCCGGTTTTTTGTGATTGTGTGACTATTTTTTTACGTTATCGTCTTATCTGGCAGTCTATCCATAATATCAATGCAAGCAGTCAGCTTTTAGGTTTGAATATTATCGATGTTTATCGAGCCCATCACTAGGAGAAGGTCGGTAACGTAAAACGTACGCCCATTATTCAGCTTTTGCCTGATCAAACCTGCCGCGAAAATGATGCATTCAAAATATAGAATATCATGTATTTCATGCTGCATATCAATTAGTATGGCAACTTTAACTATCCCGAACTCGTTCTATTACCGTAGGTAACATGAAATTGTATTTTCGTAATAACCGAAAAAATACACGTTACAGTAATGACTACCGGGAAAATAAATATAAGTAACTAAGATTGAAACGAATTTAATGATTAAGTTCATTAATCGATGGCAGCGTTATTTTTGTTAATGCGCGTTGCTGCTAGTTTGTGTGTAATTAATTTAACATTTTAATATTATTAACTAACAGTAACTTTTAGTTTAATTGGAAATTTAAAACTTGGTGAAACTCATTAAAAACTTTAAATCTCGGTGTTATTTCGCCTTTTTCTTGTAATTTAATTAATAATTTAATACTACACCTTTGTTTTTAGTTAGTTCACATTATGTTTGTTTTGAAAACTTTGTGTTAATTGTTCCACTGATTTGTTTGTCTTACGAAGAAATTGACTACACAAGAATTGTCAAGCAAAACCGACGAATTGGTGTTTTGAGCAGATTTTAAACAAGTATAATACCTAAGAAGTACCATAAAATTATATTATCTTATCTTAATTTTCAATTAAATTCAATTAAGTGTTGCAACTGGGTAAAGACAACTTCGAGGGCGAAATCGCCAGAAGGGTGCAACTAGGTTGGGCAGCATTTGGGAAGTTGCGTCACATCTTATCGTCGCCTCTACCGCAATGCCTGAAGAGCAGGGTATATAACCAGTGCGTCCTACCTGTCATGACCTACGGGGCCGCGACGTGGAACTTGACAGTCAAGCTGGCCCACCGACTGCATGTCGCTCAGCGAGCTATGGAACGGTCTATGCTGGGGTTCTCGCTAAGGGATAGAATCCGGGACGAGATCATCCGCCAAAAGACAAAAGTCATAGATATCGTTCAGAGGTGCAGTAAGCTGAAGTGGCAGTGGGCTGGTCATGTCTGTCGCAGAACCGACGGGCGTTGGAGTAGGCAGGTTCTCGAATGGAGACCACGTCTCGGGAAACGAAGTGTTGAACGCCCCCCTGCTAGGTGGACCGATGACCTGAGGAAGGTGGCCGGTGGTGGCTGGATGCGAGAAGCGGAGGACCGTGAAAGTTGGCGCCGTCTTGGAGAGGCCTATGTCCAGCAGTGGACTGCAAAAGGCTGATATGATATGATATGATCTTAATTTTCATTGATAATTTCAACTTTACTAGGTGTTCCGACGCGTGCCGGGCTACAAAACCAGTAGTTCGGTTGAGTGTTCGATTTTTCTTCAAAAAGATGATGTCTATCCGTTATCCTAATCGCCATATCACAGTAAGCTTATGCTTAGTTTGGGCCAAGATGATCGGTGTGATTGTTTTTTTTTTAATTATAGTTAAGACCTCTAATGACTCGCAAACAAATGTGTAGCTTCGACTTCGTGGTCAAAACTTCTAAAGACTCAAATTCCGGGTGTCTTATTTTATCATTTTTAATTTCCACCATTTGCCCCGGCCAGCGTTGTAACGCTACCCTTCGATAATATCGTGATATCCAATATAACATAAATGCTTTTAATGGCGTAGCCGGCAAGGTAAATTTAGGAGCGCTCGCAACCCGACACCGCGCGCGACCTACGCACGCAGTGTTGCCAGTGCAAACCTGCGCTTACACTGGATGGAATTTATGAAATCTGATTTTCTTGTCACTGTACAACTCAGCCCGGCTCTTTGACCTGGGTGCCTTACTTTGACAGCGGCAACATAACATTTCCATACAAAATTCGGTAATAGCCATCTAAAAGGATTGTGCGTGAAGCGGTTGAAATCAAAAAAACATAAAAACTTCAACCGGGAAGACGGATTTAGACTATCAGTTTCGTGGAACCCAGTGATTAATATGTGTAAGCCTCGCGATCTGTCTTCAGTCTCATCCGCGGAAACTGTGAGTGTTGTGTGCCGCACAAATAATATAAGTGATGTGCGGGTAGGAAATCTACCCTCGCAATAATAGTTAACATCTCGCCGCGCCAGTTTACCCGCGACCACGGACGCTGCAACGCGTTCGAAACGCGTCGGGCTGAATTTGGAGGTAAACATTTTTACCTTCAATCTGTTTAACCATTATCGCGTTAAGACCTGTATGTATGTGTTATGTGTAACAATCGCGAATCTTTAAAAGTGACAATAGCCATCTGTCAGTTAAAGTAATTCAGAATTTGAAATTACTTCTTAATTATTCTTTACTTATTTAATTATTCTACTCTTATAGTGCACAACCAAAGAGGTACAAATGGTGGACTTAATGCCTTAGTCATTCCTTCTTTACCAGTCAACGAATGGGCGAGGCAGAAATAATAGAGGCGGCGTTAAGACGCAGATTAAATAATAGTTACTACGTAAAGAGAACAAAAACATCGGTTTTTTTAAATCATTATTTCTAACGCATAATCGGCATATCTTAAACTTTATAAATATTGGACAACATCCGTCACATACACAAAAATATATCAAGGTTACATACTTTCCTCTGACACAGAATAAGTACTAGTAGTACTCCCTCTGATCCCAAAGTAAGTGGCTAAAGCACTTGTACTTGAGTACTTAATATGTTGTTTTATGTTCTATATTAACCCGAACGCGGATCGTACCCGAGAACTCCACCTGTGGCGGGCGGACACCATGAAAACCGCAAGCGTAACACTTGCATCAACTAGCGAAGCGAGCGTTATCTTTAAGTATCTTTTTGCATGCAATGGTCATCTTTGGTGAGAGAAAACATAGTGAGGACACCTACACATCAAGGCGACTGCATGTGTAACCATGATCCAAACTGGTCAGGTTCCCCTGGTAACAGGGTCACGGAGGTCAGATGGCAGTCGCTCCACTGTAATGACCGGATCTGCCACATCCTGGATCATGGTCCAAAGCGGACCCTGGGCCCACGCGTGCGAGTGCACAACGGGATAACGCTAGGAGGACGAGGATGATGATGGTCATCTTTGGGATGTTGTACCTAATAGAGAACTGTAGTTTATTTTCGACCACAGCGGCCAAAACAAGCCGAAATAATTTAGTTATCTAAGTAAAACACACATTTACGCGCGTTCTTACTCCGTCCGGTAGCAATGCGGGAAATATGGCCCGGGCCGCGTTTGCCGCCGGTAACATTATATGGGTCATATTTTAATGGCGGCCGCGCGGGCTTGTTTTGATGCCGTAACATTATCGCCGCTTACGCAATACACTTGGCTCGTAAAGCTATTGCTAGGATATGCTCTGAAATCTTACAGTGAGTGACCAGGTATTTTTTATAAAAATATTGATGGACAGTCAACAAATAGTATCTACCTACTTAAGTATTGCAAGATTATAGGATGATTACTCATTAAAATGGTAAAAATGTATGTATGGACCAGATTGTACCAGCACAATAAAACCAATCTGATATCACCTATTACCAATTTCAGTGATCGTCGTCATAAATAGTTTTACTTTAATAGGTGGAAAAATAGTATGATGTCGCTGATCAACACAATCTTTCAATCAAGGTTAATAAAGTCTTTGGAACAAATTGAAACGTTTCGGTATTCCCAATTAAGAGTAATCCGCCAGAAGTAGGTAGGTACCTAACCACATAATAAGTAATAGTACAAGTAACCTAACTAAGCAAACTGTCTTAGGATTGAGTGTTTTATTACGGGGAGGTTTTTCCGCTTCTTCTCAGCACTAGCCCACATTTGTGCCGAAGCATTCAAGCAGTACCAAGTTCTGTTCATGCAAATACATACACAGGGTGTTGGACCACAGAGTGTTGTGATTTGGACAGTCCCACTATTTAAGGGGGAATCGCACTCGCTTGGACCGTCATGACACATAGAGGAATTATTAAATTTCTAGTTATTTTAGGTAATGTTCAATATTTTGGTCATATAAAACTCCTGGCTTGACCACAGCTTATGTATTGGCTTGACTCATTAAAACACAATTTTACGGATTACTTCGCGATTTATTTACATTTTATTTTAAACCTGACGTTTCGAACACTTTACAGCGATCGTGGTCACAGGGAGACTTCGAAGTTCGAGTGTTCGAAACGTCAGGTTTAAAATAAAATGTAAATAAATCGCGAAGTAATCCGTAAAATTGTGTTTTAATGAGTTCAACAATTCGCGTAAACGTAAGAAACAAATATATTGGCTTGACTCACAAAATCTATGTCCTTTTGTGCTAGTAAAAGATGATGTCAACCTCACGACTGCACATTAAATGTAGTGGTCATGATGTCACAGTCAGTTCTATTCATAGGTCGACGTCATTTATTTCATAGGTCGACGTCATTTATTTCATTTTTAGGACGTGTTGTAACAGTTTAATAAATTAGTTAAGTACTAGTAACTAATTACGTTACGTTATTTAAAATATTACGAACGCAAACTTCACAAAACAGTTTATTCGCCAAAAAGAACTTAAGTGCCAGTAACAAGACAGTTTGATTGTTTGGTTTTTAATGAAGAGTGGTGAAGAAACAGAAATTGCAGTTATTAACTCAAGATTAAAGTATCGCCCCTAATGAGACTGCAATCGCATTAATTATTTTTCAGAAAGAATTATCAGCAAACAAAGTAAATGCTTATGTCCGTATTTCTAGACAAATTAAAATATTTTGCATTTAAAATACCGAATACGTCGAAACAATCCGTCAAATAAGCTACAAGCACTAGTCCAGAAGTGAGGCAACAGGGCCCTTAGAAAAGATAAAAGTAAATAAATAAGAGTAAGGAACTGAAGATGCAAAAAAGAAAAAGATAAAAAAGACCGATTCTACAGCGAACTTTGGTATCGCCAAGGAAACGTCGAAATAATGTAGCTATACAAAAGTCACATGATGTTTCGACGGCGTAGGTATTTGTCATACATTTTGTTAGCAATAGCGAACATTGCTGAAGAATAGATCGCATCTTGTCTAGGGGCAATGTTGTCAATATTAGTACACAGAACTAATTTATTATAAGCTTTACACATATATTATGTTATTACGATCAATTAAACTAAATACACCAGTAAACTAACCTAAAACTTAATAATAAAAAACAAATGACTTATTCAAAAACAAAACCGTGTCCTTGAGGCAAGGAGGCGAGAATGCTGGCTGGGTTTCCGCGTTGGATAGCAATGCTTATCCTCTGAGCGAGAAACGAGCCAGCTCTTTTATCTTCTAATAAAATATTTAATTTGGGTACCCTAATTCCACTATTAAATGTATTGTTTTATATAGCTTTAATACAGCTACCGTTCGTCTAGGCCCTGCTATTCGAGCGCAAACATATCTAGTTACGACTAGTCGAGCTTATAATTTACCTAATGCTGCAACCCGACACCATACTAATGTACGCAGAAACAAATACGGTTGCAAAACTACACAATTAATGTTGTTTTGGGTCTATTAGTGGGTGTATCAAATGTAACATGTCCATGTGACATGGGCATTCTAAACTTGAAGAGAATATGAGAGCTACCACAGAATTTTGATAGAAAAACAGTTGACTAACGCGGCGTGGGTACAAAATGAATGGTTTACTAGAAACTCACAAATGAGTCAATCATGCAAAAGCAACGTCTCCTAGAAAAGATTCAAAATGAAACCTCACACTTTTAAACAACTTTTAAACGTGTTTGTTATAAAAAATATATTTAAAAGACTTTTAAATTTTACTGTGTTCCCTTTATATTTTTAACGCAGGAAAATACATTCAAGAGCGTTAACTGGGCTCGGAACCCCGCTTCTCCTAAGAGGTTTGGTGGTAGGAGTAAGGATAATTTAACATCTACCCGCAAAGATATTGCAGCCAGGTGCTAATAAAGTATTAATAAATCAAAACATTAAATACAAAATGACTTACCCTTCCAAAGACTCAACCCCACACTGTACTACGACAATCGTGTTTGCACTTTGTAGTGCCTTCTACAGGTAACTTAAGATTGTGACTTTATACCTAGATACATTTTCACAACGTCGCCTCTTTATTGTATAACTGGAAATAATTTGTTTTAGTTTACCTGTACAGTCAGCTTCATAAATATGTTTCAGATTTTTATACCTACTAATAAACGCTGTTTCATATTATTATTTGTTAGAATTTCACCTCCACGCCCACATCTGTGTAGCAGCCTGGAGATCAGAGCAGAGACCCAGTACGCAGATGCGGGTTCAACATCAACCCTCCTTTTGGAATATGCCGCAGTCAGTCAGGTAAAACGAACACTCTCTAGTTAAAACTTATTACTACCTTTGCCTTAGAGGGGTTAAGGAATATCTGCTATATCACCACCTTCCTAAAACGTTGTGGCAATATTAAGTCTTCTTTGTTTATAATACCTTAATTTGTTTTGTTTATAATAATAACTTAGTCTCCCCGCTGTGACCACAACCGCTGTAAAGTGCACGAAACGTCAGGTTTTAAATAAAATGAGAATAAATCGCGGAGTAATCCGTAAAATTGTGTTTTCATGAATACTTATTAAGCCTTTCCATCAATGCATTGTAGGGCAGTGTGCTCAAACTGATCACTTTTTATGCAGCTAACTGTACACGAAATATCAAATTCGGGGCAGTCCCACTGCTGACTGGCAGTTTACAGCGTATTGTTCACAGTTTCTCAATTTTGATGAGTTGCTACATTCCCAGCGAAGAATAGCTCTTTCACAGCGCTTATTTTGCGAATCGATTATGTATGTCAGAAATTGCAATAAAGTGGGTTATATAATATAACAAAATTACCCTCCACGTGTTGCAGTGTCAGGGCCGTTGTTACTAGAAACCATTAAAATTATCTATTGAACAATAAGCAATTTAAAACAACCGTATGTATCCTTGTTATATTAGATGCCTCATTTGTCTCTCTTTCTTCCAATTTAAATTCCTAATAATATTATTATGATGCGTACGAGCTAATACGCGTATTAGTTGCTATTACTTACTTATTAATATGTATTAATTCAAACACCGCATCCCACTTACAGCTTTGAGCCAAAGCGTGAAATGGGCCATACTCTTAGATGTATATTCAAACAAAATAAAACTTAAGCTAAAAACTGCCTTATTTACTTAAAAACGAATACATTTGGATAAAAGCTGGCCAGACCCAGTGTGGAATATGTCCACATCCGGTTCCTGAGAAGTCAGAGCATTTAATAAATGAATGACATAAGCCGTAGGTGCGCTGGTCCTGGTCCATTGGCTCGGACACCGGTATTCAAGGTATACAGGCGCTTACTCTGAAGTCCCGGGTACGAGCCCCGGTCGGGTCAGTTATGAATATGAACTACATTTTTCTTTAATTGATGGGGTATAGGTGGTGGTTTCCGTAACACAAGTTCAACCAATTTAACTGGCGTATGAGACTGATTGATAACAACAACTAACTTGCACGCATTATTCAAGAATGACAGCCAATCACGTTTGACATTCCGGAGATTTGACAAGTCATACACACACCAGAAGCACACACGTGCGTAGTTTAGTCACAGATTATATAAGTTTAGTGGGGGATGTGATGTCACTCGGTGGTGTTAGAGGTCGTATGAATGTCCAATAATTATTTCTTTTTAATTCGAAATGGGTTTGCTCTTGACTCTAGACCAGGCATGTCAAACATGCGGCCCGCGGGCCGCATGCGGCCCTCTACGTATTTGTCTGCGGCCCAATCCAATATTAACAACAGCCTCCAGTTGCAGCCGGCAAACACGAACTACTGTTGTAACTTTTTGGATCATTATTAAAAACAATCTTTATTTTTTTGTACTACAATCCTAATTAGTTTTATTTCTTTGTGTCTGGGTTTCGCGGCCCAGTGACTCCACGACCGGTATGCATTTGGCCCACCAGTGACTTTGAGTTTGACATGCCTGCTCTAGACTAAGCCAGACTTGGCGCAGACAGAGTCGATGATGGAGCGAGCTCACCCAAAAGAAGCCTGTTCACTCTGAGTTTGAAGGTCTTTGGGTTGTAATCCGTTGGAAACACTGAAGCTGTTTGTATTTTAGTAAAATTAATTGTTATTATTTCTGAGTAACTTAAATAGCGAAATAGTGTGAGCGTAAAATCTACGAATGGCTTCGGAATTGACTTTACATATGTACCGAATTAATGTTAGTTTACCTACGTGTACTTTAGCATTACTATGCTAATAAATAATTTTATTGCCATTTGTCTTATTCTCAGTATAATCGGTCCCATGAAGAACGGAACATGTGCGACACACATTGTGTATGTAACTCGAGATTAAGCTGTACCGTAATACTTCATACATAACACACGTTTAAATAGGTCTACTATGACGTCTGGTTAGTGTCTGTCTAAATGTAAACAATATACGTGCCAGAAGTACCTACTTGCCTACCCACTTCTCTCTATCTATTCTTGTTTATCTAACATCAGGATAATATAACCATCACCAATTGCTAGCCTTGCTCCTAGTCTATTTGTCATAAAATTCGGTGTGTATAGGTATATATCTTACAGTCAAAAACCTTATTGACCGGTAAAATTAGTCAATAAGGTTATTGACTAAAGGTGTCGGTCAAACCCGTTATTGACTGATTTTATCTGACAAAATCAGTCAATAAGGATTTTGACAAACACCCTCAGTCAATAACCTTATTGACTAATTTAAAGAGCAGACATTCAGTCAATATAGGTTTTGACCAACGTACCCAGTCAAAACTGATATGGACTGATTAGAAAGTCAAACGTTGAGTCAAAACTCTTAAAAAGTTGGAGTGGTTTCAGTTTTGGTTGATTGCAGTGTTTGAGTTTGAGGGAAGTATGACTGTACTTTGAGGAGTTTGGGTACGGGCAGCTGCGATGTCAGACATTCACCAATAGGTTGTCGACTTATGAGAGCCATGTTAGCTCGCCTTTTGAAGGACCCCATGTTAAAGCCCGAAGAAAACACCATAGGGGCAGTTTGGTACTGGTTCTGATTTCAATTCCTGTACTGGAACCGGTACTAAAACTAGTACCTAATAAAACCAAAATCGGAATCGGAATTTTAGCAATATCAAAGAAATTACTAAACTATACCCGTACAGTATATAAGGGTGCACATCCAATAAAATTGTTATTGGATGTGCACCCTTATATATAACAAAATACCTCAGAACTTAAAAGACTTGCCCTTAAATTTATAAGTGGCTACAATTACGATGCTTTTATAAGGTGGATGAATTTTTAAATTTGACATAGGTAACTCTAGTATAAATTTCAATTGACATTTTTATCAAAACTTTATTAATTTAATTGTAATGTAATCGTAATGTAATTTTAATCTAATTAGTAAACTTGTGACTTAAATCGGAATATTATGACTAAGGCTTTGTGATGATAATATTAATAATTCGTAGTTAACATTTTGATAAGATTGTAAAATATTTGCATGCTATTTATGATAGCTGGAAAAGCTGAACCGTAATAATTATAACACCTTTTAAAATGTACCCTTTTCCAAAGGCAAACAAATATTCATTTCATTTCATTTTCCTCAAACTCAAACACTGCAATCAACCAAAACTGAAACCACTCCAACTTTTTAAGAGTTTTGACTCAACGTTTGACTTTCTAATCAGTCCATATCAGTTTTGACTGGGTACGTTGGTCAAAACCTATATTGACTGAATGTCTGCTTTTTAAATTAGTCAATAAGGTTATTGACTGAGAGTGTTTGTCAAAATCCTTATTGACTGATTTTGTCAGATAAAATTAGTCAATAAGGATTTTGACCGACGCCCTCAGTCAATAACCTTATTGACTAATTTTACCGGTCAAAAAGGTTATTGACTGGTTAAGGGTTTTGACTGTAACATATACACTAATATAAAAAAGGAAAGATTTGATTGTTTGTTTGTTTGTATTGAATAGGCTTTAAAACTCCTGGACCGATACAAATGAAGTTTGGTACAGGGATAGTTTGAGACCCTGGGAAGGACATAGGTTTTTTGTCGCGATATAAAATTATGAAGAGGGTGAATTCCGGGGATGAAAGTCTGTGTGGAAAATCCGACTTAGCGCGAACGAAGTCGCTCGTGAGTTCGATCCCCGCCTGTACCACGTATAAAAAACTTAAGTACAGTATTTTTAAAAGATATAGCCGCCTAACGGTGAAGGAAAACATCGTGAGGAAACCTGCACACTAATTGGATAGTGTGTGAAATGGAGAAGGCAAATAATGGCAAACCACCCATTAAAATTGCCAAGAAAGTCGTTGTGTGTGTTTCATTCCACAATGATCACGTCCCTCAGTCATTGAGGTATACGACTGTAAAGAGAGAAGTCGCAGGGAACTGCTAGTATTTAATAAACATTGATATGAAATAGGCATGTAGCGCAATCGCTTTTTAGGGTTCCGTAGTCCGACAAGGTACCCTTATAAGATCGTTCAGTCCGTCCGTCCGTCCGTCCTAGTCTGTCACAGCAGAATATCTTTTAAGTTCATGGTCTGAGTTGCATGTAACTTGGTTCGAGGATACTTCACATGTAGACATCATTTTTTTCCCTTTATACAATAAGGTAGGGCTTCCTTTCCGGGTATACAACACTTTTTTATCAGCTTTACCATTTGCGAGATAAAGCCCGCCAAAGTCGTTTACACGGTGTCCCCCCCTCTGTATTTATACCATGTTCTTACGCAAATAAAAGAATTATGAATTATGTAATTTTTAAAGTCTTGGACCTATAAACTTCAAATCACTCACGTAAAGAAACAGGCGCGGAAACTCTTATTTAATATTGTTTCGGGTATCCTGTGATTAATACTTTTGAAATTATAAATAAAATAAAAATATATACTTTTTTCCAAAAGAACAGTATAAACTATTAACTAGGTATTTAGGGAATTTAGACCTAATTTCTTTCCCCCTGTAAACAGGCAAAACAGCGCGGTGCCAAAAATGACTACGGAACTTTATGCGTGGTCCGACACGCACTTGGCCGGTTTTTGAAAAAGCGAGTTTTGGTAACTTGTATGGAATTTGGTCAGCGTCCCTAGCGGCACGTTAGCAAAACCATTTTTTTTTAAACTTGCACTAACCAATAGAAGATTTTACGGAAGTCCGTTCCAATAGTAGGCCAGGAGCCAGCGCACCATGTCGCGTAGTCCAAACAATAAGATCTTGTAAACGACTTTCTCAAATTACTCCAATCCCCGTGAGAACACGTTAATCAATACGTAAAACGATACTAAGCGACACTTAACCCTCTACCAGTCTCAACCCTAACAAAAGAACTTGACGAACTCGTTCCATACGACTCAGGTGAGCTATGACTGATTATGTTTCATTTTAATGTGTTTCTTGTGGCAGTTGCCATAATTAATTGCTTTTCGTAACAAATGAGTAGAGCTATTGACGTCTTCAGTATTAACATGTATCTGTTGTTGTGTTACGAAACCCGCGTGTTACAAAAACTATAGTTTTGACTTTGATACATTGACAATCCCATCAAGGACTACAGAATTCCATGACCATTTGTTACATTCGTTTTCAATTAAACGTTAACCTGATAATGGGAGTTTAAAGAAAATAAGATTGTCCAACTTGAACCTCAAAACCTAGAATAAATTTCAGCAAGCAAGGGGATCCAGATCCGAAAAACTATGTATTTTTTGATTTTAACATATCAATCACCTGACACGAGTCTCTCAGAAAGCGCGGCAAAATTGAAAGTGGACCTGTCACCTACGCCTCAGCTTTGACAGATCCCTATCTCACCTGTAACAGATCCTGGTGCGCCCACACGGTCACTGCAGCACTGACTACACGAACCACTCTTAGGCCTTCGCCACACTTGACGGAAAGTCCGTGGCGGATCTTCCGCGACGGAACGCCAATACATGTTATTGCATATAAATTACAAACAGCGGGCACACTACGCGGAAGATCGGTCGTTCGATTCGTTCGAAAGAATTTTCGTGACGGAAATTCAGCGGCGGATTTTCTGTCAAGTGTGGCAAAGGCCTTAATGTCAATAGTAACCTGTACTGCGGATAATCGAGAGATTCTTCCCACCCAATATTGGTACCTACTAGGCAAGGTCCTAGCTAGTTTAAAGATCCGAGAGGTGTTTTTTGAAATACCACATTTATTGCTGGCTGCTTCTGTACACCCGTGAACGCTAGTGTGAAACCCCAGCTCAGTTCCTAACACAAAAGCGCTCGAAAGCCGCGGCGTAACGTTACGTCTCGTATGACCGTCAATCGATTATGTTCCACATGTTTCTCATTATGCCGTCTGCGCGAAACAAAGAGCGGCTCGGGTTCCTGCAGGGTTGAAACGAGAATCACGTCTAGTGTGAGAATTCAGACTTTTTGGTCGTCGGTGTACCGTGTGTCAACGAACGAGTATTTTACACTTTACTATGTTGCATGCTCGCGTTCATTTGAATATGTTCGAAAAAACTTTTAACTAACTATGCTCCTTGTTCTTCTGGCGTCTACGGAAGACCAGCGCCACAGGAACCCAGATTCTGCGACATACAGCCAGTACTTAAATTGTAATTCCTTAATTTGCCTACGTGTTATTTTAAGTAAAATATTTGTAAAAAAGTTTTGTGAATAAATATTTTATATTTCTTAAAAAATATTCCTAAACAGTTCAAGATTTAATCTTTGTGATTTCAAAGCTCCACCTACCCATAACCTCCTTAACGTTACTTGGCGTTTTTCTTTTTCGCACTTATTATAATTCAAAAGAGAGATGAAACGAGTAGCACTAATGGAATGGGAATGTGACATATTCTAGGCAGCAAATCAGGTTACCCATGTAAACTACGAAAACAGCTTTTATTACGTAGGAAATAGAGGCGCTCTCAAGTTTAGAGTGCCCCACTCTAAACTTGAGAGCGCCTCTATTTTCTTATACTGACGTGCTGCCGACTGTACTTTACCTACTGTAGGTTAGGTGAATGCAAACCTCAAACTCGAGTTAAAGCAAGGATCCGTCGTCACACGTCTAAAATTCACAGGTTCTCATATATCGTGACGTGAAGCATGTTCTAACAGGTCGTCAGCAAGTTACGTGTACCTATACGTAGACCCATAAGCTCAGCCAGTGCAAGTTCTGGAGCCTTTGTAAGCTGACACGTGTGCCGAGTTGTGAGCGTTTATGAACTGTTGCGATTTTCTTACGGCAACCGACGGTTGCGGTACCTACACAGCTACACACTTTAGAATGTATCATCGACGTGAAGAAAAATATGGACTCCGTGTCGCCTACATTAAAACTAAAGCACCAAAGTAAGCCAGTCATCGTCGTAATTACACGATCTTCTTACGCACACACTCACACCAAAGTAAGCCGATCTCCGCCGATCTCACTCACACAGGCTTGAACCCTGCTTCACTCTTTCGTATCGCGGTACGGAGTCCATATTTTTTTCAAGTCGATGGAATGTATATATTTTGTTTCACTTAAGGTAAAGCGTAGGTACATCTTTTGAGCTATGAGTGTTGTGTGTATTTTCCTACTGAATTTTGGCTACGGCCAATGCCAACCAACACTAAATATCTCCCGATATTTAGTGCATAAGTATGCAAGTAATAACAGTGCACTCTCCGTTCCTACACTATCATAGTTCAGCAATACGGCTATTCGACATGACCGAAAAAAGATCAATCAGGCTCAGGCAGGACCAACAGTTTAACATGCTTTCACACCTGACACCACTAACTTCCTGACAGAAACCAATATCGTCCCGACCCGGGACCTCGTAAGAAACCAGCATGTCGCAAGTTCTAGCAACCAATGGGTTGCTAGAACTTGAGTTGGTTGACTTAGTTGAGGCAGTCACACTTTTGAGCTAACTAGCTATATCGGTTTCTTGGAGGTGTAAGAAAATATCGACTGCGTTGAACCAAATGAGCGGCACTAACACGCAGTCATAAAGTTAAAGTTAGCACAAGTTAGTCAACGCATTGGTGGAAGAGAGACGCTATACTCGTATTTAGGAGTATAATGCAAATAAATTATTTCATTTAAGAGTAAAGAAATATAAGGCGAATAATGAATTAATGACACCATCAATCGTTGAATTCGTAGACACTTTGGGAATAATAAACTGTAAAGTTACATGTTGCTGCTTTTTTTTTCGAGTTTAGCTTAATTAAAAATATTGCAAATAATAAAAAAAAAACATTGTGTGTTTGAAATGTGCTGTTATTTTCAAGAAACAGTAGGGTTTGGAATTATACGTGTGTGGACATTGTCTTATTTTAGTTCTGAAACTAAAGGGTAACTATAATACCTCCCGGTTTGGCAAAGTAAAATCGATCACTCCGGGCCGGATCCACGGGCGCCCGTGGTGTTATGTTGGCCGCTAAAAATACCGAGTCCGCCCCTGGTGTCGGGTTTCCGACATATTTGCCGATGTCGTGAAATATTGCAGTAAGTTGTTGAGGTTTGAGGTGTTTATTGTACTGCGCTGATCGGTTGGTGCTATTAAGTGCTATTAATTCCACCCAAAATGTCTACAAAGACAGATAATATGGACTATTACCAACTTGCATCCTATTATTTCATTAAATAATCATAACTCGCTATTTTCTTAAATATGCATACTCACCTTTAAGCATATTACGAGTACCTATTATGTAAGATGTCCCATGTATTATGTTTTATGTACAATGCCCCCATCAATATTGAAAAGCATTTAAAAGCGCACCTCACGCAGCTTGAGCCAAATTAGATATAGGCCATTGCACTTAGATTTAAATGAAATTAACCTTGTCTAGTCTCCATAAAAAAAGAACACAACAAAACTTAAGATTTGGTAAAACTGAATGTGAAAGAAAAAATAAAATGTAAATGGAATCAGACTTCGTCAAAACCAAAGTAAAAAATTACCAAATAGTTTTAGCTTCATTTGATTATGTAGATATAATTAGGTAGATATAGTTAAGTATTAATCTAGTTTAATTAGGTACCAAATCTCTACCATAAAATACCCGTATCGTATGACAAATCAAATGTGTCGATGAATCATCAAAATGGCCGGCTTGCGTGCGGTGCGCGAGCGCATATACCCGTGCGAATCTCCAGTTTCCCGTTTTACAGGTAAACGCTTGATATCGATACTTCATATTATTTACCCTGCGAATTCCTGCGCTCATTATGATGTTAGCAATATAGATAAAATGGTAGGATTGGTATATGAACCTAATGCCGCATGCCGGCTACAATCGTATAGTTTCATAGATGGGATTTGTTTAAATAATTTTATTTACTTTTCAAATTTATCTTCGATTTCCAAAAAAATGGTGGGTTTTTCTTACTAAAGACAAATCCCCACTTGTTACAGTCTTCTACCAAAAGGAGACAAAATTGTGTCAAAGTGACTGCCCGATAGCAATAAGAACTCCGTGGATAATTTTTTAAAAACATTGTGACAACTAAAATTTTAAGTTAATCTATAATATTTGCCTTCTTTGAAAGTACTGCATGATGCTTTTAAGCTAAAAATTTTTTTTGAAAGCGCAGAGGATGTTTGTCTAAAATTAAAACAAAAAAAATTGAAGTTGATTATTAAGAATATTTACTTAAAGTTATTCCTCAAGCGTACCCTATTCGGCAGCTACCGAAAGCAACATTAAAATGGCGACCAAACATACTTGACATCTGAAAATAAAAACCGACGGGGTCGGGTTACCAGATTTTGGAGATACGCGGTGTCGGGTGACGGTGGGTAGGGATGCCTGTAACATCGATTGTGAAATATTGATGCCTAGCGTATTGTTTAGTAAAAGACTATCATCGTCATCATCCTAGCGTTTTCCCGGTTGTGCACTCGCACGCGAGGGGCAGTAACCATGATCCAGAATTGGAAGTAATTACAGTTGAGCGACTGCCATCTGACCTCCGTAACCCTGTTAAGGGGAACCTGACCAGTTTTGGATCATGGTTACACATTCAGTTGCCTAAATATGCAGGTTTCCTTACGATGTAATCCCTCACCGTAACATCATCGATTAGTGAAACAACAAAAATAATGTACATAACTTAGAAAAAGTCATTAGTACATGGCAGCACGTATTTTGACCGCGGCTCCTCCCGCATAAGAGGCAACCCACTAGCCACTGTAACACCGACGCTCCGTCTAGTAAAAGACTAACTAAGATTTAAACATCTTTAGATGATGCTTGTTAGTATTTCATTTAAGTATTAGAACTAGTACCTACTAAGTTCGGATTCTACGGCACTAGTCCCGTCCCGTAGGTACAGAATTCACGATGGCATTTGCATTACATACAATGCGACAAAAAATTAAGAACTAGGTACTCTTTAAGTTTTGGCTTTATTTAACTATTGTTTATTATTTAAGGGTGTGTAGACATACACTTTATTTATAGTCGTAAATGAAAACTAAGTACATACCTACGTAATGAATACCTACCACACCTACGCTCGTTTAATTTCGGGCACAGTATTGTATATGTACAGATACTTTGGAACATTAGATAGACACAAACTTTGGAACATTAGTGATAAATGTCGACGTTTTTCACAATTCATTTAAGTCATCATTAAGACAACATTTTGATGCGCTTCCCAACGGCCTTAATATTTTTGAGACTGATTTTACAAATGTTGACCTTCTTAAAGGTTAATCTTAATTCGGTCTCCGAAAATGTCATGTCGTCGTCATGATTAGTTACTAGGCATGGAAGATTTCATGAATAGCAGATGAAAAATCATATGAAATGAATTTCATTGTTCACACCTGCTATTTTTTTTCATATGGACTGCTACAAATCGCACTCTGCGAAATCATAGATCATGCTCATTTCATTTCATTCATTGATGACTGCTTGTAGCAGAGCGAGTCGCGAGCGACCGAGTAGGAATGATTTGCCCTAGGTGCGTGTTAAAAAAAGACAAACACACTTGTTATGCGATCATAGGTGACGATCGATACTGGGTGGGCATTTTAAGAACTTAAAACTTATGAACATAAAGTTTAGATTCGTTTGCCATGATTTTTCATGACAACCTAAATATGACATTTCATATTAGTAGCAAATTAGCAACTGTTCACAATAATTCATATTTCATTATAAGTAGCAAATAGCAAAAAGTGTTACATTATGACACTGCGAAAAAAAATCATTGCCAATGAAATTTCACATGTGATTTCATATGAAAAAAAATCATCATTTCATGAAATGAAAATGAATTAAAAGTAGCAATCATTTCCATGCCTATTAGTTACTCACATATCAGTCATGGGTCAAGTAGTAACTATTATATAATCTGTGGTCAAGTTAAAGAAAAACTTGTCATTATTTTGAACAAAATATGAAAACAGGCCATGTACTTTATTTCTCCTATAAACCAATCTATTAAGTACATTACCTACTTTGTTTCAATCGACTCTCTGGGAAACTTCCTTGTGTAGGTTTCTATTATAAATTAGTTTAAAGGTTTTAATAATTAATTATAAAAAGGTATGTAGGTATTTAAGTGACGTCCATGACAAGCATCTCCGTGCTTCGGAAGGCACGTTAAGCAGTTGGTCCCGGCTAATATCTGTGGTATTAGTCGTTAAGCCTAGTCAGAGGCCCTAGGGCGGCTTGATAACTTCTGACAGTAAGGTTTGTCACTTGCCTTACATACACCCTTTCACCAATCCGCACTGAGCCCGCGTGGTGAAGTATGGCTCGTCCCTCCTCATAGTTGAGGTGAGGCCTTTTCCCAGCAGTGGGATCTAATAGGCTGACTTATTATATGTAGGTATCATCAATTCTTAAAAATTCTTGAAGACTCTCTTTTAACTTTTTAAAGCAGATAGGAGATAAAATATTAAATATTAAAATATTAAATTGTTTCAACATACACACCAATTAACTAGCCCCAAACAAGCGTGAGCTTGTGCTATGGTGACTAGGATAACGAAAGACATACTTATATACATTTATAAACATCCATGACTTAGGTACAAATGCTCGTGCTCATCACACAAACATTTGCCCCTTGCGGGATTCGAACCCGCAAACGCCTGGTTTAGAAGTCCGGGGCGCGCACCACTACACCAAGACGGTCGTCAATCAATATAAACACTGTAGCTGGAGTTCATTCAGGGTCAGGGTCTCTGGCTAAACCAATCTAGGTTTCTATTATTTATTCTGTGGTTTTACACCAAAATATTGTACGCAGCCCGTATTCACAGGCCGGTCCATGCTCCACAGCCTTTGCCGTAGAGTACTACGCTAGCAGACTGCTGCAGAACTATGCTGATAATAACACACGCTTACGAAACTAGCTATGGTCATTATTCCTAAGCTCTATAATTCAACTAGATCCTACTTAGATCCACTTAGGACTAAAGTCAAAGTCCCTAGACCAAATTATGAAGTTAAGTTTAGCCTGTAGCACTAAAATATTGTACAGACACGAGAATCAATATGTATACAACTGCATTCGATTTGAGACCTTATTACAATAGCATAAAAACCTATTTGTACACATTTTATTGCTGGTGACTGTACGCAGCCCGTATTCACAGGCCGGTCCACGCTTTAGCCGCTCGCAGCCGGAGTCGGCAGACAGGTCGCGTTACACGAAAATTAACGTCAGCGCGGCTCCGGTGACGGCGAGCTGAGACGAGCGGTAATTATCAGATCGGGTTTAGTTTACAAATAAGTGGGATCCACCCGAATCCCGACGAATAATATCTGGATTACTCATTGTTAAAACTTAAAAGTCAAGTGCGTGTGCGTGCAGACCAAAGTATGTACACTCGCGACCAGTCAACTCAAAATGTGTTTTCGTAATCAAATCATCATCCTCCTAGCGTTATCCCGGTTGTGCACTCGCACGCGAGGGCCAGGGTCCGCTGACCATGATCCAGGATGTGGCAGATTAGGTAATTACAGGGAGCGACTTCCATCTGACCTCCGTGACCCTGTTAACAGGGGAACCTGACCAGTTTGGATCATGGTTACATATGCAGTCGCCTGAATGTGCAGTGCAGGTTTCCTCACGATGTTTTCCCTCACCGTAAGAGCTTCGGTTAGTGAAACAACTAATGTACATAACTCAGAAAAAGTTTGCGTAATCAAATGATGGCCTTAAATGAAAATTCAATCGTTTATTTCCTCGAATAGTACATCAAATCATACGTACTTATGTCCAACGATAATATACCGAAATTAAACAAATTACAGTCGAATTAAGAAACTGGACACATTACACCAAATTACATTTATTATAGGGAGTTAAGAAGAAGTTACCAAAAGACGATAAAAACCAAAAGTTTTTGTGAGCAACTTACGTAATACCTACTTACCTAACAATATAGGCAAATTTTGCAGTCTTTATCATGACGTGATTTGATACTGTAGTTTGACTTTAGGTACACACGGCCGTAGGTACGTCAGACTACCCCACTTTGATCTTGAGGCCGCCTCTATTACCTACGTAATAAAAGCTGTTTTCGTAGTTCAAATGGGTAACCTGACGTGCTGCCAACTGTACCTACGTGGCCGTGTGATTTTGTAAAAAAAGAAGTGCCGATCTACATACGACAAATGCCATCCGCTAGCAAATAACCTATGACTAAGGCATTCGAGCTCAATATTGACTAGTTCCTAGACTTCCTAGACTTAAATCGTTACGCAACTAGAATCGGGTAAGCAAACAAAAATGAGCGTCTACCAACAGTGACAGTGACACGGCGTCGGATGGCGGATAACTGAGACCGGCATTAATTATGAGCTCTTGGGTTCCGTCAGGTCCGTGCTGAGCCAGTGGAACCCTTTGTATGCTTAGTAACTGTTTCTCGTGACTTGTGATGATAACAAGGTTGTAAGAAGTAGCTTTAGACCCGAGTTTACCATTTTTAAACAGCAGGTAAACATATATTGACGGTTTATTAACAAATTCATGCATACCGCATATAAAAGTGAAGAAAACGTAACGCGTAAAAGTAAACATAATAATATTAAATAGTTAATACGAGTAATTAAAAAATTATAAAAATATTTTTGTTTAAATAAAAGCCTTTAATAATTTCTTTGAAATTGTAAAAACGCATGATTCGTTTTTTTTATAAAAAAAGCGCGCGTGTAAAATTTCATCAGTTTCATTATGATTATAAAACGAATTTCTCCAACATAAAAACGGAGGCCCGGGCAGAACGCGTCTCGGTTTACGCTAAAATTAACGATACGGGCTCCGGTGTCTACAACTTAAAATAATTAAAACGCTATCGAAGCCTCCGCTGTGATGCCGATCTTCTCAAATTATAACACTAATTAAAATAATTTTAATTACAGCGAAAAAATATACAGTGTTTGGCGAACGGTCTATTTATTCACGTTTGGTATTTTTGAGGCTTCCAATACTTGACGATGAAAAATATTTGCTTTCTTCTGCGTCATGTTACCAATCCAATCATAAAATACCTAAAATAATTTTGTGAAAATTTGTTGCATGGATTCTTTCTATACCCAAAGGCATACGTACGAATAAGAACGTATTTAAAAGCGAATTCACAACAATTTCTTGACTTGTTTCGGAAATAAAAAAAAACGTGTTGTCATGCAAAAATATGCGGTAACCTCACGACATTTAGTATGAAAACGCGATATTTTCAAGCTTAAATAGAAGCCAGTTATGGCTAAGCGCTTTATAAGTGATATTTAACAAGTAACATTTTGTACATTGTAAGAATTTTGAATTTAGTTAAGATGCAGCATGTTAGGATGTGATTATAAATATTCTAAACATACAACGTAGCGTTGCGCGTATTTATTTTGTGGTTGTTGCGGGGAAACAGTGAAAACAGTGTAGGGTGACCAATATTCGTTTTAAATCAATTAAATATGTAATTACTACTAGAATTTACAATCTTGTTTTAAGTCTTATTGACAATCGCAAGTATTCTTATGGATTTTTAACGACGTCTGCTGCTGCATCACCTGTTTCACAATAGAAAGTATGTATGTTTTGATGACAATTAAAAAAAACCCTAAGATTGATGATAGTATATATGTTTCCAGCCACGTATAGGGATCGTGATCCCTATACGTGGCTGTAAACATATACGACTTAACTGCAAAAAATTGGTCAAGTGCGAGTCGAATTCACTCAAGCGTAGGGTTCTGTTACATTTAACCTTTTCAAGCGTCTACCTGTTGCCGTTATTAGGATTCAGCAAAAAACGGCAACACTGAAATATTAATTTTATTCTGCTTTTAGTATTTGTTCTTATAGCGGCAACAGAAATAGGTACATTTTGTAAGAAAATTTCAAATATCTAGCTAATACGGTTCATGAGATAGAGTACAGCCTGGTGGCAGTCAGAGAGACAGTGGGTGGAGTCTTAGTGATAGGGTTTTGTTTTACGGAACCTTTGAATACGGAAACCTAAAAGTTATATTTTAAAAAGATTAAGCATAGGTGTCATAACATTAATAATATTTAAAGCATATTTAAGAGACGAAATGCCTGTGCCGGTTTTTATTCTGTGCTGCCGGTCACTCGCAGTCAAAACAGGAGTTGTAACCTGACACGCAGCTAAAAGCGATCGTCCGAATTTGTAGACGCATCATTCAACTATTATATTACACGGGTGTTTGCGAAGGGTTAAGTAAACTTTGTTCGTCCATGGTTTAAGCCGCATATTTAATGTGATGACGTAATTTTTATTTGACGATGTTTTAAAATTATTAAACATTAGGGTTTGTTAATTTTGGTAAGAATGTAATATATTTCGACTATGTGTTTTAATTCTTGCATCCGTCAACTTCGGCTGATTTAACGTGATGATTTTAATAAGTTTTTTTATTCACTTGCACTTTTTAGTATTTAATTTTATTTACTAAAGAATCTGACTGGAAAAATATTACCGTGGGGAACGTCCAAAAAGTTGATAGCGTTACGGAGTCAGATGAAAGAATGACAGATTTGGACCCACTTAAGAATTGTGAGTAAAAAACCGCCAAGTTCAATTCTGTTTGTCAAAAAACGCGACACGCGTCGCTCAAAAAGGGCCTGTCTGTCTCAAAGTTTAACGATAACCATTTTGTACACAACACAACAGTCCAGTAAACGCAGGACATAAAATTAATACCGTCTGTTTTAAGTTACTCCAACACAAACATTAAAACATTTCGAGGCGCGGCCTCGCGCCCGTGTCGTATAACTGACATCTGACACCTTCAACAGTTTTTGTGTCAGATCTTCCGTACACAGCCATGATTATGAAATTACATCGGCCGGGTTTGTACCGTTTCGAGATGATATTGGCTTTCGAACTGATATTTTGTACGGGATTTGGGCATGAACTGAGGCCAAAGACAAGCAAAGGTCCTACTAAGTATATTTAGCGTTAAGTACAGTTAGGTTAGTATATCTACTGTAAAAACAATATTCTCATTTTTTAATTTTATGTTAACCTACATTGGACCTACATTATACAACAATGATTTTGTAACAGACATACCCTAGAAAAGATATACTTACCTTAACAAATTTTTTGTCTGAGTATTAATGGACTATTGGTCATAAACAGTATTATTATACAAGCCTGAACTTATGCCACGCTTCAGGTCTGAATTCTGAGCTAGATTTATCTCGTGCGGATATCATGTGTCGCCCTTACGGCTATGTACATAAGGCTTAAGTTGCCGCCCGTGGACGCCGGTCATTCGACACTCGCACGCACGCCTCCCGCAGCTAAGGAGTGGTGTTTGTTTGCCACCCTCGGACAAAGAGCATGGAATTAGGCGGTAGAAGGGACAGAGATTCATAAGTTTGAAGCCTAGTAATTTTGGCATCCTTCAATGCCCAAACAATATGTACCTACTAAATAACGTTTTAATTTCCATACAAATTCAATCCCATATCGGCGGGACACGTGACAAGCTGAGGAACTTTTATATTTAGTCACCGGGGGGACCGGTATCCTTGTCATCCGGTACACATTAAAACAACCATGCTTTCATTGCTGAAACGATTGTAACTGCCTATTTATCACAATCAAGTAATATGAGCTGCGCATATTAGCCGTTCAAAGAGCTAATTCCGTATCAATCAAAATGGAATAAGGTGTTTCTTTTTGCTCGTGGCTTCACTATTATTTGGTGCATTGCACAGCAACTCATTGTAGATATCACGGTTTATTTTATGCAAAGTTAGATTATGTGTTTGCGTGAGCACTTTAAAAAAGAACTTTATTATATATTTAACAATTAGTTGAATGTCTAAAACAAAACAAATAAAAGCAATCTTTCTATTTTTGCTTAAAACAAAAACAAATTAAACGTGAGCTCACTCAGTTCTCACAGAGGGCCAACCGAAACTCCGTATTATAATGGCAATATAATAGAATATAATATAATAAATATAAGTTTAGAAATACAATTTTTGAACAAGTTTTTATAATCGTTTGATTTGGTTCCATTTCAGAGCAGTGCTGCTTGAAACTTAAGTATGCACTTATTCAAATGAATGCCCTAGTTAGTTTATGCACTGCTGCTGGCTGTAAACCTTTTAAATTTTCGTTAAAATGGAACGGATAGATGTTACTCGTATTTTAAATTGTTTACTGGGTAAGATAACTAAAATTCGCTCCAATACTGGTTCGAGTTGAGCCCCTTCTGTTGTAGTTAGTTTATGTCAAAGACGTACAATGCAGAGGCGTCACATGACCGGTGTCGCTTACAGGCCGGGTATCGGATCGCACTCCCATCGCACCCCGCACTCGCTGTACATGTTCGTTACATTATATTGTTGTCGTAATTATTGTAACAGCTTACCGTGCATGATATGGATATCACAATTGATTCCCGCTCTTTGTAGAATCTTGGCAATTTTTATTTTGATTTAACAGTCATTTAATCTGTCAGACAGCCGATAACCTTGAATTATTTTCGTAGGGATATAAAAGATGACCAACTCACCCACCATGTCACACGCTAGTTCTATGAAAATCTTATCGCTTTAATTTATTTAAAGCAAGTCATTAATGGGTAGATCGAAAAGCTCTTACCATTATCGTTAGAAAACAAATTATTTCACCAAGCTTTTACCTACTTGAGGTCGTAGACGTAGTAATTTGAAAACAATAGTGAAACTGGTGGCATTAAAAAATTGTAAATAAAAATATCTCAACATTTGGATATTAGCTTCCCGCCAATACTTTGGTCGGTACCCGGGACATCGAGGTCTGAAATCGGGACATCCTGATTAAATCGGGAGAGTTGGCATCCCTAGTGTCAATGGCAGTAAGATAGTTTCAGTTGCAGCGGAAACTACATTACGGCTCAAGTTCTCCTCACAATATCTTTTACTCCACATATTACGGAGAAAATTATCTATAAAAACATCTCCTTGACCGTGTGCGAGCTGACCTCTGTCGGTTGCCACATCAAACGTAAGCGCTGTAAATAACCGAGGCGGATGAGCCAACTCCAAATCGCTACTCTACAACTTTGGGCCTAGTGCGAGTTTTCATTTGTCACTCACAACCACAATCGACTGAGTGTCATAGAAAAAAAACAGGTTTCCCAAACGTGCCGCCAGGGGCGCTGACTAAATTTCCATACAAATAATTTTTGTCACACGGACAAAGGTGAAAGCATGAAAAAATTTGCACTAAGCCCTCTGGAGGTTTCAGTGCTACTATTTTTACTAAACTTAATTCGGATATACAAACGCTGGATTTCTTAAAAGCTTAGGCTCCCCGCTGTTAGGCTATGCCGCTATAAAATGATAGCAATGATATCATTTAATATATTGCTTAAACCTAAAATTACTCAACAATTTGCTTGCTTTAAAAACACCAATAACTCATTCATTTGAACTTCCCTTCATCCGCAGAATTTATACATCTGACAGAATTAAACTTTATCAAACTTATTCATAAGTTCCCGTGAAGATGTGGCCTTGGCCCAATAATCTGCGCGAGCGCATATTAGTCATGCATGATGCATAATGCATTTGAACGCTCGACTATTCGAAATCCCTTTAAACTTCATTCCAGTGCAGCGTTATTGCAAAAAAAATTGAGACGTCATAATTATACTTATATGAAATTTCTCTCATTGTTCTTTGGTACCTACTTTTGCTGTAAATCCTACTTCTAGAGATCGAACGGTCAACAGCCTGTGCATGCATGATAAACCCGACACCTCGCAAGCAATTTTTCAAACACCAGCAAGCGTGTAACCAGATAAACAATAATGAATCATCGGCGTGCCTTACCGTCCGCGTGGTAGGTACACACCCGACGGATTCCATATTGCAACGCTTGCGTGTTGCCCCGCGCTTGGTGCAATTTACCGATACACCACATCACGGGCCGATTGGGCATCATTGCGGCACATCAATGCATTACCGAATTTGCATTTAGAACGAAAATATTTTGTAATAAAAGGCGCACGCTCATCTTTTTTTTGTACCACATATCGTATCGAACTTGGAATAATGGCAGGTTTTGTTAGCCTACCCGCGTGTAATTTAAGGTAACCTATTTCGGTTTTGGTTTAATATTTCATACCCTACTTACATTTTCATAATCATAAATCTTATTTTCTCGTCGAATAGATACAGCTTGTAATTTTTTTCTGAAACGGAAACAGGTTTGCAAACAAAGCGCTGCAAATAAAACCGTCTACATTGTAGAATCGAAGATACCTATTTCGTGTCTTGTTGACTGACGAGTGAGTATCGAAAGCCTTTCTTTTGTAAGTAAAGATATTATAATGAATATCATGGACATAGTAATAAATATATTAATTAACTATATATACAACTTATTAATAAAAATTAAGATAAATTACTTAATACAACACAAAAACAAAAATTATAAAAAGGGTCCTTGTGGTAAGGTTCCTAGGATGCTGGCAGCATTACCGCGCTGGATAGCGATGCTTATACGCTGAGCAAGGTAGCTGCCAGCTCTTAGGTCACCACTGATGTCAACTAGCCTCTTGGAAATCTCTTTGAAAAAAGAGATAGCGTTGGGACCCCACGAACCCAGTGTTTCGACTCCAAACGGTACAAAGTTATTATTATTGTAGTTTGCACGCGCGTTCGTCAGTTTTACTTATTTTCGCGAACGGAACCTCGGAACGTTAGGACACGTCCGTTCTTTGTCAAGCATTCAGCAACTTCCTTCACAACACAAACGATTCGTGGTTATTTACGGCGCGTAATAGCAGCTTGAGTCAAAAGTGCAATACCAGTTTATTATGGTTAATGCTGTATTGTCCATCTTTATTTACACCAAAAATACCATACTTATTAATTAGGCAGAAAACAAGTAGATAGATTCAATTACATCTAGACAATGGCGACGACAGTTTCTTTCTACTTGAATAAAAAAAGACGAAACCGTCTTGGAACAGAAAAATACTGAAGATTCAGAGCCAAGACTCCTGGTTGCCATCAATATGCGTATAAAAAATAAAAATAAAACACACTTAAGAAACTAGGTCATCTATGTGAATAACGCTATAAATTAAATCGACCTCAAACTCCCGCGCATCGCGGCGGGTGTCCCGTGACGTCACCGCGTGTGGACACCGCCAATGGGGTTATTGACATGTCAAACTATTTCCGTGGCGCCAAAATAAAGCGCGCGACTTCAGATCACGGATCGCACGCAGCGTTACGCGATAGACAATTACTTTCGCCAATTCACAACCAGACTAACTGCGCCGATAATCACATGAAAACAATAAATTGAAGCGTCGGCTTGTGGCCTGGGACGGTCTCGTGTTACGTTTTGAGCAAAGGAACGTCTAAAATTACCCGCACGCACACTCTTGCGCCTTCTGTCCGTACGAACGCGCACAGCAGCGCCGCCTATATCTATTATCAAAACATCCAGCGAGTCTGGTTACAGCGATCCGAGCGCGCTTCAGATATCGCATTACACACTTTAATGGCTGGAAAAGGCCTCGAAAACGTGATATTACACGCGTTTTATTGTATATCGCGAAATGTAATTAATATCGTAACCGTATACTAGATAATTTATTCGGCGTAACCCCGGCTTAGCCTTTGTTAGCCCCTCGCTAGACGGCGCAAATTAAATATCGAATTTAAAAATACGACTCCACCGTCTCCTATTACGAGACGAGATGAAACAGGCCGGTTGCCAATAAGACAGAGCCGTAACACAATGATGGTTTTCCAACGGAAATTCCCGTCAATGTCGAGAAAATGTTTGAAATTGTATCTTACCTTGATTTCTTCTTCGTTCTCTTTTTTCACCTTTGGCGGCGGTGATGGGTCTGTAGGTGATTTTCTGTCCATTTTGTTAATATCAGTTCACACAAAAATAACAACACAATAGAAGAAAGTTCGTTTCTTTTCAAAAGTACGTAGCGTACTGCGGTTTGTAAGTTCGCGTAAACATTTTGTGGGCACGAGCGACAGACCGGGTTGCGTTTATCGCGCGCGGCGCTCAGTGCACGACTGGCCCCGCCATTGGCCCAGAGCTTTCGTAGCAAGCGCCTTGTGGACAGAGAAAGCTCGTTTTCCCGTGTTCGCTTGGGCGGAGCTTATCCACTAGGGCTAGGGCGGACGGGCGGTTGCAGCTTGGAAAGTTGCATAAGTGTTTTTTGTTGAATAATATGCCTAATTTTCTCGTGAAGATTATATTTTACGTTGTTAGCGTGAACGTGTAATAACTTATCAACGTAACGTAAATTGTATATACAATTAGGTACATATCTAACAACTGTGTTTGCGTTCTGAGATTTTTTTAAAGTTTTACTGCTAAACTTTAAGCCGAGTGAACATATTAATCATAAAAATAAGTACGTCGGTATGTATGTATGTATTCGTAACACAAATATTTGTCGTCTACTAATGGGAGTCATAAATTCGGTGCTAAAGATTGATAAAGAGTGCTAAAGACTGGGTGTATCGGGTTATTGTAAATTGTAATTTTGAAGATCGGAGTACCTGAAGTGGAACCTTAGCAGTACACTTAAACTAAGAGAGATATGAAAAAAGCGCCTTAGGTAAAATTGTTTAGCAATATCATCATCAGGGAGGTAAAATGGGGGATGAAAATTTGTAATGAAAATACGAATTTGGCGCGAGCGAAGTCGCGGGCAAATGCTGGTCGTTTAATAAAAAAATATTAAGTTAACTGATCGAATAAGAGCATTAACTATAAATACCAACATCTGCCATTTTAAACCTTAATTATTTATTCTGTGGTAACGTCCACTGTAGAAACTATTCCCGATGAAAGCACCAAAATTCACGCAAAACTAGTCCACAACGGAACAATAACAGAACATACCTTGGCATATGTCACTCAGTATAAAAACATAAAATGTATATCAACTATTATATTAATAATAGTTATATATTATTATACACATTAAAACACAATTTTACGGATTACTTCGCGATTTATTTACATTTTATTTAAAACCTGACGTTTCGAACACTTTACAGCGTTCGTGGTCACAGGGAGGTTTTAAAAAAATGTAAATAAATCGTGTATTCCGTAAAATTGTGTTTTAATGATTTCAACAATTCGCGTAAACGTAAACAAACAACAACACTAAACAAACACACAAACAAACTATTAAACACACTTACAGTAAGATATTGACTTAGCGCAAATAAAGTCGTATTATTTAAATATCTGGGTGCTTACGTTTTGTATTAACGTAGCTTTAGTGCAACTCTTAAACTGACAAATAGCATTAAATATAGTAATATTGGCGATAATTGCGAAATCAGACAAATTCGCGCTAGGAAAGGCTTAATCTAGACTAGAGCACAGGTACGAGTACTAGAGTGCACCCTTAACATTTTTTTAAAAGTTTATAAACAGCTTAATTTCCGTGAATATTTTAAGCATCTGCCCTGTTGCCCTTATTAATATCGATCAAAAAACAACGAAAAAAAACACGTTTGTTCTATGGGTGCCTCCTTAAATATTTTTATTACTTCAAATTAATTACTTATTTATTAAGTTTATATACAATTATATTGATTATTATTATTATGTTGTGTCTTTTCCTATCTCGAGGCCATAGGGTCCCGGACCTTTGGAAGGCGTACATGGGGCCGAAGCCAACACGCAGAGGCCCGTTTGACAACATTAATCTAAAAGCTTTGTGACACAAGCCGGCGACTATCCCAGTACGTACTATAAAAGTACACCCAAGGATAATCCCCGGCTCGTATAGGACTATTGCAGAATATGGATGGAAACAATTCTGGGTTATGGGTTTGGGTGCTAGGTGGACCGGGTAATTAGGACTATGGAGGGAGAGACTACGGGACACCTGCCTAGATCATAGTCTCATGTTGAATAAATTGGCAGGCGGTGACGCCAGGGGGGGCCCATTCAGTTGCTGGTGGCAACTGAATGGGCCCCCCCTGGCGTCGTGGGTCGTATAGACCGGACAGAGGGGCAACATTGGCGTTGCCAGGTAAGGGTGGAGTGGTGGAAAGTCCAGACTTTAAACGACGATCACGCGCTCTCAGAGGGTCCAGCATCACGTGCCCACTCGCCACTTACGCAACCACATTCACCCTTCGAGCATCACGCTTTCGCGACTCCACTCTGGCCGGCCGGTTAAGGCAAGCCAGAGGTGAGAGTCCTGCAGACCCCCTTGGGTTCCACTTCGGCAAGCCGAAGACGAGGGTCTAGACCGACTCTCAGGAACACTCGGATTAACGACTGGCCTCGTGGTTTCGCTACTCACCACAGCTCGCCACAAAGCTGCCCTGTGGCCTGCGGGGTTTATTATTATTATTATTTGTATCTTTCCTGTAAGGTGCTTGTGGCGCAGTGGCGGCAGCGCTTTGGTAGTGATACCAAAAGTTAAGCAACCCACGGCGCGGTCGTGATTGGATGGGTGACCATTCCGACCATTTAAGTGACGTCCATGACAAGCATCTCCGTGCTTCGGAAGGCACGTTAAGCAGTTGGTCCCGGCTAATATCTGTGGTATTAGTCGTTAAGCCTAGTCAGAGGCCCTAGGGCGGCTTGATAACTTCTGACAGTAAGGTTTGTCACTTGCCTTACATACACCCCTCCACCAATCCGCACTGAGCCCGCGTAGTGAAGTATGGCTCGTTCCTCCTCATAGTTGAGGTGAGGCCTTTTCCCAGCAGTGGGATCTAATAGGCTGACTTATTATCTTTCCTGCGGGAAATCACGGCACGAGGCCGGTCCTTTTGGAAGGCGAACGTGGGGATATGGATTCAACACGAAGAGGCCCCTTTGAGATATGATAATGAATTGGGATATGTACACCTAGTGGATACTATCTCTGCCAGCACTATTAAGAAGATAAAGCCAAAGACAGCACCCGTTAGGTGCAAGGACGATTGTGGAGAAGATGGGAACTATTACTGGTTCTATGAATAGGAAATTGCTGGACTGGTTGCCGGGATGTTGATGAGACCACGGGACGCCTGCCATATAATGTCTCATCTCGATAATCTCATGGCAGACAGAAACTCGCCGCTCACTAAATGGGTCGCCTATAATAGCTACCAAGTGGGTAGCTAGGCAGCAACATTGGTGTGAGCGGCTAAGGTTGTAGAGAGGTGAGTCTGCGGGGTGCAGGTGACCAGTGCTGAGCGCACCAGCCAGCAGGTCCCCAGCGTTATAACATTTTACACTGCCAACCTGGAGCATAGGTTCTGCTCTTGCTATCTCCACTCTTGGCCGGCCGGTTAAAGCAAGCACAAGAGGCGATGGCCAAATAAGTTAAGCCGGGCACTCGGGAGTCGGGGTACAAGGTGTCGCCACTCACCTACAGCACGCCACATGCTGCCCCTGCGCCTTTATTATAATTATTATTTATTATTAGGAGCCCGTTGTGTCCCACTGCAGGGCAAAGGCCTTCCTACCCTTTCTTCACTCTCCACGATTTTGGGCCACTGACACACATTGATATTCTGTGAAAATTTCAAGTGTCTACCGGTTGCCGTAATTAATATAGAGAAAGAACCGCCAAAAAAAACACGTTTGTTGTATGGGAGCCTATCTTAAATATTATTTTTATTCTGTTTTTAGTATTGTTGTTGTAACGGCAACAGAAATACATCATCTGTGAAATTGACAATTAATGTAAAAGCTAGTTAAGGTTCATAAGATACAGCCTAACAGACAGACGTTTTTACCCTTTAGGTACGGAATCCTAAAAAATCTAAAACTAGTCGTGTGGAGTATCAAATAATAGAGCTCTATGAGCTGGTTCTAATTAAAAATCATTTTTAAAACAATCAAGTTTAGGCTCCTCCAGAAGGGATTCGACTAAAATTTGGGGTAAATTTTTGAAAAATATATGGTTTTATGGATTTAGACATTTATTTCTCTAAAAGAATTACATTCACTTGTAAGAGAAATACAATATAAACTTTAAAGACTGAAAACGGATCAATGTTACATATTTTATAGTGTGAACAACCTAGGGTACAAAGTGCAAACAGTTAATTTTTTTTTCTTAGATTACCCACAAGAGCACAAACAAAAACGGCTCCCATGTCAGCTAGTCGGGTTCAATTACGTGTCGTTGGTCAATTGCCATCTAAGTATTAAAGTGAGTTGTATAAAATCATGTAAACTCCGAAAAGTGGTTCAAAAAGTAACATTTTAATTTAGTTTTAAATGAATGGAATGATTTCGTATTTTTTATATCCTCGGGCAATTTATTAAATAATTGAGCCCCTTCAAACTTTCAACATTGCCGATTTTAACAATCTGTTGTCTGTTACTAAGATATGATTCGAACATATTAAGAACGACATCTCTAAAACCTATCAGATGTAGTTTGTGCAAAAGCAGTTTATGACTTATCGTATCCAATGCTTTTTTGAGGTCAATAAAGACCCCTAGAGCAATTTGTTTCTGATCAATCTTTAGCTTTATATTAGTTATTAAATCTATGCACGCAGAAAGAGTATTCGACTTTGGGCGAAACCCATATTGTTTGTCAAAGAGAAAGTGTATGAAGTTGAGATACTTTTCTAATCGGTTATAGATAACCTTTTCAAATATTTTAGACATGATTGGTAATACAGATATCGGCCTGTTTAACAATTGTGTGTGTGATTGAAAAATTGGACTGACTTTCGCCCTTTTTAATGAATGAGGAAAATAACCTACTTCTAAACATTTGTTTAAACATTTAGTTAGATCGCCCAAAATATATTTCTTTATAATTTTAATAGTTTTACATGATACGCGATCTAGACCACTACTCGTGTTTGAATTTAAATGGTCTATAATTTTGCTAATCTCATCAGTTGTGGCCGGAGTAAATTTAGAGAGTTTGTTTTCGAAATTCTGAGAAAAGCATTCTTTACTTTTGCCAAAGTTATGATATGAGGTATTTTGGTTGACAGAGTAGATCCAATGTTAGCAAAGAAAGAATTTAGGTGTTCACATATCTCTGCAATGTCAGTAATTGGGCCCAAATTCGACATGATTTTAGCAGGAGCAGTGTTTGTTCTAACTTTGTTGCTATTTAGGTTATTTATAAGTTTCCACATTTTGAGTGGCCTATTTACACAGTTATTAAATAATTTTAAGTAGAAGTTTGATTTAGTTGTTTGTATGGATTGTTGAACTATGTTCTTTTGTACTTCGTATTCTTTCTTTACCGTTTCGTTGCCAGGTGTTCTAATGTGTTTATATCCAAGCTCATTTCTTTTGCCGATAGCTTTTATTATATCTTTGCTTATCCAATCCTTTTTTGTAGGGTTCACTATCTTAGTTTTGGTTATCTCACTCTTTTTGATTGCGTCTAATAGCAATGTTTCAAGCTTCTCATATTCACTATTACATTCATCGACTGACAGTATTTTTAGTTCTTCCAGTAGTTTGTCGTAGTTAATAGCTTGGTACTTAACTCTTTTGTTTTTCTGTGGCTTAAATCTATGAAGTTCAAGGTACATAATATGCATGTAGTCGGACATAGTTGATTTTACGATGGCGAAGTGAAAGGTGTTATTTTTTATATTAGAACAAGCATGATCAAGAATAGTTCTCGTTGTAGTTGTTTCTCGTTTGTCTTTACGTATTTTATTCAGAATAGCGAACCCGTTCTCTTTTAGCATTCTTTAATAAGTAGTGATAGGTTGGCTTTTTTCTAATATATGCCAAATAAATAACTCGTTTCCGGACAAAGAACTATATTTCTGGATTTGTCCGGAAAATTCCGAACGTATGGCAACCCTACTCCTATTCGACCCGGATACCGGTACGAACCTTTCTTGAGCATTAAAAATGGGAACCATACATTTCTATGAGAATTCAAGATAATCTGTGACATAATTTATGTGAAAAAGAAGAACTTGGCTTTATACGCTCAATACTCTTGTCTACCCAGAATGAGTGCAAGAAAAAACAGCTAAGTGTCACTGTCAATGTCAGAATTTCATAACAAAAACAGCAGGGAATCAGGGATTTTGTATTTCTCGTCTTAATTTTCATAAAATGATTCTATTTTTGTTGTTAATTTCGTAGCCAACAAACTGTATTCGTATTGTAGTCTACATAACACCACGGCATTTGAAATGGCATCAAAGTTACCTAAAACTACATTAAGTTTGAAACAGGTACCTAGGAAAACACCACCAATCTTAGAAATTATTCTTCCTCTGAAACTTGTTAATTAGAAGCCTCATAAACAGACCATTCGTCTTTTCTCACCAGGTTATGACCGCTCACTTTAATGTTATTACAGTTTCTAATACGCCAAGAAGTCCTTAAGTTGTACAGAGAGATATTCCGCACAATTAGGCTCGTGCCAGATGAAAGTACAAGAGTGGAACTCAAAGAATGGGCCCGAGCAGACTTTCGGAACAACATGCACCACAAAGATGAGATCACCATCAAAGCCATGTTACATCATGGAAAGAAATCATTAAAGGACTTACAAAGTTCTCTTGCTCTAAGTAAAAGTTAGGTAAAACAATAATTTTGTTTACAAATTTTTATTTGTATGTAAAAAATCACAATATGACTATTAACATAATTTATATTAGTTTAGGTACAGATAAACCAGGTGTAAATAAAATAAAATACTTGAAACAATGTTATTTGGTTTGATTGCATCCATTGGGATTCACATAAGCAGGGCTGAGGATTTATTGCCAATATAAATATTTACAGTAAGTACCTAGATCACAAACTAAATACTGAAGCTCAAAGCTCACTTTTCCTTAATTCCCCACTTAGGCATGCATAGCACACATAGGTAGACTTCAGACTTTCATGTAAAATTATCAACTAACTATTTAGTTCAGCCAGTCACAAATGCAAGTTCAGTTATCTAAATAAACTGCTTTGTAAAATAAATACAATAGCACTGGCCCTGTTATGCCAGTTCCAACAACTATAATGAAAACTGTAAAAAATGTGACAAAATCTCCATTTTTGTTTAAATATTTGGCTAACATTTGTATCAAATTCCTAGCTATATGGTGTCCATCAGTTCCATAACAAGGTACAACATTTAAAAATCCTATACCCATTGAAAAAATAAATATGTATCTAAGGAGTTTCTCAAACTGAGATGGAGAAAAAAATGAAAATATTCCCACTCTAGGGAAATATTGATCGACAAAAACTGTTTTGTGCAAGTCATATGGCAGTCCTAGATAAAGGACAGGATTGTTATCTTTCCTCTCTACTACCAGCAAATATGTGTGGTTATTCAAGGATGGTCTTAAGCAATGGGTGTTCCTAGGACAAACATATCCTCCTGGTTCAGTGCATTTTGTAAATTTCTTTTTTATCATATCCCTTGGCTTTAAACATGAGTATTGTCCTGGGAGAACTGAGTCTGCCACTGCTTTGGGCTCCATGTATTCAAAGCAAAAGCTAAATATATCATCCTTCCTGCAGCATTCCACTACATCGTTTTCCTTCACAGTTTCCATCATGATTTCATCATTCTGAGCTATGAATTCAGCACTGGTACAAATCCCAAATCTCTCATGTGCCATTTGCAGACAGTATGTCCAGTCTTTAGAATGTTTCACATCACATCCATTGATAGACATGATTATGTCATCCTTATCCAGCCCTCTGACATCTTTCAATGGGGAATCATCTGTAAAACCGGTAACTCTCACACCTATACCAGTTTCATAAGCAATACTGAACAAAATTGGAGCAGAGAAAAATAGCAGTAAAGCTACAAATGCAGTGGCTATGTTGTGCCACACTCCTGCACAGTAGATCCTCAGTCTTTTACCAATCGCTAAGCTGTTCAGATGTTCTGTATTGAGTTGCACAAAGGCAATAGGAATGATTGTGAATACATACACCCCTACTGATATCAGTTGCACATCTTCTTGGGCAGCAGCCATGGCGTGGCCCAGTTCATGGAATATGCTACAGAAACCTATAGATAAAAAGTAAACCCAGAAATCTGAAATGGGTATATTCACCCCTGGTAACATTGCTTTAACTTCAGGCATTGCATTTATTTGTATGGAGTCATAGAAATGTTCAAATATAAAGGACATCAGTGTCCATATGGCGAACGGCAGGAATATGCACACAGTGACTATGTACCCAAAGGTGAACCACTTCTTTAGAATACGCGCCAAGTTTTTGCTCCATCTATAGATAAATCTGTTAAAAGCTGTTGTGGTCCAGGAAAAGTTTAAAATTCCAACTTTGAGGCCTGTTCCTTCCAAGAAAGCGTAGTAGGGATAGTGCATACAACTCTGAAATTTAAACGAAACTTATTAAATAAATAGTTAGGTACTAATAAAGGTACCTTCCTACCTAACTAAAGTAGAGTTAAAAGTACATACCTTGAAGAAAGAGTCAAAAAACCATATAACTACATAGAATGCTAGTGCAAACGAACACAGTACTGTAAATGACATTTTATTTATAGTATTGGTATTAAATTAGAAATGAAATACCAAACTAATACCGGCATCATGAACCATTTTTAGCTTCGCAAAATTTCGCAAACAAACGAAACGATCGATAAATGTCATCTGTCATGCATGTCATTGTCATGTCATAGATTTGAGTGTTGTGAAAGTGATATTAGTCTATCGACTTAGAATAAAAACATCTGAATCTATCGATAGTTGGAATCGCGACGTGTGATATACTATCTTTTCGTACGTATCCTTGAAAGTCAGTTAGATCAATCGATAGTCCTATATAGAAATTATAAACTCTTGACAATATTATATCTTAAAACAGGCAATGATATCGGTAAAGACCATTAGAATCAGTACAAACACTACCCATAGTAGCGATTGTTTAAGTGTCGATAGAAGAACATAATATGTATGTTTAAAATACTCGATCATAAAAGTTAAATATGTATAGCTGATGATTACATAGTTCATCTATCACATCGTCCATAATACATACATATATTGTAGTAGGGGTTCTTCAATGAATAGGCTCAAGCTCCAGTCCAATGTCCGTTTATTTTCAAAGTGACGCGGTAAGTACAATAATGTGAGTCACAACCAATGACGTAGTGGGTGCGGTATCGCGGAAGTGTAGGGTCCGGAATATCCAGGAGGATGGATGATCCCGTACGCCAGCACAAGTAAACGTGCAGGGGTAATTATTTTCCGATGCCCAAGATTGGCTAAAAGGTCCAACAGACCCAGAGGTGGATGCTGCTGTCCGCTTTAAGCTCCTATTCAATGGAAGCCAATCGGTTAACATCACATTGGCTATATATCATCTCGGGAAAAACCAAGGAATACCGGGAGCTACCTAGAGACAGCGCCATCTGTCGGTAATCATGCGAAACTGCGTAGCGCCGTTGCTCGGTGTACGGTGTGGTTGCATAATTTGCAGCTCGTTTTTACAATATTTTATATTCGAATTTGATCTTCACTAATATTATAAAGAGTAAAGATTTCATTATTAGTATTTATAGACTCCGGAACTACTGGACCAATTCAAATGAAATTTGGTATAGAGATATTTGATATTTTGAGACCCTGGGAAGGACACGGGCGCATTTTTGGCGTGAAATGAAATCATTAAGGGGGTGAAATAGGGGACGAAAGGTTGTGTGGGAAATCCGACTTATGGCGCGGGCGAAGTATATGGGCGAAGTCGCGATTCATAAAGTTCTTTCATTAGATGTTGTATTATCGACAAGGTTAGACGCTTTATTCGCACTCGATAGTCGCGAAAAAAATTTTTTTGGATACTATGTCGGTCATAGGCATAGGATCAAGATCTACACAGTAATTATTTGTTTCATTTCTCATTATTTTAGGGAGTTTTGAGCTGGAAATACGATATCAGGTATAGCCTGCCCAGGAATATATGGGACCTGAAATAAGGGCCCTACGAATCCTCTTTATATGACAACACTTGATATAATCATACCAGCGTAGATTGGCAACTGAACATAAAAATACTGTATTTTATGTTTACATTAATGTTACATTTCTAAGTCTGATCTGTTATCAGACTTAGACTTGCTACGACACAAGAACAAGACAGACTATTTGCGAATTGAGTAGGTGCTTGTTAAAGTTGGTAAATCTTTGTAATATTGGCCTTGGACCAAATTGGAATTGTTTTTGCTAAACCACAGTCGGGTAGAAGTAAAATTGCCTAATGTTCTTTCAAATTATATTATTTATCCATTGATTTATTATATACATGATAAATCAATGTATTTATCATTTTATTATCAAATATTGAAAGATTTTTTTTTGAAATTTCTACGAACTATTTCAGTAAATTATCTTTGCAGGGTTGAAATAAGGATAATAAAACTCCCAAAACAAGTATAAGTAATAACAATTTTCAAAATCGTTGTTACAATATTCTCCGTTGCCATAAGTAGCCTATTCTTACTTTTCGCACTATATGACATACAAAACATTGGGATATGACAACTAAATCGGTATTTCATTAAAAGAAATTATGTTGATCGCATATATTTTTTTATGAAAAATTACTACCACACATGTTAATCCACTTTTCTTTCACGACAGCGAATAGTTCTCGGCGTTTTTGATACATAAAAATAAAATTAGATCACGCTTCTACTTTGACACTAATCATTATGACAATGAATGACATGACAATGACGATTTGTTGGTTCTGTTACCAGTAAAAGAAATTAGTTCCAGTTGTTTTCCGCAACATGGCCAGGTCCCATATATTTTTGGTCAGGCTATAGAAGTTCCTACAGTCTGTCTATTAAAAAGTGGAACTTCCTATTTTAGCTAGCATTTAGCAACTGTAGTCTGCCCCCCTTACCACCAGAAACAATGTAGTTTCTAAACCAGGCAAGTTCCAGTATTCGTACCATGATCCCGGAATCAGCAGGCCCGAAGCGGGGCAGTTTGTGGACCTCTTGCGGCTGAGATGATGCTGAGACATACTCATCATCATCATTATATACATACATACATATATTTGAATGTATAGCCTTATCTCGCTCTTACATCTTGTAAACCTATCATCTTGTGTACGAGTAGTACAGGCAGGCATCTCTCACTCGATGTACTTGCGTGCGTTAATAGCCTACTCTCGAGCGCACCGACGGCGGTGCATAAATCAGTAGGCTGCCAACAACCTACGGGCGCGCGCGTACGCACTGTTGAATTATTTGTGTTATGGTCGATTCGTTTTTATGCAAACTAATTAAGTAATATGATTTATACATCCAGTATTAGTATAATATGTCCTGAATTAGTCTCAGATTTAAATGAAATTCTGGACTTAGTCTCGAATGTTTGAACTTTTTAAATCTTTTAATAAGTCATCATAATTTTACGGCAGACTTAAAGTTCTCACAGGTGCTTTTTATAACTATGTATGAATACATTTTTGGACAGAACAACATCTTAGATCTTGTTTTCCACATTACTACTTATTAAAACTTTTTGTACGAATCCGATTTGTTTTTTTGGACAACCGAAAATTTTGCACAGGTAAACATTATATAATACACTATATAATTGTAAAACATTTGAAACCAAGCTACAAATAAAATAGGCCTTGTATTGAAAGAGGCAACCCTGACTTTATTAGTGTTACTCCAAGGTCACGTAGCTGCAGAGGAATAATAACGTAATGTGTAAACGAAACTTAAGGCACATTTTCGGACGCAGCGAGCGGTCAGCGACAAAAAATTGTAGGCTATTATAAGAGTAGGTATGGACGATTTTCCTTAGAGTGATTTATCAGTTACGTAGTAACTATTATATAATCTGTGGTACACGTAAGGGGTGCTAGCTATCTTAAAGTTGGGTAGTTTTCTGGTAGGTGACAATTTAAAGGATAGTTATTTTGTTGATGTACACGCACAGATAATATAATAGGTATGGGTTCTGAATGTCTTTCAGCCTAGCTTATTTTTTGTCAAAGTACCTAGCCTACCTAGTAAATATTTTTTCATTCTTAATTTTCTCTTGGCAGTACATTGGATTTGTTGTGCTTGCTTGTGGAACATAAAAAAATTGAATTGATTGACATATTGTCATTTTTATTTATGTTGACATGGAGTTTTTTGGCGGGTTACGAGCCGGTCAAAATGGGCTTCGTTTCTTAATTTTCTAAATTAGTTTTTCGTGGTCATTGTTGTGATTGTGTGGTGAAATAATCTTAATAATGCAGAGGAGAACTAATGAAGTAAAAGTGAGAAACAAAGTAAGATTTAATTTCTCGCTCAAAATATTTTTGAGAACATTGAAATGTGAACCACCTCGCATTTCAATGAGTTAGGTTAGGTTAGTATGTAGTTTAGTGTTAGTGTAGTTGTGTAAATAATGTAATAGAAGAAATCTAAAGAAAAAAATGATACAAATAAAATTACTGAAGACGTGGCTGTATGGACTTGATCCTTTGCCTACCCAGAATGGGTAAATTGAACAAAAAGAAAATATGTTGACATTGGCTGTGTTCCGATTTGCGCATACAGCGATGATAACACTGATATCGCGCTCACAAACCGTTATAGCTGTAATGACGTCACGGATGTCATCACTACTGCGGCCATCTTGCGCTTAAAAAATCGCCTATGCCTTATAGGCGTACACGACCTTGGATGATTTATTTTTGGGAGAGAGGAGGATAGAGGGGGAAGTACTTAGCCTCCTTCACTCCTAATAGTCTTTGGAGCATATTTTTGCCCTAAAAAAAGCAAAAAGTGGGGAGGCCCTAAGCTATTAGCGTTCCCGTGTTAAAAAAAAGTTATAATTCAAAAGTTCTTCCAGTGATTATTACAGACGAAACTACGGGCAGAGACATTTCACTTTTAAGTATGTTTTTAGGTTTTCCTCGAAGCAAAACAAATCGCTCCCTTGCGATGCGGTAAATCATCACATCATCATTATCATTGCCGAGTATTGGTCCTCAAAAATATAACGCAGTGTCGACATGACAAGAAGAAGAGGATCCGGTAAATATCCGTTCCAAAATGAAATCGCGTCTTCTGCGTTGTCAGCACGCTAATCAAAACAGAACGGCTTTTGGCGCTCACAGTGCTTACAGTACTATTGGCGCAAAAGGGAACGCAGCCATTGTTGACAGTAGTTAAGTCAGTCCGCCGTCCATCTCGCTCGTCCTCGTCTAGGGATGGCGATTCTTTTCGAAAAACATCGATTTTTAAATCGATTCGAATCGTGACCTAATAAATCGATCCACAAAAAAATCGAGGCCAATAAGATCGATTTCTGAAAAATCGATCTTTTTCTCAAGTTTTCGTTTATAATGTAATATAAATCTATTTTATTAAAAACAAGATACATATCATAGTTTAACGATCTCTTATCAGTAAAATCGGGTAATTCAATGATAAAAAATATATAAACGTAACTTTTTTTTAATAAAGAGAAGCGAAGGAATCCAAACATACAGCCATCTCGCGAGTTTTTGAATAATTAACCCTTTAACCGGCAACCGGCAGCACTCTTTTAATACGGGTATATTCAATTAATTGTAAATACTTTTTTGGTTTATACCGAAAAATAAAATAACCGATTTTCAAGGGAGAAATATCGATTCACTGAATCGATACAGTACTACATATCGATTTAAAAATCGATCTTTTTGGCTACAAAAATCGATTCTTCGATTAATCGATCTCAGATCGCCATCCCTATCCTCGTCCTCGTAGACTTCTTCGGTTCGGTGTGTGGATGCGTTTGCATTGGTTTGCGGGAATTAATTCAAAATAATATTATTGTGACACTTTCTAAAACATTTTAACATGTGAGTGATGAGTTGTACGGAAAATGACAGTGGACCTTTTGTCGTATTCTTCTTACCTGCAGTCGTTGGCTGCTTGACGATACTCCTGGCTAGACGCTGGGCCAATACTCAAGTTAGTAGTACATCATCGACTGCCGTCTCTCGGCGGCGTAAGATCATCAAGGATCCGCTTATCAAGCGACCTCTGCATCCGATCGCCTGTAAAATGGTGCCCCCGGGGTCCAAGAAATCTTCCGGCGTGACAAAAAAGGTATTTTGATGTAATTGACATTGTAATATTTGTAGATAGCTGCATGTTTAATTCATGTGTGATTTTGACTTCAGGGTAGTGTACCGGTTCTCGATGAAGAAATGAATGGTGGTGGGAAGCGTGCAGGACGCGCGACCCGTGCGCCGTCAGCCTCGGTGCCAACTTCAAACTTGGCAGACGTAAAGTTAGCTGAGGGTCCTGTTCCCCCTAAACACATCCCATTTCCATACATCCCTCAGGATGGGACACTGCTGTTTGAGGTTATGACATTTGTGTTCTCACTTGTCGCCACTGGGCTGCAGTTTCTCAATCTGTACAGGACAGCTTGGTGGCTGCCACATTCCTACACTAATCAAGCTATGGTAAGTAAAATAATAGATGTTTATTCCAACATCAGTTTTGTGGATTATTGTTAATTGTATGTAATAAAATTAAATAAACATAAAATGTTTACTCTGTAATTTTCTTAGTCTACTTTTCTTAATTTCTTATTTATGAAAGGTTACAAACTCTCTTCACCAGAACTTCTACCTGATTGACCCACACCTAGTCGTATTTATTGTGACATTGGTGTCGAGGCGGTTCCTCATGGCAGCAACAGTGGCATTATTGAAGACAATAGTGGCACCAAAGTTAATGCCACATGCAACAATTGCAGCCCGGTAATATTCACACTTTTTCAACATCCATCTGTATTAAAGTTCCTTTCCACATACTGAACAGATAATTAAGAGAAGTTAAAAACGTATTATTTAGTCTTTGAAAAAATATATAAAAAAAAAATTATTAGTTCTAATTTTAATATTTTGTATTTTTCTAGGATGTTCATATTAGGCTTGGTTGTTGGCATCCTGTCTTGGTGTTCATACTTCATACTGCTTAAGCATCCTCTCGTTAAGTTGTTCTACTTGTGTTACCCGTAAGTACTTTTTTATATTTTTAGTGTTTTTTACTTAATATTGAATACTCTCCAGCACCCCGCATAGCTAGCAGGGGGCGAGGCAGCGGCAAACCCACGCGACTTTTATAGGGAATCATCTTGCCCGCTACACTACTTGTCCCTGCTGTCATCTAGCATGCCTTGCCTTCTCCCCACGCACCCCTGGCGACCGAGGATGGTCCAGCACAAACTTGTCGGACTATAATTGGAGTGTGTGTCGTAGATCCATCATTTGTTTGTGGCACACTGTTTTTATGGAATAAGTAAATCTAATGATGATGAAATTAAAATCAAAGTTAATAATCTTTATTCTACTAAGGATGAAATGAAAACTGCTAGTTATGATCACTTTATAAGAAAATGTAACTTTGTTATGAAATACAAAATATCTTTAGTAACAGTATTGGTTTCCTTAAGTGTATTGCGTAATTCAGTGCATCTTAGCTTAGGCCTTCTCCAGCATTTTCCATTGAGTTCTGCCCCATGCCACCCTTCTTCGAGATGTCTTGTTTGGCACAATGCCCTAAAAACAGATTTTTCTTATTACAGCATAGTAATTTACCTCATTCTCTTCGGGTTCCAAACAAGTCCAATGCTGGAACTGAACTCAGACCCGCCACCAATGCACTGCTGCTCGCCAGACCCACAGCAAGTGAGAGCAGAGGTTGAGGTACTCCGGCAGGACTTCAACGTGAGGGTTAAGAAGATCCTCTTTAATTCTGTGGTGGGAGCATACTATACAAGCTTCATACCATGCTGTTTTGCACAGGTTAGTCTGATTTGCATTTTTATTAATTTGTGTCAACTCTCGTGCTGTTTTTGAGGCCCAATTACTCAGTGACTAACAGAGCATTATCAGTGATGTTGTACAGGTTCTCACGTGTGCAGGTGTAGGGGCATGTAGCAAGGCAAAAAGGTGTGCCACACCTGGGATATAGGGTTGTTTATTGTAAAAGTTATTTTTGCCAGGGCATGGTAAAAAATGTATTTTTTTCTTTTTAAAGATAATTTTTATGTTTTTTGTTTCTGTCTTCCATAAATAAACTATTTATCTTTTTAACAGGAAATGTAATTTTAGTGGTTTTGATGATAACAAAAGCTTCATTTATTGTTATCAGTCACTTAGGGTTGTTGTAGGAAATGTTTAGTTACATAATTGATAAGGAAAAAGTAATGAACTCTTATATGATATTTGTAGAAATCTCCATACAAAAAATATATGTTAATATTTTGATACTGGTAACACCTTAACTTGAAAAAAAAGGCATGTACCTACACTCTCATAATTGGTTAGAAGGCACATGACCGTAGTAAGATCAGGCGCAGGACCAAGGGCTAAGCATGCTTTTCGAGGCATGGCGGTGTTAATTCTTCAGGTTTCGTGTTTCCAGATCTGCTTTTATTGAGCAGAATGTTGACATGAATATTCAATCATTGGAATCAGTTCCAATTAGCAATAATTTAAATTACATACTCAGACAATAGAGGATTACTCTTGCTTAACAAATCTAGCAGACATAAAAATAACTAATCAGTTTAATATAGTACATCAGAATATCCAAGGCTTATCTGGAAAGGACTTGGAATTAGAATTATTTTTAAATCAAATGAATATTCATGTTCTCTGTGTTACCGAGCACTGGCTCAGAAATCATGAAGTAATGTTATCTTTAGATAATTATAGTCTTATTAGTTCGTTCTCGAGGGGGCGGCCATTCACGGCGGGTCACTAATAATAATCAATAACAATCTAAAATGCAAGGAGCGCAAAGATATTGTTTCTCTCTCTGTAGAACGAACTATTGAGATATCTTGTGCAGAGCTGGACGACCACATTATTATTTGTGTTTATAGACCCCCAACTGGTAATTTTAAATTATTTGAGTCCATAATGGAAGAAGTACTCAGAAAATTATTTAATCAAAAAAGAAAGTAGTTGTATGTGGAGATTTCAATGTTGATACTATAGATGAAGAACATACCTATCGAGTAAGGATTTTAAGTCTTTTTAATTCCTTTAATTTATTGCCTGTATTTGCTGAACCAACTAGAATTACTGCTACAACAGCTACTTGCTTGGACAACATTTTCTGTAACTCTGTAGTGATAAAAAAATCTATAGTAAATTTGTGGAATCTGATCATTGCGGACAGTTAGTTACGTTTAAACAACATTTTGTTCAATCTAAAAGTGTAATTCAATATAGACCTGTCACTGATTCTCGCAAAGAAAAATTTAAAGCTTGCATACGTGACAAAATCCCGATTTTACCTTTTGTTAATGTCAATGTTGACCACTCATATGAAAAATTGTTTGAAGTAGTCAAAAATGAATTTGCCAATAATTTTCCTAAAAAGGAATTAGTGATAAATAATAACAAACCGAAATTCAGTGACTGGGCTACATCAGGTATATATATCAGTAGGAGAAAAATGTTTGAATTATATAATCAAAAAGTCAACAGGAATAACGTTTGTTGAATATGTTAAAAAATACTCAAAATTATTTAAAAAGGTCTGTATGGTAGCTAAATCTAATTTCATACGAGATAAAATAAACAGATCGAGTAATAAAATTAAAGACCTGGAATATTATAAACAAAGAAACTTGTAAAACTAAACCACGTGATCACACATTTACACTTAAAATTAATGATAAGAATATTAAATCTGATAATGAAGTGGCAGGCGCCTTTGAAGATTACTTCTGTAATATACCTATTGAAACAACTAAACAACTTAATTCATGTCCTCTACATGCAAAATCACTACTGGAATCTAGTGTTGACAGGTGTAACTGCTCATTTGATTTTATTCATATTGATCCTATAACGGTAGGTAAAACTTTTAAAGAACTAAAACAGAAAAAAACTGAGGATATATGGAGCATATCAACTGACATAATAAAACCCATTATACCTCTCGTAGCATATCACTTAGCACATATATTTAATGAATGTATTGAACAAGGTAAATTTCCCACTTTAATGAAATATAGTAAGATTATACCTTTATTTAAGTCAGGAGAGAAAAGTGACCTGAATAACTTTAGGCCGATTTCCATACTACCTGCATTTAGCAAATTTTTTGAAAAACTCATATTTAACCAACTGCTCTCCATTTTAAACTAAACAATTTACTGCACAAAAAACAGTTTGGTTTCTCTAAAGGTAGAAATACAACTGATGCTGGGGTGGCACTTGTCAAATACATTTTAGATGCTTATGAAGATAAACATGATGCGATAGGTGTATTCTGTGATTTATCGAAGGCGTTTGATTGTGTTGATCACAAAACACTAATTATTAAGCTAGAGCATTACGGTGTGTCAAATAATGCATTAAAGTTGTTAAAATCTTACCTCTCGGGCAGATTACAAACAGTTAATGTTAATGGTACTAACTCCTCTGGTGCCCCTCTTCAAATGGAAATGCCCCAGGGCTCAATTTTGGGACCGTTGCTATTTCTTATCTATATTAATGACCTTCCTTTCTATTCCAAAGACTCCTGTGAGATTGTTCTGTTTGCTGATGATACTTCTTTAATCTTCAAATCAAAAAGAGGCGAAGAAATATTTGATGATGTAAACAGGGCTCTCTCTAAGGTGTTAAAATGGTTTACAAGCAACAACTTGCTTCTCAATACAAGAAAAACCAAATGTGTTAAATTCACCATGCCCAACGTGAAGCAAGGTAACACAGAAATTTTACTAAATGGTGAGAAACTAGATCTATCTAACTCCACTGTGTTTCTGGGCATTACATTGGATTCGAGGTTGCAATGGGGACCACATGTTGACACTCTGGCTGGGAGACTTGCTTCAGCTGCCTTTGCGGTTAGAAAAATCTTACTGACGTTGAAACGGCAAGGCTTGTTTATTTTAGTTACTTTCACAGTATTATGTCTTATGGTCTTCTCTTGTGGGGTTCTGCTGCGGACATCAATACCATCTTTATCTTACAGAAAAGAGCCATTCGTGCCATTTACAAACTGAGTCCGCGCGAATCCCTGAGAGAACTCTTTAAGGAAATTAATATACTTACTGTGGCCTCTCAATACATTTTTGATAATATCATGTACGTACGCAAAAATTTAGATCTTTTCACGAAAAAAAGTGATATTCATTCTTATAATACAAGAAACAAAAACAAACTTGTCGTTCCAGACTTTAGATTGGCCAAAACAATTAATTCATTTTTGGGAAATTGTATTAAATTTTTTAACAATATACCACAGAATATTGTCGAACTACCTATTAATAGGTTTAAGTCGCATGTCAAAACTACCCTCATGTCTAAAGGGTATTATAAAATTCAAGACTATCTAGATGACGACAATGTATGGACAATCCAGCCTGCACCAAACTGATGTACCTACCTTTTTATTGTATTTTTTTTTTACTTTTTTATGGCAGCTAGTGGTGACTGAGTTTGTTCCGGTGCTTCTTCTCAGCACTTGCCTGATTGTCTGTGTTTTGTCTCTAAGCACTAGTAGGGCCCAAAAGATAAGGAGACATGTTCGTTCCCCCTAAGGGCCAATATTATACAGATTTTTAAATTTTTGACGTTCATAAGTGGCATTTTCTGTCCTGAATTAAATAAATTATTTTTGACTTTTGACTTTTTGACTTTTGACAGACACAATAGAAAATCATTTTTTATTGGCCCGCCCGCGGTCTTATGATCCTCAAGGCAGTCTATTGCAGCCTATTGAAAAGCCCTGTTTGTAGAAAGGAGATTGCACAATTTGATTGTGATGATTCAAAAAACAAACTAGTTTTACTGTTTTATTATAACCATTTGAAAACTGTGTTAAGAGAGAAATACAAATCGAATAATAAAACTGTTATTTTATCTGCGTTCACGTGCAAAGCCAAATAAGTTTTCTGATTAGCGGCTAAATTATTTGGTATCAAGCGTGAAAAAAGTAGCCGCCGATAGTATTGCCGCAAAATGTGAAAAAAAAACTTATTTGTGCACGAAAACAATGAAGAAATTGTGAAAATAAATATGAGAATATGGTTTCATAGCCTTTTTCCTATTTTTTGGTTTAATGTACAGGAGATGGCCAAAGTTCCAATAAACCTGGACCATCTCTTTTAAGGTCATGGCACACTATACCGGCTTCGCAACAGCACCGCGTCGCCTCGAATTTGCAAAATTTGTACGACTCACAACTTAATGCTCTAATTCGAATGGCAAGTTAATTGCTGGGTTGAGGCGGTGATGGTGTAGTGTGCCATGACCTGTACTTTACTGTTATGTTTTGTCCCAGTCATACCTGCACTACGACGTGTACGGAGCGTCGCAGCAGATCGTGTTCGTGTGGGGCGGGCTGTTCGGACGGTACGCGCAGCAGCTGCTGCCTGCCTCGCACTGCGACGTGCCGCACCGCGCCGCCAGGCATCTGGGCGCGTGGCGGCTGCATAGCAACGTTATAGGTATGTGTAGCTTAGGGACGTATCTAGCGTACCAAAAGACCTTGATAGTTGCCATCCAGATTTAACCGCGCAGGAACGTGATAGGTATGAATCCAGATGGATGTAATCTAGCGTTCTAACGAAGGTGACCTTGATAGTTGCCATTCAAGATATAGAAGTGCGGGCGGCAGATCCCGCGCACTGCGACGTGCCGCACCGCGCCGCCAGGCATCTGGTCGCGTGGCGACTGCAGACTGACAGCAACGTGATAGTTGAGTGGGTCGAGGCACTTTAGGCGTTCCAGAAGTTTATAATCCAGCGGTGCGGGCGGTAGGCGCATTCTTATTACTGCGCCGCCAGGTACCTTGGCGTCTGGCGGCTGCATAGCAACGTGATAGGCTTTAGGCACGTTCCAGGTGGATGTAGGTAATCTACCGTACCAACAAAGGTGACATTGATATTTGCCATCTAGATTGTGAGTGGCGCTTATGAGTGAGTAGGTTTAAGGCGAGAGCGGGGACTAGGAGAGGTGCGGGTGGCAGGCGCATTCTATTTATCGCGCTGCGAGGCACCTGGGCGTGTGGCGGCTGCATAGTAACGTGATAGGTATATGGGGGTAAGAGGTGTAGGGGTGTCGGTGGAGCGAAGAGCAGGACTAGGAGAGGTGCGGGTGGCAGACGCGTTATAAGTCCCACCCGATGACGGTTGACGATTTTTGCATGCAAATTGACATTCGTAAAAAGGAGATGTTCCAATTTTGGCCATCTCATGTACAGTTAACCAAAAAACTACGAAAAATCGTTTAAATTCCCTAAAAATATATATCTTGCCGTTTTCTGATGCACAAAAATACTTTTCATAGTTACACATTTAAAAATAATAACAATTTCTATCGCCATATCTGAGAACGTTCTGAAATCAAAATGAAGTATAGTCTAACAATGATTCAAAAATCAACGTAGTTTTACTCTTTTACTTTACCATTAGAAAACTATGTCATCTATATTCATTTCACTAAGAAAGAAAGGCAACTTGAATGATGTAACTGTTATTTTATCTGAATTCACATGCAAACCCAAATAAGTTTTCTGAACGATTAGCGGCTAAAACATTTGGTTCCAAGCGTAAAAAAAGTAACTGTCACGTGTCATTTCTGACAGTCGCTTCCGCAGTTCCGTCATTATGAGATGGTATTGCCGCAAAATGTAAAAAAAAACTTATTTGTGCATGAAAATAAGTTTTTTTTTACAAAAGAAGTTGTAGGAATAAGTGTGAGAATGGGGTTTCATAGCCCTTTTCCTATTTTTTGGTGTAATGTACAAGAGATGGCCAAAGTTCCATAGAAACCTGGAACATCTCCTTTGTAATGATGCAGTTGCAATTGACAATAATTTATTTTTATAATGGTACTAAAATTCAAAAACCATTTCGAGATTTGGCAATGCTCAACACGTTACAATTTTTTTTTTACGCTATGAATTCAGAGATATTAAAAAAAACTGAAAGGTAGTATGATAAAGGCATTATAAGAGGACATGCCTTTGCGTGGTTGTCTGGTCTGACTTAAAAAACTTAAAAAGGTTAAAAAGGTTTTTTTTTGTGGGTTTTTGGCCTACACGGCTTGTGCATAGCCACAACGGAGTAAAAGGTAGGGAAGTGTTTATAGGAACGGAAAATTACGGGAATTTTAAAGGATCTGAAAAGGTAATAGGAAACAGGAATATTTTTTTCGATAAATATTTTATGGGAAAGATATAATAAGTACTGGAATTTTAAAGTATCGGAAAAGATGATAGGAAATGGGAATATATACTTTTTCCGAGAAATATTTATGGGAAAGATATAATAAGTACTAGAACATAAATGTTATTAGATGTGCAGGCATATTAATTTTTTATATCATTTTTGGTCATGAAAACAGAAATACATTTATAAATAGAATAGTCATTAGAATATAGTAAACAGGAAATATTAGTAGGGAGAGGGACGCTGAGGGATGTAAGTGACATTATAAAGGATGAATGGTCGTACTTGATACACTAAAAGAACATATGGTTTAAATCCCCCACTTCATCACCACAGTCACACTTATGACTCTCTACAATATTTAACCTTGACAAATGAAAAGGTAAACAGACATGGCCCAATCGCATTCGTATAAGGTTACTAGTTACTGTCTTATTTAGCTTCAGTTTGAAAAACCATGGTTTTGTAGGAATATTCGGCTGGATATTTCTAAAATGTTTACCCTTAAATTGACTGTTGTTAAGCCAATCTTCTTCCCAAGATTTCTTAAGAAATTGTTTAGAAAGAGGCAAAACATCATGGCTATAGTTTTTGTAAGGGAATCTATCACCACTAGAAATCGCATCCCTGGCTAATCTATCTGCTTTTTCGTTTCCAGGTATGTTGCTGTGGCTAGGAATCCACCCAAAGGATACCTTTAAGCCTACTAATAAGCATTTAAAAAGTAGTCTTCTAGAATCCATGATAACTGCATTGTACGTGTTTGATTTAAAAGGAAATTTATTAAGGGATTGAAAAACACTTTTGGCGTCTGTGAAGATAATAGTTTTTTGCAATTTCATGATCCATATGTACTCAATAGATTTAAAAAGACCAAAACATTCTGCAGTGAAGACAGATGTTTCAGGGGGCAATTTAGTTTTTTGTATAATATTATATTGCTCATGGTGAACTCCAACACCGACGTCGCTGTTATCATGCTTAGAAGCATCGCTGTATATATGATGCCAATCGGACCAATCCTTCTCAATAATAAATTTGAAATTAGTGTAGGCATTTTTGTCACCAATGGTAATACCTAGATCAAAATGAATATCTGGTTTGAGAATTAACTCTTGGTAATCTGAACAAAAAATTGGAAGGTAAGAGGATCTGTGCGTAGGGGCTTGTAAAGAGATATATTTCCGATAGCTTATAACTAGGCATGGTGGGGATTTGTGACGCCAGTAAGCTGCATTATCTACATATTCTGACAAAGCATGAAGTTTGAAACAAAGAGGATGATTTGAAAACTGTAACGCGCGAAAGAGAAATCTGTCGGATAAGTATTGTCGGCGAAGTCTAAGAGGTGGATCAAGGCATTCTACTTGAAGCGCGTTATTTGGGCTGGATTTCATAGCTCCAGCAACAACACGGAGGCTTTTACTTTGAACTAAGTTTAGTTTGTGTATGCCAAACAATCCATAAGGCTCTAGGAAATAAGTCCCATAGTCGAGTATGCTCCTAATTGCGGGCATTATACAAGAGTTTTAAACAAAATGGGTGCGCTCCCCACCATACTCCAGTTAAGCACCTAAGAATGTTGAGTTGTTTTTCACATTTTGAACTGATATAGTAGAAGTGAGGTAGACCAGTCATTTTGGAATCTAAAATTATGCCCAAAAACTTTGCCTCCGATTTAACTGGGATTTGATGATTATAATAATAAGCATTAATAGGGGGAGGAGATCTCATTCTAGAAAATTATACAATTGAGCTTTTAGATGTAGAAAGACTAAGTCCATTTTGGTCTAACCAATTTTTTAATAAAGATAGAGAGGCAGTCAGTGATTCACAGGAAGATTGTATATTTTTACCAGAAATATAAAGGAGCAAGTCGTCAGCATATTGTAAAATTTGTGCGCTGTAATTTAATGCTTGTGCAAAATCATAACTATAAATATTAAAAAGTATTGGACTTAATACCGATCCCTGTTGCAAACCTTTGGACACTAATCTGGACGAAATTTTGCTATCTTGAATCACATCAATAGTTCGTTCAGACAGAATATTCATAATTAAATTTACTAGAATAGGTGGAACTGAAAGGTGTAAGAGTTTACTTTTAAGAACTGACAATATTACATCATCGTATGCAGCAGTAACATCTAGAAATGAAGCAATAACAGACTCGTTACATGAGAAAGCTAAGCGTATATCAGTGCAAAAAATACCTATACTATCAGCATAGCTTTTACCTTTCCGAAATCCGTACTGACTGTCACTTAATAGCCCTTTACTTTCAACTTACCATTCTAGTCGATTCTTTATTAAATGTTCTGTAAGTTTTATAAGCACAGAAGAAAAAGCAATTGGTCTATAAGACTCTGGATCATCAGCGGGTTTGTTGGGTTTTAATATTGGTATCACTTCCTGTGATTTCCATACAAGAGGAATACATCCAGTCATTAAAATCGAATTGACCAGAGAAAGATAGTAAGACAGACTAACTGAAGAGAGGTTGCAGAAGAATGAGTAAGGTATACCATCACTCCTTGGGGTAGAGTCTTTAACATATGATAAGACTCCTTCAAGTTCTGTCAGGGAGAAAGGAGCACTGAGGCCTGAAGGATCTACGTTTGATATGGATGAAAAATTAGAGATAGCAAGTTCATGAGGGACAAAAGGAGGAGCGAGTTTATCTAGAAATTGTTCTACTAAAGGCTCAAGAATATGGGGAGGATGTGATTCTCTAAATGCTGACCTGAATTTTCTAATATTAGACCATACAATAGAAGGAGAAACATCGGGAGATATTGACAAACAAAAATTCCTCCATCCTTCCCATTTTTTACATTTTAACAATTTTCTGGTATTGTTGATGATATCAGATAAAGAATTAAGATTTTCCTCAGTTGAACAGTCCCTATACTTTCTTTCAGCTTCTTTCCTAATTCTAATTGCATCTGAACACTCTTTGTCCCACCAGGGATGGAATTTTTCTACTAACAGGATTCTTAACAGGGAATACTTGGTTTGCTGAATTTATTAGTAACGAGGCGAGGGCTTCTGCACATGCAATATGATTGTCTGCATTAACAACGGGAAGAGAAGGGACACCTTGTTCTACCTTATTTTTGAAAAGACTCCAATCAGCCTGTTCTAGCCTATATTTCATTCGTGGTGAATACTTAATTTGATTTCTATGAATATCAGGGAATTCAATGATCAGAGGGAAGTAGTCACTTTCAAAGGATAAAGACAGTCCTGACCATGTTAATGAGGAGGCTAAACTGGGAGAACAAAGTGTCAAATCGGGAACACTTACCCCTCTATGTGTTCTACGGGTCGCGGTACCAGTGTTCAATATACATAACTGATTATTATCTAAAATATCTAGCATCTTATTTCCATAATAATCAGTGGAGGAGCTACCCCATGACTGATGCTGGGCATTGAAATCGCCCAATATAACGATAGGTTTGGGAAGGTTTAAAATAATACTGTCTATTTCATCATAAATTAGAGAGGAAGGGTGAGGTACATAAACGGATACAAAACATATATTATTTACTTTAACTGCAATAATGGAAAAGTCACTATTGTGCTGAGGAACGGGAATATGGGAAAATGGAATAGCATGACTTATAAGTAATGCTACACCAGCATACCCATCACTACGATCTTCCCTAACACTGGAAAATCGCGGAACTTTGAAAATGGAGACAGGCTAAGCCAAGTCTCCTGAAGAGCAATAATAAATGGATCAATTTTATTTATTAAATATAATAAGTCAGTTTTCTTGTTAGTTATGCTACGGCAATTCCACTGAATCACTGAAGACTTCTGTTTCGTTCTGAGGATTTTTTGCTAATAAAATATCTGCAATAGGGGCTGCGTTGGACGGTAGAGAAACTAAGTTAGATTGAGAAAGAGAATTTATAATAATAATCATTAATTCTTTCACTGATAAATTGTTCAAATTTTGTTTTTCATCACTATTAATTAATAAAGTTTTACTTGGTGAAATAGGGGAGTTAAATCCCTGGATAATCTCTTCATGGGGAGAGCGGTCATATCCTTTAGTAAATCTTGGAGGAGTTCTTGGTTTAAGGAAAACAGTTTTTTTGTAAGAAGATTTTTTCTCAAATATTCTATTTGTGGAGTCAACATTTAATGAAAATTCAGGAAGCTGAAGCTAAAACATCTGCATATGACTTACTACAGGGACGATGTAACTTTAGAGCCTCTGCATAAGATATGCAGTTTTTGGCCATCGATTCCTTGATATTACTTTGTCTAGAGAATTCAGGGCAAATCTTACTATTAGCCATATGAAGGCCAGAGCATAGACAACACCGTATACTTTCTTCCTCTACAGAGCAACTATCTCCTGAATGACCTAAGCCACATTTGTAGCACCTGGGCGTTGACCTGCACTGGCTTTTCACATGGTCATAGCGACAGCAACTAAAACATTGTACAGTGGGATAGATGTACAAATCAACCGGCAGGGAATTGAAACATAAGAAAACTCTTTTAGGAAGTACTTGACCATCAAAAGTCAATACAACCGTTTCAATTGGGACAAGTTGTGCATTTCCATTAATAACAGTTTTCCTTTTAAGTCGTCTGGCTTTCAGAATATTTCCGCATCCTAATGGTATTGTAATATTGTTAACAATTTCTTCTTCGGTCCACTCTGTTGGAACACCCCTAACTACACCCATACGGGTGACGTTGAAAAACGGTATGAAAGCTTTGTACTTATGTATCTTTAGTGCACCATTATCCAGGAACGAGTTAGCATCATCAACTTTAGAAAATGATATGGAAATTCGGTTCCTGCCAATCTTTTTCAAGCTACCAATGATATTCTTAATGCCATTTTTTTTTCAAGAAAAAACCAAATGTTACAGGGTGAATTGAGCAATTTTCATTGGGATCAGAAGGAATTTTTTGGATATGAACCACATAGGGGGCCAAATCTGAAGCTACATAAGAAAGTCTAGCAACTGGGGTACTTGGTGTATTTTCATTTACTGTTGGAGTTGAAGGGACAGTAACTGTGGTATTTTCAGTTGTTTCACTATCATAACCTACACACTTACGATCAGATTCACTTAATGAGGTTAAGTCAGAAGTTTTATGATGGTGCCTTCTTTTCTTATTGCAATGTTTGCAGATTTTTCTAGGCGATTTTCTTTTGCGTTTAGGGTTAGAATTACAATTTGATGCGTCAGTTACTGATCCCTCAGTGTCCATACATGTGTTGGAGTTCGAAATAGTAACATAATTAGATACCGGAGGGACAGTTCTCCCGCCGGGATCGTGGGGCTCGTCGTCGCCCATAGAACAAACTATAAAGTTAAGACTTACCCAATATGAGAAGTCAAAATACACTACAATGATAAATAAATACCAGTACTATTAAAATTTTTACACTTCACTGCCTATTCTGATTCAATTTATATGGTTTTTATCAAAATTTACTATCAGCCGAAAAAAGACTCCCTCCGAAACCGCCACTTCCCGCGCTTTTTTCTAAAAAGGATTTTACTATACACACAAACTAGCTGTCATATTGACATTGACATTTGACACTGACACTAAGATGAGTGAGTGAGACAAGAGATAATGGTAGTGTTGTTCTATAGAAGTGAAGTCCAGTTATCGATAGTTTAAGTATAGTATATTTAGGATTGCTAAATATACACATGCATTTATATGATTTTCTACTGACGAACTCATGAAAGTTCCTTTATTCATATTATTGATGTATCATTTGATTTTAAAAACCATAAAAATTTAAGTAAGGAAAATGTCAACATAAGCTTTTGTTAGTTTGGTTGTGTAGATAAAAATACTCATTAAGATTATTTAGCTACTTCTTAATTTAGACTTTTCTTATTTTGATATACGTGCTTTCTGTCTATATCAATATCTGCTACAAAATACAACACTATAGACGTCAGTTATTTTTTTAAATTTAAAATATGGCCAAACTCTTGTAATTAGAATGGAGATTTTTGAAAGAATTAAATTCACAGGGAAATAATCAAAGGAATGAAAACGAAAAAATACGGTGCTTCTTTTTTGACGTACTACGAGGGTCAAACTGAAAGTTCTTAGAAAATCAAAAACTGATTACATTAGCCAGTTATTAGTTTTATTATATCTTTTCAAAATATTGTCCATTGACGTCAATACACCGCTGCATGCGATGGAACCACTGGGAAAAGCACTTTGCCCACTCGTCCTTAGGGGTCTCTTCAATGGCATCGCGATACGCAGCCACCGCTTCTTCAGCATTCATAAACCGCTTTCCTTTAAGTTTTTCTTTAATTTTTGGAAATAAATAAAAATCACAAGGCGCGAGGTCGGGGCTATACGGCGGGTGACCCAGTAATTCAACGTTTGATGTCGCCAAATAGTCGATCGTTCGCTTGGCGGTGTGCGACGAGGCGTTGTCGTGGTGAAGGAGGATCCTACTGCGAGGTCGTTTCTCTCGAACTTTTTCCAAGACAAGTGGCAAACAATTGGTAGTGTACCATTCTGCAGAAACTGTTTTTTGATCCTCTAACACAATTGTTGCGAAATGACCAATCCTTCCAAAGAACGAGGCCACCATTTTTTTTCCCGCACTTCGATCTCTCTTCACTTTAGTTGGCAACTCCTCGAAAGGAAACACCCACTGAGCAGATTGTCTTTTGGTTTCAGGATCATAACAGTAAATCCAGCTTTCGTCACCTGTGAGTATGTCGAACACAGCATTTGAGTCACCTCCGTTAAATCTTTCAATCATTTTACGGCACCAATCCACACGATGGAGTTTTTGAGCCTTAGTCAAATTATGAGGTATCCACCGGGCGCAAAGCTTCCTGACCGCTAAATGTTCGTGGAGGATTTTGTGCACTTGACTTATACCGATGCCTAAGCTTGTCCGAATCTGCTGATAGGTCACTCTTTTGTCAGTCTCTATCATACGCCGCACAACACAGATGTTATTTTCAGTCGTCGCCGTAGAAGGCCGTCCCTCACGTACATCATCAGTGAGATTAGTGCGACCACGTTTAAACTCATTAAACCAGTTGTAAACAGTCGCACGAGATGGGGCTTCATCGTGAAAGGCCAATCGTAGTCTATCATAACTTTCTTGTTGACTTAAATGACATCGAAAGTCATAAAAAATCATTGCACGAAAATTTTCTCGTGTTAAATTCATTTTGACGTGACACAGACAATTTTCAATTTGCCGCCAAGTCGTAAAACAAATGACAAATGAATGAAATATATACTCAGTAATATTGGCAAAGAGTTCTATTTTCAAATTTTAGAATATTTTTTTTATTATATTGTTTATAAGTGGCCAGTTCTAAGAACTTTCAGTTTGACCCTCGTACAAGAAAAAAAAATTAAAAGTGCATAATTTTTAAAATGTTGTCAATTAAGCATAAAGGACTTGTCCATTAATGGTTTTTTATTCATCAATATTTCTAACCAGAATAAACTAAATATTATATGAAAGAGTTCACAAAAACTAGCCTTTCTGCATAATTAATATATTTTTTAAGGCCTCCGATTTAGAGAAAATTTGAAATTATTTTTTCTCTTTGTCTGTACATAAACTGCTCCTTCGCCTATACCAATTAACGCATGAAAAAAAATTGACAGCAAAATTGTGGTTCCATTGACAGTAGTACCTATTACATAATCTGTGGTAGTACCTAGTAGTATTTATCCACCAGTGGAAAGGCAATGGTACATAGCTATACAGCCAGGAAATACAAGTAATGATCAATGGATGAAGCCTCATTACAAAACATATTTTTTCTCAAAAATGGAGGCGTTTAAAATTCAGATTTCTATGGTTACGTGTTTCATATATTTGTAGCTTAAAAATAAATATAAGTTATTGGTGGTTGGTGATATCTTGGAATAAAAAACCACCCTCCATACAAAAAGAGGACAAGTCCTTTACAGCTTAGATACTTGTCTCTTCCTTTACAGACAGTAGCACGCCCGCAGTGGCGTGGAGCGGCACTAAGTCGTGGGCACACGGCGCGCTGGTGGCGGCACACGGCGCGCTGTGGACTGCCGCCACGCCCGCCGTCGCCGCCGAGCCCGCGCACACACACCACGCCAGGTTCCACGTGAGTATACACTGCGCACTACTTAGTCACTTTAGATAATTTCTTCTACCATATCTACTTCATTTTAGTCACTTTAGGATTGTTTTAATAAAACCGCCTACATTATACATCTTTCTGTGTCAATTGCCTTATTTCTTTTATTGGTATGGTTTGCCATAAATATTTTCTATCTATTTGAAGGCTCCAATTCCTCATTCGCTTCTCATTACATCCATTCTTCACCTTTATTATCGTTACACACCTTACAGTAATAGATCGATACACACATATCTACACACGCAAACATCCATACTCTTTGCTTTCACTACGCATATTTGTGTTATCGATTATATCACTATACCTCCGTGCTGCCAATGTACTAAAATAATTATTGTGTAATGAAAACTGTGCACGTAAATGTCGATAAGTCGTATATAACAAATTCAGCGCAACACTAGTAACGAGTGCTAACGAGTAGAATGAGATTACATTATGTGCTACCCACTTAGTGGGAGCAAGATGAGACTTAAACGTCAGTACGCTTGAGCGATTTATCTTGAGCCTTAGAAAAAGTTTATAAACTTTTCATAATTGCATAATTACTATTACTTACCGATGAAATGACATCCCATCCGTTTTAAAATTCGATGTTTTGCTTTTTTCCTCACAACACAGTATGGAACAAACGACATTATGTTAATTATTTCTCAAATCTCATTTTTTCGTAACAATTAAAGTATTCACGTTGACATACGACACAGATCAATTGGTTTTTGACATACGGTTTTGACAGAACTGACATCTTCTATTGCGGTTGTCAGCACAGATAAAGTTTCGGAGCAAAATAGTTTTTACTTCGCCTCTAGTAGGATATGTCCTCGATGCACTGCACACTACACACCCGCCACGCGAGTACACACTACACACCCGTCACGCGAGTACACACCACACACCCGCTACGCGAGTACACACTGCACACCCGCCACGCGAGTACACACTACCGCACCCGCCACGCGAGTACACACTACCGCCGCGGGAGTACACACTGCACACTACACACCCGCCACGCGAGTACACACTGCACACCCGCCACGCGAGTACACACTGCAGACTACACACCCGCCACGCGAGTACACACTGCAGACTACACACCCGCCAAGCGAGTACACACTGCACACTACACACCCGCCACGCGAGTACACACTGCACACCCGCCGCGGGAGTACACACTGCAGACTACACACCCGCCACGCGAGTACACACTGCAGACTACACACCCGCCACGCGAGTACACACTGCAGACTACACACCCGCCACGCGAGTACACACTGCAGACTACACACCCGCCACGCGAGTACACACTGCAGACTACACACCCGCCACGCGAGTACACACTGCAGACTACACACCCGCCACGCGAGTACACACTGCACACTACACACCCGCCACGCGAGTACACACTGTTCACTACACACCCGCCACGCGAGTACACACTACACACCCGCCACGCGAGTACACACTGCACACTACACACCCGCCACGCGAGTACACACTGCACACTACACACCCGCCACGCGATTGCACACTGTACACTACATACCCGCCACGCGAGTACACACTACACACCCGTCACGCGAGTACACACCACACACCCGCCACGCGAGTACACACTGCACACCCGCCACGCGAGTACACACTACCGCACCCGCCACGCGAGTACACACTACCGCCGCGGGAGTACACACTGCACACTACACACCCGCCACGCGAGTACACACTGCACACCCGCCACGCGAGTACACACTGCAGACTACACACCCGCCACGCGAGTACACACTGCAGACTACACACCCGCCAAGCGAGTACACACTGCACACTACACACCCGCCACGCGAGTACACACTGCACACCCGCCGCGGGAGTACACACTGCAGACTACACACCCGCCACGCGAGTACACACTGCAGACTACACACCCGCCACGCGAGTACACACTGCAGACTACACACCCGCCACGCGAGTACACACTGCAGACTACACACCCGCCACGCGAGTACACACTGCACACTACACACCCGCCACGCGAGTACACACTGTTCACTACACACCCGCCACGCGAGTACACACTACACACCCGCCACACGAGTACACACTGCACACTACACACCCGCCACGCGAGTGCACACTGTACACTACACACCCGCCACGCGAGTACACACTGCACACTACACACCCGCCACGCGAGTACACACTGCACACTACACACCCGCCACGCGATTGCACACTGTACACTACACACCCGCCACGCGAGTACACACTACACACCCGCCACGCGAGTACACACTGCACACTACACACCCGCCACGCGAGTACACACTGCACACCCACCACGCCACGTTCCACGTGAATACCAGGACTGTGCAACTCCCCTGCGTAGGTAACAAAAACGTACGTACGCGCGGCGAACCACCGTGGTGGGCTAATCAACTTGGGTGACGCGGGCGAGCAGCGACACGCGCGGGTTTTATTTACCGGCGACGCGCGGCACTTCGTTGCTAGCTGGACATGAAGCATGAATAAAGTGCTAGAAAGGTGCACTAGATGGCGATAGTAGTTTCTTGTATCAGTGAACCCTAGCGCGTCGCATGATATGGCGTTACTGAATAGATTTAGTGTATTATGAATCGTTGTCAAGAATATATAATAATGAAATTCGCATGCAATGCAATGGATTTTGGTAGATGCCTAACGAAAAGGTCGTGACTCTGAGGCGAGCTAAGTAAATTACACCATAATCTTCGAAGACATTGAGTTAACATTTCTATAAATAAGTGTTGTAGCGAAGTCACGCTTCTGTACGTATTATTCTGTGACACTACACACCCACCACGCCAGATCCCACATGAATACACACGCATCGCGAAAGTATAAAATTGTATATTATTGTGAAACGCTACAGTTGGTTCGTACGGTCACAGAATAAGTACTAGTACTTCGTACAGAAGTATGACTTAGCAATTGTATTCAAAGAAATGTCTACTCAATGTCGTCAACGATATGGCGTAATTTAGTTCGCCTCAGAGTCAAGCACATTTTCGTGTAACCTACAAAAATCCATTGCAAGATAATTTCATACTTATTGCTTTGGAATATGATTCATAATACACTAAACCTATTCAGTGACGTAATATCACGCGACACGATAGGGTCGACTGCTACGAGAAGCTTCTAACGCCATCTAGCGCCTCTTTCTAGTACTTTATTCATTCTCGTCCAGCCAGCAACGTGGCCGCGCGGCCGCCGGTGAGTAAAACGCGCGAGCGTGTCGCTGGCCGGTAGCGACACGCAACTTGTTTTAGCCCCTAAGTAAGGGTCGCCGCGCGTAGGTACGTTTTTGCTACCTACGCGGGGAGATACACAGGCCTGGTACGGTTCTATCCAGATACACTTATCAAATAAGTCATCTAAATTCTATAACCTAGTATTCATATACAACAATGTTCTCAATAACAAAATGTGTAATTAATGCTGTTTGTTTTCCAATAAATAAATAAAATATGATCGACGATACCACGATCTCACCTATTATTATTCTATCTATGAAACAGGCAGTTAAGACAACTGATAGCTGCCTGTATCCAGTTTTTTATTATGTTTGTTGAGCGTGTTTAGATGAGCGTCAAGTGGGTTTTTAAATTGATTGATAATAATTGATAATACCTTAACAACAGACTGCGCTTTGCTAACTAAACTAAGCTCTGTTATACTACTGCCCGTCTTTAACTAAAATCTTCTCCGCACTGTAACTACTGATCCTTGCAATAATAAATATTTTTTGTTCACAGGCGGTGTTCGTAAACCCGTCAATGCTGCTCTGCCTGCTACTATGCTTGCAGTTGGCGTTCATAGTGCTCGAGCTGTGCCTCCTATTCAGCTCGCTCGCCTGGCACAACTTTCTCTCCATCGTCATCCTACTATTCATCAATTACTACACGCTCTTCAAAATGATGCGGGACTATCTCGTCGCGTGGAAAGTATACAAAGCGGAGAACATGATACAGGACAAAAACGTCCACCACACAAACTAAGCTCTGCGCATTAAATTTTCCACAGCTCACATTCGGGGTCTAGTCGCTCCAAAGCCCCGATGAAAGCTGACTTGTACTTAATTCGGACGAAATTGCGCAACCGAGTACGGCTCGAACAAAGAAACTCAATTGTGTTATGATTTGTGAAATTATATAAGACTGACATTTTACTAAGGCATTCTTTTATCTGTCCCTTCTACTTTGTGTAGTGTGATTTGTGAATCGTAACAAAACGAACTTTAAGTTTAAAATGTGAACAATGTAACATTATAATAATATATGTAACTTGCCATATTTCCTGCATTTTTATTTGAGCAAATAAAAATTGAAGGGTGTCATTAAAACAATTGAGTTGTTTTACAGATTTGTTATAACAAAGTCTATATTTAACTAACGATATGTAAATACAAAACAATAATACATGGAACGAAAAAATCGACTGTCAGATAAAATACATATTATATATTTACGGTGTGTCCAAGTTTCGACTGGCGATAATTTAAGGACCTAATTTAAGGATTTAATTTTAGAGATAATCATAACGAAAAAAAACATATTTATTTTTTTAATATAAATTTTGGGTTTATTTTTGTAATAGGTTTAGGGCTCTAACACACGAGCAGCCCGTTGACAACGGCAGAGGCGACTGCAGTCGCTGTCGACCTGCCTGCGGCAAACAGTCGACTCGTCGACAGCTTGCCGACGACGCCGATGTTGTCGACTATCTTTGTACAAGAGCCAGTTGAAAATTGATTTCGTTGAAGAAACACTGTTGTTGCTTTAACTCCGTCGTCGACGCAAGAGAAAGAACCGGTCAATGTGGGTAGACGAAATATTACTGAATAGAGAACGAGACGGAAAATCGCTTATTACTTCTAAACAAACCGAAGCCCATGCTCAATTTTTCATTATTTTGTTGTGGTAATCTTCTAGGTTCGAGTTTCAAATTATTGCATTTTTTGACAGCACTAATATTACGCAATTCAGAATCAATTTCTTCTATTAGGCTCATTTTGTGCACGTCCTAGCTCCTGGACTTACTGCATTCGACTGTCAAAATGTCGGACGCGGCTAGCTGTCGACATCAGACGGCGGCAGCCGCCAACGCGTCGACAGCACGTCGACGGCATGTCGACAGCTAGCCGCCGACTTCTAACGTCGGCTGCAGTTACATACGTCGACTGCAAACTGCTGTTCGTGTGTAATAGTCCTTAGAAAACTGTTTTAAATTTTAAGCAAGATTTCTTATAAAAAAATTATCTATGACAGTTAATAATTTATTTATTTAAACTTTAATGTAAAAAAAAAAGTACAATTGGCAGACTTTCAAAAACATTCAAAGCCTCAAAGCATTCTCTACAATCGTGTGGGAACGCACAAAGATAATAATTATGAACTGATCTTTAATTCACTCTATAGGTGTTACCTTCCGAATGAATCATTTTCATAGCTTTTAGGATCTACAAGATCCATAGAAACAGTTTTTTTTTAATAATTAAAATGGCTGCCATTTCATGAGTGGGGGAGTTAGAACCCAACATGGGTTTTTTGTTGATAACATTTGATGAATTAATAGCCCATAAGTTACCTAGAGGCTATACCTTCTAGTTGGTCCCATTTTGGCCCAGTCGAGATCTGATGATGGGATCTTGGTGTAATCGAGGGAAACCCTCAAATTTTGAAGGCACGTATAGTGTTTTCGTACTAGTATCTTAATGTTGACATGTTGTTACGTCTGACAGTCATTATGTGGAGCTGAGCTGATGGTGGAACTCCTTAAAAATAAGGAGTTTAGTAATTAAAACACCAGATGTTTTGTCAGGTACTGTATAGGATGCTAACAAAACAAAGTCAAAGGCGCAGCTCCCTCCTCTTTCTTCAAATTTCAAATTTATAAACAAATAAAAAGTACAAAATAGTATTTAAATGACCTAACTGTTCTACGGAATTGTACAAGAAACCTATTTCCAATTAATTATCTGTTATTTTTTGGAGTCGGTGCCAACCAAGCTAGATATTCTATCTACTCTAAGCAGCCAAGAGATGTTTAATCCTGTCTGTGCGCCATGTGGGGGATTTCGGAGGATAAATTATAAACTTTGGGTAATATTTATAAGAAATCGATGTAATTTGTATGAAGTAAAAGAAACAACTACTGAAAACAACTGGTAAAATAGTAAAAACGTCAAAAAGAGAAGGAAATTAAAACATAAAAAAGAGTATCAAACAGAAAGAGTTCGATTTGCCACATTCTTCCCCCTCGTATGAGAATACGTAGTTTGTAGGCATGTGGCAAACTAAAATGCTGAAAATATTATATTATTTTGTACTTTTTAGTTTAGATTTGTTAATAAAAATTTTTAGTTTTAATTAGCACTGTAGTCAGTTTTGAAGTCGGTTTTTTTTTTAAAGATTTTTTATAGGCAAAGGCGTGACTTGTATTTAGCCAAACGTGTGAAAGAAAAAACATAATGATAAATGATGGATAATTCAAATGAGCCCCACCATATTTTGATGGACAACGCCCCATACTATTCCGTCCAAGTGAATAAAGCACTACCAGCACTAATAATAAAGAGTAAATCCTAGAGTGGTTGTAACGCAATGGTGTGGCAGCTAACATTCAAATGTTCAAAAAAGAATTGATCAGACTGTTGAACCTGCAGAAACAGCAAACAAATCGGACATATTTTTTGAATGAAATGGCAAAATCCAAAGGTCACGCAGTGATTTGGCTACCGCCCTACCACTGCCAATATAATGCTTTAAAACTTTGTTTTGATGATTGGGATCGAGACGTGCGATACGACAGCATTGTAGATGAGCCGTTTTTGATAAAAGTAAGGCGACAGCAGCTGCAGTTTAGATTCCGAGTTCGTGACACAAACCCTAATGTCATTATCAGATTCAGATTAAAATATATAAATAAATGATCGCTGAACAGCTTTTGTTTTATTTGGTTTTGTCCTACAGTTAATTTTTAACTCTCTTGGGTATACAATCGTTAGTGCATGTATGCCGCGCTCCGTTCTATTCAATAGAGAATGTACTAATACTTAAGTATGAAAAAGTAATGACACTCATAATTTATCACTTAATTATGGCACACATAAAAACTGATACTAATAAAATCTAATCTTAAATAAAACAAAACCTCCCCAGAAATATTTTATAAATTTAAGTGAAATAAAAACAATTTCATGCAAATTTTAAACATTCAGCACCTATAACTTAAATGGTTATAAATCATGTACACTCGTTTCCATTATCGACATTTGTTTATCGATATTTTTCCGCACTAGTCGATATCTTCCGGGCGAAGTAACTTTTGCAGGACGTAAACGTAGTCTGATTAAGATAATGTCTTGTAAATGTTAAGAATTGTTATAATTCTGACGGAATATCATTGTAATGGCATATATCTACCTTACCTTAATAAATGGAATTTTTAGAAGCCTCCAATCCAATTCTAATGTAACGGTGACGCCACTACAATGTTGTGTCGTAGGAATAACTGTCAATGTCATAGGGATCAAGGTTCGCCGAGTGTATAATACACATTTTGTACAGCCTAAAGATACCTTCACAAATAAATTAGTATTCATTCTTTATTTACACTGTTTGATTGTACATTTTTATGAGTTACTTTGGCATTAAATAATTAATAACAATTTAGCCTTTATCAATGAAAAAAGAGATTATCCAATTGAGACTGGGTTTAAAAAATTCAAAAATGTTGAGCCAGTTGGAATTATTGATATCATAAAGAAAGCAAGGTAATGCAATCCTCAAAAGGTTTTCATTATACTATAAACAGTGCTACTAACTTTTTATGTCTTTATTTAGAGTAAACCCAAGAAGGCATTTTATTATTGTCATTGATTTTAACTTTCATTGACTTCATTTTATATCTAACTACATCACAGGCACTGAGAAGCTCATTGTCCTTCCTGGCCAAAGCATTTAGTCTAACTGTGTGTCTGAAGTCAACCAATGTGTCTATGAGAGAACTTGAAACATCACTTTGGGAAGACTCCTTAAGTGTAAGACCAAACTTTGTAAGGAGATTAGTTACATATTCAGCAATTAATATCACAGGGACTGGGTAGTACTCATTTTTATGGGTTTTCATGATCTTGTTAGTACTAGATATTAAATTAAGGGCATTGTTGATGCATGAAGCTGTATCAAAGTCAGATTTCAAAAATTCTAATGTCGCATCTTCAGCTTTCTGCAAGTCATCTAGCAACTTATCTCTGTACTCTCCACTTTGGGTAGCATTATTATTAACATAAACAAGTACATCTATCAGGAAAAACTTGAACTTTTTCAATGTTTCTTCAGCTGTTTTCAAGACTTCAGTACTGTATTCCATAGGATACCTATAGTTGGACATTAGACATGCCATCCTGAATGTATCAGCACTGTAAGTTTCTAACAGGCTTGGAATGGATATAGTGTTTTTGAGTGATTTTGACATTTTTGTGTCTCCTTTTACATGCAAGTGTCCAACATGGAGCCAGTAATTAGCCCATTGCATTGTGTTGTGGTAGGCACATGACTGGGCCTCCTCATTCTCATGATGGGGAAACTGAAGATCTATCCCCCCAGCATGAAAGTCAAGTTGGGAACCAAATATTTTGCTGACCAATGCTGAGCACTCGATATGCCAACCGGGCCTACCCTCTCCCCAAGGAGCATTCCATGATGGCTCACCAGGCTTATGTCCTTTCCATATGGCAAAGTCCATCTTATTTCTCTTAAAGTCATTTGACGGTTCACCAGAATCCTGCTGTTTTTGCAATTTGCCATAAGAAGGAAACTTGCTTGTGTCAAAGTATACTGATCCATCTGGAGTAACATAGGCCATGTCAGAATCAATGATTTTCTTTACAAAAGCTTCAATGGAATTTATGTGTTCAGATACCCTTGAAATAATCAATGGTTTCTCTACATTGAGACTGGCCATGTCGAGCCAGAATTCGTGTTCATACTGCTTGGCGACAGTCTTGAAGTCTGTCTTAGTGTCGTTGCCCTTTTTGATAATTTTATCGTCGATGTCGGTGACTCCCATAGCTGTGACGAGTTTTATATTGAAGAACGATTTGAGTATCCTTTGGATGATGTCTAGCTTGACATAACAGCTGGCGTGCCCGACGTGGGCAGAGTCGTAGACGGTGGGCCCGCATGAATACCAGGTGGCGATGTGAGGATCATTCAGAATCACAGGAACTTTCTGGTCGGCAACACAGTTGTACACGTAAATCCCTGTAGGATTTCCGTAAGGCATTAGCCATTTGGTCTCTTTGTAAGGCTTCAAGCTGCAGACGTGCGAAAGTTTTCTGCTAAAAACTGGTAATATTTTCAACATTTTGAACTAAAAAGATGCAATAACATCGCAAGAAATTTATCTGGCTATAGTAAAACAAAAATTGTGCGAAACTGCGAAATCGAGAATCCCAGAAAATTGACACTGACAGTGATGATGAATGACAACGCCACAGCTGGCACTCAGCTGATTAGTGTGTTCCTGTTCAGAGTAGAATCGCTATAATCACGATCGATCTCTATTCAACACAACGTATTATTTGTTGTGTGTGGTTTTGATTTTGCGTGAGTGCCCGTGCACTAACACCCAATGGGGATCCACACTGCCAAATTCTCCCTGTAGGTGGCGCATTGTCGATGCGCCCAAAGCTATCTGTCATTCCAGTATAGAAGTTGTGTTTTTTTGAGTATTTTTTTGTGTTTTCAATCTACGAAAGCATAATGCCGTTATGTGCTGTGCCAGGTTGTTACAATAATGGTATTCATTTATTTCCAAAAGAGCCAGTTTTAAAAAAGAAGTGCGAAATAGCTATAAGAAGAAAATTAATTAATTTTAGGTAGTTTACTGGAACTATTTACATTATGATAAGCTTCTGGATCGGGAACATTCATCGTCTTACTAGACTGTGAAGCTACGACACCAAAATTCCCGGTATCATCGCAGTTCCGATCGTAGAATTCTAACCTAAAAACAAACATGTACGTGTTTTATTATTTTAGTTATATTTATTAAAAACCTTGTTATGTAGTTCATTTTAAACACAAATACAACAAAAACAATTTCAACAAGCATTCAATGTAACATTTACAGTAATAAAACTGTATAAACACCCAAATGTTTACCTCGCAATAAGATCAGCTTTTTTACCAGATACTTATCATCCAGATACTTATCATCCAGATACTTATCTTAGATGTACACCAGATATAAAAGCAAGGATAGCGATGGCGAGACAAGCTTATAATGCAAAAAAGCACCTGCTCAAGGCCAGAATATCAAGCAAAGTTCGCAAAAAACTTGTTAAAGTGTACATTTGGAGTATAGCACTCTATGGATGTGAAGCGTGGACATTGACAAAGAGGGACAGAGAGAGACTGGAAGCCTTCGAGATGTGGTGCTGGAGGAGAATGGAGCGTATAAGTTGGACGGAGAAGAAAACAAATGAAGAAGTTTTGTCTATGATTAGGGAAAAAAGGAGATTGATGGAAACAATAGAGTGTAGGAGGGGACGAATGTTAGGCCACCTGATTCGACACGACAATTTTATTAAAACGATAATAGAAGGAAGAATAGAAGGAAAAAGGAAGCGAGGAAGACCAAGAATAAGCTACATGCAGCAAATAAAAGAAAAGATAAATGTCGGGTCGTATCAGGAGGTTAAGAGAAGGGCGGAAAGCAGAGAGGAATGGAAAAAACTCCACCGACAAGAGCCTAGCTCTTAAATTTGATGATGACTTATCATCCTCGTTTCCGAAGATCGTCTTTTAGTTCAGATAACTTCATTGACGAATACATTGTGATGAAATAACATTAGATAGTCACGACAAACTGTAAATTAGATATGAAAAAGCCCTAAATAAACAATAGCAAAATGTTTGACATAGGCGTATCTATGCTAGCGCCATCTGCATTAAGCTTTGCGTGTGGATCCCCATTGGAAGTGCGCATGGAATGCGACATTGGTTGACATCTGCTGTCATGTGTCAAGTGTCATCTGTCTGTCAAGTGTCATCTGTCCGATTTTTGTATTTATTTTTATTACAATCAATCAGTTCAATCAAAGAAATTGATAAGGAATCATCAGAATTGGAAGAAATCCCTTCAGTTTGTTATTTTTATCTAGTGTACAATTTCATACAAAATGGTCACATTCGCTCCAGATGAAGTAGGACTTGTCGACAAGTCACCCTGTGCCGGTATTCGAGCTGACCTGAAGATGTGTTTGTTAGCCAGTGATTGCTGTAAAAAGGTTTTATTTTTGTGGATTTTTGTATCACGATTCACGAATTATTTGAAAACAATATAAAATAATTGTTGCTATCACCAATCGCGTCACAAATTGATTGAACATGTTTTTTTTTTTCAGGACAAATTGACTCCTCGGGAGTGCCTAAGAGATGGTGTGGTTCCCGACGAATGCATTCAACTGCGACAAAGTTTCTTTGAATGTAAAAGATCCTTAGTAAGTAATATTTTATATACCTATACTTTTAACATAGATGCTGTTAGTTGGCAGTTAAAAATTCACTTTTCTACAAGTTTGACACAGAACAGCCCAGCCCAGGGTACCTACATGTATATCTTTAAAGTTTGTCCTTACCTGTTTAACATGCTCCTATGATTAAAATAATGTTCTGATCCTTTTAAAACCTTAAGTAAACTGTTATCCGATGCTATGGATAATCAAGATTCAAGTCCTAAACTTGTTTCTAGGCTATATTAAGTAATGTGTCATTATATTTTTATAACTTAAGCAATTATTTTGCAAGTTTTTATGAAATTAAATCAAATTTCACTTACAAAAATTAATCGACTGTAATTAATTTTTGTAAGTGAAATTTGATTTAATTGAGTAATGTGTCTCTTTTATTTATTTATTCTTATCTATTTTCCTATATATTCTATTCTATCTTCATATTTTCCAATCATTTTTCAGTGGTTACATAGTCAGATTTACACAACAATTTATATTGTTTTCAGCTTGATAACCGAAGAAGATTCAGGGGTCATAAGGGATACTAATGTGAAGTGATATTTTATGTTAGCATTGTTAGCGAAAAGTTAGATTTAATTTTTGTAATTATGTTGTTAAATAAAAAAATATTTTACATTTTACTATCATTTATTATGTTAGTTAGTAGGGGAGTAAGGGGGAGAACGGACATATCATCATTCCGACCTCAACTGTCATCCTCACCTGCACGCGTTTAACGACGGTGACAAGCCGTGGTGCTCCCTGCTAGATAACAGACGAGGCTCTGGCGACCGAGCAATAGCGGTATAACCACAGAACAGAAAAAACGAGTAGAAATAGCATCCTCGCCTGTTAGTATGAAAACCAGTGTAACCAAACTAACACATTTGTAAGAATATCACATTATGATCCACACAAAAAATATTGTGATTGTGTGATTGGTAATTTTTTGCGATGACGAAAGAGCTTAAAATACAAATTCGATTAAATGAGTCCCATCTTTATTACTAAGCTAATAAGATTCTAAGTTGTGCTTTCCTGATTCTAATGTGCTTTTATATTTTGTTATTCTACTCCCTACTAGATGTCCCTTTTTAGTCATGCTTTTCCCTATTACGATGCATTAAGGTCCATAATTGTGCCTGCCGCTCATTTTCCTTGCTTTTGAATACCAAATAGTTTTGCCACCCAACGCCAGATGGAGACACAAACTAAAGAAGTTTCCTGTCAAAATTAAGGATGGGGTGTACACGATAAACTGAACAAAAAGTATCGTTCTAGCTAGACATCAAATTATGTCCCGGAAATAAAATGTATGCCCACTTCTTACTATCTTTATGTTTTTAAAACGAAGTAATGTTCGTTAAACGAGTTATAAAGAAACGGAAACTTTTGCAATAATTTTGATTTGTCCTCCATACAATATAGGTATCCAAAGAAAAGGCTTGTCTAGTAAAATACTATACGATATTATTAATTACAAAGAAGCCGCAATGGCCGCCACCACAAAATGGCGCATTGATTTTTTTTTCACAACTCTTTCAATATTTGTTTCAAATGATATAGGGCTTGATAAGTAAGGTGCAATATAAAAAAGACCGGTCTGGCGATTAAAAAATTTTTATTATAATTTTTTAAAAAACCCCATCGCAACAAATAAGCGATTGAGATAACTTTATGAATTTGGCAGTAATAATCGTAGAAATTGTTTGTTGAATAATTTTGTACTAAATACAAAACCCTTAAATTCTCTAAAGTGACTAAGACGAAGTAGATAATGACAATACGAAACCCTTAATGCGTTAATTCGATTCGCACTTGGCCGGTTTTTTCTTATTACGGGATTAAGTTCATTATAATTTAACGATATACGGATTGATTTCACAATTTATATTAAACATTTTAATGATGACGTTGCGAATCCTTTGATAATTAATTAGGTACCTAGCAGTAAAGTAATCCGTGAATTGTGTTGAAAGTAGTGAGTAGTATGAAAATAGTTCCAATTTCGGTTAAAATAAACTTATCCATATTTTATCGAGCGCACGTTAAAATATCGCATCCCTAAATGAGTAGCGTGTGGAATTAATACGGAATAAGGTAACGGTACATATGAAGTTTAGACCTTATCACCTTTGTGGTGGATTGGTTTTAGATTGTAATTTTAACCAATTGCTATGAACTGAAAATTTTCAAATTTCTTTTAAAATAACGCGATAAATTACCTAATTATGGTATGTTACTCCTCTTTTTGATAAATTTATTGTTTCACTGTTGTTTTTCCGTACAGAAATTGTACAAATTATCATTTTTTAAGATTTTCGTCACTATTTGAAGGCGTCAGCATACCGTCGCAACTGTCGCCGACTAAAGCGCGTGAAAGGGGGCGGGAACATTACATGCGCTAAGCTCATCGCACTTGAGATACGCGGATCACGCCCACTTAGGATTTCTACTCGTTTTTTCTGTTCTGTGGGTATAACTATACACCTACCCGGGAAACTATGTGGAAGAGGCTTCAGCGGCCTTGGGTTCCAAATAACCCTTGAAATGACTGGTGCAGAAGGCAACGGGAAACCACTGCTACTATTGTCCCAAGAGAGTCACAATGGAGTAATTACAAGGAAATATGGTTCTGTTGAGCGATCCGGTTGACGCCCGGCGCCATCAACCCGGGAATGGTGGTGTGAAATATGCTACCGGCCATGTGATTGTGTCTGATCAGGCAACACGTGGAAATAATACTACTGATAGTTTAAAGTCGGCTAGAAAGCCTCACCGTATTGGCACATGGAATGTATGCGGCCTAAACCAGCCTGGCAAACTCCAGAGAAGGTAATGAGCCGAAAAGCTGTTAACATCTTGGGCTTAAGCGAAACACACTGGAGAGGAAATGGTTATTTCACAACAGAACACTCGAATAAGGTCTATTTCTCGGGAACGGAAAGTGAAAGTGCGAGGAGCGTTGCTTTTATTGTACCATCGAACATCGGTAGGTTTGTCACTGGGTATAAACCGATAAGTGATCGTATTATTTCTATTAAAATGAACACAGTTCCCTGTAAATTTAATATCGTACAGGTATATGCACCTACATCACAATCCAGTGAGGACGAGATTGAAGGTTTTTATAGCTCTTTGGGAAAGACTCTTCAAGATATACCAAAAAGAATAGTTACTATGGTGATGGGAGATTTCAATGCCAAAGTTGGGCAAACGGAAAGGGATGACCATCTAAGACGCGTGGTTGGAAAATACGGAATAGGTGTCAGGAATGAAAGAGGCGAGCGCATGCTCCAATTCTGTAGTGAAGAGAACCTCACGATGTGCAATACTGTATACAAACAATACATACGTCGTCTGTACACTTGGATGTCCCCTGGTGACCGTTTCAGGAACCAAATAGATTATATCCATATACCATTCAAAATCGGTGGAAATCGTCCATGATGAATACAACCACATATCCTGGAGCGGACTGTGGCAGCGATCACCAACTACTTGTGGCCACACTTCGACTCCGCCTAAAAAGAATCTACAAACAAGAACGAACTCTAGACATGCGCCATGTCGACCTCAAGGGCTTTAAAAGATCTATTGAAAAGAAAATACCTGACTGTTTGTCAAATGACGTCTGTGCTGACCAAGACAGTAGTTGGAAAACCCTAAAAGAAATAATAGTGGCTAAACTTGCTTTTCATAACTATACCAGTTATGAAAAGCAAGTTAAATTGAGAATATTTTTAGGGGCATCTTAAAAAAACATGTTTTTATTTTTATTGTTTGTTTATTACAAAAATAATTGAAATTCAATTAAACAATCTAATATAGTAATTATATTATGCAAGGAGCTTAGCCCTTATTGCAAACTAGCTTTATAAGCTAAATAACAAAACCACCTATTCATAGTAATAGCACAATATTAAAATTCTTTACATCTATATTCCTTGCTCTATTCAAAACTTTATATAAGTTACTGTCATTCATTAGTTTAAAAGTGTACCTACTTTTAAACTAATGAATGACAGTAACTTAACGGTAAAAGTGTTTGAAATTTATAATTTGGATGTTTCCGACTTCCATAGACCTAGTAGGTTCAGTACTACAGTATTGCAGTACGAAACTTCATAATTACTGCCCAAAGTTTTGATTTCGCTGTGACTACCTATTTTACATATTTATTTAGTTTGTGTTAAGCCTACACTTAAGCATTAGGTTTAGAATACAAACAAACTAAACACATTTTATTAAAAAAGTATTTTATTGAATAAAGTGCTTGGGTATAGGGCGTGGCGCGGCATGGCGATAAATTAAGTAAGAAAATGGTGTAGGTATTTGTTTCAAACAATTAATGTTATAAAATTTAATCAAAATCTGAATAAATTACTACTTTGATTTTTTTTATGGCTGACAATTATGTGTATCAAATATACAAAGAACATTATCGCAACCCCAACGCCGCAAATTATGTCGTTTTGAAATACGAACGAATAGCAGAATTTCTATATGGATCCTTTGATCCATGTTGTATGCATGTATGTCCCATGCAGCAGAAAGAACGAAACTTGGCAATTGGCTTGCATGGATTTTACGTTTATATAAGAATAAATAAACAGAAATAGGAATACGAAAAAAAGTTATAGCTCAATTCAAATTGTAGCTGTATTACTTTTTGAGAAAAAAAATAAGCGTAAAAGTTTGGATAAGAGGTGCACGTGGGGTTTAAAATAACTTTGTATCGTGTTCGTACTTTTAATTTGTTGTGTGTATTTACAAGCTAAACGCATGCCAAAGGGCATGGCTAAATAGATAGAAGTATGTGCGACTGCCCTAACAATGTATAAACATGGCACCAAGTGTTATGTAATGCTGAATTAGTGTATCATTATTATTTTGCATAAAAAAGTTTCAGAAACTTGTCTAATAACAACTATTTTAAAAATAAAATCGTGGAAATTGATACTTCGATTGGTGAACTAACTTGTCAAAAAACGCTTTATCTAGGCGTTTGTAGTTTCGTAGTACGATGGCTTTCCGTGACTTTAAAAATAATCCCCTAACAATATAAATCTAGAGGGGTACTTTATATACATATCCATATGCATACTAATATTATAAATGCGAAAGTGTGTCTGTCTGTCTGTCTGTTACCTCTTGACGCTTAAACCACTGAACCGATTGAGATGAAATTTTCAAGACCCTGGAAAGGACAAAGACTACACTTTGTAGCGATATAAAAACGGGGGTGAAATGGGGGATGAAAGTTTATTTAAGGAAATTCCAACTCTTGCGGGCGAAGTCGCGGGGAACCACTAGTATATATTTATATATTAGGTACTAGTCGTATCATATTACTTTTAACGCTTAGGTCATTTTTGTGGAAAAGGATGAAATTAAAAACTAATATGTTTTAATTAATTCACTAAAGTTTTAGATAAATAATGAATACGGAAAAATAATAATATTTCAGTGTTATAGGATACTGACAAATGTTTATACATTCTTAGGGCAGTCGTTTAGCTATCTCTTTTCACGCTTTCTGCCGGGCGGGCCCTAATCTATGGGCCCAGCTATGAAGCCGTAGGTACTAAAAGTATTGATTCCCATTTCATTTGCTGCTTATTGTTCTATGTATCATCTACAAGTGAGTTAATAAGTCAGCCTATTAGATCCCACTGCTGGGAAAAGGCCTCACCTCAACTATGAGGAGGAACGAGCCATACTTCACCACGCGGGCTCAGTGCGGATTGGTGGAGGGGTGTATGTAAGGCAAGTGACAAACCTTACTGTCAGAAGTTATCAAGCCGCCCTAGGGCCTCTGACTAGGCTTAACGACTAATACCACAGATATTAGCCGGGACCAACTGCTTAACGTGCCTTCCGAAGCACGGAGATGCTTGTCATGGACGTCACTTAAATGGTTGGAATGGTCACCCATCCAATCACGACCGCGCCGTGGGTTGCTTAACTTTTGGTATCACTACCAAAGCGCTGCCGCCACTGCGCCACAAGCACCTCTCAAGTGAGTTAATAACCACCATTAATGGTTTTTGTTTTTTTAATAACATCTGCCAAAAAATATCATACTTATAAATGATATATTAGCATTTTGTTTTTTTACTATTAAATTGACTAGAATTAGCACCATAGCAAATCAACTAGGTAATAAATAACCATCATGCAGCAATAACAACTTTGCCTTCAATCTTAAGATAAACAAAATGACTTTAAATTCAATATAATTTATATTGCACAATACACAGGGTGGAAAAAAACTATGGGCCCTGGAGGGGAACTATTCGCTTGTCTCACCCAGAAATCAAACCAACTAAAAATAAATCCTCGCTTTTTTTAAACCAAACGGTAGGATTGTTGTTTAGAATAAAATTAAGGTCTTGGAAAATGAAAACAAGAAAGGTTTTTTTAGCTGGTTTGAAACCCGGGTAGGACAAGCTAATTTTAGAATTCTTTGAATGCAGTTTTGTACCTTGTTAAAAATAATGGACTATTGCCTTTTAATAAAAGAGCTAACTGAAGGATTTAAGGTAGTTCCTCTAGGGCCCACCGATATTTTCTACCCTGTATTTAATATTTTTAGAATGTCGATACGGCGATCTCTAGCGACAGTTATACAAATATTAATATTGTTGTGGCACTTGCAGTCATATCAATAAGTATAGTAGGTTCACTATATTATTTTCGTTATAACTTTGAAGTTTATAATAAATATATTTACATATTATTATATTTTTAAAAGCCGACAATATGTGCGTATTCACAATTAAACGTTGAACATCATTATTACCTATTATATTTGGTCGTTTCTAAAATATTCAGGATTTTCAGCTTCCAGTTTGCATAAATAACGTGGACAATGCGTATAAACACACAGCTGTAAGTAATTAGACATGAGTGCTCAAAATATAAATAGGTATTACACAGCTGTAGTTAAAACATATTATGAATGTTACAACATACGAATATCTACTTGAATTTCAAATGTTTCGATTAATTTTTAAATTGAAATTTTAGGACTTTAGTGACATTTGTGCAATACTATTTATCTAGGTTAGTGTATAAATAATTACTCGAACTTTAACATTGCTGGAATATAACATTGTATCCAGCAATTTATTATTTAATTACTAATAATAATAATTAGATAAATCTTAAAGCAGCAGCATCATTATAATTTGAAAAGTGTTCAATTCGCAATTTTCTTTTTAAGAAAAAATATTAGACTTCTAGTTTATTATAGTTAGTTATCGAATCGATTAAAGTAAGTTAATGTTTATTAATTTTAAGTATTGTAAATGCTTTCTTCTATGTTAGCATCGTTGGCGATTCACAATAATTTGACTAACTAGGTAGGGACTGCAATCATTTAAATATATATATTATGTAAATGAGTTAACTTTAAAAGAGTATTAGGATAAAATATCTTTAGATTTTAAGATCATTAAATATGCTATTTAGTTAAAGAATGTCTCTGTCATTAAAATGAATCATATCGAGCGAAATGTACTTTCCGCAAGATATATTCGTCATGACTGTACCTAAAGTGCATGTAGGTATAGGTACATGTTAAAAATACGTACATATTATATGTGTATGAAAGAAACCACTAAAATGATATGTATTACAAGATATGTAATGGGACACTACTCTAAATGGTGCAAAAATAACTTTTAATATTTTTGGAGCATACTTCTCGTAATGGAAGACGACTTCTGACAAAATAACACGGTGAAATGCTAAAGTGTGTACGAGGCTAAAATTCATAACCAATCTTTAATCCAAGGATAAATCAATCCTGGTTAAAATATTTGCGTTTCCATTGTCATTCCACGGTTGCAACGGCTGCCAGTATCAAAGGGCTTACACCCTGCTGCTGTGAATACATTTCACACTGGTACTTGTAGTCGTGGAATCTAAACTACCTTTTCGAAAATCACAATACTTAAACACTTTTGTAACAACATAATTATTATCCGATCAATACCACACTTTAATAATTATTAACAATAATGCTGTAACATGAAAATTAATTATTGTCAATTCAGGACTTGGCAGTGTGACAATCATAAACAAAATTAGTGACAGAATAAAAATAAATAAAAGCGTGCAAGATTTAATCCCACTTTCGCGAAATTTGTTAAATACAGAGCGCTATCTAAACATATTCAATATGTCTTTGTCATTCGACGTTAACATAATCGAAATGATGTTTTATACTAATTGTTCAGCGTTATTCGTACTTATTATATGAGTTTTCGTAAAAGTGGGCAATATATAAATTATCTAAAGGCAGTTAAAATCGGTAGTATCGTCTTGTTCCCGCCGTTTAAATAAAAGATACGAAAGATATAATGTTTTGACACTTAGGTTATTGATTCCTACTATACCTAATGTAAGTCTAAATTAGATTCAATCTAAGCAGTTTGAGATTGAAAGACTTTAAGATACCTACTGTAAAAAACATTTTATGTTTCATTGAAGAAAGCCTGAGTAAGAACCCAGTATAGGTTAAACAGGTGTTGGTAATTTATAAAACGAAAAGTAAGCGTTCCTATTATTTTGAATTAAACGAATCTGAATTGTTATGAAATTGTAAACCTTATAATTACCTACTAAATTATCTCCTATAGGAGAAGAACACGTCGGCTCGAATCATCCGTTAGCTATCAATCATACATTTACAGCTCTCTTACCTTTAAAATATATTATTTTGGTCCATTTTGTTCACAACTTGTGCTCAATGAACAACTTTAAATCGAGACCTGTTTCGGTGCACTTAGAGGATCTTACAACATGTGTATACGTAAAGGTCACATGCCAAAAAGTGATTTGCATTATACATTACCCGTAGTTACACCACTCACTCATCCATCAGGTTCAGTGATATACTGAGTGCATTGTAATGTCTCATAATTCATTCAGGTCTTCAACCATTGCGTTTGGCTTAATATCCTGTAACGACCATGACATCCCTCAACCGAGTCTGATGTGATGTGTGGTGCTCTAAACCATCACCTTGCTCACAGCCTAACATAGAATACGAAAAAATGGTAACCTTGAAAGTACACTATCAGCTCATCTGCTGACAAAAATCATAGGTAGCACAGTGTGGTAAATAGTTTCGAAATAACTTTTGAAATACGGTTTACATCAGCTTAAAACGTTTTACTCGATTCCAAATATCAGATACGCACCCTGTATACAACTAAAAACAGATCCTCAAGAGTTCACGAAACAACACTGGCCGGAGCCACACTCCATCTACTAGAACGTCTGTATCGGCCGGTAGAGCCCTGTGTATCCGCACAGCCTCGCTCTCAGCGCAGTAACCAGCATAGATGCTCCTGACAGGTCGTCCAGCAAGTTGGCGCACTCGCACACCAGAAGGTACATCTTGTCTCCGTGTGAAGCAACCGATTTGTGGAGGGCGATCTTCCGCATGCCCACGGAGTGGGGCAGGTGTCGGTAGAGCATCCTGGCCCCGGTCCAGTATAGCCAGTTGCGCTCAAAACGCTCGCCGTCGTCGCCTTCGAATACCTGGAAGCATATTGAGAGGTTTTTTAAAACTTTGATGGTTAAAGATGACGAGCGAAAATTAAATTATCTCCATATGTTTCAATAAAGATAAAGCTAACAGCTTGACTTGACGAAGAAGTGTGTATCGCCATAGCCATCAGTTTTACTTGTGGCACAGAATAAGTACTAGTACTCCGTACAGAAGTATGACTTTGCAATGAATTTCAAAGAAATATCTACTCAATGTTGTTAACGATATGGTGTAATTCAGTTCGCCTCTGACTCAAGAACATTTTCGTGTAGACACCTACAGAAATACATTGCAAGATAATTTCATTCTTATACCTCTGGAATATGATTCATAATACACTAAACCTATTCAGTGACGTACTATCACGCAACGCGATAGGGTTGACTGCCACAAGAAGCTACTTACGTCACCTAGCGCATCTTTCTAGGACTTTATTCACGCTCGTCCAACTAGCAACCTAGTGTCGCGCATCGCCGTTGAATAAAACGCGGGAGCGTGTCGCTACCGGCTAGCGACACCCAACTTGTTTAGTCCCTTACCTAGGGGTCGCCGCGCGTAGGTACGTTTTTGCTACCTACGCGGGAAGATACACAGGCCTGCTTGTGGTCTTGCTCCTTCAAGTAGTTTCTCTAAGGCCGGACTCCAAATAAAAAAATGAAACGTTAGTGTTTCTTACCTTATAAACACTAATAATGAAGCCAGTAGAAGGTGTGTGCGATTTTTTGGGACCACCAGCCAGATCGTTGAAAGGCGGCCGGCATATCATCGCCACCTCGCTGTAGAGGTCCAGCGTGTGCGCAGCCGAATATCTGATCGTCTTCGGGTCGAACTTGCTCAGGGAAGCACTCCTCATGTTGTTGTAGAAAAGTAAAGGATCTGTCTGAGTTGTATTTATCACATAGTAAGATATGAATGGAAATTCCGCGTTTCTCTCCATGTTTGCTAGCAGCATCCCGCCCACAGCTGTGTTTGCCTGAGCCACGTCACTTAGAAGCTCCCCTGCAGCCGTCTTCTGCCGTATCAGAGGCTTGGCCAGAGGAGACTCGAGGATGGGCTCTATAGGCTCTAAGGGACTCATCAGGTGAGCCAATATGCAAAGCTTGGGGTCGGCTATTTCAAGTATGCTTAGTGAACTTGGAACAGTCTTCGTCAGTCCTCCCTTTTCAGGGGTTGGAGGTGGCACTGGGAGCTGAAATTGAAAAAGATCAATTTTTATAAAGGTCTTTCTTGTAACTTCATGTGGGATGCCTAGTGACTTGCTGGACAGATGACAAACTGGCGAAGGTTGAATGAGAAGGGCAAGTAATCTAGCAAAATAGCGCTGGTCGGGAAAGGAGGCTCGAATTCATCAGTAGGCGGCATAAGCTCGACATTGATAATGAGGCGTATGAAATACTGTCTCCAAGCAAGAAGCACGCACGATTGAGCGCCATATGCGAGACCAGTGATCAGTGTTAAAGAGTGAAGATATGGTGGTGGCTATGGAGTATGGATCGGACAAGATTTGGAACCTTTTAGGGATTTTCTCAGAAGAGGACTATAGGTTTATCGCCTAATTGAGCCCTCGCTTGCGAGGTATAGGGGCGGTGGTAGGACGAGGACGGAGACCGTAGAAGGTGCGGGTGACAAGAATGCACTGGCCACCTCTCCCAGTTCCCGTCCCCTCCGCGCCCGTGTACTTCGCAAGTAAGGTCTCAATTAAGCGGTTAACCTGTCTATTAGTTTAACACTCACCGGCACCCGATCAGGCAGGTAGCGCTCAAGCGCGTGCGCGGGTATCACGAAGCAGACGCGCTCGAGGGTAGCCAACGACACCGGCTCGGTGCGAAGGCAGTCATGCGTGGTGGTGGTGGCTGGCCGGTCCCAGCGCATCAGCGACACCGACGGCTCGCGCGTGACCAGCGGGGATCTTAGATGAGGACTACGTAAATCACTTACCGGCACCCCATCAGGCAGAAAGCGTTCAAGCGCGTGCGCAGGTATCACGAAGCAGTCGCGCTCAAGGGTAGCCAGCGAGACCGGCTCTGTGCGACGGCGGTCGTGTGTGGTGGTGGTGGTGGGCCGGTCCCAGCGCATCAGCGACACCGACGGCTCGCGCGTGACCAGCGGCTGCGGCGGCTCGGGCTCCGGCCCGGTGCCCCCGCCGAGCACTGGCCCGCATCGTTCTGGAATGCGAAGATGTTTGTTAGTACAACTCCTGAAATATGGAGATCTCTCTCTCTATCTCTCTCTCCTTGGCATCATTAATCCATCTGATCTGATGGTGGGGTCAGCCTTCTTGCACTTTGCCCTATCGGACGTTACGTCAACAGAGACAGGTATTTCTTGAAATGGAACTAATAAAAAGAAAAAAAGAAGCCCCGGAAGGTCATACATATGCCGAATAAAGAAAAAGCTTGAAAACGTGTCGTAATTTGACTTCTTGAGCTCAAGAATGGAATAAAGAAGACTAAAATAGTATTTCATGTATTGTTTTGGTATGCCATATTATGAATCTTGTAGCCCCTGGTAGGGGAGACTACAGATCATGTCCGTTACTTAGGGTTCATCCGAATTCGATGCATATGAATAAAGCGCTACTACTACTACTTAAAGGTCCAAGGCATTTCGAAGGAAGACGTGTATTTCTGATGGTATGGCTGAATAGTTAATATTAATCTTATCTATCGATACCCACCTTTTATCACAATCACAACATTTAAATAATAAATAGGTCAATATTATAGCTTTTATCGTGTTGCTAAATATGGCTCATTATTTGTATTTACATACTTGTGTTGAAGTTTGATGCCGCATTACTGAAATAGATGTTCTAGACACGGGTATGTAGCCAAATTTACCAAAGCAGTTCATACCGGCTTTCGTCGGTTTGAGCTAACCTGGGAATGTTGCGTGTGCATGAATTTACATGAATCTGTTACCTTTACGGCTGGCCGCTTCCGCACAATCAAGGTGTCAGTCCGTCACGTATATTAATAGCTTGACGGTACCAGCTGGTCTCTAATGAGAAAGTGGCGATACGTCAGTCAAAAATACATGTGACGCACTTTATTCCGATTGCCGCGAATTTGGAAACAATTTAAAACTTCACAGCGCAACCGGAAAGTTCAAAACAAACAATAAGTTTGCGCGTGAGACACCACGGTCGCTATCACTTTCTCGCTCGGATCACGAGGGTTACCTGAGCCTTCGTTGTACTGCGCGCTGGCGCGGGGAGCCGCCGAGAAGAACAGGTGAGTTTTCAGCGTCTTGTAATGGTTTTCCTCCATGAAGGAGTACCGCTCGCGATCGCGCCGCTTGGCATTCCTTCCTGCACCCAGCGCCCCCCTCGCCTTCCCTCCACCCCCGCTACTGCTCATGCTCTTCTCCCCGCTGAAGTTCTTGCGGAACATCAAATTCATCTTGGACGATTGCCACCGGCTGTCCCCGTCTCACTTGCACTCCTTATTATCTATATCCCTGCCCTTGTCTAATGTTGTGTCTACTACAGTAATTAGTCCATCGCTGCACGCCAAGAAATTAAGCCCGGCTATATTCAGAGATCTCCCGTCTCTCTTGCACTAATGAGGGCTAATACGCAATTGTTTTATTGCTGTTTCGCGCTGTTTGGCTTAGGATTTCGAGCTGGCGTAAACGATAAGTTTTAACTAATGCGAGGCGATTAAAACGATTAGAAGATATGATACGACATGTGCAATAACCTAGTTTCAAACTTGTACACGGAAACGAAATTTGAAAGTGTCTCCTTGAAGAAAGATGCATTTTTGACGATGCAATCGTGATGTGCTGATATTTTGTTGAGGATCTAGTGCCGTCCTAGTTTCTGTTTATGAATCGGTGATTTAAAACGCATGTCTGGTCAGTGTAAATTTAAAATAGTCACAAGATGTGCTGCGAATGGTGTTTTAGTAGTTAAACTATATGATGCTGAAGTAAACTTTGCTTTAAATTTTAACGTTAGTAATGAGTAGAGCCAGTACCACAAGTACCTTTATTCATTGAAAACATTTTGCAGTACATTTATGTTATTATGTCTATTAATTTATATTTTAAAGGTGGTTACCGGTAACTGCTAATCAATTATCCTCAACAAGCGGTTCGCGGTAGTATTTGAAGGAGCTCATTTACTATGAGCTCTTCGCATACAATATTCATCATTTAAGCCTTCGATCCGTGGTGGGCTGCCCTGCTACTGTGTGCTTGATGTTACGTCACATTACTTCTTTCAGTTTGAGGATTTAGAGAGTTTAAGTTATTTCCTAAAGAGAGTATGTGCTTGATATGTAGCATTTTTTACACATTTTTTACTCTAAAAAGCCTCTGTAACATGATGCTACTTTATATGTTAACAGCTTTATGTGTTAACAGTCCAGCGCTAGACTGGGCTGGAATGCACTACTGGAATAATGGAGATCGACACTGGAATGCCAGTAAGCAAAGAAACTCCATTCCAGCTCAGCACTACTGAATTGCTGGAATGAAATAATGTAAACCAGCTTCAAGCCAGCTTTTTCTGCCAATAATTTTATTGTTAATACTGTTATTATTGACATTCACAACCCACAAGTAGCATTTATGTCCTAAATTGAATGGTCTTTGAACTCGGGTAAAATAGGTTCATGAATGTACTGACAAAATAAAAGTATAAGTACCAGTTTCCTAACACAATGATGAATCATTAACATTTTAGCTTTTTACTGTTATTGTGCAATTCGTAGGCTGGTAACAGCTAATCATTACTATTATTCCCAGCACACGAATTCCCGTAATACCGTATTCCCGGCAAATGCCAAGTCGTGCCCTTTGTCTCCTGGTAACCTACAAATTGTTAGCAGTCGCAGTAAATTTTAGAGTTCCTTTGCAAAATAGGAACACCTCTCGGGTCTTTTTTTATAATTTTATTTGAAGTTAAAATGATATTTTTCGTCCAAATCTTGATCTGCCCATACAAAATGCAAAGCAGTTGGTATTTCATGAAATGTGTTCTCTTTGTTCAAGCCAGGTTTAAAGAGTGTATCGGTCTGTTGACAAAATCTTTTAAAACTTTATTTAATGTCTACTAGTGGGATATTTTGACAGATTCGGCTTACCAAAATCTCGATGATTATTTCGTCACGACAAAAAGAACAATTTAACATTTGTAAAATTGCAGAACAATTGTGACATTTACAAAATATTAGGTAATATTCCATAACTGGTATTTATTCGTAGTAAGTACCCATTTGTTTATTAATCCTGTTTATGGATCACCCAACTAAAATGCAAAATTTACTTGGCCCCGTTCTTATAGCAATTTGGTTGGCCCCCAACATGACGCGCGGTTTATTTTTGCGTTTCCGCGATCCTCATGAATCCACTCAGGTGAATATAGGGCTGTCAATCTAGAGAACGAGTGTTAAACACAAATGATTGGCCAATTGTAAGTACCTACTCATATTCAAAATGGAAATAAAAAAAGTATGGGGGGAAATCAATTAAGTAAAGTGAGAACGTCGGTAAGTGAAACAACAATGTACCCCAACCCCAGAAAAAGTCATCGATACATGGCAGCACGTGGGATCGAACTCGCATAAGAGGCAACCCGCCACCGACAGTAGGTTAGTTAGTTAGTTAGTTTGGCTGGGGTGTTTTCCGCACTTAGCCTCTTGATTGGGCCTTTGTGCGTGTGTCCCTTTACTCTTTTATTCTAACCACTTCAGGTTTTCCCAAAAGGCTAGCAACCTGCCCAGGTTACTACAGGCCTCCGGAAATGTTGCCGGGGATTTGAGAATGTCTGTCCGTTGCTCCGCCACGCCGGCGCACTCCATGAGTACGTGTTGCGGTGTTTCTTCTGCCTCCATGCATCCTCTGCACAAGGGGCTGTCTGTGACACCTATGTTGAATAGGTGTTTGTTTAGAAGACAGTGGCCAGTTATGGTTCCTACGGCTATGCGCAGCTTGTCTCTTGTTAGTCGGGTGAGGTTGCGGGCGAACCTTTTTGAGAATTCCGGGATTGCGTCCTTTGTTTGCCTACAACCTTCACCGTTTCTCCACTCTGCTAGGTGTGTTGCTTCAGTTTCTGCACGCAGCCATGTCTTTGTTTGGGCCTGCGGTATGGCCAGTAATGGCTCTGGTCCGTGTACTGTTGTCGCTGAGCCCCTCTTGGCTAGTTCATCAGCTGCGTCGTTACCTAGTGTGTTACTGTGTCCTTTGATCCATTGCAGGGTTACTTTATTTGTGCTCGCTATGAATTGGAGTGCACCGACAGTAGGTACGGATGCGTGCGATTATAAAAAGTTAACATAATAGATAGGTAATGTTTTCGTGTCATATTTTAGTTCCACTATATCTCTATGGATATTGCATGAAACGGATACCCGCGGGACATTTGCAAGTCTCTCTCTAACAACATTTAAGGGACTTTAAATCCAATGGTGCGTATACATTGTTGTTAAAACTTTAATGTCATAAAGTATCATCAGTAATGGATAACTAACTGTCACTAAAATGTCTAGTTCAAAATTGCTTAAAAAAATTACGTGATTAGTGAACGGCCCCAAAGATTGGCAAGTGGCAGCCCTACGTACGCTCCGTTACACTTTACGAGTGCTCGCGTTAATCTGCTCGTCTAATAATAGATATTTTGTGGAAAACTGGAGACGTTCAGACTGAAACGGAATGTCTTCTTTAAATCTGTTACGTTATTTATCACAGGCACTACCTACACACCTATAGCATTTCTTATTTTTATTGTAAGTACCTATGTATATATGTTAGACTTAATTGCACCATTAAATGAAAGTATATACAATTGGCGGACTTATTGCCTTCAAGATTGAAAACTGGTAGTAAATGCTCTACCAGTCAATTGCGTGGGAATGCAGAAAGTTTGACATTCAGTTAATTAAGCTAAAACTAGTGCCAAAATATAGGAGACATTCCACCAACAAGCTACTTATATATTATATGATAGCAATTCCGTTTAGAAACAATTCAAACTAAGCTGTAACTTGAGTGACAGACATACATCGTGAACTCGTCAAGTATAAAAGTGCATGACCCTTCAGTTAATGCTTATGTCCCATAATCTCAGCTAGCAGTGAAGGATGGCAAATGACCCTTAAGCTGAACCAATAAACTTGAGTGCATTCAGCTTAAGTGCATGAGGTTATGCAGTACCTATTCAGGTTCGAAAGCTTAAGTGTGCAGGTACTTGAAAGGTGCTATGGTGACTAAGAATTTTATCTTACCTAATACCTAGATGAAGTTCACTAACGTAGCAATTACGGATGCTATAACTCGAAAATTATATTTTATTTGAACTGAAAATGTTTTTACAAGGGCCAAAAAGTGTAAAATTGAAACGTAATTATGTTCGGGCTTAAGAGGTAGGCCCATCTCTATCTGTGTGACAAAAAGTAAAAGCCTCTATCACTGCATTTTTATGCCTTGTAAAACCCGGAGTAAGTACAGTCGGCAGCACGTAAGGTTACCCATTTGAACTGCGAAAACAGCTTTTATTACGTAAGGAATACAGGCGGTCTCAAGGTCAAAATGGGGTTGTCTGACGAGCGGCGGTGTACATTGGGCGAGAGGTCATAAACACAAATTGATATACCGCGTGGCGTGGCCGTATGTCGGCTAAGGAGTCCTATTCTGAATACGATGTCCATATTTTCGACTCTATGGTTCGCTTTCATTTACACCGTTTTACTAGCTTGAGTGAAGGAGAAGCAAGAGCGAAAAATACACTACGTCTTTTATAGTAGAGCACCTATACTCCGGGGCTGTTATTAGGAACACACATAGACTCCCTAATGTTTGTTTACGGAACCCAGTATCACTTTTTAGACCTTTGCCGATACTTTACGTGATATATGAAAGACATTTTAGGAGAGCCAAAGTAATTGGTTCAGTACCATTTTTGCAGTAAAGGAAAGCAATTTAAAGTCAATTGGCTTTTTAATCTCGAAATTAATTGCCTGTCAATTCTATTTTTGGCAACGGTACACTTTTTTGTGTGGTTGTGTTTTTTAAACGTAAGTACGTAGCAGGTAACTGCAATAAATAAATAAACTGCTTGATGTAAAGAGTGTTCGAGTGGATTTAAGTACCTCCACAAGTAATATCATAAGTAGTCGTTCGTAAGTAGTCGGCCAAGCCTCTTGCGCGTCAAGTGACCAAATTGTGACAAAACTAATTAAGGCAATCAAGATTTACTGAGTGATTTGAAAGATGGACAAGATTGAGAAGGTTGTAGTAAGGAAATGCCTCGTAATTTGTTAAAACAATGACACATTTGACCACAGTAAAGAATAGAGAGTTTTATATGTTTGACCACATACACTGTTCGTAATGAATGACATATTTCTCACAGTCAATAGGCATTAAAAATAACCCAATTTAGCGAGAATGCTTGGTCACCACACAGGAGCTAATGACACACGAGCACGCACGTCCCTTGATTTAGAACCAGCATTCCTGGAATATCTCCCTGCGCAAGACTGGACATCATTTGTAACCGCCGTGATGGATTAATAGCTGACTTACGAACCTATTATCATTTTTCTGACAAAGTGCTATTACATTTACGAGTTAGAACTCGAGATAATTTAGGAAAACTAACTTTTTCTTTCGGTTATGTTTGCGTAAAGATTAACTGTATCACGTATTCAATAAATTCAAAGAGCGAACGTTCAGTGACTTTTTAAACACATTTAACCTCCTGATTTTTCCTTGAATAGGAGATCGGTTAAGATCATGGACTAAGTATGAGGAATTATTAAAGTCAATCATAAGACAAAGGACTGTAAGTGATTATGATGATACATTTATTCGGATTCACCAAGGCACCGACACGAACTACGAGTATAACTTTTAAACTATAACTTTTAAACTTTCTTGTTGCATTTTTATCACTACCACTCACTGACCTCTATAGTACAAGTACGCTGGACTAAACATTCTCTAAGAAATGACAGATAATTTTTGTGCCGAATCAAAGCGGCCGTACCGACTGCACAGGGAACTAAAATAGAGTAACTTCCATATGTTTATGTCAATTATCATTAGTTCCGTGGACGCTCACTATAGCCGTCAGCGCCAAAATGGCGATAATCAAATGGCTTCATTGTTAGGTTGACAGTATGCAGTCCAGCGTACTTGTCGGATCTATATAGATCCGTGCTATCACAGAACTCATGCAAGGTATACCTATTTAATCATTTTGCTTTTTATCCCGAAGTTCCGGCCCAATTTTATGGACCGTGGTCACGCGCAGACTCAAATCATTAACTACTCTACAAAAAATACTCAAAGAGGTTTAAACCTATCATATCACAATGTGACTGACGTAGCTGATTGTGTTGGCAACAAAGCCAGGATCAGTTCCAAGGACGTTTTCAGAGTGTATTCTTGTCAAAGCTTTCTTCCACTTCTCAACGATATCGTTATACTGCGAGGCATGTTTTGGTGCTATGACACATCTGACGTAGATGCAGTGGGATCTCATCGCAAAGCTCGTCAGAAACTAGCGCAATCACTCGAATGGACATATTCTTAAACAGACGAGACAGAGAGTCAGTCCTGGCGAACAATAAGGCCTGCCCCAAATAATCAGAACAGATAATTGACAAGGAAAAAAAAGAGAAAGTCAAACAAATTCTGTCTAGTGTCCATCATGACTAAAAGTAACTAAGCTTACGCTTTTGAATGTCACAGTAATATCTAGTAAAAAGTAAAAGTAAAGTAAAGTTAGCCTACATAGATCCAACAGCTGGGCAAAAGCCTCAACTATTAGGAGGTACGAGCCATACTCCACCACGTGGGCTTAGTGCAGATTGGAGGAGGTGTCTGTAAGGCAATCTAATAAAATAAATATATACTAATCTCTATTAACCAGACTTCCATATTACCTTAAATAGCAAATTGGATTCTAATAGAGAAATTACATATTCGTAAATGATTTTTGCGAATATGTAATTTCTGTTCGAGAAATTTCTGTTTTACCTATTTACGGAAGTGGTGGGTCTTCTGTTTATTTTTATTATTGCGGCGAGTGTAGGTAGTTAACATACAATTCAGCGAAAGTGTTAGTGTAAGTGTTATTATTATAAAAATAGAAGGTGTATATTCTGTACTTGTGTCGCGCAAAATATTCTGCTCTCTTTTCTGTAAGCGTGATATTTTAAATTATCATAATTTCATTTTGTCAGGATGTGTATGACCTGAGTTAAAAGAGTTTGTGAAAAGAAATATTTTCAAAGTAATGTGTGTGTCATGGCTGTTTATCATATTCTGATTTCGCCTGTAAAATAAGTAGACTTACCTACCACACGGTCCGTAGTTAGAATATAAACAGCAGAAACTGTTTTGGAATTACCTGATTATATAACCCAGTTATGCAATTGGGCTCTATTCTAGTATTTTATTGTGTATGTCTATTCGATCTGAATATGGCTGATACGAAATTCAAAGTGATGAATAGAGAGATCTATTTTCAACACAATAGGTCGACAACATGTAATGTAACGGACAAATTGTATGGGATAACACCTAATCAGTTATCTCTCCGGATTCTCTGAGAGCAGACGATGCGTGCAAAGAATACAGACCACAGTTAAAAAAAAGAGAGTAACATCACTATTATATACTAATCAACACTGTCTAGTGATATTTTGGATATAATAATACTATGTTATGTATATTCATAGACAGTGTAGATGTGTGTATTTATATCAAAGCCATGTTCGATAGTTAATGACAGCAGCTCCACCAAGTTATTGTAGGCCATTGGTGTATTATTTTACGACTATGGCTGGAAATTTCTTTAAAATACCCGCTGTAATTTTGTAAAAAAAGTAGATATACAATATTGTTTCAACCAAATCTATTTGAGTCATTTTTTTTCTAATATTGCACCTTCAACAACTAAAGAACTTGCATCTTCTTCAGAACTTGCGGAATCAATTCTCAAGTCCAATGTCGACCAGTGCGATTCTCCACTGCACTTTAGGCATGTCAGTCCCGAAGTAATTACAAAAACATTTCTAGATTTAAATATGAAGAAGACTGAGGATCTATGGGGACTATCTGTGTATATTATAAAATCAATTATCAACACAATAGCTCCTCAATTAGCAATAATTTTTAACAAGTGCATTGATGATGGCCAGTTTGCAAGCCTAATGAAATTTAGTAAAATTATACCGCTATTTAAATCCGGCGAAAAAAGTGACCCCTCTAATTTTAGACCAATATCGATTCTTCCGGTCCTCAGTAAAATATTTGAAAAGGTAATATGTCAATCAACTACTAGCACATCTTTCTTTAAACCATCTACTACACGAATAACAATTTGGTTTCACTAAAGGTAGAAGTACTGCTGATGCGGGAGTTGCTCTAATAAAACATATCTTTGATGCCTATGATAATAGACAAGATGCTTTAGGTATTTTCTGTGATCTTTCAAAAGCCTTTGATTGTGTAGAACATAAAACTTTATTAAAAAAATTAAGACATTATGGGGCTTCAATGAATGCATTAAATCTACTTGAATCTTACCTAACAAATAGAACACAAAAAGTATGCATCAATGGGGTTGAGTCTTCTGGAGCACCTCTGACCATGGGTGCGCACCAGGGATCGATATTGGGACCTTTATTGTTTTTAATTTATATAAATGACCTTCCATACTTTGTGGAAGATCTTTGTGATATAGTATTATTTGCTGATGATACTTCACTTATATTCAAAATTCCCAGGGGAAAAGTTACTTTTGACGATGTAAATAATACTCTTTCACAAGTATTGCATTGGTTTACCGTTAACAACCTTTTGCTTAACGGGATTAAGACTAAATGTGTTAAGTTTACAATACCTAATGTCAGACAGGCCTCAACAGATGTTTTGATAAAAGACAAACTGCTAAATACTATAAATTCAACAACATTTTTAGGAATTACTTTAGATTCAAAACTACAATGCGGTCCTCATATCGTGGCCTTGTCAGGAAGACTTAGTTCAGCTGCTTTTGCTGTAAAAAAGATACGGCGCTTGACTGATGTTGAAACGGCCAGACTAGTCTATTTTAGTTATTTCCACAGCTTGATGTCGTACGGTATTTTACTATGGGGCTCGGCTGCTGATATAGAATCAATTTTTGTACTACAAAAAAGGGCCGTACGTGCTATTTATAACCTCAAACCTCAAGATTCATTGAAAGATTTTTTTAAAGAAATAAGGATATTAACAGTAGCCTCTCAATATATTTATGAAAATATTATGTATGTGCGTAAAAACTTGCATTTATTTACAAAGAAAAGTGATACGCATAATTTTAACACTAGAAATAAAAATAAGCTTGCTATTCTACAATTCAGGCTTCCAAAAAGTTGGTCATTCTTTTATGGGAAAATGTGTCAATTACTTTAACAAATTACCGAAAAATATTGTAGAATTACCAATTAACAAATTCAATTCATTTATTAAGGATACCCTAATGACAAAAGGTTATTATAAAGTAGACGATTATTTGAATGATGTAAACGTGTGGACCAGCTCGCACTAGTACAATTTCTGTATTTAAACATTATTTTTAAAAGAGGCTTTGACAATAGTGACTGAGTTTCTTGCGCTGCTTCTTCTCAGCACTAGCCCACAATTTGTCCCGAAGCAGTGGTAGGGCTTAAAAAATAATATGTTGGGACGTGTATAAGTGTCCCCTGTGGGCCTACATACATAAATAAATGACTTTTATGACTTTTATTGACAGTTGTTTCCAGTTCGGAATCGCCAAAGACCGCTTCGCAAAAAGCTATTTCTCATTTCAACTCCACCCATCCAGCGTTTGATGAATGTTCGTAATTTCAGGTGGAGATGTAGAGTTATTGACCTACATTTTAAGCTTAGTGTTTTTATCTTGGGAACGGACGAAAACTCTGAAGGCTAGGTATAGGTACGTACTCTCGTATGTCCTTTCTCCTTTAGTATCATATAGTACCTCTGCAAACGCTGGCTCACTAGAGTAACAAGCACTTACAAAAGATTGTCGAGTTACTAACGTCCTCGGTAGTTCAGTTAGGAGTGCATCCGCCCGGATAGCGAAAGCTCGTGGGATCGAGTCCCATTAAAGACGGTCGATTCGTGAGCAATATTTACCATTGTATCCCTGCCGTTACAATGTCCACTGTTTGGCACGCATAAACTTGAACTTGGGTGCTGGTGCTGATACGAACTTGACTTGGAGCGGGGCCAAGGTTCGGAGGGCGGAAGAAGCGATTCTATTCTTTTTCTACTCATTAAATTCAGTGTATAAATCATTATAAAATAATACATGAGAGTTTTTATCTATGCCTAAATTCTACAAAACTTTAGAATGAATAAAATGATTAGAATAGAAAGAATTAAACTTACAATTCTGTGCATAACATTTTTAGAGGTTTAGGGGTGTACAAAAATTTTTGTCTTATTTATTTGCATAATTTTGTGTACAACCCAATCTATCTCTTATCTCAATAGGATAAGTATGTAGATGCAGAGATACAGGGTGACCTCTCTTCACCATACGATATATAGTAAAAATAAGAAGTATGAGACATTTTGTACTATCGAGTCTGTAACAACTATTGTATACTAATATTATAAAGTGGAAAGATTTGATTGTTTGTTTCTTTGTACTGGATATGGTCTGAAACTACTGGACCGATTTAAAAGAAATTTGGTACGGAGATAGTTTAAGACCCTGGGAAAAACATCGGTTGTTGTCGCGACATAAAATCATCAGGAAGGTGAAAGTTTGTATGGAAAATCCGACCCTAGGCGCGGGCGAAGTAGCGGGGAACTGCTAGTTAGTAGTAATAAAAAATACGTAACTTAAGAAACTTATCTTTGTGATTTAAAAATTAATTTTACCAGGGAGTTATTTTATTATAATTAATATAACAGTGGCAGTTCATTGAGAAGTTAAGTGCAGAATCAGTCGCACACATATCACAAACAAATGAAAAATAACGTTTTTTTTATCGATCTAAATAAAATATGTTGTCTTTATTTAGACATTGAAATCTAATTCTAGATCTAGGTAGTGATGAAGTTAAAATAAACGATATTCTAAGACGACATTTAGCGAAATTATTTAACATAACAAATTATTTCAATTTAATATTTTAGACGGAGACTTGGCAAGGGAACGACTGGACAGGTCGCTAGAATGTTGTTTGTTATTTCTCATTATTTATTATTTGCGTAGGTAGGGTGAGCTCTGGTATTCATAGAGCCAATTTTAATATAACTTATTTTTATTTATTCCTTTGTTTAAAAAAAAAAACATCGATTTCTGGCAGTTAGTCTGTGTATAACCTTATTTTTCTTGCGTGCGCTTTACACATTAGTAGTGCGTAATAACTGTAATGCCTCAATCCTAAATATTTAAGTCTCCTTAAATGTATTACATTACTCCCTGTTACTTTTGAATTAGTATTTACTCTCTTAAAAATAAAATAATTTAGTAGACGCACTAATAAATTACGCACGGAAAAAGTATAGGTAAGTGTTTAATTTTATGCTTCGTAAAACTACGAAGCATACTATTAGTATTAAAAACATCGGTGCCGTGAAATATCTAGCAACAGTTTATAATAATAATAAATCATTTTGCATCCATAAGTGTTAGTATCAAGGTGTCCTTTTATTAATGTTAGTAAAACAATAAATTAATATATTGACAAAAAAAATAAAACAAAACACATTAAAAAAAGTTTAGCCCCAAGATTTTATTTTATGTCTGACCTAGGACCTACGGAATTATTTTTGAGCTTTAAGTTACTACATGTTCTATTTTCAAAACTGTTAAAACTTAAAAAATATATACTCATGTTATTTTCATGTAATTTAGTTTTTATTTCGTTACCTAATATTATATATTATCTGTATCCTACTAGTCAACCCATATTGAGGTGGTGGTGAAAAAATCCACTATTTTGTAAAAAATTGTGGATTTTTTCACCAAAAAATGAACAACAACAACAAACAGGACAAGCTGAATAAAACCGTTTAATAATCCTCAATTGTCTTCCCAGGTAGTGTTTCTATTGTAAATTCTTTTTTGCGAAAGTCTCAATATAGCAACGAATATGTTATGGATTTATAAAACCGGCTGTACTGCTTATTGGCTGTACTGTCGCATTGGGTCAATCCTGTAATGATAGTTTAAGTTTGATAAATAAATTTAAAAAACACCAAAAAAATTATATTACCCATACTTGTCGTTAATGCGTCGCATCGTTCGTAGCCTTTTGTAGAGTCACGAACAGTTGCTACGCGTCGCGTAGCATTTCGTAGCAGGTGACCTTAGCTATACGGCTACAAGCCGTAGGCGTAGCGCGTCGTAGCGTACTTCGTAGTAAGCTTTTCGCTATGGGCGAATAGGTCAACGTACTAAAGGTCAATTTTTTTACATGAGGTAGGTACACACGGCCGCACGTCAGACTACCTCACTTTGACCTTGAGACCGCTTCTATTCCCTACGTAATAAAAGCTGATGTTGTAGTTAAAATGGATAACCTAACTAGTGACCTGTCCAGAGTTCGCACGAGTGCAAATTTAAAAATGATGAGTGATTACTCAATAGTAATGTAGCTTTCTGCTAGTGAAAAAATATTTTTCAAAATCGGTATAGTAGTTTTAGAGATTACTTCTACAAACATACTCATAGATTCACAAACTTTACCTCTTTGTAATATCGGTACAGATTGCCTTTTTTTGTAAATTGAAGTTATTAATTATATAACAATAGGTTTATTTTGACGTGTCAAGTGCCCCTGAGTGTATTTGTTCTCACGGTAACTCTGTATTAGTTATTTCAAACACCTTTATTTATAATATAAACGATACTATTTCACTTTTTGTATCCTACTAATTGTAAAAAAACAATTTGTCAACACATGGGATTTTAACACGTGTTTTCACAGGCTTTAAAAAATAACATTATAGCTGTCGAACCGAACGTGTTAAACGCAAAGCTGGTCGGAAATAAAACATACATTTGTTTTGGCACGTCATCGTCAGCGGCTCGTTGATCGGCTTGCGGGGACAGGCGGGCTAGAGGGCCAACAGAGTAGTTAAGGTCGTGTGTGAAGCGCAGTCTAAAACAGATATATGAATTTGGTTTAAGGATTTGTGTTTATGTTATTATTTAGAACATAAGTCTGCAAAGTGAACCAAAAATTTATCTCTTACACCCTTAGGCCCACTAGCATACGTCCGGATAAGCTAATCTGGATTTGTTCAAGGCCTATTATCTGAGTTGAAAGCCCTCTAGCGCCAGTCCGTAATAGCTACTCCGGACTGGCGCAAGTGGACCTGCCGGATTAGCTAATCCAGAGTGGTACAAGTAGCTTTCTACTCAGATCAGGTAAGATTGCGGCCAAATGCCTGCCTATTAAATAAATAAAAAATAGGCCTTGTAAAAGTCTGGAATGGCTAATCCGGACGTGCTTTAGTGGGCCTTATACGAATTACACTAGGCATATTAAAAAAACAGAACCTCGCAAACAATGATCGGTGTGATCACTTGACAAGGCTTTATTTTAATGCCATTCTAGACATTCAATTGATTGCTTATATTTTCAGCATCTAACAGCATCAGCTTCACCAGGAAGTCATTTATCTTTCCAATGAGTCCCTAGGTGTCCACTGTATTTTTTTTTACTTGAAATGGGTTGATTTCTTGACTCTAGACTAAGCCAGACGTGGCGTAAACAGAATCGACGGTGGAGCGAGCTCACTCAGAAGGATCTAGCAATCCCTCTTACTGACGGAACGAAGCAAGCTGCTTGGCCTCGGGCTCCAATGGGAGGGTGGGAGGCCGGTGAGAGTTAATAACTGCACAAATCTTTTTTTTTAATTGGGCGACATTGCATTTGCCTGTCTTGAGACCTCGTCAGCTCCACTGGCCATCTGTTTAGTAATCTGTGGCGTGACCTCGGAAGGGCGTCCTTGCGCGCAAGTCGCAAGGGAGGGGCCAACCTTCGTTGTGGCCCTACTAACCTTAAACACACTAACCTTAGTGTTGCCTAAACGTCGACGATTGGTAACCGCCATTCAGTTGCGACAAACTCGGAACTGTTTTGATTGAATAAAGTAACCGTTTCTAGTAGAGATGCGCAAAATATATCAATGAAAAGAGTGATTCATATCATTGTGAGCTTCTGATATATATCACTCTTTTATATCTTCGGCTCTTTTAACTCAGTGATACAGGATGCGAATCATCGATGAATGAGTGATTTATTTGCTTGCTATCCTATGTCTCTCTCTCTTTCACATACTAGCGAGCAGTAACACCGTCTCACTCAGTCCTGTAGTTCAGTTCATTTCGTTCAGTTGCTCAAAAGGAGTCGTATATCAGAAGAGATAAAGATATGTTTGAGATGCAAGTGAGTTAGTGAGTGATTAGCTTCTTTGAAAATATATATATCTTTTTTGTCATTCACTCAGGAGTTACACAAGTCTAGTTGCTAGAAACAGCAGTTTTTGTCTATCTTCTGTGTATTACTTGAAAATCAGCTAATTTTATTTATAACTACTGCTTTCCCGCGACTGCGACTGCGCAAATGACATATTTCTCATACGAGTAAAAACTTCCACCCTGGTTCACCCCTTTAATGTTTTTATATCGCGTCAAAAAGTACCTTTTGTCCTTTCTATGTTCTCAAACTATATCTGCACCAAATTTCTTTGAATCGGAACAGCAGTACTGAAATTACCTGTCCGCTGTGTCCAGGATCATGGTCCAAAGCGGACCCTGGGCCCTCACGAACGAGTATACAACCGGGGTGACGCTAGGATGATGATGGTTCTGCAGCAGTATAAAACCTTAAAAATGCAGGAGCCACAGATAAAATTATTCCATTCCATTTATAATAAGCATAGAGTTATTAAAATATGTATTATAATAACGATAGTTGAATTCTGCAAGTTATATCATTGTTAACACATTAGTCAGTCCGAAAAGTTTAATTTATGTAGGTACCTATAAAATGAGTATATCAAAAAAAAAATTACGTTTAACCTCCCTAAATTTGATGTTTTCCTTACTTTAATGGCATTTATATTGAATGTGATTGGGGGCCAAAAAGTATTTATCTCGTTCATTCATTCCCTTTAAATATAATAAGAAATTATATATATTTATATATTTTCTTCTGAAAAGTCTTATTAACAGTAGCACTAACAACGCGGACCTTGCCAGACTAAAAGCGGTTTCAACCAAGGAGGCAGGATACTGGCTTTATGCCTATCGTTCAGCCAACGTGGGAACCCTTTTGGACTCCGAGACTCTACGAGTCGCGATTGGCCTGCGTGTTGGTGCTGAGGTTAGCCTTCCGCACACATGTCCTTACTTGAGCCAAACGGTATCGCGCGTGATGGCAAAAGACCAGACGGGATGTCACTTGTACCTTGGCGGATGGGTCGGGCTCTTGTGTCGGACGCTACCTGTGTCGACACACTTGCGGCCTCTCATCTGCCCAGTACAAGCCGGGATGCTGCGGGAAATGCCGAAAACTTAAAAAAAAACAAGACTCGGTACCACTTTGTACGGTTTGGACCCGGTCCGTGGGGTCCCAACGCTATCTCTTTTTTTAAAGAGATTTCCAAGAGGCTTATTGACATCAGTGGTAACCCAAGAGCTGGCAGCTACCTTGCACAGCGTATAGGCATCGCTATCCAGCGCGGTAATGCTGCCATCATCCTGGAAACCTTACCACAAGGACCCTTTGTATAGTTTATAATTTTATTTTTTTACATAATCATGTTATATAATTTCTGTAAGTTGCCTACATCACTAAATGTAAAATAATTAAACGTTTTACCATAAAAATAAGAAACATTTTAAAAGTATTTTTTTAAAAGGTCAAAATAATAACTTTAGTTGGTTTTATAGTAACTGATAGACGTGTACCTAAATAAAAATATGGTGATTGAAAATTTGAAGGGAAATTAGTTTAGGTATTTATGAAAACCGTTTTGTTCTGTAAAAGTTGGAAGGTCAGTCACTACCTGTAAGTTTAATTAAAAGGTAACGTTGATTATATAGGAAGCGTCATTTAGGTAAACGACCCTAAACGAATGTCACAGTTAATGTATTCAAAGCTCTCCTAAAACGTACAATCACGCACAGTCGCACCTACAAAAACTCGTTTTTATACGTAGCCGCGTGTATAAAACTGTGTTTCATTTAATTACTGTATTAAAGATAAAGCTTGAAACGTAATTAAGTATGCTCTGACCGGGGCCTCTATTCTATTACTTTCCACAAAACATTTGGTTTTTTGTCGAATTGAAATTGAATTTTCATTTTCGTTGATATGATTTTTAGGTGCATCATCCTCACGAATTTTACTGTTTGACTACTACAACGGAATTATAGCTTTATTTCTAATATTTAAAAAAAGTACTTGTCCTAGACTTTATCTCTTTAAAATTAAAATAATCAGAATTATTAATTATTTTGATTTTGACTCACGCATCCTTCATAACCCATAACAGACCATGGCAGTGTACTTAATGTAATGCATGTCCATTGTATTACTATTGTACCTGCTTTGCGGACAGAGAACGTGTTAAGAAAAATATATAAAGCAAACTCAGATACTTTCAGACGGCTTGTTAGTATAAACATCTTAAATATTTTTTCATCTATTGTGTAAAGGGGTAGTCAAATAAAATCCGTTGATACGGAGCGAGCCATCACAATGAGCGCGAGATACCGAACCGATTTGGCGTCAAGTTGCTTTTTGTTGTGGAAATCAATCCCACCCGATACAGACACATTCGCCAGGCTGGCTACTGGCTAGTGCTGGAAAAGGTATGGGACTGAAATAGATTACTGGGACACAAGAGCTGGGACACAAAAGTTGAGATAGAAAAATTCTAAACTGGGATAAGCTGTGAGTACATGAGTAGTACTACCCGTATACTCTCATGTAGTATTTATGGTACCTATTATTAACAAGTCCTTCAGAAAGGTTGATTGCTTTCCATGATTATAATTTAATATACCTACTGTAGAGATGTTTATGAATGTATTGTCTGATATCGCGTGTCTATGGGACTTTTGAACCAGTAAGTAAAACTGGGAACTGTAACTGTAATCCAACATTTGACGAAAAAAGATATTAACAAAAGTTATATTTTTTTTATTATTACCTGTCGAGTATGCTAATTTTAAATAATAAATAAATAAAATGACATCTGCTACTGGCTTTTACGTAATTTAGTCACTTTCTTTTTCTTTACATGAAAACTGAGACATTTTTAAATAGCGGGACAAACAATAGACATCCCTGATTGCTCCGAAGCCAAATGACTGGTGCTTCCGGCCACTCAGCGTTTCTCCATTTACCAACCTATTTCCAAGTTTCGGCTATGCATTATATCGGGACGGTATCTGAATTATATTGTTCGATCTAGACGCATATTTTACTCTGTGTTAGCCACTTCTAGATATTTATTCACTGTTGTAAATAAGTGGATGTAAGTGGGTTTATCAGCAAGTAAACATCGTCGATTCATGTGTTTGACTTTGTTGTTTGTAAGACGAAACGATTACCAACCGATTCAGATTATTCACAATAAGTAATTGTAGTATAACACGATATAGAGCATCCTATTATTTGATAACAGTAAATATTAATATTCCAACTACAAAAAAATAACATCCTTGTATTTATAAGGTGTTCTTTTACTTATCACTATTACTATGCAACTTTTTCTATGGAACCAATATAGTGCAGTCAAAAAATTAGGGCATAATATTCAAACTATAAACATTTGATCATTTAGTATGAAGGTCATAGATTGAAAGATACTCTTTATTGCACACCAAACACAGTATAAATTTATTTAAATGCCATTCATTCAATTACAATTCATTTATCTCTATTGAAATTAACTACTTGATTTGGTATTTGATTTGACTAGACCTTTACGTTACTGTTAAATATTACGAATCAGACTAATGCTCCTGTTCTTTATTAAACACTTGAAAGTGCAATTCTTCAACAAAAAAAGCTCTTAGCCGTAATTACCACATGCAATAACGTCATTTGGTAATCCTTTCTCCGTTGTATCGTAAATCTTATGAGGTTATGTGATATTATATGTTCAAAAATACCTAAAGTGCAATTGCAATATACCTAGTTGTGCTGAACGCCTGTTAAGTGTACAACTTTTTAAATTAAATGCATTAAAGTAAGTAGGTATCTAACAGATTTTGTTTCGCATCTGCTCATCCGTAAATTTTGCGATATCAAAATTATATTCCACATCATGTGCACGTTGTTTTTGTTTACAAGTTGGAGCGCCTCCAAACGAGCTGCAACGAGACGATTGACACTCGGTGCATCGCCGTTTTATCAGGTTACAATTCAATAAGCTTAAAATGTATACCTTTTGTATACAATCTGCTATGTAGTTTTGCAACCGAGCGCGTACATAACGACTTTTTCACACTACCTACTCGGCAATATTCAATTACACGTCATGCAAACATGGCTTAAAGTAAGTCATTGTATCCCATGGGACGTAATGTTGTATGAAGTTTCATTAAGCCCCTAGGTAAAGTGATTTGAATTTCGAATAAGAGTTCTTAGGCATGATCACACTAGCCCGTCCCGCATCAAAGAGAAAAGCACGAATGGAATGAAAAAAAAGCGCGCGCTTCTAAAAAAAGAAATAAATAAAAAAACCTATACCGCGTTATTCCAAAAACTTAGTACCGGGTTTAAGACAGGACTAAGCTATTAGCTAGTCAGTTAGAAAAGCGCTTCTCTATTAGGTTATGTCACGAATGTGTCATTGATTCCTCTGTTGTCGGCTAATATTTAGACCTATTTTAAACCTGATCTATTTTTTTTGTAATAACACCGATATAGTTTAAGAAATTACAAACAATGATTTTATTTGACACCGGAGTCCATTAGATGTAAAGCCGCTAGTATTGTGACAATAATAATTTACTGCCAGAAAAGTCAAAGGAAGTATAAGTATATGTTACCGGCAATCTGTATAATTCAGGTAATCTATACAATACTGTATACATATAATGCCTGGGGCGTTGAGGCAATGTTTAAAATAGCATGAATATTATTGTCCATTATGTACTTTACCTAGGCAAAGTAAACAATGCCTAGGGATTGTATAGAATACCGGCAATGTTTAAAATAAATTGATTTGGCCTGCATTGATCAATGTTATGTAAAGGCATGGGTAATAGTAATAAATAAGGTACCCAGGTGGATATAGAAAATACATTTTATGCGCGTAAAATTAACTAATCTACCTAATATTTGCTTTAAATCAACGATTAACAAATCAACAATTCGAAAGTAATAATAGCTTAAAATTGTTCTTCATATTATTCTTATCTGATTAGTACTTACCTAGGTAATAACTAGTTTTAAAAAATCGTCGCTTACTCACATTTCCGGGTGCGCTTTCGATATTTATACAATATCAAACGCGCAGTAATACCTAGGCAAAGTATAAAATGAACATTATTTCATACATTACCTGATCGTTTTAGGTATGTGTGAAAAGCAGAGTATTCTCCTCGGGGATAAAGATGTCTTCGTCTTGGGCGAGCTTAAATTCCTCGCTCCACTTAGGATTCTACTTTTAACTCCCTCACTATGCTCGGTAGTTAACTCTCGAATCCTTCGTTACGCTCGAGATTCAAGATGACTTCGTGACGTAAGACATCACTTGACCCCCTTGGTGAATAATCTACTATTACGCGCCCATTACGTACGTATAATATTTTACACATATGAATCATACTAAACGCTGTGACATTGTGGCTATTACAAAAGCGGTTAAGTTTCTTGCGCTGCTTCTTCTCAGCACTAGCCCGAAATTGTACTGTAGCTGTGGGTCAACATTAGAACGTTTATAAGTGTGTCTTGTTGGGTCAAAATAAATTGAGTTTTAGAGCTACTACATAAAAACTTACAAATAAAAGTTTCTTTCAAAAGGTTAAGTGAATTCATAAAATTGACATGACTTTTATTTAAAAATTATAGATATATATTATTTATATAGATATTGCTTGCTTACAATATTTTTAGAGGTGAACTCCCAAAGTCATGTGTTATCTTTGTTTTACAATCGTGAAAGAGGATCAAGGTTGAGCCATACCGCCACGTCATGAGAATAGGTACCTCGCACAGGTTGAAGGTTAATATAAAAACGGTTAAGAGCCTTTGACTTAAGATTTGTTTGATAAATGAATATGACTCAATTGTAGCAGGTGAGTAACTAAATTTTCTTCTGTGAGTGTTCTGAGCACAGACCACGCAACCTAAAGACCACGCTTTTATCAACTCTAATACGAAAACAAAATCGCCAAAAGTTGGTGGGGTGCGGGGAGAGGTTTCCTAGTTCTTATTGGCTCATACAAGGAGACGTCAAAATTGACAATGGCAGTGATAGCTCACTAGTGATGGGCAAGACATCTCTTGATATCGATACCCGAGTTAAAAAAAAAGTAAGACAATATTAAGGAGCTTTAAATTAATTCATTTAAAAAACACACGCACAACCGATTTCCGATAAATAGCAATTAAAAAAACTGCAGTGGGCAAAGGTCAATCGCAGGAGATCTCACGTTATTTAGCTACTTTTCATAATTTAGCGGTTTCAGTAAAACAAGTTACCTATCTCACTCAACATCATTTTGTTAAGTGTACAAAAACTTTAAAAAATGGCAATCGGTACGCAATGTGAAGTTTGATATATTTATTTAAAAAAGGTTAGTTAAGTTGTTTGTTAGGGTTCCGTAATCCGACAAGGAACCCTTATAAGATCGTTCAGTCCGTCCGTCCTAGTCTGTCACAGCAGAATATCTTCTACGTTTATGGACTGATTTGCATGTAACTTGGTTCGAGGATACTTTACATATAGATTTCATTTTTTAAAATACAAAAAATTAAAATTACCCCCTTTTAAGGGTACCTCCCCATACATATAAAGGGGGGGGGGTAAATAATTTTTTTGAGGGCACCCCATTGTGTGGGGTACCGTTGATAAGGACTATGAAAATAAGGTAGGGTTTCCATACAACACTTCTTTATCAGCTTTACCATTTGCGAGATATAGCCCGCCAAAGTCGTTTACACGGTGTCCCCCCCTGTAATTTCTAAAGTCTTGGACCTATAAACTTCAAATCACTCACGTAAAGAAACAGGCGCGGAAACTCTTATTTAAAATTGTTTCGGGTATCCTGTAGTATAAACTTAAAAAGTTTTTTTGCCTATACTGTCTAATATTGTAAGTTAATGGTACGGAACCCTTCGTGCTCGAATCCGACTCGCACTTGGCCGGTTTTTTAATAGCTAAGTTTATTTGTTTAAGCACTTTACACATATTTTGATTCATCGTAAGTCCTCTTTTGTAAAGTCACTTTATTAAAATAAATATGAAATAACTAAAATTTTGATACCCACATATCACTTGTTTTATTCAGGATTTGTCGATATTTTGAATTTTAGGTTTACTATAATGTGTCTCGACACTATTTTACTCCTTGCCAATTGACAAATTGAGACAACATCATTTGAATTTAACTTGCGAGAAAGGGATAGCAAAAAAAAGACATCAACGCGTGCTCTTCGAAATAAAACATTTTATTTCATTTTTGATTTGGAGTATTTAAATTAATTTGATAGGAATAATTACTTACCGGTGAAATGTAATGCCATCTTTCGTGAGACTAGATGTTTTACTACACTTTCCATATCATTTTACTGAACAATACGGCATTATTACCGCTTATTTTTATTTTTTTTCGGGAGCAAGGTCAATGTTGTTACTTTGAGTCTCGGTAGCGGAATGAGGTACGAAAGGGGGCGGGGCCGGCTGTTATGCAGTGATACTGCATAACCTAGGCGAACGCAAGTCCCCCGCAATGCGTGGTCTTTAGGTTGTGTGGTCTGTGGTTCTGAGTAATGTATTTTGCAATCCAATTCAGTTCAGTTCAAAAAATCTTTATATTCACAATAAATAACCAAAACGCCGTTTGTCGGTTTATCAGTTCATTCGTACTTTAATTAGTAATACTTTAATTCAATTCAATTTCAAAAACCTTTTTAATCAAGCTAAAAAAAACTTAAGTTGTATTGCAATTAGTTGCACGTTTACGGTTTTAGAGCAGTGTTATTATAAAAAATTCGTAAGTCTTTTGTATAGTTGACCCGGAAATGTTTTCCTAATCAATAAGGTAAGTAAATCAATAGGGCTGCTCTTCAAGTATTCATAACGGAAATGTCAGGCGAATTGATTTTATGACTGTCCCGTGCATGGGAACAACGAAATCGCTCTATCAGCGCTTTTATCGCGTGTTGTTGTGAAGTTATGGGTCACTTGTTTATGAAAAGTAAATTCAGTAGCATCCCTAGTTACTACGTAAATACATAAACGCTTGTCCTTGAGTAAAGCCTACCTAACCTCAAATAGGTAAACCTTAAATAAATAAAAAGCGTGTAATGAAGTGGCCTGATCTGACCTGATTGAAGATGTCCAAATTTTGAATAAATGAGATACGGAGTTCAAATTTATGTGTTCAACTTTAATTTATATGAAGCTGATAAAGGGCTCTCTTACTAAAGTGTGAGCTTACTGCACTTTCTGCTTCTGTCATGTTATGGTTAAGTGCAGGTATCTACCTAAATAATGTATAATGCATTGATCCGATTGTGCAGACCCGCGCCCCACGTCGGGCGCCACTCAATGCTGCTGTTCAAACTAACACGCAACCACTGACAGGATTACTTTACTATTGAAAGGGAAATGCCGCGTCATGATGTCGCTTTGTGTAAACGAAGATTTCGACCTTTATGGACTTGACTTATTAAATAATACTTCTGAGCATTCTTCATATAATAATAGGGCTTTAAATGATAATATAGGTATAACTTTAGTTAGTCAATATTTTTTTCTATATTATATTTTTGTTGACCTAACGTGCTACATGTTGGGCGCCAATTTATGAGTCCCGTCACGAAACATTTTACATACGCGTAAAGTTAAAAACAAAGAGTGTATGTAGGTAAATACTTCAAGCTGAAATACATATACCTAGCGTAGCACTACTTTTATAAATAGAATCGCAAAATCCGCGGTTTTATTCTGTGAACTAATTCCGACGATTTATTAAGTGTTACAATATTAGACACCCAGCTGCAGCCGGTTTGAGCGGTCTGTCGTCACATCTGACGTTACATGTTACTCTGCCTCGGACTTCTTTGTGCTCTCTTTCTAAATACATGGATTCGAGAGGGACGGAATTTGCCTTATGCTCAGCAAAAAGTTCGCTTGTGGAAGCGGTGACAGGCCACATTGGATATCTGCCAGAGATATACCGCCACTAAAAACTCACTATACGTCAAATGTGAAAGAACTCCAGTTGATAGTTATGTGAGAGGTGCTTGTTTATTTGTTTGGTAGCTTTAATGGATTAAAACAATGTTCGGAAGTTTTTGGCACAGAATGTTGTTTTCGTAAAGGAGTTCCTTAGGTTCTTTACGTTACGGTTCATGGAGATTATATGCTATAGCCTGAAAGAAGAAAGACAGGCTGTTACACTAAGTATTATTTATGGGTCATAAGATTAATTACTTGTGAGAATATTATCACTTAATGATTTACTCTAAGCAATACATTTTTAATCAAAAAGAAACTATTAATATGTACCTATACTTATTAATACTACCTAATTGATGTCTCCTCACCGAAGCTTGAAGAAAGATAGGCGACAGCCAAAATACACACATCAACACTGTCTAGGGATATACAAAACATAGTATTATTATATCCAAAATATCCCTAGACAGACAGTGTTGATTAGTATATATAATCAGGGATATTTTGGATATAATAATATTATGTTTTGTATATCCCTAGACAGTGTTGAGTTGATGTGTGTATATTCGAACTAAAATGCTTCAAGTCCATTTATTTTATAGTGTGTGGTGCGTGTATGTAACCAAGATACAAAAACTGCACAAACAAAATCGGATAGCCAAGTTTGTTGTACTTCTTCAAGGGATTCAAAGTTTTTGGATAGCTCTTGTGTTATCTTTTCAATAAGTAGATTTATCACGAACCGTGCTCGAAAATTAAATTTCTCAAAGGAATTAGGAACTTAGTCTTTGTTGTTGAATTATTTATGTTGATAATATGTTAAATGGAATTTGGAAACTTCAGTTACTGTTGTAATTGTATCGGGTGTATATACAGGGTCTAACAAAACCAATTATATTCATGCTTGGGCACTCACCAAATATACTAATAAACTTTGATTTGGTGGTATGATGTGTTCAACATGGGAATCGCATTTTTTTTGTGACATTTCGATGTTGGTCCCATAGTAAAAGTTATCGTAAAAGTAGCAGAATCTCATAAAAGTTAGACCTTTTATAATCTAGTTAAATGAGATTCTAATACAGAAACAAGAAACATACGATACCTACAAAACATATCTAATTATAATAACTTATAAATGGAACTAAGACAAGTCCAGAGACGTTAAGTTTCTAGTTCGTTGTTCGTTCGTTCCTAATATTTAGTATAACTGTATGTCAAAGAAAATTGTCTTAATCTAAATTCAAACTCATAAATAGATTTTAATACCTATTTGTCCAAATCTAAGCGCTTCTATGATTGATTCTCATTTAATGCGCACGTAAATTTTACTAACAATTTAATCATATACTCACACGACTAACGGTAAATATATTTATGGACTATAACGTGCAATTTATGGCCCACTAGGGCCACAAAATATTTTATTGCACAGTGATTCTTTGAATGATCCTGGTTTTTGTGGTTCGAATTCGCGCCATTTCTACCGCCATCTTATCTGTCACTCCTCCATTTTGTTGGAGACTACGATACATCAACTATTACGTCTGCACGCATCATTAATTTACTTCTGCTCAGTAATGGCTTCCCTTCAAGTTCTTGTGGAAAAGGGGTTAGCTTGGTACGCTTTTAAAATTGTATTAATGACACTGTTTTAATGATATCTCGTCCATTTGTTGCAAGAACGTGCTCTAGTTGTGATAAGAATAGTCACCACTAAGATTTACTTGCAGAGTGTACTTAAGTAATTTGGGCGTACAAATTTTATAACTATACGTCGTTTATTAGATGTTTCTCAGCGTTAACATATTGGTTTATCCAGGTAGGAGTTAAGTACTAAAAGAATATTAGAGTAGGTTATCTATACAGAATCCTAAAGATAATTAGGAGATTAAAATCTGAGTCACTTGATAAATAAAAACTAGACGTACTCATTAAAAGTTTAGAACATCATTGTGTAGAGTATTCAATCGAGGGGTTTTACTCAACTAGGGACTTTGGCCTCTTTGTAAAGTATTTAAGGGTTAGTTTAGTGTTGTGTGTGTCGTGCACAATTTTGGTCACAAGCCCTACAGGCCAGGCCATTATGGCGGGTCACGGCCACGGTCCGAATTTGTAAAACACGCAGCAATATAACGTTTCCGTTACCACTGAAAGTAATTTTCAACAATTTTAAATGAAATCTGCTTTTGATGAGAGTTGAAATCACGCAGAAGGAGACCTATAATAACGTAAAATGTGGTCTTCACCTAAATTAGAATGGTCTATAAATCGCATGAATTATGTTTTTTTTTAATTAGGTATCTTGGTATATAATTTTTATTTGAGTCACACTATTACATAAGTCCAATCCATTGATCAAGGGATTTTTAAATTGTTTCATTGTATTAAAGCTGATCTTCAATAGACATTAGTCCACTGGTCGAGCTGGCTTGTACTTGGCCCAAATTTTCAATAATAATAAATAAAGCTGATCTTTGCTTTTACTCTGTCTACGACCTTGGTGTAAGTTCATTCCCAAAACATATGTATATTATCATTTTCATACATAAGCATTTGGCGTCAGTAGGATATTTGTCTCATTTCCAGCATATTTGCAGGGAGACCCGTAAGAGCAGTCGTAAAATTATTTATTGTATGTGATGAAGCAAATAAGAGTTTGTTTCGTTTGATCGTCAGCCAGAGCCTTGCCTGTTAATTCAGTTGCTGTAATAAACAGTCTTTCCTTGACATTGCCCTCGATGTTTGTACAGACGACAACAGCTTGTCGGGGTAAACACTATGACATCTTATGTAGTAGTAATAGGGGTGATTTTGCGATAAAAATGTACACATGGCCGCTCGTCAGATTATCCTTCTTTAACCTTGAGACTGCCTCTATTTCTTACGTAATATATGCTGTTTTCGTAGTTTACACGGGTAACCTGAAGCGCTGCTGCTGTACATTCAGATGTGCTTACCACTCCACCATCTCCACTGTACACGATATTCACATTTATTTGGCAGAGACAATCCATAAAGTAAACGTAAACATTGTATCAAATAAGTAATCAAACACAACACGCGAAAGGAAATGGAAAAAAAGATAAAGATCAAAGGATAAAAATGTCGTGAGGTTGTTTTTGGATTTCCTTGTGATACGGAATGATTTAACTACAGTTGAATTCAGTCTTGGTATGATGGGAAACCCCAAAAGAAAACAAATTATAGTAAGAAAACACGTGTGTGATATGTTGTAAGCAGTGAACGCATATTAACTAGTTATGAGCTTGTAAGAGAGGCTTAACGATGAATAATAAAATAATAAGGAAATTTACTAACTTTTTTTACAATAAAATAAACCAAAGGCACAAAAAACAGACCAAGTGCGAGTCGAACTCGCGCATGAAGGGTTCCGTACCATTATCTATAATACAACAGTAGACTTATGACCTTTATTTAGTTTTAAATACGGAAAAAAACAATTTTGTATGGGAGCATCCCATAAATATATTTTTTATTTTTATTTAATTATTCCTTTTTAAAGTGAATACACATATTAACATTCTGTGAACATTTCAAGTGTCTACCTGTTGCAATTATAAATACCGAGCAAAAAACGAAAAAAAAAAACACGTTTGTTGTATCGGAGCCCCCCTTAAATATTCATCATATTCTTTTTTTTAGTATTTGTTGTTATAGCGGCAACAGAAATACATCTTCTGTTTAAATTTCACCTGTCTAACTATCACGGTTCTTGAGATACAGTCTGGTGGCAGACAAACAGACTGACAGACAGCGGCTTAGTAATAGGGTCCCGTTTTTACCCTTTGGGTACGGAACCCTAAAAAGTCATTTATTAATACATGTAGATACAGGGGGCACTTTTAAAAGTACCTATACCATCTAAACATTCTTATGCCATGAACGAAGAAGAGAGGCTTCCAGCTGATAACATTGTTTTCAGACTACTTCAAGTAATTCATCTTGGTAATCAGCATCGCAAAACAGAAAAATGGCTGCGACCGACCATAAATTAAGGGGGAAAATCTCTGACGATAAAAACCGGGAGAGATCGATGATGGAAAGCCAGACTAGCGTTAATTTTATTATAAGAAGTAAGTATATTCATAAACTAGCAGTTCCCCGCGACTTCGCCTGCGCCAAAAGTCGAATTTTACATACAAACTTTCATCCCCATTTCACCCCTCCGCTGATTTTATATCGCGAAAAAGTAGCCTTTGTCCTTCCCAGGGTCCCAAACTCTCTCTGTACCTTTCATTTGAAACGGTCCAATAGTTTCGGAGCCTATTCAATACAAACAAACAAACAATCAAATCTTTCTTCTTTATAATATTAGTGTAGAAGTACATAGTCAGGTCATAAGTTCTGTCACACAATAAAAACTTTTGAAATCAAATTGAATTTAGACAAATTGAATTTACTCACAAAAATTAATCGCATGTGTCATCCGGTTGGACTCGAACCCACGTCCCTTCGCTATCCGGGCGAGTGCTCTTACCAACTGAGCTACTGTGTCATCCGGTAGGACTGCGGGTACATTCCCCAAGTATTGATGAAATCGAACGCCGGCTCACTGGCGTAGCAAGCACTGCAAAAATTCGTCGTCTGACTAACGTCCTCCGTAGCTTAGTTGGTAAGAGCACTCGCCCGGATAGCGAAGGGACGTGAGTTCGAGTCCCACCGGATGACACAGTCGATTAATTTTTGCGAGCGAAATTCAATTTGATTTCGTAAAAACTTGCAAAATAATTGCTTAAGTTATAAAAATAATTATAAAAACTTTGGAATTTAGAATTCTGGCCATAAAAAAGTTTATTGAATTCGAATTTTGAAGACCGTGTCGCGGTTATTGCGTTGCATCGTTGCGGTTACGCGCCAATCCAGATTTTCGACTTACTGAAAAAAAAAAAATATAACCAAAAGATTCGTTTATTCGTTTATACCATAAAACGATACGAGGGTCAAACTGAAAGTTCTTAGAACTGGCCACTTATAAACAATATAATAAAAAAAATATTCTAAAATTTGAAAATAGAACTCTTTGCCAATATTACTGAGTATATATTTCATTCATTTGTCATTTGTTTTACGACTTGGCGGCAAATTGAAAATTGTCTGTGTCACGTCAAAATGAATTTAACACGAGAAAATTTTCGTGCAATGATTTTTTATGACTTTCGATGTCATTTAAGTCAACAAGAAAGTTATGATAGACTACGATTGGCCTTTCACGATGAAGCCCCATCTCGTGCGACTGTTTACAACTGGTTTAATGAGTTTAAACGTGGTCGCACTAATCTCACTGATGATGTACGTGAGGGACGGCCTTCTACGGCGACGACTGAAAATAACATCTGTGTTGTGCGGCGTATGATAGAGACTGACAAAAGAGTGACCTATCAGCAGATTCGGACAAGCTTAGGCATCGGTATGAGTCAAGTGCACAAAATCCTCCACGAACATTTAGCGGTCAGGAAGCTTTGCGCCCGGTGGATACCTCATAATTTGACTAAGGCTCAAAAACTCCATCGTGTGGATTGGTGCCGTAAAATGATTGAAAGATTTAACGGAGGTGACTCAAATGCTGTGTTCGACATACTAACAGGTGACGAAAGCTGGATTTACTGTTATGATCCTGAAACCAAAAGACAATCTGCTCAGTGGGTGTTTCCTTTCGAGGAGTTGCCAACTAAAGTGAAGAGAGATCGAAGTGCGGGAAAAAAAATGGTATCCTCGTTCTTTGGAAGGATAGGTCATTTCGCAACAATTGTGTTAGAGGATCAAAAAACAGTTTCTGCAGAATGGTACACTACCAATTGTTTGCCACTTGTCTTGGAAAAAGTTCGAGAGAAACGACCTCGCAGTAGGATCCTCCTTCACCACGACAACGCCTCGTCGCACACCGCCAAGCGAACGATCGACTATTTGGCGACATCAAACGTTGAATTACTGGGTCACCCGCCGTATAGCCCCGACCTCGCGCCTTGTGATTTTTATTTATTTCCAAAAATTAAAGAAAAACTTAAAGGAAAGCGGTTTATGAATGCTGAAGAAGCGGTGGCTGCGTATCGCGATGCCATTGAAGAGACCCCTAAGGACGAGTGGGCAAAGTGCTTTTCCCAGTGGTTCCATCGCATGCAGCGGTGTATTGACGTCAATGGACAATATTTTGAAAAGATATAATAAAACTAATAACTGGCTAATGTAATCAGTTTTTGATTTTCTAAGAACTTTCAGTTTGACCCTCGTACAATGAAGACTCTAGTGTAGATGACAGGTCAAGAAGTGGTCGCCCTCGCTCTGTTAGGACTCCAGCAGTGACAAAAGCTGTGAAGGCGCAAATTCACAGAAATCCCATACGTAAGCAGAAACTGTCGGCCCTTCAGATGGGGTTAAGCAGGACCACGGTGAAAAGGGTGTTAAATAAAGACTTAGGGCTTAGGGCATATCGAAAAAAATAGGAAATCGTTTGCTGGACGGTCGTTTAATGGACCTGAGACTGAAAAGATGCCGCGCTTTGTTGAAGCGGTACGCGGAAAAAAAAAATCGGGAAATTATTTTTTCGAATGATAAAAATTTCACCGTGGAAGAGAGCTACAACAAACAAAATGATAAGGTGTATGCACACAGCAGTGAAGAAGCGAGCAACCGTATTCCGCGTGACCAACGAGGTCATTTTCCATCCTTGCTCATGGTTTGGTTGGGAGTCTCTTATTGGGGCTTAACTGAGGTACATTTTTGTGAGAAAGACGTAAAAACGAATGCAGTTGTGTATTAAAATACAGTCCTAAAGAACCTTGTGGAACCTGTTTCTCATACCATGTTTAATAATAGGCACTGGGTATTTATAGAGCGAAAAGCACACAAGACTGGCTGGCGGCGCGTGAAATCGACTTCATCCGGCACGAAGACTGGCCCTCCTCCAGTCCAGATTTGAGTCCGTTAGATTACAAGATATGGCAACACTTGGAGGAAAATGCCTGCTCAAAGCCTCATCCTGATTTGGAGTCACTCAAGGCATCCTTGATTAAGGCAGCCGCCGATATTGACATGGACCTCGTTTGTGCTGCGATAGACGACTAGCCGCGCAGATTGAAGGCCTGTATTCAAAATCGCGTGGGTCATTTTGAATAATCTTTATTACCATATGAATCTATGTTTTATGAAGTTCATTTTGCTATATAAATGGTTACATAAATAATAAACATGTCTAAATTATTTCATATTACACATGTGACAGAACTTATGACCTGACTAGGTATATTCATAAATTAGTTTCATTCGTGCTGGTATACCTTGCACCAACAACAAAGTGTTACTTGGCAAACTAAGGGGTAACTCAGCGAAGAAATTATTTGATTTACTCGTAGGCAACAAACTACAAAGAGAAACATTTGTTCAGTCATAACTTTGAAAGTTATAATAAAACGTCGATAACTATTGCGTTTTTGTTCTTAATACATTAGTAAATAGGTACTTGTTTTTATACACTTCTTGATCAAAGTTTCGAATTATTTACCTACTGCCGTAAATAATAATAATAATAAATTGTTTCAACAAACACACAAATTACCTAGCCCCAAACTAAGCGTGAGCTTGTGCTATGGTAACTAGGATAACGGATAGACATACTTATATACATTTATAAACATCCATGACTTAGGTACAAATGCTCGTGCTCATCACACTAACATTTGTCCCTTGCGGGATTCGAACCCGCTACCGCCTGGTTTAGAAGTCCGTGGCGCGAACCACTACACCAAGACGGTCGTCTGGAGGATAATGGAGATACGAGTAGGTACATATAATCCCCAAAACTTTTGAAATCCAATAACGAAGTTATATAAATGAAAGTTTCTAACAAGGATTAAATACTCTTACTTATAAAACTTGGGAAATGATAAAACACAACAATTCGCTTTCGTAGGTTAAGTAATAAAGAAAGAATTCATAGCACGAGTACTTATGTAAATATCTTTGTTTTTTGTTTTCCCGGAGAGACCTTTAAGGAATTGCTAGAAGCAAGATTTTGTCGGTAAGGCAACGGCACATCAAGCAAAACGAAGCGGCCTTATGCTGTTGTAATAGGGTTGATTTTGCAAAGAAATGAGTACTCTGATCTGCTGGCCACTGAACGTTAATGAACGGCAATGATAATTCGAATAATTTATGAGCTTGATTATGCAGACATTGACCCACATTTCGAAATTTATATAATAAGAAAAATATTCAAGGGAATTGATTCGGGGGTGTTAAAACTTAAATCTCATCAAAAATTCGCCAAGTGTGTGTCGGGCCACGCCCAAATGTAGAGTTCCGTAGTTGCCAGTCTCTCATTAAATATAAAATAGTTACTGACACTGTATTTATTTAAAAAAGAGGTAGACCTGTCATCTCGTACTGCGCGGCAATTCGAATTGGATGCTCCGAGCACACGTTCTTTTACGTGTCAAATGTCATATTTGAATGCAAATTAAGTAAATTACACAATTTGGGGCAATCGATTTCCGCGCGCTTATGACTTATCTACCTCCTTTTAAATGCACTATTTTTGTATTTATGCATTTGTGTTTCTATGGAGCTATTACGAAATTTCCACTTATACTCTTTTACTAGTTAGTAAAACCCTTTTCAGCTGTAATCGCCGCGAACAGATTGACTGATGGACATTTGGACATGGCGAAACTATAAGGGTCCTTGTAAATCCGTAAACGTACATAAATTCATTTTTAATTTATCTTACCTATTTTTACCTATTTCTTTTACGAGAATACAAAATCTCGCAAAAATAGGTCGCTATAAAAATGCTTGAGATCTGAATACACAGGTCGACAATAGAATACAAAACTTTAAATAACTATGTCTATTATTGTAATTTTTCCCGGGAAGCATAATAAGAGTAAGAGTGGAGTGATCTCGAGAATGCCATTACTGAATGTTTTAAATCATTGTTTGTTTGAATGATATGGCAAGAATAGTGGGCTATTGTATTGGTCTTTATAGGTACACTAGCAGTGCCCCGCGACTTCACCCGCGCCAATAGTCGGATTTTCCATACAAACTTTCATCCCCCTTTTACCCCCGTGATGATTTTATATTGCGACCAAAAGTAGCAAATGTCCTTCCCAGGGTCTCAAACTATCTCTGTACCAAATTCCATTTTAATCGATCCAGAAGTGTTGGAGCCTATCAAATCTTTAGAATATTGTATTGGTAGAAGATAAATGCTCATAGGATATGGCGTAACTATATAGTTTCCTTATAGACTACCTACAAGTCCTTAAAAACGGAATTAAAGTGATATATTTTAACAGTGCAAGTACTAAGCAACCTTGGAAAAAAGTGTCTTCTTTACAATAAAGTTCCAATTTAGATAGTAAAGTGAAAATACGGGTCTTATAGCCGTTGAACTATAAAATTGTGCGTGTCGTAGTTAAACTTAAACCGTAAAGAAATCTTATCTGGTTAGGTGTCAAAGTCTTTAGACTTGGCATTTCTTATCTACGATTTATAGTAAAGAAGTTAACGTTTTAGAACCTTATCTATCTTTAGTTAGTTTTATTCAAAACTAGCTGTTCCCCGTGACTTCGCCCGCGGTAAAAGTCGGATTTTCCATACAAACTTTCATCCCCCATTTCAACTCGCCCACCCTTGATGTTTTCATATCCTTTGTCCATATCCTATAGCCTACGTCCTTTCCTGGGTCTTAAAGTATCTTTGTACTATATTTCATTTTATTTCAATCGGTCAAGCAGTTTAGTAGATGACATACCGACAGCAGCGCCACCTACCAGGCAATTTGTATTTTTAAATCATTCAAGGAACCATGACATACCCATATAACATTTCAACCTAATCGGTTCACCCGTTAAGAAGTTATGTAAAAAGATGAGTAAGGACAGATAATTCTTACTACCCGTTGTCCTATTACCCGCTTTCCCGTAGGAAAGAAGCTTTATCCCGCGGTAAAAAGTAGCCTATGTTCATCAGGGATAATGTCGGCTTCATCATCATCCTCCTAGCGTTAACCCAGTTGTGCACTCGCACGCGAGGGCCCAGGGTCCGCTGACCATGATCGAGGATGAGGCAGATCAGGTAATTACAGTGGAGCGACTGCCGTCTGACCTCCGTGATCCTGTTAACAGGGGAAACCTAACCAGTTTGGATCACGGTTACACATGCAGTCGCCTGAATGTGTAGGTTTCCTCTCGATTTTTTCCCTTACCGTAAGAGCATCGGTTAGTGAAACAACTAATGTACATAACTCAAAAAAAGTCATTGGTACATGGCGGCATATGGGATCGAACCGGTACCTCCCGCATGAGAGGCAACCCGCTAGCCACTGCGCCACCGACGCTCTATAATGTCTGCTTCTAATGGCAAAATAATTTCTCAAATCGGTCCAGTAGTTTCGGAGCCTATTCAACACAAACAAACAAACAATCAAATCTTTCCTCTTTATATTAGTACATATTAAATTTGCATCTATGATGCATATATTAACAAAACCGTGTTTTTTTATTTTGGTAATCGCCTAGTACAAAAATGAGATAAAGCTTCTAAAAAGTATCTGAAAAAATATTAAGCAAACGGACACGGCACGCAATTTACACTACTTGCTAGCGGCGACGCGACCCCCACTTGACCCGCCTCCGCATTTCATTGATGTTCTAACGATACCTACATTGTGGACTTTCACATAAAATTGAAAATTAGGAAAATATTACAAGGTGACAACTTGGCTTACCTATTTTATATAATAAATGGGTTCACACACGATACCTAATGCCTATAAAAAATGGATGATGACTAACCCCCACTTTATATAACATCCTTAGAGTTTTTCAGGGACACTACCATTACACAAAAATAATCAAAAGTCGTAATTTGCTTTTGGATATTGACATCAACCTTCTAACGGTAAGTCTAGGTAAAGAATATGTTTTGTAGTACCTAAGTTTTACTCCTATATTGTACTTAATATAGTTTTAGTAGCCTGTGGTAAACGCTGCTGGTAGCAAATTTATTACAAATTTGAGTTAAATATTTGTATTTTGCTATTGTTTGTTTACCTGACTAAAAAATAACAAAAAAGTATATATTTGAACAAAAACATGTATAAATAGAAAGTAACTTAGTCTGTCTGTCTGTTAACCTTTCACGCATAAACGGCTGATGGAGTTTTGATAAATAATATGGGCTACTTAATAATGCCTACTCTGTCTCTTGTTGTCTGTTCCAGACAACCTTTATGTGTAGGAAATAGTAAAATAATATATGTTGATCAAAAAATGAATAAAGTAAAGGTTGAACTATTAATCAACGACACTGGCCTTGTACCTACCGTGCTGGTGACAGTAGCATGGTGAATCAATATAATCGCTCTCATTATTATAAATGTATTCGTTGACGTCGACACTGGGCCAGAAGTTATCTAACTTTGAACAATCATTGTTACAGCGTATTAACAGGCACCTAAAGTTATTCAGTTTCTTTTTTATAAATATTCAGGTTCTCAATGACAGTAGTTTTTACCACAAAATGCCACTTTTAGAGCCGATTACATAGATTTATTGTTTATATAAGTTTAAATAAGAAACCAAAAATTCGCACACAGGTAAAATTTGAACCTACGACCTTTGGCTAACCGGGCCAACGCTCTTACCAACTGAGCTACTGTGCAGTTCATCCAACCGTGTGAAATTCTTGGTCTCTTTTGTCTTACGTAATTGCGTGACGGCAGCGACATCTACCCGAGCTGCATTACAACAGCAGCGGACCAAGTAGTTATTCTTTACAGAATAAATTCAACTTGAATGATGACGCTTTCGCTATTTAACAGTTTTTAATATTTTTTAATACTTACAGTGTTTTTCTTATTTATATAAGTTTAAATAAGAAATCAAAAATTCGCACACAGGTAGGATTTGAACCTAATACCTTTGACTAACCGGGCCAACGCTCTAACCAAGTTACAACTGAGCTACTGTGCAGTTCATCCAACCGTGTGAAATTCTTGGTCTCTTTTGTCTTACTTCATTGCGTCACGGCAGCGACATCTACATATCAATCAAATGAAACACACACATCGTAGGTTCAAATCCTACCTGTGTGCGAATTTTTGGTTTCTTATTTGAACTTAAATAAATAAGAAAAACACTGAGTGTTAAAAAATATTACAAACCATTTATTGTTTGTTTTATTCTGTTAATAAAAATTAAGATAAATTACTTAATACAACACAAAAACAAAAATTATAAAAAGGGTCCTTGTGGTAAGGTTCCCAGGATGCTGGCAGCATTACCGCGCTGGATAGCGATGCTTATACGCTGAGCAAGGTAGCTGCCAGCTCTTAGGTCACCACTGATGTCAACTAGCCTCTTAGAAATCTCTTTGAAAAAAGAGATAGCGTTGGGACCCCACGAACCCAGTGTTTCGACTCCAAACGGTACAAAGTGGTACCGGGAGTCGATCTGCCTGTACTTGTTCTTTTTAAAGTTTTCGGCACTTCCCGCAGCCAAACCAGCATCACGGCTTGTCCCGGGCAGATGAGAGGCTGCAAGGGTGTCGACACAGGTAGCGTCCCACACAAGAGCCCGACCCATCCGCCAAGGAACAAGTGACATCCCGTCTGGTCTCTTGCCATCATCACGCGCGATACCGTTCGGCTCGAGTAAAGCCGGCACGTTGATAGAGGCAAGAGATTATTATTATTATTATTCTGTTGTATGTTGCTTTCAAAATCAGATGTGAATGTAGAACATTAAACATGTATTTTTAGCTTATTGTGATAACTAAGTTTCGACAAAAACTTAGATCTAGTAACTGGTTTAATAAGGTATACCTATATAAGCTTATTCTTAGCGCGTGTATCGTAGGGTTCTGACGTAGGTACATAAAAACCCAATAAACACATTTCTCCTTACCTACCGTTTGTTGCTTTATTCATTTTCCCACGGATCCAAAAATAACCTATGCGGGTTCCGGATAAATCAGTCGTGTAGAAATAGATTTCCGAACCAAAGTATTATTCTAAAATATTTAAAAATATACCCCTCAAAACAAGCCAAGGAAGATGAATATAACATTTCCAGGTCATTTGTAGTTCGCGCAGTTTTTATAAATTATTTATATTTCTGAGAAATAGTCGGACAATTATTTTCTGCTGTCTTAAAATTTTTCAAGTACGAGTATGTAGGAGTAGTGAAAAACATTTTCCTTTAATTATTATTGATGTAAAGGCTGGTAAAGGTCGCACTTCACACAAATAAAATTAAAATTGTTTTTAGTTCTAACAATAACACCAATTACCTAACCCCAAGTGAAGCGTATGCTTGTGTTATGGCACATGTATGTGACACGAGTCGTCTTATCAGACTAACATTCATCCATTGAGGGATTTGAACCCGCAACCACTGCTTCTGTAGTCTGGAGCGCGAACCACTACCACAGAATACTAGTACTTCGTACAGAAGTATGACTTAGCAATTGTATTCAAAGAAATGTCTACTCAATGTCGTCAACAATATGGCGTAATTTAGTTTGCCTAGTCAAGCACATTTTCGTGTAGACACCTACAATAATCCATTGCAAGATAATTTTTATCTTATTGCTCTGGAATATGATTCATAATACACTAAACCTATTCAGTGACGTAATATCACGCGACGCGATAGGGTTGACTGCTACGAGAAGCTTCTAACGCCATCTAGCGCCTCTTTCTAGTACTTTATTCATTCTCGTCCAGCCAGCAACGTAGCCGCGCGGCCGCCGGTGAATAAAACGCGCGAGCGTGTCACTGACCGGTAGCGACAAGCAACTTGTTTTAGCCCCTAAGTAGGGGCACCGCGCGTAGGTACGTTTTTGCTACTTACGCGGGGAGATACACAGGCCTGCCACTACACAAAGACGGTCGTCAAATTAAGGCACACATTTTCATTTGATTGATGTGCCTATAGATTGTTATTCATACCAAAGTTACTCCCAAGATGAAATATAAAAGTACAAAGGTATACTCGAGGTACGTAGGTAATGGCCCTATGAGCTCGCTTTTTTGATGGCATGATGCGCCATTACACCACGAGCAGATAAGTTGTATTCTTTAGCTAGACTATCTGTCATTTTCAATTTTAGGGGGATAATAAATTATAATAATGTTACAATTGATATAATAATCACCAGCGTATGATGTACAGCTCTAGGGGTGTCATGGGAGATATAGAAGAGTGGTCATATTTATGTACTTAGTTAATTCTGTAATAAAACTATGCATAACATTACATTCTTTTTGGGCAGTCGTGTAAATAAATAATAATAAATTGTTTCAACAACACACACCAATTACCTACCTCCAAACTAAGCGTGAGCTGGTGCTATGGCGACTAGGATAACGGATAGACATACTTATATACGTTTATACATCCATGACTTAGGTACAATGCTCGTGCTCATCACACAAACATTTGCCTCTTGCGGGATTCGAACCCGCAACCTCTGGTTTTGTAGTCCGGAGCGCGAACCACTACACCAAGACGGTCGTCAAGAGTATAAGTCACCAAATTTTTATCTTTATTGCAATAACCTTAAACATAGACGGAACACGAAATCTGCAGTATGTGAACATGCCTTAGACAAACCCAACCACTTCATTCGTTTCGACCAACCAAAAATACTTGCAAAAGAACGGCGTTTTATTCCTTGAATGCTACGTGAAGCCATTGAAATAAGAAAACATCCACATTTCAATAGAGAAGAAGTTAATAAGATGGTTGGAAAGTTCCACCGGCATGGGATCCTATTCTAGCAAAAACCAAAACAACACTTCGCAGTGCAAGATCTCAAGATACGGTTAGCTCTTTCTGCATAAATAGGAACGTAAATTAATAATAATAAGTGACGGTAGTTTCATTTTTCAAAACCTTGTAATGGACAAATAATACCTTAGTCTCTCTGTACGCTCTAGTGTTCGAAACGTCAGGTTTTAAATAAAATGTAAATAAATCGCGAAGTTATCCGTAAAATGGTGTATTAATAAGTTCAACAATTCGCGTAAACGTAAGAAACAAATGTGTAACCTTCATTAAATATAAATTTTAATTAATAGCCGTGTCTTATTATCAAACATTCAGTGCAAATACATTTGGGCAGGAGTGAAACTAATTAGAGCGACTAATTAGATTTCGTTAAGTCTCAGCAGGGATTATTATTTGATATGAGCGTGTAAGATTTCGTCGCAATTCCTCTTTGGGCACGTTTAAATCTGTATTCATACATTATTGAAAAACGCTTTTATTTTTAAAGAATACCCTGATTCTCGAATTGGGTAAAGTAAAAGTAAAGTTAGCCTATATAGATGCCACTGCTGGGCAAAGGCCTCACCTCAACCATGAGGAGGTACGAGCCATACTCCACTACGAATTAGGGTATTCTTTAAAAATAAAAATGAGATGGCATTCAAACTTCAAAATTTAGATAAATCGCGAAGTGATCCGTTAAATTGTGTTTTGACATTAACATTTATTTAATCTTTACTCGTAATTTGTTCCAGATATCAAAATGATGATTGTCTATTTATCGGCGATAGATATTGTGACTGGGGTGTATTTTATTTGTATGTTACTACCCAGCATTAAAATTTAAAACATTTTAATTGCCTGTCTTTTCTTAAAATAAGCCATCGTCACACCTACGTTACCAGAGGTAAGCCGACATAAAGTGAATCAAAGGAAATTTATTACAGCTAAAAATACACGGCATTACGTGCTTACAATAATAAAACTTTGGTGACGTTATTCGGACAAATGCGTATAGTAATATACATAAATCATTGTCCACAATGTTCGTTGCGTTTCGCGCGGACTCAAAATACTTCGCGCTAATGTAAGCTCGCACAAAACTAGCGTCCGGCAGTGTACATCAAAATGACGTATTTGACATTTAAATAAACACAAGATGCTGATTTGTATATGTTTATTTTAAAAATCGAATGAGCATAGGTACTACTTCTTCTTCTTTAGTTTTTGGCGACAATAGTGACTTTGAGGTGGTGTTTTGTCGCTATTCCGCCAGTGCCACGTGTAAAGCATTTACCTATATACACGTAACAAAATATAAGAAAGGAATTTTATAGTGATATATCTGAGCGAGTTTTATGTAAAACAAATAAAACATAACAGGAGCATAGGTAATCTGTGGTATCTAGAAGTGACAGATGCGAAATCTCTTTTTTTATAATAAGTAGATTGGTACGTAGAAAAGAGAGTTCATTCATTTTCAGCCCAGTTTGAAAAGAATTTATTATTTTGACTGTTGGGTGGTGAACCCTAGTCCCTACCAACTAAGGTTACTTTACATATTGTAATAAACTTTTCGTTATTATGATACTAATGTCGCCGGGGCAAACGCACTTTGGATAAATTAATAATGAAAGACACGCGAGATTAAAAATGTACAAATGTGATAATAAACGTGACATGGATATTCCCCTTTAGCATAGAAAATAGTACTGCATTGTTAATTCTTATACATATTAGAAAAATATTATCCTGTCCTAATTTTGTGTTTAGGTTATATATAATTTTGTGTAATATTTTTATGACTGTTTTTACGTATATTGAACTTGATAAAATAAATCAATCCGGTCAAAACTCGATAAATGATGTATAATGTTCTATGTAAAGAACAATGACGGTAACTTGATTGTTTTTAATTAACCCTGACGTCTGGTTCGTCAATAAACAATGTATATACGAGTACGAGTAAAATCAATCGGTTCATATAATAGTTTAAAGTAACATTCGGCATGTTATTTCGGCTGAAATATGCTTTCAGGCCAGGCAAGTTGGTTTGTTAATTAATGTGTCTGACCAACAGAAACATTTAATAGTTGCGTGTGTAACTGTTATTTTTATATAAATATTTGATTACATTTGAGTGTACAAGTTTGGAACTATTTGGCAGAGCCTATTGTTTATAACTTAATCAAACTTAAAGTAAATTACCTTATTTCCCATATCATCATCTCGCATTACCAAAAGCTTACCAGAGACATCAGTTGAACACTATTACTAACTATATACACTAATATTCACATTTACATACGTTAGATGCTTTAGTAATTTAACCTAAACTACTGGAAAAACTACGTGCAGTGTTTATTCTATTGTCATGTCATTTTTATAACGAATCTGTGTACGCGCGTCCGACCGAGCGCGTTTCGCGCCGAAACTCGAAATTAGAATGCTAAAACTGTCACTGTCAAATGTCTTTGTTTCTATTCGGCCAGTGTTTTGTGCATTTCGTAGAGTTCCGTGGGAGTGACGCGAAGAGGCGCGATGGTGTTCCCCGAACGCGTTCGCTGCCCCGACTGAACGTCTCGACAGCGAATTCTCGTGGTCACTACCACTATCGATGATTTTCAATCTTGATAATAAACCGTAACAAAACGGGTCAGGGCTTAACTTGAATCTCGATCGAGGTGCCCTTAAGTGAGCGTGGCGAAATTTATTAAATAAATTACACTTTGGTGGAAGCGCAGCCGTGTTCTCGTTGACAAGTGGAACGCCCACGCGACGTTACAAATAAAGAACGAGTGCTGTATTTTTGTCATTCCCTGGTAGGTAATAATAAGATAAAAATGTTAATAAATCACTCTTAAGATGACGTGTGTACGTGTATAGATTTTTGGGAAATAAAGTTTAATGTAGGCAGGTTTGATTAAAAGATAGAACCCTAACGACTGATTCTGGTATTCAATCACTTGATGTGTTGTCACTAAAGTCTTTAAAACTTGCGTTTAATAATTATTAAATTATACCATTGCGATGACTTTTAAAATTGTATACAAACAGACCACATCTAAGTACATATTTCTTACATTAAAATCAGGAAAAATTGGAACTAGGTACTACGGTGTTACGATGCGTAAAAATACCAACTGTTTTATTACATATTGTAAGGATTAATGGAGAAACCTTTAATTTTTACCGAACCGAAGCGAACGGTAAACGTAAACAGTTTTGACAGCCTATAATTTGAGCACAAAGCTCTATTTAAAGTGGAACTCACCATTAAGCTCACGGCAAGTCATTAATTATTAAGAAACTGGCGCGCATATATATAGCTAAGTTGCTATGTACTAAAGAAACTATGAACATTATATGTGATAATATAGACGAAAAAGGATGAATATTCAAAAATCTGATCACTCTCGGGTCATGTCGGATTGCCGTCTCGATTGAGAGTGAAGGAACAGCGAGTGCACGTGTGTCTTGTGCACACACTTGTGCGCTATAATATCTCCTGCGCAGTTGGCTAATCTCTTCTGTTGAGATTGGCTGCCATAGTGGAAATTCGGATAGGAAGACATTATTATTAAAAAATCTTGCAATACCTACGTCAGAATTATTTTCAAACCAAATAGCGAAATGCCAGTTTCTATTCATTTAAAAAAAAATACTTAAGTGGGGCTCCCATACAACAAACGTATTTTTTATAATTTAAATATCTAATATTGTATAAAATTATTACATACTTACTAACAAATACACTGGTAACTAAACTATAATAGTATATACAACTTATTAATAAAAATTAAGATAAATTATTAAAAACAAAAATTATAAAAAGGGTCCTTGTTGTAAGGTTCCCAGGATGCTGGCAGCATTACCGCGCTGGATAGCGATGCTTATACGCTGAGCAAGGTAGCTGCCAGCTCTTGGGTCACCACTGATGTCAACCAGCCTCTTGGAAATCTCTTTGAAAAAAGAAATAGCGTTGGGACCCCACGGACCCAGTGTTTCGACACCAAACGGTACAAAGTGGTACCGGGAGTCGATCTGCCTGTACTTGTTTTTTTTTTTAATTTTCGGCACTTTGACGCAGCCAAACCAGCATCACGGCTTTTCCCGAGCAGATGAGAGGCTGCAAGTGTGTCGACACAGGTAGCGTCCCACACAAGAGCCCGACCCATCCGCCAAGGAACAAGTGACATCCCGGCTGGTCTCTTGCTATCATCACGCGCGATACCGTTCCATATTGTATAGTTTTACTCTTCGTGCGCGAGTCTGACTCGCACTTGGCTGTTTTTTAAAATATATTTAGATAGAAGATAGTAATTAAATTTATTACATGAAATATTATTTCAATGAAAAACAAAACAATAAACCGGCTAATAACTGAATATTTTTTACGTATTAAAATTATTTCGTTACATACATTTTTGTTGAAACTGTACCTAGGTTACCAAACCAATATCGGAGCGTCACGTAGGTGTCCGTCTTCATGGCTGGCTAAGGCAATTTTACGGGTTACAATAAAATGACAATGTTGTAAGATCATAGACGACAGTTAAGTAAGGTTTTATACCTTACATATATATACGTATAACGTGGATCGAACAGTGAATTAAGGGTGTACTACAGCTGTGAGAAATCAAGGTGTTGCTGTTACAACTGAACAGAAGATACTCTTAAAATGGCGAATATTTGATAAGTCCTTAGACTCCCTGGCGTAGCCAGCACTTACAAAAACTAGTGAAACCGAAACTTTTCTATAGAGAAAATTATAACAGCCCTAGATTGTTATCTGCTGCTGCTAAATGCTGTTGCATTTAATTTTGTGTTACCAGTTGTTGATACTCCTGATTTTAGAATTTTCCATCCTAGTTATAATGTATCAGGTTTACATTCTGAACTATTATCATGGCGCAGTTATATAGTATATTTGATTATCTTCATAGTTTTAGGGATTTAGTCCAGGTTTTATGAGAAGGAAGGAATGTTGGTCGGGCCGGAATGCGGCGCGTAGGTAACGCGGGGGTCGGGGGTTCGACTCCGCTGTGTTATCTGCTGCTGAGGTATTCGTAGTAACATATATTTTTTTCAGACAAAATCATTTTCTTTATTGTAGAAGTCGCCACTACAATAAAGTTATTGCCCTTTTATCATGGTGTATTGGTAACTTTTTATTTAAATGTTCGTTCAAGATACGTTATTTTAAACAAATGCTAAGATTAGATACCCCATGTGATTTATATTAAAAATAAACTTAAAAATGCGAGTAAAAAAAGTTTGTGTAAGTTAAATAAATTTGTTGGAAATTCTCTCTTCGTTCTTAACGAGCCTGAACTAGGTATAGGATAGGTGTATCCTTGTTATAGCTATTACTATTAAAAACATTTATTTAAATATCCAGTATACGAGTGATGGACAAAAAATGAATTTTATGTGTTTAGTTTTACCACAGAATAAGTACTAGTACTCCGTGCAGAAGTATGACTTTGCAATGAAATTCAAAGAAATATCTACTCAATGTTGTCAACGATATGGTGTAATTCAGTTCCCCTCAGACTCGACACATTTTCGTGTAGACACCTATAGAAATACATTTCAAGATAATTTCATTCTTATAACTCTGGAATTTGATTTCTTTCCCCCCGGAAAGGACATATGGGTATGAAAGTTTGATTGAAGATTGGGTATGACCGATTGAGATGAAATTTGGTATGGAGGCAGTTCGAGACCCCTCTCGCCTGCTCCATACCAAATTTCATCTCAATCGGTTCAGTGGTTTAAGCGTCAAGAGGTAACAGACCGACAGACAGACACACTTTCACATTTATTATGATTTATAATACACTAAACCTATTCAGTGACGTACTATCATGCGACGCGATAGGGTTGACTGCCACAAGAAGCTACTTACGCCATCTAGCGCATCTTTCTAGGACTTTATTCATGCTCGTCCAACCAGCAACCTAGTGCCGCGCACCGCCGGTGAATAAAACGCGCGAGCGTGTCGCTGCCGGCTAGCGACACCCAACTTGTTTAGCCCCTTACAACGGGTCGCCGCGCGTAGGTACGTTTTTGCTACCTACGCGGGGAGTTACACAGGCCTGGTTTTACCGCACACACAATAAAGGATGAAATGGTTGACTGAACAGTAAAACTGAAAGCCTTGCCTGATAGTTACTTTACCTGACTGATTCAGTGTAAAGGTAGCTTTAGTCTAAGTACTCAGATAAATACTTATCTACAGTTAGATTTTTACTAAGTAAGAGCATTGTTTTGTAGACGCTTAATTTTGTACCGGCTCAACATTTGCGGTAAGTATTCGATGTAAAAAAAGAAAAAGACTGTATGAACTACCGTCTTTTTCTTTTTAGTTTTTCTTGAGTAGAGTAAGGCCCACTTGCGCACGTCCGGATTAGCTAATCTGGACTTATTTAAGGCCTTTTATCTGAGTTGATAGCCCACTTGCGCAAGCCTGGATTAGATAATCCGGAAGGTCCACTTAAGCCAAGTCGGATTAGCAAATCCGGATTAGCGCAAGGCTTATGAAAGAAAGAAAATACATTTATTAATGAATGGACATCACATAACGCACGAAAACAAACAACGTAACGGGCACGGTTATATAACAAGGAACACAACAAAATTACAATTTATGTGGGTAAGCCAGTCGGAATGTGCAGTTGTGCGTCTGTGATGTCCATATTAAAAGGGCCCCACTCAGCTTAAGTCGTGACCCGCTAGGGGCCCTGACGCTGGTTTTCAGTAGACCCTAGCCGAGTGAGGTCACGGACTGATACGCCAAATATTATTAAAAATAACAATACATATTATTACTCGTAATAAATAGTAATAAACTTAATTATAGTCAAATATATATATAACTAGTTGGATTTTCCATATAAACTTTCATCCCCCATTTCACCCCCTTAATGTTTTTATATCGCAACAAAATTTACCAGGGTCTCGAACTGTCTCCACACTAAATTTCATCTCAATCGGTTCAGTGTTTTAAGCGTCAAGAGGTAACAGACAGACACACTTTCGCATTTATAATATTAGTATGGATGTGTATAAGTGTAAAACAATAAATACAGCACGGACAGATATTCGGATCAGATATTTGCGCAATTCCAAATTAGCTAATCCAGACTAGCAAGTGGGCCTAAGAGTAACTAAGAGGAATATAAGTGCGTGGATGAATAAGACCCAAGCTGAAGCTAGAAGTGTAAAGTCACGCGTCGTTCTGTTGGTATTTGTAGGTAACAAATATTTGTGAAATTCATGCCACTAGTATTCTACTTGTCGCCAATATCTTGGTATTAACCAGGATGTCACCATATCCTAGCTATAAGTATCATCTCTTTACAACCAGGATTATCTTGCCCATAAAACTATATTATTCGCAACAGGATTACAATATTTTATGCGACCCTCGGATTTACGAACCCAATAACTTTTAGGGATTATTTGTGACCCCACACTTGTCACCTCCAATATCAATAATAAGTTTCTAGTGAACAGGGTTGAAACATATATGCTCTGCCCTGTTCGTTATTCTTGTCATGCCCCATGTCCCAGAGCTTGGGAAGGTAATCATATTAAGCGCTGGTCACACTGACCCGTAATGTGAGATGAACCTAAGTTGGGTCGTCATTCAGGTTGCTTATAGGACAAAGGGACGTGATGTTTGAAAGCTTGTATTCAGAATACAGAAAACAATGTAAAGGTAATATAACATAAAAAAGCATGACAGAATAAATCTGGAATGTGCGACGTGAGTCCTAGTGATTGTCAGAAAACTTATTAGGTTGGTCTGTACGCTGTAGTAGGTAGGTACGCTATCTTATTACTAAGTTGGATTGTTTTAATAAATTTAAAAAAATATTCAACAAACACACCAATGACCTAGCCCCAAACTAAGCGTGAGCTTGTGCTATGGTGACAAGGATAACGGATAGATATACTTTATTCAGACAACTATAAGTGATCCATATTTGTTAGTAAAATAATAATATGCATTATAAATAAGTAATATACATTATTTATTAAAATTTAAAAGTGTTTATATTTTCTTATTTATATTTTATTCGTGTATATTAAAAAGATAGGGACCTGCGGAATATCAATACAATCATTTTCATGTACAAATTATTGTTTCATGCGCAAAATCACCTAGTTTTCGAAAAAAAATATGCTCTTAGATATCATTAGCAACAGTCATGTTTATTATATCATAAAGAATTTGTTTCAAATTTCAACAAGACCAGGACCTAGTGCAATGATTAGGCTAACGTAAATAATTACGTGCCGGACCCCCTTAAAGATAAAAATTGCTGACAATTGTTTGTATTTTAGGGTTAAGTTCACCAACACAATGTCTAATTTTTAAACACTCGTTAAAGTATCATTTGACATATTTTGTATGGGAAACAAATAAATCGTCAATGTATGATTACATACTGTTTTGAAATAAGCGAACTTGATAGACTAGTATTTATTCTGTGGTTTAAGTTAAGTTACATCTGCTGCCATCTATCGGCAAAGTCAGAAAACATGACTGAAACTGAAAGCGTCCACGAAGTGCCCGTGTGCTTTGTGAATGTTTCAGGGTGCCTTTTCGTTATGAAAACGAACCAATTCACTGAAGCTAGTATCCGACTTAAACCTGCTTGCTTTCAACTTTTCCGCATTTCTGTTTAGTTCTCCTTTTTACCGCGGTGGCCATTTACCCGTGCGTGGCGTGACATGGCTGATACTGATACCTAGTTTCAAGAATAACTTCGTACAGTATGTTTTTTTTAATAACAACACACAATATTCTTTATTTTTTGTTAACAGATTATATAACAGATTTTGTTATTTCTTAAATTACCCTTAGGCTTGATAACAAGTTTGCCTTCACGGTCTACCTAAGATATTTTTTTAATAATCTCTTAACTTGGTTATTTTTTAGAAGTTGTTGTATTACGAGCCGGTAACGTTATTCTGATGCTTTTACTAAGAAAACACGGATACTATGCTTAAACGAGAAGCAAACATTTTAAAGGAATTACTTTACATACAATATTGAAAAATTTACCTACATGGGCAACAAACAGTCCTATTTTTTATACATCGTGTACGTAAATGATTTCTACCTATCTAATTAATATAATTCATACCTAATATTATAAATGCGAAAGTGTGTTTGTCTGTCTGTCAGTCTGTCTGTTACCTCTTGACGCTTAAACCACTGAACCGATTGAGATGAAATTTGGTATGGAGACAGTTCGAGACCCCGGAAAGGACATAGGCTACATTTTGTCGCGATATAAAAACATTAGGGGGTGAAATAGGGGATGAAAGCATATATGGAAAATTCAACTCTTGCGGGCGAAGTCTCGGGGAACCACTAGTTATTTATATTTTTGGAGTTCATTGCATAAAAACGAAATTAATTATACCAACCAAATGAAAAACTTTAACCAACTGGTTCATAACGTAGTTATATAAAAATATTAATAAAATAAATTTAATATTTATTAGATAAATAATTAATTATTAAGAACAATTTAACTCATAGGTTTTTCGGTCATTCGGTGACATTATTTGTATATTTTAAAACTATTTTATTTCTCCAAAATATTATTCCAATTTCCATTACCTACACAATATTTTCTCGCAAATATCAGTGGACATAGATAAACAGTGCCTGACATAATTTATGACAGTTTAAAAGCCGTCGCGTGCGGTGCCAAAAGCAAGTCACGAAAACGTGAACGTTTAAGCAAATCGCAAATGAATTTTAAAGTAGGCTAATGTAATTTATCATCTACAAAACTCAAAACAACGTTAGTTTCGACTGTGCTTTGTAAGCCATTTAAAAATTAAGTTTTTATATTAATGTTATTTTGCTTTATTGGTCGCGAATTCACTGCCAGGAGCATTGTTGCATTTAAGCAATTTTTCTGCATTTGAATTGAATAATCATAAAAGTAACTTTATTTTGCATGTGTACAGTGGGGGCACGTCTTTATAATTGTAAGTAGACCCAGCAACCTTCGGGACAATTAGGGGCTAGTACTAAGAAGAAGCAGCGGAAGAAATCACTTGTCATTTATTGCAGAGTTTGATCATAATTTTAACAAACATTCGCATTCAATATTTTACATTGACGTCCTTATTTTTGATTTTTTTAACAAAAGGGTAAAAACGGGATCCTTTTACTAAGGCTCCTCTGTCCGTCTGTCTGTCACCAGGCTGTATCTCATGAATAGTGACCGTCACAAAATATACGTCTGTTTCCGTTTTAACAACATATTAAGTACTAAAAAAATAATATAAAACATACAAAAACGCATTGTTGTTTTTTGCTCGAAATTATTAACAGCAACAGGTAGACGCTTGAAATATTCACAGAATTTAAATCTAATTCGACAGCGAAGGGTCGTGAGTTCAAGTCCCACCGGATGACGCGGTACACAGTCGATAAAATGTGGACAAACTTTACTTTCGTATTCACAGAATATTTAAGTATATTCACTTTAAAAATAAATTATTAGCGAGCCTCCTTAAATATATTTTTAAATTTTAATTCAATAATAATAAATAATTATATTTTTAAATTTTAATTCAATAATAATAAATTATTAAATTATAATTTAAAAATATATTTAAGGAGGCTCCCATACAATAAATGTGTTTTTTTTGCCATTTTCAAAACAAAAAAAATGCTATAATATATATTTTTTGTGTCTAATGTTGAATAGGCCAACTCGTGCTTGGCCGGTATTTCGATGGTGTACCATTACGTACCCACATATAAAGCTACTATGTAGATAGGATAGGTTCCACGTATATAAAATCACGATTCGTGATCCTTAGCTAAGACCATTATGATTTCTGGTGCTCCAATGCAAATATTTTTTTAAAGACCAACATCAAAATGTCGAAGGAATCTTTCTGTTGTTAAATTAAATAATTAATTTAAACCTTATAATTATTTTTATAATTTAAGCAATTTATTTGCAAGTTTTTAAGAATGTTATTTTTGCTTTTTCACACAAAAATTGATCGACCGGTCACCTTATCTATTGTTATGATACGTACCACATTTTTATAATTAAAACTAGATTTATCAATGTGTTTATTACATAAGTTATCTTTCCACCGCACAAGTTACGCGGTTGATACCTTGCTCATATTTTGGTGTCGTGATAACGGCCATTGATAACATCAGTAAAATAGAATGAGATAATTCTGTAGAATTGATAAAATATGTATTATGTCCAAAAAAGTAAAAACTATTATGTAATAAAGTATTGTATTTATATAAAAAATAAAAAGCTTATCAGAAGTGGGATTCGAACCCACGCCCACAGAAGTGGACTGCGACCTGAACGCAGCGCCTTAGACCGCTCGGCCATCCTGACATATTGGGAACAGGCGAAAATAGTGATCACACACTGTTTCAAAACGCTTTATTTTGACCGGGCTGTAAAAAAGCTGTAACAGAATATTACCATGATATTACACACTCACCGCCTTAATAATTTATGTGAATGAATCCATACTAATATTATAAATGCGAAAGTGTGTCAGTCTGTCTGCTACCTCTTGACGCTTAAACCAATGAACCGATTGAGATGAAATTTGGTATGGAGACAGTTCGAGACCCTGGAAAGGACATATTAAGGGGGTGAAATGGGGGATGAAAGTTTATATGGAAAATCCAACTCTTGTACTAAATAAATAAATATGAGCCGGCTAATTTCCACTCCACTCCTTTAAGTCATATCACCTATCTGTCATTGATTTGCAATTAGACATTTGAACGCATATAAACTACGTTCACTAAAGTATTATAACAGCAGCATAATTTATTTATTATTAGTAAGGGGGTACTATTAGTATAATTGACATAATAAGGAATATGTTCGGAAATTTCTTACTTACATTATCATGTAATTTGGATTGTTTTTCAATTTCGTGTGAATTTAATGCAGAAATGATTTACTTTAATATTTGTGATGGATATATAAATAGGATGGAATGTGACTGTGATTTTGTTTATCTTTGATTTTCTGTAGGAGGTACAACTTTGGCGTGTATCGGTTGCGTACTTACTTATCTGTGCAGTTTTTTACCGAATCATTAAAGTGAAGGACATAGTGATCTTTTATATTGCGCACACACATGTGCACCATATTGTCTCGTAACTGCCGTAACTGAAAATCAGCCAGAAGGACATTAGTTTCGGATATGATATTTATTGTAAAATAAAACAAATAAATACTTATATCTGTGACAACCCTATCACCAGCCCAAATTCTTGTTTCACACGGAACTCTGCGGTTGAAGTAGCAATATAAAAACAGTCGCTATACACACGTAGATAATATTGTCAGTCTCTCTGTCACCATGTCCGTGGACTACGAGAAAGACCCCGCTGTCACCAATCTAAGAAACTACTTGAGGATCCGAAGCGTGCATCCTAATGTCAACTATGGTAAGCAAAAGTCATCATCTGCATTAAAAATGACATGTTAGTTATTTATTAAGGAAAACTCGACAGATGTTATAATCCATACTTCCATACTAATATTATAAATGCGAAAGTGTGTCTGTCTGTCTGTTACCTCTTGACTGAACCGCTTCAGATGAAATTGGTATGGAGACAGTTCGAGACCATGGAAAGGACATAGGCTACATTTTGTCGCGATATAAAAACATTAAGGGGGTGAAATGGGGGATCAAAGTTTATATGGAAAATCCTAATTTTGCGGGCGAAGTCGCAGGGAACCACTAGTAACAAATAAAAGTTTTTTTTTTAAATATTCTAGTCAATTAGAGTACCTATTCTACCGCGTATCTAAATATTATTGTAAGAACAATTGCAACTTGTTGCAGTTGTTTAAGAATGGGTGTGAATATGTCCATCAATACCAACAAGTTTTACCTACCTTAAGGTGCAGCGCGAAGCAAGTCGAGTTAGTCTAAACCATCTTCAAACAGAATCGAACTAATTAATATTAGTAATTAGATCCATTTGCTTTAAAGTTTTAGACTTGATGATTTAATTAGTGTGACAATATCATGTTTTGTGTTTTTTTTTATTTCCTGTTTCTTTTAAGTATAGTTTAAAGTTTTTTTTTCTGCTAAGCACCGTCAATAAAAATCATGGCACGCGGTGTGCACCTATTAGTGATAATGCAATTAGTTTTCAAATATTGTTAATCTTAAGTTAGCATCATTGTTATTATCGTTGGTGTACCTTATAAATAAATAAATAAATTTTAAAAATTGTTTTAATCTGCGCATTGCGCAAAACTATCAGACATTTGTGTTAAAAACTAAAGGTATTAATATTTTCTTATTTATATTTTATTCGTGAAAATTAATAGGTATTGATGGCCATTATTGATCCCATAAACAAAGGATTAGACTGTTTACACTTAGACCCTGTATTTTCTTAACTGTGCAATAGGTAAATACTTAGCATTGTTTTAACGCAGTTAGGGTTTTATTTGCAGTAACTGCTCCATTTAGTCCATTCCGAAATGGCTGTATTTGGCAAATCGCCAACAAATGGGTCTTGATTTATTTCAATTGAGTCAAAACTAATTGACCAGATTGCTCCAAATATGTGTCGAATAGACGAAGGCAATCATGCAATTATTGTTATTGTGTGATGGAGAAATGATTATAGTTTTATAAATTACGAAATTTTATAGAAATGTTTAAAAATGCATTTAATAAGATATTAGATTGGTTTCTTAAATTAGATTTAATTTTAAATAAAAATATCAAACGAATATTTATTTTAAAAATACGAAATATACCATATTAAGAACCAATACGACGAGAGGCACGATAAGTCTCGTGGTTTAGGAAATACATGGTGGTATTCAGAACCCTTAAAACAATTTATTTCTAAACAATAAAACTTTGACATTTTTATTTGTTCCAATCATCATACTTCAAGTATAATATTTCCAGACACAATAGATCAATTGTTATCAGACTGCAGCGGGCTTATGATCCTCGAGGCGTTAAAGTGTGCATTTCTTTGACAGACGAATGCATCACCTACCTTCGCGGGCTGGCGGCCCAGCTCGGTCTGCCTGTTCAGGTCTTCGAGCCGCTGCCCAAGAAGCCGGTACTGGTGATGACCTGGCAGGGAACCGAACCCGCACTGCCCAGCATCCTGCTCAACTCGCACATGGACGTCGTGCCTGTGTTTGAGGTATGAACTGATAGAGATAGTGACTTGAGTCGTGGGCGCCGGGAGAAGGGTGCAAGGCGGTGTACTAGTATGGTGATTCGCAGGGGCGCAGTCAGCCCCAGTGAAGTTAATTTTATTAGGCCTTATTATTAGCTTCACATCGCATAGGAAGATCCTTCAAACTCTCTGTTCCTTCACTCTCATAATTCAGTGAGACGGCAGTCCGACATGACCGTAGAGAGATCAGGCGCAGGACCAACGGCTTAACGTGCTTTCCGAGGGGGATTAACACCACCAGCTTCCTGATTTCGAAGCTGTATACGAGTTATTTCAAGACAGAAAAACCCTACACTCAACCCGGGATTCGGATCCGGGACCTCGTGGATAGTAGTAGTCAGACTAACGAGGCAGTTTGTACCTTATATAAAGAAAATAAAGCCGTATGTCGGTCAAACTGAGCTACGTAAAGATAGTACTCGTACCTATCATTGTTGGCTAATCTTTGACGACCGTCTTGGTGTAGTCGTTCGCACCCCGACTTCTAAACCAGGCGGTTGCGGGTTCGAGTCCCGCAGGGGGTAAGTGTTTGTGTGATGAGCACGAGCATTTGTACCTAAGTCATGGATGTTTATAAAATGTATATAAGTATGTCTATCCGTTATTCTAGTCACCATAGCACAAGCTCACGCTTAGTTTGGGGCTAGGTAATTGGTGTGTTTGTTGAAACAATTTATTATTATTATTATTGGAGCTACATATGTTTATCTCCCATTTGGCAGCTATGCTTATACAATGAAGAAAGAAAAAAGTATTATCATCTCTTCTAACCTCCAGCTTATTTGCAGAAAAGCTGGACCTACCCTCCGTTCGAGGCGCGCATAGTGGACGGGGTTATCTACGCGCGAGGCATACAAGACATGAAGTCCGTGGCTGTTCAGTACATTGAGGCCGTGAGGAGACTTAAGGAGAAGGGCATCAGGCTCAAGAGGACCGTTCATCTGTCTTTCGTGCCAGGTCAGTAATAAAACACACCGGAAAACGGCGTCAAGCAGCTTGCTGTGTTCCGTCGATGAGTGGGAGTGCCAGAACCTTCTAGATGAGCTCGCTCCACCGGCGACTCTGTCAACGCCACGTCTGGTTTCGTCTAGAGTCAAGAGCAAACCCATTTCAAATAAAAAGATTTATATAAAAAAACCTATTTACAAAGGCTCAGTTTCACTTATCTTTATAACATATGGTACGGTTATTGGTTAACCCTCCAATTAAATTATAAAATTAGTTTACTAATAATTGTAGTAGTATCGTAATCAATATACATATTCAGAGAGGCAGACTTACTTCAGGGTATATTTAGGGCGAAGCCGAACTGACGCCACCATTGATTTTATTCATGTAATAATAATGTCCTCCTAGCCGAATTTCGACTACGGCGGCCTATCTCAACAGGGATTAGCCAGTTGCGCGGGACATATTACACAAGTGTATGCGCAATACACAGGTGCAATCTCAATTCCTTTACTCTCATAATTCAGTGAGACGGCAGTCCGACATGACCATAGAGAGATCAGGCGCAGGACCAACGGATTAACGTGCTTTCCGAGGCACGGGGGTGTTATCACCACCAACTTCCTGACTCCAGAGCTGTTTCTGAGTTTTTTCAAGACAGAAAAACCCAACAACACTCTCGGCCCGACCCGGGATTCGAACCCGGGACCTCGTGGATAGTACCCAGCGTGCTGACTACTAGACCAACGAGGCAGTAGTTTTTTTTAATTCATGTAACTAATGAATGAACACTTTTCAAAATTTGTCAACTTGGGGCGTTAGGTAATTTTCTTGGTTTTGTTGTCTTACAAAGTAACAAAACATGCATACACAAAAAGTGGTAACTTTTTTGAGTGCAAGTTTTGTGAGTTACCACCAAAACGAAAAGAACAGTTTAATAGTAGATTATACACCAAGGGGGTAAAGTGATGTCTTACGGCACGGGCGTCATTTTGAATCTCGAGCGTAGCGATAAGGAAGGATTCAAGAGTTAAGAGTTTAGTGTTTACTCCCGCGCATGGCGAGGGAGTTAAAAGTAGAATCCTGAGTGGAGCGAGAGATTTAAGCTCGCCCAAGACGAAGACATCTTTATCCCCGAGGTGAATATTCTATTTTTCTCACTTTCTATGAGGCAATAAAAATAAATTGTACTACAAAAAACTTATTTTATCTATAAATATCTATCATATGACTTTTCTGGCAGTTGACAAAATCAGCGGCTATACATCTAATGGACTCCGGTGTCAAATACATTTCGTCATTCGACAGTTTATTACGAAATCATTGATTAGGTTGTAACATGGTTGTAACTAACTAAACATACTAGTAGTGATTTTAGATGCGCGCGTTTTTTTTTCTTCCATTCGTGCAAAAAATTCTTGGCGGCCAGGTTCAAATTTCAAATATGTTCTTTTTGGTCCGAGACTAATGTGATAATGCCTACGAACTCTTTTTCGAAACTCAAATCACTTTACGTCCCTTAAGGCGTAATTAAATTTCATACAACTTTACGTCTCATTGGACGTAATGACTCACTGTAAGCAGGTTTACTTGATGTATAATTTAGCATTCCCGAGTAGGTAGTGTGAAAAGTGATTTATTTAATACAATATTGTGTATTTTCTCTAATTTTCCAAGTTTAGCCATCTTACGCTACATTTACCAAAGCACCCTGCTTTCGAAATGAGTTGAATGTCTCCTAAATATTCATTCATTTTTACCACTGTGCCTCGTCAACGGACCGTTTATATTTCCATACCTAACGTACGGAGTAAGACAAGTTAACCTCAGGCAGTTCAAGACTAAGCCGGCTTACGTCTGATGCGGGTATGCCACCAAAATGCGGAAAGCTTAAGTACACACATTATGTATTGCGCAAATTACAGTAGACGACACTTTGTAGGTGTTTATTTTCTGATTGCATTAATGTTATCACAACATAACTTGCCGTTGTTGTTTTGATTTACTAATCTAAAATCTGAAGAGTTACTTTGATTTCTGCAGGTTCCCATTATCACAACCTGACTTGTTTACAATGGGACCAACTCAGGATCTACCTATGCTCTTTCAACTAAAAAAAATATATTGACGGAGAAATCAGTCAACTTACATATAAAAAATGTCTTCCTTTTTTGAAGTCTCCTAAAAACACGGACATCGTGATCCGAAATAATGCCCCTGTTGCATACAATAGCCAGTTTTAAAGGTACACTTCCTAGTACTATGCGGCTTGCGGCTATGGCTCGCTGCATGAGGCAACGAAGAGCTGCGCGGCTTTCAAGGAACTATGGGAGTGTATGAAACTCTTTCCGAGCGATGCGTCATGCATGGTATGCGGCCATTCCATACAATCTCATAGTTCCATGATAGCCGCGCGGCTTCTTGGAGCCGCATTCGGCGGGCCGTAGCCGCAAGCCACATTGCTGCATTTTAAGTCTACCTTTGGACTTCCTAATTTTATTTTAGCAGTTTGCAAAGTTGCTTCAAATTGCCATTAGTTTATTATTTATGAAATATTTATATAAAAATACCTATTACATTTAATACAGATGAAGAAATCGGAGGTGAGCTCGGCATGGCCCAGTTCGTGAAGACCGACGACTTTAAGAACCTGAACATTGGATTTTCCCTGGACGAGGGGTATGCCAGCGCCACTGAGGATTATCTGGTCTTCAACGGAGAGAGGAGCATTTGGCGTAAGTATAATATGTGCATATTTAAAAATATCTTAGCTTCAAGGGCAGGGGTTTCCAATATATTTTTTACATTATGTACACACGGCTGCACGTCAGACTACCCCACTATGACCTTGAGTTCAGCTCTATTCCCTACATAATAAAAGCTTTGTTCCTAGTTCACATTGGTGCTTCCGACTGCACATTTCTAAACTAATTGTTTACTTAATTATGGGTTAATTTAAAACACACTGTTATAAACAATTAGGTTAGAAATGTGCAGTCGGAAGCACCAATGTGTTGTGTCAATGGTATGAACTAGAGAGTAAATATATTTAGGTAGTAACTTCCGGAAATTTGTTTTCAGTTATAAATATTTGTTTTAGATATAAAAATCACTTGCCCGGGCAAGTCCGGGCACGGCTCTCTACTACTTCCGGACAATAATGGAGAAAAGGTAATGTAAACTTTTATAATACTTACCATATTAAATCTACAGTCAACCAACTCCATTTTGTCAAAAAAATGCTAAATATGTAGATAGGTACAGTCGGCCTCGCATCAACGTTCTCAAATCTGTCAAAATATCCCAAATGATATCTAGAACTTTATGCAATCAACATAAGATTGAAATATGGTTGGAAAATTGGCAGATCAAGGTAGGTTGATGTGAGGCCCACCATAATGATGGAAATCAACTTGTATCTTTATATTTATGAACTTGGTCTTTCGCCCTCGATCAAGTGACAACTTGAACGATAAAATACTACTTTTTAAAGAATTAAAATATAGTTAAGTGTTTCCTAAGCTAAGAGATGGTTGGTAAAATAAAGCATAAGTCAATAAAAAAATATTCTTAAAATAAAACCAAAACGAAAACATTTTTTTTACAATTGGTAACGGCATTTCTATCTACTCATGTACGTACGTTCTGAGTAAATAAATAGGAGTTTAAATACCGGACTCATAACTTATCATTAGAATAGTTATTTACGGGATTGCTACCATGTACCTTTTTATTTTCGAGTTTCCGATATTTCGGCGCTGTTGGAATAACTGATTCCGTGATCATGGCGCTTGCAACAGCGCCGAAATATCGGAAACTCAAAAATAAAAAGGTACATGGTAGCAATCCCGTAAATAACTATTCTAATGATAATGACCATGAAAGTTTAAAACAGTGAGAAGTTATTAACTTCAATTCAGATAAAATTTTATCGATTTAGCTTCTAAACTGTATGCATGACGAATCTTTTCTTAGTAGGTGAGCACCTACGCTATAAAAGAAAGCATGTTGCACAATTTCAAGTTCCTAATCTAGTAGTTTGGGCTGTGGATATTCAGTCAGTCAGCGTTCACTGTCAGTCAGATAGTCATTAACTGTCAGTTTTCCTTTTTATTTCATTAGATTTGCATTTGCAAATGACTTTAAAACTTTCCAGCGCAACGCGAACGGATAGATCCAGGACACTGTTTCAATACGGAACCCTAAAAACTGCACTGAAGTCACGTTTGACTTTTGTTAAGACATGTTAGTTTAGCTAATTTTTTTAGTTGCACATTTGGCTTCTGGCATAAGATGCAATAACTACTTGGGTTTATACTATATCTTCAAATTAATACGCAACTTGCAAATCGGGTAAATAAGTGATCTTGCGTTCATAATTATATATTTAAAAAACTTGATTAGTCTTTAGTTCAACACGTAAAGTAATCCTAGTGCAACGTTATTACTTGCACGTAACATCGTAAATGTAAGTGGAGTCACACAATTGGTTTCCGGTTGGCAGTACGCCAAGACTGGTGTCCCGAAATGCTATCATGTCGTGCTGAAGCGTGCTTCTTTTAGTTAGAAAATCGTTAATGTGTAAGTAATGGGTTACTAGGGTAGCTAGGGAACTATGTCATTCATGGTTTTAAAACTGTGATCTGTGTGATGTGCCTAAAAGGAGAGCTATTATACTTACAAATTCATCTAAAGTAATCTAAATAAATAAATACACCTATGAAAGCTAGGACTTTACAAGTTTTGGCTGAAATATTCACTCTGCGACTTTGCTTATCGCTAACTTAAAACTAATATTTTTGTTACACAAAACGTGAAGCAACAAAACGGTCGAGCCACATATTTTCATCAAGGTAGACCTTGTCTAGTTTGAGCATGTAGAGTTAGAAGCTTGGCCCTACATGAGATCTGATAACTTTTTGAAAGTGCGAGCCATAATGTAGTCTCTCTTGGCAACATTTAACATGAAAATGTTTTTGCCCATCTGTTGCGAACGCACATCTAAATGATACTTTTTATAAATATTTATGGTTTAATACCGACTTTAAAAAAAAGAAGGTTATCAATTCGACTGTATGTTTTTTTGTGGCTTTATTTTACCTCATATATCAGTCATTTGTGGACCGACTTGAAAAAAATTGCATTTTGTTGAAGTATGTAAACAAAAGAGTTGTCACCCCCCTGTATATCGTGTCTCTAAGTCTTGTTCCCTAAAATCCCTTATTTAAGCCCTAGTTTCCCGCAAATCTACAGCTATCCCGCACAGGATCTATACTCTTGTTTTGTTTAATAACAAGCTAAATAAGGGTTAACTTCTAAAATGTAGCTTGATACTATTGTTTGGTTTTCCATTTAACTCGTTTGTGTGTAATAAATGTCTTGGCGTGCATTATATTGCACCCCTGAAGCGTTTTCAAATCTTGCAGTTGTATAAGTGCTCCTTTTTGGCTATTATAATATATTTTTACTTTATAATTTTAAAGTATAAATTGGGCAAGTTCCTAAATTCCTAAACACAAATTATTTAAGTCACGCCTCGACTTTTAGAGGATTTGAGCTAACGAATGAATAATTAAACTACAGTGCGATCAAAGGCAGTTAAATGATCTGGAATGATTATGAGCAGAATTCTAGAGTTAGTACTAAGTGTTGGGTTTTCGCTAAATCTGAATCTTAATGAGTCGTTACATACGTAATCATAGTGCGTGGTCTAGGCTTTAAGTTCTTCCTGCCTCCTTCTTTGCGAAACAAATGAAAAGAGGCATACTTCATTCATTATATTTTTCTAACCCCGATAACCCTTACATACCAAATTTTAGCGAGATCTTCAGAGCCGTTTCCGAGATCACAAATAAATATAAAATAATAAGACATAAAATAATAATGTATAAGACAAAGCTCCGCTACGCATCTTAGGTTATCCTTGATGGATAAGCACCGGTGGAATCACGCCAGCACATCAAACTACTTAACAAAAAACGTGTTTTCACATTTAAAAAATAAAGCTCTGTTCCCTTCAGAATGCACCGAATTTAGGCTTTCGGTCGAATTATACTGCTATGTGCTAAGCTATATTGTATGGGATATCCTGGCAATAACTCAGTGTTGTCCATTCCAACGCTGCAAACAGAGTGTCGCATGCTTAATTTCCTCTACTAGAGCACACATAGCAGACCTACAATTCAAGCTACACACTGCCATTATAAGCTGATCCTTTATAGTACGAGCAATCTCTTTAGCAATAGATCAGTTTATACTGGTAAATTTATCTCTAGGAGTCCGAGTACTCAGCGAAGCTACAATTTTAGTTACACTGTACCATTATAAGCTGACCCTTCACTGTAAAATTGAGCTTCTTAGTAATAGTTTAGTTTATACTGGCTATGTATGTTTTAATCTGTAGTTTGTATGCATGTGGGCCTGCCTGGCTTTACGCCAAACCGGAAAATTAATCGTGCGCATCCAAATTAGGTATACAATGTCCAGGAAACTAATGAAATATCGTGGAATACACAGGAAATGATTGTTGTTTTAAAATTATATGTCAATTAGTTGTTGTTGAGTACGTTTATCGATGTCACAGAAAATCATACTACGCTTGCAGAAAATATGTACCTAGCCTACTTAAGTAGTTTTATTAATAAGCAGATCCTTGACTGCAATCTCACCTGATGGTAAGCGATGCGGCCGAGGATGGATTATGTCATGCAAGTATTTCTCCCGTGAAGATATTGTTAAACTTTTTTTAAGTATATTCGGCGTTAACGGCATTCCTCCTCAGTCTGGCACTATGAGTTTTTTTCCTATTATTTTTACTTTATTATCTCTTTTTAAAAACAGCAGCAGTACCAAGTTAAGTAGTACATTCATTCAGAGAAGCAGCTTGAAAGATTCAAAGAGAAACTGCACTACATTGGCGTGTGCAAAAAGTATTTACAAAACAAAACTAACAGCTATTGACAGGGTATGAACATGCCCAAGCTGCAGTATCCAAGGAAATTTAATTTTAGATACTTTATATTACGGTGCAGGCAGACGCTTAAAAGTGGACACTCTAGTTGGCGAAGAGCCAGCAGCGAAATTGTTAATCGACTCCATTTTAATTAGGATAAGATCTGCACAGTGAAGTCATTCTTCGGATGCACATGGCTATTGGCAATTTTGGTAATGTAGCTAAAATACAACCTATGTTCATTCCAAAACCAAACGGAGATTTTATGCTCTTTTTATTCTGACTATTCTGTATTCTGTAACGCAACAGAGAAAGGTCTTAAATCATAATACCTACGTTGAACTTCTATTTAAAATTGACCGATAGTTTCATACAAACTTACCCCCTTTTTTACCCCCTTAAGGGGTAGATTTCTAAATATCTTTTCTTAGTGCTCACCTTCACTATAAAAGAAAGGAGGTTGCAAAATTTCAAGTTTGTAATCCTAGTAGTTTGCGCTGTGCGTTGTGACAGTTAGTCAGTCAGTCCTTAAGACCTGAGTTTACCCATTTTAAACAGCCGATGAACCTTAATTGACATCATAATGCATTTAACCTGTCATACCCCATAAGACCCGCGTGTCTGGAAACATGATTCGTGAAGGTTTAAAAAGAAATAGGTGAGTCATTAGCGCGCTGAAATTGATTGCCTCAAATTATTATAGGCTATTTAAAAGAAGCATGAAAGAAATAAGAAATGAAAGAAACAACAATACAAAATAGAAACGCTAGCCAAACAGTGCCTTTGTGTGTCTGTGATGTCCAAATCAAGGGGGCTCACTCAGCTTAAGCCAGGTCCCCAGAAGGCCCTGGCGCTGATTTTCAGTGGTTTTTATTTGATGATTTTCATTTGCTCAATTTTTTATTCAAATTTAGTACACATTTGACATTTGACACGTAAAAGAACGTGCCCTCGGCCACATAGTTACTACGAAACAGATAGATTATATACTATGCGACCTTGAAGTAAAACTAATAAAGTCAGGGTTGCCTCTTTGGATACAAGGCCTATTTTATTTGTAGCTTGGTTTGAAACATTTTACAAAGATATAGTGTTTTATAAAATGTTTACCTGTGCAAAATTTTCGGTTGTCCCGAAAAACAAATCGAATTGGTACAAACAGTTTTATTAAGTAGTTATGTGGAAAACAAGATCTAAGATGTTGTTCTGTGCTAAATTATTTTTAAAAATGTATTCGTACATAGTTATAGAAAGCATCTGTGGGAACTTTCAGTATGCCGTAAATGACTCTTTTTATGATGAGTCATAAAAAGAGTTAAAAAGTTCAGAATTTTATTTAAATCTGAGACTAATTCAGGGCATATTATGCTTCTGGTTTTATTTGTAAAGTAAATAACAGATTTTTAAATCATATTACTTAATAAGTTTGCATAAAAACGAATCGATCGTGACACAAATAATTCAACAGTGCGTACGCGCGCGCCCGTCGGTTGTTGGCAGCCTACCGATTTACGCACCGCCGTCGGTGCGCTCGAGAGTAGGCTATTAACGCGCGCAAGTACATTGAGTGAGAGATGCCTGCCTCGGCGCATCAAATTCGAATCAACACGCCACGAGACCACAGGTCTACCTCCTTTTTTTAAATACAATGTCAGTGCGTGATCCTCATACAAATGTACCTATGTCAAATATGCTAATCCGGCTGATTAAAAATTAACATAAGTTTAGTCCGTTGTCCTTTTTACACGACTGCCCAAAAACGGAGGGTAATGTTTTTACATAAGTATTTAGATTCTGATAGCCTGAAAGTGCGACAACGGATATTAGTCTCCAAATTATTTCAGTGGTTGCGCTGCAGTAATCAGCTAATTGAGCCACTGTGGCCGACCACTTAACATGTACCTCACTGGCGGCTAGCCAGGGACCTACTCTGATCTGAAAATTTACCGTATTCTCAACTCTAGCTATCTCTTTCACTCATAATCTTTGTTCTTACAAGGGCAATTTTTTATGGTAATATTTGCTCGGCAACTATAATAGATCAATAATTGATCTATTATAAATTATTATTAATTATTAATCTGAGGCCCTACTCCTGTTGACGATGTCCGTATTTTCGAGTCTATCGCTTGCTCGCGTTGTCATTCAGTAAGTGAAAGGGACGGCTACATTTGAAAATACGTCAACCGGAGTAAGGCCTCTGGAGCGATCACCATAAATTGCAGATTTTTTTCGGGAGTATTGCTTCTAAATGCTCCATGTATAACTCAGAGCGAAACGCGAACGCGCAAACTACGTACAGTTAGCGCTGTTTGGACACACCATGATCATCCTAGCGTTATCCCGGTTGTGCACTTGCATGCAAGGGCCCAATGTCCGCTTTGGACTATGATCCAGACATGGCAAATTAGGTTATTACAGTGGAGCGAATGCCCTCTGACCTAACAGGGGAACCTGAATAGTTTGGGATCATAGTTACACATTTTAGGTTCCGTCACGATGTTTTCCCTCACCGTGAGAACATCGGTTAGTGAAACTACTAATGTATATTATTATTATGTATATTATTATTACTCAGATGACGTCATTGTAGGTACAGTGGGCCACACATCAACCTACCCTGATCTGACAAATTTTCGCAGCCTGAATTCAACCTTATTTTGATTAGGTACATTGAGTTCCATATCATTTGAGATATTTTGACAGATTTGGGTAAATTTACGCGGGACCCACTGTACATTGCGGCACGTGGAACAGTTGTGCATAGAGAGTTAAAATGCAGAGATCGTTTTCTCAATTTCGACGATTTTCCCATAATAAAAGTTGTAGGTATAGATGGCTATATTCACCCCCTTAAAGGATAAGACTGTTTACTGTGAATAAAGCTCATACACTATAATATAATATACGAGTAGGACTTAACAACGCAATCGTGGTGAAACCAGTACAATTCGCAATTCGGTGTGCTATCGACCAGCAGCAGTTTGCATACATTACGCAACGGGTTCCGGACATGCTCGCTATCTCGACGATTAACGCTTTAGAGACAATTAGTTTTATTGTTGTATACCCAGCCTGATATTAGCGGAAATCATAAGTAGGTACCTACCTGAAATCACACTAAGCGGTTTCAAATATTTTTATGTAAAGTTGATACGTATTTCAATTTCATCTCGATTATCTTAAATAATGATATGGTAACAAATGGAAGGCAGTAGGCATGGAAATGATTGCTACTTTTAATTCATTTTCATTTCATGAAATGATGTTTTTTTTTCATATGAAATCACATGTGAAATTTTATTGACAATGATTTTTTTTCGCAGTGTCATAATGTAACACTTTTTGCTATTTGCTACTTATAATGAAATATGAATTATTGTGAACGGTTGCTAATTTGCTACTAATATCATATTTAATTTAAATTTAAACTTTATGTTTATGAGTTTAAAGTTCTTCAAATGACCCAGTATCGATCATCACCTATTATCGCATAACTAATGTGTTTGTCTTTTTCTAACACGCACCTAGGGCAAATCATTCCTACTCGTTCGCTCACGACTCGCTCTGCTACATGCAGTCATCAATGAATGAAATGAAATGAGCATAATCTATGATTTCGCAGAATGCGATTTGTAGCACTCTATATGAAAAAAAATAGCAGGTGTGAACAATGAAATTCATTTCATATGATTTTTCTATTTTATGTCTAGAAGGCAGACGTGCTCGGGGTAGGGCACCGACGAGATGGTCTGATCGTGCGGTCCACACAGCCTATGACCGCAATTTGTGGAGGAACACTATACGTAGTCGCGACCCTCATCAGTGAAGAATTGAGTTAGATAAATTGTGTAGATTTTGTACCTAGGTAAAAACTACCAAACGAACATTACTTGGTAGTATTATGGGAATATTCAAGTTTCCGGATGCGTAATCTGTAGCCTGACATAAATAGATAAAAAAACCCATACATAATAATTACATACTTTATTAATATTACCAATAAAGTTCTTAAATTTTTGGCATGTAGGTACCTAAAATGTATCAAATTTTTAATTAAAGGCAGGCGAATAATTTTCATAAGTCATAAAAAGTTCAGAATCGCAGGCAGCCGCCATGAAACCAAATTGGCAACTTTACAGTGGCGTGCAGGACCCATAAAGCTGGTAAAATTATACTTTTTATCATCAGGATAAGTGGGTAACGAGATTAGATTATGCTTAAGTAGGTACCTTTCTGAAAAAATTACGTAGGCTGTCTACAATATTTTATTTTCCTCTAAATGTAAAATATTTTTAATCATAAATGCGAAAGTGTCTATCTGCTGTTACCTCTTAACGTTTATACCGCTAAGCCGATTTAGATATAGTGATAGTTTGAGACCCTGGGATGGACATAGGGTACTTTTGGTCGCTATATAAAAACACTATGGGGTGAAGAGGGATAAAAGTTCATATAGAAAATCTGACTTTAGGTGCGGGCTTAGTCGCGGGGAACCGCGAATTATAATAATGATGAATGATGAAGGTGAATTGGTAAAATCCCTATGTGAAAGAAACCAAAAAAGCTATATCTGAGTCTATTTATTCCATAATTCAGTAACAAAATGCTACGTAAATAATGTTTTCATTCTTTGTTTCAAATATTAGGAAGCGAATGGCAAAGCGTAATTTCGACGTAAGCTGACATGTCAGGATGGCCGAGCGGTCTAAGGCGCTGCGTTCAGGTCGCAGTCCACTTCTGTGGGCGTGGGTTCGAATCCCACTTCTGACAGATATTTTTAGTTAATAAAATTTACTTTTTATTTTATAAATTAGTAGTTTTTTTAGAACACCTATCTATTTAGTAAACTTTATTTTCAGATCCGCTACATAATAGACAAATTCATGGATCTTCGGAGCGAATCCAAGAAGAAGTTAGAAGATGACCCGAACTTAACTATTGGCGATGTTACCTCTGTCAATCTCACCATGCTTAGTGTTAGTTCAACTTCTTATAATTTCGCTGAAGTACAGTAAACAAATCATAATAAACAAATTACTTCGAGCCATTAAACAATGGGGCTGAATTTCGAGATGCCACGGACTAGGACTAAACCAATGTCAAAATCTTAGACAGTTTTAAATTGTCTAAGGTCTAAACGTATCTTCATCTCTTTCTCTGCTGAGGAAAAGAAAATAGAGAGACTTCATTAATTTTGAAACGTCTAATTTAGTGTTGCCATTTCTCATATTTTTTCCAGTTGTTTGTCTAATTTTAGTAGTCTTGATCGATTATATGGATTCTTTGATATTGATAACTGTTTAGTTCGACGTTTCCTTATTAGTACAATATTTGTCTCTTAAAGTTTCTTCAGCAGAGATGAGACCATTCGCCCAAGCCGAAGGGTCGTGGGTTCGAATAAGTGTTATTTATTATGTGGTTCGAGTTCAACCTGAAGGCGAAAGATGAAATTGATTCAATAATAAAATATTAATATAAAACAGTTGACGCCTCGAGGAATATAAGACCGCGGGATTCCCGACAACAATAATTTATTGTCTATTATATCAACAAACATGGTACCTGAAGGATTCAGTAGATTAATATTTGTGCACAGGGCGGCATCCAAGAGAACGTTGTGCCAGAGACGCTGTCGGTCTGCTTTGACATCCGCCTGGCGCTGTCAGTGGACCACCAGCAGTTTGAGGACACGGTTTGTCACAGTTAAATCAGTTTAAGTCACTTTTACCATATAGCTCACAAGGGTCGTGCAAATGGAACGGTCGCAAGCAGAATGTTTACCTTCGGAGCTTTGTTTGGACTAGGAGACATACCAAAAGTAAGTCTACCTCCAGGAGTGAGCCCGACGTAACCCTGTACGACCATGTCTTGAAAATGTATTCAGTTTTTTTTTAAAGTATTGTACTGAATTTCATTCTTCTTTATTATCGTGCTTTATAGTTTGCGCGAACCGCCGATTTGTTAAAATGTTTAAGCGTTATTTTGCTAACAATTCGTCAGTGCTTATACGGATACTATGGATTATTCTGTGATGTGGGTTCATATTTTATTTTACATAATAAATAACACGTCACAACGAAATACGTACGTACGTGTATGCTAATTTTGTCACAAATTAAAATGGCATGTCAAACAATACATGCATATGAATTTGTTGAATTGAAAATAATAATATTTCTCTTCGTATAAAGCTTTGTGATTACGCTCTTACGCAATTTTCCATTGGTATAGTTCTTAACTCAGTATATAAGAGCTACATAATATTGCTTATTCTTAGTAAGCTTCATTAAAATCGATTCAAACTTTTGATCTCACTTTTCGATTAAAGATTTCTGGAGATTTATACATTTTATGAAAAAAAGAGAACATTTATTTCGGAGTTGAAATAATTAGAAGTAAAAACAGATTTATAAAAAGTAATTATTTGTTTAAAATGTGTTATTTATTTACTTATCTTTGAAAGAGTATCCTCGTGATGTACTTTATCTGTAGTTAAAGAATCGTTCAATTATTGGTTACCAATATAGTTACCAATTGTCTGTGCACCAGATCAAGCGCTGGTGCAGCGAGGCAGGGGCTGACGTCAAGTGCGAGTTCACCCAAAAGAACCCGCACGTGCCACCTACCCCGCTGGACAACACCAACCCTTACTGGCTGGCCTTCAAGAGTGCTGCCGATACCCTGTGAGTGTTTAATCACTATTGCCAACAACGTATAATGACTACAGCGGCCTATCTCAAAAGAGGTTGCCAACTGCGCGGGAGATATTATAGTGCCCAAGTGTGTGCACAATAAACGGGTGCACTATCTGTTCCCTCACTCTCATAATTCGGTGAGATGGCAGTCCGACATGACAGTAGAGACATCAGGCGCAGGACCATGGTGTTAACACCACTAACTTCCTGACTCCGGAGCTGTATCTGAGTTATTTCAAGACAGAAAAACCCAACACTCTTGGCCCGACCCGGGATTCGAACCCGGGACCTCGTGGATAGTACCCAGCGTGCTGACCACTAGACCAACGAGGCAGTCAACTACGTATAAAAACGGTATCCAGCCCGTTATCATCACACAAACCTGCCCCTTGCGGGATTCTTTGATATCCGAAGCGCGGACTGACATCAAAAATGGTATTGTTACCTACTGGCTGACAGACAACCATTAGTCTTAGATCTCTTCAGCACAGAAAACTAATCTCTTAGTACCAACAATTAGCGTTGTGTAGACGTAGACGGAATAGTGATCACCTACTATCTCTATTAGTTATAGATAAGCAGAGCCCTTAGACAACATGCGATCTTCCTATAGCGAACTTCGCTATCGCCAACAAAATGTATGCAAAAGTCACGTGATATTTCGATGGCTTATGTCAGTTTCATACATTGTGTTAGCGATAACGAACTTCGCTATAGAGTAGATTGCATCTTGTCTAAGGCTCTCAGTTGTTAGTGATGATTATTATACTAAGTTAAGACGCCTCATAGTTAATATGCGTTCACTGCCTCATCAGAATACATAAGTTCTGTCTTACTTAGGACTATCTATCTTATAGATATTCTACTCTACGGAATATCGACGAGTCAGTCTTCCAATTCTTATTACAAAAAATCAATGAACCGATATCACAGATTATATAATAGTTACTACGTAACCGTTATTTGGAATCACTGTAATACTAAAACGGTCACATGTTCGGGTGAAATTCAAACCGCAATCATACGACTGTTTGCTTTTGGAAGCGTGGACAATTATTTATTCGAATAACAAACTTATAGATAGGCGTGTTATCTACCGAACTTAAATTAAAATATTTTTTTTTAATGTATCCATCGTTTGTGGCGATCACGCATATTTCAACGTTAATAAAATTGTAACGATGGCATGTACGAGTAGGCGCATCATGCAAAAGTCAATTGAATTACGTTGTCGAATTTTATTGGATATAATCGAAATGAACACGCTATCGTTTGTTACATTGTGCAGTTGATATGCCTTTAAAGTATAAATATTTATAGGGGCTTAGCTTTTCAGGTTACCGTGATTTTACTTACTTACTTTTGCTGAATTTCGCCACTCTCGAGATATTATCATATTAGTGTCTTACAAACAGCAAATAAAAATTCTAGGGGGAAAACATATCACCAGTCCCATTCTCATGCCAATTTCTGCTTTCGAACTCCAACTTGATTCCGATCTGATAAGATCACTTTCATAAGATATATTAACTTTGACCTAAAACATCCTCTTACTTCCAGGAAAATCCCGCTTAAACCGGTGACATTCCCGGGCGGTACTGACAGCCGCTTCATTCGCGAGGTCGGGATCCGAGCCCTGGGCTTCTCCCCCATGGCGAACACCAAGCCTATGCTGCACGCCCATGATGAGAATCTCCCTGCTGAGACCTTCCTGAAGGGCATCACCTTGTATGAGACCATCGTCCCTGCTCTTGCCAATGTTGAGAACTTCTGATTCATCTAAATAAAAAATTGTCATCATCTTATAGTCTTTTAATTCCAGAAACATTGACCCATATATGGATAGGTTTAAAGACTAATTATTTATTATATTTTTATTTTGCAAGTTTTTACGAAATTATTTGCCCCCGAAAAGTTGGTAAGCTCATTCCCGCCCAACGGTACCTTAATCAGCTTCTTTGATAAACATCCCAGCTGTGTTATTTAAGTAAAATATGCAAGGGCTTCCTACCATAGTCTCACTAATAACTGTTCTGCTGTGTAAGGTTATGACAGGTTCCTTTAATTTCTATTCTGTCTGGTCCATCCATTTATCACAGACTCTGATGCGTCGGTGTGGGTGACATAGGCTCCTCTCTACTCTTCTACACCAGTCTGTCTGTTGCCACTTGCATCTAGTATCTACTTACTCTACAGAAAGCTGTTTTTAATGTAGTGAGGCAATTGAATTACGATTAGGGTTGCTCTTCTTTCTCTTGTACTAGTCTTGATATTCCTGAAAAACACCACGTTGACTTTTAATCTTTCCAGGAAGGTTCCACTAAAGCCGCTGATATTCCCCGGCGGTACTGACAGTCTCTTCATCCGCAAGCTCGGGTTTCGAGCCCTGGGCTTCTCCCCCATGGCCAACACAAAGCCCATGCTGCATGCCCATGATGAGAACCTCCCCGCTGAGACCTTCCTGAAGGGCATCACCCTGTATGAGACCATCATCCCTGCTCTTGCCAATGTTGAGAACTTCTGATTTATCTAAATAAATGTTTGTCATTGTTTAATAGTATTTATTCCATAATCATTGATCCATATGTGAATAGGTTAAAAGACTAATAACTAGTGCCAAATGGTCCCTCAGTCCCTTTTTTTACAAATATTACAGCTGTGTTTACTGACAAAGTAAGAGTTAAAATAAAAAAAAAAACAAAGAAAGGTGCTATTCTGTTCTAGAATAAGCAAGGATATACCTACCAGGTATCTCTACTGTTTTATTGCTGTTATGAAAGAATGCCTTTTTCTATTCATTCGTCACAGCCTCTGATTTCTTCCACTCTCTTCTCTTCTTTCACATCGGTCTGTCTGCTGCCACTTGCACTGCCACTAGTGTACACTCATTCTAGAAAAAGCTGTTATAAATGTGGTGAGTCTATTTGCGGTTAGGGTTGCTCTTCCTCTGGACATTCTCGAAAGGCACCACACTGACTTTTAAACCGGGAAGGTTCGACTAAAGCCGCTGACATTCCCCAGCGGTACTGACAGCCTCTTCATCTGCAAGCTCGGAGCCCTAGGCTCCTCCCCCATGGCCAACAACCGGCCCATGCTGCACGCTCATGACGAGAACCTCCCTGCTGAGACCTTCCTAAGAGGCATCACACCCTGTATGAGACCATGTTGAGAACTTCTGATTTATCAAATACATTTTTGTCATAGTCTAAGAGTATATTATTCCATTAACATTTACCCGTATATTAAGGTCTTCTTGAGAGACATCACCTGTATGATACCATCATTCCTACTCTTGCTAAATGATTAACTCTGAATTAATTAAGAGTGTTAACGGATTCCCCATCTTTGGGCTTTTAAGTTAAGGCCTAAAATATTGCACTTTAAAACTTACTACTTAAGAACAATAGGTAATTTAAGTTTAAACCTTTAAAAAAATACCTATGTAGTTGTAGCACAGATTTAAATAATAGACTTTTAATGTAAATTTAGGCGTAAGTGTATGAAGGTGTGGCTGAGAAGAAAATGTACGCCCGTGCCGAAAAGTTATGATTACCCCTCTACAATATTTATCCAAAAAAAATTTATTCGTTTATTTCTAGGAAAATCCCGGTTCAACAAGGTATGATTTGTGTAAATGACAATCATCGCTCACGTTACCCAACCAAAAATAAAAACAAATTACACTTATCTGAACATATTATTATTTTGTTGAAGTCCGGACAATTTGAGATAACCCGTTGTTATTAAACGGGACATTCCCCGGTTACCCATAATTTTGTCTAAACTCCTGCTATAAAATCATATCTTCGTGCCCGACACCTGCTCCAGACCAGTCTTATGGCCTGACAATAAAGCCCATAATGTGCTGGCATAATACCGGTCCAAGTCAGGTCATTAAGAGAACCCAATGGTGCAGTAAACTAGTGATGTGCTGAATAAATTGTTTCCGCAAGTGTTTTAAAAAGATAACATCTATCTGTATGTAAGTGTAACTTAGGATTGACGTACCTATAATATAAATAAATCTATGCATGGATACGCTTTTATAATACTTAAGTCTTTCCTAAAAATGTTGACCAGTAAACCTTCATAGCCTCTTTTTTTCTGCCAAAAAAGTGTAATTAGTATAAAGTACCCGGTGCATATAGCAAGTTGAAATACAGTATTTATTTTATTAATTAAATGTATTAACATACCATATCGGTGCCACTTACTCGAAAATAAACCCCTAGTTAGCAATAATCGAGTGATTTATTGGCACGCAAGCAAGTCTGCCTTCCTAGCTGCCGCCAAAGGTAAGCTACATAATTTGCGATACCTGTTGCATTAAAATTTCTAGTAGACTGCCCGTATCTTGATACGCCGGCCGGAAATTGCTAGTGTCGGAACAACTACCTATTAAGTATATTGGAGGATTTACATTACACGTAGGAAGTAGCATTCATTGAAAGATAGAACTAAGATTTAATTAAGAGTCAAGACTATTCAATCACTATAATGCCACTGCACAATAAACAAAATGTCGATACTCCTTTTGGGCCTAAAATGCAACGAAAGCACATAAAATAAAAATACGTGTAAATGCTATGTATATATTTAATTATATAGTAATTTTTTAAACACTTTCTCACTTATTACAAAAAACATAGTAACCAGATTTGAACTAGGACTAAATATGTGCCGACCAATTAGAAAAGCGTTTTCCTATTATGTAATGTCACGAATGTTTTTTTAATAAGGCCGTTTGTTTTTAATTAGTAAGTAGTAATTTGCAACTCCATTAGTGACTATTAATTTAAATTTAGGTATCTTTAACTAAACTAATTCGTAGAAACTACAAATGGCTAATTTCGAGAGGGTCTAGAATGTTTCAGCCTCCATTTTACCTAAAAAGTAACCTTCATATAACCAAATGACTTGACACAAACGGCATTTAAAGTAAGTTACCCAAGTTTTAATAGCGCTAAGCTATGTATAATTTGGATTTACCAAATTAAACAAAACGAAGTAAACGCAATAATCTAGTTCCTTTCCAAATACTGAATTGTTTAGGAAGACTAAATTTAGGCAGGTGGAAAAACTGCTTTATTAGCGGAGGCCAAATAACTGCATTTTTCTATAAAGAAAATGTCTTTAGAGACAATCAAGCGTAAAAAATAGAAATAGCAAATATTTACTCATACTTACCATATACAAAAGAATATTTTACAAATTAATAACACCTGGATTCATAAATGAAAAAGCGTAATCTACCTACGTTTGCCGCAGAATCTGGGATCTTGCGCGTGTTTTTCCATGCTCTCGCCTTGATCCGTGTGATGAAAACTTGTATGGAAATTTGGTCAGTTCCCCTAGTGACACGTTCGCGAAACCTTTTTTTTATTGACATTTCCAACAACTCGGTTGATCGTGAGCGCGTGTGACTGCTAAATGAAGACTCACACTAAGCCCTCAGAAAAAAAGGATAGTTCACAGACACACACTAAAAAAATTGGGACATAATGTAACTTTTAAAAATCTCTTTTTAAATATTATATGATATGTTACGCCAGACGAATAGATACACCCGAAGGCCAAGGTGCCAGGCACGAAACCTGCCGCAACTTTACAATAATAGACAACATGTAGTTTCGATGTCACAACTTTGACGTCGAAAATATCGACATTTGTTTGTGCAAATAGAATTCCTGCCTTCATATTAACGTGTCCTCATTTGGCTTGACCTTAATTTTGTTTTAACGATCCAGGATTCATTCAAGCATTCACATAAACTGACTAACATTGCGTTGAGCCTTGAGGTAGTCGCTTTTAAATGATCAAAGTATTTATGTCTACTGACAAAATCTCATAAAATTGTCTCTTATCAAAAAAGCGGACTCGATCGTAAATGACAGACAAATGCTTCATTATTATTTTGTACTCCTACAATTAGATCGACTATGCCTGTAGATATTCCATGAAACTGACAGCTGCAAAACTTTTTAAGTCCCCTTTTGACATCATTTGGGAGACCTTAAATCGCACACATTGTCTAGAAACCTATTTATATGTACATTTTTATCTGTTGCTAACCAATATTAGAATAGAACTGACTATCACTTGAAGAATGCTTGAAACACATCAGTTGAAAGTTGTCATTTTTAGGTTTTAATTTTGTAAAGATCCTAGTGTAATGTGTAATTCACCTAAGATTTTGTGGTAGCACTGTAGCAGTGCACTGTAGTCTCGGTTATAGTACCTATATTCCAATGACAGTGTATTGGGAGTGTGTCGGGCCGAGAGTGTTGGGTTTTTATGTCTTAAAATAACTCAGACACAGCACAGCTCCGGAGTCAGGAAGTTAATCGTGTTAGCACTTCCGTGCCTCGGAAAGCACGTTAAGCCGTTGGTCTTGTAACTGATTCTTCTACGGCCATATCGGACTGCCGTCTCACCGAATTGTGAGAGTGCATTATAGTATCTCCCGCGCAGTTGGCTAATCTCTGCTGTATCTCAGCCGCTGTAGGTAGTATAAATTCGTTTAGGACATAATGATAATATAATAAAAAAAGAGGTAGACATGTCATTTCCTACTGCGCTGCGATTCGAATTTGATGGGCCGAGCAAGTATGTCTATCCGTTATCCTAGTCGCCATAGAACAAGCTCACGCTTAGTTTGGGGCTAGGTAATCGGTGTGTTTGTTGAAACAATGTAATATTTATTATATAAAAAAACAGATTACGCAAACCTGCCACTAGGGGCCCTAACCAAACCATACAAATTTTCGTCACACGGACGAAGGTAAGAGCATGAAAAAACTCGCACTAGGCCTTCTAACTAAGCACTGTTTGATATACTGACCTGTACGTGCTGTGTAAGCTGGTTGCTACCTTCACTGTCAGGAATCAATTAGAGAGAGGGTATTGAATAAACATGACAGGCCCATAAATAAAAACGATTCAAACTGCGACGGGCTTTGTTCGCAACCGAAGGACAACGTCTCATTTCCTATTTCATTTAACAAGGACACACAAAGAGCTCGTTGTTGATTAAGGCAGGTTTGCTATAGACATAAAGCACCTATTACACTATCCTATTTGTAGCATTTTAACTAATAACACCCCACTCTTTTGCGTTGGGGGTTAAAAAACGAAAGAGTGTAAATATGATCTTAACTGCGACTAAATCTTCCTATTGCGTAAGTAGGATCTTACTTAGGATCCTAACTTAGATGACATCTTCCTATTTCTTAACCAGGAAACCTACAAATAGGATGGTTTAATAGTGCTTAAGGTCTTCTCTGTCTGTTTCGACAGTATTTTTGCAAAAAAAAATGACTGACTGCCTTGTTGGTCTAGTGGTCAGCACGCTGGGTACTATCACGGGTTTGAATCCCGGATCGGGCCGATAGTGTTGGGTTTTTCTGTCTTGAAATAACTCAGACACAGCTCCGGAGTCAGGAAGTCGGTGGTGTTAACACCCCCGTGCCTCGGAAAGCACGTTAAGCCGTTGGTCCTGCGCCTGATCTCTCTACGGTCATGTCGGACTGCCGTCTCACCGAATTATGAGAGTGAACAGAGAGTGCACCTGTGTATTGCGCACACACTTGTGCACTATAATATGTCCCGCGCAGTTGGGATCTCCGTTGAGATAGGCCGCCGTAGTCGAAATTCGGGTAGGAGGACATTATTATTATTATTGCAATATCAAAGCAATGAAACATTAAAATTTACATTTCCTCATTATTTTGTAACCAGTATTTTTTTACTGACGTCACTTTAAATGCTATTATTGCTTCCCAAAAAGCTATAACTATTGCAATTTGAAAGCAATTGAGTTAGGCGGTAGGCCGCAGCATAACTATCAACAAGTTCGTACGCGACTTTCCAGCGGTCGCTAGACGGGGAAGAGGATTTTTTTACTATGACACCTTCATCACTTCCCGCACGTTTAGAAAGGACGCAGGAGGGTCGCGCACGAATTTGTCTGACGTATCTTGCGTTTGTGTTGCTTATCAGCAGTAGGCCACGATTGTCTTAAAGCAGTGGTGCGGAGCGTGTAAAATTACTTTATTAGTTTCAAACATCTAATCGAAATCAATCTAAACTTCAAAGTTCTAAGTGAAACTATCAGGAAAATCATACAGTATTTAGTCTGTAATCACGTAAGTTTCGAGCGTAATGAGGGACATCAATGAACACCGCGACAACGGACTAATTAACGTAATTGACTTCATTATTACCGCGGTGTACACCTGCCGGTAATTAGCAAGCGATCCATTGGGACTCCCTAAATTACTTATTTGTATAATTAATATAATAATTTACCGTATTTTAAAAAGATTTTTCTTCTAAGCTTGTTGTAAAATTCGCGATTAAAGCAGGTAAAGGGCAGGCCAAAACTCAGATGTGAACAAATGTAAGTTGGTCGTTTTATACCAATCGCAATAACTAGGCGACATAAGATAACTTGTAGCTATAATTGATTGCCGTGTCTGACAATCTTATTCAATACGTATGTAGTCGCCTATACATTACATAAGTAGTACGTATTTGTAGGCGTAAGCAATCGAAGGACTAACGCACGAAATTATATAACACAGAGACACGGACCTTTTCTCCAAAAAAATCTACAATTCCGATGTGTGGAATGAAACAAACCGAAGTTATTCTGTGTATTGGGAGTACGGGAAGAGTTAATGACCACATAAATACGGCTCGTATGTCTCTCCAGGTATTTTATTTTACAGCCACAAGCAACTTTACAGCCCCACTAGAATGTATTGCAGATTGAAAATTTAATTTTCTACAATTTTTATCACGTACGGCGACTTTCGTATTTTATGATTTCAGTCCACCCAATCATTTCTGGTCCTTAGGGGGTAACATGTTTCGAATTATTAAACGCATTGTTCATTTCGTAGCTAAACAATGCGCAAAAATGTCTTTGGGATTTTAAAAAAACGCTGGTGTACAAATTTCAATAATTGTTATAAAAGGTGGGTAATTGTGATGCATTCAGCAGCGTCACAGTTAATAAACTTTGGAGAATCCATTGGGTTTATCAAGCAAGACAATAATATCTAGCTTGCTAAACCCATTAAGCATAAGTTTATCTTGTTACATTATTTGATTTTCACATTGGGATTATTGCCACTGTCCAGCAGTGTGCCGTTCCGTCGCGTCAATTGCAGGAGCGCACGCACGTACATAAAATATCGTCTCGATTTTTCAGTACTGAACAATCAAACCATTTTTCAAAGGACTTCTTCAATGTTTAGTTCACTACCAATACTTCAATAAAATAATGGCGGCATCAATCTTATTCTTGGGGACATGTTGTGTTACTATTTATGTTACCTATACTTACTCTCTTAAAAATTTATTATCTATTATTTTACCTAAAATCTATAGCGCTAGCAAAGTGAAAGCAGGCGAATAGGCCTGGTGGTATTTTAGCACTTTAGTTATGTAGGAGGCTTTAGATTTTCAATGACAATATTTAAGATATTCGTTCTCTCATTTCATTGTGTTATACGCAAGAAACAATTATTTGAACTTACTATTGTATAACATTAGACTTTTGCTTAGCATCAGCATTAAAAAAAATAACGAGTAAATAAATATTATTTGAGGCCTTGCAACGGCTTGAAAGCACCTCCATTTTTTTCTCCTCTCCTTTTCACCTCCATACTAATATTATAAATTCAAAAGTGTGTCTGTCTGTCTGGTACGTCTAGACGCCTAAACTATTGGATCGATTCAAATGAAATTTGGTACAGAGATAGTTTGAGACCTTGGAAAGGACATAGGCTACTTTTTGTAGCGATATAAAATCATCAGGGGGTGAAATGGGGGATGAAAATTTGTATGGAAAATCCGACATTTGGCGCAGGCGAAGTCGCGGGGAACTGCCAGTTAATTTATAAATCCACACAAACTGTCAAGGTTAGAAATAAATTGTCTAGTTGAGTGCTGGAGTTGTCTTTACTTCATGAATGCGTACTGCGGACACAATGCAGCAAATTCTGCTCGCTTTAAAAGTGTTTTATTTGCGAATGAACTTTTAGCCGAAAGAGGGGTTAATAGCGGTAACACAGTATTTGTTTTTCACAGTTTGACTTTGTTTTTGTAGAGGTTGATGGACAATATACTTATTGAGCTATTTAGCATTTATTTCTTAGTATTGCAATACAAAAATGTAAGATTAGGATTGTTGAAACTAATCACTAATGTAGGTGGCACCCATAGAAAACCAAGCAATTTAGATTAATCACATTTTAAACAAAGCATATACATATACGCCTTTCCACTTTTAGATAGTCCACGACAAAACAAAAAAACGACACTTTTTTCTAGGTTATAAAGTAACTACCAGGAATCAGCTGGTAGTTAGCAAAGGGGACAGGGCCGGTACTCTGCAATAAAATAAATAAAGTCGAGCTATAAGTTTTCTACTCGGAGTCATAACATTAGAATTGAAAAAAAGCTTTATATGAGGTCCAGTCCAGTCCGTAAACAAACTTAGATCTAGGTCAGCTTATGGCCAAGATGAGTTGCGCTAAGAAATTATTTATGGGCCAGATTCCGGCGAGGCGACCTTTTATCTCTTCGGGTACTTATTAAACGAGGGTTCGGTTTTAATAAAAAGTAGTAACTCGGGAACTAGTCTAGGTACGTCGTTAAGTAATTTAGGGTTGGCAGAGTAAGGTTTAGGGTAGCTTTGTAAAAATTTGTTTGACTCAAATGCCTGCTTTATGGTCAAAGCTATAGTTGGTATCCAAGGATGGCATCCATATATGAAAGTGTAGTTACTTTAGAAATTTTGATATGTAGTAGGTACTTTACATCACTTTTCAGTCAAATGTCAAATTTTGAAAATAAGATCTAGAGAAGATTATAAAGAAATTACTAATGAATATAAAGAAATTAATAATCGCAATTATTTTAAATCTTTTTTTTTTCGAATTATATCAACTTAAAAATATTCGAAAATAGAAAGACAAGGCAACTTTAGCGCGAATTGTACTTTTCACTTAATCGTTACGCGGATTATTTGACTGCGTATTTTACGGGTTAAATTGTCCAAGTGCACGATTTTATAGCAGCGCATAGGAATAATTATGTGATTTTTTTTTTCTTTGCATAGTTCGATTTAGTTACTCGTTCTGAGCTGCTTCTAAAAATTTGCTACCTGACTGAAAAGTAACTGTTGTATAATGTCAAATTTTGACTTCCCTTTTAAAAACCCCATATTGGGGGTCTAACTCCCCCCCCCCCCCCCCCCTCTTGAAATGGCAGCCATTTTAATAATTTTTTTAATGCTATTTTTATGGATCTGGAGGTCCTAAAAGTTATGAAAATTATTCTTTTGGTAGGTAACGATATGGCCTATCAAGTGACATAAAGATCAATTCCAAATTATTATCTGTCAAAGAGGAAAAACATTTTTTAAAATAAATATTACAAAACTTTGTTTAGTTTTTAAAACCTACTACAAAACTAAACCCAAAAATGAAATTTTTCTGAAATTTTTTTTCTCAAAAAAATAAAAAAAAATTGACAAAAAAAATCATTAGAAAAAAGTCTTTAAAAGGTAAATAAAAGGCCCTTAAATTATCGCTAGTCGAAACCCGGACACCCTGTATAGTCTGTAGTAGGTACACTAACTTATTAATTAAGCAATGATAGGTACAGTGGGCCCCACATCAAACTACCCTGATCTGACAAAGTCCGCAAACATATTTCAATCTTAGGTTGATCACATAGAGCTCCATATCATTTGAGATATTTTAACAGATTTGGGTTGATGGGAACTACGAATGTTTACATTATTTGCTACGGTTTGTTTATGCATTGCTACGACGCTACAAACGTTGCTAGCGGTTGGTGTATGTATCTTTTTATTAAATAAATCAAGTTTTTCACCTAAAATGTATAAAAGTGATTTTATATACTTTAGAAGACTTTGGATCACTAAGGTTAAAATGATGAAATCACCTTAGAGACAAGGGATACTTTCAACAAGTTATGATTTGGATTGAAAATTTGTAACAACTTTTGTTTGGTGCGTCACAGTGAAGGAATACAAACAATGTGATTTTTTTTTGTGTAAGCTAGTGTTCGTTTTTAATAACTTTCTAATTGAAAAAGCATAAAGTATTCAATTTTAGTTGTCTTTTCTTTGATTACCAATTTAGTCAGTTACGTTCAAAAAAACTGCAAAAAAACTAAAGTATCTTTAAAAATAGCCAGCTTAATGCGATCAAAAGATAAAACCCGGTCCGCAAGCAATGACTGACCGGGATTACCGGTGTTGAAATATATATCCGGTTTTGTTCGGATTATCCGGCTATCTGACAACCCTGGGTGCATAGTGCTATCCCAGTCGGAGAGAACCAATCAGCTTCGAACGAGATTAAGTTAAAAAGTGGCAATGCAACTGCAAGCGAATGCTGCATTCGACTTTTATGATTCGACAAAGAAACACCTGCACTTCATTGGTGAAAAGCTAATTTTAAACTGACGAAGGAAATGCAGTAAAAGAAACAAATTGTGGTTAGTTATTTTAAAAAGAGGACTGAAATTTAAGTGAATAGCACATTACGAGTATTATTACTCGTCCGTAGGTAAAAATGGGGCAAATAGTATCTACACAATAGTCTAAAATTTATATGAGAATGAACTGCGTTGAAAACCTTTTACTGAAATTGGGATTACATAGTATTGATGACCAGTATTCATATCTGTTACTCTTACTGTTGGTCTAAGTGTGTACCTGCACTTATGAAGTCAGATTAAAACATGTTTGCCACCATTTAAATTAATGTGCATTAATTAAAAGGTATTCATGATTGCAGAATAAAGTATTTTACTTGTTAGATAATTTTCATAGTGACCTAATTTTGTACGTACTCTAGCACTAACGATGTTAAACAATGGGTGACTTTCTACTAAATTAAACCACAGTTATCACCACCTAATTACATTTTAGTGGGGCCACCAGCATGAGCTTATTATAATAATTATTATGGTACCCTGATACTCTCGAAACTAGTATTACGAGTATATACGTAAAAGCTTATTAACTGAACCGAAATGAGATAGAACTCTGCTATCGCCACCTAGGTGATAATTGAAGTGCGAATTCCTTGAAATAATATTAGTCTTTACGCAATTAAACCTGTACTTAACAATTATGTATGTATAATAAAAGTACAGATACTTTGCAAGTTTGTTAGTCCTCTTTTTTTATTTAAAAAATGTGTACTAGCTTTAGATATAAATAAAATATGTTGACTTACCTAGTAAAAAAATGCTGATTGACGTATCCTGGAAGTGGCTCTCTCGTATTTCAGAAAGAAAATATTCGCCAAACGTAGGAAATAGCTTTAGGAAATCCGACCCGAAATATAAAATGAAATAGACCTATCCCCTAGGATATCCTATACTATCCTTTTACGAAACACATCATATACATAATATGAAGGGGTATTATGTTTTATCTTGACAATCACTTTTTTGTTGATTTTTCGTGAAGTGTAAAATTATTAAAACCCTATTCAGCTTACAGCTATAGACAAATAAAATGTATGTTCTCAGAAATATACACACTTATAAAGAAAGAGATGAGAGCAGCTGTTTTAACAGGTTGAATAGTACATACATAGGATTACCCGGGATACTTCTACACCTTTTCCTAAATCAATTTTGTAGAGTACAAATATTTGTCAACTTATTAGGGACACGCTCCGTCTGCAAACCCTAATCTTCAGATGTGATGATAAAAATATTTTAAGTCGATAAAGTGTACTGGATGACTTTTTTTACCGTCAGGAAAATAATTGTGTGAGATAGGTAAATGATATAGGTGACGATGGCGTCATCAGTTTTTTAAAAAAAGAGAAGAATGAATGAATCCTCCCGAATTTCAGTCACAAATTCGGGCGGATTCATTGATGTTTAGCGCGTTCGGAGTAGGGTATGCGTTTGAGTTTTGGTCAGTTTCGATTTTTTAATATTATTTTTCCAATATGCTTTTTTAAATGTTATAATAGTCTAAATTAACTTAGAATTAGATGGTTGGTGCGTAGTAATTTACAAAAAATAAATTCTTGTTTTTTTAACTGCTGACGCCATCGTCACCTATATCATTTACCTATCTCACACAATTATTTTCCTGACGGTAAAAAAAGTCATCCAGTAGGTAGATACCTATACTGTGGCAAGTACTTACTTGAAAATTATTGTGTAATCTTGAAAGTTTTCTTAAATTCGTTAATGCATTCGTTCGTTTGTGTAATAAATGATAGTTTATTAGATTTATAACTAAAGAAAAATCGCTGGGAAAAATAAAATTCCGATAAGATTCGACTCAATTAAAATTCGATTAGCTTCCAAATTGGCTGAATAAAGACAGGAAGATGAAAGAAAATTTCTAATGAAAGAATCAAAGACGGGTTTTTGAGACTCGGCAAAAATATTTGAATTTGAGATTTTTTGCCCATCAGTTTTTTGTTAATTCCAAGTAAGTACCTATGTATTTTTTCTATATCAATTCTTTTTGCCGTATCCCATCCGATAACCACGCCCTTCGGGTTGGTTCTGTTAAATCCCTCGTGGTGTTGACCTTACTCATTAACAGGGTATAGTATAGTATGCGTTAGATCATAATGTGCGCTTACACTGCTAACTAAAGTACTCAATTCCTGTCCATACGTTCGCCAACTAAGTATGACGTCACGACATGAAGTTAAATACGTATAAATAAGACAGAAAAAAATTGGAATAAAAACTTCCAAACCGATTGGGTAAGTATTCGGCAAATCATATCCGTGACATAGAGCAATATGGAATATATGGAGCAATATTCCCGAAACAATTGTTGCAATTTATTGTAATTCCTCCAGATTCTTCTTTATGCTCTAGATTGATCCATTACTGCCGATTGCAACTGAGCTATAATTGCAGAAATTTCACGTGTAAGAGAGCACCTTTGTAATTTGTAACTTAGCCATTTTTAAACTTAAGGAAAATGCATGATGGTAAACAGGCATAATCGTGAATTATTTATGACACGGCCAGCAGAGAAATACCTATGTATGTACCTACATTTTCCTATAAATTTAGCACCACCTAAATTGAGCTCATAACTCTTGTGTCGGATAGGAGTTCGCTACAGGAAGCTTCCAGATTTAATTTTATAATGCGTTTTTTCCTTTTTTGTATTTTTATTTAAAAATGAAATAAACCTACTTTTATCGTGTCTCCGTGGTTTGATTGGCTCATAAAGTTGGACCGAATTTGAATTCATATTAATAGTACGTATAGCTGTCAATTTTGTGTTGGTACGAGTACTATAGAAAAGACAATTTCTACTTTACAGACTAAATAAATTGCCGTAGCATTAAAAGTTTGAGTACCTTACAACAAGACAGTACCTAAGTATACTATTAGCGTTAAAGGTTTCTTCAACAAATCCTTTAAGTTTCAATTGAAGCAAGTCGGCTGGGGTTTGTCTTCAGTAATTCATAAAGGGCAAACTAAAAGGTCGTCATAAAAATATAAAGAGACACTCACCTTGATTCAAGGGAAAAAATCCGCGAGCGACCGTGCTATCGACTGAATGCTTTGTTTATTTGACGACCGTCTTGGTGTAGTGGTTTGCGCTCCGGACTTCTAAACCAGGCGGTTGCGGGTTCGAATCCCGCAAGGGGCAAATGTTTGTGTGACGAGCACGAGCATTTGTACCTAAGTCATGGATGTTTATGAATGTATAAAGTATGTCTATCCGTTTCCTAGTCGCCATAGCACAAGCTCACGCTTAATAATAATAATATCTTTTATATAAGGCAACAAATTTCAACACAAAATTTTGGCCCATATAATAAATACCTTATAGACTAACATACATACAAAATATAAACACATTTTAAAACATAAATAAAACACTAAACTATACGCGTCAGCGTCATGTAGCTTTGCTTAGTAGGGCTAGGTAATTAGTGTGTTTGTTGAAATAATTTATTTAATTTATTTCTTTTTATAACAGTGAGCTATTTATTTATCCAAACAAGTGAGGTTTCTTGTCCAGACCGCTTTATCAGAATAGAGGTGTTCTGTTGAAGCAGTATACCTAAATCCACCAATTTGGCGGACTCCCCACAAAACTGAAAACCTCTCAGTTCGGGTTAGCTCCAATGCGTCGTGAATAAACTATTATGAGATCGATACTCTGCGCCCGTTTCCTGTCTCACGATTCCTTTATACAGAGTGTAAACTAGTTAACTCATTTTGGTCCAAAGCGGACTATTCTATTACTAAACTCAATACAACACTGCACACCTTTTAACATGATCCAGCCAGCTGTGGCGATTTCGCGGCAAAACTGGTAACTTGTACTAAAGCAGTACCAGAGAACTAACAAGGTTAACATTAGTTTGACCAAACGCATGACTAAAACGGTCAGTCAATAAGGTAACCTAAACTAGGTTTTAACAATTTTATTGTTACCTTAAAACTATGTCAGTCGACGATTACCTATTTATGTATTTATAGCTTCTAGTTTTACCAGTTTTATCAAAGATAAAACCACAGAAAACTGGTAACCTGGTAACCAATATGTTTAAATTTTTTTCAAACAAAATTATATTACAACATTTTTCGATAAAGAGAACTTAACTTATGCTAAAGTTTTACAAAGTTGCGTTGCCGAAATAAAGTAAGCTACGCGAGAAAAGTTTTCTGTTTACCATACTCGTACTCGTACCAACTAACTATTTCATGGAGACTTAAGAGACTTCTTTGCACATTCAAACTAGTTGAAATAAGCATTTTTGATAGTGTAGCGCAACTTGCTTAGTGAATTAAATAATTTTGAAAAAATGGATACTTAAAATAGTGGATAACATCAAAAAGTACTTTTTCGAGCACATTTTGGCCTTAAAAAACCCGGCTAGTGAAGATTAGGGAATAAATAATTGATTTATCATATATATAATAAATCAATGGAATAAAGGAACAATGCCTAACAGTGTTGGGACACGAAATAATCAGAAAGACATTCGGGAACAGTTTGAAATCTTACTCTAAATAGTTAAAGCCATCTTGCACATAATAAATGTATTGAATTTTTCATCGCATCTTTTCATCCCGCATATAGCCAAACGACATACCTTTCTTTTTTATTACCACTACCTGCAAGCGTTCACTACATAGTTGTTTTTTAAACGCTCTAACGGGAAAAGCGTATAAAACCGAGTGATATACGAGTGTTGAAATGTGTATTCTATTGAAAAAACACTTACGTACCAATTACGTTGAGCAAACAGTGGACTATAAATTGATCTAGTACAGGGCGATTTATCATGACCTGTCACACAGGTGATCTATACAAAACAAACGTAATTTATAGAGATATACAACCTCATAAATCATAGGTCTGTCTACGTAAGACTAAACTTACAGGTTACTGTGCTTTAAAATAGCATATTATCATATATTATGAAAGGTATGACTGGAAGAGCATGCCACTTGGCATTAAGTCTGCCTTTGTACAGTTTCAGTTGTGCAATAAAGCTTAAATAAATATTATCTGTGGTCCTTTGTCCAAGATTCGTATTATAGGTTTTATTTATACTAAGTTTACGTCGTAGGTACGTAGGTCAAATCTTACTTACTGCCGTACTCAGAGATGTCAATTAAAGTTAATCCTTCATTAGGTCTCATGACGTCCTCTTCTATTTCATTGACAAAAAAGTGACAGAACGAGACATAATCAAGTATAAATTTAATTGGCGACTCTGAGTGCAGCAGTTAATATCCCAGATCTCTAAATGTTAGTTTAAACAGTCTCATCATTTAAAGGGATAAATAAAGCCATTAATACAACTTATACTATGCAAGCATCATCGAAATCTTGAAAAAAAATTTGGCTCTGCAAATCCTCTCAATACAATTGTTTATTTTTGATTTCGTGATCATGACCCCATAGAAAAGCTGTAGGTATTGAGGATATATGACATACTTTCATTCATTGTTTAAACTAACGCCCTGTATAATAAAAGTAGTTTAGAGTAAGTAGCAATTCAAAATAAGACCTAAATTAATGCTAGACTATCTAGACTCCAGAGCGACGCCATTTTCTTAGCGTCTTCAGTTGTAAATGACTGTTTTCTCAGAGATTAGGGTAAACAATGGTTAGTGTCACAGTCTTAGACCCGAGTTCGCCAATTCTTAAACAGCCGGTAAAATATGACACATTTCCTGTAAAAAATATATCAATTAATATTGCAACGGCTGTTTAAAAGCATGTATTGTGTTGGTGAACTCGCCCCTTTCGGTTGCATCCGTCGGTCGCGCGTGTGATTTGTATGGAGGCACGCGCAGCTGTCGTCAGCTTCGTATTGTGGTGGAACATAATAAAGAACACAATGTATTTGTCACAACTGGTTATTGGTGTATGTGTATTGCCGTGCTACTTAAAAATATGTGGCATAATTTTATCATTGTTGCTAAAAATTCAATGTTATGAATATCACCTGTTATTAACGACTATTATGGATAGCAACTTGAAGTGTCGGTTTAATGATGTGCCATCTTTATAAATTGATTATGTGACGTACTAGGAGATGCTACGATATATCCTAGTAGTCTTTTTAGTGTAATTCATCTAAGGTCACGGCAGTAAACAAAGAAGTTGAGAAAGTGTTGAAGAAATAAAAAAGTCCAAGAAAAAGTTTTTCTGTTCAGGTGAACTCATGGGACCCATTACTCAGAGTGCCTCGCGACAGACATACGGTATATCTATGCAAATGGTTTTCTTCCAAGGCTACCTACAAATAATTGTATAATTCCTTGTACTTGCTACAATACTTGTGTTTTAAAATTTAAACCATAGAAAACTACGCCCCTATTTATTAAATTTCGTGATTCGAGTGTTAGTTATTGGCTATTTAGGTTGTTTGAAGTCGAATTGTTTAATTTGTTGGAAGTAAGGCCGAGTTGCACCACCATACGTTTAAGGTTAATTAACTATAACCATAACGTGATTTTCGTATGGAGTTTTACAGATATTTGACGTTTGTTATAGTTTAAGTAAGGTGCTTGTGGCGCAGTGGCGGCAGCGCTTTGGTAGTAATACCAAAAGTTAAGCAACCCACGGCGCGGCCGTGATTGGATGGGTGACCATTCCGACCATTTAAGTGACGTCCATGACAAGCATCTCCGTGCTTCGGAAGGCACGTTAAGCAGTTGGTTCCGGCTAATATCTGTGGTATTAGTCGTTAAGCCTAGTCAGAGGCCCTAGGGCGGCTTGATAACTTCTGACAGTAAGGTTTGTCACTTGCCTTACATACACCCCTCCACCAATCCGCACTGAGCCCGCGTGGTGAAGTATGGCTCGTTCCTCCTCATAGTTGAGGTGAGGCCTTTTCCCAGCAGTGGGATCTAATAGGCTGACTTATTACTTATATATAGTTTAAGTGCTTGCCTCATGGACACGGTTACATTTTTGAATAAGTAGATTTTTAAGTTTTGTTAAGTGTACATATTTAGTTAATTGATTATTTTTATGTAAATGAGATATAGAAAACTATTATTAATTCTATCAATTATAATATACAATAAATAGTGCAACCTAGTTTGTAGATATACGTATTGCTAGATCTAGATAATGTCTAAACAAGACGACAATATTTGTGTTTATTTATGTGCTTTATGTGTTTTTTTATGTGCTTTAAGCTGGGGAGCATCACACGGGTAGAAGATCTAAAAAATAAAGGCAAATAAAAGTCTGTCACTCAGTAATTATATGTCATTCTACTTGTAAATAGATATTTTTTTAAATCGGGTTACTTGTGCCAGAGATTACTTCTTACAAACATACTCAAATACTTAACGCTGTATAATATAGTATAGATTAATGTAATGCCCTCCTAGTCGAATTTCGACTTCGGCAACCAATCTCAACAGATATATATTTATTGATTTAATAAGTTCACCAACAAGGTTACATTAAAAATACAATGAACACTAACAATACAGTTACATGATAAATGCAAACTTAGTCATAGGAGATTAGTCAACTGCGCGTGACATATTAAAGTGCACATGTGTGTGCACTATACACAAGTGCACTCTCTGTTCTTTTACTCTTGCTTATGGTTCGGTGAGACGGCAATGCGATATGACCGGAGAGAGATGTGGCGCAGGATTCCGTAGCACGAAAGTAGGTTCTTTTTTCTGTTTATTTCGAGACAAAAACCCAGCAAGATACATTTTTTTTAGACAGAAAAATCCAGATACAAATTTCGGTCCGACCCAGGATTTGAATTCGGGACCTCGTGGATAGTAACCAGCGCGCTGACCACTAGGCCAATTAGGCAGTCAGCCAGTAAAGCAGATTAATTTACAGTATAAATAACTAATTATAACAATTCAAAGAGTAACGAACGACTTTGCGCTGCTACGAAACGAGCTACGATTGTTTACATGTTCGCTACGATATGCTACGAGACGATATGCTACGAAGGATTCAGACCAAAGTTCACCAATATTTAAACAGCCGGTAAACCTCGATTGACAGTTAAATTGACAGACAGGCTGATTAAAAATAAAGGCTTAATATTCATTTTTGTGACGTGTAGTATTCATTTGGGTAACGTTATTAATCTATAAAATACAAATATGTAGTTTGAAGTTTTACTTAACAAGTAGCAGCTACTTTTAAAAACTAATAATAATATCTAATACTATCACATACTAACAAAAACACTAGTAACTAAACTATAATAGTAATATTTATTAATAAAAATTAGGATAAATTATTGAATACAAAATAAAAATAAAAAGGGTCCTTGTGGTAAGGTTCCCATGATGCTGGCAGCGTTACCACGCTGGATAGCGATGCTTATACGCTGAGCAAGGTAGCTGCCAGCTCTTGGGTCACCACTGATGTCAACCAGCCTCTTGGAAATCTCTTTGAAAAAAGAGATAGCGTAAAAACTAACTACTTACAGTTGTAACAACCATGTTCACAAGGCGTCTCAAACAGAAACATTCAAATATTGTACTTATCTAATCTTCACATTTATCCGTTTTATTCATGCCATTGACAACTTATCCTTTCACCTGTTATGACACGAAATCCAGATTGCACTCAAAAAAATATATTTCCGCAAGAAGTTTGGCGTTAATGATTACATAATTAACTTTTTAGGGCAGGTTTTTTGTAGCGATAACGAGTTCCCCATGCCTGGCTTAACGAACTGGCTTAGTGGTGCCGTTGGCATGTTGTTTCGAGGGCTCACTGTAGTGGTTAGCTGCCTTTGAGTTTGCTGAGACGATGCTTCCCGGGTTAGCACACTTAAGATGTTATTGAGCTTCATTTTTAAAGCCTTTTAAAGTCGTGTCACTTCAAGATTTCTACGTCAATTCAGAACAGTTCGATAAAATATTTACGTCCGATTAAGCTTATACCGTCACGTAGTTTATTATTAGTCAGTATTTTTCACAGTGTTTTTCTGTGTATGTAGGTTTATTCAATTGTCAAAACTGTTAGATAATTTAAAGTTTTGGGTGACTGTGATAATCATAAAAAAGTAAAAGGTAAAGTTAGCCTATACAGATGCCACTGCTGGGAAAAGGCCTCACCTCAACTATGAGGAGATATAATCATGTTATACATATATTATGAGCATTATCAATATAACCAAACACTACGGTCTACGGAGCGGTGCGTTGACTCCTGCAATTTAATTGGGCGCATCTGAAGTTTATTGAAGATTACATATTTCACTAAGAAATGATCGTCCATCTGACCAAATATATATTCAAAATCTAACAGAAAAAATAAGCGTATTTTGTACGTACCTAAAATGCTTTCCATTTTTCACAAGTCAAATCTATTAAAAGCCCCATCAGCTACTTTTGGTAGCGCGACAACTTGCAAAAGTTGCAAACCGGATAACTTTCAAAATTCAATTTGGGAGCCTCGCTTGTCAACATTTTGGGTAAAATGTTAAACAATTTGCTCATTGCCTAGAAGTAGAGAGATATTAATTTTGCTTCGTGAAAGTGAATTCTTTTCATGAAAATTAAATCTGAATTCAGGGCTATAATCTGATAATGTAAAGAAAACTAAAATATTGGCGTTTCATCGGATATTACCTACTAACCTTTTAGACCTTTTGACGAATAAGGTATATTACTATTACTAGTGGGTTCCCGCGACTACGCCCGCAAGAATTGGATTCACTATATAAACTTTCATCCCCCATTTCACCCCCTTAATGTTTTTACATCGCGACAAAATGTAGCTTATGTCCTTTCCAGGGTCTCTAACTGTCTCCATACCAAATTTCATGTCAATCGGTTCAGTGGTTTTAGCTTCAAGAGGTAACAGACAGACAGACAGACACACTTTCACATTTATAATATTAGTATGGATTTAGAGACCTACATTTGCGAAGAAAAAGGTTGTGCTATAGAGAACTGAGTTTATGAAGTTTCCCATGCGTTTATACTGCACTTTAAAACTGTGCGAGCATAACAACTAATATCCTAAGTTGCACGAGCTAGTTCTGAGTGAGCTCAGGTGGTACTGCTTATGAATTTTTCATAGAGAAATATTGATTGTTATAATGCTTTATGCAAAGAAAATCAGAAGCGAGTAATTATTTCAGATATTTTTAAAAAATCACTGATTCAAGCAACAAAAAGGTTTATTTCCCAACACTATTTTGAACTTGTATACGATCACATCTCCCGCGTAGTATAATAACCTCTGTTAACTTATATAGGTAATTGTTACCTCATCAAGTAGGTAACCACTGAAAGTACTAAAGTTAGGCAAACATCAGCTGGACGACTTTCACTAGACATACACGTAAAAAATATATCATTCGGGTGTTTTTGTACGTCTGTGGGTGGTTTCATCAGCGAGCGAGTTTTCATTTGGACCGTGTTTGCGAAAAACGACAGGTACTAATCCTGTATCAACACATTCGTACGACTTTGAAAAATGTTGATACCTAACACTAAGGTAATAAGGTCTTATCAAAAGCTAAGATGTGCAAATATTTGCTGCTGTACAAACATCCACTTGTATGCTTATGATACAATGACAAGAGAGACGTGTTTATATTATGTCCTTTCATTATTAAAACGAAATTGTGGATAAATTATTTTATTAAAAGTCGAATATTAATTAACCTGAAAAACATTCGTTCAACAACTTATTTGTTACAAAATAGTGACACAGTACACAGACCAAGCATTATGTATTAATTCTTGCTCATATGAGATTTGGGAATAAAATATCTTCGCAGATAGACTTTGATATTATGTACTTAAATATTCAAATTCAATATACATTAACTTGTAGGTAATGCTGGTACATAAACACATAAGTGAAAAGGTAAATATTGAACGAGACCCAATTGAACAGTTACTGCGGTTTAGATTCCATAACAAACGAAAGTTGCTGCGATATGCAAATTAGAGATTGCACATCACACACGTACTTATGTGTAGATTTCTCGAATCTAATCTATGAGGGGACTTTGGCCATAGACAAAATATCATTATAGATGAGATCCACATATTAATTTATCGGAAGGTAGAAGAAAAGTCCCTTTTTCTGGAATAGTTATAATAAAACGTTAGTTGGTTGGTTGTCATTCGTCGATTCAATTCGGTGCGAGTTCTTTTTCGATACAAATTGCTGCACCTTTCTTGTAATTTATCGGATTTCTGATAATGCCACAAACATTGGGTTAAATAAATTGATATTATCTCAGAAGAAATGGTATTATAGGTACATATCCAATCAAATAAGGTGGACTTACAATCGTGCGTGTTGTGGTAAATCAAGCCCCTGTCTGTGGCCCTCCGGCACTCGCAAAGAAGCATAGTCCAAAAGCAAGTCATAGTGGTTACAGATTAATTTTAACAGAACATGTTAATTTAATAAGTGAAGTGTGAAGTTTATTAGACTTAAGTTACTTAATAAAAATAACACACTGGGTGTTAAAAACAACATAAAGCTATTACATATATATATATATATTATACTAGCTGTTGCCCGCGACTTCGTACGCGTGGACTCGATGATACAAAATATTTTATACTCCCGTCGCCATCCAGCTATCATGATATCGTTATCTACCATGTCATATGGAGAAGAGAGGAATGAAAAATAATAATAGGCACTCTTTTTTTAGATAGGTTACTATCACCTCGCCATCCTCCTCTGGTAAGAAAATTTCGCATGGCAGTGACACCCACTCCAAAACTAAATTTTGTTGTATATCTTTCTTCGTGAATGTTTTTACTTTATAGTTTACTTTATTAAAGGCAGTTTTATTCGTTAAAAAAATATAGGTAACTTTAGTTTTAGTGTTCAGTAAAAAGTCAGACTCAAACCTCCCTACCGCAATAGATGAATGCGGTTTAGCATTTATATATTGTGTCCCTAACCTACTTAAAGGTCGGTTTGTAAGTTACTACTATCGTAAAGTTATTATTATTATTAGGAGCCTGTCGTGTCCCACTGCAGGGCAAAGGCCTCCCTACCCTTTCTCCTATAACGTAAAGTAAGTAAGACTATTCTTATACTGGTAGTTCAATTTCCGTTAGTTAGTGATAAGTAGTATATAAAAAGTGCCAATTGACTTTGATCTTTCATAAATAATACGGTAATTCAACAAAATTTACGACAAACGACAAACTATCTGTGGTGAAAGTATCCACGAACGACTTAGCGTTAAGGTCAGCACCATCAAATGATGACTCCTGAATGTAAACGCTTAAATACGTAAATTATTGCTTTAGCCTATATGGTATACATGCCTTTAAAATCTGAAGGATTCTCTTGATTTCTCCAAGTTTCCGTCACCAGATCGTAACTTGGAGACAGTAGGATTACCGTGGGAGTTTGAATATCAGTATAAAGTAATTTAGCATATCAATTGCTCCAGACCTTCAATTTGTGTAAGTCAATAGAAAATGCTCATCTCTCTGAACAATGTTCCCTACGGCGCTCTATTCATATCTCTTATAGTTGAGCTGAGTTGCTAGGGTTCGTTATCAGTTGCTCCAGATCTTCAATTTGTGTACGTCAATAGAAAGTGCTCATTACGCTGAACAATGTTCCCTAAGGCGCTCTATTCATATCTCTTATAGTTGAGCTGAGCTTCTAGGACTCTATATTAGTTACTCAAGACCTTCAAATTGTGTATGTCAATAGAAAATGCTCATCACGCTGAACAATGTTCCTTAAGGCGTTCTATTCATATCTCTTATAGTTGAGCTGAACTGCTAGGGTTGTATATCAATTGCTCCAGACCTTCAATTTGTGAAAGTCAATAGAAAGTGCTCATCACGCTGAACAATGTTCCTTAAGGCGCTCTAATTATATCTCTTATAGTTAAGCTGAGCTGCTTGGGTTCCATATCAGTTGCTTCAGACCTTCAATTTGTGTACGTAATAGAAAATGCTTATCTCGCTGAATAACTTTTCTTAAGGCGCTGCTTTCACATCTCTCTTAGTTTAAGTGTACTGCTAAGGTTCCACGTCAGGTACTCCGATCTTCAAAATAAGTTATAGCCTAGTATTTGCCCAGACTCAATAGCTACACAATAAAAAAAAGTTTCATTGAAATCCGTTCAGTAGTTCCGGAAATTAGCGTGTACAAACAGACAAACAGACAAAAAAATTAAAAGTTGTAGATTCCTATTCTGTTACTATTTTATCATCACCCTCAATTAGTTTTTGGCAAAACTATTCAATGTACAGACGCATCGGTTTTACAGTTTTATTATATGTATAGATAAATAGCGTAAGATTTCACACTAACACTAACAACACAACATAACTTAATACTGAAAGTTTGTCCAGTAATTCCGATAAGAACACATTAGGCTGGTCGGTCGCTTCTGACAGTTAATTTCCCAGAGTTCCGTCGTAATGGATGTTAAGCCAGCAGGTTTATTTACTCTATGGTTCTGCAGACATCAAGACCATACTATAGAATTTTTAGAAAAAATGCACCCAAATTAATTTCAATTTTAATTGACAAATAAAAGAGCTGGCTCGTTTCTCGCTTAAAAGATAAGTATTGCTATCCAACGACGCGTCACGCCACCAGCATCCTTGCCTCAGAAACGCGAGTTTAGTTTTAAATAAGTAAGTTTTAAGTTTGTTTATTTTTATTTCATGCGTGTCTCTTATTTCTATTTTCTTTTATTAAAACATAATTTTGTATCTTTATTTTATCTTTACTTCATTTCTTCGTAACTTGAGATGTTTTTTTACAATCCCGGCTTTAGTCTATTAAGTCCATTGTGTTGTTTTTCTATAAATACAAATGATATGATGAAATTATCGCACGATTCAAATTAAATTACGAGTATTTGTCGATTTCTTAGACTTCAAGGTTGTGCGCAGTTCTTTTAGAAGATTACTATATTATGTAGTATGCTTATCTAAGCATACTACTATCAGATCATCTATATAATTGATCTAAGGTAGTGCTACTGAACTCGGCCCTATTGTAGTGCTGATGAGCTACTCTCCGCGCCGACATCAATAAGAGATACACGTACCTACATTAGAACTTTCTAATTTTGCTGTAACTTTAGGGTTATTTCGTTTTCAGATTTTGCACACAATAGGTGACAGAATTATTAGGTACATGTTTTAAAAAGTTTTGTTCTATTTTTCTTTATCTGTCAGTACTCATAAAATAAACAAAGATTGTACCTCCAGGTGGATACAAACAATGTTTTCATATTTAACATAATTGTGAGCATGCGAATGTCAAGGAATCCCGCGGACGGCTCCGGGCGCATTGCGGATGATTGCTCTGACTTGGCGTACAAAACTTTTTTATGCCTATGAAAGGGGTGTGTTGTGTGTTGTTTCCTGGTATGCCAAAATCAAAATTAAGCGGTTCGCGAATCGAAATTGCCTTTTTTATTCCATACATTTGTCAGGAATTTTTTACTAATACATATCCTTTTTGCAACAAAAAATCGCTAAACATACATGGGGGTTTAATTAATTAATAGGTATGGCCATCCTTAAGGTCATCCATCACTTTAAGGGTCACCAATTTTTTAAATATTTTGTTTTTGTTTCTTTCTTAACACTTTTAAATTACCTTCCAATATAAATCTACATAATCAATAATATTTTGCAAATAATAATATTAATGTTAACTTATAATATTGAGCATTGATTCGGAGTCGAGACCCGGGAATAACAAAGAGCTCCAGGCGCAATGCGGATGCCTTCCGTACCGAGTTCCCGCGCTCAGCTGTTGTACGGACTTGTACGCTACCTACTTACTAAGATACGAGTATGTGTATCAAACGAGCTGTGCTGTGGCACAGAATAAGTGCTGAGGTTTATGCCGGTCCCGTCGTCAATCTTTGATTATGGATTATTCATTGAATGAACATGTCGCTCTATTGTTTTTTTTTTAAATTACGTAACATAACTTAACCGCCGCTAACGGCATTTAGTATTGGATGTGGTCCACCAGCAACCCATCCTTAATATTATTTTAAAATAAATTATTTAACTTTTTATATATTTGAGTGTAATTATATTTTAATAATTTATTGTAATTATGATTACGGATCCTGTATATGCAATAAAGCATTATTATTATTGTGTTGGTCTGTTTCCTATCTCGGGACCATAGGGTCCCGGACCTTTGGAAGGCACAGGAGAACAATAATCTAAAAGCATTGTGACACCAGCCGGCGATTATCCCTGTATGTACAATAAAAGTGCACCTAAGGACAGTCCCCGGCTTTTGTAGGACTATTGCAGGATACGGATGGAAAAAACGAAAAAAGGCTAACCTCCTTAAGACATATGACTAAAACATAGCAAATACAAAATCATTCGGGGGAATGAGGGTGGAAAGAATTGGTAATTCTAGATTTGCGCGGGCGAAGACGCGGAAAACCGGTAGTAAATGGTAATATTTTTATTATTTATGGACATGTGCAACATGGTCGAATAAGTAAGCATTTACAATCTGCTACTTTTCAGCCTTTGTTCGATATAATTCCTTTTGTTCTCAAAGCAGGTATTTTAGTAGAATCATTTATATGTTCGTTTCCTACAAAACCCGCAATTTATACAAGGTACATGTAGTGAGATGTAAGACGCATGTGGGTATGTCTTCGGCCATATATTTGTTTTCAGCCTGTTATATGACCTGGAAATGTATCCGTTTTGAAAGACATCACGTCTTTGGAGTAAAATCTTGACTACGTTCGGTTCCTGAATATTTTTGAGATTACCTTTTCGAGACAGATATTCATACTAGCTGCTGCAAATCCTGCCGCCATAAATAAAATATTACTTGGTTGATTAGGTATCCGTTTATAACTATTAATAAAATGCATTGGATTTGTATTTTATTTCACACGATAGGTGGCAGATTTATATTCTAGAAACCATTTAACATTTGATGGATAGATAAATAGATAGTTAAGAAGTATGATCGATCTTTAAAATAATAGTTTAATTGAGTAGGTTTCTAATTAGTTGGTACGTGTAAGGTGTGTAATGTGTTCCTACTATTTGAAAACATTTCATTCACTACTCGTTAATGTTACTGCTGACGCTATAATCTAGTAGGCGGACAATCTAGATAACTAATTAATGTTTGTTGTAGTTCTAACACGATAAATAGATCGCGAGTGCGCGCCAAAACATGCACTTCGAACTATATTTACCGCGTGCGTACCACGCCACACGCACCCATTCAAGATGCGGGCATGTGCAACGTCCACTAACTAGCTACGAGTAGGTAATAGTCCATTTCATTACAGAAAAAAAATCTCATCGGTTTCTAATAAAACCATGAATATTTTCCAGCGACTAACGTTCCAAGATCTCGACAACTTTTCATAACATTTTTTATAATCCACTCCAGCTGCTCCAACATTTTCGGACTGTTTACAAAAATAAACTGTCGTGATCGTAACTGCTGTAAATAGAACTCCGCATGCATGTACTTACCCAATTTCACTCACTAATCAGTAATCACTTACACTAAAAAATACTGTCAAATCGGGAAGTTGTCAAAACTTTTCCCGCGCAAACACTCTCACCAAGAAGGTTGGAACTCACCGGTGGGTGATTTCTGCGGCGTTTCAGGCTCATGGTGTCTGATGAGTTGGAGGGCTAGATCTGTGCCGACCTCCTCGGAGCGCGGGCAGGGTGTGTACGCGTATTGTTTCTTGGTGGGCCCGGGCACGGGCGCGACGCGGTACCTGCCCCGGTCGGCCATGCGGCGTCTGGCGGCCGGCGACGACTGCGGGCGGGCCGCCTCGCCGCGTGCCGGTCTTATCGATAAAGCGTAATTTTGTGACCGTGTAACTAAACAGCAACCGGGTACGCACCCCGTACGCTTGTCAGCTCAACCAATAAAAGTTTATCGATGAAATGTTACGGGGGCCAATACGGAAACAAAGGGTTAATTGTAATGTGAGCGTGCGTTTGTATATTTTATGAATTTCAGTTATTAGTGCGTTTTATGAAAGCTCACGGTTTTGTTTATTCAAGGATCATTGTGGTATTGAACTTTTTTATTGTTATTGTTATAAATTCCGAATAAAATATTAATGAACACCGTTAAGGTTAAATGTTGAAAATCGTGGACCTAGTATAACTTTCAGTAGTTTAACCTTTGACGAATCATAGTTTTTTCGATCCAGTCCATATTAATAGTTTTCAATCGGCTATTGTTTGGCACATTTTTCTTCCAACTTAACAATAATTTATGTATATATTAATCTCACGTATTTTCCAAGATCGAGAGCAGCTAATAGCTGATGAAAAATCAGCTTAACTTACGGCATATTCCACAACTTGTAGGTTCTGTTTACCCTTCTCAAACTCGGCGAGACGGGATAACGAGTCAAGGAGTCAAAGTCAAGGCCACACTGTGTCAGTGCATCAACTTGCCAGTTTATCTATCCCATTGCTCTTTACTGTTTAAGTTTTGTTTTATGACCGATTTCTCCCCTGATGATGAGATAGAGTGCGCTAACTTAGCAATCTTCCGTTGTCAAGTGACTCACACGCCGATTTTCGTAGTGTCACTATCTCTGAGTTTCGGGTTCGATTCCCGGTCTGAGCAATATAGAAAACCATTTTTTATATATGTCGCAGAAATTTTGTCAAAGATATTATAATTTCACTAGTGAAATTATAATTACACTGATTTTTGTCAATGACGACTGGTTCGTATAATTTAACGGGCTCTTTTCAGTGATATTGGTAATTGGTATCGGCCTAGTGAAATTATAATGGCACTGAAACTAGCCAGTTAAATTGTAAGTAATGCAAACGATTGACAATAAATCAATGTAATTATAATGTCACAACTCAAAAACCGGTGATTTTTAGTTACATATACACATGGAATGAGAAAATTTTACTTTATTTTCTGACAGAACGACACAACTCGATGCCGTTAAATGAGCGAACGAGACAAACTGTGTCGCTATGTGTCTGTCTCACTCGAGCGCGTACGTTTTTTCGACAACGTCTCATTTTAGTTGTCACGAGATCGTTGAAGTGACTGCACTTGCTAGTTTTTGTCGAAGGCGGCACAATTCGTTTTATGACATTATTCTTACAAAGGTAAGTACCCGACCAATTTTCCAATTCTGGTGCAAAAACGACTTATCATAATTTGTGTCGTTGTTTAACTTGGGGTTTTTACTTCGATAGTAGTCACATTTAGTTTTGTATCGTTATTAATAATTAAACGTATCCGCTTTGTATTAATCATTTTGACTTATTACGTTATCGATAATAAGTAAAAAGAAATGTGTAAGGTCTTAAATGACACATTGTTTGAAAAGCTACTATTGATGCTAGACGCCGCTTATGGTATATTTGAAATAGTTTGAATATTTTTTGGTATTACGTTTTAAACAATTATTTTTTGTTTTTAGATGATTAAATGTTCGTATTATTTACTATGTCTTCCAGTAGAGGAAGAAAGATTTTAGCTTTAAAAACTGCTAATATTACTGTTATGCCAAATATTGATGCAAATCGGAAAAATGTAAGTAGTATTTTATTGATTTACCATGTTTAACTGTACTTTTACTCCGTTACAAACCTTCTTACTATTTTGTCTTTTTAGTGAATGAAAAGGCCTGCAAAACAAATTCAACAGATACCAACATAGGTAAATGTCGATGATCAACGCGAAGTCAAACCACGTTCACGGTCATTATATTAGCAGCTCCTCATCTTCTACCACAACTAAAAGAAGAAATTCTAAGAACAGCGTATCATTTATTTCATTTATCATTTATATTCATTGTCATATACAGAAGGTTTGTCGCACTATTATTCTTTTATCTCGCTGTTATAAATTACAACTGTTATACGTTTAATATTTATTTCATTTTTGATTTGCAGATAGCGTTGACTCTGTCAAAGATCCGCTTTACCAACCAGATGACCTTGTTTATTCAGTTTAAATATTAAAATAATATTTTCTATACTATCATATTTCATTTTATATCCTTAAAATACAAACTATTAATTATCTACAATGACACAAGAAAGATAAGTCACAAATTAAAAAATAAAGTTTTTTTTACTAGAACGACACAACTTATACCTTTTCACACTTAAACACAAATAATAAAAAATTGTCTGCATTTCTATTCACAAGCTAAACTTATTTTGGAAGCTGAAATCATAGGGAACAAAATAACACTTATAATATATTCTTACATGGAACAGTTTTTTTTAAATTTAATTTCCAAACTTTTAAACCTTGTTTCCCAACAATTGCTAATTTTGAATTGTGACATCCTTCTTGCGAATGAGCGATGTCACTAGTGAAATTATAATAGCACGGATTTTATAATATCCCTGCGACATATATGTATTGTCTCGGTGTTGTGGTAACACCGTTGTTTCTAATTTCCATCACAATGCATTTGCATGAAATTCCCCCATCCAATGCAACACCTTGTTTATTTCTTTAAATTTAATTTTAAAAAATTCGAAAACTCGGTGTCTATGACCAAGTCTACGAGACAAAAGTGATGGTCTGCGGAGTGCAAAGTCAAGGCCGCGGCTGCGCGCGCACGCCCGCACCACGGTCGATAGCGCGCGCTCGCTCGCGCCGTGCATCCGGGCTGCACTGCTCGCACAGTCCACAAGGGACAGTATCTCATGTCTGTACAAAGTGTAGTAGCTTTATCAGTTTGGGTGATGCCTAGCTGCAGGTCTGTGTAACTCCCCGCGTAGGTTGCAAAAACGTACCGAAGCGCGGCGACCCACCGTGGTGGGCTAATCAACTTTGCTGTCGCGATCGAGCAGCGACATTTTATCCACCGGCGGCGAGCAGCACTACGTTGCTGGCTGGACGAGCATGAACAAAGTGCTAGAAAGGTGCGCTAGATGGCGTTAGTAGCTTCTTGTAGCAGACAAACCTATCGCGTCGCATGATAATACTCTACTCAAGACTCATATTCCAGAGTTATATGAATGACATTATCTTGCAATGGATTTCTGTAGGTGTCTAAACGAAAATGTGCTTGACTCTGAGGCGAACTAAATCACACCATACATAGACGACATTGAGTAGATATTTCTTTGACAAGCTCACAAGTTTGTGCGACACATCTCGCAGTCACAGCTAGCTACATGGTCGGAAGCCCTTAGTTTCTTAACCCGTAAGTCAGCGTGAGAATGTGCTATGGTGACTATGATAACGTATAGACAAATGCTCGTACTCATTACACAAATCACCAACAATCCACAACCTCTGGTCCACTACACCACGAACGGTCGCGTCGTAGCAACTAGATATTTCCAATTATTTTGCTTCTCCAATCCGATGATGTTACGACCACTGGTTTTGAACTTCTCAAAGTGTATTAGAAACCAGCCAATATAATCATGTTGGGTTGTCTGCAGTTGAGCTACTGTATACAATATTTTGGCTATTTGACTATGCCAGTGCATTACAAAGGTCGTAACTTTTGCACAAACTTTTTGCTAGTTTCATTGTTTCCATGCCATGTCTTTGTTAAAGTCTATGGTCGTTGGTCGACCTATTGTGTAAATAGGTATTTTCTATTGCAGACCACACAAAATAAACGAGGGACAAAAACATAGATACACCTAGGTAACTAGTAGATAGATACAGAGTAAATCATCCAGTATCTTCTTATTCCAACAGGAATCTTATCAAGATACTATTAGAGAGCTCTATCTAAGTATTACAAATAATACCAAAATAGAAATCTCAATTAGCCCTACAAACAGTATCGTGAAACGGAACGGAAGAGGCAGGCAGGCAAAGGAAACCCTGGAATGCCTAAATTATTCATAGGTATTGGCGGAGGCACTCCCGCGCTTGTCCGCGATTGGCATTCATTAATTAATTGAAGAGTTTACGCGGGAAACAAGAATGAAACTGAAATAAACAGCCTAAATATTAATAAGTAAGTAAGTAAGTAGTAAGAAAACTGGCCAAGTACGAGTCAGACTTGCGCACGAAGGGTTCCGCACCATTATCTATACAAGGTTATACACTGTTATAATGAGATTTTGTGTTAAAAACGGCAAAAAATACGTTTTGTATTAGTCCCCCTTAAATATTTTAATTTAATTTTTAATTTGTAAAGTGAATAAACAACTGAATATTTTGTGAATACTTCAAGCGTCTACCTGTTGCTATTATTAATATCGGTTAAAAAACGGCAAAAAAAAAACACCAATCACCCTTGAATATTAATTTTATTCTGTTTTTAGTATTGGTTGTTATGGTTTTGGAAATGCCTACGGAACTTTTCAGTTGGTTATGAAGAGGGAAAGATCAAATGAATTTTTAGATTGTTTGCCTCCAGTGTTATTCTAGCCAACTTTAAAAAATTCGTTCATTAATATTTCTCCGAGAGTATGTACATGTGGAGAGTCATATTTTCATAATAGAAAGAACAACGTGAAGTTATCGTCCACGAATAGTCATTCGTTGACGGTAACGGGTTGACGAATGATGAATAAAAATTGTGAAGTCTAGCGGTATATGGCGGCGGATACTCTGCTTTCTTGTTAGAACGACTCAGCTGTATTCTACTTTTTTACCTGAATTCAAATAAAGCAGTGGTATTTTTTTACCTGCTGAACTTATACTTTAAATCATTAAGTGTATTGTGTGTCAATTTCTTCCAAAGAATGTGCATTAGACGCGTTCTTGTTCGTGCACGATGCAGGCTTTCACTACAGAAAAAAAACAAATGGTAATAAAAAGAAACAAACCGATGATTCTCCATGTCATCGTTTTCTCCATAACATTGCATAGGTATTCTTTATTATTAATTCTTGTTTATTTTAAAAACTAAAAATATTATTTAAATTGAAAAAAAAACATAGATAACAGCAGAAAATATTAAAACAATTTATTCAAGCGATTATCTAGAAGCTGGGAGCAATCTCTTCCAGACAACCTTTGGGTAAGGAAAAATATTATTTTTTAAACATTGTGATCTCCGATACCTACAACGCTGGCTAGCATGATCATAAACTGTCACTGGAAACACTATATGAAAACTACTATAGATAGTATGCTTACAGCCCAACATTCCAATACGCCAGCTTGGATCCAATATCTACTATTTTCCTTACAATATGCAAAGTAGGCACTAGCTAGAATATAACGATATTATTTTTCTTTGTAGGCGTGCACAATCTGAACCTTGAAAGCAGGTTGCAGTTTCCCTTGTACACAGGGTATTGGAAATGCTTTTACAAGTTTTAATAAAAGGATATTAAATTAAATATTATTTATCAAATTTAAAATAATGTTACGTTAATTATACATGATTTTATGATTTTATAGGTACGCGCACAGAACTTTTAATCCTGTCACGCATGGGATGTTTCGTAAATAGTTTCAAAAAACGTAGAAAGTAGGTATGTTTGTACGGACATCCGATTCTTAATTATTTTGCTAAAGTGTCTCCTTATGTGCGAGTGTGTGAGGAGATGGTTACGACAGTTAACGGAGTCCAATATTTAAAGGGCTCTTCCTATTAACCAGAAATTGCAAAGCCCTAAAAATTCGCTTCATTCACCATCTTTTAATAAAATCAAATCTCACAAATATCAAAAGCTTGTGAAGAGCCGTAGAACAGTGGATTGCCGGGTCAAGAGTGAAGCCGGGTTGTATAATGAATAATTCAGCTCGACACGAGTTTCTCTGACGGTTTTTCATGAACACCCATTCCACTCTGTCCAAGGTTCATGTATTTTTAACTAGAGAAAACAGATGTGGATAAAACTTTGATATTACTGTGCTATCTGCTCAACGAGCCTGCTCATTTTCTCAGACTAGGCTTTCTTACCTAAAAATACGTTAGAAACTACTGTAGTGGGTAAACTTTATGAAAACCTGGGCTTCTTGAGTGAGATTTTATCGTTAATACCTATTTATTTTACTCTTTATATTCCATTCTCCCATCCCTTCTATTTAATAATAATTATGTAGTATCTTCCTAAGAGTGTACCTAAAGTTTTATCATTTCCATCTTTCGATCAGTTCCTATCTGTTTTCCATCAAAGAAGATACTGCTACATTATCTATTTTGTATTTTTATCTTCTGTGACCACAACTATAGTGACTGTCAAACAACATCTGTCAATCATATTTACGTCAAAATGACCCATTAAATAATTCCCAACCACCACATCAAACATTTATCCAACTGCATCTCCAGTTGCAATAGCCAGCAACTTCCACCAGCATCACCATTATGACAATAGCTAAATTTCCTAACAATAGTCTTTATCACAGGAAGACAAGAAGCCACTCCCAAAAAAGCTGTAAATTCAACTTTGCCTTTTCAATAACCTTCAAGAAAGACAAAAAGAAGTAACCCTTACCAAGACCTAGTTTTTAGCAAAGGAGAACTGAATACTAACAGGTAACATTGCAAAATTATTCAACCAGCCCATGAAGTAGAACTATAAGTAGTTGCGATAAAAAGTTCGTATAGAATAGTTTCATTCGCTATTATTGCTACACGGGGACTACACATGTGTAAAAACCCAAAACCCTTTATCTATCTGATTCGAAATGGTGAGATTCCAGTGCTCTGACAACTATCTGCTTAATTTTTTTGGATTTTTTGTATGGGACCAACATCCAAATCACAGAAAACTATAGTCCGGGGAATAACAATAAAAATAATGAGTTTGTTGTTTTTAATTTTCAAAAGTTAAATTAATGATCGAAAAAGCGATAAATTATTGTTTTTAAGTGATTAAGCATTCACTTTGCAAATTATATATATTATTATTGCACTTGAATCGAAAAAGCTTTCGTCACAGATTATATAATAGTTCTTTCGTGACCTTGTTTGTAGAAAGTAGTATCTGAAACTATTTAACAGATTTTTCAACCAGTAGATAGCTACTATATTCTTGTATAATGTGTAACATATTAATATGGCTTTGTTCAATTTTTTAATTGCACCCGTGCGATAGATAGGGTTCTTACCTTTCCGTGTTGTTACAATCATTTTATTTATTTCCCTCTAAATCTTCAAGTTCTTTTTGTTGCAACCTATTTCAGGTCTTTTTACCTTGGAGCTGTGAGAACTTTAAGTAATTCGCAAAGTAACACGAGTCTTGCGATTACACAAAACGACTTCAACAACAGTAATTCTTGTTCTAAATATCAGCGGAACAAAAACGGAAGCAATCAAGAAAATTTTCTCCAAGCTTTCTTACCGATAAGTTAAATTTGAAACAATAGCAGACTTTACTTTTAAATAAAGTTTACAGCAACGATTAAAGATAATTATTCAATATCACAAAAAATAACGAGTAGGTATCGTATTTAACTTTACGTGTTACTGTCTTAAATTAACCTTGTATGAATGAATGAAAGATATTGTATGAAAAAAACAGCCATTGACAACATTTGAGGGCCTTATAATCTAATTATACGTATACAATATATCTAAAACTTCGAGGTTATAAAATATCATCGTCATTTGAAGTTTCAGTTGAAAGCTGAGCCCAGGCTGAGCCATATTTAGGTTTTGATTTTGTAAGGCGCTGTATATCCTTGAGTAATTCATCTAAGGTAAGCAGTTTTAATTTGGGTCTTCAGTTCATAAGGAAGGATTTAGGTCGACCTAGTAACTTCCCGCAAAAATGATTAGAAAACCCATAATATTATTACATTAAGTTTAAAAACTACATAAGGAATCGAACAAAAACCCGTCACGGATGGGATGCATTTTAATGTTAATATGAAATACAAAGGATTAGAAAAGTTACCCTACCCCGATGACGAAGACACGAAAATAAGCTAGACGTCACAAACAAATATTCAAGTTACACGAGTTTATTTGGTTTCACAATACAAACTTTAAATACAACTAGAAAAAAATGATAACTTTTTTAAATATTATTATTTAAGTGGAGCAAAGACATACGGTACCAATTTTAAACAAGACGCAGCAAAAGCGTCTCGCACCTGCATCATTTTCATAATTTTGTGTCATTACCAAGAATTTAAAATTACAGTCTGCCTCGCGCCCTCTCTTTTAAGGATTTAAAAACAATGCAGGATTATCTTTCCAGAACCTTTTACGCATTGGTTGCGAATCTACTGCTTCTGTAAAAGGTTCTTAACGATTGGTGTTATCAGGTGCTATTGTACCGTCTGTCTCCGCTGTACAGGTCATGTTTCTGTCTAATGCTAGATGCTAGGATGTTTGTGACGCAAATGATGAAGCGATGCGATGAAACCCGGCACAGGTGCTTAGCAGAAGTGCATGTCTTTAAAGGTTTTCTTGTCCTTGTAGATGGAGCCCCAGGCTCCGTAGTCCTTCTTCTGCTCTTCTTTCTTGGCGGGCTGCTGGCTGGTCTGAGCCGCCATTTTTCTGGAAATCAGAAAATGCTATGTGAGTTGCTGACTTTTTTAACGTTTGGCGTTGGAATGGTTATTTCTCTAGAGATACACTTTTGAGCTAATGTTACTAGAAGTTGTGAATAACCGCTGTTGAGAGCAGTAAACAACCAGTAGTTGCGTCAAGAAGAAGTGTTCAAGGTCAGAGTAAAAGAATCTAGATTTCTCTTGAAAAAGCAATTTACCTTCTTCCAGACACCTACTTGCATTGGCCTCTGCCAAAATCTTACTCATCTCCATGAGCTATGTTGTTGCCATTGCTAGCATCAAGAACCAGATAAAGAAATTATTACGTGCTTGGATCAGAAAGTGATCAGAAGATCACAGACAGGACTTACTTCATCGGAGCGGTGACGTCCAAATTCTTGCACGCGTAGTTGGCCTTGGAGGCAGTCTTGCATTCGTCACCACGAGCCATAGTCGCTGTTGCCGGTGCCGGGGGTGATGATGATGAGAAGAGGGGTGGTGGGGGAGATCTACGGCACGTGCTGAAGGTGCGTGAGCACCGCGTGTTCCAAACGGTTACCGGTGTTTGCCCGGCGGCTACCTTTTCTCGTGCAAAGGTTCTTAGCGAGCCTGGAAAAAGATAATTCACTGTTGAGCCACATGTGAAGAAAAAAAGAGAAGCCATGTAAACAAGCAAATATAATTATTAAGAAAACCCATATATTGCTATGGTGAGGAAAAAATGTTTCCTCCCTCCCCCCTTTGTTTCCATTTGCGGGTGCCATTTTTTAAATTTATATAGCCTACTAGTGGTTCCCCGCGACTTCGCCCGCAAGAGTTGGATTTTCCATATAAACTTTAATCCCCCATTTCACCCCCTTAATATTTTTTATATCGCGACAAAACGTAGCCTTTGTCCTTTCCAGGGTCTCGCACTGTCTCCATACCAAATTTTATCTCAATCGGTTTTGTGGTTTAAGCGTCAAGAGGTAACAGACAGACAGACAGACACACTTTCGCATTTATAATATTAGTATGGATATGGATATCACTATCACAATTTTGACGAATTCAACGACACCTTATATGTCGAAAACTGTCAAACAATTTGGGCTGTAGGGCGTGCTAAACAATTATACATACATACTCTCGAAAAACATAACCCTCCTTCCGCAGTCGGGTAAAAAAGACCCGGTGTCTAGTCAACCCAAGTGATATAAGAAAGTGAGTTCTTGATTAGACTAATCGTCTATATCTGCTTGTATATTAATTTAGAACAGTCTGAAGCTGCTACTGGCTACTTCGGCATTTTGTAGATAATCATAAATGCCCCGATTAGTTTTCAAAAACTGTATTGTAGAGGTTACTATCTTGAGACGCTATCTAATCTCATTAAATTTACACAGCCTGATTTGAGCACTGACAGATTCTTCGTCAAGTCAGCCCATATAGATCCTACTGCTGGGAAAAGGCCTCACCTTAACTATGAAGAGAATAATTTAAATTAAATTACGAAGAACAGATTCTTCGTATTTTAATTCAAATTAGAAGACCAAATCTAATTTGAATTTAAATATTTTCAAAGGCATTGGTTTCTTTAAGTTTCTGAAACTGAAATCGGCATTGCAGCTTGACCGGGGAACTTAAAGCTTTCAAGCTATCCCTGGGGAGATCAGCGGCACGGCAAACTTAAAATTGAAAGCTGTAAAGCTCAGCAGAAGCTTTGACTGTTGCTAGGTGGAACGTGGAACGAGAGACGTTTTTGGAATGAAATATATTTTTTAACGCTTACATTTTATAGTGAATCTTATTCTTGTGTGATGCAAGCTTATTCTTGGGGTGTGCAAAATTATTATACGTTATCACTAAAATCTTTTCATAATCTAGGTACTTATTCTAAAAGGCGCTATATCGTATTTTTGCATATCGATGATAAATTGGAAGAGAGTATTTCATATGCACCTGCATTGATTTAAATCAATATTATATCATATTGATAGTAAATACTTAGGTACTTTATTTGTAATATAAATACAGTACTGTGTTTGCTTAGTGGGTAAGAAGGTATACTTTACGAATATTCGAATCTTTCAAATGCTCAACCATAATAAAACAGCAACAGGTAAAGTATTGTAATAAATGAGTTAACAGATTCATACCTGCCTGACTTAAAGTAATGTAATTTAAATAAATAAGTATCCAGAAAACCCGTTTGCATAATTTAGAACACATAAGCAATACTGGAAATACTGGGTGATGCAATTATTGTCATTGTGTCATCATAAAAAGGTCCTTTAAACTGCTATTTTCTACTCTAAAATATGTACGTACATGTAATGATGTAGGTAAAGTTGACTTCATGCCTAATTTAACAAGAAAGTTATAAATTCCGAAATCAAAAACATAACTGCCCTATGTCCTAGCTAGGTAATTTGACAGTTTTGACACTAAGGTTGCAATTGCAATTTGTACAAAAGTACAAACAAATAAATAAATAAATAAATTGTTTCAACAAACACACCAATTACCTAGCCCCAAACTAAGCGTGAGCTTGTGCTATGGTGACTAGGATAACGGATAGAAAAAACAAACAAATCATACACCCTCATCTTCGCCATGGGATTAGCTTGTGAACGCTCCTGCACAAAATTGAGTAGTTTTACTTACTTTTAAGTTACTTGTACGAAGCGCTGAATTAATAAAATACAATAGAAGAACTTATGTAGGTTAGCTTGATCATTGAACAAGGTCACCGCCTTGTTGAAATTTGAAACAAATTATTTATATAATGATAAGCAATACTTATCGCTAACGATATCAAAAAATGTTTTTTTTTCGAAAACTTAATGACTTTTACGCATGAAACAATAATTCTTACATTAATAATTCATTTTTTTTTAAATAAATTTGAAAATATTAACACTTTTCAATTTTAACACATACGCCTAATGGTTTTGCGCATTGCGCAGTACAAAGTCATTGTTCTTATTAAATTACTAAATCTAAAACTTCGAAGCAAAATGGATCTAATTACTAATATTATTAAGATCGTTTCTGTTGGAAGATCATTTAGACTACTCGAACTTTAAGGTCTTTATCTGCGCGGCACCCCCTTATATCAAGTAGGTATTAAATTCATCTTAGCACATACCTACAGTATTTTTTAAGTACGAAACCCTAATTACAACATTTTATATATAACAAAACAATAGAAAATGTCAATACTTTGCTTCTTTATTGAGCCTGCTAAATTGGTATTTATAGAAATATCTATCAAACTAGTAAAAATATTGAAATAAGTAATAAATTGATTGGATCAGCTTGAAAGTTACATCAATGTCTCAAAATTACGAAATGTATTTCACCACACATCATCGATCTTTGAAACAGTTCATTGACCCCACACGTAGACGACATCCCAATAAATTAAACTAATGAGGCTTTCGAGACATCCAAATTTTCCATGAACTTAATAGTGCAACCTACATTATTATCCAATAATGGGAAACACGAATGTAAACAAGTTCGCAAATGTTCGTTTGAAGGCGAAGAAACTTGGAAACTCGTGTTTGACCCAATGAATAACTACCACATCGGTAGATTTGTAGAATAAGCTTTTCGAGTAGCCCTTCACTCTACGAGCTTAGATCAAACGGACAATGTAGATACCTAGTTCATTTGATGCACTGGTCCATCATCCTTCATTCAAAAATATCTTAGTACTAGATGCACAATCAAATGGATAAAAGCACAAAATACTGGCAACATACTGAATGTAACCTGATAGGATCAAGATTCACGAGGGATGGTAATTTGAACACTTTACGCTTAACATGTGCATACAGAGTTGCAATGAATACTTCATGTAAATCTAGATGTTTTAGGTTCTACACGGTTTGGAAAACTTTTCAACCTTTCTTAGTGTAGCTTTCGTTGTTATTGTCAATTCTTGCTTGAAGTAGGTAGCTATTCAATCAAAAAAATTACCGAATTTCTCGTGTGAAAAAGATGCAAAATGCAATTTTTTCATAGTTACTATAAATCTTGGATTGCCAAACTTTGTAGTGTAAAAGCCTCACTTACTCCTCCATGAGTAGCTAGGTCCTGTCCAAGGGCAGAACCTAGCTAGGTCATTGTGCCAACATACTGTAATATTAAATTAGGCACTAATTTCGGGCGCTTTCGCGGGCCGGATTGTTGGTCCTCGCGGGCCGGAGCTAGCCAGCGGGCCGTAGTGATACCCCTGTAGTGTTAAATCGTTCGACAAAATGTCAAGCTGTTCCATAATAGCGCCGATCACACACCGGTCGCGTGCGCACGATCGGATTAACATACGGACGTAGTAAACAGCGACCGGTCCGACCGGGCCGGGCCACATCGCTGCGCCCGCGCTGATGCTAACATGATTCCCGATTTTTGAACAACGAGCGCTTTGGATTTTTTTCAAAAGTCGCTTTGTCATCACTCTTCATTAGCTAGGTACTGAACAGCGTTTTACTACTTTTCGGTGTCTTTATCATTTGTCCAATTTCATTGCATTCATGCAATTTTACTTTGGTAAACTGCGCTTTTGAAAAGCGCGGTCTTTGGTGTTACTTATCATTGGTCTGACTTCGGTCACTTTGAGCTGAACAAGATTACCGAATTACTCGATTTTCGTAAACTACTCGTAGTTTGGCAACCGCTTTGGTCTCTATCATTTATGCGTAACCGGCTAGTTTATGCATATTATTCCCGACTTCTGAAAACTACACTTTTAGGTAGACGTCTTCGGTAGGCACAGTGGGCGACACTTCAACCTACCCTGATCTGTCAAATTTCCACAACCATATTTAAACCTTATTATTGATCACAAAGAGTTACGAGTGGTATCGGTAATTTTAAACCGAGTAAAGATTAATGAATCTAGAAAGGTACGCTTTGGATGATGCTTTGGGAATTTTTGTCATTCATTGAATGTCTGCCCTAAACTAAACAGCGTCTAATTTCCGTAATACACATAACTTAAGAAGATTCTTAAATTTGGAAAACTGCTGTTTATAAATATATAACGCTTTGGCAAACAAATTCTGTGTTCATTAGATTTCAGTAGCTTCATTTCAGCTGCACAGCTCCTTCTGCGTTACTTTAAGCTTTTTATTTTAACTTTTGGGATCTTTAGGTAAGTACTTAGGTACCACATTAATAAACAAAAGTTCTTAAGCTCACACACAATAGATACATGAGTTAAGTTATACCAAAACCACCATAACCGGTAACATAAACGGAATTCCTTATTTCATGGAAACGTTGGGAAAGTTTAAGATTCCACTTCCTACTTCTCTCTATCATTATAATTCAACATCTAATAATAAAAAATAATCAAGAACGTTGCAAGGTAATAAGGTCGCAGACCTTAAACTCTTGTAAAAAAATCTGAAATATGTAATTAAGTATATAAGAAAATAATCCAAAAAAATCAATAAATACTTTTTTTTTTTTTGCTTATTTAACATTAAGTTTTTGTTTTTGTTGCTTATTTAACATTAGGAATCCTTTAATCATTATGATAATTTGATTGCAGAATTATTTAAATTATTATGAGCACAGCAGTCATCTAAGAATTCAACGTTTTTTCCATAATATTTAACTAAAACGGGATTGACAATCCTTTACGTAGAGAGATAGTAGGTAAAAGGTAGTAAACTTTAACAATTAGGCAGTTTTCAGAACGAACTAGTTATTTTAATCTAAGAAAGTCATCACAAATCTGACTATAAATACTGACAATGTACACGAAAGTGTCATATTTTTAAACCAATTTAACGATGGTGTTTCATAAACCCTAGGAAATACTTATAATAATAAATGAGGCACTCTGTGACTCTTGTTCCAAAAGTGACACATCCTAATCGCCTGGTTCATAGTCGTAGAAGTATGTACTCTTTAGCTCACCTTGGTAGAAATTTGTCGGTGATCGCAAACTTTCTCTTCGATCTTGTCATTGACACATACAAATTTTTGATAAAATGAAAAAACGACACTCCGAAACAAATCTAATGAACGGCCAATTGGACGAGAGAACCGAGTCCGACTGTAGCCGGTTTTCTGTTGACCAGTATTTATGTACTACTAGCTTAGCGTAAGCTTAATAACTCTTCTGCTATCTTGAACTCTATTTTCGAAACGTTAAAGACCACAAAATCCTGTTCCTCAGCTTTGATACCGTGAAGTTGATCACGCTGTATTTACATGAAGAACTTGATCTCATTATCTATTCGACTGGATACATTGTCGTTAGACATTTGCGTGTATTTTTCCAACAAAACGGTAATATTAGCTACTTATAAACGTCAATCGGTCTAAAAAGTAATTATTATGTCGTCGACCTTAAACTGGCAAACTTTACCATTTAAAAGTTTGAAAAAACAAATATGATGTCAAATAATATATATATTTACACACCAGATCTATTCTATAATAACCCTAAAGAGTGAAATAGATCCTTCCAGTACTAGACACTCTAAGATCACTGTGAAGCTGTCTCGAATTTCAGCATATTGTTCGTGGATGGCTCTTCCATCTCTCCTTGGTCTTTAAAATTTTCTCAGCCGGCCAATTTCTAAGTACCGACATGAAATGGCACATTGTAGCAATTGTAGGTGAACCTACATAACTATTGTTTGATAATAACAACGACTTGCCATATCAGTACTCAATCATTCATTACATTATATCTTACCCTCTCTACCCTATCAGGCTTTCCTAATGTTGATAGAAGAATTGCTTACATAATATTATAATACTAATATTTTTTCTTTCTTTCTTCCTTACAGTGTATCTCATCTCAATGTATGTCATTCTCTACGAGTACTTACTTAGCATGAGTAATCTGGACAGACTAGATTTTCATTTACATAAGCTACGTGATTGTCAGCACGCGTTCAGAGTTCAGAATATGATGATCATGTTTGTCACACATTTTTGATACAATATTTTACTGGATATGTACTGGATTTTAATATTGGTCCATGATATTACACTATTACAGTGCTATCGCTATTATCATTCGACGCTCTAGTATTTTGGCTGTGTTTGGTTTCATCTTTTTTTTTTATTTAGTTTGGGTGTTGAGAAAGTACTTATTTTAGTTTTCTTAAAATATGTAACAAGGCGGATTTTCGTGGTGGCCGCAAACCCGACGCGTGGCTTGCAAACCCGCTCAAACTTAAAAACGCTAGCAATTCCACTTCTCGGCTGCCCGGCTGGGATACGTAAAACAAATCTGTGAAACGTAAAAAAATACAGATAGTAATAATAATATTGATATTGTGGTGTGTGTATCGCGGACCCCAGAAGCTTTAATGGAGGTCTGTAGGCTTTATCATGCTAGACGTCGTTTAGGGTGCGAGAGCCTTAAAAAAGGTTTCTGCAACATAGGTCAGCGATCGAATAGTAATGGTGTATCATAAAAGTTCAATGCCCCAACAACTTTACCTAACAATTTTATTATTATTAGATTTAATCTGGCCCAAGACACATCAAAAAAACGACTAAGTGCAAGTCGGACTCACGCACGAAGAGTTACCTATACCACCAGTCCGCAATAGACACTAGACCTATGACAATTATTAAGTTTTATTGACATTTTATTAAGTTTTAGAAACAGCAAAAAAAAATACGTGGGGCACTCCCTATCAATATTTTTTTATTTAATTATTTATTTTTAAAGTTAATATACAACAGTGCACATTGCCTGTATAGTGATTTGGCCAAGAGGCTGATTGACTGTACGGGCGATCGCAGGGCTGGCGCATTTCTTGGCCAACGTATAAGTTTGGCCATTCAACGAGGAAATGCGGACCTTCTGGGGACGATGTCTCGGTCCTTGGATGGCGATTTGGGCCATGTATTTTATTTGTAATTATTTTTGTATATACCTTATTTTTGTATATACCTATATATAGGAAATTGTTATAATTGTAGTAAATAATCATAAAATCTTTGTAATGATATACAACTGAATATTCTGTGAATTTCTTTTAAGCGTCTATATGTTGCTGTTATTAATATCAAGCAATTAAATGAACGGCAAAAGAAACGCATTTGTTTTATTGCCGTTTCTTTTGACTTATTTCTTTTTACTTTCTTTTTCTTTAAGTATTTATTTTATTCTGTTTTTTGTAATATCGGCAACAAAAATATAATCTGTGAAAATTTTAACTGTCTAGCTATCACGGTTCTTGAGATACGGCCTTGTGACAGATAGACCGACGGACAGTAGAGTCTTAGTAGTACGGTCCCGTTTTACCCCCTGAGTACGGAACCCTGATAACACACCCTTTTGAGGAATTTGGATATCAATATCAAAATAATATAAATAAACTATAACATTCGTCCTAAAACGTTTAAAGAATACCTTGTGTTTTATTGCGATTAAACTTATGTTAATCCATACTATAATATTATAAATGCGAAAGAGTGTCTGTCTGTCTGTCTGTTATCTCTTGACGCTTAAGCCACTGCACCGATTGAGATGAAATTTGGTATGGAGACAGTTCGTGACCCTGGAAAGGACATAGGCTACATTTTGTCGCGATATAAAAATATTAAGGGGGTGAAATGAGGGATGAAAGTTTATATGGAAAATCCAACTCTTGCGGGCGAAGTCGCGGGGAACCACTAGTTATAAAATAAAATAATGTCATGTAAAATAGTCATGCAAAGAAAAAAACTATTATCCAAAATTTACTCAAAAAACTTGCAGTGTGAATTTTGATGATTGGAACTTGGGTGAATTACACTAAGATATATGTATACTACGTGTAGGATTTAAAACAAAATCTAAATAATAATGTCCTCCTAGCCGAATTTCGACTACGGCGGCCTATCTCAACAGAGATTAGCCAACTGCGCGGGACACATTATAGTGCACAAGTGTGTGCGCAATACACAGGTGCACTCTCTATTTCTTTACTCTCATTATTCGGTGAGACGGCAGTCCGACATGACCATAGAGAGATCAGGCGCAGGACTAACGGCTTAACGTGCTTTCCATGGCACGAGGGTCTTAACACCACCAACTTCCTGACTCCGGAGCTGTGTCTGAGTTATTTCAAGACAGAAAAACCAAAAACTCTCGGCCCGCCCCGGGTTTCAAACCCGGGACCTCGTGGATAGTACCCAGCGTGCTGACCAACGAGGCAGTCAAAATCTTAATAACTAAATAAAACAAAACATTAAAAAAAGTCTTTAATAAAGAAAATATGGCACACAAAAAAACAACCGTCTAGAAACGCGGGCTCACTGGCGCAGCATGCACTTTTCAAGAATTCATCGGACGTCGAGTGACTACGACCTCGGTAGCTCAGTTCGAATAGCATCCGCCCGGATAGCGAAGGGCCGTAGGTTTGAGTCCCAAATGAAGACGGTCGATATATTTTTGTGTGCAATGCGTCCTTTAATATATACGCGTAATTTGGTTTATGTTTCTTTCTCATATGTCAAAGGGGGACTTGATGCTATATCTAAAGGTATAGTTTATCTATTGACGGGGCACAAGACCAGAATATGTGTGGACCGGTCTATGCAACATCCAGACAAGGTGAGTGTATCCATCCATGCTGATCACGCTTCCGAATCGTGGGACAAGCACTCTCGCGCATGGTGATGACGTGATACACTGAATTTTGACCGGGGTCATTTATGATCATCATCGGAAAATTTCCCGCTTAGACTTCTTATTCATTGAGAGGCAGCTGATAAAATGCCTTTTTAAAATTGAATTTTGACGATTATTATCAAATCAGTGGTCATCATCTATTGACAATATTATGTACATATAGTTTATTAGTCACTGCTCATTTCTAGAAAAAAAACTTATTGATTTTAAAATCTAAAAAAATGACCGTTTATATAAGAAAGACAGAAAGATAAGACGTTTATTCGGCATCCACAAACAGAGATTAAAGGACCACGAATAATGCTGAGTATGTAATACTCAGCATTATTCGTGGTATCCGATTTTTACCTAGTGTAAGGCATTTCCGAACGCAATCCATTGCTACTGTGCGCGCGCATTCGCGCCAAATGTTTGACATGTATCTTCCCTCTCACTCGCACGATTCTCTCTGTACGCGGCGTCATATTTCTTGTGAATTAATGTGATTTATTAATTAAAATGTGTTTTAACTGAGCTCCCGTACACTAGCTACAATTAGCCTTTACTTATATTTACCTAGCTACAATTAGAACCTACCTAAATATATTTTTTGTGATTTCTATTATTTTGTTATATATTTATATTGACCATAAACTCTTTTTAATCTGAATCAATTTTATTTTTAAAATTCCTTCGTCAAATCTGGTTTATAAAAAATCAACATTTGAATGACCAATTTTCTATTTTCTTAAAAATACACTTTTACAAGTCGCGGTCGCTAAAATCGATATTTTGCTCAATTCTTAAAATTCTGTCTACTTCTTCATAGTTTAGTAGATACTTATTTGAAGTAAGGGTCGATTTTTCAACAATTGGATAAAAAGTTATGCCGGATCTTCTGCGACAAAAATAAAACAAACATGTTTAGAAAAACATTTCAGTCTACAGTTACCTCCAAAAAATTACAAATCAATTATTCTTGTTCTTATAAGCTCTTATAAGCCTTTTGGACTATCAATGTTGTTCGGAAGCAACCAAGAAAAGGGTTGTTTTCCGTCCACCTTGGATAACATGTTTGGTGGTTTTTACTGACAAAACTGTTATAGTATTATAGTCATAGTATAGGCCACGTCAAAGATGTTTGGTGTTAGATAATACTAAACAGGGTCGCAGAAGACGCGGCATTTAGTAGTGGGATACCTATACAGCGACCTTATTACCATTAAAAGCACGTAAAAAATACAGTAATCAGACGCACTGTGTTTTATTGAAATATTTTTTCTTATCTAACTTTTAAAAAATTGCCTGAAACTTTTTTATTGATATTTATTCACTCTACATATGGCTTGATGATAACCTCTTCACTCCGCCGCTTGCGTCTATTGCAGAACCATTCCAGGAGCAGAACAAATGATGCCGAAAAGAATCCTGTGAAATACACATTTTATTTATCAATATATACAGGATGTCCCATTAATGAAGGATAATCATTTAGGTACAAATTAGTTACATTATGCCTTCTTATATGCCAAAATGTTTTTCAAGTAAAAGTGTTACCATACTTTCCATTTTGAGATATAAATATTGACTTTTTGTATGGCTACTTCTGTTTTTATGTTCATAATTTCATATTCGTGAATATTCCAAACATTAAAGTCAACAATTTTTTTTTACTAAAAATGTTTGTAAGGCTCCCAAAAATAATAAAAACTCAATACCAAAATCTCAAAAATGGCAACATTATAATAATACTTGATTTTTTTGCCATGGCGGAGCATGATGTAACTTATGTGTACCTAAAGAATTATCCTTCATTAATGGGACACCTAGTGTTCCTAGTGAATCCTTAGTTATAGTCCGTGCCATTTAACGGTGCATAAAAAGTCATTGACCCGTCACCCCTGCAGACCGTCACCCGTGTACCACAGCACGCCAGTATGCGAAGCGCGGCGACCCTAACTATAAGCCGTAGCGAATCGAATAATAAATAAATAATAAATTGTTTCAACAAACACACCAATTACCATTACCTAGCCCCAAACTAAGCGTGAGCTTGTGCTATAGTGACTATGATAACGGATAGACATACTTATATATATTTATAAACATCCATGACTTAGGTACAAATGCTCGTGCTCATCACACAAACATTTGCCCCTTGCGGGATTCGAACCCTCAACCGCCTGGTTTAGAAGTCCGAATCTGTCTAACAAATGAACCTCGGTACGGGTCGACCTTGAACCCAAAAATCAAATGTCGTAATAATCGCTAGTTAGAAAGACAAATGATACGTGTCACAAGATTTTAGCTGTCAAGGTCAACGACCTTTTATGCACGTTTATCTGGCAGGCACGTACTATATATGTATACAGATACATATAACTAAGGATTCACAAGGACGTGACTCGTGCGATGGCGACATGGTCAAAAGAAACTAATGATCTTCGCAGCGGAATGGTGACATTTCACAGTCTTTTGTGTTGCACTGCGCGCCAATGAGCGCTGTGAATATAATCTGTGGTTGTGATTTAATTACTGTGCTAACAAGAGTTCTCGGTTTCTTCTAGTAGTTGTAATACTTTTGGGGCCACAGGTAAACAAGAGTTGCAGTGCTTTGGTGATAGTAATATGCGGTAGAAAAGTCCCGTACCAAGGAATAGTACGAAGAAAGAGCCTTGCATGTCGCTCAGGTTGACAGTGTGGTTGTTGACTTCTTGCGCGATGCTGGAGGTCTTCCAGCAGCGGTCGCGCTTCGGCAGGTACGCGTACAACCACTTTGAGATGAGCCCTGCCTTTTGCATGCGGTTGATCCTGAAAAGGTCAGAATTATTGAGCTTAATGCTAAGAGAAGATTCATTATCCCAGAGAAAATAAATGTGTTCTACCCACAGAACAGAAAAAACGAGTAGAAATAGCATCCTCGCCTATTAGTATGATAACCAGTGTAACCAAACTAACACATTTGTAAGAATATCACATTATTATCCACACAAAAAATATTAAGTTGTGATTGGTAATTTTTAGCGATGACGAAAGAGCTTAAAATACAAATTCGATTAAATTAGTCCCATCTTTATTACTAAGCCAATAAGATCCTAAGTTGTGCTTTCCTGATTCTAATGTGCTTTTATATTTTGTTATTCTACTCCATACTAGATGTCTCTTTTAAGACATGCTTTTCCCTATTACGATGCATTATGGTCCATAATTGTGGCTGCCGCTCATTTTCCTTGCTTTTAAATACACAATAGTTTTGCCACCCAACGCCCGATGGAGACACAAACTAGAGAAGTTTCCTGTCAAAATTAGGGATGGGGTGTAAACGATAAACTGAACAAAAAGTATCGATATAAAATTTTGTCCCGGAAATAAAATGTATGCCCATTTATTATTATCTTTATGTTTATAAAACGAAGTAATGTTCGTTACACGAGTTATAAAGAAACTAAAACTTTTGCAATGATTTTGATTTGTAAGATCATTCTCCGCCACGATTATCAGAAAAAAACTAGGTTTACGGGGTGAAAATATATTGTATGAGAATTCGACATTTGCGCGGAGAAAGGAATTAGTTACACGAGATATTACTCAAAAATTACAATATTTTTTTTTATGACTAAGATTGGTCTCCGTCTCGATTGTCAAAAAAAACTAGGATTATAAGGTGTAAATTAAGAGTGAAAAAATGTATGAGAATCCGACATTTGCACGGACGAAGAAATTGCTAGTGTGAGTATAAATAAGTATTGTTAACCGCCGACGCAAAAACCAGAGCATGGGGTTTTATAAGTTTGACGTGTTTGTCTGTTTGTAGCATCGTATTTCTCAAAAGGATGAACCGATTTCGATTTAGATTTTTTTTGTTTGATAGATCATTATCCGGGAGTGTTTTTAGCTATGTTTGATAAAAATCACAAATAGCGAATTACATATTATTTTTTTACAACTCCCACAATATGGGTATCAAATGAAAAGGCTTGTCTAGTAAAATACTATACGATATTATCAATTTCAAAGAAGCCGCAATGGCCGCCACCACAAAATGGCGAATTGAATTTTTTTCACAACTCCTTCAATATTGGTTTCAAATGAAAGGGCTTGATAAGTAAGGTGCCATATAAAAAAGTCGGTTCTGGAAATTAAAAAAATAATATAAAAATTTTTAAAAACCCCTATCGCATCAAAGATTAAGGGATTAAGGCGCACTTGTGCCATGGCGCTAACCCCGGGTTAACCCCTTAACCCTGTCATTTTTGTATGAACTATTCTCGGGTTAGGGATAAACCCGTGTTGGTGCAAGTCGGGCTAAGATAACTTTATTACTTTGGAAGTAATATTCGTTGAACTTGTTTGTTAAATAATTTTGTACTAAATATAAAATCCTTAAATTCTCTAAAATGACTAAGACGAAGTAGATAACGGCGATATGAAACACTTAATGCGTAGCGTAAGTCCGATTCGCACTTGGCCGGTTTTTTCTTATAACGGGATTAATTTCATCATAATTTAACGTTTTACGGATAATTTCACAATTTATATAAAACATTTAAACACAATGACGTTGCGAATCCTTTGATAAATAATTAGGTACTTAGCAGTAAAGTAATCCGTGAATTGTGTTGAAAGTAGTGAGTAGTATGAAAATAGTTCCAATTTCGGTTAAAATAAACTTATCGATATCTTAACGTACGCACGTTAAAATATCGCATCCCTAAATGAGTAGCGTGTTGAATTAATACGGAATTAGGTAACGGTACAAATGAAGTTAAGACCTTATCACCTTTGGGGTGGATTGGTTTTAGATTGTAATTTTAACCAATTGCTATGATGTGCAAATTTTTCAATTTCTCTTAAAATAACGTGATAAATTACTTAACTATGGTATGTAACTCCTCTTTTTGATAAATTTGTTGTTTTACTGTTGTTTTTCCGTACAAAAATTGTACAATTTAGCATTTTTTAAGATTTTCGTCCATATTTGAAGGCGTCAGCATCCTGTCGGAACTGGTAGCCGACTAAAGCGCGTGAAAGGGGGGCGGGAACATCACATGCGCTAAGCTCATCGCATTTAAGATACGAGGATCACGCCCACTTACGATTTCTACTCGTTTTTTCTGTTCTGTGGTTCTACCTATCTGTATTCTGAACACGAGGACTAAGTTATATTTAATTTACAAAACAAACAGAAACAAACCATAAATAGTTTAATTTAGAATATTATTTACCTTTGAGAAAAAAACCTATAGCTATTAAATTCCCAAAAGTTTAATTAATACATTTTAAATGGTTAGGTAGAAAGGAACATTAAAATTTAATCATTCCGCGGCGTTTACCTATATTTTATTATTAGTTTCCCGGGTTGCGTGACAAAGTCATGCTGTACTCGTATATTCCATTGAACCAATAGCATCGATATCTATTAAATTACCATTTTATATGGTCTTTATTTTGAGTCAAGGATATACTATTTTGAGTGCCATTTTTATCAAACCATTTTGGCCTTCAATCGAAAAAAAAAACAGCAGCTCGAAGCAGCTTATATAATTCACTAAAGCCGTAAAAAATTGGATGATCAAAGACCTAAGTTTTGATGTGCATTCAATGGTTACGTTAGATGACTATGACGGTTTTGCACCTTGAGGATTTAATAGCAACGGTGATGGCAGAGATAATGCTAATAGCGAATTATTAGCAACGGAGCAAAGCACATTCATGTTGAGCCGAGACACTCGGCCGCATCGTTGCTTACCATCAAGCTGCCATCAGGTAAGTTAGCGGTCTAATGCATGCCTATTAATTTAAAAAAAAAACAGCGTAATGGCCTCTGGTTCTGACTGAAAAGTGCAGAAGAGGAGTGGGGCCAAGCTGCCGTAAAAGTATGCTACATTCAAAGCGGTCGTCGGCACCAGCTTGGCCAAGCGCAGCCACTGGGCTTACTCCGTGTTGATGCAGGTGCAGTGAAGGAGTATCATATACTTACGACATGATATCGTATTGCAGGTGTAGGGAAACGTTGTGAGCTGTAGCAAGAGGGCATGTAAAGCTGTCTTCGGCACCAGCATGGGCAAGCGCAGCCTCGTGGCTCACTCCTTGTTGATGCAGGTGCAGAGGAGTATGATATAGGATATGATTTGATGCAGGTGTAGGGAAAAGATGTGAACTGTAGCAAGAGAGCATGCAAAGCGGTCTTCGGCACCAGCATGGCCAAGCGCAGCCTCGTGGCTCACTCCTTGTTGATGCAGGTGCAGAGGAGGAGTATACGATATGCTATGATGCAGTTGTAGGGAAAAGATGTGAGCTGTAGGAAGAGGGCATGCAAAACGGTCATCAGCACTACGTATGGCCAAGCGCAGCCACTGGAATTACTCCTTTTCAATGTAAGTGTATAGATTGAGTACGATATACGATATGATATGATGCAGGTATAGGGAAAAGCTGTAAGCTGTCGTAAGAGGGCATGCAAAGCGGTTGTCAGCACTAGCTCGTATGGCCAAGCCCAGCCACTGGGTGTCTTACTCCTTGTTGATGACGGGCAGGTACGGGCTACCGGCTGGCAGCAACATGGCAAGTTGCTCATCCATGAACTCGTCTAAACCTGGAAACAAGGGTAAACTTTAAGGATCTTACTTGGAAATACTGATCACGATCCTCAGATATGAGAAATCACTGCAGAGAGCGAACTAGGAATTTGGTTTGGTTTAGGATATTTGACCGAGAGAGAAAAACGTTACTATAATCTTGCCTCAAGAGTTAATCCCGTACAGCCTCCACTAAGTTTGTACTAAGGCCTTACTCCGGTTGACAATGTCCGTAGTTTTGATTGTAGCCGTCCCCGTCACTCACGCCAGAATAGCGAAAGAGCGTGATAATAACTCGAAAATACGAATCTCTGGACTTACAATCTCGATGTCTCCTTAGTGACGGTAAAGGAAAACGTGATAAAAAAGTTACGCCGTAGTTTTATTGGCTTAACTTTGACTTGAGCAAAGCCACCCCGCATTAACCCGCTAAAACCACTAAAAAAAGTCGTTGTGTAGAGTCGATCTACTACTTGCTACAAAAAATACCTTCATTCATGAGGTATTCGAACAATAAAACGAACTATGAACATGGAGTCCAGGTCAAACTCACTGAGCGAGTTGTTGCAAGCGGCTGCTGCATCAATTGCTTTATAATCGACCTTGTCGCCTTGTACTAAGGGTGAAGGTGAACTCACTGAGCGAGAAGTCGCATGTGTCGGTGCGCATATGCTCGGCGCGCATCAGATAGCTCAGCCGCAGCTTCCAGTCGAAGATCGCGTGCCTCTGGTCACGGACTCGCATCAGCTGCTTCTTACCTAATTAGAGTTTTAGTTTTAAACTAAGCAATACGGAGCATATAGGTATATACTGTTTTAAACTTTCATGGTCATTATCATTAGAATAGTTATTTACGGGATTGCTACCATGTACAGTCGACAAAATTTAATCATGACCCACTTTGCCGATTATTCCTTTGTATTCATTAATGTAGTAAGGTTTTCTTCGCTGTCATGCATGTTGCACATAGTACGTTTTAAATATGAATAAAAATGCGTCATTACGCGTTAGAGATCTATGCAAGTTTAACCTTTATTATCACTGCACTAGACATGTTTTAGATAAACCAGTCTTAATATGAATTTAAAATAAGTCCATAATCCAAACTTTTTTCACTACGAAGAAAAATGTATTATAATTTTAAAAATAAAAAACGTCGTGTGTCAGATGTCAAGTATATCTAGTAAATCTGAAATTTTACAAAAATCTAAGTCAATATCTACAAACAAATCGTATAATGGCCAATTCGGCAGAACAAAGAGCTAAGAATAAGTCGGAACACAGTCAGAACCTGGATCAGACGGCATGCTAAAGAGGGTACTCTCGAAGACAAACGACGACATAATCATGGCGTTCGTTGAATCACGAACCAACAGAGAGCGGAAATGCAACACTATTACGAATAACATCTTTACAGACGAGAAATCATTTCGCTCTTCTCAACATGGTCGCTTAACTTCGTGGTGTTACGATAACACGCGATACACAGAGGATCACGTTGTGCCCAACCAATTATCCTGCTGAATTTCAGCTAACATGTGTGCCTGGATGGATGCCGGAAGTGTCGGAAAACTTGTTCAAATTTCTCCTCGTCATAACGCTATAAACTATGTCAATTTAATGGAAGAATCAATGTTACCCACTTTGCGAACAGTTTACTTGCGTGAAGAAGTGCCTGTAGTCTCCTTTGTTCATGATAACTGTCCAGTGCATACTGCCAGAATTATCTCGAATTGGTTTACCTAGCATGAAGATGCATTCACTCTTATTCCATGGCCGTCTAGGTCCCCAGATGAAAATTTGTGGTGTTTGGATTAGGGAAGTGACATTTGTCGTCTAATCGGGTTACTTTTCACTTTACCAATTTAATGCCACTTGTTAAATATATACTTAAAATAAATATTATTTTCTTTAACTAAGTATACTGTTTTATTTCATCATGGCTAACACAAGTTCCAGTGGAACTTTTATGAAGAAACTGGTTCCCGATACAGACTTGGCGCCCGGCTGTGCCGAATGCCGAATATCTACCTACCTACCTGTGTGTTGCATTGCAACCCTTACCTAAGTTCTCGCCGATTTTCATACAAACTTATTCGTACAGATAGCGATCCTAGCCTTGTCAGTAACTGTCAGTGTCTAATAAAATGATAACATTTCGTTTCTAGGAAATGTATGTTCAAGCTAATTTCAACCTACTTGTATAGAATGACAGTAGAAAAATGACCATAAGGTGGGTCATGATTCAATTTGGTCGACTGTACCTTTTTATTTTCGAGTTTCCGATATTTCGGCGCTGTTGCAAGCGCCATGATCACGGAATAACTGAAGATCTTGCGGGTGGGATGTTATGGGCAAACATATCGGTCTACCCTCCTTCTAAGTCTTTTATTGCGTTCACCTCCGGTACCACTGTTTGCAAACTCACTATTTTCTCGCGTCTGTTCTCGACACACAACACTAACAGTATCCGACCGCGAAACTACACTTGGTTGGTTTTTTCGGTTTTTGCACATTCGAATCACTGGATTCCAGACACTTGACAATTTAAACCCGTCCTCGCGATTGAAATTTTTGTATTTGGTGATTTCAATTGCTTCTCTGATCAATCTTGGTATGTAATGGCGTTCTGTCGAAATGATCTGAGGGTTATGAAACTCAATCCAATGATTTGGACCTGATTCCAACAAATGTTCCGCAATCGCCGATTTTTGTATGTCATTGTTCTTGACCGCCTTAATGTGTTCCTTCATTAGGCACGCTATGGTACGTTTAGTTTGGCCGATATATGAACTACCACAGCTGCAGTCAACCTTGTAGACACCAGGTTTATCTAAGGGGAAACAGTCTTTAGGCGAACGTAGACATTGTGTCACTTTTCTTAATGGAGTGAAGACAGTATTTAGTGAATATTTATTAAGTACATTTGAGATCTTGTCTGTCACTCCTTTTAAATATGGCAAGTATACCGGCTGCCTGTCTACTGTATCTTTCTGTTGTCTTACTCTGTGTCTAGGTGGAAGCTTCCCTTTATATCCATTGTTCTGTAAGACCCGCCGAACATGTTCTAGCTCTTGGTTTAGATGTTCTCCATCACACAGATCATAGGCTCGGTTTATCAATGAGGTCACTACAGAATTAAGATGATGAGGGTGATGATGCGAGGCGGCGTTGAGATAGCGGTCAGTGTGAGTAGATTTTCTGTAGACAGAGTGACTGACTTAAGTTTAAGTAAGTTATAGAGTAAGTTTATAAGCTATATGGCTTGCCTAAAATTCATAAGCCGAATGTGCCTTTGCGTCCGATTGTGAGTCAAATAGATTCACCAACGTATGACTTGGCTAAGCACATAGCAAAAGTACTGCAGCCATTGGTGGGTCGTTCGTCATCATCATCATCATCGTCAAAGATTCTCGTCACTTCATCGAAATCCTGCACCAAAACAAGGTTGATGTGAATGAGTTGATGGTCAGTTTTGACGTAGAATCACTCTTTACAAATGTACCAGTAGCAGATTGTCTGGAAGTGGTTAAGGTAAAGTTGCATGACAACAACATCCCGATGGAATATCTTCCCGATGGACTTCTACATCATTGTTTGTCTACGAATTTTTTCATATACAGGGGTCAGTACTACCTCCAAATAGACGGAGTCGCCATGGGTAGTCCCGTAGCTCCAGTGGTTGCAAATATTTGGATGGAGTTTTTTGAAGAAAAAGCCCTTGTCACTGCACCCACTGAGATTAAACTATGGAAGAGGTATGTAGACGACGTTTTCTGTATATTGAGGGGAAACAATCAAGACGTAGAATCTCACTAGGAAAATTTAAATGGCATCCATCAGAATATAAACTTTACCTACGAGGTAGAAGAAGACAGAAGTATTGCATTTTTGGACGTGCAGATTCGTGTGCGGAGTGACGGTTCATTGAGTCACTCTGTCTACAGAAAATCTACTCACACTGATCGCTATCTCAACGCCGCCTCGCATCATCACCCTCATCATCTTAATTCTGTAGTGACCTCATTGACAAACAGAGCCTATGATCTGTGTGATGGAGAACATCTAAACCAAGAGCTAGAACATGTTCGGCGGGTCTTACAGAACAATGGATATAAAGGGAAGCTTCCACCTAGACACAGAGTAAGACAACAGAAAGATACAGTAGACAGACAGCCGGTATACTTGCCATATTTAAAAGGAGTGACAGACAAGATCTCAAATGTACTTAATAAATATTCACTAAATACTGTCTTCACTCCATTAAGAAAAGTGACACAATGTCTACGTTCGCCTAAAGACTGTTTCCCCTTAGATAAACCTGGTGTCTACAAGGTTGACTGCACCTGTGGTAGTTCATATATCGGCCAAACTAAACGTACCATAGCGTGCCTAATGAAGGAACACATTTAGGCGGTCAAGAACAATGACATACAAAAATCGGCGATCGCGGAACATTTGTTGGAATCAGGTCCAAATCATTGGATTGAGTTTCATAACCCTCAGATCATTTCGACAGAACGCCATTACATACCAAGATTGATCAGAGAAGCAATTGAAATCACCAAATACAAAAATTTCAATCGCGAGGACGGGTTTAAATTGTCAAGTGTCTGGAATCCAGTGATTCGAATGTGCAAAAACCGAAAAAACCAACCAAGTGTAGTTTCGCGGTCGGATACTGTTAGTGTTGTGTGTCGAGAACAGACGCGAGAAAATAGTGAGTTTGCAAACAGTGGTACCGGAGGTGAACGCAATAAAAGACTTAGAAGGAGGGTAGACCGATATGTTTGCCCATAACATCCCACCCGCAAGATCTTCAGTTATTCCGTGATCATGGCGCTTGCAACAGCGCCGAAATATCGGAAACTCGAAAATAAAAAGGTACATGGTAGCAATCCCGTAAATAACTATTCTAATATAGGAATATGTTTTTAGGGTTCCGTAGTCCGACAAGGAACCCTTATAAGATCGTGCAGTCCGTCCGTTCCGTCCGTCCTAGTCTGTCACAGCAGAATATCTTCTACGTTTATGGACTGATTTGCATGTAACTTTGTTCGAGGATACTTCACATAAAGATCTCATTTTTAAAAATACGAAAAATTAAAATTACTCCTTATTAAGGGCACCTCCCCATACATGTAACGGGGGGGTTAATTATTTTTTTGACTGCACCCCCTTGTGTAGGGTATCGTTGAAAAGGACTATGAAAATAAGGTAGGGTTTCCATACAACATTTTTTATCAGTCGTTTACACGGTGTCCCCCCCCCCTGTAATTTCTAGAGTCTTGGACCTATAAAATTCAAATCACTCACATAAAGAAACAGGCGCGGAAACTCTTATTTAAAATTATTCCGGGTATCCTGTGATGAATACTTTTGAAATTATAAATAAAATAAATATATATACTTTTTTCCAAAAGAACAGTATAAACTTAAAAAGATTTTTTGCCTATACTGTCTAATGTTGTAAGTTAATGATACGGAACCCTTCGTGCTCGAGTCCGACTCGCACTTGGCCGGTTTTTTTTTTTTGCCACTCCATTAAGGTTTGGCCGCAGAATTACGAGGACAAGTTGATGAATAAGGTCAAAGCTAGCATCGATTTAAAATAATAAACGGTTCGTCTGTATTTTAGAGTTCATATGTCACAAAACTTTTATAAAAGCTTGGCTATTAAACAGTAGCTAACTTAACAAAGATTTTGCTCAGCCTAACATTTCCACGCCTTTAAATCCCACAAGGCTTTCGCAGGGTCCTTGCTAATCCCTTGCAATAATTCTGCGGCAAAAGCAAGACAATTTTACTGTTCGTATTTGCCTGCACAGCCTCATTAAGATTAAAAATGTATCTTGGCTAGGTATTTTGTTTTTCCTTAAATACCCTGGTTTTGCACGGGTGCAATATGCATCTATTGAACATAATAATTATAAACGTTCCTCTCAAATCACTCTCTACTCTATATTGCTAAAAACTGCATCTAAATCCGTTGTCTATGTATTCGTAGTCAATAAGATCTAACTAAGCGTGTAGACAGCGGGAGCGACTTGTTTGTATTATGTAAAGAAAACTTACTTTGTTACGTTAAAATTATTTATTTATAATTTAATTTTAAAAAGAAGTAACTAACAGCCACTTGCCTAGTCTAGTTTTGATTTCTAGCATGTTCCTTACTCTTAACATGTATTCATATCATATAGGTATATTAATCAGTACCTAAACTAGAGCTAATTTTTCAATAGGCAGTTCAGAAAGAAAGAAAAATAAGATAAGTTCTTTAAGGCAGTCCTGCACGAAATTGAGAAAATTAACGTATTTCTAAATCACTTGTACGATGAACTGAATTAGTTAAATACATTAAAACAACTTATTTACGTAAGCCTAATCATTGCACAAGGTCCTAATCTTGTTGAAATTTGAAACAAATTCTTTATGATTTAATGAACATGACTTGTAGCTAATGATATCTAAGAGCATTTTTTTTTTCGAAAACTTGGTGATTTTTACGCATGAAACAATAATTTGTACATGAAAATTATTGTAAATTGATATTCCGCAGGTCCCCATCTTTTTAATATACACGAATAAAATATAAATAAGAAAATATGAACACTTATCAGTTTTTAACACAAATGTCTGATGGTTTTGCGCATTGCGCAGAATAAGTACTTACAGTTTATGTTCAGTTAGGAACATCGTTTCAAAGCGGATTGAGTTCAACAAACAGACAACGATGGTATCTTTCAACCTCAATTTTCCGAACATCCTAATGCCTTCACTTTGGAGGTCGCTGCGTATTAAATTAGGCCTTATGTACCGTTCGTTTTTGCCACCAAAAGCCCCAGCGATATATGATAGAATGGATATTAAACTTGTCACCGACATGATGATAGATTGCTCTCCGCGCAGCCCGCGCCACTGCTCAGCTCCGCCCTCTTCAGCAGAGCCGTGTACTTCGCTTCGTCTGAATTCTAGAACAGATTAAAAAAAAAAAAAATGAAACACTGGAAAACGCTAGTAAAAACTAAAACAAGCCACACGCTGAAAGAGAATGGAAAAGCGCATCGCCATCAATATTGTTAGATGTTTTTTGGATTTTAAGTAGTTTAAGTAGTAGTAGTAGTACTACTACTTTGAGGTGCTTGTGGCGCAGTGGCGGCAGCGCTTTGGTAGTGATACCAAAAGTTAAGCAACCCACGGCGCGGTCGTGATTGGATGGGTGACCATTCCGACCATTTAAGTGACGTCCTTGACAAGCATCTCCGTGCTTCGGAAGGCACGTTAAGCAGTTGGTCCCGGCTAATATTTGTGGTATTAGTCGTTAAGCCTAGTCAGAGGCCCTAGGGCGGCTTGATAACTTCTGACAGTAAGGTTTGTCACTTGCCTTACATACACCCCTCCACCAATCCGCACTGAGCCCGCGTGGTGAAGTATGGCTCGTTCCTACTCATAGTTGAGGTGAGGCCTTTTCCCAGCAGTGGGATCTAATAGGCTGGCTTATATATTTAACTAGACATACGTTGAAGAATCATTTGTTATTTAATTTTAAAGTCAATAAAATTAATAGCAGGTATAGGCAGGCCTGTGTATCTTTCCGCGTAGGTAGCAAAAACGTACCTACGCGCGGCGACCCCTTGGTAAGGGACTAAAGTTGGGTGTCGCTAGCCGGCAGCGACACGCTCCCGCGTTTTATTCACCGGCGGTGCGCGACACTAGGTTGCTGGTTGGACGAGCGTGAATAAAGTCCTAGAAAGATGCGCTAGATGGCGTAAATAGCTTCTTGTGGCAGTCAACCCTATCGCGTTGCGTGATAGTACGTCACTGAATAGGTTTAGTGTATTATGAATCATATTCCATAGTTATAAGAATGAAATTATCTTACAATGTATTTCTGTAGGTGTCTACACGAAAATGTGCTTGAGTCACAGGCGAACTGAATTACACCATATCGTTAAGAACATTGAGTAGATATTTCTTTGAATTTCATTGCAAAGTACTACATACTTCTGTACGAAGTACTAGTACTTATTCTGAGGTATAGGTAGGCAAATATGTAAGTGTTTGGGAGAAGTCAACTACTCTATCACTAACGAAAAACCTTTCGATAATAATGTTTAGATTATCTTGGACCGCCTGAGATTTAACAGCCCTCTATCAACATTTTGTAAGTGTAATTTATGATGTGCAATATAATTTTAGCTTATAATATTCGATAATTTCTAATACCTTCAGTTCCATCTCCAAATACGATCCCTTCTGTATAGACCATGTGTATGTCATCTGGTGTTCCAGCAGCTCTGCTATCGTGGTCACCGGGACCTCCTGTTTGGGGAACGTGAGGAAGGCCACGAGGTTCCCGGAGTAGGTGGTGACCACCACCAGCACCACTAGCCACCACGTGCCTACTACAAGACGGCCGCTGTCGGCTCGTGGGAGGTACATGCCACCTGAGGGAGAGATTGGTAGGGTTCAGAACTTTTTGAAGGCCCACGCTGTATTTGCACCTGAATTGCATTGCCGTATTTTATGTCAATAAGAATGTAAATTTGAAACGCATGGTTTTCTCGTCCTTATCGTATCTATGTATGTATACTATAATGAGTGACTGCTGTAAATTGAACCCTGATCACAAATGCAATGCTACATTCTAATCAAGATCCAATATTTGCTCATCTACGAACGACAGTACCTCAAGGGAAATGTAATTACATAGGCTGAGTTGCAGAACCACCTTAATTTGACCATTACATAAACTTTGTTTTTCGTATGGATTTTTGACTTTTAAATAGTTAATTGGTGGTGCAACCCAGCCTTAGGCATCATGCGGTGACAATAGGGGCGATTTTGTTAAAAAAATACGCTGGCCACTACTTATTGCAATATATCACGCCCTTGTATCTCAAAGGTAACCTAATTTTAAGGCACCCAGTATTTAGATCTGCAATCAAGGAGGTTCACCTTAGCATCTTAACTAAGATGCTTATGAATATTAGATCAGTCTGCGGATAGTATTCATCACAATAAGTTACAAACTGGTACATGTGCTTGCATACTAGTCACATTAACATACTGCACCTACATGCTGATGGAAAAAACAAGACAAGTTACGTAACGATGCTACCTACTATTCGAGTATTATTATTAATTGAAAAGGTATAACCTTTAAGATCAATCCCTCGACAGGTCGAATAAATACCTGTTGCATAACGGAAATTTTGCTCCTGAGCAAAAACGTACCAAACTTTCTTGACCACTGTAGGTAAAAGGTGATATCTACTCTCGTAGTTTAAGCGATGAATGACAGGCAGACACACTTTAACACGGTGTGTATGGATCTTCATCTACGAATGTGCAAAAACCAACCAAGTGTAGTTTTGCGGCCGGGTACTGTTAGGGTTGTGTGTCGAGAACAGACCCGAGTAAATTGTGAGTTTACAAACAGTGGTACCGGAGCGGAGGTGAACGCAATAAAAGACTTCGAAGAAAGGTAGACCGATATGTTTGCCATTAACATCCCACCCGCAAGATCATCAGTTATTCCGTGATCATGGCGCTTGCAACAGCGCCGAAATATCGGCAACACAAAAATAAAAAGGTACATGGTAGCAATCCCGTAAATAACTATTCTAATGTAAATCTCACCTTGTTGCAACAAAGCTCCATAAATATACCACAGACAGTTGTGGATGGTGGACAGTCCACCTTGTCTGGTGATCTCCATGGCTTCATAGTAAGGGCTCAGTCGATGGACCACGTACAGTGTTGGACCCATCAGAATTACGCCAAGACCCAAGCAGAGCCACGTCTGTAACATACTGCTATTATTAATCATAATGTCATTTCTCGCAATAATTCTGCAGGCTGCATTTTAGAACTGGCTAGGCTAGCTAATTATTCTACCAAATTTCGGCTACTGCGACCAACCTCAACCAACAAAGCAGGTATCTGATATTATAGTGCACAAGAATGTGTGCAATACACACTTGTGTGTGCAATACACACTTGTGTGTGCAATACACAGGACGTGCATTCTCTGTTCCTTCACTCATATAGTTTGGTGAGACGGCAATCCGACATGACCGCAGAGGGGAGAGATCAGGCGCTTGTGCCTGAACGTAAGGTCTTGACTTAACGTGCTTTACGTGACACAGGGATCTTAACACCACCAGCTCCCTGACTCCGGAGATGTTTCTGAACTCAGAAACCTACCCTCGTTGATCTAGGGGTTAGTCGCTGCCTTTTATCCACAGAGTTCTGGGTTCGAATCTGGGCTGAAACTTTCTGGGTTTTTCTTTCTTGAAACAGCGGGCAGGAATTCTTCAATCACCAGCAAAACTTTCGGAAGCGTGTGGCAACTTAGGGAACCTACTATTTTTTTTGGAGAGCTTGGGTTGGTTGGAGTAGAAGGATACACACACAATACGCACAATAGCAATCAAGCGGCTAAGTGCTGAACAAGCCCAGCTTAACTAACTAGTTAGTTACTTAAGCTGGGCTCAAGCCCTAATTCGAACCCAGGACGCCGTGGATAAAAGGCAGCGGCTTACCACTAGATCAACGAGGGTAGGTTTCTGAGTTCAGAAACATCTCCGGAGTCAGGGAGCTGGTGGTGTTAAGATCCCTGTGTCACGTAAAGTAGGCTTGCTACGTCACGATAAACTAGACTAAAATAAGTTTATTTATTTATTTATTACATCGTACTAACGTCAGTGGTGAAAGGCAGGAGAAAGAGCAGAGCCCTGCTAAGCTCCCTCGGACGCGCTATCATGAAGCAGTAAGGTTGGGTGCTCACTGCTAGCGTGTAGTTTATTCCTGGAACAATCAAAGATACTATTAGCTTATTCATAAAGTTTTTATATTGCTGACAAAACCACACACAATACTCTGTCTAAAGATAAAATGTTGTTTCACGTTTGGCGCCATTTTTCCTACACTGAAAAAGTCAGTACCAGCAGGCTAACCACCTACCCAACTACCCAGATTGCTTACCTTGTAAGTAAATCCTAATAATAATAATGATTGATGGAAGGTTATTTTTTAAATACAAAACTAAGAAAATTGTACAAATTACCAGGAGGTGTGTCGGCGAAAACCGTGAAAGCGACCGCGGCAAGGGCCGCTTGACCCTTCGCAACAGCTGACAACGTCAACATGGCGTCTTGGCTATGAGACATCTACAAAATGAAACAGGTAAAAAATATTTAAGTTAAGCACTTATAACACAATCCTATTTGTAAGGATCCTAACTAGAAAATAGGAAGATGTAGTAATCAAAATTAGAATCCTATTTTCAACACTTACTGTCGCACTTAGAAACATAAATTAAATATAATCTATAATCATGTCTCGTTCTGTCACTTTCTTTGTCAATGAATAGAAAAGGACGGCATGAGACTTAATGAAGGATTAACTTTGATTGACGTGTCTGAGTACGGCAGTTAGTTATGTCCTCGATGGCAGTTGGGCTCCGCGTAGACGCAGATGGGCCACCGACCACCGCCACCGGTGGCTGTCGCGCGCCATGAGCTTTGGTCCCGCGCAAACGAAGGTCGGTGGCCGCTACAATTTGACATTCATCTGCTAGATCTTTTGACGATGTTTTGTCAAAATGGCGATTGGCCGCAACCGGTGACGTGTCGTGAACACTGAGTTGCGAGTGGCCGCCATTCGCACCACTGTTAATGCAGAATGTATTCAAATAAGTAGGCAATATCCATTACGTTGCTTTAGCCAGCACCTGCTTCTATTATGAAGCTGTAAAGTCGCTATTAGTAACACAGTCGATCAAATTGCTATTTAAGTCTGCGCAAAAGTACAAATTACTTCTGCAATGAAACTTTCAGTGGCAAAACAGGGATAAACATATCTTTTATACAGTTCCGTTAAAAAGTCTGCAGTCTTTATGCAGTTCTGAAGCGTACAGCAGCGGCAACAGAAACTCTTTAGCAGCTTTAAGCTTTACATACATATTTAAACTCTCTTTTAAAGCCATAGACGGCAAATAGGTTATAAAATGAACTCATGTAAAGGTTAGAGTGTCATTTGGTTCAGTTTCTGCTACCCGTACTGACATTTGCAGTTACGGAAGCAATGGTAGAACTTAAAACCGCTTTCTGAACCCCTAAAGCGCTATTGTACAGCTAAAAGTTGCAAGATAGGCTGCTGTTTCTACTAGTGTGCTAGTTGGGATGGTTACCTACTTACTTAAGTTGCTTTACTGATTTTGATGTTAATCTTTGCTTTAACAATAACTATTGGTTAGTCACATCAAACTCTTACAAAAAAGTACTTAGCAATTGATTATTTAGATAATTGAATTAGAGTAGCTTCAACTAAAATGGTTTAACTTAGGGGAATAATTCTGGGGTTAACATAGAACTTACGTCGGCTGAAGTATCATTGGATAAAAGATGTTTCACGTGACTCGGAAGAATCAGTTTCACTCTGAAACATTTTAATTTGTAATCAAATACTTGTTGTTCGACTTGATCGATCTTAATTAAAAGTTACATAAACTTATAATGGTCTGATTATTTATTTATCTTGATATATAAAATCTATGTTTGTATGTTTTTCCTCTATGCTCTCCGAAACCATTGATCAGATTGTGATCAAATTTTGTTAGGGTGTACTTGGGAGGGCCTCCCAAGAGCAAGGGTTTCTGAACCAATAAATCGTGGCATTGCAACGCATACCTACCTAGTTAAGGACGTAGTAGGTACTAGTATCTATTCCGTGGTTAAGGTCGTAGTACTAGTATCTATTCTGTGGTTAAGGCCGTAGTACTAGTATCTATTTTGTGGTTAAGGCCGTAGTACTAGTATCTATTCTGTGGTTAAGATCGTAGTAATAGTATCTATTCTGTGTTTAAGGTATTAAAATACTTACGTAAAGTTCTTGGTTTTGGCGAGCTGGTTAACGATGTCGAAAATGAGTCCACTATAGCTGACCACAGAACCGGACTCATTCACTTGAAGAATTGTCCATGGGGGGTTCTGTATGTTATTTAAAAACACATTAAGTAACTACCATCTATGAGGTATGTAGCTAAACGATTATACACAATAGCAAAAGCAGAAAAAATCACAGAGAATAACTGTTGACAGGTTTGCATTGTTAATTCGGATCTCTGCCATACACCGTTTTAGGAGAGTATTGTTAAGTGTAAGGGCTGATTTACACTTCCATATTGTACATAAGCAAATTGGCTTACGGTCTTTGCGAGTTAAGTTCTTAATCATTGTTTTGATAGGAATTTGTAAAGTACCTTATAAACTCGTACATACTTATGACTTTTAAGTACTGCCTTACAGTCCCATTTCTTAACTCGCTACTGTACTGTACATGCTTATGGAAGTATAAATCAGCCTCAACTTAAAGCGAAATTCATACTTACATGGTAAGTAATAATTGGCAAGTCCTTCCCTCGAAATCCATGCTCTACATGAGGAAATAGTAAATCATCGAATCTGACCGCATCAATGGGCCGCCAATAACCAACCTGCAAAAAAAAACAAAATCTTATATAGCCTTGCCATGCCAATTTTATTACAGAAGCTATATTTCTTGTCATTGTAACTAAATAGGTAATATCACCCAACCAATCAAGCAAGCATACCATTTAAAAGAATTGCCGTGCTCGTATGAAATTCAGCGTCAATTTTTTAGGTCTCATTCAAGAATTTGTTTTTAACCTAATTAATAATAATAATGTCCTCCTAGCCGATTTCGACTACGGCGGCCTATCTCAACAGAGATTAGCCAACTTCGCAGGACATATTATAGTGCACAAGTGCGCAATACACAGGTGCACTCTCTGTTCCTTCACACTCATAATTCGGTGTGACGGCAGTCCGACATGACCGTAGCAGGCGCAGGACCAGTAACTACTATATAATCTGTGGCAGGACCAACGGCTTAACGTGCTTTCCGAGGCACAGGGGTGTTGACACCACCAACTTCCTGACTCCAGAGCTGTGCCTGAGATGGTCTGAGTAATTTCAAGACAGAAAAACCCAAAAACAGCCTTTTTCGACAGTCCTCTTTTCTGATATTTCAAAAAATGACCGTCTGCAACGCCTGAAGCAGGGCCAGATATTATCTTGGACTCATCGGGTTCTGATTTGTCACCTCAATTATGCACGGTGAATTCACAAGTGGTAGTCCCTAACACGAACGAGAAACCCGCGGCTGAAGAACCGATTGCCGGTCCAAGTTCAGAAAACCTGAAGCTTTCGGAATCGCTACCACCAGAAATTATTGATGCTCTTGGAGATTCACAAAGCAAGGATGAAACTTTGGGACCTGCTATCAACGAGGAGATCTCCAAACGTTGGGGTAGGATTATCGTTGTTTTTGATTTCTGAAAACTTTTAACTTACTAAGGCCCCTGAGCTGAATTTGGAAGTAGTCGCTGTTTTAAGCGAGACTGTAAAAAACAGAGACAAAGTCCTTTAAAAGTCACAGAACTATCTTGGCCTGGGCATCGCGGGTCTAACAAACTTAGCCTCTGATCTCATCACCCAAGATTTGGACAAAATAAGCATTCTTAGGAAGCTTTCGGAAATCAGTCAAATATTCCTCGATCTTCACTTTGAGAACACGAAGTCTAGAAGGAAGCTAGTAGCCACTTTACTCGACAAGAAGTTATATGGCATGATTTCGGATGTAAAGCGAGACGAGTTCCTTTTCGGCGCTAATTTAGGCGAAAAGATAAAGGCGACTAAAACAGCTGAACGATCTGGTTTTCAAATCAAGCGAGTCGATAACCCTGCGCGACCTACTAATACCACCCAGGAAAACTGGCGTGGCCCACCCGGGAACCAAGCACCAGCTAGGGCACCCAGGCAGGGTGGACAGAAAAACCGTTTTTAGCCCTACCAACCGTGGTCATCACGCAGGCCACCAGCAACAACGAATCGGACAGCTCAGCAGCCGAAATCGAACCATCCACGGAACCGCAGGATATAATCAAGGTATATAAGCACGCTGGCCGACTACGTAACTTCTTTGACAACTGGAAACAACTGTAATTATTGTTTTTTAAGTGATAAGCATTCACTATGCAATCAAATTTTTTTTTTTCAAGTGCAATAATCTATTTGGAAACAACTGTTACAACAACTGTTACCCCTGGCCCTGTCGTACTCAGTTATGCCACAGGCCTTCGTATTCCATTTACTGAACTACCGTCGCAGAACTCTCAGCCGGATAGCAGTAAAAATCTTACTGAATCCGAGTCATAACATATTAACATAGCTATTTCCCAATTATTAAGTTCTGGCGCCATAATTAAATGCAATGATACACCTGGCCAATTTCTATCCAAAATATTTTTGATCTCAAAAAGCGACGATATATTTAGACGATATATTTAGGTAGAAACTTTACAAGTTTATTGATACCTACCATTTTAAAATGGTTACTCAATAAAGACGACTTTATGGCCTCCATAGACCTCCAAGAGGCATATTATTGGTACCTATCCATGACGTCAGCAAAAAGTATTTGCGGTTCAAATTTCAATGCCAGATATATGAATTTCAATGTCTTCCTTTCGGTTTATCACTGGCCCCTCTCGTATTTCCTTTCTATGAAACCCGTGGTTTCATTCCTCAGAAATAAAGGTTTCTTTATGGTTATTTACTTAGATGGCATATTATTGATCAATAGGTCGTATGATACGTGCCGCGACTGCCGCGACTACACAAACCGTAAAGTTGCTAAAACACCTTGGATTTGTAATAAATACAAATAAGAATAATTTCATATCAACCCAAGTTCAATCGTTTTTAGGATTTGAACTAGACTCTTATAATTTGGTTTTACAGTTACCTCATACAAAACGACTAACATTACAACAAAAAATCAATTTTATCCTAAAACAAAGAACTTGCGAACAACAAAGAGAATTTGCGAGTTTCATCGGGTCACTTTGCTCAGCTTGCCCTGGATTTTCTTTTGGGTGGTTATTTACAAAAGAACTCGAAAGAGAGAAGTTTTAAGCCTTAAAAAATAATAACGACGACTACGAAAAGACTATGCGAATATCCCCCTTACATTAAAACCTGATTTGCTACGGTGAACTAAAAAAATCATGACTTAACAAAGTCCTATTCGAACTAATAGATTCTGTTCGGAAATATTTTCGGACACGTCATTAACAGTTTTGTAACGGAGAGCGTGCCAACGCACTAAGGGGTATTTGAAGCCTAAATCCGGTCAAAAGTGTATTTTCCAAACTTTGCCAAATGGCACAAACAATGCACGTTTCATAAAGTACAATAACCGGTCCATCCAGGGCGCGCCTCCAAACCCGATTTCTACCTGCGCTCTCACCACAGAATCAGTCGGAACTCAGCCATTGTGTAAAACGCATGACTTTTTTCTGGGCGCTCTGGATAACTTTGCAAATTTTTTGGTGCTTCTATGTGTGTGTGTGGTGAAAATTAGTTATTGAATATGGAAAATTATTTCTTAAATTTCAGCATTTAATCTTATATTGCCATTCCATAACGTGCTATTTTTCCTAAAATTTTATAACATTAGTGTTTTTGTTTATGTGTCGGGCTTTGTCGTGCAACATTTTAAATATGATAATAAAGCGTTAACCTTCTCCTGACCAAAACAGAAATAAATTTGTCCCCCAACGTCCCCTTTTTTTTAAATATTATATAAGTTTGTAGGTGTAATTAAAAAAAATAATACAATGTATGTACATTTGTTCTCAGGTACTCCGCAAATGGTGAAAACTATGACTAGGCGGGAACTTTATGATATCCTAAAGGAATTTAAACGAAAAAGAATCGATGAGAAACTTAACTTGTTAGAAGATAGGCTTGCCGAGCTGACTTTTTGCGCGACAAAAAATAGAAATGTGTTGTCTCGTTGTTTGAGGCATTTCAAGACAAGTTTTAAGCAGAAATGGACGGCAGCTAGTTACACAGATGAACGATTTTTGAAAAATAATGAGGAATGGCTTAAAACATCACTAGAGCTTCCTTTGTGGTCGTCACACAAGAGCGGTCGCCCAGTTAAACAGTTTCTCGAGTTGAGTGAAAGGAGCAAGCGGCGGAAAACTGAAGAATTACGGGCTCACGTACCAGTTGAGGAGTTGACTTTCGCTGCGTGTGTTAGTCAGGGCACTTCAGGGAAAAATGATACTTCGATGATGATCAAAGAAATAACTTGAACGCCGACAAGAGCCAAGAAGATCAGAAGATTAATTTCGTCTAAAAAAGACCACGTGAAGATGAAATATACCCCACGGGAAGCGTTATCATTATTTGTTGAAGGTAATTTTACAAGAAGCCAGTGGAATTTATTACAAGGTGGACGCAAAGATATCTACCCTTGTTACTCTTTGCTGCAAAAAGCGAAAAAAGAGTGCTACCCATATGATGACAAAATAACTGTTACAGAGACCAGTTTTAATGTTGAACTTCAAGCTTTGCTCGATCATACGTCTTTGCGCCTCATTCAATATTTAAAAGAAGTTATAGATACGTTAACTGACAATGAAAAGCAGCACTTACTCTCGATATCAAAATGGGGATGTGATGGATCTCACCAAACTCCATTTAAGCAAAAAATTTAAAGTGTCCCAGATGATGATTCAAATATATTTGTGAGCTCGATTGTTCCGGTGAGGTTGGTTGTTTCTATTGATGGTCAAACAATAAAAACCATTTGGCAGAACCCTACTCCTTCTGCGGTGAGATTTTGCAGACCGATCAGAGCTCGATTTGTACATGAAACGAAAGATGTCACTAAGGAAGAAATAAACTACATCGAAAATCAAGCCAAACATCTAATAAAAACTAAAGAAAGTGAAACATCAGTGCAAATCACTCACAATATTTTGCTGACAATGATAGACGGAAAGGTCTGCAACTCCGCAACGGACACTGCATCAACTATGCGATGTTATATATGCGGTCAAACATCAAAAGACTTTAATAAATTTAAAAAAAATGCCATAAAAAAAGAAGCTCTAAGGTTCGGGCTCTCAGTACTCCAAGCCAGAATACGCTTTTTTGAGTTATTGTTGCATTTAGCATATAAAGAACCCATTAAAAAGTGGCAAGCCCGTACACCAGAAGATAAAAAAATTGTTAAAGAAACAAAAGAGAAAATACAGAAATGTTTTAGAGCTGAAATGGGTCTGCTTGTTGATGTTCCCAAAGCTGGCTATGGAAATAGTAATGATGGGAATACGTCTAGGAGATTTTTTCAAAACGCAGGATGCTCTTCTCGCATCACCGGCATCAACAGGGAATTAATTACTAGGTTTAAAGTTATTCTTGAGGTAATATCAAGTGGTTATAACATTGATTACCAAAAATTCGATGATTATGTTCAAAACACTGCCAAACTATATGTGCAATTGTACGGCTGGCATCCAATGTCGCCTACAGTCCACAAAATTCTAATACATGGAGGAAGAGGCAATTCTTCCAATAGGACAATTGTCTGAGGAGGCCGCTGAAGCACGAAATAAGCATTTGCGCAAATATCGGGTGGACTATGCACGGAAATTTTCGAGAACTGAATGTAACAGAGACGTTTTAAATAGATTACTTCTGACATCCGATCCTCTCATCAGCTGTAGTCGGCCAAAGAAGAAAAAAAGAATAAGAAGAAAATCTTGCCATTTTCCAACGAAGCAAAGACGATTTTAATTGCAGCAACACCGAACTTAAACAAGTCTGATGATAATACTGTCGAAGATGGTGATATAGGGGAAGATTCTGATGTCATCAGCGAATAAGATAGCATATGATTTTTAACAAAATTCAATTTGTTTGAAACCATTGAAAAAAAAAATTACTTATATGTTTTTCTTATGTTTATTTAATATTAAATCGATGATTTGATCAAAAATTGTTTTTCATTACGTTTTGAGATAATATAGGCCCCTAAATAATTTTGACCGGATTTTTGCCTCAAATACTCCTTAGTGCAACGGTCTGTGGGGCGCAGCAGAGGCTGATGATCATATAAACTTACTCGAACTAAAAGCGGCTTTTATAAGATCAAACTGTTTCGCGAAAAAAAATTCGAATAAAGAAATCCTTCTTCGAATCGACAACACTACCGCCATTGCTTACATTAATAAATATGGCGGTATACAGCACCCTCACTTGCATAGTATAACAAAAGCACTGTAGCAGTGGTGTGAGGCGAGACAGTTATTCGTTGTCACGGCATATATTAAATCAAAGACTTAGAATCTAGACGGCCTAACGTAGATACAGAATGGAGCCTAGTTCCGACGGTCTTTAACAATATCGTCGAGACCTTTGGTTGTCCTGAAAATGAGTTTTTTTTTCTACCTATCAGAATACCACGTGTGACTTATACGTTTCCTGGAAACGAGACCCGTCAGCATTTGATATTGATGCAATCACTTTGGATTGGTAAAAATACTTCTTCTATGCCTTTCCCCCTTTCTCCCTAATTTTGAAGTGTTTACGCAAAATAATGCCGTAGGTATAATGGTAGTACCATATTGGCCAAGCCAACCATGGTATCCATTGTTTGTGTCATTATGCCGCAGCGAAATGTTATTTCTGGAGCCGGGATCTGAACTTCTATTATCACCTTTTAGGACTCCACACTCGCTGTGGAAACGACTTACCCTGGTGTCTTCAGTATTATCAAGCGGGCATTCTCAAGACAACCATTACCCATACAGACTTCAGAAATTATGATTTCATCTCTAGCTCCGAGTTCTCTTAAACAGTACAATTGCGCTTCTAAAAAGTGGTAGGAGTTTTGTAGAACACATAACTTAGATCTCTGTTGCTTAAATATACCTAAAATATTAGATATTCTAACTGAACAATATGAATTCGGGTCGAACTACTCGACCATAAACACTACGCGCTCCGTTCTCTCGGTCATTCTGGGCAAACAGTTTTCATAGGATAACTGAGTTCTCCGATTTATTAAAGAAGTTTACAGGACAAGACCTTGTTTTCCCAGATACAAATAAACCTGGGATCCGAATAAGTTCAAGTTCTATATTATCTTTCAAAATTCTACCCGAATGAAAGTCAACCTCTTGAGACCCTTAACAAAAAACTAGTAACTCTGCTCGCGTTGTCGACTGCACAACAGACCCAGACGTTATCATTACTTGAACTATCAGACATAAAGACATTATAGACAAAATAGTATTTACTATAACCGACTTAACCAAAACCTCTGCACCAAATCGTACAATTTCTCCTTTACATATACCTTTCTTTCACCCAAGAATAGAAATATGTACGGGTTCGACTAAAGTACTGTACATAAATGCCACTAAGGATTATAGGAAATTTCCGCAAACTAAAAAACTGGTTCTTACCACAAACCAGCTCTATCACAATGCTAGCTCTTTCACCATAGGGAGATAGATTAAAAGCATCCGTGCGGACAGTGGCGTGGATACAGACGTGTTCAGCGCACATAGCATCTACGTCTGCGGCTAAGAGGAAAGGGGCTTTCATTGACATAATTAAACGAACAGCTGGTCCGGCATTTCACTGACTTTTGCCAAATTCTATAACCGCCCAGTTTGGATCGACACTGGATCTGCTGACGCGGTTCTTATGTGAATTAAAATAGGTACTACAATAATGTTTATTGTTAACTAGTGCTGATTAGTATTGATTATTATCCTATTAATAAAAATCACTATGAGAAGTTAAAACGGAATATCATTTACTTATTTCGCAGCGCTAAACATCTACATAGTTATTATAAATCTCGAGGATGTAACGTCGTAAGTATAATTAATGGTTAAACAAACTTACCTGAAGTGAAGTTTGACCGTAATTATACAAGACGTTACATCCGAAGGGATTTATAGACCCTCCCAACCCTAGGTCTAGCCGACCAAACCCTCCTAGGAACGAAATAAGCAAATAAAAGGTTCTCTAAAATAAATAAGGTGCACGCGAGCCGACCGCCATGAAGTGTCATCGGCAGATGGCGCGTTTTCTTTTTTTTTAAATCTATAGCTCTGAAAATTTTGTGTGATGCCTAGTACATTCAGAAGTGAAACTACATAGTTATTATAAATCCCTTCGGATGTAACGTCTTGTATAATTACGGTCAATCTTCACTTCAGGTAAGTTTGTTTAACCATTAAATGTACTTTTTTTAATTTACATGAATCAACTCGAAAATAAAAAGGTACATGGTAGCAATCCCGTAAATAACTAATTCTAACAATAAATGTTTTTCAACTCCCACGACTCACGTTTAGAAGATCGACGTGCTCTATGACTCCGGTCACGGTGCCATTGTCGGATTCTTTGAGGACTTGCTCGGAGTCCCCATAAGAGCGGTAGGTGGCGCCCCAGGTATCTGCTGCGAGGGCTTTCCAAGTGCTGCAGTTGCCACAACTGCTTTTTGTCGTTATGTGTTGCTGAATGAAAGCAAGATATGAAAGATTTCATGGAAGATAATTAACTTAATTAGATGTAGTAACCTAATCATAAACACTAAATTATAGGTATGTAAATAAATTTTTCACACGACCTACTCGGCAATGTTCAATAAACCTGACTCAAAGTGAGTCATTGCATCCCTAGGGACGTAATGTTGTATGAAATTTCATTACGCCCCTAGGGAGGCAAAGTGATTTGAATTTCGAATAAGAGTTCGTAGGCATGATCACACTAGCCCGTCCCGCACCAAAGAGAACATATTTGAAATTTGAACCTGGCAGCCAAGAGTTTTAGCACGAATGGAATGATAAGAAATCGCGCAAAAAGCGCTTTACAAGCCTTAGCCAAATTCCCATTTAAATCAAATACTAGGTTTCCTGTAGTCATTAAAAGTACAGAATTGCTTGTTAAATGTTTGTCTAAAGATTTCCAAGTTGTTTTGGCTTGGGTTCCTTCCCATACTGGCATCCCAGGAAATGAGATGGCTGATAGGCTGGCGAATGATGCAGTGGTGTGTGGGGACATTTTTCCTTACAAGAATTTTTCCCATGATTTAGCTACTTTGCCGAAGTCATATCTGCGTAAGTCTTGGGACGAAGAATGGGATAGCAGTAGCCGAATCAAGGGCAAGAATTATAAGAAAATACAACCTTGCATTCCGGTGAAACCCTGGTTCTTTCGAACAACGCTAGATAAGTGGGCTACCTCTAGTATAATCCGCATGAGACTAGGGCACACTTGTACCCCAGCATATTTAGCTCGTCTAAAAATTGTAAATATTGATATGTGTGAGTGTGGCAATGAAGTGGGTGATATCAATCATATTCTTTTTCCCTGCCCGAAATATGACCGCTCCTTTTTTTTTCATCACTTATTTCCCTCTGTACTCCGTTTCCTTCTTGTATTAATAGTCTTTTATGTACAAATGACCATTCTGTATATAAGTGTATTTCTATGTTTTTACTTAAAAATTATGTTAAGATTTAATATCTATTTTTATTTATTGTATAATTTTCTATCTAAACATAGTTTACCCATATAATATCCTTGTCCTACGTCCATCACTTGTTCTGATCTTTTCCTTTAAAGCCATCCGTTATTCATAAAATCATTCCTTTCCTTACCTTTTACCCGTCCGTGGCAATGCACAATCCGTGCAAGCCAGTATACAAAAAAAAGAAAGCGCGCGCTTTTAAAAAAAGAAATAAATAAAGAAAAAAAACCTATGTATTTTAAGAAATTACAAACAATGTTTTAGTAAAACTAATAAGTTTAAGACACCGGAGTCCATTAGATGTAAAGCTGCTGGTATTGTTGATAATAATAATTTACTGCCAGAAAAGTCAAAGGATATATTCTTATAGATAAAAATAATAAGGTACTTGAAGTACTTTTTTTTTATTGCCTCGTAGGAAGTGTGAAAAGCAGAGTATTCTCCTTGGGAATAAAGATGTCTTCGTCTTGGGCGAGATTAAATCCCTCGCTCCACTCAGGATTCTACTTTTAACTCCCTTGGTGCTCGGGAGTAAACACTAAACTCCCTTGCTGCGCTCGGAAGTTAACTCTCGAATCCTTCGTTACGCTCGAGATTCAAGATGACGCTCACGACGTAAAACATCACTTTACCCCCTTGGTGAATAATCTACTAATAATGTCTAGTATAACTAATGTGCAATATGTCTATTAAGATTGCAAACAGCTAGAAAGCAAATATACTTAGGATACTTACTGTTTTTTTTATTGTTATATTATACTAATACTAAATAGCCTAGTCAGAGGCCCTAAGGCGGCTTGATAACATCTGACAGTAAGGTTTGTCATTTGCCTTACAGACACCCCTCCACCAATTCGCACAGAGCCCGCGTGGTGGAGTATGGCTCGTACTTCCTCATAGTTGAGGTGAGGCCTTTTCCCAGCAGTGGGATATATATAAGCTGACTTTACGTACTAAGTAATAAATAAGTTTATAAAAATATGTCATAAAAATATAAGTATGTAACTTTATTATATTAGTACTAAAATATGTATGTACCTTTACACACACAATACACGTACACAATTCTAGTGTTACTTTTAAGTTTCTACTGTATGTGTACTTGCAAAAAAAACATGAATGACAGAGAACACAAAAAGTTATCAGTCAGATTTGGAATCTTCCTCGAGTGAATCTCTTTTGAGTGAAATCCGCTCTGCTATTTGGAATAAGGGGGGTAGGATTTTGGAATAACTCTGCGACAGGACAGCACTAACAAGTAGTTTTTGACCCAAAGTGGTTGTGAGGAAATTATACCTCGTTTATTTTGCATAGTAAGAAGATAGTGCAGTCGTCAGCATGTCAGGTTATTCATTTGAACTACGAAAACAGCTTTTATTGCGTAGGGAATAGAGGTGGTCTCTAGGTTACAAGTGGGTGTAGTCTGACGTGCTGCCGTGTCTCGGGATATCGCTACGAAGCTTAGAAATCTGATTGCAATTTCAAGTAAACGTTTTTGGTTTGTTATTCTGTTTTTTTTTAAATACTTTTTTCTTCTGATTGTTAAAACTAATCTCTACCTGCATATGTTTGAGCAGCATGTTCCTCCTCTGCACCTTGTTGGGGCGGATTGCCTCCCACTCCTCGTCAGAGACCTGGGCAGCCACGTCGAACTCATCCTGAACGGCCGTGTCTAAGGCCGATATGAACGCGTTCATCATCTCTTGGCAGTAGCACATCAGTCCGTTCTAGGGCAGTGAAGAGGATAATATCTTGACGCAGTCAAGCTAAATTTGACGTAATCAAAAGAGACCAAAAATTTCGCACGGGTGGATGGACTGCACAGTAGCTCAGTTGGTAAGAGCGTTGGCCCGGTTAGCCAAAGGTTGTAGGTTCAAATCCTGCCCGTGTGCGAATTTTTGGTTTCTTATGTAAACCTATAAAAAAACAAGCTAAAATTATAAATTGTATGGATTCTGATATTGGATAACATAATATACATCGCTCTGATCCCGAAATAAGTACGTAGCTAAAGCATTTGTGTTATGGAAATCCTAAACAACGGTGGTACTGCAACACCCAGACCAAGACAATATAGACACAAGACAATATAGAAACCAGCAAACATAATTATTGAAAAAACAAAACACCCGACTGCACAAAATTTTATATTTTTGAAATGATATTACTACTGGCTTTCATTTGATACCCATAATGCTATCATAAGGAAAAAACCGATCCCCCTCCCCCCTGTGTTTCCATTTGTAGACGCCATTTTTTAAATGTTTAAAGCCTATGTCACTACCACAATTTTGTCGAATTCAACGACACCCATAAGTCAAAAAAGTCGTTTGTGCTGTAGGGTGTCAAACAATTATACATACATACACACTCTCGAAAAACATAACCCTCCTACCGCAGCCGAGTAAATATAGGTTTCTATATTGAACCGACCGAGCATCGAGCCTAGGACTTCAGACCTCTAAAGAACCTTGAACTGGTGTGCGAGCCACTCAGCCACGGGTGTCGTCAATAGATATATCTGCAGTGTCCTCAAATAAATATATCTTACCTTACATTCAGGGTTGTTATCCGTGACATTGAACATGAACGCAACGTTCTCCCCTTCATACAGGGCGTTTATGAGACTCGACAGGTTCCCGTTCTGAGCATTCGTGTTTGATATCACGTACAGCCACTGCGCAAGAGTGTGTGACATGAGCAGGTCCCGAGCTATCTCCGTCATCGTTGTCATGACCTCAGTCGTCACTATTGCCAGGAAGTTCTCACCTAGAAAAAGGTGTTTTAGAGGGTAAAGTTGGTTCCAATGTGAAATGTTTCGATTATCCACGTAGCAAGATTAGTAAATGCTTAATACTTTTGTATTGGGATTAATACTGTAGACCACAACTTAAAATATTAAAGTATTAATTTGATACCACAATCCTATTATTTATTCTGTGCATAAACTTGATTACCTAAAGCAAACCCTCAAGCAAACCCCAATGAAGGGGCCCTCTTTATAGAATACTATATGCCCCACGCTGGCTTTATCCGGCACTAATGTGAGGTTCAGAATCGAGAAAAGTTATAAGACTGCAATCGAAAACAAAGAGCACAAGAACGAAACTAAACAAGAATGAAATTAAGCCAACCTCTTTGCTCCGAACATCGTACACCATTTTTGAGTTGACACTTTCTTGTTTAGCCAGTTTAGTCGCGAAGTAAACACAGCTTAGCTTATTCTGTTGCAATACGGGTGATTTGGCGGAAAAAAAAATAAGCTGGTGTGTTAATTTAATAGTCCATCATGATAACATTGGCAATACCGAGTCATTTGTAAAAGTGCTATATTGGCAGACAATTCATAGATTTCCCCTACCTATGTACTTCACAGGCAACTTGGACAGAACCCTGTGTATCTCCTTCCGTCGTAAGTATTCGTTTGTCTCGTGTCTCATTTTGTAGACTGACACCGAGACCGGTGACGTGGAGGCTCCTTCGTCGATCTGCACCGTCAAAGACTGCACCACTCGGGATACCAGATCACGATCTGGTGAATTAAATAAAAATAAATTTCTTTTAAAAAAACAAAAACCGTAGAACAGTTAAGTAATTTAAAAATTATTTTGTTCTTTTTAGTTTAAATTTGTTTATTAAATTATTACTTTTAATTAGCACTGTAGGCAGTTTTGAGGTCGGTTTTTGTTTTTTTTTAAATGTATTTTTAGTTGAAAGTTAGTGTAAGGTGCAACATGAGTAGACCTACTAAACGCGCTGTTCAAATGCGACAGCGTCATTCGGAAGAAAGTAGTAAAGAGAAGGAAGACCATTTAAAGAAGAACAGGGAAAGATTTGCCAATAGCATTTTAAATGTAGTTTGTTGTATATCGTATCATCGGATTCCCTATACAAATGATTTTGGGGATAAAAACTGTTCTACGTCCTTTTTCGGTACTCAAACTATCAAATCCATCGTTTCAGCGGTAAGAGTTAATTAATTTCTTGCAGTTATATATTTCTTGAAGTAATTATATAATTTATTGTTGGGGGCGGGGGGAGGGGTTAGGAGGGGTGGGATTAGGAAGCGGCGCCTTTGACTTTGTTTTGTTAGCATCCTATACAGTACCTGACAAAACATCTGGTGTTTTAATTACTAAACTCCTAATTTTTAAGGAGTTCCACCATCAGCTCTGCTCCACATCAGTTGACTGTCAGACGTAACAACATGTCAACATCAAGATACTACTACGAAAACACTATACGTTCCTTTAAACCATTACACCAAGATCCCATCATTAGATGGGCCACAATGGGACCAACTAGAAGGTATAACCTCTAGGTAAACATTTTTTTTCAAATCGGTCTACAACTGACTGAGATATGAGGTAACATAGCTACAAAAAAAACATACAGTCGAATTGATAACCTCCTCCTTTTTTTGAAGTCGGTTAAAAAAATACCTAAAACCATAGTGCCCATAATTTTCGCCAGTGAGATGTGAAAATAGCAATGTAATGCAAAAGTCACTGATATTGCGATGTATATTAGTTTAATACATTTAGTAAGCGATAGTGAACATCTCTGATAAATAGATTGCATCTTATTCACGGGCCCAGAGGCTTCTTCTTTACATTGGAAGAAGTCATGCCAGCAAATAGCGCACCGTGAGGAAATAATATGTGTATAGGTCGATCTTAATGGAAATGGTTTCCATGTGACTTTTAAGTATTCAGTTCAGCAACGACACACACGTAAAGAAAAGGTTCCTTACGAGTAAGGTTAAAGATGGAATCTGGGAGGTTGAGGTATTTTATCGACTTATTTATATAACAAGCTGAAGAATGGTTATTGGGTAGGTACAACACGAGTTTCTTCAGGTAAAGTCATTCTAAACTAAAGCCACAGAATACTAGTACTTCGTACAGAAGTATGACTTAGCAATTGTATTCAAAGAAATGTCTACTCAATGTCGTCAACAAGATGGCGTAATTTAGTTCGCCTCGGAGTCAAGCACATTTTCGTGTAGACACCTACAAAAATCCATTTCAAGATAATTTCATACTTATTGCTCTGGAATATTATTCATAATACACTAAACCTATTCAGTGACGTAATATCACGCGACGCGATAGGGTTGACTGCTACGAGAAGCTTCTATCGCCATCTAGCGCCTCTTTCTAGTACTTTATTCATTCTCGTCCAGCCAGCAACGTAGCCGCGCGGCCGCCGGTGAATAAAACGCGCGAGCGTGGTCTGCAGCGCCGGCAGCGACACGCAACTTGTTTTAGCACCTACGTAGGTGCGCCGCGCGTAGGTACGTTTTTGCTACTTCCGCGGGGAGATACACAGGCCTGCTAAAGCATATACTTTTACAAGGTTCTAACTTTTCACCGACATACTTAACGTGTCATCGTGCAAGATCACAGCTGACTTCCACTTGAAAGCCATCTCGGTTCTCATATCCAGTATGATCTGTGGCAGCTCCTCGCCAGGTGCCACGTAGGTGACAGTGATGGCTGAGTCGGTCGGCAGCCTGGGGCAGTCCACCTCCGTCAGGGCAAAGAGCAGCATTTCCTCTTCTTCAGTCCTGGAGAATAGCGACCACGTGTCCTCACATGATGCAACACTGAAGACGGCTAGGAAACCTGTGTGAGGCGTATTTTTATTGACATGAGTGAGATACATATTTTTGACTGTAGAGAAAGAAGAGAAGGTGACCATTCCTACCTGAGATCATACACACTGATTTTTAACAAGTACCTTGGAGGCACAGCAAACTCACCTCAGATTATAGAAAAAAGAGATACGATCGATCTTTTCATCACAGGCGATCTGAGGCGCACACAAAGATAAATCAAAATAACATAATCCCTAAAATAATATCGTATGTATCGCTTTTTCTAACTATAGAAAAGCAATACATCTTTTAGGGATTATTTTAAATTGAACTGCTAACAGATGCCAACTCTAAAGCCACAGATCAAGTAACTGTAAGGTGCAGAATCGAGTAAAGTTTGTAAAAGACTGCAATCGAAAACAAACAGCGCAAAAACGAAAATATATCTTTAATTAAGCCAACCTCCTTGCTCCAAACATCATAAACCATTTTTGAGTTGACACTTTCTTGTTAAGCCAGTTTAGTCGAGAAGAAAACACAGTAGCTTATTAACACAGATAGGAAAGAAACTGAAACATTTCATCCTTTCTGTCTGTCTGTCTGTTGCCTTTTTTGTGGAGGTGCTTGTGGCGCAGTGGCGGCAGCGCACAAAGCGCTAATAGTTGTAGTGATACCAAAGTTAAGCAACCCACGACGCGGTCGTCATTGGATGGGTGACCATTCCGACCATTTAAGTGAAGTCCATGACAAGCATCTCCGTGCTTCGGAAGCACGTTAAGCAGTTGGTACCATTAGCCGGTACCATCTGTTGGTATGAGTCGTTATTGCCTAGTCAGAGGTCAGAGTCACCCCTTCACCAATCCACACAGAGCCCGCGTGGTGGAGTATGGGTCATACCTCCTCATAGTTGAGGTGAGGCCTTTTCCCAGCATTGGGATGTATATAGGCTTTTACTTTTTTACCTTTTTTGAGACTAATGGCCGACCACGAGAAGTAATGCACGACGACGCCCCCGTGCTTCAGTTCAACCCTCGCCAGCTCCTTGATGTAGTCCTTCAACTCATCCAGCACGGTTTGGTACTGCTCCCCGAGGAACTGCCGGTCAAGCACCACCGCTGGAGTGAACAAGCTTTTTAGTTCGGGGATAGAATAGAAAAATTAAGCATCAGAGGTCTACTTATAATGACCATTCATCATCTAAAATCATTTCAACAGTATTTTATGAATGGAAATTGTATATTACAGCGAAAATAAAATCATCACATGTAAATATTAGTAGTTTCCATTTGTTTGAATAATTTCGTTGTGTTTATCTAATACAGTTTTCTGATAATCTCACATTTACTCTTTTTTAGAGACATTTTCGTAAACAAATTCTATCGAGGCAAAATGTTTTAATCGTGTTTTTCCAACATGTCATGTCTAGGAAAAGAAATTTTTTTTTTTTTGTTAGCCGTTTGTGTCCCACTGCTGGGCAAAGGCCTCCCCCAAACTACACCACGCGTCCCTGTTGCCGGTAAGGGTTTGCCAGTCCTCATAATATTGGTCAAGATCGTCGCGCCATCGCTTTCGTGGTCTGCCTTTTGGACGGCGTCCATCGGTAGGCAGCCACCGATGGTAGGAAAAGATATGAAAAAACATAATATCTGACTTTTAGCTACGTAAGATCTTTCAGTGATGCATAGGTCGAAATCAAGCGGGTCGTCTGCAATAGTCATATCTTTTCAAAAACTCGCCTTAAGGCTTATATGCGAGACTTTTTGCACTTTATAGTCTTTGATTAGTTTAGTTGTAAAACCTGTAATTTGCCTCTTATATGATTAGATGTCCATGGGTAATAACCAAAGTATTGGCAATTCTGTGTCACTCTGTATGATTGAAATACTCCTCAAACACATATTTAAGCTTACAGATTAGTACCTACCTACCCATGTTAAAGAATTTGATCTCCACAACTGTAAACTGTATTGTGTTATAAAAATAAATATTAAGAGATGGTTAGTACCTACTCTTATTAATGACCTGCCGCAAAAAGTATTGAAGGATATTTCGTTTAATAATAGTCTTAATATATGCTAAAAAAGCAATACTTGTCACTTTGTCCGTAGCCGCTTATTTACAAGCTTTTATGGAATGTTAGTAATGGCACAGTGTGATACCTATCTTAATCTGATATCTATATTTATTGTATAAGAATACCTAGTTTAGATACCTATATCTTGGGAATCTTGGGATAGTTATAGAAACGAGAACACTTGCCGACAAACTGCTTGCGCAGTTTGACAGATTTTATTTTATGTTACATATTTGTTAACTTGTATAAATAAAATAAAAAAACCTTGTCTACTGCGTTAGTTGAAACTGCCTTGATATTGTAGGGGTAAATATGGCCATCAAAACTACCAAGGAGTACTAATCACCGAAATCGTAAAAATAATTTTGGCTCTCCAAACATCGAGATAGCAGAATTATTTGTACTTATGCAACGATAGTGTATCTGACACTGTTTGTATGGAGCATCTGGATTTCAATCATCTGATGTTTTTTAAGACTGCGATTTTTGTATTCACGCCATCAAATGGGAGAGTTTAAACGAACACCTGTAGAACGTAAATTCAGCATCCATTTTGGAGACAGCGCAGTTCTTTATAAAAAAAATCATTCTTCATAAGGTGCCGTCTTCTGTCGAAGTTCAACAAATTCATAGCAATTTGCACTTTTATGGCTCTGATTTAGTGATCACATTTAACAAATAACACCTATTTAAATACACTCACAAAAACTTATCGACGTTCTTCTTTCGAAATCAAACGCCGACTCAATGGCTTCTTCGTAGCTCCAGTTGGAAGTGCAATCGCCCGGATAACGAGGGGTCATGGATTCGATTCCACCAGAAGATGGTCGATGCATTTTTGTTTAAAAATTGCAAATAAATTGCTGATATGATTAAATAACTATTATAATACATGTACAAACCTATCGACGCGTTCGCAGTTATCAACGACGGGAACTCTTCCCCCGTCACACGCAGTACACAAAAGCAAACAAACAGCCATATGCGCATTTTGCGACTTCACAATCGAACCACTAGCCCTGCCTTCCCAGAGTAAACTTCCAGTCATAATTCGTAAAAAAATCCACACTTTTCCAATCAAAAACTAACTGAATATTTGAAGGTCTGATTAAACACCAACTAATAAGTGGAAGTCGGACACAGCTGGGTCATGTTAACTATTGATGGGAATGAAGCAGGCAACCGGTGAAATCGTTACCTTTCGTGTACCAACTGAAAGACTGATACAGGGTGATATCGCTGTAGCTGATTCCTAATAACTTTATATTATGTTAAAAAAAATAATTCTAAGTATTTTGCTATTTCCTAGTTTGTGCCGTCACTTTTGTAGTAATGATTGTAATTATTTTTAGAATATAATAAATTTGTTTTGCACTCAAAAATTGATCGATTGTGTCGTCCGTTGAAACTTGAACCCACGTCTATCTTTCCGGGCGAATGGTCTTCCAACTTGTCCAACTGAGCTCCGGAAGACGTTAGTCAGTTGACGAATTCTTGTAAGTGCTTGCTGCGCCTATATGATGAAGTAGCTGAAATCAGTCACGATTGGCAGGCCTATACTACCTAAATCGGTTGCAATAATCATCTTTCGGGAAAGCAAAAATTGCTTTAAACCTGACCTCAGGCACAAAATAATAATCCTCAGGAAAGCATTAATGGCTTAATAAAGAAAAAAATTACAATTTAAACATTGCTTTGGAATTCAATCGCAATCATGATAGCTTTCAAATTAGCCAGTCGACCTACTGTTCAATGTTCATGCCTGTAAGCAAGCTGTAAGTAAGATGAGGTACACGTCAGACCACACAAACTGACCTTGAGAAAGCCTCTATTCTCTACGTAATAAAAGCTGTTTTCGTAGTATAACTGTGTAACTTGACGTGCAGCCGACTGTACTTTAAATAGAGATACCCTAGGCGAGCTCAGGCCGAATAACGCTGTCTCTGGAAATAAATGCAGTTCAGAAAAGTGCCGACTTGTGAAAACATATAAACATCGTGAGTAACGTTACTTCGCTATTAGCATTCATCCAAATATGTATTGGGTATGCAGCCTGTCCGGTACCTTTGCTAACGGCACAGTCATAATGATGATGATCGATGAACAAAAAGTTGGGACGAGCCAACCGAAAACAATACCTATTTAGAACACCCTGAAGGAAAGTGGCGAAAGGTCAGCAACTGTTTAATAATGGACATTAATTACGGCTGCACGTTACGAACTGATTGCTCTAAGGCTCTCTGTAACGCGTGGACCGTGATGCGTCACTCACCATCACTAGTTGAGGATTTGATTGATATTTCTGGGGCAACAGGGTTGAATCTTTTGTGAACCACAAAGGATGAGCGGCACATTCCCAATACAAGTATTTTATGAGTACTTAAAGGGAAGTCTCAGTAATATGTTGTAACCAAGATTATTGTACTTAACGCATTTTTTTTAAAGGCTTCGAAGCTAAGTTGCTATTGTTGCTAAAGCAATAACTTGTTTCAAAACTTTCTCAACGTAACGGGCGCTCACTGAAATAGAATCCAATCTTAGCAAGCATAATCTCGTAGCATTAATACACATTCAGTCGCCTGAACTAAGTGTGCAGGTTTCCTCACGATGTTGTCCCTCACCGTAAGAGCATCGGCTAGTGGAACAACTGACGTACATAACTCAGAATATGTAATTGGTATACGCGCTCTTCGGGTTATTAGGTACCTAGATATCTCCATACCTAGGTACCTATTAACCCAATGTACTTAATATTATTTATGTGCTTACTTACATTGTTGGGCCAAATAAATAGCCAAATGTTATTAAATACAATTTAACAATTACAAATAATACTAACTGTAATTGGCGGCTTCAATTAAAAATTACATGAAATTTAAAAAAGTTAGTTACAATTTGGAATTATAATTGCAAAAACTCAATTAGTACATTTTTGATTTAGTTTAAAGGTAGTACAGTATTTCAAATTTAACTAAGTAGTTACTGGTTCATCAAATGTGTAGGTATTTAGATTAGGCACCTACCAAGTGTTTTCCTTCCGACTTCGGCCGCTCAAATGTCGTACTTCCCATGCATACATTCACTCCCCTTTTCATTCTATAATAGGATGATTTATGGAATAAAGCTATCATATATATTCCAATATTTCCAATATGTGTCTGCTGATCCTTAGTTGCAATATTTGCAACTGTTAAATCTTTTTCTAAAACACACTGTCTGACAAAGAAATGTCGCAGCTTTATGTGCTTTGTTCGCTGGTGTGTCTCGTAAGGAGGATCATGAGCCAACCTTATAGTGGATTCACTGTCCACGAATAATGGGGTGATTGTTTTCGTTGCATCACTTTTCATGAAATTGATGATCCGAGTGAGCCATATGATCTCTCTGGCGGCCTCGCTTGCAGCAATAACTTCGGCTTCCGTAGAGGATATTGCAACAGAACACTGTCGTTTACTCTGCCATGCTATTGCACCATTTGCGTTAATGCATATCATGCCGCTTGTGGAGCGTCCAGTAAGACCGTCACCTCCATGATCTGCATCACTGTAGCACTTCAGACCTTTCTGTGCAGTGGAAGTCTGGAACGTAATTCCGTACGTCAGTGTGCCTTTGACATAACGCAAGATTCTCTTCACCCTGGCTACGTCTTCTGGTGTTGGATTATTTAGTTTGCGTGAAACAACTCCAACAGCGTACGATATGTCAGGTCTGGTGCCGACCATCAGATATGAGAGTGCACCAACAGCTTGGCGATAAGGGAATTCACCATTATGTGTTTCACCGGTTTCCTTTGTGGAAAGGACGGTGTCTTTGACTATCGGGGTCACAGCTGCTTTGCAGTCCTGCATGCCAAATCGTTCTAGTAGGCGTTATATATAAAACAACAGTTGCTAGGAAACGAATATTACTATAAAAGAGGTACAGGACCTTCTCCTTAACAAGGAACGCGGGTTTGATTCGTTTGAGGTAATTTTTTCAAGTGCTTAAATCTCATTTATCTAAACACAGCAGAGAGACTTACAGGCTAACTCTTATTACACTACGCTGAGTCTTAGTAAGACTGTCTGAATATCGCGTAGTCTATATCCTCCTATCCTACCTAACTGGGATAACGCTAAGATAATTATTACTTAATATAAAGCTGTTTCAATCAATTATCTTTGTATACCTAAATTTTAAAACATCTAATGTCAAAAGCAAGTGACAGTGACAAGTGACAACGAACGTCAAATAATTGTTTACCTACTTTTCAGACGTTTTTTGCTCTATATATTTCGGATTTTAAAGTGTTTATAGTTTAAATGTCCAATAAATACCAAAAATGCTTTATCACAGTTGGTACAACTCGTTTCGATCTACTCGTCGAGACCATCATGACCCCACCCGTGTTGGCAAGTTTGAAAAAAATTGGTTGCAAAGTAATAACCTTCCAGATCGGGAACAGTGACTTCCAGCCTGGTATTTATGATAAAGAAGGTATTCAAATCAACGTGTACAGGTTCAAGGATTCTATACTCGATGATATAGGTAGTGCAGACCTTGTTATAAGCCACGCAGGTGCTGGGAGTTGCTTGGAAGTCCTAGAAGCTAAGAAGCCACTTTTAGTCGTTGTGAACGAAGAGTTGATGGATAATCATCAGCTAGAACTGGCAGAGCAGCTGCAGGTAGATGGGCATCTGTACTACTGCACGTGCGGCACTATGGACAGCACACTGGAGACGCTTGACTTTAGTATGCTGAACCCATTCCCTGAACCAGATCAAACACTGTTTTTTAGGTATTTAGATGATGTATTTAGAATTAAACCGAAGGCCAAATAGATAACAAATTCTTATTTAGTAATAAGAAAGTTTTTAAAAAATATATATTTTTATGATATAGGTAGTTAAAATAAAATTACAATTTAATTGTAATTATGCTCTTTATTGTAATTTACTTATCTATTTGAATTATTATTTTAGTATCATAATTTATTTCCCTTTACAAAAACATTCCTCAGTAAAATGTAATTTGTGATGACTTAAAAATGATTTAATTTAACAAAAATACAGATCGCTTTACATGGTTTCATGAGTAATAAAAATAAAAAAAATTCAAGAATTACATGTTTTATTGAAAAATAACAGATCATTTTACTAAACAGAAAACACATACTGAACAAAACTGACAAAAAGGGTTAGAATTTATATTAACACTCATGACCACTAGATAGTGCAATAAATACATTAGCTGGTTGAGTAACTGACACAGTAGTATCATCAACAATTATTTCATAATAATACAATATAAGACTTTAAAAATTAGATATGAACAAAAATGTTTAACTCAGACTTTGCATTAATTCTTCCATATTTGATTAAAAAAATATATGAAAGAATATGAATAAACAGAGACTATGGGACTGTAATATACAGTAAATATAGGTTGTAATTTATTTAAACTAATTTCTTGGCCTCAAAGAAGCTCTTGAGATGTCTCATTTGCCAGTAACCAATGCCAACAAGCACACCAGTTTGAAGCAAGCTCCACCATAGGACACGCTGGTTTGTGCTTTCTGATGTTTGTCTGAAACGTTCTTCACGGTGCTGCAAATGAAAAATAAAATTACTAAGGACCTGCCAAAAATAAAACATATCCCCGTGTCAGTGAGGAATAATGTGGCATTCTTCTAATGGGTAAATTTTTTAAATTGGTCCAGTAATTTTTGAGTTTATTGTCACAAAAAGATAAATTTATTGTGAGTATACATTTTACAGCCAGGGCTTATTTTTCTTTGTTATGCACTTAATATTATGAGTTTTAATGTCCATAGCACTAGCCTATACTCAATTTAATGATCATTTTTTTACAAAAAGATAAAATTCAATACCCTCTGATAGCTCTGTTCTTTTGTGATCTGGTGTACTTGATCCAGGAGCTGTCGTATCCTCAACTGCAGCTCTGACAATTTGTCCTTCTGTGCTACATTGGCGTAATCCACTGCATGCTCACCTACTTGAATGTCTAAATGAACCTGGAATCAATTTGGTTTAGGTCAACTGATGCAAAATTCATAGAATTGTCCAGTCATTATTTAGGAAAATACAAAATGTTTAGTTTTAACCAACATCAATTCAAGACTTGCACCATCCAGAAATAAAGTTTTCCTATTATTATAAACAGCTATAGACAAATGTAATTTACTTAATGATGTAATAACACAGAGGTATCATAAAATTGATGATTGTTTACACAAGTGTTTTTAACAATACATAGAGGTACTTTTGTCACACCTTTATTATTTACAGTGAACACACTTGCAATCATGATAAATTTAAACAGTCTCAAGTTGTTATATATACCATTAATAGAAGATATATTAGATTATCGAAAGAAATCTCATATGAAGGCAAAACTTACTCTCAACTGAGACCCACTGAACCAAGAGGTGCTGTTAGAGTACATGCAAATGACGTGCTCCCCGGGGACGTTGGACGTGAACGAGATCATGCCCTCGGAGGAGTACACGCGCGACAGCACTACTCGGTCATTACTGTCTCGAACTTCCACGTGCATACCAATGCCAGGAGTCGACGGCATAAACCCACCCGACCGAGGGTCGTACAACTCCACCTTGTAGTTTACTGAAAACACAACCTTATTATTGCTCCAAGTTCGCCAATAAACATCATAAAGGTACACTTTCTAACAAGATTTTAAGAACTTTGCACCTCACCTATAACTGTAGTGTCATCGGGAATTTCCTCAATAAAACATTTTCTTTCTCCCTCCGCGATGTGGAAATACAAAGCCGAAGTCAAGTCTAAGAAAAGAAACAAAGTAAAAACCGTGGAAATCTTAAATAATTCCATATTTTCGTAGGTATCTACAATAATCGGCGAAAATCGACACAAAATGACATGACACACGTCACCCAAACAAAATGTCAGATTTTTATTTTTTAATTAACGTTCCGATATATTCAACGATTAAGCAATTTGTTTGCAAGATTTTACGAAAATTTTTCGCTTACAAAAATTGATTGATTCACTATAATTGAATAGCGAAGAGTTGTGGGCTCGGGTCCCACCGGATGACACAGTCTATAATTTTTTTAAACGGAATTTAATTTAAAATTTCATTCCTATAGTATCGTTTCGAAAGAAGGAAAAAAAATAGGTATAAAAAATCGAGGTGACTTTTAGTAGAATAAGTATTGCAGCCTTGCGGAATGTAAAATTTAAAAAAAAATTGACTTGACAGCTGATGATGACGTTTTTCGAGTTGGAAAAAAACTTAGCTAGCTCTCTTCGAAAAGTTGCAAAATAAATACATAGGTACTACAAATCTAATTATCTCTAGCTACCGATACCAATTGTAAAGGTTTTTCATACCGTGTAATAAGTAAGCCTTTTTACAATGGATCCTTTTATCGTTGCTGCTATTATTAGTGCTATAGTCATATTAGTTCTATCTGTTGCTTTCCTGAAAGTATCTCAAGTAAAACCACAAGGTAAGTACGATAGGAATTAAAAACTTTCCGTTCCAAATGTATTTTTGAAGGTACAGTACAGTTGCATAATTTTCAAAAAGAAGTAGTTCTAATCTATCCGAGTTTTCTTTCATTTCTTGAGAAGTTGAGTGTCATAATAAGGTCTGTCTGTTCTCAGCTGGAGCAAGACCAAGAGCAGCAGCAGTGCAGAGAGATGGAGGTCCTGGTAGAGTACAGGCTGTTAGAAATCAGAGGGCGCGCATGAGAGCCAATGGTAAGCTATTAAGTAGATGCTATAACAGAGTAGGTGCTACCTGTTTTCCCACAACACAAAATACTAAAAAATACATGTATTATGGAAAAGAAATTGTGGACTCTGTTTACTGGAAATTGGATGTCTGAACTAATATTGGGAAAAAAGTAAAGACTATAAGTAATACATAACTTTCACTCTTATAATATATGTGAAGAATGAACAATGATAACTATTACAAATTTTTTTTTAATATTGAAGTCCAAAAAACAGTCCCCCCTGCCTGGCTGTATTCGAAGACAGACAAAAACTATCTCATGTAATAAAGCTTGGCAATTAATTAATAAATTCATTTTTTGTCTATAAAGCAAGGTCTTGTGATGTATTTTTTTTATTTGATTCTTGTCAAAAGTAATGGTTACTCCTATGCAAAATTGATAATATTTTTACTACTATGCAAAAAAATGTCTGCAGTACCATAATGACTTTACAGGCAACACTCTGCCCAGGTACTAAAATTGCAAACACTGAGGAAGACAAATAAAACTTATTATCTCTACTATGTAAGTAGGAACCTGTTTATTATAATAAATCATGAATTATTTTAACAGCTGCTCGTCACCAAGTAGACCTTGCAGATGAGCCAGAGGTAGCTCAGGAAGATGATGACGACAATATGCCTGAGGCCACAACCAAAATTGAGTTTGATGACAAAATGGGTGCAAAGGTAATTTCTTTTCACACTAATATTTGTTTTCATTATCATACTTCCAGGTTTTAAGTTCAATAAAAAATACTTAAACAATATTACTCTTTCTGTATAATCACCACAACTGAATGCAGAGTATCAAAAACGATACATAAGTACCTTGAATCAATTTATTAATAAATTATCCTAAAAATTATCCTAAATAATATAAAATTATAAATTAAAGTGATCTAAAAAACAATTTCTCAAATTGATTATTTTTCTTCCCACTTTCATTATCCATGTGCATGTTTTTAATAGACGTATTTACTTCCATGAATGGAACCAATAATTAATTCTCTTAATTATGTAGATACTTCAAAGCTTTAAGAAGAACATGTGTAACGTTGTGTGTTAAAGTTTTTAACGCTATACCAAATGAAATAAAACTATTACAAAATACTTTGTTTAGACGGAAACTCATAGAGTGGCTTAGCCATAAAAATTTCTACAAGATTATGGACATTTTTAATTTGATTTGACTTAACTTATTTGATTTGATGTATCCTTTGTTTTGACATTAAATTAATCTAATATGACATAAACTACAAAATTTATTATTTTATAATGACACTGATATTGTATTAATTAATTAAATTTCATAACTGTTATTATTTTGCATGCCACATTATGGTAAAACATGAGAACTGTGCACTGTATTTCCACCTATTTGAACCATGTCTTGTGCAAATAAATTTTCATTTCATTTCACAAATATGTAATTTATGTCACTAAAATCACATTCAGCTCCCATTTAGGAAAAACAGAGAACATAAACATAAGATGAAATAGAACTGCAAGTGTTAAATGTGTATGTTTTGTATGCATTTCTTTTTCCAGAAACGGGCCAAGCTTGAAGCTAAATTGGAGAAGAAAAAGGCTAGAGAAGCTGAAGAGCACATGAGAGAGTTAAAAAAGAAAAGAGATGTAGAATTGGAGGAAGAGAGACGAAAAGAAGATGAGAAAAGAGAGGTAAGATTAAACTTTTTTTTCTCTTAGCTCTGTCTTAATATAAGCTAAACTTGTTTCGTGTAGGTAAAAAACAATGGTAAGTAATGTCTATCACTGCACTCTACAGTGGACATGCCAGACAGAAAATGCCTATGCATTTATATGAATAAATTCTATAATTTAGTCAATAATATAAAATTATTTCTATAATTGCAATAAAGAACAGTTTAAAAAAAAAATTTTATCCATACTAATATTATAAATGCGAAAGTGTGTCTGTCTGTCTGTTACCTCTTGACGCTTAAACAACTGAACCGATTGAGATGAAATTTGGTATGGAGACTGTTCGAGACCCTGGAAAGGACATAGGCTACATTTCGTCGCGATATAAAAACATTAAGAGGGTAAAATGGGGGATGAAAGTTTATATGGAAAATCCAACTCTTGCGGGCGAAGTCGCGGGGAACCACTAGTTAATTGTAATAAAAACACTAACATCCTTGTTTCCTTCCCTGCAACACCGCCTGTCCCCACTGGCATCTATCGTGCTCTCTGGCGACCGCAGAAAGTCGCGCACGAACTGAGGCCTATTTCACAAAGCGTACCTACCAGTCTTGTAATACGAGTGTGTAACTATAGTAACGTCTATTTTTTCTATGGTTTTAATAAGTGTTACCATGGTTTCAAACTTTAATTACAAGTTTATTTATACCCTTTCTGAAAAAAAGCTACAAAAATATCCACTAACTTGGTTGCGGTTGTGGTATAGACTACTATAGACTATTTATTTATGTGAAGCCACCATAATAAATACATATCATCACTGACATTTTGACCTTCCTTCTTTAATGGTTGGATGGTTGTGTAAGCCTATGCAAAAATTTTAAGATAAACCATTTATTATGCTTTGAAGCTGAAATGTAAATTAATTTTTGGTTGTTAGTTTAGCAACTAAGTCTAGTTTTATAGAAAGAGTTGTGAATTTAATAATAAATAAATAAAAAAAAAAACATTATAGCAAACATTATGTGATATAAAAAATGAACTAAAATTCACAACACAGATTAAAAAGGTGATAAAAATGTACATGTCTAATAATATGTACAGGTTTGTCACACACTCTTTATATTTACACCCTATATTAAAATGGGTACACAGGCAGCTATCAGTTGTCTCAGCTCTCTGATAACTGGAACAAAAAATATTATCTTAAAATTCACAGGAAGAGGAACGACAGCGCGAAGAGGCCGAAAAGAAAGCAGAAGAAGAACGCAAGAAGAGGGAACAAGAGGAGTATGAGGCAATGAAGGCCGCATTCTCTATCGAAAGCGAAGGATTCGAAAAAAACGAGGAACAGGATCGGGAAAGTTTGCTGCGCGACTTTATTGATTACATCAAAGTAATTTCATCGCTAGTTTTTATTCGTTACATTTCGCTATATTTATTTTTTATATTTTAACAGTAGAACATTCGAATCGATAAGGTCAGGCTTGTGTTTGTAAATTTCGCCATTTGTCGTCAAGCCCGGCTAGCTCAGTCGGTAGAGCATGAGACTCTTAATCTCAGGGTCGTGGGTTCGAGCCCCACGTTGGGCGCTTTTTTTTGTTTTGAAATATGTAATTATATTTTATAGAACCTTGTAAAAGTACTTTTTAATTTTTTTATCTTACTTACTTTTGATTTTAGATGCAAAAGGTTGTGCTACTAGAAGACTTAGCTGCTCACTTCAAATTGAAAACACAAGCGGCTATCGACAGAATTACCGACCTACAGTCATCCGGCGAGCTCACTGGCGTTATCGACGATAGAGGAAAATTCATTTACATTTCTCAAAAGGAACTGGAAGATGTGGCCAAATTCATAAAACAGCGGGGGCGCGTGTCAATTACAGATCTCGCCGAAAGTAGCAACGAATTGATCAATCTCAACCCTGTAACTGTGCCATAAAATTCACAAAAAACATTATTATGATTATTGTTTAAATAATTTACAGTTAATTACTTGTAAGAGCACTGGATGTAAAACAAAATAAACTCCTTTTTGTTAAACAAAATTAGCTTTATTCAAATAAAAATACATTAGTTATCATTAATATCATATCCATACATATCTTTTCCTTTTTCGAGTAGTAAAAGGGATGACTCTTTAATCCTATCCAAAACCTCCATGAGTTTGGACTTTGTAAACACTTTGTACAAGCCCCTGTTTTCACCTGCAATCAAGTTGCACAGTTTCATTGCTTCTTTGTGGCTTTCAATATCTTCACCGCTTTGTAATATTTTAAGAATCAATATCACAACTTCAGGGAGACAGAGACGTCTTAGTGTCTCCAATTGTTTAATCCTCTCCTGTTTTTCATCTTCACTGAAATTATTAGATGTCACACTATCATTCTCATCCTGTAGCCAGCCACTGGGGAACAGTAAAACATTGTAGAGTAAATTCTTTGTGCGTCTCGACTGGTGTTGCACAGCATTCAGCCAGCGAGTTTTCATCTCTTCTACTTGGGCACATCTCTGTTCATGGTGAACTTTGTCAGAAAATGTTGCATCTTGAGGCAATGGCTCTATATCTTTAGGCTGTCCACTTATGAAATGTCTGTACCAAGTAGCAAATCCCTCAATTGCTTCCAAATAAGCCTTCAAACATAAATGCTCTCTGAGTTCAGAGGAGTTGTTGGCAACTTTGTTTAAGAAATCGGGAAACATCTGGCCAACACTAGCAACACATGCCGATGCTGCATCAGTATTCCCTATAAAAATAAAGGTGCGAATCATGGCATTACTCAACCATAAAGCTTCTTGCAACTGGTTGGTAATAAGAGACAACCATTCCAGTGATGAAATAACTTTTGTAATCAATGTTTTGTCCTTTTCAACAGCAGATGTTTGAGTAAAGGTTAAATCCAAGTTACCATAACCTTGTTGAATATCCATTATAGCTTTTTTAATAGCTACTCTGGCCGAAGCTGCTACATCAATTCCTGCCCCTACACCAGCATTAACAACTCCTTGTCTGTACTCACTCTTGTGAATATGATCCATCAGGTCTGCATATAAAATAATTTGCCGTTCTATTGGCACAGTAGAGGTATAGTACGCAATAAGTTGTGGACACTCATTTGAACCATCTATCAGTCTATCAATAAGCTGAGTAACATATTTCTCCAAAATTCTGTCGCCAATATCGTGTTGAGGATCTTTGCCCATTTGTCTCAAAATCAGAATAAGATGTGCCAAAAACCGTATGAATCTTTCTTCAGCAGTATCAATCCATTGTAAAGAATCTTGCATGATGGCTCTCACATTTCCAAGCATTAGATGACGCTGACAGGTTTGATAAGTTGATTCCTTTTTTCCATCCATCAATGATTTTACAGCTCCAAATACTTGCTGCAGTGAAAGTTCTTCAATTTGAAGTTCATTCTGTAGCAGTTCTAAAACATCCATCGGAGTTGTGTTTGCATCAGCTGTAACATGATGTTCACGTAAGAATTTATCAACCCTAGCCTCTATTTGCACTTTTAAATGTGCCCAAAGCAGATCTTCCCAGTTACCTTGGCATGCCTGTATAGCACTCTTCAAGTGTCCACAGAGTATGCCTACAGTTGCTTTATAGTGAATATTTTCAGACACACTATTTGCTATTCCAAGTGAACACCACTTCCATAGATCTCGTGAAGGATTCCCTAATATTTCAAGTGGGTCATTTTCATTCTCTCTCGGCAGATAGTGCAGCAATATCCAGCCTTGTATAACAGCACCACGCCATGCTTGCCCAGCACTGATACACAAGGACACAGCTTCTTTAAATTTGCCACACCGAACTTCGGTAAATATCCTTTTACACAAATCATTATCATCTTTGAGATCATCTGTATGTATTGATTTTTTCTGACGTCTGGGAGCATCTGGATCCATACAAGTTATCATAGCCTTATTTTTTTCTTTATTAAATAAACTTGACCCAATCAGTAGTTGATGCAGTGTGTTACCCCAATGTATGTTATTGCCAATCACAGGTGCAGAGGTCTTTGTAGCTTCTTCTTGATATGCTGCTGTTGCCTCTAACCAATCAACTAATAGCTGTAACAGTCTTAATTCCGAATCGGATTGGAACAATGCAGCAACTAATGTCTGCTGTGATAAAGTTGGTTCTTTTATCAAGTTGTCTAAAGACTCTGGGTGCTCTGTTATAGAGTCGGCATACAAACAATGAAGCAGCTTCCACGTGTTTGCCTCTTCAGCTAGCCAGTAATTTTGAGCATTGTATCTATTCCATGGTTCCACAAGTTCCAAGGAATCGCAACAAACCTGACCTAACCTCGCAAGCGTATCGAGAACATCACACGAACGACTTATTTGAATTATCTCAAAGAAGGCTTCATTTAAACCATCACCGGCGTTTCCTGTATTGAGTAGTACTGAAGATTCATCCAAAACTTGCCTCAAGCTAGAGTCGTTCAAGGTTTTGAAAATAGATGTTTCATTCAGAATCGGCGACAAGTTCAAAGTATCTTCTCTCTGTAATAAATGCTTTCCGCGCTTGTTTCTTAGCGGCGTATGTTGAGAAGAATGTAACTGAAGACTTCTTTCGAAGTTCATTGTTTTATCTCGTTTTGTTTTGCAACTAGAAAATATCCAAAAGTATATTTGCACCCGGTACACAAGCAAGCATTAAGCAAAATAAAACGGAAACATAAGTCAATCAAATGTCAGTCTGTCTGACTGACAGGAATTATGCACACATTCGAATACAAATTTTAGGTTTCCATCAAAAATATTAATTTAGCATTTTTATAGGATAACTTTCACACATAGAAACAAGTTATCAAAATATTTTTTGCATCAACAAAATCTTTATAAATACATACATGAATTTCAGGTTCACACAGTACATACTAGTACATAAAGATGCAAGCGTACAGTTTAATTTTTTTATGTTACATGGTTTTTGAAAAGACTTACCGGAAGTAACAAGGTTAAGAAAAGTACTTTTTTAATTGAATATACTGAAACAATTTTATATATAATAAAGATAGTTCATACACACAACCAAATATTCTACATTAATTTATAGAGATAATGCCCATACTCAAAATACCTATCAAAAATATGTATGTAGATAGTAATCAGTCCTTCCTTCTTTGATCTTTCTTTCAGCAGCAACCACCAAACCAACAACATCACTCACCTTCTGCGTTGAAGCTGGTAAGAATTATATATATAATAAGGAACCGGTTCTATAAGCATTTGAAAATATTTAAATGACTTGTTGTAGTACTCATTTATTTTAATAAAAAAAGTTAAACATTAATTATCTTAAATTTGCAAGTGTACACTTGTTCAAAATAAAACATAACTCTATTCCCAACTATGTTTCTTGCTACAACAATTTATAACTTCCATTCCTCACTAAAAGTAAAACACGCTAGTTTATTTCTTAAGATGAGTTTACTTATCACTAAACTTATTAAGTACCTACCTACTTGTGGTACCTACTAATTAAACAAGCCCAAATAGGTACTTACCTACCTACTATACTAGGGTAGGTACCTACTACTACCATATAAATTCATAGGCATAATATCGTACCTACATAAATTAACTAAAAAAAGTAAAACAGTTCATCATCCTGAGATAACAATGGAAATGTGTGGCTTGTTGCCTTATCCTTTTTTTTGTTTTTATTGACATAACAGAATAAAAATATGAATATTGGTAATTTTTATTATTCTAATTAAGTTTTATACACCGAGTTGCATGTAAATACATTTGTCTAAAGATAATAAATACTAAAGTAACGTTAAAATCAATAAAAATTAAGATACATTATTTAATAGAATAGGTAAACAAAAATTATAAAAAGGGTCTAAAGATTAATAAAGGATCAGCTGTAGCAAATAAAGCAAGAAACTTACATAAAAAATCACTGTAATCATGTAGGTATGGTATAATTAACTTCTTAGAAATTAGTATAAATATTTTTTTGCCAGATTGATAAGTAATATTTTCACTGTGCCATAATATGATTGTGGTTAAAAGTACACTTTTAATTTTACATAGGGTATTGCTCATCAATTCATCAGTCATTATCATTGTCATCATCAGATTATTTTTTATATATATTTATATTATTTTTATGTCACATAAGTATACATAAATAGATTTTTTTTCCTTTAATTTGAATATAATTTTTAAGAATAAAAATTGGATTGTAGGGAGAAAAACAAACTAGGGCAAGTTAGTGATGATAATGAAAAATAAGTTATGTTTAGTTTACTATGTTTTATCGACAAATAAATTATTGTTGTTTATTTCACTACAGGTTACCCATACGACAGACCTAATCAATTGATTTATTGTCAAGAAAAAAATGTTTTTTTTTCTATCATTTATTTTCAAGTTTTGAATGGTTGATAGGGTTAAAGGCACTTATGCATAATTGTTTTATTTCAAATAAAAATGAATTAATTAATTATGAAATGATCTAAGGCTAGCTTTATATGTTATAGGTACCTATATAACATCATGTTATAAAAATACTTGGTAAGATACATAAAGGCTTCTAGAATAACAAATAAAGTAATCAAGCATTTTTTGTGATCTTAATTTGTACCGAAAATAAAAAAAATCGCTTAATTTAAGATTTCGTCAAAAAAATAGTACGATTATAAAAATGAAACTCCTTTAAAATTGAATTCTTTAATTTGTAAAAAAAAATAACGTTCTTTACTCAGTTACTAGCTAGGCGGATGAACTAATTTCAGCAAAATTCACTTTATTATTCCATTATAGAATAGAATATTGAATAACATCCATGTATTTCAAGTTACTTAGTTTAATACCAGGTACCTACCTAATTTAAGGAATACTTAAATTAAAACTAATTTGGGGAGTCAGCAGCATTTAGACCAGGATTCATGACAAATTATGCAGTCTGAGTTTATTAGGATGGAGTTAAATTTAGTTTTTACCTTGTTTTCAACTTTTTGACATTTTATGTCAGATTTATTTTACAATGTTTGTGTCAGTCAAGACTCAAGATACAACTGTCATTTTTGGTTAGAGAAAGGTAGCAAACAGAAGGTTGTAAATTAAAAATAGTTTAATTGAAGCTTCCACTTGTTTTATGTATTGTCTTGGTGTTATAGGAATGGAAAGCAGTGAGGAAAGCAGAATGTTCAAAGAAAAATTATCTTTGTATGGCTTTCATACCAAGAAGAAAAAATCAAAGGTAAGAAGTTTTGATAAACATAAATTATATGCAGTTCAGCTTTTTCTCCATATTTACTAATATTATTTTTCATTGAATTTGAATTCCTTTGTTATTGTATCTAGGAATTTTCTTTCTAATTACTATTAACTGTATTGATTTACATATAAGCAAATGGTATTTTAAGTTAGGTTTCTCGATATGTGTGTCTTTCTTTTATCAATCTTATAAATATAAATTAAATCATAGCGACAGTTTTTTGTATCTTTGTAAAAAAATTCAACGTTCTTTGAAGAACCCGTAATAATGACATACTGATTTTGCATACAAACGAGTTACTTTTTAAAAGTATAGAGGGAATAGTCCTGTTTCTTAGATTTTAAGAAATAATAATATGTTATCAGCTTAAAAGGTCTTAGGCATAACATGCATGAACAATTTTGAATAATGACAAAAAATAAAATTTTAACCATGAATGTATCCGTGAAAAATATTATTAATGACTTACATAGAAGGAAATATTTCAATATCTATCTAATGTTTTAAGGAAATATTTCAGTAAGTACCTTTTTTTATTATCCCACACTGGATGTGACTCCGGTCCTAGTAAAAAATGAAATGAAAGATTGGCTATATTAGCTGTGTATGTTGAATAATAAGATTAAATCAATGACTATAAATAATGTTTGATATAACTTATTAAAAATTGGTTTGTGACAACATAGGTAGGTACTATGCTTACAATAATCTGAAGTAGGTAATGAAAATGTTTGGCTTCTAGGTGAAAGTGCAATACTGTGTTCATTTTCAAACCTATCATGAGGGTTTTTTATTTGAATTTAGAAAATAATAATCGTATCGATGGGCACACACCACGCATAGTGGCTTAGTGCTATTTGTTCATAGCATAGTTGATCCAATACATTGGGATGCGATAAATAATGTATTGATTGCGACGGAGATTTTCGTTTCGAAAATTTGCTATTGTGCAAATTCTTTGTGAATTTGGTCAAAATATTTCTGTCTGCTGTAAATTGGTCAAATAATAACAAAATATTTCTGTTATTATTTGACCAATTTTTCCTACTGCCTGCGCCTGCCGCCTTTGCAACTAACGCCTTTTTTTGTCTGGACGAGATGGAGACACGAGGCGGGCGGGCGAGGCAACCAACAAGTAACAACAGTCACGATGACACTTGGACTCGTTGACGTGTCGTGCGTGCGTGATATGCGTAGAATGGAACGGGTTAAATTTTTTTTGGCTATGTGCGATTTTTTATAGCGAATTTATTTTGCCTTTTTACATTTCATATTTTATAATAAAATGATAGCTAGTATAATAAATAATGTAAAATGTTTCCTCTCTCATAAAATATTTTGTCGATGGTGTACATACAATACATAACATAACCTAAAAGGAAAGGTGACAATGTACCGGAAGTTGAGTAGTAGTATGTAAATTAGGTAGGTAGTTGTTTTATTTCAAGTGCTTAAATGAAGCATTCTGATTTTATATTGCTGAAATAATTCAAGGCTTAATTTTCGTAAAAGTTTAGTTTCTATTGAATACTAAAGAATAAATTGAATAAATTAGACTACTAGGAAAAATGTATGCAATCAATCGTTTCATAACTAATTTGTTTTTAAATTTTATTGGAGTAGCAATTAATGTTTTGATAATACACTAATATCGTTTAAATATTATTAAGGAAATAATTTCGTGTTTTTTTGTTTATTTTCTAAGCAAATTAAATCATTTTAATTATCGAGTACCGTTTCGACTTTACCGCGCAAGTACCACCCAGTTCAAGGACAGGTCATCTATCTCTTTTCTTTCTATTGCATAAAAACGAGATAGACATCTATGTGCCTGAATGCGTTTCATCAGTGTTCAGTTTGTCGCGGAAAACGAGCACTTGGCTACCTACTCGGAGTCAAAAAAATGTTTTTTGACTATACTCCGCCATTATTATTGTGAAATCCTTTGTTTAGAGTGCTGTGTTGAGTGAATAATCGAACTGTGTTGTAGAACCAACGTTTAGCTCTGACTAATACCTAATAAGTGTCTTTGAAGTGTATCATTTCCTGTTTCTGTATCGTGCAGAAACAAGCAACTGCGACCGCTAGCGTACTCTTTTCGTTATCACGTGGGTCGAATTTCGAATATAATGTGCTTCAATAAAACAGATTTCTCTCCTTGGCTTGTAGCATAATAGCGTGTGTTCAAAATGTGTTGTTCAAACAGACAAAAACTGGAGTGTAATCCTTCGTAAACGTTGTGTTTCAGAAGCGCGCCGAACTGCATTCGAGCCGTCAGTGTTGGCTCGATGGAGCCGGCGGGAGACTAATCGCTCGGAGAATGTGCTCGTCAGATTGTGGTTTAGTGCAGTGCATAATTGTGTCAGTGTCTTAAACGGTGTATTATTGTTGAGTGTTACATAAGGGTGGGATGTGCTTACTAAAGAGCCCGCCCTGACGCGTCGGGCGCCGGCGTCCGCGGCGGGCGACGCGCGTGTCATGGCTCCTGCGCTCTCGGTCACACCTCGAGAGCCCCACACGTTCGACACCGCCGAGGAAATAGACAAAACCACACCACATCGAAGACGGGCGCTTGCGTCCGTCGATAACCTTGCGACACCCATGGAGGAGGACGAAATGGGTCTCCAAAACCAACCTAGTCTTGCCAAAGATTCCCAGGAAATGGAACAGATTCTTGTTGATTTGGGTAGCAGTGATCTTGCCCAAGCGGACTTACTTCAAGCTATCAAAACATTTGAAAGTGGTGGAGATGGCTTGTCTACAGGTGATGCTGATGCAATATTTCCACTCAGTGGATTTGACTTGGCTGATACAGTTGATTCTGAGGGTGATGCAGCAGAAGACAAGATAAGATTGATACAAGCCCGTTTAGAACGGCGGTGTGCTTTCCTTCAAAGAAGGTTAAGAATTCTTCAGGCTAGAAGTATAGGGAAAAGAGTGTCCGAAGAGGCTGCTCAAACATTTGAGAAGTGCATTCGAGGTGCTCGCAAGGATGGTGGAGGTCGGCCGGTGGGATTGAAGGCCTTTTTGAAGAGGATTGAGACAACTGCAACATTGCAAGCAAGTGCCTCCTCCCGGTCTGTGGTTGGACCCAAATATTACCGTGCTGGTACTTCCAAAGTTGATGCATCAAAGTCTGCTAGTGTGGGCATAGCTTCTGGGACTTTAACGGGACTAGAGGATACGGCGGGTGCGCTGCGGTCGCACCTTTCGGTGGTGAAGCATGAGCTGGACTCTGACGCCACAGCTTCATCATCTGGGGCCGAGAGCAATGATGAGGCTGTTACTTACAACAACCCACACCAACAGCAAATGCCAATGTAAGTTGTTTCTTTCTTATCAGAGTTCATTGACCTTTCAAAATCAGGGGAATGGAAAGTGTAATGCTTATTAATTTTTAAGTAAAATCTATTAAAACTTTGATCTAAGACTATTTTAAGTTGAAACAGTGTATTTTCAATGCATTAGCTTTAAATAGTAGCCTCAAATTTCTTGCCCAAATATTGCATCATACAAAGCTAGTGTTGTATTATTGATCTGTCCCATTATATTATTGGAAGCTGGCTTTGGATAAGATTTATTTACCAAGAATTTTTTTTTTCAGTGTCATGTAGGTAGTAAGGTACCTAGTGGTTGTTGGTAGACAATAGTAGGTAGTTCTGTTGAGATTTAATAAACAAAAAAATCTGACAAATAAAATATAGCCATTACAAATATTGGAATAACCTGAGATCTGACCTGATGATGGATAAATGCTGAAAGCAAACATTCCTAACATTTCTGATTTCTCAAGGGGATTATTGTTGACAGGATTTTGGATGGACTGTTTTGGTGCATCAACATTTCTATGTTATGTTTAGCAATTCTCAAGATCTGGCATGGATATGTCCTCTAGATTATGAAAGACATAATCCTTATCATGTAAAAAAATAACTAACATGTGCCAAATTATCATATAGGCTAGGTGTAACTTGTAGTACAGTATGCATTGCATAATAAGCAGTAGGCTATAAATATAGTTTTTTTTAATTATTATCCTCACTTATTATTATTAGGTATTTGTTTATACGTATGTATGTGCCTAACCCTACATAAAAGAAAATAGTTTTGTTGTACAAGAATATTAGAAACTTAGTTTTTAAAAAAGGGTACATATTTGTTCAGTAAAACTTTTAACTACAAATCATAAGATTTTCCAGCTATACCTAAGATTTATCAACTCCTTGCAATTTCTATCTGTGAGTTTTTACAAGAATGATTTTAAAATATTAATTAAGCTGTCCATTGTATCATTATATGATTTTATACATATCTTGTATTCATCCTAACCCAAAAATATACTATTGGGGACCCATCCAGTATTCCAGTATCATAAGTAGTAGTATAATAGGATCCATAAAGTAATTCTTTTAGGATGACACAAGCAAGGTCAATGTCCATGATCAAGCTTTTCTCAGAAATGAAGAAGGTAATAATTTAATTTATGGATCAAATAATATCCATCATTAAAGATGTCATGATTACCAGTGATAGGAATAGGTAGGGCTTATTAAGTACAAAGTCCCTAGCTATCTGTAAGTTGATGTCCAAATTTTGCCACTCAAAACTGTTTACAGACAAAAGTGGCTTCCCGTGACTAATGTAAGTCTGATTATTTACTCACCAACTTACCACCACCAGAGTCAGAAGGGATCTAGAAATCCATTTACAACCTGCTAATCCTAATCAGTTTTTTTTTAAATGCTGTATTCTTTCAGAGAAAAGCGCGCGCTTTGGTCATGGCAGAAGGCCCGCGCTTCGATAGCTTCGCGCTGGTGCTGGCTCCAGGCCCAGATCCAGGAGTTGGAGTACAAGATACGGCAGCACAACGACCTGTATAGACAGGTGAGTGATGACAATAACTTCATTATTGTTTTTTAAGTGATAAGCATTCACTATGCAATTTTTTTTTTCAAGTGCAATAATAGACAATAACTTAGTTTGCAAAACACGGAGATGCTTTGATAAAACTTCACTATTCAATATGGTTGGAATGGTCACCAATCCAGTCACGACCATGCCGTGGCTTTGCTTTAATGATTACTACCAGAAGGCCTTAGTAGCGGAAGTGCTCAGCAGAGCGCTACGCCACCAAGGCCTATTGTCCACAGCGGTATCATTTGACGAATGCATGCAAGCTGCAACGACGGCAGGCGTATTTTTTATGTGGCTAGTACGACACAGTCGCTTTGTGGAAAGACTGAGTTTCGTTAGTTTTTATGCAAGATTACGACGTATGTCGTGCCGTTTACGCGGACATTAGGCCTTACTTACCCTACCTACGTAGGTACTGAATATAACTTCACTGACATGGTTGGAATGATTACCATCTCCAATCACGACCATGCTGCCGATTGCTTAGCTTTGGTAATTAATACCAGAAGTACCAGAGTGCTGCCGCTACTAACACAATCACTCGAGTGAAACCATTCGTCTCTTCTTCATTCTCGCTCATTCACACTTTGTGTGGGGTCGGCTCTCCTAATTTTGGGGCGCCAAGACAATCTATCCTGGGTTGTCGGGTCTGAGTTAATCGTCCTCAGTTATGAGTTTCGTTATGCTGGTCCACTACGCGGCAGGAGGTTGTTCTCTCTACAGCTGTACCTCTTCTGACTTCAGGCAGTTATGCCTCTTCTTCACATCACATGTCCATACCATCTTCGACGACTTCCGTTATTTTTTCTTCTATGGAGGCCGCTTAGTACTACCACGGACGTATTCGTTTCTCAATTTTTCCAGTCGGTCCAGTCTAGTCACACCTCAGCATCTTCATCTTCGCAGTGTAGATGGAGATTCGTGCCGGTCTAAACGAATCGCTCAGCCAACAAAGGTGCGGGGGTGGCCAAGTGCGAGCAGCAAAACGATGGTGTCTGTTAAGTAGATTTCCTCTTGTTGGTGCTTTTCGACTGATGGAGATGTCGGCGGTCCAAGAGATGTTAATTTTATTGTCTTCAAGTAAACGCTCTGCGAAACCGTAGATACTTTGCAAAAGATTGTAGGGAGAGCATTATATGGGGTCAACTTTAGAACCAATATCTACTATCCTGCCATGTAATGTTGACTGCGTTTAGACTAATAATAATAGTATAATTAGTAGGAATAACCACTTTGAGGTATAAAATCACTTTTATTAATCAATCATTGACATAATTAAGCAATATGTGACAAATCCTATCCAAACTACAAACTTCCCGCCGCTCGCAGCTCCGCCGCGCGACGTAAATGTTTTTTTTGACACGTATAAATGTGAAAACTGTTAATAAAGTTTATGCTTCTGTTTTACATAAACAGGGCTATTCAAACGATTTTTTTTTGTAAAACATAATCTCGTAGTTAAAATGTAAGAATCGATTTTGTAAAAAAAAAATCTCAAGTTTTTTTATTTTCACGCTATACTCGTTATTTTTCTATGAACGAGTGAAAATGTTGTTCCAGAAATGAATTCCTCGTCCTTGAATTATAAGGAAATGATACTAAACACGACCAATTTGCTACACTTTTGGAGATATGGACGTGAGAGTGCAGCAAGGTAGATGGGCTTTTCAACCCCTCCCCCCACCTACCTGCAGGGAGGTACCACGTGGGTACCGGGCTAAATCAGCTCAGACGACCACTAGGTACGTCTGTGCCAAGCGGCTTCCTTTGTTGAAGATCTGCAAGGTTCTCCATACAAACCATGTCACTAAATACTCTACTATTTAGTTGCAGCAGTCCCCTTTTAAGCAAAAATATGCTTGTACCAGGAGATTACGCTCTTCCATGTCATACAGTACCTGCACTATATTTAGAGAAATTAATTAGATGCTACATACAAATGATATAAAGCATTTTTTTTTTTGAGTGTGCGTGAGTGAAGTGATGTGAGTTGATGTGTACTTACATATGAAAGAAGTTGCTAACTAGCAGTAGAAGTTGCTAACTACCTAGCCCTACGACAATAGTCTTGGGATCGATTTATTATTAAGCCGCTAGGTAGGGTAAAGTTTGTGTGTGTGTGTTTGTGTGTATGTGTTTTGTGTGTGAATGTGTGATAAAGAGAGTGTATGTGTGTGCGTGTGTGTGTAAACGATCGCGTAAGTGTAATAAGGTGTATTTGTTAGTAGGTATCTTACTTAATATGTTGCAGAAGTGACTCCGTTTCGTCATAGTTTAGCCCATTCAGCCATTTTATGATGGCAGTTTTACAATCTAGATATGTTTTGGAATGTAGATCTAACTCTTTATTAATTTTATTATAGAGATTAGCCGAACGTTTTTGAAATTGATAACTTGCAAATGCGGTTTTTGTAGAAGGAACAGGAGCGACATTTTTTCTTCTCCTCGTGTTTAATTCTGGATTTTTTGGTATGGTGTTATGAATTTTTAAGACCGTGTTAACTATGTATAGTTTCCTAACGGACATGAGATTACAGATACTGTACAAAATATCAGTCGGGAAAAGCTGTTCTTTAAAATACATAATTTGAAGCAGGGAAAGTTGAGCTCTTTCTAGATCAAGAAAACGTGTTTTTAGTGCTCCACCCCAAACTGGAATACAGTATACTAAGGTTGACTGAACCAAAGCTATATATATTTGGTTCAGAAGATTTTTTTGATGAGTTCTGGACGTGAGATTTATTTGTAGTTGTCACGTGTCGGAGAGATTTAAAGATCCAGTTGAACTTTCTTATTCTTGAGGCAAGCTGTTCTATTTGCGGGTACCATGAAAGTCTCTCGTCCACCACCACACCTAAGTACTTAATATTACTGATCTTTTTTATAACCGGGCAAGTGCAGTGGTCATCATTAAAGTAATGACAATGGTGTATTTTTACTTGAAAGTCTTGTCTGGGCTGTGTACGCACATTTATGCTAAAGCAAATATAGTTAGTTTATAGGTGTTTCACTTCTATTATTTAGTATAAAATGTATAAAGGGCTTAAATATAATCGGGTAGCAAGGTAATCCCTCTTGGGAAAATATTTTTGTATATTGGGGACACAGACAACGAATGTATAAATATCGCGCTGTTTTGTTCACGGGCTCATTGATAAGTATCCATTAATGTTGTTTGGAGTTGGTTTGTTGGGACATGCTGGTTTGAACAGAAGATTTGTTTGGAGAAGAAACGTTGATCTGATTGAGTAATGTCCAGATTCGGAGGTACAATGATAGCGGTCATACAAATGGTGGTGATGCCAATCTAATGACGTTGAATGCCACCAAAACGCAGGCATGTTTGTTCTCCACTAAACAGAGCCATTTTCATCTGGCACTTTCTGAGGTATGCTTGTCTCCCTCACCAATAACTTACAGCTCCTAGGCATACAATTATCATCAAATTTGAATTTCGGCCAGTACATCGAGTCCATAGCCCAAGCTGCAGCTTCACATCGAAGCAGCTTTTACAACTCTACCAAGCTCAAGTTCGATCTTGTATGAAGTACTGCTGCCACCTTTGGGATGGATCTGCTAAATACCAACTGACTGCATTAGAATCGAAGGAAAAAAGAGCGAAGTGGGGTAGGACGTGCGGCCGTGTGAACTACCACCATAGTATCTTATTTCCATAACAAGTGATTTGGCTAGTTACTTTGTGATCAGAGCATTGAATGTAATGCTGTCTCATTATAGTATTTATTATGTCTATTACTAATGGGAAAAAAACAATTTTGATATTTGACGAGTTTCCTCTCTCAACAGGTGCGCGAAGCCAAAGGCCCAGTGGAGTTCGAGGGCTCACCGGCGGCATATGAAGGCAGTCTGCCCGGGTCCTCCGCGGAGCCCGAGACGGAGACGTGCGCGCGCGTGCGACCGTTACGACGGGAGACATTCAAGAAACGCAAGCTGCTCCAGATGCACAACTTGCACCTCGCCACCAGTAAGGCGGCTAAGCCTGCTGATATACGGTGAGCAATCTGCTATTCTCTTTTATTCTAATAGCCTTCTCTTTTATACTGTTTCTCAGCACACAAAGACTAATAACTTTGACGATATATTTTTGGTTTGTTAAATTTTTATTTATAAAGTTGTCAAAAACCTATTTGAGCATTCTGCGCAGCGACAACAAATGGGACAATCCCACCACTTCCCATGGCCATACCAACATCCTGGTTATAAAGCCCAAATCGCGAGAGATGCGCGCGGAATTTGCGTTTGCTGGGTAGTATGCAGTCCGCCGCGCGCAATGCTTAAGTCTCTATGTATATTATCTTGTGTGTTCCTTGTTTTACTCTCGTCCATTTTGGCGTATGACTGGCTCTGCGCCTTTCTTCCTTCTGTGCCAATCTGCGCAAAATCCCGCAGCCTTTAAAACATCCGTATAAAATGTCGCTAAAGGAAAAAAGTAAAGGTCCCTTTATACTCGTTTCCTCTACTAAAAAGTACACATTTGAATCAAAGTGACCCATTTCAGATGCTCATGTGAGGCGAAAGTGGAGAGTTGCGGTGTCTGCACTGGCCGCGCGGAGCCTATGCAGCCCGCCCCGCCCGCCTGCACCCTGCCTCCTGCCGTGCGCCTCGCGCGAGTGTTGCCGACCTACCACCCCGTGCTGAGCGACATACAGGGTGAGTGTCGCTGCACCCTGCCGCCCGCCGTGCGCCTCGCGCGAGTGTTGCCGACCTACCACCCCGTGCTGAGCGACATACAGGGTGAGTGTCGCTGCACCCTGCCGCCCGCGGTGCGCCTCGCGCGAGTGTTGCCGACCTACCACCCCGTGCTGAGCGACATACAGGGTGAGTGTCGCTGCACCCTGCCGCCCGCCGTGCGCCTCGCGCGAGTGTTGCCGACCTACCACCCCGTGCTGAGCGACATACAGGGTGAGTGTCGCTGCACCCTGCCGCCCGCCGTGCGCCTCGCGCGAGTGTTGCCGACCTACCACCCCGTGCTGAGCGACATACAGGGTGAGTGTCGCTGCACCCTGCCGCCCGCCGTGCGCCTCGCGCGAGTGTTGCCGACCTACCACCCCGTGCTGAGCGACATACAGGGTGAGTGTCGCTGCACCCTGCCGCCCGCCGTGCGCCTCGCGCGAGTGTTGCCGACCTACCACCCCGTGCTGAGCGACATACAGGGTGAGTGTCGCTGCACCCTGCCGCCCGCCGTGCGCCTCGCGCGAGTGTTGCCGACCTACCACCCCGTGCTGAGCGACATACAGGGTGAGTGTCGCTGCACCCTGCCGCCCGCCGTGCGCCTCGCGCGAGTGTTGCCGACCTACCACCCCGTGCTGAGCGACATACAGGGTGAGTGTCGCTGCACCCTGCCGCCCGCCGTGCGCCTCGCGCGAGTGTTGCCGACCTACCACCCCGTGCTGAGCGACATACAGGGTGAGTGTTGCTGCACCCAAAGCTTTGTAGCCCACCCCGATTAAAGAATAAGTACTAGTACTTCTTTCAAAAGCTTGACTTTGCAATGAAATTCAAAGAAATATCTACTCAATGTCGTCAACGATATGGTGTTACTTGGTTCGCCACAGAGTCAAGCATATTTTCGTTTAGACACCTACAGAAATACTTTGCAAGAAAATTTCATTCTTTTAACTCTGGAATATGATTTATAATACTCTAAACCTATTCAGTGGCATACTATCATGCGACGCTATAGGGTTGACTACTTCTAGAAGCTACGAACGCAACTGCTACAAGAAGCTACTAAGGCAGTTCCGTAGCAGGTTGCACTTTGGAACCGCCTCTCCATCGACATTAGAGTTCCTTTGGTGCACGGTTGCTTTTGGTGGCATACACTGCGGAAGACGCGTTACGCTTGCCACGTACTTATTGTGCGCTATTATGGCGGTCCTGCACGAAATTAAGAAAATTAATTATTAGAAAATTAAGAAAGAAAATTCTAAATCACTTGTACGATGAGCTGAATTAGTTAAATACATTAAAGAAACTTATTTACGTTAGCCTAATCATTGCACAAGGTCCTGGTCTTGTTGAAATTTGAAACAATTTTTTATGATATAATAAACATGACTTGTAGCTAATGATATCTAAGAGCATTTTTTTTTTAATACTTGCTGATTTTTTTACGCATGAAACAATAATTTAAATGTACATGAAAATGATTGTATTGATATTCCGCAGGTCCCCATCTTTTTAATATACACGAATAAAATATAAATAAGAAAATATGAACACTTTTCAGTTTTTATCACAAATGTCTAATTGTTCTGCGCATTGCGCAGAATAAAACTATTCATCATCAAATTAATCATCAAGTCTAAAACTTTAAAGCAAATGGATCTAATTACTAATATTAATAAGGTCGATTTTGTTTGAAGGTCGTTTAGACTTACACGACTTGTTTCGCGCTGCACCCCCTTAAAAGGACGTCCCTTTAAAGAAAATCCTTTAAAGGGTTGTACACGTCGGTTATCAGGCCTTCACTTACCTACGGATCACTTGTGTGGTGGCCCAGAACGCAACTCACCACGGTAAAAGCCAAACTCCAGAGCCTACAACGCCTAGCGAGTGTAGCGGCTACTGGATGTATGAGAACAACTCCATCAGCCGCACTCGAATATCTTCTGAACTTAAGACCCCTAGATCTGGTCGTACAGGAGGAGGCAATGGCAGCTGCATTGAGAATAAGAGCAAACGGACTATAGAAACAAACCCTAGAAACACCACACTCAAAAGTTCTGCAAGGTATCCTGAAGGAAAAGCCACTTCTGGAGGCACCTATGGACAAAACCTTGAGTCATCACGTTTTCGAAATCCAACTCACTGCAGAACCTAAAGACAGCTCTGGCATCAATGAGGTCAGGATATACACAGACGGCTCCAAAACCTCACAAGGAACGGGAGCTGGTGTCTTCTCGAATGATTTAAACATCAAAATATCAACCACTCTTGACAAACTGAACTCAATATTCCAAGCAGAATGCATTGGCATTACCAGAGCAGCACAGGCGGTTGCAGCCAGAGACGTCAGAGACCTGAATATCAAAATCATCTCTGATAGTGCATCCGTGCTTCAAGCTCTGCAAAACAACAACATAAACTCTATCCTCATTCTGGAATGTCACAAAGCACTTCAATCCATTGCGGAAAATAACAACATAACACTGCAATGGATTAAAGGACATAGTAATTCACTTGGCAATGACGCGGCTGACGATCTTGCTAAAAAGGGATCGATGGCGACAGTATATGGACCGGAACCACTGTTGCCAATACCGCAGGCCCAAATAAGAACATGGCTCCGTGAAAAAACTGAAGAAACCCACTTAATAGAATGGAGAAAGAGTGAGGGATACAGACAAACAAAGAATGCGGTTCCGGTAGCATCAAAAAGGTTTGCCCGTAACCTCATAAGACTAAGCAGGGACAAAATACGCAAAGTTATAGGAGTTATAACAGGTCACCTTAACAAGCATCTATTCACCATAGGTGTAACAGACAGCCCCCTATGCACAGGCTGCATGGAGGCCGAAGAAACGCCACAACACGTGCTGATGGACTGCAGGACCGTGGCGGAACTACGGGCAGGTATTCTTCAATCACCAGCATCACTTCCGGAAGCGTGCGGCAACCTAGGGAAGCTTATAGCTTTTTGGGAGAGCCTGGGTTGGTTGGAGTAGAAGGATACACACACAATACGTACAATGGCCCAATCAAGCGGCTAAGTGCGGAAAAAGCCCAGCAAAACTAACTAACTAACTAACCCCCTTAAAAGGCGCGCGTCAATCGCTTCCGATAATTAAAAGGCTTTTTATTTATTTAATCTTTCTCATTGCAGACGTGCCGGCATCGACCCACCTGTCGGCGCTAGTGTCTCGTCCGTGGTTCCGCGCGCGAGCGGGCCCGTCCCGGCCGCGCGGCGTGCTGCACGCGTCCACGCCGCGACACGCGACACACGCCGCGCACCACGCGCCACACACGCATCACACGCATCACACGCCCACCAAGCACTACAAGAAGCATCCCACCAGTGAGTAACTAAAGTGTTCTTGTAATACTACTATCCACGGTGACTTTTGAAGGATGCATGCGAGCTGCAAGGACCATAAGAAAAATGGCCGCAGGATGTCCACTACTGAACATGGCCTTTAGAGTTTTTAAAGTGAGTAATGTCGTTATCTTGAACCCTACCAGTGTGTAATGTCTTTATCTTTTACCTTACGTAAGCTTATTGCATTTGTCAGTTGCAACGACTGCAAGCATATTTTGATTGTTAGGGTTGCCATACCTACAATTTGACGACCAGGAGAAGAGTACAAGACGCCTGAAACCCTGAGTCATCTCTGGCGACATCTTACTACTATCGCCTACAATAGCAACTTCAACAGACGCGACGCCCTGATTCGGCTTTCATAGATTAGATGACACACTTACATACAACCTGCTTCATACAGCATAAACTGTGATATCTAAGATTTAGATTGGATCTTACTACACGATATAGGTAATCAATACGGTGACTATTAGACCCTGCCGAGCGAAGGATATGCACGGGGTATGATAAATGTCAGCGGGGATGGGAATCGTTTATAATAGTCTCGTGCAATTAGCTCTTCCTCACCACGTCTGGCCGGGCGCAGGAACCTACCCGTCGATTAGGTGAGGTAAACAGTGCGGGGTATGCTGTCGGAAGCGTGGGGGTGGGCATTCGGCCTAGTAAACAGAACGAGGTCCAAGTAACTTGCCAGGTACATACCTAAGGCACTGTCCGCTTTACTCGATGTGATCAAGGCGTCTTCGCATACGTGCCGGCATATATCTACCTGTCGGCCCTAGTGTCTCGTCCGTGTTTATCTACCGCTACGACACATTTCTGTTCATGGCTGTCGACGGCAGACGTATTTTGTTGGTGTTATATACGCCACGCGACACATCTAGAAGAACTAACTCCTGATCGCGTTCTTCGCAATCCGGATTCTCGATCGTTATAAAGAGTACCCGACATTTTCTACGAAGCGTAATTTGCTGTAAGGGAACCATTTACACGAAAGTCTCCGTCTCAGCGGAGGTGTCGGAATTTTCAAGGAGTTCTACGTAGCCCTTTTTTAGTTTTCTTAATTTGTAAAAAAAAATCATGATAATGGTTTAGTATGCTCACAAGTATGGAAAATTCCGGTTATTGATTTCAGTTTAAATAAGACGTTGTTTTATGTACGTTTCATTGGTAATTTCTTTTTTCAGGGTTGAAAAGAGGAAGGCCGCCTTTGTCACGGAAGATACGAGAGAGGGACAGAGAAGATGAGACTTCCACTTCTAGCCACGAAAGGTAAACCTATTTTATAATCTCTTTTTTGACATTTGATCTGATTCATAGCTTTAAATTTTTTTAAATATCGAAGTTCGAACTGTATTTCTTAATTTGATATCACTGACGAAAGTGTTGTTATGAGCAATACTACTAAGCTATCGACACTATTACTATTTCAAGGTTGATGATATAATATTGTTACGTTGAGTTAGTTATATTGATACGAAATTGCTGTTGAGTTTTAAATGTGGACATCACATGAGCACAATAGTGTGGTCCGACGGGTTTCCCTAATTTCAAATTTTATGTAATCTTGCCTTTTATGTTTTGTTTTCTTTTCATGTGTTAGGTAATCTCAAATCACACTGTTATGGCAGCGAAGCGGTGAGCAGTTTCAAATGTCAACCCATTATAAACTTTGTCATTAATATACGGGTACGCTAGCGGCGAAGTGGCTCGCGCATCGCTTTCTATTCTATTATGCGTACGTATATCTTATGCCATTGCATCTCATCATTCGCTTGCCCTGTTCCCATTATATTTGGGGTCGGCGCAGTATGTTTTTCTCTTCCATACAATCCTATCACTCGTCATTGACTCATCCACTCCTTTCACAATCATATCATGCTTTATACAGTCCATCCATCTCTTTCTAGGTCGGCCTCTTCCCTAAAGGCATCTAAAGCTTATATAATGCTTTTTAACATTTAAACTGCTCGCTGCGTCTCGCTGCCGGCTGCTGCCGTTACAGTGTGAATTGAGCCTTATGTCAGGCCTGACTCACTCCCCGCGGAGGTAGCAATATCTTAACTACGCGTGGCGACCTGTCACGGCAGTATAATTTATTCTGTAGGGTCTCTCGAGCGACTAGTGACACACGCACGCGTTATTTAAACCGGCTAGACAAACATGAGTAAAGTAAGAATGAAATTCGTTTACAATGGATTACGTACAGTAATACCCAACTGATATGGCTTGCCGATGTACCTGCGCAGAAGATGAATTTTCAAAGCCCGGGAAATGCTGTTGGGGAATCTGCATGCTCACGCCTCTTTTTCTGTAACTTCTTCTTCTTCTTTATTTCTTTATTTATGTTAAACAATTTACATTAAAGAAACATATTTCAATACCAACAAAAACCTATTTAGATTTATACGTGGTAATGAGAGCCACTACACTACTCGTTACAATTTAAGACAATATGTAGTTCTTAAGTATTTTTATACATTTAGCACTATTTTCTAAATTACTTATTTGTTCAATAATATTGCTAGGATATTCATTTAAAGTAGATGGCAGGAAATACTCCCACATTCTTTTACCATGAACATTGTTGCATGAAGGTATTATATATCTGGGTAGGTACAATAAGTTACGCAATCTGATGCTTCTAGTTTTTACTTGTAATTGTTTAATTTGATCTAGGTTTTCACACACAATTTGAATTTTTACTTTATCATATATGTTTATTACTTTACAATATTTATATAGGTCCACATCATTTAGTATATATTTATTTTTTATTTTATTCGGTGTAATAGTTTTGAGTAAGCTTAGTTGTAATTTGTAAATATTTTCAATATATGTTTTGTATGTCCTGCCATAACTACTTATACCATAGTCGATTAAACTATCAGCCAATGACATATACAACATGCGTAAAGTATGATAGGGTAACTTATATTTTAATATTGATAGCTTAGATAAAACTGCTCTAAGTTTATTACATAAGTTATTTATGTGGGGTTTCCAGCAAAAGTTAGTATCAATTGTAAGTCCCAGATAGGTATGTTCATTTACTAATTCTATGTCTTTACATTTACACTGATTTTTGGATGAATGTAGGCATTTGTGTTCGTGGGCAATTATTGTTGGTTCTATGGGCGATTTCAAATAAGGTGTGTGAATATGTAATAATTTAGTTTTTTGAGCATTTATTATTAAACCGGCATCATGCGCCCATTGGCATAAGAGATCAAAGTTTCTTTGCATGATATGTTGCGCGGTCTGCAAGTGTCTGTGAGCAACTACAAGGCAGGTATCGTCAGCGAACTGATATATTGAACCTTCTTTAATTATATTACACATGTCATTTACATATAAAAGGTACTCAATAGGCCCAATTATCGATCCTTGAGCTGTGCCTTCATTTGTAGGTATCATGTCACTTAACTTGCCGTCAATTTTAACAGCTGTTTTCCTATTAGTGTGGTAATTTTTAAACCATTCTAATAATGGCCCACGAATTCCAGCGTCTTCAAGTTTCTTAAATAATATGTTATATCTAAGGGAATCGAACGCTATTGGTCTTTGGCTGCCGCCATGCTAGCGCGTACCGCATCACATGTCAGTTAGTGACAGGGCTCGCGTGAGTGGGAACTAATACTGCAATTAAGTTGTGAAATATAAGGTTAATTGTAAATATTAAGCTTTTTCGTTAATCTTCGGAGCCATACTTTCTTTTCTGCGCTTAGTCGAAGAATACGAAGACTCACGACGCACCTTATTAAGTGGGTAATACTGTAGTACTAGTAGGTATTTTATTCTGTGCTTATATTTTAATGTCTGATGTGCATTTATGAATAATTATGTGTTTTGTTTCGCGCAGGGGTCGCGGCCGGCCCAGCACGGAGTCGCGCGCGCGGCGAGCGTCGTACGACATCGACAACATCGTGATCCCGCAGAGCGTCGCCGCCGCCACGCGCCCGCAGATACTCACCTACAAGGAGATCATCACGCCCAAGTCTGTATCGCTACATAACCATACTTGTTTTTTTTTTTATTGTTATACAATTCACAGCTCTTATTACAAATTAAGCTAATCTTGCAACATGCTAAACTAACAGCCAATAATGAATTTACTTTATATAAATAGAGCATTTAATCAAAGTTGACATGGGTTGACAAAAGTTTTATAAAGTTAGTAACTTACTAATAATAATAGTTGACTGCCTCGTTGGTCTAGTGGTCAACACGCTGGGTACTATCCACGAGGTCCCGGGTCAGGCCGAAAGTGTTGGGTTTCTCTGTCTTGAACTAACTCTGACACAGCTCCGGAGTCATGAAGTTGTGGTGTTACACCCGCGTGTCTCGGAAAGCACGTTAAGCCGTTGGTCCAACGCTTGATCTCTCCAGCCACGTTGGATTGTGTATTACGCACACGCTAAGTGTCACTATAATATCTTCTGCTTACGTGGTTGGTCTCTGTTGCAATTGGCCAGCATAGCCGATTCGGATTTTTCGATTCGAAAATCAAATACCAGAGATAAACATCTTTTCAACAACACTTGTGTATAAAGACGAAAGTCGGCATCCAATTTAGGTTTACCAGTGACATATGAATCTGATATTAAGATTTATTTTGAAGCTAATAGTAAAATTATGGACTATGAAATTTACGAGAGAGGAAATTGACTTAAAATACACTTAAGATTGGAAATAATATTTCAATATAGGTAACATGGTGAATTTTAGACAATTTTAGAATACCCATTAAGTATTTCCTAGTTGATGTTAAGTATTTTTTTAAATAGAGCTTATTTGATATCTTTTATATTTTTGCGTTCTAGATGGCGAGTGCTCGAGATTCCAGAAGTGCCACTAAATAACGGCATTTCTAAATCGGACTCATTATCTATGGAGAGCGAGGTATCTACTGTGTTTCTATAATATTTAATACAAATTTTCAATTAATAATAACCAATAGATAGTCACTTTCCTTACCTAAAATTCAAGAAGCATATAATCTGGCAAGAAAGAAAGTCTTAGTTTTATAAAAGATATAGAAAAAATCCAAAGGACTTGTCCATTAATGGTTTTTTATTCGTCAATATTTCTAACCAGAATAAACTAAATATTATATTAAAGAATTCACAAAAACTAGCCTTTTTGCATAATTAATAAATTTTTTTAGGCCTCCGATTTAGAGAAAAATTTATATTAATTTTTCTCTTTGTCTGTACAGAAACCGCACCTTCGCCTATATCAATTAACGCATGAAAAAAATATTAACAGCAAAATTGACATTCCATTGACGGTAGTACCTATTATATAATCTGTGGTATTACCTTGTAGTATTTATCCACCAGTGGAAAGGCAATGGTACATAGCCATACAGACAGGAAATACAAGTAAGTGATCAATGGATAATGCCTTTTACAAAACATATTTTTTCTCAAAAATGGAGGCGTTTAAAAATCTGATTTCTATGGTTACGTGTTTCATATTTTTGTAGCTTAAAGATAAATATAGGTTCATTAGTGGTTGGTGATATCTTAGAATAAAAAACCAGCCTCCATACAAAAAGAGGACAAGTCCTTTAATTGCCGTTTTACAACAAAAAAAAACAAGTTTGCAATCATTATAGTCTGTGTTTGTCTCGCACTTGTAAAGTCAATCCTAATTTGCGAATTTATAGATTGAAATAATTGGTACCAATTCAAAGGAGTTTTTCAGAGTTTTGTAGCGTCGGCAGCGTAGTGGCAAGCGGGTTGCCTCTCATGCGGGAGGTCCCGGGTTCGAATCCAGGGTCGGGGCGAAAGTGTTGGGTTTTTATGTCTCGAAATAACGCAGACACAGCTCCGGATTCAGGAAGTCGGTGGTGTTAATACCCCCGTGCCTCGGAAAGCGCGTTAAGCCGTTGGTCCTGCGTCTGATCTCTCTACGGTCATGACGGACTGCCGTCTCACCGAATTATGAGAGTGAAGGAACAGAGAGTGCACTTGCATATTGCACACACACTTATGCACTATAATATTTTCCGCGCAGTCAATCTCTGTCGAGATTGGCCACTCTTCTCGAATTTCGGCTAGGAGGACATTATTATTATTATTAAATTATTAATGTTTCAAAGGAGTTTTTCATCCGTCTTACAGGACGAGGACATATCAGACGCGGCGGTACAATCCCGACACCTGCGCGCTGAACAACGCGAACGCAGTCGCTACGCGCGGAAACCTCGCCGTCGCCAGCCGGTCGACCCGAACGCCAACGCGGACGCTGACGCAGACGCTGTCGCCGTCGCAGCACTGCCGCCGCCGCAGAACAACCACACCGACCAGCACTCGCCGCAGGAGCACGAGGCGAGTAGCTTCTTGACGATTTTAAAGTCTGTGTTTTGCTTGGCGAATATTGTAATTCCATCAAAAACATAACTGAAAAAAAAAAACAAGTCTCGCAATTCAATTCTTTACCGTAAACAGTTGTGAGATCCATGTAATACTAAGTCGGTTAATTGATTCATTCCCTACTTCTGTTTTGCATAGATTGAAGTTGGAAATGCACAAAACATGCAAATTTAATTGCTTGCTTAAATGGTAGGGCCGTGCCGTACGTGTACGTGCTGGCACTACCGTGCCCCCAGAACAATTTATGAGTCAATGACGAGTGATAGGATTGTATGCAAGAGAAAAAACATACTTCGTCGACCCTAAAGGTACAATTCCGAGATGGGCCGCAGACAGCAACCGCAGGCGACTCTGGCAACCGGCTGCGGTTACCGCAATGCTGCCTGCGGTCGCTATTCCAACCGTGGCAGCATGCCGTGGCTGCACAATGCACAGAACCTTGCCTCGGTTATTCCAGTACCGTCGTGCAAGACAGAATGTTGGATAACGCTACCGATAGTGTACTTAAAGTATGTGTCTTTTACTAGAAGAGGAAGACGATGACGACTTGTTCCTATTACTTTCCACACATTATCTTTGACCATATTATTGCGGTAATTTGGATTTGATGTCTCGTAAAGAACTGGATGACCAGCAACAATGTTAATAAGTTTTTCTTCATCGTTATCCGAAAAAGTCGACATTATTATACGTGTGAAGTCTCTGCGGTTCGCGACACGACCGGTGCTGCAGTCTGCGGTCGCTGCGCGACGCGTCTGCAGGCAGCAGTGTTGCCGCGCACGGAATCTATTTCATAGGCGTTGATAGAAACAAGTCATTTCATAGGTGTCGCTTGCGGTTTGCGGTCTGCGGCCCGTCTTGGAATTGTACCTTAATCATAATGAGAACAAGGCAAGCAAATGATGATGATATTTTTATAAAAGTCATATAAAGATTGTTTACAGTATTCGCCAAGCAAATAATAACGGGCTTTTTGGGGTCGCGGTCCAGACTACAAAATTTTGCGGGTTCAAATCCGGCAAGGGGCAAATGTTTGGGTGCACGTGCACAGGCATTTGTACCTTAGTTATGAATCTTTATAAATGTATACCTGTAAGTATGTCTAATCGTTACCCTAGTCGTCATAGGTCACGCTTAGCTTGGGGCTAGGTAATTGGTGTTTTTGTTGGAACGATTTATTTATTTATTCTGCTTTGTAATCATCTTTCGGGCGTGCCATAGAAATGGACATACATACGTTCGAAGAACATTACTCCTTTCTGTCGCAGTCGGGCACAACAAAGCTGTTTCACTAATTATACTTCTGTACTAACCTGCAACAGCTGTACTAAGCTTTGGTTTCCTAGGATAGCGGTGCCGTCTAATAGCCCCCGTAATATTACGGGAGCAAAAAGAAGGCCGTCTTTACGGTGACGACGTGGAAAGTTCCATGTCCGTATTAACACACCGTCTTTTTACCGTTCTTTTTATATTTCAAAAAGCTTCATGGTTACATACGAAATCTATTTAATTTCTTCGTCCTCGCTGCTCCAGTTGAAGTTGGAACCCATTTTGTTTGTCGTCTGAAAACAATACCATCCATACTAATATTATAAATGCGAAAGTGTGTCTGTCTGTCTGTTACCTCTTTACGCTTAAACCACTGAACCGATTGAGATGAAATTTCGTATGGAGATAGTTCGAGACCTCGGAAAGGACATAGGCTACATTTTGTCGTGATATAAACATATTAGTTCCGGTTCCGGTTATCTGTCAAGTAGACGCGTATCAAATCTGCTCCCGTATTTAATTCGTAAATCTTGTGCAAACACTCTCAAAACAAGTGGAAGTGGTAAAATACTCAAAATAACATCTTGTACTGCAGTCTTCGCAAAAAATCCAAAACGTACATAAAGTGAAAGTGATATAATTACTTCCAAAATCACATCCTCTTTGCATACTCCAAGCTTCGACGTTAGAACAAACGTCAAACTCCAAGCCTACCAACATACAGCTGTCAAAGAATACGTTCGGAAAAACAACCTTTGCCACGATCCGAATATTTGCTCCTGTCTGATTGACACTTTGCGTTCCGTTTCACACAGAACTAGCTTTGAAAGATGGATCACCAGATGCAGATTCTGTTTGAAAAAATGAAAGAGGAAATGAACAAACAGACAGAAGAAATCGCAATTCGAGTTAGTCAATCATTTGACGAAAAACTATTATTGCTAATAGAGGGAAACAAAGAATTGAAAGCTGAAACTGAAATGTTGAAGAACAGGGTAGATAAATTGGAGAGAGAAGCCAGGAAAAATAATTTAATTATCCACGGGGTTAATGAATCAGAAGACGACAATTTAAAACTAATACACCTGACTTTAAAACTACTTCAAAGTAAAGAGATAACCTTGGAAAAAAGCGAAATAAGTAATGTTTACAGATTAGGTAAGAAAAATGAGAAAAATAAAAGACCAATCTTACTCACACTAGCCTCTGCTTGGAGAAAATAGAGATCTTAAAAAATAAGAAAAGCTTACCAAACAACATTTACATCACTGAAGACTTTTCCAAGGAAGTGTTAGCCAAAAGAAAAGCATTACAACCAAAGCTAGAAGAGGAACGAAATAAGGGAAACTACGCATTCATCCGATACGACACTTTAATTATTTGAGAAAACAGAAACAACGAGAAGAGAAAGAGGTCACCAACTAATAGCCCACAAGAAGGAATAACACCTGTTGGCACCGTCGTGATACGTCGGGACTCCTCGGCCCTCATCGTGCGCACCAGCGGCGCGAGCACAGTCGTAGGTGCTCCGTCCGCCACTCACTCTCACGATCTTCAGCGGCACCGGACGCGTTCCTCCCAGATAGGCGCGATACATACTATTACCAGCAATAAACCCATGAAATTACAGTCCGCTTTGATCATTTTATATAACTAATAGTCTTAGGACCCTAACAAATGGTCCTTTCGCCGTCTTTATCGCCGTGATCGCACATATTTCCGTGCCAAATACCGCAAGAAATCACGTCGTGCGTCGGTCCGTGGACTTTGTCCGGGCCACGTGGAATCGCTGCCACCTTAGCCGTCTTGAAGAGGATTCAGAGCCTGATGTCACCTTCTGTTGGGAGTATGATACGGTTTTTGCGTGAGTCGTTCCAATTAATTGCTTTCCAATCATAAATATTTGCCCTTTTCATTTTGCAAAATTTTTTCCACTTCATAAATCACTTCTGCATTCATCGCAAGCTTTTATTACTTTCCCATTGTCCCGTAATTGCCAATTACGCATTGTACCCATGAAATTACAGTCCGCTTTGATCATTTTATATAACTAATAGTCTTAAGACCCTAACAAATGATGAGGGCCGAGGAGTCCCGACGTATCACGACGGTGCCAACACACCAATAAATAACATAACAAAGCCTGCAACCAAGGTTAAGAAAACCAATGCCTTCACCCTCATGGGACCACGTAACCCCCCTCCCTCTACATCAAAAATAACAAAATAGCAATCAACAACTGACAACATTAAAATAAGCAAAGATGAAAACAGCACAACTCCCAAGATACTCTCCCGGAACAAGACAACAAAAAACATAAAACAAAATTATGAAATTAATAAAACATTCCCCAAGACGACTGGTCCTCGTGGGGAATCAGACCACTACCCTCCAACCCACAAATCAAGAACTACCCAAAAATTAAAATATGTACATATAATGCTAAGAGTCTGGCTAGCACCGAAAGACACTTAGAACTTATGAACGCACTTGAAACCGTAAACTACGACATTCTAGGATTGGCAGAAGTAAGAAGGCTAGGTTGCAACATGGAAGAATACAATGACCACATCTTCTGCTACGTCGGTCAGACAAAAGGACTTCACGGAGTTGGCTTTATAATATATAATAAAGAAAGCCTTTAAAGACAACATAGTTAATTTCACAGGAGTCTCCGAAAGAGTAGCAGTACTTGAACTGAAACTAGAGAATGTTAGCATCGTAGTTATCCAGGTGTACGCGCCCACAGAACGTGCAAGCGACGAAGAAATTGAATCTTTTTACAAAGACATTAAAAAAGCACATGACATTGGGCCTAGTCAAGGCAATAACCTTATTTTTGTGATAGGTGACTTCAATGCAAAAATAGGACAACCAAAAGAAAACGAACACTTAATCACGGGCAAATATGGCTTTGGACTACGAAACGAGAGAGGAGAACTCGTAATAAGTTATGCCTTTGAACACCAACTTTCAATAATGAACATTTTTTTCAAGAAAAAATAACACAAAAAATGGACTTGTATATCTCCCAAAAAGTCAAAAATGAAATTGACTTTATAATGACAAACAAACCCAAAAAAGTAACAAACGTAGAAGTCCTTACTATCAAATTTTCATCAGACCAGAGACTAGTCAGAGCGACACTTTCTATAAACCAATCAAAGAAAAGTAGAAAAAACTTTAATCCACTACCAAAAACCCTGAAGTCGCAAGAAGACATTGAGAACTATCTCAAAGACCTAAAACAACACCTAGAAGTTCTTACAACAAATACCACGAATGCTCAGGAATGCTATAACAGCATAGAAAAAGCAATTAAAGACTCCCTATCAACCAGGCCAGACACGAAAGTTAAAAAACACAAAATATTCAGCAACGAAACAACTCATTAAAAAACGGACAGAATTGACACTCAAAAAGAACAAAGACCAAACCACAAAATTAGAGTTAAAAAAAGTGTTCAAAGAGACCAAAAAAAGTATCAAAAGAGATTACAAAATATATAGACACAACATAATATCACATAACCTAGCTAAATTCAGAAGCACAAAAAAAGCTTTTAAATCTTTAAATACACACAAAACATGGATTAACAAACTTGAAGACAAATCTAAGCATTCTAAATCAAGAGAAGAAATCATAAATATTGCAACAGCCTTCTATGAAGAACTCTATAGCAAAAATAAAGAAGAAACCATTGAAGAGATACAAACCACCAACAAAGAGTGTGATCTAGAGATAGAAGAAATAAGTGAAGAAGAGGTACTGAAGCACATACGCCAGCTCAAAATAGAGAAAAGTCCACGGCCTGATGGAATAATGAATGAAGCCTTAAAAGCAGGACAAGTCCTACTAGTCAGTTACATCACGCACCTATTTAACCTGATATTACAATCAGAATCTATACCAATTCAATGGTGTAATTCGGACATCATATTGATCTACAAAAAAGGAAATCCACTAGATATAGGAAATTATAGACCGATCAGCCTACTAACTACAATTTATAAACTATTCTCATCAATTCTCTTGAAGAGAATAACAAAAGAAATAGATGCAGCCCAACCAATAGAACAGGCTGGATTCAGATTGGGATACAGCACTATTGACCACATGCATGTGCTAAAACTAGTAATAGAGAAATACAACGAATTTAATAGGACTCCCTACATCGCGTTTGTGGACTACCACAAGGCATTTGACAGCATAAGTCATACTGCAATCTGGAATGCACTAAAATCACTCAATATCAACCACAAATATGTTAATATCATAAAGAACATATATGAAAAAAGCACAAGCCAAGTTAAACTAGAACGCAAGGGCAAAGAGTTCAAAATAGAGAGAGGTGTCAAACAAGGTGACCCATTGTCTCCAAAACTTTTTATAGCTGTGCTAGAAGGTATATTTAAAAACTTAAACTGGAAACACAAAGGCATCCGTGTAGGCATTAACTACCGTAGTCAATTAAGGTTTGCAGATGATATAGCAATCTTTGCAGAAACACCCTATGAACTAGAGCAAATGCTATGTACATTGGACAAAGAAAGTTCTAAAATTGGGTTAAAAATTAACGCTAGCAAAACCAAAATTATGACTAATGGCCTAAGAAAGCAAGTCATTGTGTAAGGGAACTCCATTGAATATGTTAATAATTATATTTACCTGGGAAAGCAGATATCATTTACAGACATGAGTATCAGCAAAGAGGTAGATAGAAGAATCAAAAAAACATGGCAAAGAGCAAATTCTGGGCTCTAAAGGAAATTACTAAAAGGAGACTACAACCTCAATGCAAAAAGAGTGGTAATGGACACTTGTCTTTTACCATGTCTGCTGTATGGCTGTCAGACATGAGTGTTTACAAATAAGATTATGAGAAAAATCCAAAGTACGCAAAGGGCGATGGAGCGGAGCATCCTAAAAATGAGGAAGATTCAAAAAATTCATAGTGACATAATAAGACAAAAAACTAAACTGACAGACGCTCTAACTCACTCACTCAAACTTAAATGGCGATGGGCTGGTCATGTTTCTCGTCTCGTCTATCGGATGATAGATGGTCCATCAGAATTACACAGTGGACAGGTCCAATAGGCAGGAGAAGGGTGGGCAGACCAAACAAGCGCTGGGTCGACGACGTGATTGACACAGCAGGGAAAGACTGGCTGCAGTCATGCAAAGATAGAGAGGCGTGGAAAGGGTTGGAGGAGGCCTTCACCCAAAGAGGGGGCCAAATTTAAAATGTATTGTAAAAACCTTACAAAAATTGTAAATTTGCAAATAAAGGGCTTTTTTATTATATTTATTTTATAAACATATTAAGGGGGTGAAATTGGGGAGGAAAGTTTATATGGAAAATCCATTTTGCCATTTTGCCTAAATAGACAACGTTCTGGTGACGTCATTCACCGCTGTTGGACGGCACCGCTATCCTAGAAAACCAAAGCTTAAAGCACTTATTAAACCATCATATTTGTGTAGCATCCTACTCAGGAAATAGTAAGATGTAGTCGCAGTTCACTACTTAGGTTACTACCTTCCTAGTTAGGAAGCTCGCGCCCTAACAAGGAAGATGTCTGGGGCCCTACTATGTAACACCATATCCGCAGTTTCGGCTGTAGCCGTGTAGCTGTGTCACTAATGCGAGCAGGTCAGCGCGAGCGCAACAGCTACATGCGGAAATACGGACAGTGCGTTTCTCAGAGTAGAGCACCTGCTTATCCATCCTACCTTCCTAGCCCCTCGAGGAATATAAATTGATTATCTATTGTATCTGGAAACTTGGTCTCTGAATGGCTAGTTAGGATCCTAAGTAGGATGTGACCTTCCTAGTTAGGAATCCATGAATAGGATGGTGTAATAAGTGCTTAACGTAACGCAATCCGCATTGCAGACGGTGAGGCCATACTCGCCACGACGCTTCCCGCTGCCGGACTCTGCGTACCAGGCGATGGTGTCGTGCATGCCCGACGGCCACCTGCCACTCCTGCCCGACAGTGACAGCCCGCAGGTAACTAACACTACTAACTACTCTAATCACTCTTTCATTATTATTTTTATCGGGTCTAACGGGTTGGGTATTTATAGCTATTGGTATCGGTATAGTAAGGTCAATTCACACTGTAATGGCAGCGACGCGGCGAACATTACTACAGGCGTTAAAGCAATATAATTTTTATGTGAAATGTCATAATAACATAATATATTACGCTTGATAGAATTGATAGCGTCGTGTCGCTGCCATTACCGATTTATTTGAGTCTAATGGGGAGGATTTGCAGATATCACCTTGATAGAATGTACCGTGGTGACCATTTTTATAAAAAGGTTTGGCGACGCTGACTAAATGCCATACCAGGTATAGACGATTATCTGCCCCTTGCCAGGATACATTATTAGTTTTTCTTCCTTTTTGTATTTATTAAGGGTTTTCACCCATTAGAAGGATAGAAAAAAATTTATCTGTACTTACAATCTCATATATCGAAATAATTTAATTTGGGTAGAAAAAGTACAAATAAACCCAAAAAGCAAGAATTTGAGCCGGAAACTTAAAAAAAAGATTTTTCCCGTACAAAAAAAAGTTTGAAGAAGGGGGGGCGAGGAAATCGCCAAGCACACGCGATTGTCAAAGCAAATCCATAGCCCGCAACATCACCCGTCACTCGCTGACTGATGTCTAGCGCGCTTCGCTCCGCACCTCTGGCGACCGCAGGAAGGTCGCGCACGAACATATATTTCATATATAATATTTTAATATATAGTTTATTGTATTTACATGCTTATAATATAAACGTTTTTACAAAAATAAACAATAATCAACAGGATCAAGGCGGCAACATCGACGACGACACGAGCACCCTATCCCCTCTGTCGGTGTGCGCGTTCGACGGCGACGACCCCGACGACGCGGAGTGGGACCCCACCTTCGAGAAGCCCGAGCGACGGAAGAGCTCCTTCAGGTGAACACCTTGGGGAACTTGTATGAACAACGATGAGCGAGTAGAGCTAGGCCCACACTATCACCAAATAACTCCTTCGAATTGCCAGCTATCGGAAACGCGGAGTGGGACCCCACATTTGAGAAGCCCGAGCGGTGCAAGAGCGCCTTCAGGTGAACACCTTGGGGAACTTGTCCAAGCGAGTAGAGCAAGGCCCGCGCTGTCAGCCATATAACTACCCTTAGAATTGCCAGCTATCGGAAAACTGACCAACTTAAGGAAGGCTAAGACCCGACACGAGTACCCTATCCCCGCTGTCGGTGTGCGCTTTCGACTGTGACGACCTTCGAGAAGCCCGAGCGGCGGAAGTGCGCCTTCAGGTGAACACCTTGGGGCACTTGTCCGAGCGAGTAGAGGCCCGTACTATCAGCAAAATAATTATTCTTAGAAACTAAAACCCGAGTTCACCAATAGGCGTTAGCATTGTGAGCGCGCTGTCAAATTGGACGTTTAGTTCCTTTTTACGTCAAAGAAGAAAGTTATCATTTTACATTTGTGCAGAAAATTGAATAGAAACTGAAAAACACAAAAGATATTAGTGATCATTACAGACGAAACTACGGGCAAAGACATTTTACTTAATTTAAGTATGTTTTTAGAAAGAAAGAAAGAAAGAAAAATATTTTATTTGGAACATTACACATTAAAAAAGGTTATCCTCTAAGCAAAACAAATCGCTCCCTCGCGATACGATAAATAACCGTTCCAAAATGAAATCGCGTCAACAGCGTTGTCAGCACGCTGATCAAAACGGAACGGCTTTTGGCGCTCACAGTGCGAACAGTTCTATTGGCGCAATACGGGACACAGCCTATATCACTGGTTCGAAAATGACCATGAGGACTCGCTCTATGGCATAGATGAATTAAAATGATACTATTATTTTATTCTGTCAGTAATTTCTGGTGGATTGTATTGAATTTATTTGTTCTAATTATTTCCGGAATTTAGTATATAAACCAAGAAGTTTCATTTACCTAATATTTGGTTTGTGACTAATTAAATGCTGAATTAAGTATACGATCTGGAAGAAGATATAGCTACTAACACAAAGTCAGTTTTTATTCCATTTCTATTGTATTAGATACGAGAGAAAATATTAAAATTCGTCTGCTGTACTCGACTAAATTACGTGTAACACTTCGTGTATACAAGTTATGGTAGAATGGATGCGTTATTATAAGCCAAAACTTACTATCAAGTAAGTGTAAATTTCTACTTTGGAAAATGTGTACATGCAATTTTTTCTGTGATTCTAGATCACGATTAAAATTCCCATTCAAATAAAGATTAGAGATGATTTTTAGAGAAGATTAAATGAAAAGTTTTTTTTACATTTGAATACTGCTAAATAGTTTCATTTTAGGTCATCTTTGGTTAGATTCAAATGTAATATTTGTAAAAAAAAATTGGTTCACTATCAAAAATATTATTTTATTTTACTATGTCAGAATATGAATAATTTGGTACAGCCTATTAATCCAGTGATTTAATAAATGTAATGTTTAGTTCACCATTCTGTTTCTGAATACTAACGCATGTGCAACCTATGTTGGTAACATTTAGCATACAATGACTTTCATTATGGGAAAGTGTAATTTACTGTAATTATAATTTTTTATTTACATGAATGAATGGCATGCTTGGATCTTTTGTAAATAGGATGCATGATGTCTTGGAGACATTGAACAATATTAGAAATTGATTTATGATGAGGCCAATGTTGTGTTTAATTAAACCATAATATTTACATTTGACACCGAAAATTATCGGTGGTTTTGTGTAGAATAAATATCTATAAACCTGTTGTTTTTCTAAATTCTGCTATAACTCTACTTTGAGAGTGTTAAAATAAATACTTTACTAATATTTTAATGACATCTTGGCAGAGGAAATAAAACCCACTGTCTGTTACTATAATTTTAAATGCAAGCATTAGTTAACATAAACAAGCAAAATTTTGCAATCAACATAATGAATTAATGTGATTTGGTGAAATGTTTTGGTATGTAAGTCAAAAGTATTTTTAATTTAGTCCAAACTATCAAAGCTTTAGTGTTTATAAGACAATTAACTGTCAACTTTATACCTAGGTATATGTTTTCGTGCAAGTGATGAATTTTAGTTTGTAATTTTATATAAAGCCAAGTGCGACAGGTTTTAACACCCAGTGTTTTGTAACTAGTAGGATTATTGTTTTACACACGCCCGTTATTTACATTCCTCACTTCATATTATTAAATAATAAATGTAACATTGGCTAGAAGTTCAAAAACAACATTGAAGGAGGTGCTTAATACTAAAAATATTGATTGAGTTAACTCCAATTGAAACGATTGATGGTAACTGAAGTGTGTATTAAGATACCTAAAACTATAAATATAACTTAGTGTAAGGATAAAGTAGCAGTTTACTTGCCCATAAAGCCGCATAGCGTTTGTAAATATTACTGTTAATAAAAAACGGGCACTGATAAGTAACTAATAGACTGGCTATTAAATGTAATATGAATCTCTTAAAGAGTGAATTTCCAAGGGTCCCGTGCATGTTTTAAAGCGATATACAAAATAGTTTCTACCAAAGACAAAACTGCATCAATCTAATTTACTGATTTGCCTCAGTTTATACGGGACCCTTAAAACTGTGTTTCTTACATTGTTTCTTACTGTCGCCCTTAAAGTTGTAAATTACCATGTTCGAATAAAGCAAATAAATGCTGTTTTCTGATAAAACAATAGATTTTCTAAATCGAGTTCGAATTGAGGTAAAAGTCAATTCGAATAATATATTTTTTACGGGAAAGTAGCTGTGCCTGAAAAAAATATTGATGCCTTTAATTCATTACGTTTAGATGCTTAGTTGTCTTCAATTCTTGTTCTATACCCGGCGTACGCACCACTCCTCGAATGTCTAATCTATGAGCACGTAAATATTAAATGTTTTTAATTCAAAGGGCAGCTCATCTTCAAAAAGGTAAAATTAATCCTTTTGGGCATTAGAGAACTTTAAATGTATTTTTTTTTTTAATATAATTCATATCTAAATTGCAAAATTACTAATACCATGTTAGGCATTTAAAAATATAGTTAAGCAAATTATCACAGTAGTAATAAAAGACATTTTGTAAGGACCGGAATCCTATAAAACTTCATGAATTGTATAAATGTATTCTTCTGTTATTATATATTAGTGGAAAGCATTTTCTTGTGTCATATTTTTGGAAGCGTTGGGCGTGTATAAACGAAGAAACAAGTATTTTTACTTTGCTATTTTCAGAAGAAGCCAAAGTCTTCTTGTTTTATATTGCATAAGTGTAGTTAAGATTTTTAAGGTGACGACTCGAGTCCGTATAAGAATGCTTGAGAAAATATCTGTATAAAAAGTTACATTTGATGAGTTATATTTTGTTTATTATTACTTCTCTAATATCAAACCCTTCCCTCTCTGCTGCTTGGAGCAGAATCCTCCGTCCATCCCGGCGCATTTATTACACCATCCTATTTGTAGCTTCCTAACTAAGAATGTACCATACTAGTTAGGATCCTAACTAGGAATGTCGCATCCTACTTACTTACATCTTACTCTGATAACGCATTGTCCGCACTTTGGCGTCTAGCCATCGCGCTGACATGCTGGCATTAGTGACAGGGACGGCTACAGCCAAAACTACGGATATCGTCTTACAAAGTGTGGCCCCAGTCGCTCGATTTCGCCAGTTAGCTAGCGTCCTAACTAGGAAGGTAGGAACCTAAGTAGTAAACTGTGATTACATCTTCCTATTCCGTAAGTAGGATGCTACACAAATAGGATAGTGTAGGTAATATAAATGCTTGTTTTTCACAAAACCACTGACCTTAATAACGGCTAGTTTGTGATTAATAATGACTAATAGTCTCATGAAAAATCAAGTGATACCTAAGAAATTTCAAAATCATTCGTAAAGGGGGTTAGTAGATATTCAATAATACAGGTCAGTGCACAAAACAGTTTTTTTTTTGCCCTATGATGGTTAATATTTTTTTAATTTCACTTGATAAGTTATAGCGTTACCTTTCAAAAGAATCATTTTAATAACATAAGACCTCCAGATCTATAGAAATAGCATTTAAAAAAATTTAAAATGGCTGCCATTTCAAGAGGGGGGTAGTCCCTCTTAGTTAGACCCCAACATGGGGGTTTTTTGTCGATAACATTTGATGATCTAATCGCCAGTCGAAACCCGGACACTGTATTATCACCAACCAAAGAGGAAATTTTGATACTTGTTTTGTTTGTTTTTCTTATCACAGAAAATATAAGTAGTTACACTTGAAAGTTTTACCCAAGTTCGCTTAGAATTTTCAAGAAACTTGATGTGCATAAAACTTTGCTATAATTTAAAAAAATCAACAGTTTGACATTTAGTGCTGCTGCCCGTTCCAAAAATGGCTGTGTTCAGCTTTCATTAGCCAGACTACTAGAGATGTAACTAATATATAAAAAACACAGCTCTTAATCAAGAAGAGAATTTTTCCACAAAGCCGGATCCAGACGAGTGTAACGTGTAATGTAGCATCAACCTTGTGGACGGCACTGCAAGCGCCTGTGTTAAGGCTAAAAACCGACAGCCGATGGATCAGTAACGAGCGTTACATGTAATGCTCGTAGTGCGTCCTGACACAAAATTCGCGTTTTCTTACTCGTTATTTTACATTTCGTGTTACACTCGTCTGGTCCCGGCTTAACCTGCTACGGCCCAAAAAAGAAATGATACACTTGCAAGTCAATTCCATGATTTAATTTGAACGATAAAAATTATCAGCATACATACATCTATCATTGGCTGAGATGCCTTACATCTAATTTCTAGCTGAGTCCTCTATACATATAATACTTGATTGATTGCCATATATTTCTAACATACGATATACACATAAAATCTAATAGTATTTAAGTACATACAACAATCAATATTAATATTACTTATAAATTTATAAAATAGCACAACCTAACATTTTAGGTAAAGTATGTCCACAATATAACATGGCACTATTTTGTTTAAAAAAACATAGTCTAAACTAAATGCAAGTTATTTTTCATTTGGTATGAACCAGACATCTTTTTCTTTCGTGTTACGGTACCAGCTATCATAGGTATTACACATTTTTACATCTTAAATAGTAGAATAAGAGGCGACGAGATTTTTGTAACGATCATGAAAAAGATTACTTTGTTTCCGTAGGTTCTGCACACTACTAATGCCACCGGCGAACGCCGACTCACTCAGCGGCCTCGGCCCCCAGAAAGGGCGGGTATACTAGTCGGTTTCAGCACCCTTTGGGGGTTATTAGACTACGCGGTATTGAGACAGTCTTACTAAGTTAGCAATCGCGACATCAGCAGAGGTGTCGGGTGCGGGCTGAGCCGCGTCTCCTGTGCCGGAAAGAGCTGGCTGAGACTCCTTATGTGGAAGACGTGTGTAGGATACCTATGTAAATCGTGCAATTGGTGGATCAAGTACACAAAGTATGGATGAATCCTAGTTTCATTTATTATCGATATCCATTATCGATGACAGCGTAGTGTAAAAAGAGCTAGCCTGTAAGTCTGTCTGCCCCATCTCGCTCTTTCACAGTATGAAAGAGCGAGATAGGGGATAGACTGTCTAAATATCGCGTAGTCTGATAACCTCCTTATTCACAAACATCTGAAACTACAGATTTCGAATCCGAGTCGATACAAAACTGACCATTTTGGTGATGTTTTTTTTCGCAACGTTATCGTTGTTGTACCTTTTCTAAGCGCTATTAAATCTCATAGTTGCAATCACTGAGTAGGCAGACCGAAATTTTTCACGTCGGTGTAGGACAATGAATTTTGATGATCGCTACGTAAAATCTTACTACTATAAGAGGCCTCAACTCAAGTCTAACATGGCACTGCGCATGTGCGTTTTATATAGGCCGATAAATACCAATTGAGAAAATATGTACTGGATGTATTCGGCCACACTGCCCAGTTAGGTGAAGTTAGGCCTAGCGCGGGCGCGATTTGACAAGAAATGAAAACGCCACAATGTTGCGCCTTCCCCACCTTGGCCGCAAAAAAGGCGCTATTCATATGTTTGATAATTCGCGCCTGGGCTATGCCCTGTATCTACAAATTCCACATAAATCAGCAGGCAGGTGGTTGCATCATGTATGAGATGACGTGCCTGCCATAATGCGATTAATTAGGCGGTCATTACCATGTATACAGATGGAAGTGTGATACGATATTGCTCAATTAATTACTACTTAGATTTATTCAATATTATGCGAGTAAACTTTATATTACTTAACAATTACAAGCAAAATGACAACTTGCTATATTACATTTTCCGTTACTAATTTTATAATTCTACAAAACCTACAAATACAATCACAATATTTTTTCAATAATCTAATACTGCATTATTAATTATACATACACACAATCAGATCTACACAGCCACACGAAAATTAAATGCATTTAGGAATGTCACAGTTACAACAATAATAATTATGATATACGACATACAAATATCAAATTCAATAAATCAAAAAAAACTGCACCATGGCATTATAAAAAATTAAAGCACCTTACGAATCTGGATTTATTTCATCCATTAAATATAGACGGAGGGATATTTCTAAATAAACATCGTTTTATTTAATAGGTCGTGTAGTAAAATAGGTTCAGTTGTAGAAAACAATTATGAAACGCAAAAAGGGATATGTCAGTAAAAAAACAAAGTAACATTTGAATTTTTTGATGGTTACCTTTACACTGATGAAGTGTAACCATCAAAAAACATAGGAGGTTAGGGTTCGAACGCCCATAAATTTAACACCTCAGCTCTGCATGTAAATGTTATTATTACAGTGCTTAAAGAAGCACTCCCAAGCTAGTGAGCGATTTGAACATGAGTGCCACTTTACTTGGCCCTTTGACGGGGTCCGATAAAAACAGATTGTATCTCCTTTGCATATACAAAGATGCTAATATCTGTAGGTATTCGACTTACATGATCTTCGACGACCTAGCCGGTGTAGTTGATATTCCTGGACAGGTCCTGTATGCGTCTCGCGTTGCACTCGCGACAGTAGAGGTGGTTGTCGAGCGGGTAACAGCCGCGGCCCTCCTGCCGAGAGCAGAGTGACGCGCCGCAGTCTTCGCAGGAGTAGCACGCGATGTGGAAGCTCTTATCCAGCGCCACGATGCGGACGGTCTCCTCTGCCCCGCCCTCAGGGACAATTGGCTCGCGGCAACGGGCACAGCGAGGCGCGTATCTGAAATATCAAATACAGGTAAATCAGTGGGATATTAAGCTCCGAAAAAATTTAAAGGTAAAACACATCAATGAATTTCCGAGTGCTTAGAAGGTTCGATTGGACATATCCCCCTATTGAGATCATACAATTGCATTCACTGGGATCATAATCTACACAATATAAGAAAAAAAAGGCCTGTGAGGTGAGGTTACCTACGGCAGAGGATGGCAGCCTATAAGGTAAATATCGGGTAGCAGGCCTGTGTCACAGAATCCTGTGTTAACTGGATGCAAGTGGCAGCTATTAGACAGAAGTGGAAGACTAGAGACGAGTCCTATGAAGAACCTATGACTATGACCACGCATAGAAGGACGGATGGCGAGAATTACAGAAACAACGTAAACGCCAACTTATGTGACATTCATTCAGTGTGGCGTCGTCCATTAGCACCTGGATTATTTTTGTTTGATTTGCTTGTCCTGGAGTTACATGTCCTACCAACAGTTTCTTGTATAGATGTTATGATGAAATGGAGGCATGATCGCATAAGTAACTGCTAGCTGTTCTAAATAATTTTTGTACTAAGATTGTGACAGCTCACTCAGCCTTCCAAATGAAGGTATTTGTTTACCTTTTGTGGAAGTCTTCGATACAATGAATACGGTTCACAGCATCTACAGTGAAAGGTATTCCATCCAGGCTCTTCTGACAGACAACACAAGTGAAGCACCGGGGGTGGTATGGCTTGCCTGTGGCTCTTAGTATGCGATCCAAGATGGGATCACTGCAGACGCAGCACTTTTCTAGTGTGTCTAGGTAATCTCTCTCACACAGCGCACGCCCCTGCACTGCGTAGAATGGACGACCCTAAAGCACAAACATACATCAGGAAAACCTTGATAATTAAAATGAGACTTGTGGCATTATTGTATGCATTTAATTCATTAATCGAAAAAAATTATCAGAATATATGAAGTGTTTCTTTGAAATCCCATGCATGCCCATTACTTAAGACATTGGTTCTTTGCTTAACCCTTTCTATATCAGTTACAAGAGAAAACTCTTATTGTTGTACTGTAACATGGTGTCGACTACAAATTTTTTTGTAGATTTTGTTGAGCATCCTATAAAAAAAAGTTTATTTCTTGGCACAACAGGTAAGGTCGGTTATTTAGAGTTTGGCATTAGCAAAGAAAAGACATGATAAAATCAAAGATGAACTTTAATGGAAATAACATATTACATGACTAAGGTATGGCAAATTTTTATGTCTTTGCTGCTGAAGAAATACATTTAGCTGTAGTATTAGTAAGCTTCAAAACAATTAACTAAACACAACACCAAAGGTTTTGGACATATGGGCAGAGACAAGTTGTCTTTTTAGATAGCAGCTTTTTTAGCACACAACAAGTCTAAGAAATCTGTGTTCCTCTTTGCCAGATATGATTAATCTCGTAGTAGATTATACAGCATACAGGGAAAAAATAATGATAGATTCTGGCACTGAAAGGGTTAAATGCAACCACTTTTTCTAAAGAAAATACATAATGTAGGCAAAAAAATTGGGGTCCCCATACAAACTCTATTATCTGATCAGACAACTAGTATGGAGTCTCAAATATTTTTTGGAGTGCACAATGTTGGTTCTGTAGAAAAGGGTGTATCTTAAGCAAAATAATAGATGTCATAAAATATAGAAAACTAAAAAAGAACACATAATTTGAGGTAGCACAAATACAACTGAACAAAAAGATCTTAGATACCTGCAAATTGATGCCACACTGCTGGCAGCAGAAACATTTAATATGATAAATTCTCTCCATAGCAGTGCAGCCAGTTGTTTCTCCCATAATCTTCTCCCCACACCTATAACAGTTCCCACAGTAGAGTTCATCTTCAGGTTCCGGGGTAGGTTCGGTGGTTGTTCCTACATATCCGCCATATAACGACGTCCCTGATAGTTGACTACAAGGCCGTGGGTTGATGGGTTCATATAAAGACTCATAAGTGGAGGAAGTCTGAGAGCCGCCATATGTGGAGAAATCTTGAGCGTTTACAGACGCAGAGGAAGGAGGGTAAGCAGACCCTGGCCGACGTAGCTCACTGTAATTGGACTGCGCGCCGATGTCACTGATTCTCGATACCTCCGATCTCGTATCACCGCCTCCACCGGCGTATATACTTTCTGTGACGTTACGCTGCATTGGAATGTTGGAGTAGACGTGGTTGGTACCCCCAGGGGGCAGAAGATTGCTATACAGGAACACATCTCCACTCCGCGCCCTAGCAGTGTTGTTCCTCACGATACAACTCTTGACAGGCACCAAGTTCGAATATGTAGAACTAGTTCTACTGCCGTACTCGAGGCGGGAGGAGTATGATGGCTCACATGCTGATTTCACAGAATAGCTTTGAGGTATTTGAGGCAGCGGGGCCTTGCTTTTTTTCGGTGGGATAGAAGGTTTCATCTTAGCTGCATTTATATCGTCTTGTAACTTAGCATCTAATTCATTCGCGTAGATTCTTAGATCCGCTAATTGCTTGTCGAGAGTATTCATCTTTAATTATTTTTAATCACAGCGTCTATTTTTCATTCATAAATTGCAATAAATTCAATTTTTTTTCCTACACACACGCCTAATCTCATTGTTTGACACTTCAAAAAAAGTTTGTCTTGACTCTTGACAGCTTGTTTTTTATTCACCCATTCTGGGTAGGCAAAGGAATCACGTCTTTACAACCCAGTACCTAATTTCTTCTTTTCTTATGCACTTATGTCACTGACCTCTATAATACAAGTACGCTGGACTGTCAACCTAAAAATAAAGTCATTTGATTTTGGCCATTTTGGCGCTGCTGCAGTAATCAAAGGTTAAGTCTACATTTCTACCACCGTCAGCTAAGGAATATTTGTCGAATAGAATACAAAACGCCTAGTTTGTAAACGTCACCTATTTGTCAGCAATCATTTAAGTAAATGTCATTTTAAATCTATCGTTTTATACTTATTCCGTCGAATAAGTCTTAACCCTTCAACTGTGGCGGCCATTTTGCGCAAGACCCTACAACTGTGGTGGCAATTTTGCGCGAATAGGCGCATCTGTGGCGCCACATCCGAGTGGAATCGCGCGATACCGACGCGTGTGATTCAAATTACGATATCTCTAAAATTTTGAATGAAGGCCTTATAATAAAAATATGACGTTGGTAAAATCGACTAGTCTACAGAAGTTGGTAATTGACAACATTAAATTTTTATAAAGGTATGAAAATTCGAAAACCATTTCGAGATTTAGCTATTATAAACTTGTTAAATATTTTTTCAATTTATTTTGCGCTACTTAGAAACAATCTGAAATCTGCTAGGATGTAGAGAGGCCCTACTCCGCTACTCCGGTTCACTGACAATGTCCATATTTTTCGAAATGCTGGCAATCTGGCATGCATGAGTGACAGGGACGGCTACAGTCGAAATTACGCACATAACATCATCATCCGGAGAGTAAGGCCCCAGCTGTCATTTTGAAATTTGACTCATGACTGACATATTAACTTGAGTCTTGCGTATGTTTTGTGTTGTGTTGTGTTTGTCCGGTGTTATATTGAATTTCGCTTTGTTTACTCATTTTCTTCAATTACATAAGCAGACTTCTATCTTGAAGTATAAATAAACTGTGCTGCTGCAGGAACTTGGATTGCTTCATAATGGTTTCAGAGGGATTTTCTATGGCCGATAGTCGCAACGTGCTTTGTGAAGATTGTGCAAGTGAAGGTGGTTGCAAACACTCCATTTATTTTGTATGAAATTCCTATTGGCAAAAAAAAACTTCCTGTGGTTGTTTTACCACCAACACTGAGTCTCAGTGTATTTCTAGAATGCAAAAAGTGTAAAATAAAAGATTCTCTTTTAACAAATTATAATAACATAATGATATTGATGGCTAAGGTAAGTTCACGCTCTTCCAAATTATGTTTGAATTTGTCCAAAATCACTCAGAGCAAGACACAAACTTCCTTAGCTTCAAAGAATTTGCAAAATCATCTCTTTGTCATGAAACAATTACAATTATACTAAAAGAAACATGGTCAAGCAACAAATGTTTGTGGCATACACTAAAGCAGGGCAGAGTGTCAGCCTCAAGAATTTATGGAGCCAGTAGATACCAAACAGGTAGAGTTTTGGTTAAATCTATTCTTGGTGGATATTAAGTGTCTGAGACAAGAGCCATCAAAAGAGGGAATTTATTGGAAGCGCAAGTAATAAAAGAAATTCAAAACAAAATGAATCTAAAAATTAGTTTTTGTAGCTTCTAATTGATTTCAACATTTATTGACATAAATGAAAACTTCATTTTGGAAATAAAATGCTCGAACAGTAAGAGCGCTTGTAGACGTCCGTTTTTTTCACCGGATAACGGACCGTGTTTTTTGCCGGATTCGCGGTGGTGTATGAATTATAATGAATGTGTGTACATGCACCGGACATCGGTCCGGCGAACAATTTACGCCGGATGCACCACCCCGTCCCCTCGGCGCGACGGACACCGGTCCGGTGTAAGAAATGGCGGTCATCCACGCCAGTGTATTGGTGCGTGTTGACGCTGCCGGACGTATTGCCTGTTTTCTGTTAATTGAGTGCCGTCTACCTGCGTTCTTTTAAAAATGGGTGATATTGACATGGAATTGTTAGTAAGTTTGGTTGAAAATAGGCCTGTACTGTGGGACAAAACCCAAGAGTGCTATAAAAATAGACAGTCGAGTTTTGCCGCTTGGAGAGAAATTTGTCTTGCGTTAAATGAAGGTTTTGAAACGATGTCCGAGAAAGAAAAAAATGATTTTGGTAAGTAACATTTTATTTTCATTATTTTTATGCATGTTGATTTTGCCATGGTACACGCCCTACTGGTGACATGAAATACTCTGCATATTTGTTACGAATCATATTTGCTGTTACATTACCTCGTGTTGAATGGGAACGAGGCAAATGGCATAGAGTAGACACCATGTGTGAACTAGCAGTGTCAGTAACATTATTAGCAATACCCTCTACTTTATGAATTATGTTTTGTAATAAGCAGCATGTTTTTACAATGTTAATAGCAGTATCTGTTGAAACATTTAATGGTCAATGCAAAATCCTCCATTTATTGGATAAAGTACCAAATGCGCATTCGACGTAGCGTCGCGCTCTTGGGAGACGATAATTGAAAATTTTTTTTATTGAGTCAAGTTGATGCCCACCGTAAGGACGAAGTACGTGTTAATGTAAAGCGAAAGCTTCATCAGCAACAAATACATAAGGTAACTCACTGCCTGCACCTGGCAACTGCTTAGGTCGAGGAATATTTAATTTATCGCCTACTATTCTTTTCTAAAATTCTGTTTCTTTAAATACTGCTGAATCGCATTCTTTGCCGTAGGCTCCAACATCAATAAAAACAAAATTATAGTTTGTGTCTACCACAGCCATTAATACTATTGAGAAATAGTGCTTGTAGTTGAAAAACATTGATCCACTTTCTTCTGGCTTGATGATTCTAATATGTTTTCCGTCAATGGCTCCCAAGCAATGAGGAAAATTTGCATTCGTCTCGAAATTTTTTGCTATTGTTAACCATTCGTCTTTCGATGGTAGTTTCATATAAATTGGAGAAAGGGTTTCCCACAATGCTTCAAATACTTCTTGTACAATACAGCTGATAGTTTTTATACCCATTCTGAAACTGTAATGTAGATCACTAAATGTGTTCCCTGCAGCTAAATATCTGTAACAATTTTTTCTTTTTTAGGCAAAGATATCATAAAAAAATGGAACAATGCAAGAGATAACTGGATGAAATATCACAAAAAAGTTAAGGAATGTAAATCCGGCTCTGGTGCAAAAAGTCTACGAAAATATAAATTCTACGATCAAATGCTCTTTTTGTGTAAAATTGTGACTCGCCGAACAACGGAAGCAAGTATTACATCAGAAAAAAACATCACACAATCTCACAACAAAGAAACTGACTCACAAACCAATAATGACCCTACCGCACCAGCCAATACTACCGATTTAACAAAAACAAGCAAGTAGAGAAAGACAGACTGTAGCGAAGTTGATCGACAAATGCTTACTTTAATTAAATCAGTTGAAGATGAAGACAAGAGTAAGAGTATGTGTTTTTTCAAAGGTATTGCTCCGATTGTAGACAAGTATAGTGATGACGATTATGTTGAATTCCAATATGAAGTCATTAAAGTTATGAGAAATTTAACTCGGAGAAATCAAGCGTCCATGCAGCAGCAAAATTACAATTACAATATTAATCGAGGCTACACTACGGCAACACCCGACTACAGAATACACGAATATCAACCAACACAACCCATTCCATCGACATCCAGGATGCCCTATGATCATCAGCCAACACAACTCATTCCATCCACATCCAGGATGCCTCAAGAACTCATGCAGCAAGATGATTCCCAATCTTCAATTATTACTGAATTAAGTTCAATCACATCGCCTGATTACGATTTCGATTTTTCTAAAACTCCTTAATTTATTTTTTGAGTATAATAAAACAATTACTACCTACTAAATTTTGTTTTAATTAATACAGGTAATCAATCCCCTTTTCTATAATTTGAAATTAAACATCTCTTTAACATACCTTATCGTAACGGCTAATCTCTCTGCCGGGGAAATAGATTTACGCATGTCAGTATCCTCGTGTCTTATTTTATCATATATGGCTGTTAATAATAGTTGAAAGGTTTCTTTCTTCATCCGAAAATGATTGTAAAAGGACTTGTCCTCTTTTATTATGGAGGCTGGTTTTTTATTCTATGATATCACCAACCACTAATTAACCTATATTTATCTTAAAGCTAAAAAAATATGAAACACGTAACCATAGAAATCAGAATTTTAAACGCCTCCATTTTTGAGAAAAAATATGTTTTGTAACAGGCATCATCCATTGATCACTTACTTGTATTCCCTGGCTGTATGGCTATGTACCATTGCCTTTCCACTGGTGGATAAATACTACTAGATACTTCCACAGATTATATAATAGGTTCTACTGTCAATGGAATAACAATTTTGCTGTCAATTTCTTTTTCATGCGTTAATTGATATAGGCGAAGGTGCGGTTTTTGTACAGACAAAGAGAAAAATTAATTTCAATTTTTCTTTAAATCGGAGGCCTTAAAAAATATATTAATTATGCAGAAAGGCTATTTTTTGTGAACTTTTTAATATAATATTTAGTTTATTCAGGTTAGAAATATTGACGAATAAAAAACCATTAATGGACAAGTCCTTTAGTTTCATCTTCTTCAAACTGCGTAAAAAGAGTTTGAAATGCACCATATTTTTCCCTTTCCAATAATATAGGATGCACCCACGATGACCTTTTACGTTTTTCTATTTCTTTTTGTACAAATAGTAGGCCAATACAAGTTTTTTTTTCTTATTATTCGACATTTCACACGTGTGTAATCTCTGACTACCAGTTCAAAACTAACGCATATAGACGGCAGTCCATCCATCCGGTAAAAAAAATATGTATACAAGGATAGCCGTTTATTGACGGTCCGTTATCCGGTGAAAAAAACGGACGTCTACAAGCGCTCTAAGCAAGCCACAAGTAATTATGTAAAAAATGGCATCCTAGCAGATAAATATAAGGCACAAATTTTCTTCACTTCAAATCCATGCAATGCATAAAAAGAAAGGCCTGTTTAGTGTAGCAGACCCAAAATCTGAATAAAATAAAAAAATATCAGTCTACTGGCAATATTATGAGAGATTTTATGTAGAAAAGCTCCTAAATTTAGGGGAGAAATTTTGGGAGACTTTTCGGATCTTTGAAAAGTTATTGAATATAGTAAAATAAATTTTTATTAATAGTTACTTGTTAAAATTTTACTTTAAATAAAACAATATAAAAATCATTACATTTTATTTCCTCTCTTTTAACCCTACTTCAATATTGGACTTAGCAGGTTAATCAAGCCACAAGCTATTATCACTGAGTCATCCAGTATATTAACTAATTTATTATTAACTACCAATTGTGGTTTTAACAATTTAAATAATCTTATTCTTCTTATTACTTTCTGTATATGTATTCTTAGACTAGCTATGACCTTACTCTCAATAACCTCACTCTTTGTCATTTTTGTGTCTTTTGTAACACTTGGAGGGCGTAATACCTTAACAGATTTTTTTATCAAATGGGATTCTAGATTTTTAAATCCTCTATCTGCTAAAATAGTGGCATTTTCAGGAACACACTCTAAAAACCCACTTTGTTTAACTAAGTACATATCTGATATACATCCACTGTAACCATCTGAGATAAAGTTTATAAAACCATCTGGGGTAGCACCTATCAGATACTTTATAGTATTACATTGCTTATTTTGAGACCAAGTCAGGGATTGTTGAATTGGCCTCTTGGGTTTCTCTATTTCTATTTCAAATGTATCAATAATGCATTGAACACGTGCATGATCTACATTACATCTAAATACAGGAGGCAGGTTTTGTTTTATATCAATTGAGTTGGGCCAATACAAAATTTGCCTGAAAAAAAGGCTGAGAACTCTAAGTGTTTTATAAAATACTCTCGACAAGGTAGCTATTGAAATTTCAAACAAATCCTTCATTCTTTTAAAAGTATCATTATTTTTTAATTTATAAAGAGTTACAATGATATGTAATGATGGAATATGGCATGTTCTTTCTATAAATGCAATAAGCCAGTAATATTTTTTTACTAGACCTAAATATTCAATAGGATTTTGTTGTATTTGATTTAACATAAATTTTCTACCATAACATTCCTGCTTTATTGGCACACTAGAAGTTTCTGTTTCAGTAAACTCAACAGTTGAACTAATAGGTGAGGGAGAATATTCATTTGGGCTTGTATCTTGTGCTATAACTTTTAATTTTTTATTACACATATTTGCACTCACAGAATGATGCACCATTATAGGATTTACTTGTACAGTTTTGTGATGTTGCTGAGGTTTACACAATACATCTCTTTCTTCTTGTTGAGTGTTCAATGTACAATATTCTATTTGTTGATTTGTTGTTGAAGTAGACGACAGTGTGCTTTTAATGTTTTGTAGGGTTTTTGGGACTTGTAATTTCAACCGAGGTCTTAGAACAGCCCTGTTTATCCATTCTTGATAGTTAAGCAGATCTTCCTGAAGCTGTAAAATAAGAACAAATAAATATTCGTTTTTGTGTTTCTTGGTTTTTAACAATAGCTACCAACACTACGCATTGAGTAGACATAAGTGATAGGTTATGTTTAAGTACATCATAAAGAAGGTGAGTAAACTTACGTTTAAGTGATCTTCGCATATGTAAACCGAACCTTTGGGGACATTAGTTTTATTAACTGCAGAACACCATTCAATCCGTGTTGATTTTGGTACGTGAAAGAAATACTTTCCTGGACACATTAGTACCCTGTTTTTGCATACAGGAACAAAACACGAAACTAGGGGATCTAGTTTCATTGGTGGTCGATTTTCCATCACGAATTTTCAAAAGCACAGATGCGAGACTAATGATACCAACAACACAACGACAAATAAATCTATAAATACAGCTATATATAAATACAGCGAGCATTCAATTTTATTCAAATTCAAAGTTTGTTTTGTTGTTATGTTCTTCAAAGAGACTCGTAACTAAAGCACAAATACTCTTACTAATCTGTGGCACAAATAGATGCATAGCTTTAAAGTAAAAAAAAGAGAAGTGTCAAACTGTCAATACTTCAACAGTTTGATAGTAGGACCATATAAGTTATAATACAATCGTTGTATCGATACTTTTTTTCAGTATAGTCAAAGAATATATTATATGTCGTAGGATGATTTGATAATTCGAATAGGCATACTCTTTATAATTTGTAATTCGAATTATCGCGAAATTTCTGTTATTAAAATTATAAATAAAAAATATGGCAAAGGCGCCAAGTCTTAACATCCTTACTCTTGTACTTACGCTCTTTTAGAATGGATAGTTAAACTAGATTTCATTTATTTTAGGGGAATTATTTATGTTTTTTCCTTAGAATATATCAAAAAAGAAGCTCAGATGAAGACGTAATTCCAAATCCAATATGGTAGACTTCTAAAGATGGCGGACTAAGTTTTTTTTTCTTTTGTACAATGTGGGTATAATTGAAAAGGCTTGCTGAGAATAACTCAATAAATAGGGTGACGTCATTCCAAATCCAATATGGCGGACTAAGTTTTTTTATCTTTCCTGCAATATGGGAAGCAAACGAAAGGACTTGCAGAGAATAAGCATGCGAGTTTAACTCCGTTGCTCCGATCCATTTAGAAATTTGGTGTATTGGGTTTTCTTTGCGTAAAAAAAGGCGTGTTAAAACCCATGCGGTATGTGATGTTGTCCCCAATGTATGTGATGTTGTCCACATTTATTTTATTTTTATTTATTTATTTATGCGGTGAAAACGGTGAAGGAAAACATCGTGAGGAAAAACCTGCACACTAGTGGTTAGTGTGTGAGATGGAGAAAGCAATGGCAAACCATTCCAATAAATTTGCCAAGAAAGTCGTGAGTGTCTGTTTCATTCCACATAATGATTACGACCCTCAGTCATGAGGTACACGACTGTGAAGAAAAGGGGTTTTCTTGAAGTCCTCGATTATAATTATTGAGGTTGAATGTTTTGGGTCTGAAGCATCGATAGGTAAACTTTGACGAGTTACATTTTGGTGAGATATAAGTCAACAGCATTGGTTTGCCTGTCTAGGAGAAGGATAACTTCAAATCAAACTGGAATTGTGTTTACGCTGCGTAGGGCTTAGCTTGAAGTTACAGTAATTAGCTTGAAGCTAACTTATGCCTTACGCGGCGTATTCCTCCTATTCTTCAACACCCAAGACAAGGTGTTGTACCCAGTCGGGTTATAAGTTATGTCACAAATACTTATTGCAGCTCAATTTAAAGCAGATATCTTAAACCGATGAGCTGGAATTTTGTATGTACAGGTTTAGCTTGGATGACAGTGCATAGTTAGCTGTGTAAATCGTCTCAGACGTCTTTGGTTAGCTGACGACCATTTTAAAAAACTCACTATCTCGCCGAGATACCATCATGCGAAAAAGTATTTCAGCGGACTAACGACTCGCTTTTCGCAATTTCTTCTATAAGGCTCATTTTGTGCACGTCCTAGCTCCTGGACTAACTGCATTCGACGGTCAAATGACAGACGCGGCTAGCTGTCAACATCAGCCAGCGGCAACCGCCAATGCGTCGACAGCACGTCGACGGCATGTCGACAACTAGCCGCCGACTTCTAACGACGGCTGCAGTTACATACGTCGACAGCAAACTGCTGTTCGTGTGTAAAAGCTCTAACAATCACGTTATACTTTAAAAAATCGTTCAAACTTGTGTTCAAATGGAATTATAGCCTGACCAGGAATATATGGGACCTCGCCATATTGCGGAAAACAACTGGAACTAATTTATTTTACTGGCAACAGAAAAATCAAATCGTCATTGACATGTCATCAATTGTCATAATTATTAGTGTCAAAGTGGACGCGTAATCTAATTTTCGACCAAGTGCAATTTTTATGTGACAAAAATACCGAGAGCTATTCGATTTCCTAAAGAAAAGTGGTTTAACATGGTGTTGTGGTGTTTTTCGAAAAGAAAGTCTATGTGATCACTGCGGTTTCTTTAAATATATTAATGCTATAGTTGTCATCACAAATTTTTGGTATGTCATATAGTGTGAATAGTGAAAATTGGCCACTTATGGCTACAGATAATATTTTAATACCGATTTTGAAAAATGATTATAATAAATACTTGTTTTGAGTTTTATTTTCTTTATTTTAACCCTACTTGGATATGTCAACCAAAGTAGTTCGTAGAATTTTACATGATTCCCTATACATTATTTAAAATTATTATAACATTACAAATAATATCATTTAGAAAAACAATCGATTAACATTTCCTTTACCCGTTAGTGGTTTTGCAAAAAATACTGTGTTTTGATCAAAAATTCAAGGCCAATATTACAAAGAGTTACTGAATTTAATAAGTACTCAATTTGCGAGTGTTCTTTTATCGTAGAATCTTTTATTATTAGGCAACAGGCTTGTCATATAAAGTGGATTCGAAGCGCCCTTAATTCAGGTCCCATATATTCCTGGTCAGGCTATACCTACGATGATAGCAAAACATATTGTAATGGTAAATTATACAAACTAACCTGCTTGCGGTTCGAGGATTCTTTTACGCCTCTTTTTATTTTTCTTAGGTTCCATCTTCACTTATAATAGGTAAAGAATGGAGAAAACAGCAACAAATAAAATAAAATAAAACAAACACAAACGTAACAAAGAACAATAACATAAACTTATCAAAAAATAACGACTGATAATAACACGTGAACACTTCCCGAAATTCGTAAATTAAAAAAAACGAATTATGCCGCACTGGGTAAGCCATTACAAAATAGCGTACAGGTATAGCACCCCTGACCTTTCAAACCACTAACCGTTAAGTGCAATAAGACATATTTTATCATTTTCGGAGTCAAAATTATATAATGATAAATATCTATGAATGGTCAACTACTGTTAATTCTTTATGGAAAAAATGTAATTTCTAATTATTGTGTTTATATTTGTGGTAAAAGTAATGTCAATTAACCGAGTTTTTAAATTAAAACCAAGTAACTGCTTAAAGACTTTCAATACGTAAATAAAAAGAAAATTTATTTTTATAACTAAATCTGTGTTTTATTTACAAAATTGCGAAACTATTACTTAAAGGACTTGTCCATTAATGGTTTTTTATTCGTCAATATTTCTAACCAGAATAAACCAAATATTATATTGAAGAGTTCACAAAAACTAGCCTTTCTGCATAATTAATATATTATTTAAGGCCTCCGATTTAGAGAAAGATTGAAATTATTTTTTCTCTTTGTCTGTACAGAAACCGCACCTTCGCCTATATCAATTAACGCATGAAAAAAAATTGACAGCAAAATTGACAATGACAGTAGTACCTATTATGTAATCTGTGGTAGTACCTAGTAGCATTTATCCACCAGTGGAAAGACAATGGTACATAGCTATACAGCCAAAAAATACAAGTAAGTGATCAATTGATGATGCCTGTTACAAAACATATTTTTTCTCAAAAATGGAGGCGTTTAAAATTCTGATTTCTATGGTTACGTGTTTCATATTTTTGTAGCTTAAAGATAAATGTAGGTTTTATAGTGGTTGGTGATATCTTAGAATAAAAAACCAGCCTCCATACAAAAAGAGGACAAGTCCTTTTGATGTTTTAGAGTTGTCTCGTTCTCGGACGGGCCGTGGTATTATGAAATCAGCGATAGGTCGGGATTATCTCTATTTTATACGATGAGCGACACGTGTCGAAAAGTTATGGAATTTTTGGTGCAGGTGGGGTCAATAACCTTTTGTGCAAGTTTAAATGGCACGGACTATGCAACAGTACGCCGATACGGGATCGTGGCGAACCAAAACATAAGGCGTAGACTTCCTATATTACTATCTATCTATTCCTAGCATCCAAACCGATACTTCTATAGAACAACACTAACATTATCTCTCCTCTCACTCATTCATAATAGTGTCAGTGTCAATGTCAAAATGACAGCTAGCTTGTATGCATGGTAAAATACTTTTTTACGTCATACCAGATAACCAAGCAAAGGCATGTACCCTTAAAATGCCTATATCACAGTACCTCTCAGTTTTTTTTCTAATATCTTTGAATTTATCGCGTGAAAAATTAAATGCTGTCAATTAACTATTGAATATTGTTATAGTGAATCTAAAACATGCTAAACATAAACAGTATAATATAATCAACGCTAAAACTAGCCTCTTTCATATAAAATCTTCCTGACTTAGGTTGTGCAACGCCATCTAGCAGATTTTTAAGTACTGATTTTTGACCTCAGCACTAGCACAGATTATACAATAGAGAAGTAGTGGTAAGGCCTGAGGGTAAGGCTTTAAAATATGTTGGGGCGTGTATGTGCCTCCTGTGGGTCTGCATCATACTTAAGAGTAGATACAATACTCTAAGACATTATATGATAGTCTACATGCATAAGTAAATTACTTTGATGTACGATTCGCGTTGTGACGCCAGCTGAGACGGACAGTCGCGCGCGGCCAAGATTTAAGGCAGACGAATAAAAAGGGGTGTTACCACCACATGTATGCTTAACTTCGTGGATCACTATCATGTCCATCCATCCATGCTACGATTACCACGATCGATCAGATAAGGCTAATGTGGACTCAGTTGGCTTAAGTCATAAGGGTAGGTACCTAGTACTTTTTATTTTAGTGGCCAATTTAGTGTTAATTGTTCAAAGCTAACAATGTGCCAATTATAATTTTATAGTTTTGCTGCAGCCTTGCACTACGAGTATTAATGTCGGCCATTTAATTTTAGTATTTCTTTGTTGCATGTAGGTGGTGACTAGCTACAATATGCGCTATCTAAAAAGTTTATCATTTGCATTAATTTATCAGGTTTGTTTAAGTCGTAAGAATGAAATAACAAGTATTAATTTTATTGTGTATAAGCTAGGCCTTCTGTATGGTAGGTGTAGGTACCTAGCTTAAAAATTGTAGATAACTAAATCTAAACTTTCAAAATTTTAGATCATGTTCGTTCACTCCTCCGATTTGATGGAAGACGAAGACGATGGTTAGTGGAATTTTACATATTTAGCTATATTAATAAACTCAGCGAATAGTAAGAATTTAATGTATTATAATGCCCCTGGAATATTGCAGAAATACCTACTACGGAACAAGCGGAAGAAGAGGTAAGAATTAAATTGAATCCACTTGTTGGCACTGCACCGGCCGGATGGGCGGCCCCGTCGAGTAGATTTGCCAAAAAAATGTAATTCCAGTTTAGGGTAATACAATTCTGTGTGACAATTTGTTTCTTTTTTCAGTGGCATATGGACTTTATGCCGGTAAGATTTATTTACTACCAGAATATTAACATTACACCTAACTGCACATTGATTTAAGAAATAATTTTTATTTTTACTTAACGCCTGTTTTGCACTATTGCAGTTTTCAGTACTTATCCTTCAATTTATCATTTTGAGGTCTACCTTCAGTCACCGGTCGTTAATTAGATAATTTTTATTTAAAATTACTTTGCAGACCGGGTACCTCCCAGATAGTGTTTACAGGGAATTAGCGTGGTATGGAATCTTACAAATCCAGCCACTTCATCATAGCTCGAAGCATAAAGTAGCAGCTCAGTTGATGTGGCAACATACACTTGGACGACCTCATGTGATAATGGAAAATCCGCCACAAGTAAGTAGGCCTTGCTAGGCACATGGTCAGATAAATAGAGGCTATGTTATAAAAAAAATTAAAACTAAGTGCGATATTGAAGTTTTAAGTTTAAATATTACAGTCTACACAATCACCTGGCACAATTAGTCGTCAGTTCTTAGGCGAAGAGGCAGCCAAATGGTCCAGAGAACAGCGAGCTGCTCAAGAAGTTCTTATGGAAAACATCAAGAGCGGTGGCAATGGTTTAACAGTGAGAACTGTCATCAGTGCCACTACTAAAACAATTTACATAATACAGAACGGTAAGGTTGCTTAAAACTCCTATTATTTTTCTAACCGCTTATAAATACCTTCATGGTTCAGCGTTCCACATTATTAAAAATGTCTACTGTTACCGTATCCCTGTATATAGCGTAGAGCTCCCCTTAAAATGGTAGGGGTAACGCTTGCTTACTTTACTGAAATGGTAGATAGACAGCGGGAAATGTAGTTAGTTATTTACTTATCCCTATTCAGTAGTCACTTAAGTTAACTTTACAGGAAATTACTTCAAGTGCCCAGAAGGCTCCGAGCCAGATCTTGATGCTTACAGAGTTCAAGCTAATATGCATGAGAGGAAATGCACATACGGGAAGCAATCCATCCAAGTTCCAGTGGACCCTTGCATAGAAGCCGAAATGGCACCAATAGAATACTCATTTCATGAAGGTTGGCAGTTCTGTCTTGGAAATGGTGAAAGAGAAAACAATTACTTTCAGAATGGGACTCTGGACTGTGGTAATAAAACTAAAGTAAGTAAGAAAAAAAAATTTGATCAAGTTATATTTTATTTTTAATTTCAACATTTTTGAGTTCATGTTTCTAATAATGGACTTGCCTAGGACGAATGCTTTCTGTATTATTTTTAAATTGCAGGTGTCAGTAAACAAGTTTTTGGATATGTGTGCTATTGATAACAATATTGTGATAACTTTTGACTACTTTGGGGATGAACCTCGTAAGGATATGATGCGTAATGCTACACTTTGCACATCGTGGGATCCTTGTCGTTTGTCATATCTCTATCGCCTTGAGGTAATTTTAAAATTTTAATATTCATTTTTATATCGTGCGATGTTCTTCCGCGTTTTTCAATATAGACATCTTTAGTACTCATATACCACACCTTATACCATTGCCAATGCACTGATCTACCTATTTCTAATTGACCTAATATTTATGTTAGCCGAGACTACTGCAGCATCTAAGGTGCACCCAACAAACTCAAAAGCTCATTATAACGGTACTTATTTAAATTAATTGTATGTATTTAATGCTTTCACAGCCGCCGCCAGCTGAAATGGCACCAAATTTCCCGACTACAACTCCAAATCCTTGCGAAACGACTGTTTGTCCGGAGTGTCTGGAAGGCGAAACCGAAAGCCCAGGATATCACATGGAACGTAAGGACTATTAATTTGCATCTTTGTGTATTACACATGGAAAAAGAAACAAAAGCGTCTTTCGCAAAATTGATAATTTATTCTAATACTATCTATTCTTTTTTCAGTTTCCTCAGACTAGTGAAGTGTTTTGTCTGCTGTCCAACATTATCATTATGTGATCGGAAACCAATTTAGTTGCACTAACTAAATTTTAAGTGTTACAATGCTATAAATTGATTGTTCGGAAAATTGTTTTACTCTAAGCCATTCATTTTAATTTGACGTCTTTCTATTGAAACTGCTTTTTAATTTTAAATGATGTAGGTACAACAAATTGTTATCTATTCTTTTAATTCTTGCCGTACTGGATATTAAACTGTGTTTAATATATATTCCACGGTTAGTTGTAGTGACCAGTAGTGACACTTTCTGTAAAGTAATAAAAAAATAATTTAAATAATAATAATTTTTTCGCGCTTAATCTTGCAGGCTAGTGCCTTTAATTTAAAATGATAAAAGATACAATTTACTGTTAGAGACCTGTGTATGTCCCTGGCTACATTAATTTGCTATGAGGATTGTTATTATGGCAAATATTTGCTCACTATTGAAGCTATCATAATGTTATGTAATCTATAAAAGCACAATGAGTGGCCTCATTATTACACCACACGTAAAAACTGTAGAAACTACAATCATAAAGCTATGTGTGAGTTGGAGACCCGTATCTTCAGCTTACATTCTGTATCTCCACAATTACCAATGACATATTTAGGATTATTAGCATTGATTTAAATAAATCAATGATTATTAGCTTAAAATATTCAGGTGAATAGATGTCATAGACTCAAAATATAGATATATCAAGGCCCTAGCTCGAAAACTGCTTAAGTTGAGTTACGACTTAGCTTACAGCCGTGTGAAAGCCACTGTGCAAGCTGAAGAACGTCACTTGTTGTATATCTCTTAATCGGTATGTAAAGTGGTTATTTTATGTTTTTTTTTAAAGTTTACAATGTTTTAAGAAATTAAATTAAATAAAATTGTTTTATAATACATGCAGTATTTATATCGGTATGATTTTTTTAAGCTTTGCCTTTTTTGCCCGTGCAGTAATATGACAAGTAGTACAAATAGCTAATCAGTGCAAGTAACCACAAGTATCTTACACGCACACATACATGACAACAAATTAAAGGCCTTGTACTTTACCTAAACTGTGCACTGAGCTGAGTGGCACTGAGACTCAAGAACCGGTCCGCGCTAGAGGGCTCTCGACGGCAGTGCGTCCCTTTCTAATGAGGTGACCATACATAACCAACAAAACAAGGGACAAATTGCTTGTAAAAGACGATTATCCTAATATATGTATATTAAAAAACAAAGACGACTGCGACGACGATTATCTGCAAACAACAGACCAATTACGATACGATACGATGTGCTATTCAGCCAGGATCCAAGCCTGATCCGGTAAAACCGGCACACCAAATAGCACGATTTTTATAAGGAAAGACACGCTCTGGGATGGGAGAGGAAGACCGACTAGCCGGAGCCCATCGGTCACAACCAACAAGATATGCATCGAGCTTGGTATAGGAATATAGGAAGAGACGGGTATCGTTATAGGACTGAGCGTTGATGAGGTGGGCGGTCTGCCTTGGTGGATACACGTGGTGTTCTTCAAGAGCTTTTTTAGTCCTTTCGGGTATTTCTACATTTCTTCAGTCCTGTTATTTGGTCGTTGTACTGCCTTCGGCTTTCAGAGTTTTCTGTGTTCTTGTTACCTATACATTTAGCTCAGTCGTGTTGACGTTGTAGAGCTGTGGTTTGATTCGCTTATCTGTTACGTCTGGTTGGAATATTTCGTGTGCAGCTTTTTTCATCTTTTCGCTAATTCGTTCCAATCTTTTCGGCAACGCTTGTAGTACGTAAAGTCTTCAACTGGAGGGTCCCGTGTATATCGGTCTGCCAATCTTCAATCTTCTTGCTTTGTATCCTTGTGCACTATGGAGGATGTAAGGGTGTGCGCAATGTAGAATGTGACCATAGTAGAGTCTCATAAATTTGATCTACTTCGTTATAGTCATGCCCTGTAGAAGCTGATGAACTTTTTGGTTTCTTGGTGGATTCTTGCTATGACTCCGCACTCTTTTACAATGATCCTTTCATAATGAAATCCTTAACATTGATCTGTTCGATTGCGTGATTGCAACCGCGTTTAGCTCATTATAGGTACTATTATTATCATCATAATAATATAGTAGTTATTCTCGTTAATTGGTGTGTGTTTTATGTTTTAGTAAGCGGTCCTAGCTAGCGTAATTTTGCTTTGTTGAGTTTTCTTTTTGCTATTAAAATAAGAAATCGGGATAGTTTTATGGTACAAGTGTGTCGGTTTGTTGTAATTTTAGGGTCGTTTTTAGGGACAGTGCGGTGTGATGGTTATTGTTTTGTTACCTTTGTTTTATTGGTAACCAGCTGTTTAGAAAGTTTCTAGGGGTTTTTACAATGAATACTCCAAGGCCTGTTGCTATTGTTTGAGATAGCGGTGTTTTATTTTATGATGGACACAGCTTCAACTGCCACGCACGTGTTGCGCAAGTTTTTTATTTGTGCGAAGCGCTTAGGCTTACTATTGTATGGTTTTTATTTAGCCAAAATGTGTTTTGGCGGTAGGGATATTTGAGTTTTATGGTACACGGCCGTAAATTCCCAGTATTCGTGCTTTTTGTTACGTTTTTTCCTCATTTACACTGTTAGGGACGGTATTATCAATCTTTTATGCCTGTTGGGTATCTACGTAGATGTGTGGGAATTCATCAAGTTCACGTTGCATAATTTGCGTAGCTATGGGTTATTTTATGGTTTTCTAGATGTTTTATGCATGGGGAGATTAAGTTAACTATAATGGCAAGGTATTATAGTTGTTTAATATTTTCAGGGCTCCTAATATAATATTAGATTTTTCTCTATTAAGATTAGTTGCTGTGATAGGTTTGGTGTTAATTTTTTTACTACTTGGTAATTCAAAGTGTTTGACTATTTTTGGCAAGGAATCATAATTTTTATTATGTTCTAGTTTTAGTTATGAGCGAAATAGGATGTAGGTGTCTGTGTTATGAATGTCGGGATCTTTGTTGATAATATTGTGTATTATTTTATATTTCAATATGGAAGGATCTCACCAAATTTGTATCTCTATAAGATGGCTTAGCTGCGTGCTCGGCTTCATTCTGGGTTCGTATCGTAGCGATTGAAAGTGCAGGCCTGGCCGGTGGTTTCCCTCTTGGGCTGATTGCGAGCACACATATGAGACTTATAACATCATCCCTCGCCGAAAATTACAAAATTAAATACACTCGCAACGATACTCGCACGGCACACAGAGTTTAGCGCGATTTACTACGACGTCCGTACCTAATAAAATGCGGTTTATTACTACACTCACACTGACATAAATGCGATTCGTTACGAAATCTGCACCGATTAGAACGTCGTTCACTGGGTAATACACTCACACTGAATTTGACACGATTCACTACAGCACCAGCACTGAATTAATTGAGATTTACTACGACGACACCCACACTGCATTGAACGCGATTCACTACGATACCCGCCCAAAATTAAATAAGATTCAGTACGACACCCGTACCGAACTTAACCGGCAAAATAGTATGGAATTAAAACGATACGACACTTCAAAACAACTATTAGAATTTAAAATAAAATTATGAAAAATATTTAACTAGATCACTTCAGCCCGGTTTTGTATTTATTTGTTTGGAAAGTTCCACACGATTTTTATTTCGTAAGACAATAGCGCGCGCGTTTGAGGTCGAACAATAGATTTCATGGGGTCCGGCCCGTTTTCGGAACACGTGTTGCACCCGACCGCTCGCGACCGCTGTCAGAACAAGACTCCTCTGCAAACAACAGACCAATTTAAGAATTATTCTAGGTACTTCATTTTCTCACTTCAATTTCTAGTTTTCATTCTTCGGAAATCTACAATACAAGAAATATATTATCAAATAACAACAAAAGTCATTGGTGTAAAATCGAAGGACACGATAGCATTTTTTTAGTAATTTACAAAAATCTTAGTTTTGTCCCTCTTATTACACTCCGATGGTAAACGTTACAGACGGCACTATGTCAGATTACACATTCGAACTAAGAAAACAACTTTTAATACGTAGGGAATAGTGTCTTAACCCATATCTTCCCAAGCACCTTAAAACTTATCAGATTTATATGAAATTTACATCAGTGTTTAATAATAGCCTACTAAACATAGTTTCATAGTAGAAAAAAATCTTCAGAATTTAGTTTTTCAGTTTCAGAACCGTTCCAATATTGGAACAGTAGGAAGACATGCCACTGTTACATTTTCCTTCAGAAGTATGGAGATAGTTGGAAATAAAGATGATTATTTCATTCAATCAACTACTTTTAACCATGAAAACTTAAATTTAACATATAATCTTTATATTTATGTAAATAATAACGTTTTATATTTATATGTATATCTAATATCCTCACTATTTTCTATGAAATGAAGGTGAAACGGTTTCGTGACATAAAGATAAACCCTGAAAATTGAAATCAACATTTTGCTCCCAGTAGATGTGGTACCTTGCTACACTGTTGTAACCTGACATCAATAAAATGCCGATAAAATGCTTTATTTCTTCAGTTATAACTCGAAAATTTTGATTTCCTTTTTGAATCACATTTCAGAACGAATTAGTTCAAAAACTTTTGCATCGATAAAAAGTTCGAAGAATTGTAGGGGATTATCAAGATCTAGAAAATTGGATGGGTCTAAAATGTTCTCTGGTTTTTTCGGTATATCCGTATTCCTCCATGTCCTTGTTGCTAGGCACCTCTTTTTTGTGGGGGAGGTCTCACTCCGGATGTACTAGGGTGTGGCACATTATCCTCATCTACTTGTAAATCGAGTACAGACGTACCAACTGGGGGTAGACACCCCCAGTTGGTTCGACACAGTTATCTGAACTTCGGCTTCTGCTAATAACTGGTGCCTTGACAAGTTGTTGGTACTAGTGAACTCCTCGTCACCGCTATCTTCATCACTTTTATCGAAGTTCTCAGGTGGTGTAATGTATATTTTCGCGGACAATACTTCGTCATCCTCTTCTTAATGCGAAATGATATCAGTGAATGATAATCTAAAACAAAATAAAGGCAATATTCAACATCAATAGCCTCAGTACTACGAATATTTTAGGTAGGCATATTATCCCACTGTTCCAATAATGGAACAGTATATTTACAAGCGAAAAAAATCAAATATACCCTCTACTTCGATAAACTTGTTATTTTATCATATAAAGTAGTCCCTGACTTACAAGATTCATGAAATATAATAGCTAATATCATTATCAAAAATAATTATTACTTACATTTTGCGTCGAGACATTTTTTCAGTAATTTTATCACCAAACAACACAAAATAAATTTCAATAGAGTGCCAAATGACAGGTGTAATAGGCGCCATTCGATAGCCTAATTCATCAGTGCTACCACAACACAGAAAAAATATGGCTGCAATTACGTAAAAAATAATAAAAATATTACAAAGTAACCGTTCCAATAATGGAACACTGGGAAGATATGGGTTAATGTCATGTTTAGGTTGAAGTGCGGACGTGTGTTCACCCCATTGATATTAATATAAGGCAGCTAGTACGTAGAAGGTACGTATCTACCTTCCAACTAATACGAGATACGAAAAAATATTTGATATTGTTTTTACTTACCCGTGGAAAAAAGTGGCTACCAGGTTAAAAAGACATTGTTGTTCACAAAAAGAATAAAATTCACTATTTTACATGAAAAGCAAACTGGTTTATATGAAAACTTACACAGTAGCATAAGTTTCAAAGTAACGCTCAGTGCAAGCAAACCACCATCTTACATTTAGTAAAACCAGGCCAAAACATTAAGAACTACTTTTATCAGTATTTATATCTTACTTACACGAAAACATTAATCACATCACCCCTGCATCGAGCGCAAGACGAACATACCAAACTACCGCCCGCTACTATATTCGGGTACCAAATACCGCTAAATACATGGTATAATAACACTCAATTGACAACATTTCATTTTTATAAAGGTGCTAAAATTCGAAAAACATTTCGAGATTTGGCGATGCTTAATACGTTGAAAATATTTCAATATTTTTTTACGTATAATTTCAGAGATATTTGAAAAAAAAAAAACTGAAAGGTCTATGATACTGGCATTGTAAGGGTACATGCCTGGCATCGAGGACATATCCTACTAGAGGCGAAGTAAAAACTATTTTTCTCCGAAACTTTATCTGATGTGACAACCGCAATAGAAGATGTCAGTTCTGTCAAAACCGTATGTCAAAAACCAATTGATCTGTGTGGTATGTCAACGTGAATACTTTAATTGTTACGAAAAAAATGAGATTTGAGAAATAATTAACATAATGTCGTATTGTTCCATACTGTGTTGTGAGAAAAAAAGCAAAACATAGAATGTTTGAAACGGATGGGATGTCATTTCATCGGTAAGTAATAGTAATTATGCAATTATGAAAAGTTCATAAACATTTTCTACGGCTCAAGATAAATCGGTCAAGCGTACTGACGTTTAAGTCTCATCTTGCTCCCACTAAGTGGGTAGCACATAATGCCATCTCATTCTACTCGTTAGCACTCGTTACTAGTGTTGCGCTGAATTTGTTATACGACTTATCGACATTTACTTGCACAGTTTTCATTACACAATAATTATTTTAGTACATTGGCAGCACAGAGGTATGTATAGGTGGTATAATCGATAACACAAATATTTATACTTGCGCACTCAAATCAATACCTAAGCAGAAATGTCATTAACCTACATATACCGAGGAAGGTTTTGGTAGAATTATTGTTTTTTTTTGCGAATAACAAAACGCTGACACTTGACATGATGACGTTTGATAGTTTTCTCGGTTTAATGGATTATTAACAATGAGATGCGTAGTAAAAGCAAAGAGTATGGATGTTTGCGTGTGTAGATATGTGTGTATCGATCTATCACTGTAAGGTGTGTGACGATAATAAAGGTGATGAATGGATGTAATGAGAAGCGAATGAAGAATTGGAGCCTTCAAATAGATAGAAAATATTTATGGCAAACCATACCAATAAAAGAAATAAGGCAATTGACACAGAAATATGTATAATGTAGGCGGTTTTATTAAAACGATCCTAAAGTGACTAAAATGAAGTAGATATGGTAGAAGAAATTCTCTAAAGTGACTAAGATGAAGTAGATATGGTACGGAACCGTTCGTGCGCTTGTCCGGACTTTAAAACTTTAAAAGAATTGCCTCTGTGCTTAGGTAAATTGGTAGATATATATCGGAAAACATGATTTTAAGAAACTTGTTTCCAGTCGTACTATAAATTATGAGCCTTATTTTCAATAATTAGAAATTAGAAAACAATAAATGCATTTTAATAAAAATACTTAAATACTGTATTTAGATTCCAATGTGACTTCTCTGTGCTTGGTTTATAAATTCATATTTTTTAGGCAATTTAATTGTAAGTTTTTATAGAAGTAAATTTGTAAACTAAAAAATTTATTATATACTATCTGACCCGACAGACTTTGTCCTGTTCTTTAGTTTTTTAAATCCTCTTTGACGATATCTGTCAATTCTATGTCGAACGCATTGACCTCTATAGTACAAGTACGCTGGACGAAACATTCTCTAAGAAATGTCAGATAATTTTTGTGCTGAATCAAAGCGCCCCCACCGAGTGTACAGGGAACTAAAATAGATTAACTTCCATATGTTTATGTCAATTCTCATTATTTCCGTGGATGGTCAACACATGCTCACTATAGCCGTCAGCACCAAAACGGCGATAATCAAATGGCTTCATTGTTAGGTTGACAGTATGCAGTCCAGCGTACTTGTATTTTAGAGGTCAGTGGTCGAACGTCATAAGGTTACATTTAAAATGTTTATATTGTCCAAAGCGCTAAGGTTTGAATATAATTAATTATATATGGTGGTTCCGGGCAATTTTCTTAATTTAGTTCTTTCATATGAACCTTCAACAACAAAAAGAATTAGTGAATTTGGTCCAGCCGTTCACGCGTGATGGCGTGACCAAGGGAAATAGGGATTCATTTATGTAGTAGATTGATAACAATTTTGATGATTCATACTTTAAAGTTCGTTTTAGTTAATTTGATGACTCACTTAAATTTCTTAGGAACAAGAATCAGATATTATATTTAGGATATTGCACATTAGTGAAAAGTTTATCCTTGGGTGTAATAAAATATTGTTCCCATTAAAATTAAACAATAACATCGACTATCGATACTAATATCTTATTGACCATCACTAATACGGTGGTATGACATTGAGTCGGTTCATCCGGAACCTTTTGGATTTGGCGGAATTTTTCTGGAACAAAATTAATAACATTTCTCCTATAGTAGGATATGTCCTCGATAATGCCTGGTTATCTGGCCTTACGTAAAAATATTTTACCACACATTCAAGCAAGCTGTCATTATGACAATGACATTTGACACTGACACTATGATGAGTAAGTGAGAGGAGAGATAGTGGTAGTGTTGTTCTAAAGTATCAGTTCAATAGGAAGTCCATATATCGATAGTTTTAGTACAGTAATTTTAGCATTGCTAAAAATATATGCATTTTCTGATTTGGTGACAAAATCATAAAAGTTCCTTTAATCATATTATTAATGTTTGTGGTTCTGATGTCATGGCTTTTGAATCCATGAAAAATTAAGTAAGGAAAATTGCAACGTAAGCTTTTGTTAACAAGATTGTGTTTGTTTAAAAATACTTACTAAGATTATTCGTCTACTTTTTTACTTAAACTTGTGTATTTTGAAATATATCTTACTGCTACCAAATACAACCCTACAGACGTCAGTTATATTTTTTCATTTTTAAAATATGACAGAGGCGTGCAGTCGCACATCCTTACTCTTGTACTTATACTCTTTTGGAATGGAGAGTTTTAAATAATTTAATTCAAGGGGAAATAATGAAAAAATTACGTGTCTTCTTTTTTATGTTCTTTTTGGAAACAAATAAAAAAGTGCACGTAAAATTTTTGAAATGTTGTCAATTGTATACATAAGAATGGGTATCTACTTGAATACTTCCTCTAGATCAATGTCCCCAGCTTTGGAGAACGATATCGGGCACATTAGGAACTTACTGGGAAATTCCCAAAAGGGGAACTAACTGGGAGCGGAAAATTCCCCGCGGCATATCTCTAAACCCAACCTAACCTTTTAAACAAATTTACGTTCCGTTTCTTCCAACTTTTCCTTACCTTTTGACACTCCGTTGTGGCGAATACACTATCATGTCGTGCAAAGGACGAAAAACAAAACAAAAAATACCCAAAGGAGTTTTTGGCGGAAAACAAGCCGTGACTGATGGGCTTCATTACTTATTTTTCTAAATTAGTTTTCCGTGGTAATTGTTGTGATGGAATAAACTTAATAATGTGCTGCAGAGGAGAACTAATGAAGTAAAAGTGAGAAATAAAGTAAGGCGCTCCTATCTGATTCGGTTCGTTGTTCCCGCTCATAATTTCCTTGAGAGCATTGAAATGTAAACCATCCTCGCATTTCAATGAGTTAGGCTAGGTTAGTTTGTAGTTGTGTATAGCCTGACCAGAAATATATGGGACCTAAATTAAGGGCGCTACTAATCCTCTTTATATGACAACACTTGATATAATCATACCAGTGTAGATTGGCAACTGAACATTAAAAACTGTAATTTATATGTTTACATTTATGTTACATTTTACTAAGTCTGAAAAATAAATGATTACAAAAACTTTAGTCGTCATCGAATGACATCCCTACTAAATTGTCTACGGATTCTCTTATTTCCATTTCCTTTGCAACTGACAGCTGTTTAATCGGACGTTTCTAAATTAATATTGTCTGTCTCTTTTCGTTTGTTTGACAAAGAAAGATAGAGACTTATATACTAGTCAAAACAAAATAAGGGCCACTTATTTATTTCGATGTCTGGAGCGATTTTAATAATTTCTAACTGATGTTAAGTATCTACCTTTTTTGTGGTGTTACCTTGAGTGTTAACGAACTTCGTGAGAGTTTACAGCTTGCATAGTTTTTGAAGTGGGTGACAGTTTGACTTTTTTTTTGTAACCACTTGAATTTACCTAACTTTTTAAACGAAGTTTTAGGTCATTCCAACTGCGAATTTCTGCGCGAGCAGTTAAATTTTGCTAAGTTTGAGTGTGAATAAACATTTTTAAAGACCAATGCCGAAAAATCGTAGACTTATAAATAAATTAAATTAAATAAATTGTTTCCACAAACACACCAATTAACTTGGCCCAAACTAAGCGTGAGCTTGTGCTATGGTGACTGGATAACGGATAGACATACTTATATACGTTTATAAACATCCATGACTTAGGTACAAATGCTCGTGCTCATCACACAAACATTTGCCCCTTGCGGGATTCGAACCCGCAACCGCCTGGTTTAGAAGTCCGTGGCGTGAACCACTACACCAAGACGGTCGTCAAACATTATGGACGTGCAAACCGCAACTAGAGCCATAACATTGATACAAGAAGGGCATTCGCAGCGTTCTGTAGCTCTGCAGCTGGGATTTTCTCGAAGAGCCATCCAGAAGATGGAGATCTCGAAGAATTCGAGCAACCACAGCACAAGGAGATCGCTACATACGCTTAACTGTGCGCATAGAGCGATTCGTCACCGCTCGCTCCGTACAAAATCGCTTACGCCAGGCGACGAGTACTCGTGTTAGCGACCAAACGATTAGGAATCGGTTACACGAGGACCAACAATTCTCTAGGAGACGTGTAGTGCGAATTCCGTAGACAAGTGCGCATCGTGCGAACCGTTTATCTTTCGCAAGGCAACACCAGGACTGGGTCACAAATGATTGGAGCACAGTATTGTTCACTGATGAGTGCAAAGTAATTTTTTTTAGTGTCGATCGTCGCATTAGAGTTTTGGAGACGAGAGGGTGAGCAATTTTCGGATGCCTGCATCCATGAAAGTGACAGATTTGGGGGTCCCAATGTAATGGTGTGGGGCGGAATCTCGATGTCCGATCGAACCGAGCTTGCAGTTCTCAATGAAGGTACGGTAACGGCTCAACGATACATTGAACAGGTCATAAGACCCCATGTGGTGCCATTTGCACAAAGAATTGGTGCAGGATTTAAATTAATGCACGACAATGCTCGCGCTTGATAGATTATTGTAAACATGAAAAATATTCGTTGTAAAAATAAGAAATAATTATAACATATTAAAATATTTTATACGTTGTAAAAATAAGAAATAATTAATACATATTGAAAGATTGTAAACAATAGGTGTACGACTGATTTGATTAATTACATACTAAAAGATTGTAAACAATAGGCATAATGTGACTGATTTGATTGTAAGTACCTACCTTATCCATTGTTATAAATCATGAAATAATGCAAAAAGATTTAATACACGTCTTAAAATATTCTATCAATATTTCCTAATTTTAAAGTACTGATTTGATTTCTTTGTACATCCGCTTTGACGTTTCTTGTTTCTGATTGGTCGGTAGTCCATTGGTAACGTGATATTTTTGTATAAAAGGCCCCTTTTGGGCAAATATTATTCATTCTCGAGTAGTCGTCGGTACTGGAAGGTTCTACCCAGATCGTAAGTTAAGTACATATTATTTTGTTACTCTGTTGCTTTTCTATTGTTATTATAATATTATGCTGATTCATTCTGGTGTATTTTAATTAGTAAAATGTTTTCAGCTTACTATCACCCTACATAAAAATGTTATGTTATTATCAGGCTTATTGCAGATAATATAAATAATATACTCATGATTTCAAAGGTTTTATTTAAGTGACATAGCCACAAATAACTTTTCCTTACATACACTTAACTATTCACACTTACTATCATAGTCTAGACACCCTAAACTAATACTTAACTTCACGGTTATACATGGCTATTTATTTATTTTCTAACATCAGAAGTGGGATCTAATCCAGCTACACGATTTTAATATCTTTACAAAACAGTTTCAGGATGGATGTTAACGTTCTGCAAGACCTTCTGAAAGCAATAAAAGATGCTGTCTCCGGGTCTCGAAGCAAAGAAGATGACATCGTGCTGCCTATCTTCGATCCAGCTACAAGTGACTGCGGCGCCGTGTCCTGGTGCACCAACATCGAGATCCTCGCGAAGGAGTTTGGCTGGAGCAGCATCGCGACTGTGGCTAAGGCAGGTAAGGCCCTTAAGGGGTCTGCATTACTATGGTTTGAGACATGGGAGCCATCCGAAGGTCGATCTTGGGAAAACCTTCGTATAGAGTTGACAGCTTTATATCCTGAGAAAAAGAATCTCTCTGAAAAATTGCAAAAAGCTACTTTGTTTACGTCTGAAACAGCAGACTCTTATTGCGAATATGCGAGAGAGAAGATTAGGCTGTTACGGAACACGAAGATAGCTTTTACGGAAGCACAACTGATAGAATTAGTATGTGGTGGCATAAGTGATGTAAATGTTCGGATGGCATCTTTCAATAGCAATGTCAAAACAACTTCAGAGCTTATTGCACTTTTTACCTCATATACCAAGACTAAAAAACGGCCATTGGAAAGCAGCAATAAAGATTCTAGGGATCCTACTGTTCAAGGTTATTCAAAACGCCCAAAAATTGAGAACCGTTCTACTGAAACAAAATGCTTTTGGTGTGGTAAACAGGGGCATACCAAGGCGCAGTGCTATTATAGGAAGACGTTCGGGGTAATCCTCCGCCAAACAGTCATGACTCAAAGGAAAAAAACCGTAGCGAGTTTGTTAATAGATTTTGTTTATTTTGTAAGAAGGGTGGGCACACAGACTCAATTTGCAGATATAAACCGAAGTCCGATAGCGATAAAAACATTCCCACTGAAAAATCGGTAAATTTTTTAGAGAATCCGAATTAAACCTTACAGAGGTTTCTATTAACAATGTTACAATTCATTCATTGATTGATACTGGAGCTAATTGTAGTATAATAAAAGAGTCTATAGCACGACGCCTTGGTTGCAACTTGATTCCATGTTTTTTTCGTCTTAACGGCATAGGAGAAGGCAGTCTAGAAGTTTTCGCTAAAATATCTGTGCCTGTAAGGTTTGAAGATTTGTGTATCGAACTTGAAATCTTTGTCGTAAAAGACACCGGTTTCAAATACAATCTTTTAATAGGTAGAAACGCAGTTCAATTTCCCGACGTTGAAATTATTACCGATAACTCGGGTTCCCGTTTAGTACGTAAAAAAATGGAGTTGTCTGATCATAAACTTCAAGTTAATACTTTAGAAGATAGTTTTGCAGACCTTGATGCTACAACAGTTCATTTAGATGTTGAATTACAGGATAGGATCAAATCTATTTTTCAAAAATATCCCTCCGTTCTTAATGTTATCGGAAATGTAAAAACCGGGGAGTTAGAAATTAAATTAAAAAATAATGAGGTAGTTTATTACAGACCTTATCGTTTGGCTCCAATAGAAAGGGAGAAGGTAAAAGAAATAATAAAAGATTTATTAGATCAAAACATTATAAAAGAAAGTAATTCGTCTTTTGCTAGCCCAATGATTTTAGTGAAGAAAAGTGATGGAAGTGATAGAATGTGTATAGATTACAGGGCATTGAATAAATTGATAGAAAGAGACCGATACCCTCTCCCTCTCATTGAGGACCAAATAGATAAACTAGGTCATGCTAAATACTACATAACTATTGACATGAAAAATGGCTTTTATCAAATACCTGTAGCTGAGAACTCTTCTAAATATACCGCCTTTGTGACTCCAGACGGGCATTACGAATTCCTTAAAATGCCGTTTGGAATTTGTAATGGACCGTCAGTGTTTCAAAGAGCAATTATGAAGGCTGTCCAACACTTAAATTTTTTATTAGTGTACATGGATGATATTCTTATACCGTTTAAAACTATTGAACAAGGACTTCAGTATTTGGAACAGACAATTTTGGCTCTTAGTAATTCTGGCTTTACAATAAATCTCAAAAAATGCAAATTTTTTGTTGACAACGTAGAATACCTAGGTCGACATGTTTCTCAAGCTGGTGTTAAGCCATGTGGAAGCAAAGTCAACGCTTTAGTTAAATCCCCTGTTCCTAGCAATATCAAGCAGGTTCGCCAATTTATGGGCCTTGCCAGCTACTTCAGGAAGTTTATCCCAGATTTTGCTTCACGAACTGCTTGTATAACAAAATTAACAAAAGCTAATCATAAATGGGATTGGGGACCCGAACAGGATGCGGCTAGGAAATATGTTATTGATCGTCTTGTATCCCAACCTCTATTGACAATTTTCGATCCTAAATTTCCAACAGAATTGCATACTGATGCCAGTTCTATAGGATACGGTGCAATTCTATTGCAAAAAATAAATAATGTTTCTAAAGTTGTTGCCTATTATAGTAAAAGAACTAGCCCAGCTGAATCGAACTACTGTTCATATGACTTAGAAACTCTAGCCATTTATAACGCTCTTAGACATTTCCGAGTTTACCTTCTTGGTATTGACTTTAAAATCATCACAGATTGTAACGCTATAAAATCCACGATGACGAAAAGAGATTTGTCCCCAAGAGTAGCTCGTTGGTGGACTTTTATGCAGGATTTCCGGTTTGAAATTGTATACAGGAAAGGCAGATTTATAAGCCACGTTGATTTCCTAAGCCGCAATCCAGTCGAATCCACAAAACCAAAACGAAGCTCTCAGTTACCAGAAGTTAATTTAATTGAGGCCACTAGTAATGAGGATTCCCCTTCCTGGTTAAAAATCGCTCAGCAAAATGATCCAGAAACACAAGGTTTGATGACTCAGTTGGCTTCTGGTGAACTAGATCCAAACCAATACTTAATAAAAAATAATTTGTTACATTTCAAAACGGACGTTAATGCAGAGCCCAAATTGTTTGTACCTAAAGGTTATAGACTGAGTCTTTTAAGACTTTTTCACGACGAGAACTGTCATGTAGGGCTTGATAAAGTTCTACATAAAATTCGATTTTATTTCTGGTTTCCGGGAATGGCGGCTTTTGTCAAAAAGTATATTGAACATTGCCTAATTTGTACAGAAAGAAAAGGACACTCTGGTCCAAAACAAGGGTTACTTCACCCAATTGACAAAACTGCTATCCCGTTTCATACCATTCATTTAGATTGTACAGGCCCATTCATGACAACTAATGAAGGTTACAGACATGTTTTACTCATAGTCGATGGCTTCACAAAATTTTGTTTGTTAAAACCACTAAAAACTTTAAACGCACAGGAACTAATTCCAATCATCAGAGAAACTATTACATTATTTGGTACACCTTCATTAGTCATCACTGATCGCGGAACAAATTTTAGCTCAAATCAAATTCGATCCTTGTTTAGAGAACTGAATATTGAGCACCACATGGTAGCTACTGGTACACCCAGAAGTAATGGTCAAGTCGAACGATATGTTGCGACAGTAACTAATATGTTGTCTACCATGTGTAATGACCAATCAGGTTGGCCGAACGGATTGTGGAAAGTACAGCAGTCTATAAATACCACGGTCCAAAAGTCTACTGGGTTTTCACCTTTGAGGTTGTTGATTGGAGTAGAAGCAAATATACCTTGTGTTCAAACTCGACTAGACGGTGTTCTTAGTCATTCTAGTTCAGAATCTAATATTAACGTCCAAGCTGACCGCGAACTTGCAAAACAACGTCTACAACAAATTTCAGCTAAGTTTAAACAACGTTTTGATTCCGTTAGGCGTGACAACAAGAATTATAATATAGGAGACGTAGTTTACGTAAATCAGGATCATAGGCGAAATGATAAGTTACGACCAAAATACAAAGGACCCTATGAAATTATTGCAGTTCTTTCTAACGACCGTTACTCTTTAAGAGGTTTAGGTAATTTAAGGCCCATAATAATTGCAAAAGAAAAATTAAGATTTTGGCCAGGTGAATGGGTAGATGAAAATGTTGCCACTGAAAATGCCATCACCCAATAAAATAAATATAATATTTTTTTTTAATGTAATGTAAGCACTTAGGTACATTTACGAGTATATGTACACATATTACCATTAACCTGTATGTACATAATGCTGTGATTATTCCATGCACTGGGTATCCGCTGGTCGGCCACATACTTGGTACCGGTCGGTCTTACAGGCAGCGGGTAAATGTGACCGGTATGTCTATGTATTTGGCATATACCCTTGTTTTTCGCTGGTCGATTGCTTGTTTGGTGTTAGTCTATCTCAATGGCAGCGATTGAAGGGGACTAACATGTCTATGCAAGTAATACTTATAACAATAATAATGAGAAAGAAAATACACAGGATTATGTAAAATTATTAATAACCAAAAATAATTAAGAAAACACGATAAGTCTGTTTTGTTCCCGTTTTTATTGTACTATACTTCGGGGACGAAGTATTGTCAGTATGGCCGTGATAGATTATTGTAAACATGAAAAATATTCGTTGTAAAAATAAGAAATAATTATAACATATTAAAATATTTTATACGTTGTAAAAATAAGAAATAATTAATACATATTGAAAGATTGTAAACAATAGGTGTACGACTGATTTGATTAATTACATACTAAAAGATTGTAAACAATAGGCATAATGTGACTGATTTGATTGTAAGTACCTACCTTATCCATTGTTATAAATCATGAAATAATGCAAAAAGATTTAATACACGTCTTAAAATATTCTATCAATATTTCCTAATTTTAAAGTACTGATTTGATTTCTTTGTACATCCGCTTTGACGTTTCTTGTTTCTGATTGGTCGGTAGTCCATTGGTAACGTGATATTTTTGTATAAAAGGCCCCTTTTGGGCAAATATTATTCATTCTCGAGTAGTCGTCGGTACTGGAAGGTTCTACCCAGATCGTAAGTTAAGTACATATTATTTTGTTACTCTGTTGCTTTTCTATTGTTATTATAATATTATGCTGATTCATTCTGGTGTATTTTAATTAGTAAAATGTTTTCAGCTTACTATCACCCTACATAAAAATGTTATGTTATTATCAGGCTTATTGCAGATAATATAAATAATATACTCATGATTTCAAAGGTTTTATTTAAGTGACATAGCCACAAATAACTTTTCCTTACATACACTTAACTATTCACACTTACTATCATAGTCTAGACACCCTAAACTAATACTTAACTTCACGGTTATACATGGCTATTTATTTATTTTCTAACACGCTCATACAGCAAGAGCCACCCGAGAAGCCCTAGAGGAAGCTGGTATACAGGTTTTACCGTGGCCCACCAACAGTCCGGACCTTACCCAATCGAGCACATGTGGGATTTATTAAAACGAAGTGTCCGGAACACAAACCAACCTGTTCATAACGAAAGACAGCTCATTAATGTGCTGAAAACAAGCTGGGAACAAATTGCACAAGAAACAGTTCGCCACTTGGTAGAGAGTGTGCTCTCTAAGCTTCGAGAATGCATTCACAAAAGAGGAGGGCATACACGGTACTAAAAAAGTAAAAATGAGAAAAAAATAAGATTGTTTCAAATTTTATCATTTTTTTCATGTAGTGTATTTTAAGTCAAAATTCCTTTATTTTCACAAAAACCTAGCATTTAACATTTTCAAATTTGTCTTCGTTAATTTTAATGTTAAAACATTAAAAATTAATCAATATCTGGCGCCTAACGTAAAATAAACCTTCCGGGATGCCTATAGTGACGAGAAGTAGATCGGCAAGTGTAGGTAACGACGGTAACAGAGAAGATGCGGCGCCGCAATCCGCTTTCCCTCTCCTCTGCCACCCGCGACACCGCCGGCGCCGCCGCCGGTGCGCGACGATGACCGCCGTGACGCCGAAGCCGACTCTCCCAGTGCACATCGTGTTGACATGACGTTTACCAGTGAAAACGTAGCCACCATCATTGAAAGCTTACAAAGGTCACAGACAGAAGTCTTCAGTGACCTTCTACTGTCGGTGACGCGAGCCAACGCCTCGACACCAGTACAAGGATCAACAGTAGAAGGCACGAATCCGTGGAGGCATTTATAGACGCCGTTGAAGCTTACAGTGACTGCGCGCATGTTTCCGAAACGAATATATTACGCGGCCTCGCCTTTTTGTTTACCGAGGAAGCAGCGGTATGGTGGCAGGGCGTGAAAACGACCGTCACGTCGTGGCCTCAAGCAAGAGAAAGCCTGATAAGTGCCTACGGTGACCGCCGCCCGCCCCATCGTGTTTACATACTGCTGTTTTCAAATCCGCAACAAAAGGACGAAAATACGGACATTTTTATTGCACGGAGCCGCGCTCTTCTGTCAAAGATTTCCGAGAACGATGTTTCGGAAAAAGCAAGACTTGACATGATTTACGGACTGCTACACAGCAAGATTCGTCAACGACTTCGACGGGAAGAGTTTAACTCTTTCCGCGAGTTACTTCGTCGTGCGCGCGACATAGAAGATAGCCAGGGGGAGCCCGACGCACTAAAACCCACATCGGCACCGGCAACGCCACGCGATGTCACCACCGCCGCCGTTCCGGCGCCCCGAGCTCCGCCGCATCCGAACTCCGACGCCGCCGCCACCCAAGGTGCACGGAAGCAGCGTCCCACCTGCGCGTACTGCAAGAGGTTTGGACACACCCGAGATCAGTGCCGTAAGTTGCAGAACCCTGGTGAGTCACAATTCCCTACTAACTCGGTGCGCGATAACAGTGATAACTCGGTGCGCGATAACAGTGATAACTCGGTGCGTGATAAGAGTGAATCGTTCTATAGTTTTATATTTTTATAACTTAAGCAATTATTTTGCAAGGTTTTACGAAATTAAATCAAATTTCACTTACAAAAATTAATCGACTGTGTCATCCGGTGGGACTCGAACCCACGTCCCTTCGCTATCCGGGCGAGTGCTCTTACCAACTAAGCTACGGAGGACGTTAGTCAGTCGACGAATTTTTTAAATATTTGTAAAAATATTTCCATTGGATACATGCGGGTACATTCCCTAAGTATTGATGAAATCGAAAGCCGGCTCACTGGCGTAGCAAGCACTTGCAAAAATTCGTCGACTGACTAACGTCCTCCGTAGCTTAGTTGGTAAGAGCACTCGCCCGGATAGCGAAGGGACGTGGGTTCGAGTCCCACCGGATGACACAGTCGATTAATTTTTGAAAGTGAAATTTGATTTAATTTCGTTCTATAGTGTCAAATCCCGGTCGTTTTCGCGTAAATTACTTTCTCAAAACAATCAGTGTTTACCCATAAATCATAATTTAAACCCCGTAAACTCTAGTACTAAGCGTTTTGAACAAAATACTCGTCCATCAAATAATCAATCGTACTCCCAATGTCCTAATAAGCTTACAAATAGTGATCCAAATACCTATTTGCCGAGTTCGTCTTATAACGAATCGAACAAACCGAGTTCATCTCATTCTAAACCGTCCATCCAACGTGATATCGATCATAATAATAAAATGATATCGACCGATAATGATATCGATCATAAAATATATCTGGCGCCCCACGTTGGGCGCCAGATATAGTCGGGCGTGGTCGAACTTCGTCACACACGACGAGTCGATTTGCCGCGAAAGGGGAGCAGCGCGTGCGCGAGCTACGTTTAGGAGGCGCGGACGCGAACTGACTGGCCGCACAACGCAGCGCGGCAGGCGGCGACCGCGGGCGCGCGGGGAAACCGTTGAGGGGTACGCGGTCGCGCGGGGAAGCCGTTATGGCGATTGTTCGAGAGCGCGGAGACGGCCTAAGAGTAATAATATTGTAGAAACACCAATAGTGGTGGCATCATAGCCGTTGGTTTGCTATATCAATAAATTAAGTTCAATAATTTATCAACCCCTAAATATAATACATTTATTGGAAAACTAAAAAAACGTGGTGGCCCCTATTTTGTTTTGACTAGTATATAACGTAAATTTAATTTTAGACAGGCACATTGGAATCGAGCCCATTGTTGAAAAAAAATTTTTTTTTTAAATCTATATATATAAAAGAAAGTCGTGTTAGTTACTTCACTTATAACTCAAGAACGGCTGAACCGATTTAGCTGAAAATTGGCAGGGAGGTAGTTTAGAGCCAGGAGAAGGACATAGGATACTTTTTATCCCGTTCGACATCATTCCCGTGTGACTTGACATGTAACGTCAGTCACTATAAAACGTGGTATAACAAAAAAGAATCAGACTTGGAATAACAAAATTGACGTATAATGACAGCTATGTAATGACGTATGGATGACTATTTGATATTTGTAAGAAATCAATAATATAACTATTTCTATTAAATAAATAATTAACATTATTGCCCAATTGCCCATTCGTATAAACAGTGAAGTGAACTATAAAACTCGGTATGGTTAAAAATTTAAGTTTTTAGGTGAAGTGAAGTTTAATTAATAATGCCGCGACCAAGACGATCGAATCTTTCCCGACAAAGCCGTGATGCAAGAAGAATACGAAATACTGCAAATGAAAGGACTGAAGAAGAACAAGAAATTGCACGTGAACAGCGCCGCGATAGTATGGCTCGACTTCGTGCTTCTCAATCACGAGAGCAAAGTGAAGCAGCCCGTGAAACAGCTCGGTTGGCAATGCAGAATCGTCGAGCGAACAACAGAGGTCAACAAATAGATAATTTGCGACGCAGAACAAGATATTTATCAAGTGCTGATTTGAATCGAGCAGCGTTTCAATACGATTGCAGCAATGATTACAGCTTGCATCCTAGCGTTTGCATTGGGCAAATGGACGTAGTTTGCGAGTATTGTGGTGCATTAAAGTTTTCCGGAGAAACGCCTGGATTATGCTGCCTTAATGGTAAAGTGAAATTGCCATTGTTGACTCCGCCACCTGAGCCATTGTATTCATTGCTTTGTGGCGAAACACAAGAATCACGCCACTTTCTTGCAAATACTCAAAAATACAATGGTTGTTTCCAGATGACGTCATTTGGGGCAGATATTATCGAAGAACGGGGATTTAATCCGACATTTAAGGTATTTATTTTTGTACTTATATAGAATGTAGTTAAAGAATAACTTACTTTATCTATTGGTACCTATGTAGTATATTTGCTAATTCTGAACTCTACTCTCCCACCGAAAAAAGTGTTTATAACCCAGTTAATACTGTCTGGTTTTTATTTTGTAGATACAAGGACAGATTCATCATCGAATTGGATCATTACTACCTTTCGAAGATACACAGAATAAATTTTTACAAATATATTTCATGGGCAACATGGAAGAACAACTTGATCGACGCCTAGAGATCAATGCAGGAATGAAGCGAGCAATTCTTCAAGACTTGCAGTGTCTGCTTCATGAACATCATGCGTTGGTCAGGTTGTTTAAGAGTGCTTTAGAGCGCATGCCAAGTGATGACTATAAAGTTGTTATCAAAGCAGATAAACGACCATCTGGAACACACGAAAGGACATTTAATGCTCCAACAGTAGACGAAGTTGCCATCCTGATTGTTGGTGAACAATTGGAAAAACGCGATATTGTGCTTACACGTCGCGATACTGGGCAACTGCAACAAATATCTGAAACTCATCGATCATATGACACATTGCAATACCCGCTGATGTTTTGGCAAGGAGAAGATGGATATTATTTTAATATTAAAATGAAAAATCCATTGAATGGTGAGTATCAGTATCATAATTTATTTCATTTATTTGTGAAAGACACTGATTTAAAATAATGCTTATTAAAAAAATGGTTAATGTCTGTATTGTTTGCCTTTAAAATTTGCCTTTGAAATGGTTAATTATCAAATTTTTAATTTCAGGTGAAGAAACTACAAAGAAAGTTAGCTCAATGAATTATTACGCATATCGTTTGATGATTCGTCAAAATGCTGACAACTATTTGCTGCGGTTTCGTCGATTGTTTCAGCAGTATTGCGTTGACATGTATGTAAAAATAGAAACGGAACGTTTAACATTCATTAGGTTGAACCAAGCCAAACTGCGTTCTGAGGAGTACATCCATTTACGTGATGCAGTTAATACTGAAGGAAATGCAGCTAATATTGGTCGATTAACTATTCTGCCGGCGACATACATTGATACAAGATATTTATCAAGTGCTGATTTGAATCGAGCAGCGTTTCAATACGATTGCAGCAATGATTACAGCTTGCATCCTAGCGTTTGCATTGGGCAAATGGACGTAGTTTGCGAGTATTGTGGTGCATTAAAGTTTTCCGGAGAAACGCCTGGATTATGCTGCCTTAATGGTAAAGTGAAATTGCCATTGTTGACTCCGCCACCTGAGCCATTGTATTCATTGCTTTGTGGCGAAACACAAGAATCACGCCACTTTCTTGCAAATACTCAAAAATACAATGGTTGTTTCCAGATGACGTCATTTGGGGCAGATATTATCGAAGAACGGGGATTTAATCCGACATTTAAGGTATTTATTTTTGTACTTATATAGAATGTAGTTAAAGAATAACTTACTTTATCTATTGGTACCTATGTAGTATATTTGCTAATTCTGAACTCTACTCTCCCACCGAAAAAAGTGTTTATAACCCAGTTAATACTGTCTGGTTTTTATTTTGTAGATACAAGGACAGATTCATCATCGAATTGGATCATTACTACCTTTCGAAGATACACAGAATAAATTTTTACAAATATATTTCATGGGCAACATGGAAGAACAACTTGATCGACGCCTAGAGATCAATGCAGGAATGAAGCGAGCAATTCTTCAAGACTTGCAGTGTCTGCTTCATGAACATCATGCGTTGGTCAGGTTGTTTAAGAGTGCTTTAGAGCGCATGCCAAGTGATGACTATAAAGTTGTTATCAAAGCAGATAAACGACCATCTGGAACACACGAAAGGACATTTAATGCTCCAACAGTAGACGAAGTTGCCATCCTGATTGTTGGTGAACAATTGGAAAAACGCGATATTGTGCTTACACGTCGCGATACTGGGCAACTGCAACAAATATCTGAAACTCATCGATCATATGACACATTGCAATACCCGCTGATGTTTTGGCAAGGAGAAGATGGATATTATTTTAATATTAAAATGAAAAATCCATTGAATGGTGAGTATCAGTATCATAATTTATTTCATTTATTTGTGAAAGACACTGATTTAAAATAATGCTTATTAAAAAAATGGTTAATGTCTGTATTGTTTGCCTTTAAAATTTGCCTTTGAAATGGTTAATTATCAAATTTTTAATTTCAGGTGAAGAAACTACAAAGAAAGTTAGCTCAATGAATTATTACGCATATCGTTTGATGATTCGTCAAAATGCTGACAACTATTTGCTGCGGTTTCGTCGATTGTTTCAGCAGTATTGCGTTGACATGTATGTAAAAATAGAAACGGAACGTTTAACATTCATTAGGTTGAACCAAGCCAAACTGCGTTCTGAGGAGTACATCCATTTACGTGATGCAGTTAATACTGAAGGAAATGCAGCTAATATTGGTCGATTAACTATTCTGCCGGCGACATACATTGGTAGTCCACGTCATATGCATGAATATGCACAAGATGCAATGACATATGTTCGTCATTACGGTCGGCCCGATCTCTTTATTACTTTTACCTGTAATCCAAAATGGATAGAAATTACTCAATTGCTGCTTCCCGGACAAACATCAAGTGATAGACACGACATCACAGCACGTATATTCAGGCAAAAAATTCGGTCCCTGATGAACTTTATTGTTAAACAACGCGTCTTTGGAGATACTCGATGCTGGATGTATTCAATCGAATGGCAAAAGCGAGGCCTGCCGCACGCACACATTCTTATTTGGTTAGTGGAAAGAATTCAGCCTGACCAAATAGATGATATCATATGTGCTGAGATTCCTGATTATGAAGTCGATCCAGACCTACATGATGTTGTTACTACTAATATGATTCATGGACCGTGTGGTGCCATCAATCCCCAATCACCTTGCATGGTCGATGGAAAGTGCTCTAAACGATATCCACGGAAATTAACGGCGGAGACTGTCACTGGCAATGATGGTTATCCGCTGTATCGGCGTCGATCACCAGATGACAACGGTCGAACTGTCACAACGAAAGTGAAAAGAATGGATTTCGTTGTCGACAACAGTTGGATTGTTCCATATTCGCCACTTATTTCTAAATCGTTCAAGACACATTGCAACGTTGAATACTGCAATTCAGTTAAGTCCATAAAATATATTTGCAAATATGTCACGAAAGGCAGTGATATGGCGGTTTTTGGATTGCAATCCTCGAATACCAACGATGAAATTTCACGCTATCAAGTTGGTCGTTATGTGAACTGTAATGAAGCGATTTGGCGTATATTCGCATTTCCCATTCACGAACGTCATCCTACTGTTACGCATTTGGCGGTGCATCTGGAGAATGGTCAACGAGTATATTTCACGGCTTCGAATGCTACGCAACGTGCTGAAACACCTCCAGCAACTACATTGACCAGTTTTTTTGCAATCTGCCAAAGCGATCAGTTTGCACGAACTTTGCTTTACTCGGAGATGCCACGTTATTATACTTGGAATGCTTCATCGAAGAAAAAAAAAAAAAATCTCCTTATTTATTACTATTACGTTCTGAGGAGTACATCCATTTACGTGATGCAGTTAATACTGAAGGAAATGACTAGCTGACCCGGCGAACTTTGTTCCGCCTTAATGTCAATAAATAAGGAGATTTTTTTTTTTTTCTTCGATGAAGCATTCCAAGTATAATAACGTGGCATCTCCGAGTAAATTACTTATTTATCTCCTTATTGTCAATAAATAAGGAGATTTTTTAGAAACGGAACGTTTAACATTCATTAGGTTGAACCAAGCCAAACTGCGTTCTGAGGAGTACATCCATTTACGTGATGCAGTTAATACTGAAGGAAATGACTAGCTGACCCGGCGAACTTTGTTCCGCCTTAATGTCAATAAATAAGGAGATTTTTTTTTTTTTTCTTCGATGAAGCATTCCAAGTATAATAACGTGGCATCTCCGAGTAAATTACTTATTTATCTCCTTATTGTCAATAAATAAGGAGATTTTTTAGAAACGGAACGTTTAACATTCATTAGGTTGAACCAAGCCAAACTGCGTTCTGAGGAGTACATCCATTTACGTGATGCAGTTAATACTGAAGGAAATGACTAGCTGACCCGGCGAACTTTGTTCCGCCTTAATGTCAATAAATAAGGAGATTTTTTTTTTTTTTCTTCGATGAAGCATTCCAAGTATAATAACGTGGCATCTCCGAGTAAATTACTTATTTATCTCCTTATTGTCAATAAATAAGGAGATTTTTTAGAAACGGAACGTTTAACATTCATTAGGTTGAACCAAGCCAAACTGCGTTCTGAGGAGTACATCCATTTACGTGATGCAGTTAATACTGAAGGAAATGACTAGCTGACCCGGCGAACTTTGTTCCGCCTTAATGTCAATAAATAAGGAGATTTTTTTTTTTTTTCTTCGATGAAGCATTCCAAGTATAATAACGTGGCATCTCCGAGTAAATTACTTATTTATCTCCTTATTGTCAATAAATAAGGAGATTTTTTAGAAACGGAACGTTTAACATTCATTAGGTTGAACCAAGCCAAACTGCGTTCTGAGGAGTACATCCATTTACGTGATGCAGTTAATACTGAAGGAAATGACTAGCTGACCCGGCGAACTTTGTTCCGCCTTAATGTCAATAAATAAGGAGATTTTTTTTTTTTTTCTTCGATGAAGCATTCCAAGTATAATAACGTGGCATCTCCGAGTAAATTACTTATTTATCTCCTTATTGTCAATAAATAAGGAGATTTTTTAGAAACGGAACGTTTAACATTCATTAGGTTGAACCAAGCCAAACTGCGTTCTGAGGAGTACATCCATTTACGTGATGCAGTTAATACTGAAGGAAATGACTAGCTGACCCGGCGAACTTTGTTCCGCCTTAATGTCAATAAATAAGGAGATTTTTTTTTTTTTCTTCGATGAAGCATTCCAAGTATAATAACGTGGCATCTCCGAGTAAATTACTTATTTATCTCCTTATTGTCAATAAATAAGGAGATTTTTTAGAAACGGAACGTTTAACATTCATTAGGTTGAACCAAGCCAAACTGCGTTCTGAGGAGTACATCCATTTACGTGATGCAGTTAATACTGAAGGAAATGACTAGCTGACCCGGCGAACTTTGTTCCGCCTTAATGTCAATAAATAAGGAGATTTTTTTTTTTTTTCTTCGATGAAGCATTCCAAGTATAATAACGTGGCATCTCCGAGTAAATTACTTATTTATCTCCTTATTGTCAATAAATAAGGAGATTTTTTAGAAACGGAACGTTTAACATTCATTAGGTTGAACCAAGCCAAACTGCGTTCTGAGGAGTACATCCATTTACGTGATGCAGTTAATACTGAAGGAAATGACTAGCTGACCCGGCGAACTTTGTTCCGCCTTAATGTCAATAAATAAGGAGTTTTTTTTTTTTTTTCTTCGATGAAGCATTCCAAGTATAATAACGTGGCATCTCCGAGTAAATTACTTATTTATCTCCTTATTGTCAATAAATAAGGAGATTTTTTAGAAACGGAACGTTTAACATTCATTAGGTTGAACCAAGCCAAACTGCGTTCTGAGGAGTACATCCATTTACGTGATGCAGTTAATACTGAAGGAAATGACTAGCTGACCCGGCGAACTTTGTTCCGCCTTAATGTCAATAAATAAGGAGATTTTTTTTTTTTTTCTTCGATGAAGCATTCCAAGTATAATAACGTGGCATCTCCGAGTAAATTACTTATTTATCTCCTTATTGTCAATAAATAAGGAGATTTTTTAGAAACGGAACGTTTAACATTCATTAGGTTGAACCAAGCCAAACTGCGTTCTGAGGAGTACATCCATTTACGTGATGCAGTTAATACTGAAGGAAATGACTAGCTGACCCGGCGAACTTTGTTCCGCCTTAATGTCAATAAATAAGGAGATTTTTTTTTTATTGGAAAAAATACAAAAAAAATTAAATTTCTACATCAATCATTCATAATTATTTCTGTATTTTAGTACATAGGTTGCTCTTCATTTAAGTACCTTGTGATACACGACATTTTTTGTTTTATTATCAGGCGCAAAAACAAACAACGCAGATGGTCTTCCGACCCGTGAACATGCCACGTATAATTGACCATGGGAAAAACATGAATGTTCTAGATTTAAACCACAAACTTTTAAGGATTGGCCTTGTGATTTGTTGATGGTCATGGCAAATGCAAGACGTATCGGAAATTGAAGTCTTTTAAATTCAAACGGCATATCGGTTGGGATCATCGGTATCCTCGGAATGAGAACTTGCTCACCTTTGAATTTTCCTATCATTATCGTAGCGTAAATTACATTGTTCATCAATTTTCTAACCACCAAACGCGTACCGTTGCACAGTTTTGGTTGGTTTATGTTTCGAAGCATGATTACTACGGAGCCAACCTTTAGGCGTAAATTGTGCGGTGGTAAGCCAGGCACGTCCAAAGAGTTTAAAAATTCAATTGGATAGTTGGTGGCTTCATCTTCATTTGTGACGCAGTCAATAGATTTGAATGAATGCATTGTTCCAATGATCTTATTTTGAATTATGTTGTTTAGGTCATCTACATCTTTATTCTTAGCCGCTAAAATTGCTCGCTCACTCATCCATTCATAATTTTTGTAGTTAGAAATAATTTCTGGAAATACATTGTTGATAAGTTCGTCTTTTGATGAGACAAAATTACAGAAATTATTTGGAAATGATATTAATCCGCTCGATTCATCGACAGGTACTTGACCATTACCGATAGTCAGCAATTGCTCCGAGAAATCTTCAGCAGATGTATCATTAAGCAATGCAACTCTCATGTTTGTTGTCAGTTGCAGTTTCTTCACATGGCGCCATAGATTTGACGATTTGAGGCAAGCGTTTATTTCGTCGGCAGCCGTAGATCTTGGAATTACTGGCAGTATTTGGCGGAAATCACCAGAAAGTAAAATCATTGCTCCTCCAAAACATCTCGAGTCATTGCGTAAATCTTTTAATGTTCGGTTAAGTGCTTCTAATGCACGTTTATGCGCCATTGTGCATTCGTCCCAGATGATGATTTTCGATACCGCTAAAACTTTGGCCATTGCTGAGTGTTTTGCAATATTACACGTTGGTTCTTCAATAGTTTGAAGATTTAACGGTAATTTGAATGCTGAATGAGCCGTACGGCATCCTTCTAACAATGTGGCTGCTATTCCAGAAGAAGCAACTGCAACCGCTATGTTAGATCTCGCCCGAACAGTTGCTAAAACTAATGACATGAGGAATGTCTTGCCAGTTCCACCAGGGGCATCTAGGAAATATAAACCACCATTTTCATCATCGATTGCCTTCATTAAAGTATCATAAACTTTCTTTTGTTGGTAATTCAACAGGGGTACATTCGTTTGAACTACTAAATCTAATTCCTGGTGATCATATTCACGTTCCCGTTCCAATTCTCGATTAAATGCGTCATTCATTTCACGATATGGTGCTGGCATTCCTAACCTGATTAATAAATTACCGCACATGAGGTAACACATATCTTCGATCAAGAGTAAAGCACGATTATGTATCTCCTCATTCATCTCAATATCGTGATTTCTGGAACTGACACGAATTTGATGTAAAATATCTTCTGACATATTATCCTTGTATTTGTGCCACAGGTTACATGGGTTTGATGGAAAACATGTCGAAATTATGATAGCGAATAATGTGCGTATCTGACTTGGAGATGCACAGATAATGGCTTCAGCGATTGTCGTATCCCAATGACTATCGTTTTCTAATAACTTCAATTCTTCACATGCAGCACGATATGTTGGGAATATTACACCATTAACAGTTCGTAGTGACTCAAATGACGTTGGCCCACGCACATTTACCAGCAACAACCGCAAATAGAAACATTCATTATTCTTTGGATGAACTGTATACATACGACCAAGAGCATCAGTAGAACGCACATCTGGATACCCAGGAACCGCATCGCCTTGCTTCCGTCTTTGAAAATATAAATATGTTTAAAGGCCTTGAAGGGCGGGAAGTTGAAAAGGGCGGACGACATATTTATAACTTTATATATTTTTGTATTGGACAATTAAAATGAAGCAGATCTAATCAATATTTGCATAAATTACCTTGTTTATGGATGATAAGTTATTCCTCAAATGTTTCTATTTTCATTTCTTGAGCTGTTTGAAAACGAAGTTTCACCAAAAATGCACACACAAATAAAATGCACTTTTTTTAGTATTATTGAATTTTCATTCCTATTTTACTTTACTTTTCCTAATAGATTAACTTATTAGAAATCTATTTCTGTAGTAAAGGCAAGCTATGACGATTAGAATATATAAATATTTTACTTTCATAAATCACTCCCGTGCTCGTAACGGTCGGTGAATGAATTTGAAAGTCGATTCATATCAATACGGTCGATTTTTTTAAAAGTAATGCTTGACTATGGTAGCTCATTCATTCAATTTTATTTTAAATGTACTTGTATACCTTATCGTATTAGAAAAATGGCTTAAAATTGAAAAAAAGTAGGCAGATGTAGTCGCGCTCAGATCCGTATCATACACATACGACGGATACATCTGTATGTGTTTGAACACCCATAGACGATAGGTTAAAACGCCTGATTTATGTAAAATTCTGATTTAGGAACGTGCAGTACAGGCATGTGGATATGCCTGTATCCGCAAAAATACTTCTAAAAGCTTCATTTGGATACAGAAAAAAAACAAACTGGCAAAGTTTACAAAAATAATTTAATAGGCAAATCTATAGTAATAAAATGTTCAAAAAGTGTCATTGGTGTATATATGACTTAACTAGGACACTAGCGTATTATTTATAAACATACAGACCTACCTACCTACATAAAAATAACGTTCGTTGTTTCGTTTACAAATAGTACGAAGTACGAACCAAATTACTAACGCTTTACAAAGCAGGCACTCGCGGTGGAAAAGTACTTAATAAATGCCCAAAAATCTTTTAACAAAAATATTACATTGATTGAAATAATTGCCGCTTATTTTTCTATTCATTTATAGATTTAGATATTGAAGAAAACATACCTAACTAAAAATGTAAAATACCAAGTGTTACTGCATTAATACTACTAAATAATAATTAATTTATATCATACTTAAATTGTACTCGACTGTAATTGGTTAACTGTAAAGTTTACATCCATGGCTTTATTTTTATGCAATAATATCTCAAATGGGTAACGTAAAATGCGCTTCGACGATATTTCATGAAAATATATATATAACTTTAAAAATAGACATAATAGTTTGGATATCCTTACTTGAACACTGTAGACTTCCTACACTATACAATAATACAATACAAACTAAGTTAGATAAGATTGTAATTAATTTAACATTCATTGAAATTACATGTCTATCAAAAAAAAGCAGTGCCAAGATATTGAAAGAAAATAATGTTCCTTAATATGATTGATGTAAGGATGACATTAGCCAATGCTATTGTACAAGGATTGAAGTTGTTGATTATATGAATTAATGTTAATTGGTATAATCATCACACACTACCTAATGTTATATACTGACCTCAAAACTGCATTTACTTGACACATGCTATGGTCAGTCGGCTTAGAATACTATACTATAGGTAGTTTCATGGTCATCATCATCTCACATTCGCATCTCAGACCCCATTCAAAAAAATATGATCCTGGCTAGTTCATAATCATGTCAATACTATTCAACGTGAAATTCACAATACAAATTGTTTTTGTTAATACAAATCTAATACAATAGTCATAAAATACAATAATACAGTCTTTATTTTCTTGTCCACGTTAATAATATAGAAAAAACTGAAGGGAATGTAACAAAAGTACAAATGTACATGAATGCAGAAAAAAGTTTAAATGGATAGATTGGTATCCATTGTCACTAGAGTTTTATAAGACTAGGTAAAAGGTAAATAATATTTTATATACATTTTTGGTAAAAAACTTGGTAATTGTCAACAAATCCGAACAACAAATTATTAAGTCAAAGAAGTTACAGATACCTAGGTACTTTTAATTACATAAATGATATTCAATTATTAATGTGATCATCAAGTTACAATTTTATTGTAGTTGATTCTGTATCAGTAAATTAAAAATTAAATTATTTATTAAATGTAAATTCTTTAAAAACTTTTTAATGCATAATTTGGACAGAATTCTTTAAGTATCTTATACACTATGCATTTTTTTTAACACAAAATGATAACATAACTTAATCAGTAGTCAAATTAACATAATTTATGGCATAAACTTTAGGATTAAAATAGTTTCTCGTTATTGAGTGATAGATTTTCCCTTAGTGTGATGTCAAAATATCTCTTATATCAGCAGCAGATAGCATATCTCTATACGAGCACAGTGATAACGACGGTACCGCACGCGCTTTGCGTATCGTCGAATAAATATCCTGCGATTTATTTATCCTAAAGATATGAAGCATTACAATAAGCTTATCATCAAGCGTCTTAATTATTTAGAGCCTTACTTTTCGTAATAAAGCCCATTTCTATTGACGCACCTACAAAAAACCATTAGATTAAATTCACACATAATTCAAACCTGTTCACCAATATCATCATCAACTTGGCACCTCATTATGTTACATATAAAATTGCAAATTGCTACAAAAGTGTAATACGGATATAAAAATGGGAATGGGTTACAAGTTTCAGTCAAGATTTTTGTGAAGTATCTTTTGGGCAGCTTTGATCAGTGGTGTGAGCGTCCGCAGCTCCATCGCGCACTCAAGGAAGGGATGAGCTAGCAGATCGTCCGCTGTCGCCCGCAGGTCAACATCAACTTGAAGGCACTTATCTAAAAAGTCCTGGAATTGAGGAGATAATTTCTCCCAGCAAGGAATCTTCGGCCGTCCTACAGCCGCTATCAAATACAGCGCTCTTAAAGGCGTCTCTTTCATATATGGCGGCTCGCCTTCAATCATTTCAATTGCCATTATACCTAATGACCACACATCAACTTTTTTGCCATATTGCTTTCTTGTTACTACTTCTGGTGCCATCCAATACGGAGTGCCAACCATTGTTTGTCTCTTCTCATCACCGACAATATTGGCACAGAATCCAAAGTCAGTGACTTTGACAGTGCCATCCATTCCAAGAAGAACATTGTCAGATTTTATGTCTCTGTGTATGGTGCCTTTGGAATGCAAGAAAGCTATGGCTTGTAGTGTTTCACGGCACACGGCTGCGATCTGGCCCTCTTTCATAACAACCTCAGTCACGACGTCAGTCAGGGAGCCGCCGTCTAGCAACTCCATTGCGACCCACAGATGATCATAGCTTAAGAATGCATCCAAGAAGTTTACCAAGTTTTTGTGATTGAAACCTTTTAGCACATTGATTTCATTGAGTATTAGATCCTTTTTTGATTGTTTGGTCAAATCGATGTCTTTGATGGCAACTCTCGAGTTATCCTTGTTGTCTATGGCAATGAACACCACACCTGAAGATAAATATTTGCTTATTAGATGCATGTTTACGAAACATCAACAATACAAGGAGATACAAAAAGGGGAAAGTTTTTATTTTGGTTCTGAAAATAGTAAATAATTATTTTGCTTAAAACTGTTGTAAATGAAAGGTTCATAATTATAATGAATTACTTTTTCCTGCGTACAGTAGTTGAATTAACACAGGAAAATGTGATGAAACAATCATAATACATATTGTTAACAATTTGTATCAATGTAGTTTACCATCTTTTACTTGAAGTAATTTGTGTGCAAGATTCAGTTATCTATAAATAATAATATTTCTATTATGCACTTCCAAATTTTTGTTACAATCAGCCCCGGATTTTAACAGTTTTGATTGTTTAATTAATAGACATGTTGGGTCTTATTAACATTACTTTAAAATATGAGTATTTGATATTTTAAATTAATGTTAATAAGAGCAGTAAGCTGCTTGATGTTATAATGTAATGCAATGTGAAAGTTTAAAATCTTAGCTAGCTGATTAATGTTTTCAAAATGCATAGAGTACCAACATACAACAATATTATTCTTATTTATAATAAAGATTTTATCCACACATGAAGTAAAATAACAAGTAATTCAGTACTAATTTAAAACATGACTCATGATTAATATACAGTTTAGTTTTCATCAATTGCATTGCATTGCACTACTTAATAAATTGAAAAGGTTAAAAAATACAGAATTTCACACATTTTTGTGTAAGCGCTTTAGAAAAATATAGTGAATTTAATAACCTTTTTTAATGAGGACAGAATAAATAAGAACTCACCAGAAGCCCCCGCCCCTACTTGTTTTACCCTTTCAAATCTGACATACGGGTCGTCCTTATTACAAATTCTTTTCAGCTCTGCATATATTTCCTCATCTGTCAATGTAGCATTGATCATTTCCTTCTTCCTCAAAATAGGGCTCTCATCACCATCTTCACCAATAAGTGTTAAATCTTGTACTACAGCAGATAAGTCCATAGCGGGGTCTTTTTTCTTAAGATTATGTTTTGTAGGTGCTGCTGGCATTGTTTGCCGCTGCGTAAAGGCTTCAACAAAACCAGCATCCTCTTCACTACTTTGACCGATTGATAAATCAGAGTCTTGACTTTGGTGAGCATTTTTGTGATCTAACAACTTCTCTATCTCCAAATCCTCTCTGTTGATTTCCTCTTGGGTAACAATAGGTTTGAAAGGTTCATCCTGATCTTTCTCTTTCTTGATAATGTACATGTGAAGTTTGACGGCCTGGATGGCCGCGTCAAGATTTTCATTTTGTTCAGCTGGAGTTATCTGGGCGTTTAGAAGACGCTGCCAAGAAGCGGGCAGCCCCTCAAGCATGCCCGTCTCCGTGTTTTTACTCACGTGTATGTGCTGTTTTACATTTGTGGGCATACCAATCTCTGTCGCCCGCTCATCTCGGTTATTTTGCTTTTTAGAGAAGAGTTTACCAAATACACCGCGGCCCGATCGCCCACTCATTGTGATGGATTCCTTATAACCTTACCGAATCACTAGTTAGGTCATGACACTATCACGTCACGAAAACACAACCGTACATTTCTCGCGAAGAAATCGTCAACACTACTAACTAGAAACAGGTCTTCAGGATTAGATGAATAGGAGTGGCTACATAGAAGTTTCTAATCTCGGACGGACAAGGGACGGGAGCAGCACTTTTTTTGCTTTTATCAATCTGTCACTTCTGTCAGTGTCAAAATCCAATTTAGTCAAATTAGAAATAATTATCTACGTTCCGTTCCGTTCGGAGCCATTAGGTATGTAATATTGTCTTAACTATGATCAATATGCCTTAAAATGTCTACAACTAGATCGTGCAAGTAAATTTTTAACAAAATATATAAATTGAAGTAAATTTTAGGTACTGTTAAAACTCTAAATGTAAATATTGTTTGTATATTAATATACTACACATACGAACGTACTTCTAAACGATGTCGAACGGAACGTAGCTTGGTTTTATTTAACTGTTGGTACTCTTTACAAGAAAATGTTGGTGATTGGTGAATGGTGAGTCGGCGAGTGAATCATCTTTTTACTGGTGGTCTGTGACTGGCGGGCACGGCCGCGGCGGAATAAAATATTGAAAACTTTCTGCCCAAACGTGCTCAACCAATAGGTACCTACTCAAAGAGTAGTATCTAAATAGTAGAGGCTGTTATGTATAAAATTGACTTAAAAAATTTCTATTAAGCTTCATCACATATTTTATGTTCCTTGAGTAATTTGAAGCATTTTGAGTCCAATGGGCAAAAAGAAGTTCGGCTAGCAGGGGCAGAAGAGGTACAAAGACGGCTACCACCAGTCGTCTTTATAAAAAATCTGTGCGAGTCCATCCACGTAGCTACTAGGGCAAATCTGGTTATTATTTTTGAAGACGTAAGATTCATTGCTTGCTGGTATTAATAATGTCCTACTAGCCTACACAGCGGCCTGTCTTAACAGAGATTAACCAACTGCGCTGGAGATATTATAGTGCACAAGTGTGTGCGCAATACACAGGTCATCGAGGACATATCCTACTAGAGGCGAAGTAAAAACTATTTTGCTCCGAAACTTTATCTGATCTGACAACCGCAATAGAAGATGCCAGTTCTATCAAAACCGTATGTCAAAAACCAATTGATCTGTGTGGTATGTCAACGTGAATACTTTAATTGTTACGAAAAAATGAGATTTGAGAAATAATTAACATAATGTCGTATTGTTCCATACTGTGTTGTGAGAAAAAAAGCAAAACATGGAATTTTGAAACGGATGGGATGTAATTTTATCGGTAAGTAATAGTAATTATGCAATTATGAAAAGTTCATAAACATTTTCTACGGCTCAAGATAAATCGGTCAAGCGTACTGACGTTTAAGTCTCATCTTGCTCCCACTAAGTGGGTAGCACATAATGCCATCTCATTCTACTCGTTAGCACTCGTTACTAGTGTTGCGCTGAATTTGTTATACGACTTATCGACATTTACTTGCACAGTTTTCATTACACAATAATTATTTTAGTACATTGGCAGCACAGAGGTATGTATAGGTGGTATAATCGATAACACAAATATTTATACTTGCGCACTCAAATCAATACCTAAGCAGAAATGTCATTAACCTACATATACCGAGGAAGGTTTTGGTAGAATTATTGTTTTTTTTTGCGAATAACAAAACGCTGACACTTGACATGATGACGTTTGATAGTTTTCTCGGTTTAATGGATTATTAACAATGAGATGCGTAGTAAAAGCAAAGAGCATGGATGTTTGCGTGTGTAGATATGTGTGTATCGATCTATCACTGTAAGGTGTGTGACGATAATAAAGGTGATGAATGGATGTAATGAGAAGCGAATGAAGAATTGGAGCCTTCAAATAGATAGAAAATATTTATGGCAAACCATACTGTTTACTACAATATTTTGATTTGTTTGTGTACCCTATTGATACTGCGCCGCGCGCACTCGCACGCGTACTTACCTAGTTTTTATTTGTTTAAAACGTACCGTGAGAACCCCGGAGCCCCTAGTTGTCACCGAGACGTCACCTATGACACACCTAGACCGACGAGAGCGCTTTCGCCGCGTGTGTATCCTGTGAAGCTCCTTACAGACATTTCGAGTGATTGTGGCCTGTGAAGTGTGTGAAGTTACCCCAAAAACACCGGAGAAATGATGCAGCTGTAAGTGCGAAGACAGACGATTTTCCACCTATCATTGTCGCCCTCCACGTGTAATCCACTGCCTAAACTCTCAAACACATACCAATAAAAAAAATAAGGCAATTGACACAGAAATATGTATAATGTAGGCGGTTTTATTAAAACGATCCTAAAGTGACTAAAATGAAGTAGATATGGTAGAAGGAATTCTCTAAAGTGACTAAGATGAAGTAGATATGGTACGGAACCGTTCGTGCGCTTGTCCGGGCTTTAAAACTTTAAAAGAATTGCCTCTGTGCTTAGGTAAATTGGTAGATATATATCGGAAAACATGATTTTAAGAAATTTGTTTCCAGTCGTACTATAAATTATGAGCCTTATTTTCAATAATTAGAAATTAGAAAACAATAAATGCATTTTAATAAAAATACTTAAATACTGTATTTAGATTCCAATGTGACTTCTCTGTGCTTGGTTTATAAATTCATATTTTTTATAATTTAAGCAATTTAATTGTAAGTTTTTATAGAAGTAAATTTGTTTTGCAAGCAAAACTTAAAAATTTATTATATACTAGCTGACCCGCCAGACTTTGTCCTGTTCTTTAGTTTTTTTAATCCTCTTTGACGATATCTGTCAATTCTATGTCGAACGCATTGACCTATAGTACAAGTACGCTGGACGAAACATTCTCTAAGAAATGTCAGATAATTTTTGTGCTGAATCAAAGCGCCCCCACCGAGTGTACAGGGAACTAAAATAGATTAACTTCCATATGTTTATGTCAATTCTCATCATTTCCGTGGATGGTCAACACATGCTCACTATAGCCGTCAGCGCCAAAACGGCGATAATCAAATGGCTTCATTGTTAGGTTGACAGTATGCAGTCCAGCGTACTTGTATTTTAGAGGTCAGTGGTCGAACGTCATAAGGTTACATTTAAAATGTTTATATTGTCCAAAGCGCTAAGGTTTGAATATAAATAATTTTATATGGTGGTTCCGGGCAATTTTCTTAATTTAGTTCTTTCATATGAACCTTCAACAACAAAAAGAATTAGTGAATTTGGTCCAGCCGTTCACGCGTGATGGCGTGACCAAGGGAAATAGGGATTCATTTATGTAGTAGATTGATAACAATTTTGATGATTCATACTTTAAAGTTCGTTTTAGTTAATTTGATGACTCACTTAAATTTCTTAGGAACAAGAATCAGATATTATATTTAGGATATTGCACATTAGTGAACAGTTTATCCTTGGGTGTAATAAAATTTTGTTCCCATTAAAATTAAACAATAACATCGACTATCGATACTAATTTCTTATTGACCATCACTAATACGGTGTATGACATTGAGTCGGTTCATCCGGAACCTTTTGGATTTGGCGGAATTTTTCTGGAACAAAATTAATAACATTTCTCCTCTAGTAGGATATGTCCTCGATGACACAGGTGCACCTCTAGTCCTTCACTCTCATAATTCGGTGAGACGGCAGTCCGACATGTACAGTCGACCAAATTGAATCATGACCCACCTTATGGTCATTTTTCTACTGTCATTCTATACAAGTAGGTTGAAATTAGCTTGAACATACATTTCCTAGAAACGAACTGTTATCATTTTATTAGACACTGACAGTTACTGATAAGGCTAGGATCGCTATCTGTACGAATAAGTTTGTATGAAAATCGGCGTGAACTTAGGTAAGGGTTGCAATGCAACACACAGGTAGGTAGGTAGATATTCGGCATTCGGCACAGCCGGGCGCCAAGTCTGTATCGGGAACCAGTTTCTTCATAAAAGTTCCACTGGAACTTGTGTTAGCCATGATGAAATACGAGGGTCAAACTGAAAGTTCTTAGAAAATCAAAAACTGATTACATTAGCCAGTTATTAGTTTTATTATATCTTTTCAAAATATTGTCCATTGACGTCAATACACCGCTGCATGCGATGGAACCACTGGGAAAAGCACTTTGCCCACTCGTCCTTAGGGGTCTCTTCAATGGCATCGCGATACGCAGCCACCGCTTCTTCAGCATTCATAAACCGCTTTCCTTTAAGTTTTTCTTTAATTTTTGGAAATAAATAAAAATCACAAGGCGCGAGGTCGGGGCTATACGGCGGGTGACCCAGTAATTCAACGTTTGATGTCGCCAAATAGTCGATCGTTCGCTTGGCGGTGTGCGACGAGGCGTTGTCGTGGTGAAGGAGGATCCTACTGCGAGGTCGTTTCTCTCGAACTTTTTCCAAGACAAGTGGCAAACAATTGGTAGTGTACCATTCTGCAGAAACTGTTTTTTGATCCTCTAACACAATTGTTGCGAAATGACCTATCCTTCCAAAGAACGAGGCCACCATTTTTTTTCCCGCACTTCGATCTCTCTTCACTTTAGTTGGCAACTCCTCGAAAGGAAACACCCACTGAGCAGATTGTCTTTTGGTTTCAGGATCATAACAGTAAATCCAGCTTTCGTCACCTGTTAGTATGTCGAACACAGCATTTGAGTCACCTCCGTTAAATCTTTCAATCATTTTACGGCACCAATCCACACGATGGAGTTTTTGAGCCTTAGTCAAATTATGAGGTATCCACCGGGCGCAAAGCTTCCTGACCGCTAAATGTTCGTGGAGGATTTTGTGCACTTGACTCATACCGATGCCTAAGCTTGTCCGAATCTGCTGATAGGTCACTCTTTTGTCAGTCTCTATCATACGCCGCACAACACAGGTGTTATTTTCAGTCGTCGCCGTAGAAGGCCGTCCCTCACGTACATCATCAGTGAGATTAGTGCGACCACGTTTAAACTCATTAAACCAGTTGTAAACAGTCGCACGAGATGGGGCTTCATCGTGAAAGGCCAATCGTAGTCTATCATAACTTTCTTGTTGACTTAAATGACATCGAAAGTCATAAAAAATCATTGCACGAAAATTTTCTCGTGTTAAATTCATTTTGACGTGACACAGACAATTTTCAATTTGCCGCCAAGTCGTAAAACAAATGACAAATGAATGAAATATATACTCAGTAATATTGGCAAAGAGTTCTATTTTCAAATTTTAGAATATTTTTTTTATTATATTGTTTATAAGTGGCCAGTTCTAAGAACTTTCAGTTTGACCCTCGTAAAACAGTATACTTAGTTGAAGAATATAATATTTATTTTAGTTATATATTTAACAAGTGGCATTAAATTGGTAAAGTGAAAAGTGACCCGATTAGACGACTACAAATGTCACTTCCCCAATCCAAACCCCACAAATTTTCTATTGGATTAAGATCTGGAGACCTAGACGGCCATGGTATACGAGTGTATTCATCTTCATGCTGGGTAAACCAATTCGCGACAATTCTGGCAGTATGCACTGGACAGTTATCATGAACAAAGGAGAATACTGGCACTTCTTCACGCAAGTAAACTGTTCGCAAAGTCGGTAACATTGATTCTTCCAATAAATTGACATAGTTTATTCAGAACACTTCTGACGAGGAGAAATTTGAACAAGTTCTCCAACACTTCCGGCGTCCATCCAGGCACACATGTTAGCTGAAATTCAGCCGGATAATTGGTTGGGCACTACGTGATCCTCTGTGTATCGCGTGTTATCGTAACGCGACGAAGTTAAGCGACCATGTTGAGAAGAGCGAAATGATTTCTCGTCTGTAAAGATGTTATTCGTAATAGTGTTGCATTTCCGCTCTCTGTTGGTTCGTGATTCAACGAACGCCATGATTATGTCGTCGTTTGTTTTTGAGGGTACCCTCTTTAGCATGCCGTCTGATCCAGGTTCTGACTGTGTTCCGACTTATTCTTAGCTCTTTGTTCTGCCGAATTGGCCATTATACGATTTGTTTGTAGATATTGAATTAGATTTTTATAAAATTTCAGACTTACTAGATATACTTGACATCTGACACACGTTTTTTATTTTTAAAATTATAATACATTTTTCTTCGTAGTGAAAAGAGTTTGGATTATGGACTTATTTTAAATTCATATTAAGACTGGTTTATCTAAAACATGTCTAGTGCAGTGATAATAAAGGTTAAACTTGCATAGATCTCTAACCCGTAATGACGCATTTTTATTCATATTTAAAACGTACTATGTGCAACATGCATGACAGCGAAGAAAACCTTACTACATTAATGAATACAAAGGAATAATCGGCAAAGTGGGTCATGATTCAATTTTGTCGACTGTACATGTACATGTACACCGTAGAGAGATCAGGCGCAGGACCAACGGCTTGAACGTGCTTTTCGAGGCACGGGGGTGTTAACACCACCAACTTCCTGACTCCGGAGCTATGTCCGAGTTATTTCAAGACAGAAAAACCCAAACATTCTCGGGCCCGACCTGGGATTCGAACCCGGGACCTCGTGGATTGTACCCAGCGTGCTGACCACTAGACCAACGGGGCAGTCAAAATAGATGTGATAGTACCTATCAGTATTATCAGTTTTATAGTAATTTTACAAGAAAAACATAAAAAGGCAAGAATGTAGCTTGAAGATTTTTGCTTTGGGAGCTAATTACTTTTGTATAGTGGCAAAAATATCAAATGAAAAATACGTGAATTACAACGATAGTTTAGTTACATTAACTGTACCGGGTACCGGGTTTGAATCCCAACCCAATTCAATAAAAAACGAAAATAAGTTTTCCTTTTGAAGTGCGGAACCCTAAAATTTAAACCTAATTTAAACGCTTGATAATTCGTCACGTTAGACCCGAGTTCAACAATTTTTAAACAGCCGGTAAACCTCGATTAGCGGTTAATTTGACAGAAAATACAAAACACACAAAATATGTCAAATAATGCTAATCCGGATGATTAAAAATTTACCGTGTGTTGGTGAACTCCAGCCTTAGTTTGTCTGTTCTGTTCAGTTTGAGTTTCAGTTAAAGTGCAGTTTGAGATGAATCTATTTTTATTGTTTGTCTAATGTCTGGTTAAAATCACCTGTAATTTAATGTTTGAAGTAATTAACCTCTTTTGAATAAGGAAATAAAGCTCAAAATCGCTTGAGAAGTGATTATAAAAACATATGGTCAAAGAAAGTAACCAGCACACTTACTATTTTATGTTTATTTCCAATCTGAAATTTCTTTCGCGATAATATGCGTATTTTTTAAATAAGAACTTTCATACGTACGAATACAGTTGTTTTCGGAGTGGTGAGGTAAAATTTTGTTAGTGTTTATCCAGAAGTGTTTTTTTTTATCCCTTTTTAGGATTAAGATGCAGTGACCCGTAGTGGGGTTTGTTACGTATCGATAGGTAAGTCTAATAGCATCGACGTGTTTTTTCACGTCGATGCCTAATAGTTGGTGAGGTTCAATGAAATACATTATATCCTATAGGATTATACATTATTAGGTACATTTATTTAAAAAATATCTCTTAAAACATAATCTTTTGGGACGTCTTCCAGTACATTTCGATATAGGCTAGATCTACGGTTTGGTCGAAGTATGATAACCCAAAGATCTTGGATGAGTTAAGAGTCCAGTGGTTGACTAGTCTAAGCCAAAGATGTAATGTTATTTCGCCTCAGGAGAAACTAAACTATCTTGGGGGACCCAATACAAAGACATTGATATTTTTCCACGCCATAATTTATTTATAGCACTGGCTGCCTCCATTTTATTTTACTAGATTTATTATCATCGAGTAATCGGTATCGATATTAAAACAACTTTTTCAATGCTTTTGACTATTAAATTTAAATACATTAAATATTTTACATTTGATTCGTATTTAGGTTGGAAAGTAACGTAAAAAACTAAGCATAGCATTACTACAAAATATGGGTAACAAAATACAGAAGGAAGTAAAGTTAAAAAACAAGTGAGAGATGGTTGCATGACAAGAGTCGGTAACAGGTACCCGTGACGATCACTCTTCTTTTGAACCTCCATAGGCGATGTGAGTTGATTCGGACTATAGATTATTATCGATAGGATAGGCACATGCCTGGTGGACACTTCTCTATCACTCTGCCCGGCGAGTATAGTAAACAATCCAGGCGCGAGTTGTTATTTTTAGGTCAATAGCTTTTGAATTCGCTCATCAGTTTAGTCGGAGCAATGTAACACGCGCGAGCTTTATGCGCGAACGCACCAAGATTCGTATGGTGTCAATCTTGCTTTATTGATTCTAAACCGTGAGGAAATATTGTTAGTACGAGAGTGTATTACAATATCTGTTGTACGAGGTTGAAGTTATGGCACACGCTTCAATAGCCCCTTATCGGGATGTCTGCCTAGTCTTCACAACCTCATTAAGGATTATGACATGTTGATTGTCATGAAATGTAAAATGGTAAAGTGGCACGCGGTGACTTTCAGGATTCCATTATTAGCCTCGCAGTAAAAGAAATTGCAACCAAACTGGCTCAAAAATAAAAAGAAATTACCCAGACATTAATCATATGCCATGTTATTAATACAGGATGCCCTGAAATGGGTGAATCAAACTGTTGTGAGATGTAGCTTGAGTAATGTCCTATCCCTAAAAAATATTTAAAAAAAACAACTGCACATGCCAATTGCATTGGTTTCCGAGTGAAATTAAGAGAATCAAAGACATTTTGTTGATTCTTGCCAAGCACGGCTATTAAGACTTGATTCCTATTGCAGATTTACCACTATTTGGTCACTAAAACGTTTTCGTTTGGTGTCAATGAAAGCGCCTAGACGAGTCATGGTTTGGTGCGCCCGGTTTGTAGAGCGTAAGAGTGTAAAATTAATTTACATTGCAGATACACAATGCAGGCGGGTCCAGCAACTTCGCTAAGCACCATCTCAAATAATCTTAATGCAGCTGTCCATCTTCCCACAAGTTCATCGTAACGAGGTACAATCAAGAACATTACTGGCAAGCTTCATGTCTGGCAAGCTCAATGAGCCATGACACCATTACCCAGTAAAAGATTAATGAGTGCTACAGATTTTGCACATAAATTCGTGAATTGATACTTAATTTAAACCGCGTAACCTACCTAGTTACACTACTGCATGGTTCTAAACCAGGTAAATCCTATGGGTTGTCATCATGTCATATCTATTAGGTAGTTTTGTAGTCTTCCACCGTTTTTAATTTAGATATTTATTTGGGACAAAATGGAAACTTTAAATTATTACGTCATTCATCATAACTTAAGTGCAGCTGCGCTCTTGTCGGTAATTTCCACGCTTCTCTGCTGGACTCTGCCAGCACCTTTGACTCCCTAATATTTCAGCTTTTTCCTTCAACTACTGTGTACATGATCTTCTGGGCCTTGCTCTTATGAATCTAAATTATAAATTTCGTTTTCCAAATAAAGTATTATGATTGCATGGTGAATTGATATACATATTATTTTACAAATCTATTTGTTGAAATATTTTCATGTTTATTTCTCTCTGGACTTAGAAACCTTAATGAAAATATATTACTTAATCTATCTTTCTGCGTTTTCTAATAAAACATTTGCTTGGCTTTCATTTTCTATAAATGGTTATTTAATTATTTATAGCTTTGTTGCACTTAATAAGTATGAAAGTACGAGTTTGAGAGTTCAGTGCAACAAAGTTAAAAATAATTAAATAGCAATAGAAAGTGGGGGTTGAACGCACTGCGTCTATTTCTATTGCATGTCTCGTGCGTGAGTCTGCTCAGTGTCGCGGAGATCGGGTGCGTGCTGAGTCTGAACTGTCGAATCTTTCGGTGCTCGTGGGTTTTGTGCAAGTGTAGAACAAGCCAGTGAAGTGATGAACAGTGTGGAATAATAAGTTTATTTTATTCAGGCTCGACTTTACACATTCTGTTAAGACAGACGTTTCTTAAATTACACGGTGCGGTGTGCGGTCAATGAACTTCAAAGTCGTATTGCAAGTAGGTATATCACATGTTGTCAGATTAAGGAACTAAGATACGATTCGGTACAAAGTGCTACTCAGCCAGAATCAAAGCCTGATCCGGTAAAACCGGCACAAATTTAGTGGAAGGGCACGCTTTGGTATGGGAAAGAAAGACCGACTAGCTAAGCCATAAGCCACAGCCAACTATTATAATGTAATGTCCATTAATTTTTTAAAGTAAAATAGTGTCAATGGCTGCTCATACAAAGTAATATATTTTTTATTTGAAATAGGAACTCTCGACTAAGCCAGACGTGATGTAGACTGAGTCGGCGGCGGTGAGGCGAGCTCACCCAGAAGGTTCTGTCTGGCTCTCCCACTCACCGACGGAACACAGCAAGTTGCTTGGCGTCGGGCTCCGGTGGGAGGGTGGTTAGCTAGTAGGCGGCACCTAACGGAGCCTAACTATTGCTAATTGACCCATTTTATCTAAAATAATATAATTTATAAGTATGGTCAGTATACATATACCTATGTATAACCAGAATATTTAATAGTAGGGTAAAAAGTAAAGTTAGCCTATTAGGTCACAATGCAGGGCAAAGGTGAAAGGCCTCACCTCAAATATGAGGAGGTACGAGCCATACAGCCATACTCCACTAAGCGGGCTCAGTTCGGATTGGTGGAGGGGTGTCTGTAAGGCAACTGACCAATCTTACTGTCGGTGTTATCATGCGCTCTAGGGCCTCTGACTAGGCTTGACGACTAATATTAACCCAACTAACATGACAGCGTCAAAATAGCCTACATTTCACTGTTATAATGCTCTCATTTGAGAATTAAGAGTGTTAAGAATACCTGTAGTAGGTTGGTAGAGGACTCTATACCACCCTTATATCTACGAATCAGGCCCCACTTTTTACAGGTAAAGGTGTCAGGAAGCCTATACAACAGTATTAGTTAAGGGTTAGAAGTACTTAGAAGGGAGTTAATTCACCCTCAGCTATTATTTTAGCCGGTTCTACGTTCTCATAGAAGCATTAGCTAACACAATAGGTGTGAGACAACCCTCAGTTAGGAATTTTAAACTTGTTAAACCTATAAGAGAGAGTGGGTTAACGCTTTAACGCGTACTAGATATCTAAAACATTCTCAATTAAATATATGCCCGCTTTTTGAGAACTCTTTTTGTACTTTTTTTTATGTATAAGCTTCAGAGAAATCCAAAACAAATGACACAAAGAAAATAAAACTTATCACAGCAACATTTAATGGCGATCTGCTCGCAATGCAAGTTTTTATTAGAAGAAGAAAAAGAAGTGAAAAGTGCTGCGCCTGCGATTTTACTATAAGTGTATACCATGTTTTCCCTCTTAATTTTAACGCGCTCCGGATTTATTAAAGATTTAAAGTAAAACTTATGCATAATAAAATAGATGCTTAAAAATTTTATCAGCAACTTGTTCTTTTTGTCGGCCATTGGCAAGTTAAGTTACGTAGCATGGTTAAAATGATAAAATAAATATTATTAATGAAGTATTTTGTACATAAATATTGATCAAACAAGTCAATTTTTAGGTTACTTCACTAAAACAATGGCGAACTTGCCATTACAGCTTTAGCTCTTCCTTAACGCATCTAATACACATTTTAAGATACAACATCTTTAGTCGAGAGTATTGTGCTGTATTTAATATACTTTAACTTCATAAGAGAGTTATGGAACGTTTTTAATATCTGGTGTTACAACACACTTGACTAACTCTGTTATGCAACCCATGCCTGCAGCTTAAAGTTATCACAACACCTAAAGATATATAAGATACTTCACAGCAACCATTAAGTAACAATAAACATCAGTAAATGTCAGCGGGCGCTGTTGTAAAGATTTAAGTGTTACAAACAGGTTAAAGCTATAAATCTTGACTCCACTAGCTGTAATTAACACTATTATTACTCTCAATACTGCATAACAACATCCATTATAGCCCTAGAACCACTATCGGAGTGGATTTTATTTCTTAACTCCTCTATAACGTTCCAAGCTATAACTGAGATTATTATAACGCCGTTCAAAAGATTAAAGTTTTAAAAAAGCCTGTAACTGACGGTATAATGTTTGTTGGGAAAAGATATTAGCAAGTTATATCAACAGATATTCAATAATACTATGTTTTTTTTTATCGTATCACATTTCTCGTCACTGATGTGCGAGGTCTTACCTGACATAATTTGCCTACAAAAAATGCAAAAAGCGGTCTTTATGCGCCTGCATGGTTCACTTCTGCATGCGGCGCGCCGCCACGCCACCGGCTGGGCGGACCGCCCACTGAAGCCAGTCTCGACGTCCACTCCGCGCGGTCTGCCTGCCGTCACCGCGACACAACCCAACTAACCCCTATTCCCTTCTAATTAACCACAAAATTGCATGACACAGTGCGGTTCCTTTTTCAAATTTTCTATCTTCAGCGGGCGGCGATACGCGTACGTTCCAAATTCAAAATTGAGTGTTTTGGTGTAATGGTGATAGTGCAGGATAAGGATTTATAGCCAGGATTCTTTCTGATTGAGGTAACTATTAACAAATTACTTAAAAAAACACAATTTTCTAGAGAGTACTTTGTAATTTGCTCTACCGGCGTCGAGATTATGAATGAGCTCTCTGTCTGTGTAGTTTATATGAAGCCAATTGAGACTTGACTCACGTCAAGGTCCTATTTATTTCTGGTACGTCATCCATTATACATAGCAACAGTGCACAGTTTAAAACTGTTTAGTAAGCCAAAAATAATAATAATAATAATAAATAGCTGTTATAAACACACAAAATGCACTCTCTCGCATGGATTTCAGCAAAGAATTAATTATATCTCATATTTCTGACGAGAACTTTACTATTAAGAACACAGTAGCCCCGGTAAATCGTAGATAAAAGTTGTAATTAGAAATATGATGAGGTATTTTCACTTCACTAAAATACATCTTTCAATTAAATAACACCGTTTCAAATGCTTTTTAAGCGAGTAAAATATTTTAATTATAATAAGTTTTTAATTTTTGTATTAAGCTTGTGCTACTAAACCTTATATAAATTGAATAATAGATTTTACACATAAATATGATAAGCAGGTACTGAAAATTAAGTAAGTCAGTATAGCCTGCTTAATTTGGATATAATAATAATGTCCTCCTAACCGAATTTCGACTACGGCGGCCTATCTCAACAGAGATTAGCCAACTGCACGGGACATATTATAGTGCACAAGTGTGTGCGCAATATACAGGTGCACTCTCTGTTTCTTCACTTCACTCTCATAATTCGGTGAGACGGAAGTCCGACATGACCGTAGAGAGATCAGGCGCAGGACCCGTGTTGGAGCTTAACGTGCTTTCCAAAGCACGGGGGTGTTAACACCACCATCTTCCTGACTCCGGAGCTGTGTCTGTGGAATTTCAAGACAGAAAAACCCAAACACTCTCGGCCCGACCTGGGGTTCAAACCCGGGACCTCGTGGATAGTACCCAGCGTGCTGACCACTAGACCAACGAGACAGAATTTGGATATAACTAGGTAGTGTTGGTTATTATCAACCTGACTGCCTCGTTGGTAGAGGTTAGCACGATGGCTTCTATCCACGAGGTCCCGGGTTCGAATCCCGGGTGGGGCCGAAATTTGTTACTGGGTTTTTCTGTCTTGAAATAGCTCCGAAACAGCTCAACGTCGGGAAGTTGGTTGTGTTTATCACCCTAGTGCCTCGGAAAGCACGTTAAGAGTTGGTCCTGCGAATGATCTCTCTCTGGTCATATCATAAAGTTAATATTCCTAGGTATATTAACTTTATGGGTCATATCGGATTAGCGTCTCACCGGTCTATGAGAGTGAGGGAACAGAGAGTGCATACATATGTTTATTGTCCCACACTTGTGCCCTATCCTAATATCTACCGCTCAGTTGGCTAATCTCTGTTGAGATTGGCTGCCGTAGTCGAAATTCGGCTAGGAGGACATTATTTATCGACCTGAATTTTATTAAGTAAGTATACAAAATGGGTTAATTGGCTCTCCATAATGTGTTTTATTATTTTCGTCTGCGGCTAGCATCGCGTGACCGAAGTGAGGGTAGGGTAGCGACCCCCATGGAATCTAGTTTCATGAATCTATTAGACATAGCCACGAGCCTTGGAAAATTAACCGTGTCACAATCGAATTAGGATTCAAAACCCGACGCGTTTGTGCCCGCTAAACTACGTCAATTTCCTTGGCAATCAATATTTTGACGAATGTGTAAACAAAGTTTCAACTGTTGGAGCTTTTCAGTTTATTTTAGGCAAAGGCATTGCTAAGGCGAACTCTTATTTTAGAGCCTAATCGGCTAACCGATTTAGCCGTTAAAAGATTCCGATCACGCATGAAGATGTGAACAATGAGTACCGTTGTAAAAAGTCATAATTTCTCGCATACACAAGAATTGGAATTACCGTAACTAGTAATTTACAATTGTGATGTGCTGATAATCGATTATGAAATGATCAATCATGATCTCATTTGCATTTCAATGTGTGACTAGCTGTAAACTGTCTTTTAAAAGTCACATAACATTGATTATCTGTTACAATAGGTGTCGATTACTAACTTATCAATGTTAGTTTTTAATAATATTAATGATATACACAAACCAAACCGCAAATTGGTGCTTGAGGATTGAGGTGCTTGTGGCGCAGTGGCGGCAGCGCTTTGGTAGTGATACCAAAAGTTAAGCAACCCACGGCGCGGTCGTGATTGGATGGGTGACCATTCCGACCATTTAAGTGACGTCCATGACAAGCATCTCCGTGCTTCGGAAGGCACGTTAAGCAGTTGGTCCCGGCTAATATCTGTGGTATTAGTCGTTAAGCCGAGGCCCTAGGGCGGCTTGATAACTTCTGACAGTAAGGTTTGTCACTTGCCTTACATACACCCCTCCACCAATCCGCACTGAGCCCGCGTGGTGAAGTATGGCTCGTTCCTTCTTATAGTTGAGGTGAGGCCTTTTCCCAGCAGTGGGATCTAATAGGCTGACTTATTAAACCGCAAATTTACTAAATACAAATTAAAGGCAAGAAAACCAAATCATTTCGCTCGGTGTTTTTATTTTTGTCATAATTTTTATTGTTGAGTTTTAGTTAACTCTGCGAGCTTTAGGTAAGGACAAATTTTTACATTGTACTATTTTCGATTAATTTACCCAACACTTTCCTGGAATTATTTACTCATTTTTACTTTCTGCACAAAATAAACTGTTGTACCTACAAATGGCGGACTTACTGCCAAAAGCAATATCTGTTAATTCACCACACGTCTTAAGTAAACAGAGAAGATACAGTCGGTGCATGAGAATTTCACCGCCCATTAAATAAAAAAAATACAAATTGGTCCAGCAGCAGAGTTTTAGTTTTTCGCTTAGAAGATTAATTTAGACTAATACTTACTTTTAACTTAAGTAGTATCTACTTAAGTTAAAAATAAGTTCAACAGAAACTAGAACTAACTTTACATATAAAAACATCCGGAACAATTTTACACAACTCAATATTGAAGATATCGCGGTTTCTACTAAAACAAGAGCGCTCCAAGTAAAATAGTTATTTGCAGAGCCATTGAGATGCTAAGTTGTGGTTCGTATGCGCATTATTAAAGCGTTGCGAGTGGGCGACTCGTTTGCAATGACATATGTATTCATAAATTTTTGACCTGCAGCTGTAGTTACACTCTTTGTTTATTATGTTCTTTCTACGAGTATAAGTACAGATAAACGTCAAAGTGAAGCAACAATTATAGCTATTATCAATACAAATAATTTTGTGATCCAATGTACCCCACATTGGACGGATCAACGCGGCTTCAACGGCTGCATGAATATGACATTAACATGCTTAAACAAACATAATCTTTTGCCAAGTTTACAAAGCTGCAGTATTTTCGTAGCAGAATGTAAGTACCTACATACATGATGTCGCGTAAATGAAGGATGTGTGTGTGTCCTCCTAGCCGAATGTTCCTTCACTCTCATAAATTCATAATTCGGTGAGACGGCAGTCCGACATGACCGTAGAGAGATCAGGCGCAGGACCAACGGCTTAACGTGCTTTCCGAGGCACGAGGGTGTTAACACCTCCAACTTCCTGACTCCGAAGCTGTGTCTGAGTAATTTCAAGACGGAAAAACTTAAACACTCTCGGCCCGACCCGGGGTTCAAACCCGGGACCTCATGGATAGTACCCAGCGTGCTGACCACTAGACCAACGAGGCTGTCAAAAATGAAGGATAATCCTTTAGGAACAGGTTAGTTACATTACACTATGCCCTATTATAAGTATTCCAAAATTTTTTTTATTAAAAGTGTTACCATTTCGTGATATAAATATTAAACTGTTGTATGTCTACTTCTACAATTAATGACTTTTTAAAAGAAGTTTGTTTCTTTTAAAACATTAATATTGAATATACCAAAGTACAAAGGAGGAGGCCTATACCCGAAAGGGGCCCATTTACTATAAGAAATTTTGTCAATGCAATTTTAGCATGTCATGGAAATAAACAGGGCATTATTATTACTATACCAAACACCAAAATGAATATTAGATTTTTACTCAAAACGTTAGCAAGGCTCCCAAAAAATTTAAAACCAAAAGCCTGCAAGTGCGCTTATTAGACAGAATAGAAACCTTTTGCTACGAGTATTTTCGTAGCAGATTGTAAGTACAATGCGGCCCGCATCAACCTCCCAAAATCTGTCAACATATCTCAAATGATATGGAACTCTATGTGATCAACATAATCTATACATAATACTCGCAATAAAACAGTAAAACCAATGCGTTTGTTCATTGAGTATTTTTGTCAAAAACTAATTGAGGGCGATTTTAAACTTGTAACAGAATAGAAATCTACAACTTTTAATTTTTTTGTCTGTTTGTACACGCTAATCTCCGGAACCACTAAACGAATTTAAATGAAACTTTTTAGTTTTGTAGCTATTGAGTCTGGGCAAGTACTAGGCTATAACTTATTTTGAAGATCGGAGTACCTGACGTGGAACCTTAAACTAAGAGAGATATGAAAGCAGCAGCTTAAGAAAAGTTATTCAGCGTGATGAGCATTTCTATTGACGTACACAAATTGAAGGTCTGGAGCAACTGATATGGAACCCTAACAGCTCAGCTCAACTATAAGAGATATGAATAGAACGCCTTAGAGAACATTGTTCAGCGTGATGAGCATTTTCTACTGACGTACACAAATTAAAGGTGTGGAGCAACTAATATGGAACCCTTGCAGCTCAGTCAACTTCAAGAGATATAAATAGAGCGCCTTAGGGAACATTGTTCAGCGTGATGAGCATTTTCTATTGACGTACACAAATTGAAGGTCTGGAGCAACTGATGTGCTAAATTACTTTAGTGATTTTCCAACTCCCAAGGTAATCCTACTGTCTCTAAGTTACGATCTGAGAAATCGAGAGAATCCCTCAGATTTTATAGGCATGTATACCATATTACAGGACTAATTTAGGTATTTAAGCGTTTACATTCAGGAGTCCTAATTTTTATGGTGCTGACCTTAACGCTAAGTAGTTCGTGGATACTTTCGCCACAGACAGTTCGTCGAAATTTTGTTGAATAACTGTATTATTAATGAAAGATCAAAGTCATTTGGCACATTTTTTTTATACTACTTATCACTTACTAACGGTAATTGAACTATAAGAATAGTCTTACTTAGTCCGTGTCACTGCCATGCGAAATGTTACCAGAGGAGGATGACGAGGTGATAGTAACCCGTCTAAAAAAGAGTGCTAATGGCCTTGATTTTTCATTCTTCTCCTCAAGACATGGTAGACTAAGAGATCATGATAGCTGGATGGCAACGGGAGTAAAAAATATTTTCTATCATCGATTTCACGCGTACGAAGTTGTCGGCAACTGCTAGTGTTGAAATATGGTTGCGGAAATTTGACAGATCAATCAGGGTAGGTTTATGTGGGGCCCACTGTACACACGGACGCACGTCATTCTACCCCACTTTAACCTTTAGATCGCCTCTATTTCCTACGTACTAAGAACTGTTTTCGTAGTTTACATGAGTATCCTGACGTGCCTGTACATATCCATTCTGCTACGAAAGTACCTACTCGTAGGTTTGTATTCTCTATAAAAAGCTCTTCTGTACGCCTACCTTGTAGCACTACAAAAGTGTTTTTAGGTTAATATTTGACATTCTGAATGTCAAATCGCTGTACAAGTGTAAAAACAAAAAATACATTTTAAGCACCACCTGGGCCATGTTTCAGAAAGCGTACAAGTCTGGTAATACAAGTTTGTAACCATCATGGTAACACCTAATTTGGCGTTACTATGGTTACACACTCGTAGGTATTACAAGACTTGTACGCTTTGTGAAATAGGGTCGGGCCACAGGTTAGCAAGACCTTTATATGACAGTTCATTCATACATTTCGACAAGGTACACAATCGCTGTGACATCTGCTAACAACTTTGTAGCGTATTCCTCCTTATTCATTACAAAATAATGCCTTTCTGTATGCATGTAGATTCATTCACCAAGCAAATGACAATGCTGTCATCGAGAACGATAAGATAGTTTGTCGATTTTCTTTTACTTCAACCACTTCAACATTGAGCAGCGCATTTAGAACCGTCAAGCTGTTCTGAAATTCAAGCTCGACGTTGAACACAGTGGTGATGTTGCCGTTAGTGAATCGCCCCCCAGCCCAGTACGCTTCATTGACGTACGTTCTGCATATTTTCCTCTAGTTTTTGCCACTGTTGATTTCGTTTGGCAATCAGCCATAAAGCATTTAGTGATTAGCCGGTATACGATCCGGCCACGAAGGTCGCTTTAAATTAACGCCATGAAGGTAAACAGAGAGTAAATAGATGCAAAATAAACTTTTTTAGGGTTCGGTAGTCCGACAATGAACCCTTATAAGATCGTTCAGTCCGTCCGTTCCGTCCGTCCTAGTCTGTCACAGCAGAATATCTTCTACGTTTATGGACTGATTTGCATGTAACTTGGTTCGAGAATACTTCACATATAGATCTCATTTTTAAAAATACAAAAAAAAAATTACCCCTTTTTAAGGGTACCTCCCCCCCATACATGTAAAGGGGGGGGGGTGATTTATTTTTTTGAGTGCACCCCCTTGTGTGGGATATCGTTGAAAAGGAATATGAAAATAAGGTAGGGTTTCCATACAACACTTTTTTATCAGCTTTACCATTTGCGAGATATAGCCCGCCAAAGTCGTTTACACGGTCCCCCCTCCCTGTAATTTCTAAAGTCTTGAACCTATAAACTTTAAATCACTCACGTAAAGAAACAGGCGCGGAAACTTATTTAAAATTGTTTCGGGTATCCTGTGGTGAATACTTTTGAAATTATAAATAAAATAAAAATATATACTTTCTTCCAAAAGAACAGTATAAACTTAAAAAGTTATTTTTTACCTATACTGTCTAATGTTGTAAATTAATGGTACGGAACCCTTCTTGCTCGAGTCCGACTCGCACTTGGTTTTTTTATTCAATTGCAAATATAGGTGACGTGGTTTAGGTAAGTATATCTGGCCAACTAAGATACGATGAAGGAATTCATTAAGCTCGTTCTTACAATGTGAATCGTGTTTTGTTTTCTTTACCCCTTCTCCACGCCTTAACTTACAAACTACGAGTACTATCATACCTTAAAAGACTTGGTAGGTACTAAATGCAACAGGTCTTTTTAGTATACAGATTTTAGGGTCAATGACCCCGTCCCTAATATATTATGTTGCTAGGCAATGGCACGCAAACAAAAAATGATCGATATTATATTTTCTAAGACTATGAAATACAACTTATTTTTTGGAATGTTTCACGGAATACTTGTTCTGTTATTTTATTTGTGTTGAATGAAACTCGAATTTCCTTATAGGAAGGATGGTAGAATAGAGTCTTTAATCTCACGAATCCTTCTATCGCCCACATTGTGACAAGTTTAGTTCGTTGTTCCCTTTTGGATTCTTTCCTATACCACTTTGTTGTATGCAAAAAAAAAGTTGTACGGACAACAGCATATCGAGATAGACACTATGGGTGCATGCTGTTGTAATAGAAGCTGTTTTGGAACGAAAATGTGTAGTCTGATGTGCTGGTCTATTCTCGTCTTCTTGACTCGTCTCTTTTGGTAGGTAGTGGTCAATCCAATAGATTTTCATTTTAAACCAAAGCGATACTACCCAACTAGCACAAACTAGCTGCATAAGAGCTTTGGAGCCAATCCGATTGTTCCCAAAGGCGCCAAGCTCAAGCGCCTGAGCGTGCACTGCAGACCTTATGCAGCCGCTTTGCAGCCAAATGGGCACAACTTTTTGCAACCTAGAGTTCCATTAGAACTTCATAATAGTGGCATCAAAGCGCTACAGGAGCTGCAACTAATAATTAACACCACACTAAAGATCTTGTGGCGCTTATTTAATGAATGGCATGTTCAACTGAACGAATGAAGGATCAATTCACCTTGTCTCTCGTTTATTAAATCGTATTGTTCCTGCGAGTCAGACATTACTGAATAAAATTAAATAATTAAAAGAAGTGAAGGTAAGTATTTTTGAGCTATATTTTGTATTATATGCAAGTGGCTAAAAACGCAGATCAGTTTATCGTGCATGTAGTTGATATTATTGGAGTATTTTTAACGCGCCTCAATAATTACCTCAGAATATCGTAAAATATGTAAAATATTGTTTGGATACGGAACATTTATAAACATAAACACAATATTAAAGTTACATACTTGACTGTATTTATATTAAGTAAGTTGCTGGTTCTATACTTAGTTATATTTTACTACAAATTGTAATAAAATCCTATAAATTTTTCAAATAATGATAAATGATTGTCATGTAAACATGGCGTCTATGAAAAGCAGCTTTAACTTGCAACTTCAACCTTAATACTTCCTTTCTGCGAGTTAAAGCGTTAAGTTTCACTTTTTAGAGATCCGTGAAAACTTGTTGAAAAACCCTAATATACGATGATCTATTGTAGCTGCTTCTATATTTTTACTCTTTTATTTGTTTAACACTTGCCATTTCTTACCATGTTTTCAGAATGCCTTTCAAAATTATTCAAAGTTATAATGAACAACAAAATAAACAAGAACTTTGCATCTGTCCATCTACGTGGGAAATACATGGAGTGTTACACTGGCCGAACAAAAAAAGTAAAAAGTTATGTAAAATAGAAGATTCAACTCCACAACCAAATTGTACTAAAATAAACTGCGTTGTTAAAAGGAAAAATATTATGACGTACGAAATTGCTGACAAGCAGTTATTATTTAATATTTAATATTTCAACTACAGGATTCTCACAAATATACTGAGTTGTCTTTTTCAATTTCTGCATATTCTGATAAACTCTCCGTACTTTCCTGCGATATCCACCAGTTCTTTGTTTAAACTTCCATGCTTTCAGATCTATATTTCTTTAAAACTGGCGCAAATATTTTACAACATGTGTTTTTTTCAATCAAAATGGCAGAATGTATTCAAAAAAGTAGGCAATATCCATTACGCTGCTTTAGCCCGTACCTGCTTCTATTATGAAGCTTTAAAGTCGCTATTAGTAACACAGTCGATCAAATTACTACTTAAGTCTGCGCAAAAGTACAAATTACTTCTGCAATGAAACTTTCAGTGGCAAAACAGTGATAAACATGTCTTTTATACAGTTCCGTAAAAAAGTCTGCAAATAAAGTCTTTATGCAGTTCTGAAGCGTACAGCAGTGGCAACAGAAGCTCTTTAGCAGCTTTAAGCTTTAACATACATATTTAAACTCTCTTTTAAAGCCATAGACGGCAAATAGGTTATAAAATGAACTCTTGTAAAGGTTAGAGTGTCATTTGATTCAGTTTCTGCTACCCGTAGTGACATTTGCAGCTATGAGCAGTTACGGAAGCAATAGTAGAACTCAAAGCCGCTTTCTGAACCCCTAAAGCGCTATTGTACAGCTAAAAGTTGCAAGATAGGCTGCTGTTTCCACTAGTGTGCTAGTTGGGTATAGGTATATTGTTTTAAACTTTTATGGTTACCTACTAACATTAGAATACGTGTACCTATATCACAGAATAAGTACTAGTATTTCGTACAGAAGTATGACTTTGCAATGAAATTCAAAGAAATATCTACTCAATGTTGTCAACGATATGGTGTTTCAGTTCGCCTCAGACTCAAGCACATTTTCATGTAGACACCTACAAAAATACATTGCAAGATAATTTCATTCTTATAACTCTGGAATATGATTCATAATACACTAAACCTATTCAGTTACGTAACATCACGCAACGCGATAGGGTTGATTGCCACAAGAAGCTACTTACGCCATCTAGCACATCTCTCTAGGACTTTATTCACGCTCGTCCAACCAGCAAACTAGTGTCGCGCACCGCCGGTGAATAAAACGCGGGAGCGTGTCGCTGCCGGCTAGCGACACCCAACTTGTTTAGGCCCTTACCTAGGGGTCGGTACGTTTTTGCTACCTACGCGGGAAGATACACAGGCCTGCCTATATAACACACGTATGGTAGCAATTCCATGAATTACTATTCTTATAAAAGCGATACTATCTACTTTTTAAAAATTAAAACAATAAATCTTAAGTATCATGACAATGCATTACATAAATAAATAACTTTTTACTTCACACCAAAGAAAAAACAACAATACAATTTACATACAAAGATGTAAGTCTTGTACAAAATAGACGATCTTTCGCTAAGAGCGATCACTAAAGATCATAGGTACTTACCTAGTTTATGGTTTCGTATGTACATAGATAGTACAAGTCTACAGATGCTCTACTTTTTACTACTGCAACCAGAGAACCAGACTCTTAATACATCAGCAGGCACTATCTCGTCTCTTGACGGAAAGTTCTTCACTCTCTCATGAACCTCTGTGACTCATCACATAGTAGCCTTACTCCGGACGATGTCCGAATTTTCGAGTCTAGCTATCTTGCTCGTTCGCGGCCGTCATGCTGGCATGACTGACAGAGACGGCAGCTTTCAAAAATAGAGAATTACAGATACATCATGATCCGGAGTAAAGCACAGACAGATAGGGCACATTCGGAGCGTGACATCGGCCGTGTAATTATCGACAGTTCCCTCACCGTCTAATGATCACCTTCAACTGATGAATATTCGTAGATGCATCGCTCTGTATAGTCACAATAGACAGATGTATAGTGGTATGAAGATTTTCTCTGTACGCGATCAGTTTTGCAAACGGCGCACCAACTTTGTAGGGAACAGGATAAGATGAGATGAGATAAGGGTCTTTACCATAAGCAATAAACAATGCAATTTAAACAGAAAGATGTACAGTGTAGGCGGTCCTTTAAATGCAATACATTATATAAGGGAAATTGCCAGGTTATCCAAACTGGTCAGGGTCCCCTGTTAACAGGGTCACGGAGGTCAGGTTGCAGTCGCTCCACTGTAATTACCTGATCTGACACAGCCTGGATCATAGTCAAAAGCGGACCCTAGGCCCTTGCGAGTACACAACCGGGATAGCGTTAGGAGGATGATGAAGGGCAATTGCCTGGTTTAGAAACTGCATTTTTTGCAAAGGGCACAGATGTAAGGGGGAGGCGATAAATTCATTTTATAATTATTTACTTTGTTATTGCACACCGCACACTGTAAACATTTACACTGATGGATGATATAAAAGCTAAACCTAGGTATTATAGGCCAAGAAATACTGAAAACACCTATCTATGAAACTGAAAGCGATTAGTGAATTCGATTAGTGAACTGAAACGATTAGTGAACCAAAATGCGGTAAGTGTTCTTAGATGAAGACCTTACCACTAACTGATTCAGAGGTTTGATACCATGACATGACTAAGAACTAATAAAATTGTTCCTTGTGTCCTGAAATACATACGATTTTAAAATATACTATAAATGAGTTTGAGTCAGTATCAGGTTCGCATCCAAGCGATAGTCATCGATATTTTTACGCGCTTCTAAAAGTAGGCACATAGTGTAACAGCAAAAAATTCAATATGACTTTAAAAGTTAGCTAAGAACTGCACGAGATGCATGATTACGTTAAATTTACTTGTTTTAGTCTTTATTCGTCACTTATACAACTTCTCACTTTCTCTTGCTCCGCTCTTTCTCACTTTTGTTCTCCTGCTCTTTCTTTCTCCGTTTTAGATCTTACTTACCTTTATGACAAAATAAGATCTTAGATCAAAAAACTAGCCTTTTGATCAAGAACCGGATGAAGAAAGAAATATTACATTATGCTATAATAAATCTGAAAATCCGGTTTGTTGATCTAAAACCTGAACAAATAGTTCCCCCGTTATTACAAAAACTTAGTACCGGGTTTAAGCCAGGACTAAGCTATTAGCTAGCTAAGTAGAAAAGGTTATGTCACAAATGTGTCATTCATTCCTCTGTTGTCGGTTGTCGGCTAATATTTAGACCTAGTTTAATCCTGGTCTATTTTTTTGTAATAACACCGCAGATATTACAGTGAACAAGTGTGTACGCAATGCATAGGTGCACTCTCTGTTCCTTCACTCATAATTCGGTGAGACGGCAGTGCGACATGACCGTAGAGATCAGGCGCCAGGACCAACTGCCTAACGTGCGCACCGAGACACGGGGGTGTTAACACCACCAACAAAGTATATAAAAATTATGTGACTATGGAATAAAAATATTACGCCCAATAAAATGGTTGAAAGTATTTCACATTACTTAGACCCGCAAGATCTTTAGTTATTCTGTTGGTAACCATAGTACCTGCCTACTTGAAACAGTGCTGAAAAATCGAAAACTCACAAATATTACTTATATTTAAATGGTAGCAATTCCAAGACTGGTGTATGTATATTCTTGTTGAAGGAAGCACTGTTGTGTCCAGTTATTTATGTCAGTGTGTGAAGGTCAGTTCAGTTTAGCTTCTTGCCAGCCGGCTGAGCTTAGCTATAGCTACGGGCTGGGCTGTATGTCAGGCGAACGTACCAAACGTTTGCCCTTTGTCGCTACATTTGTTTGACTCGGTCATTGACTCTTGTTGAGAGGAAGAGATCCCAGGGTTCTGCCAAGAAGTACTTTAAAGTATTTGTAAGATAATTCTGTGTCTGTATTTCTAAGTATTCAGTATTTTTTATGGGACTGAAGTTAACATTATTTTATGCAACAAATTTAGTATAATCCTGAAAACAGTGATTGTCTGAAACTGAATCGACAGACAGAAAACACAACAGATTGAGTATCATATGAAAGCTAGTGAAAAGATCATTTCAAAAATATAATACATTTTGCATTACAGTCAGCCATTTTGTTTTTTAAATAATTGGGCATTACTTGTTAACTGTCAGTTATTCATACAAACGATAATAAAATCAATAAATATAATAAAGTAGGTAGGTACAGTAAAAGAGGATAATTTAGTGTTGCAACGTGTGACGAAATTATCAAATACCTAGGTACCGTAATGGTTACCTTCAGATCGCAGGTTCAATTCCCAGTAATTACTCCAATTGCACGCGTCCTTTGCGTAGCGCTTGCGGGCGTTTCCTTATTAAATTGAATCTAATCCATTTTAGCATAGTCACTTGTGTCTGTATAACTGTTCAAATGTGAGTCTTATTACGAATGGAGTAAGGCAAAACATGTTTGGTTGGTCACTCTGTATGTAATTGATGAAATTATGACCTACTTTCAACGTTGTGTGGTTTGAGCTATCTTTTGAAGTGTCAGTTTCACAAAGATATTTGATCTGAAAACCAGAGAGTGACTGTCTATCGATTTGTAGCCTGAATTTCTAACTTTATTTATCATTTCAGCAATTAAAAATGCTGTCTACTGTATTGCATTAACCTAAATACCTACATCGGACCTAACTAGCCGCACATAGGGATAGTCCTTGAACAGATGGGATACTAGAGCCATCCTTCCAATCATATAGTGTTTGTTAATTGCATTTTCTATTGTCAACTCTTGTTCAAGTTTCCCGGTCGCCCCCCACCTACAAGAGTTACCGTGAATCTTGATAATCTGAATTCTGAAAATTTGTAATTCAGAAATCAGAACGTTTGTTTGTCAGAATACATACACGATTTTAAGGTCTTAAAGTTCACATAAGTAGGTAAATGTATTCAGCATGCATGCAGACGTGCAAGTTTTAACATTTATTAGAATAATTACCAACTAGTTCGTCTTATAATCTAAGAACTTTTTTCTACTATATAGGTTGTCTGGAAGAAATTGCTTTCAGCAATAAGACCGCCTAAATTGTACCATTCTCTATGAACATTTATGTAAATTGTACTGTGTGTGGTGTGCAATAAAGAGTATCTATCTATCTATATAAACAATGCAAAATAAGCCATTCTGTTAGCTTCCGTTTAAAAGCAAGACCCTCTAACACTTCATCATTCTGTACTTGTTAGTACATATATTTTTTTACCCGTATTTATTTGAAGCTTATATCATTTTATTTAAACGTAAAAATAATATTTTGCGATTTAGGTACGTGTAGGTAATTAAGTGACAGACCGTAACTTATTCCGCCAAAATATAATAGGAAGCTAAAAGGTGTCATTGTAAGATATTTTTTAATTTCATTACATTCTTTCAATCCCAGATTTGGAGTGTTTCAAACAAAAACAAAATTAAAGGAAATATTGCAATGCAAATGATTGCATCTTACGTGCTTATTTCACGTTAGTACTCGTTAGTAATAATATTGATTTAAACATGCCGAATACAGAAGATCTGCCTTTCTTTCATACTACTTGAAAAGGATCTACCTACTTACTAAATGGTCTTCATAATAATTTCGACCTCTCTGTCATCCGAGAGATCCATGTTCATCCTAAAATAGTTGAAAAATATTATGATCGTGAGTGGCATTTTGACATTTACAAATTAACGGTGTCTCATCAAGCTAGTAGACACAAAACAAATGTTTTTCTTTTTCTTCTTAAAATAACTTTTTTCTCGTTATTATTATATTTATATATTAATTTAAGTTTTTGATGTCTTTATAATGTTCATTTTATTGTTAGTAGGTACATGACATTCTTTAACAACTATAAGGTATAGATGGTCATAGCATAAATGTGAGATGTAATAACGAAAAGTGCCCTACAAACCTTATAGGAATTGTAAAAAGCCAAATTAAAAAATATTACATAGTGTTGTGAAGTGTTTGAGCATCGGAATTATTACGCACCTAGCGTTCGGGCCATTGTCCAATAAGCAAAATGGTGTGGTGTCGAGTGGCAAGGCGGCGCTCCCATTTGAATTAGTTCTATTTCGTGGTACTTGCTTCCTACTAACCATACGTAACTCCCGATATTCCGGACGAAATTAACCCACTGTTCCCTATAGAATCCAGGTCATGGTTTTCTTTGTGATCTATGATTTGTTGCTGTATGTTGTAAAAACAGTGAAAGAGAATTTCTACAAAATAAAATGATGATTCATAAAAAAGAGAAGGTGGGTATCGAGTGTGTAACCAGCGAAATAGAAATAACAGATGTCGGTAGAAATTCAGTTGCTTAGTACATACAAAATAGGTCTAATTAAATGAGGTTGAAAGCTTCCGTGCGCCAGCTAATATGGAACCAAACATATGGGCTCGATTCCAAGGTGCCCTCTCTAAGACCAATTTTAAGTTGTCTCTTTCATAATTTAGAAACGTAAAATTAGGTGATGCGATTTCTAGCGAAATATTTACAAGTTTGTACACAATTTTTCGTCTAACGTTAGTTGTCATGGTCATCATGTCATATCTATGAAATTTCCATATCAACGGAGAGATGTTTAGTTTGACGTTTCTAAATTATTGTAGTCTGTCCCTATTGGTGTATTTAGTAGATAAAGGGAGAACTTCAAATGACTCTTAGATAGGGCACCTTGACAGTCTAAAATCGCGTCAGTAATGGACCTAGCAATATCATAATATTCATAACAGAACGACGAGGCGATGATCACATATTTGGATACACTGCTCATAAAACACAAAACATTTGGTCTTTTTGTAGGAGTTGGCTTGGCGAAGTCGTAAAAGTATTTAATCACATTTTTCATAGTTCATAATTTTACGACAGCGATAAATATAAATTGCGAAAGTTATATGTATGCTTACGGATTAATAGTACCTACCTATTACCTAATAACGTTTCACAAAAATTCTACTGTACGATATGATGAATAAGTTACTTAATTTTATAAAAACTGTGCCTTTCTGTCAATCCAAGAAAAGTTTCTTCTTCCCCCATTGAGAAGAGTGAAAAGCTTTCATTTCTGATGATTTGACTGGAACTTTGTCGACTTTCCATTTCTAATATGTTTAAAAATTAATTACAGAATTGGCATCTCATCCTGGCCTGGAACCACAACACGAAAGAACGATACAAAAGCGATCCGTACACAGTACGAGGCCAAAGACCGCGGACGCTCGGGACACATCCCGAACAGAGAAACGAGTTCGGTGACGTCATAACATGGCGTCCACCGACACATCGACCGCCAGCAGCCAGGTCTCCGCCGCAGCTCCCGAGGAGCACAAGCGAACCGTCGACGAAGCGTTCCTAAACAAACTAAAAAGCCTCGTCGAGAGGTTACGACTGGAAAATGTGACCTTAAAGAAATCGCTCGACGTCGAGCGGAGCGAAGTTCGAGCGCTGAAGGCTCAACACGAAAGCGCACTCAGATACATAAAGACTGAACACAAAAAGAAAGAAGAAGTACTAGAGAAACAATTGCGAACTGTCAACAAAACAGACAGAGTTAACGAAGATAGTCAAACAAATAAATTGGTAGAGCTAAAGAAGTTAACTATGGAAATTCAGTCTTTAAAAGCTGCGAATAAGGGTCTTCAAGAAAAACTTAAGGTAAGTTTTGGAACAGACATTTAATTCAGTAATCCTAACTTTTAAAACTATGTATAATAAGTATAGTTATACTCGTAGTATTATTATTTATAACAATCTGTACGTACACATTGTTTTTTATGCATGCATCCACTAATGTCACTATCACCTTCTTCTGTCATAGTAGTAATTGCTACTAAATCTAATCTAACAAGAAATATAAGAGCCCGTTCACACAAGGACGATTTGTGATTTTTGACGGTTCGTCTTTTTTCAGGATTCGTTCTTTTTTGACGGCGGCAATGCTTTTTGAATGCCCATGTTAAGACGGATCATGAATCGTGAAAAATGACGATACAACGTCTTAAATCTAGTCGTTAAAATCACGAATCGTCGAAATACACGGATTTTTGACCAAATTGAATAAGAATATTTTGACGAATGGTGAAAAAACACGATTCCGTATGCAATGTGAATGTCCATCCGTCATGACGTATTCCTGTATTATGACGAATCGTCAATGACGGATCCCGTGTAAATGAGCCCTTAGTAAGAACTTAATGCTTGTTTTTCCTGAATTAGCTAAGTAGAGTTCTAATTAATTTAGATGTGACTAGTGAAATTGCGTTTCCTGCTCAAGATTATTTCAACAATGAACACGACGCTACTGACAACTACTCCTACGAACCATACCCCAAATATTTCTTTAACATTGCCTAAGTGTAGTGGTTTCTCCTTATTTTCAGGATTCAACAGTTTCTGGCCTCCTTTTTGTTGCTCTGATGTTGCCCAATATTGCAGAATTCCGCCTTGATACAAGTGGAAAAGGATGTCATTAATTTTGTTCAGATAAGGGCTCCCATACCGAAGGCCGAACACGATCGAACAAGGCACTGGGCATTCTGGTATGACGTGGAAAATTGGTCGATCGTTCTCTCTGTTCACTGCCAGTCCACTAATGAACAACGCTTCAGTTTTTCTCATCAGTAGAGCATAATTGAACTGTCGCTCCTCTATGATCTCTTTGTTCTTCAAATCACTGGTAATTTCGATTCGTGCCTGAATAGATTCGTAGAGTATATTTTCTCGTTCTAAACTTCTATTGAAGAGGCTTACATGCCGGTTGTGGATTCCGAGAGTCATATTGGTCCGGAACAGTTCTTGCAATGTGTTAATATTGTCTCGGTATCGAGGATACGTTATAGCAGATGTTATAACTCCCTGTAAGAAAATCACATACAGTTTAACATTCTAATATTACTTACAGTTGAAGCTAAAATGTACTTACGAGATGCTGTGATTACTTACATCGATGACGCAGTCAACGATCAAAGAATAATTGATTATCATGGCAATTATGAACCTGTACACGTATCCAGGGAATTTTATATCCACGGTTTGCCTTATGAAACACTTAATCAACTCTAAAATAGTCATTCCTATTGGCGTTGTATCTCTGATCTTCCAAAGTCTTGCTTCCAGTACACGAGCAACTAATGCTACAGTTATAAGACCTATGAAGTTTACTATAAATATTACGAGCATGGTAATCGTTATCATGTTTATTACAGTCTTAAAAGTTGATTGTTTGACATTGTTTTTCACCATAAAACACAGTTCGTCTTGGAAAAGAGGATAAGTCGTGTCAATATAGCCATAGTACGAGTTTTTAAGTATTCGTGAATTCAGCTCGAGGTCCGCGTATCCATCCATTAAGTCTGCGGTAACTCCTGTGGCAGTGCCGTTAGCCATCAGGTCGCCAACCGTATGACCATCTCTGGGAAGTAGCCCTTTGCAAGTAGCATTCAACTGTCTTATCACAGTTTGTGACAGTGGCGTAACACATCGCGTCGGTTGATTAGGCCCTAAGAACGCCTTCGTGTAAACACTAAGCCTTAACTCGTGACCGTAGAGATTATCATATTGATGACCCAACACACGATGAATGTTTTGTACACCAGTGACGTCTACAATCTGATCTTTAAAAAAGTCGTAAGTGTAACTCCACAATTTGTCATCCCTTAATAATATAACGACGGAATTTGTGATGCTCCTACTCCATAGCAGTTGGAAGTGGTTCTTCATTGCGAAGAAAAAGTAATCGTCCTTGTTCACAGGTACGTTCAAAATGAAAACGACCGGACTCCTCGGTTTGAAAACTCCCGTTCTCACTAAAGCTTCAATGATGTATTCGCCACATTCGAGAGTCAAATCATTGGATGTAATAACATACGCGGTTTGTCCGTGAATGTTGATCCTTGGTTTGTTTCTAGTCTTGTTTGTATCGGGGCATCCATTCAGAAGCAAAACGGGGTATCCGTAGTCCATGTTTTCCGTGTATTTTAGGATTCTATTTTCGAAGTAAGTGAATTCACAGAAGGTAACAGTAAAGAACCATTGTCGGAAAGCGTTGTAAATTTTTGTTACGACTTTATACGCGTGTTCTGCTTTATAATGTGTTTCGTTATGGTACGTTTCGATCTCTTGAAATAGAACATTGGAAGTGCTAATACGGGTGCAGTGTAGCAGTAAAATGATCTTAAGAGGTGTTAACATTTTTATGGCTCAGTTGAGCTGTGTGTACAGTGCGGTTGAGGGCTTTAACTCTAAGTGAGGAAATTTTAGATCCATTAGATTGTGTGTAACGTATTAGTCGATAGTGTCAATTAGGGGACAAGGAAAATATTTGCTCATCATATTGCTGGCAACTTTTGTCACACAGTCTCATTAACGTTGACATTTTCCAACACGACAATTTGCGATTAAACGAGGAAGGTCATTCGACTGGTACCTGGGTGATTAAAAATATAATGAACCTCAACAGAAAAGTTATTTTTTTATTAAAAAGTACTAACGACCCCGCTCTGCACGTATGCGATATGAATGCATGCGTACATGATTAAAAACTATAATACTAAAGGGTGTCCCAACAAGAACTTTTAAAATTAATTTAAGTACTACATAATACTTATACATTTTTTTCTAAGTACATATTTGGAAGTAGTGGTGAAAATATCGGTTAAATGGCCACCGTTGCTCTGTTGCCAGATATACACTCTTTTGACGATATTTTTCAGAACATAGGTGTTTACTACAATATTTTGATTTGTTTGTGTACCCTATTGATACTGCGCCGCGCACACTCACACGCATACCTGCCTTATTTTTATTTGTTTAAAACGTACCGTGAGAACCCCGAAGATCGAGTCGACATCGAGACGTTCCCTATGACACATGTACTGAACTGACCAGAGTGCTTTCGCCGCGTGTGTATCCTTTGAAGCTCCTTACAGACATTTCGAGTGATTGTGGCCTGTGAAGTGATACCTGAACCCTGAAAGCTGATGCGGCAAGTACCTAGCTATAAGTGCTCAGACCTGACTGATTTTCCACCTATCATTGTCGCCCTCCACGTGTAATCCATTGCCTAAACTCTCAAACATTTTGGTAGCAGAGCGTAGTTTTTTATTAGGACCCCATAATAGTAACGTAATTTGTTTGATTGAGAGTTATTTATTTGCTACTTTCCTTTGTAATTTGAACAAAACGTCTCGTCATATACCTAACCTACTTACAGTAAATTCCTTAATACCATTCGAGTACAACCCCTTTTACAAAAGTGTCGAATAAATCGATTAGCGCGTTAATTACCTACCCTTTGAGTGCAAGTGAGGTGCGCGAGCGCTTTGTTTCCCTATTGATCACGCCATTACCGCGTGACCGCGTGCGAGTTGTTTACGAGTTACGTTTGCTATACCCGGTGCATCTGCGCCGTCCCTTACTATTTGTTCCTTTACGCATCCTATTGGAATCTTTTGTGAGTTTAATTTACCTACCTTGTTTCTTGCGATTTAAAGTAAATAAAATGTCGGATACCGAAACCGGCAACGAGACCGTAAGGGCCGTACTTTACACAGATACAGCTGAATACCGTGAAGCTATTGGTGAACTCCGTTATATTAGTGACTGGGTTGATGATTCCCACCGAGTTCTTGAGACCTTTTCCTCCAATCTTATACGAGCGCGTCTTTCCGACCTGCCACTTATGTGCGATAAGTTTTCTGCCGCTTGTTCGAAGCCGTTAGGTAATCTCGATCCTGCGATTTATGAACAAGAATATGTGCAAGTTAAGAACGAGATGCGCGTAGTAAGGGACAAAGTAGACGACTTAAAAATTAAGTTAGACGAAATACGACCTTACCAATTTGAGACGTCCCGTACTAGCACCCCCTTTAAGGAGAATAAATCTCTGGCTATTGATAACCCGGCTAGTAAATTGCCTGACCTACCTATACCTAAGTTTGATGGCCGTCCCGATAGTTGGATCAGTTTTATAGACCAGTTTGATAGCGTGGTGGACAACCAGCCTAGCCTTACCCCGACTTTGAAGCTACACTATTTAGTGGGAGCCTTATCGGATGAACCTCGTCGATTGATACAACACCTCAAGATTGAGGCGGGCGGATTACCCACATAGCTCAAATAATTATGCTCCCTATTATAACGCCTAAGCTTTCCGGGTTATGTGTGTCGTTCCTGAACCCGCTGCTTTCGACTTATCGATGCTTAGAGAGATTGGAACTTCCTGTTAAACATTGGTCATACCTATTAGTTCACTTATGCCTTGCTAAACTGCCTTCATCTCAACCCTTCATGGGTGACCTACCTAAAGACCGCGTCACGGCTGCTAGACCGTTTGACGGTGTAGGTACCGGTTTTGCAGGACCCTTTTTTACCAAAGTCCAGGCCTATAGGAACAAAAGGTTAGTGAAAAGTTACCTGTGTGTATTTGTCTGCCTTTCTACTAAAGCTGTTCACCTTGAGGTTGTGTCAGACCTAACTACTGAAGCCTTCATTGCGGCCTTTTCCCGATTCGTGTCGCGTCGTGGTGTACCTCGCCTAATCCGATCCGATTGCGGTCGAAATTACATCGGTGCCAACAATTACCTGAAAAAGTTAGAGTGTTTCCTGTCACAAAAACAGGCGGCTTTTGGTTCTAAGCTTTCGAAGCGGAACATATCCTGGGTTTTCGATCCTACTGTTTGCCCTCATTGGGGAGGTCTTTTTGAAGCTGCGGTTAAATCGGCGAAATCGCACCTAAAACGAGTAGTAGGCGATACCCCCCTTACGTTTGAAGAGCTGACCACTGTTTTTGCTAAAATTGAAGCAGTTTTAAATTCACGCCCATTGTGCCCACTTTCTCCGGACCCTAATGATGTCGAAGTGTGAACTCCCGGCCATTTCTTAATTGGACAACCCTTAACTGCACTTCCGGAGTACCCATATAAAGACGTAAACTTGCATCGCCTTACACGGTTTCAGCTAATCCAACAAATTACCCAGCACTTTTGGCCTCGCTGGCATTTAGAATACCTAAATACATTACAAATAAGAAATAAATGGACCTCCCCTTGTGATCCTCCTAAAGTGGGTGAGCTAGTACTCATAAAAGATGACAACCTTCCCCCTTTGCAGTGGCGTCGTGGACGCATTATTAATTTATACCCTGGCCAAGACCAAGTTGTTCGTGTGGTAGATGTTAAACCTCCTGCCGGTAGCCTAAAGAGATCTTTGACGAAATTAGTTCGTCTTCCTGTCCAGTGAACTTCCTTTCCCTTAGCTTCCTAACCTTCTCGTAAACACTTGACGTGTTTAGGTCGGGCGATATGTTTACTACAATATTTTGATTTGTTTGTGTACACTATTGATACTGCGCCGCGCACACTCACACGCATACCTGCCTTATTTTTATTTCTTTAAAACGTACCGTGAGAACCCCGAAGATCGAGTCGACATCGAGACGTTCCCTATGACACATGTACTAGACTGACCAGAGTGCTTTCTCCGCGTGTGTATCCTTTGAAGCTCCTTACAGACATTTCGAGTGATTGTGGCCTGTGAAGTGATACCTGAACCCTGAAAGCTGATGCGGCAAGTACCTAGCTATAAGTGCTCAGACCTGACTAATTTTCCACCTATCATTGTCGCCCTCCACGTGTAATCCACTGCCTAAACTCTCAAACATAGGAATTGCAGTAAGGGCAGCTGGATTTGAAAAATTTGACGTGCAACCTACTTCTTTAAGTTCTTCAAATGTGTCAGGAGACTTTTCTTCGCAAGAATTGGACGGAATTGAGTTGCAAATGAGATGCGGTTTCAACAGGATCGCTACAGCTATCACACCGCATGTGAAACAATGAATTTAAAAACAAACAAACCTAGTTTTCAGGACGTGTTATCTCTCGTTTTGGAGAGCAAAACTAGCCACCAAGAAATTACAATTTAACTTGTTAGGGCTATTTCTCTGAGGTTTTTTGAAAAGTAATGTGTATGCGTCCTGAGACTCAAAAAAGATGAAATTCAAATCCAATCCAGCAGGCATTTCTGCAAAAGTGCATACCTGGTAACAGAGCACCAGTGGCCATTTAATGGTTGGACTGGTGCGCCCGATGATGGCTTATTATTATGTTCTATAGATCCTCACCCCTCGATGTAATAAATCCACAGCGTCATCTCCTAGCGGCCTGTGGATTTTCACTAACGGTGTTTTTCAAAGAACCATTTCATGTGTATTTAAAACCGTGATAGTACGTACGTTATTTTGGCATCACAAATGTATCTCCCAATCGTGATCCAAATCCACATAAATCTAAAAAAGTCCTAACTCTAACGTAAGTGACTCCAGCTTTCTCACATACATTCATATGCATGTTATAATGATATTTAAAGCATAATCGGAGTAATCATTATATTATGTTATGCCTCAAAATTCTTATTTTTATATGCCTCAAAAGCCTTCAAAATTTATCTAGATTTTATCTCGCTATTAAAAATATGATATCCTCATTATCTATGACTATGATAAAGCTGGACAAACACGTCTAACTACGAATGTCTACACTTCAACTATAATGCCTTTGCCCGCAGGTCGCGCAAGCGGCGGAGTGCGCCCGCGCAGCCGAGTTGCGCGCGCAGGCGGCCAAGCACGCCGCGCTCGAGCACGCCGCGCGGAGGGACGCACGCGCACAGTGCCATAAGCTGGTAAGGAGCTACGGTTTTTACTTATTAATTATATTAATTTAAGTTTGTCTTGTCTTGTCGTTATCAAGGGCAAAATTAAATTGTCTTAGCCAATCTTAGGGGCGTTAAAATTAAAAAAGTTTTAGTTTTTTTTTATTTGAAATGCATGGGGTTCCTCTTGACTCAAGCTGGACCAAGTTAGATAGTCATAAGAGCAATATTCTTAAATAGGAGTCTATAGAAGAGCTACAGGATCAGGGAAAAAAGATGATATTTTAAGAAAGTGTAAGCACATTGGTATTTATTTATCAAAAAGTGTGAAAAGGAATCAAAAAAGTCCTGAATATTAGCGTTATCGTTTAGTAAGCTGGTCCTCTTAGACTCAGCTAAACCAGATTTAATGGCTTACAAGTTAATCATAAAAGTACAAAGATTCTGCTTCTGATGTAATTTAAAACAAAACTTTATAGAGCCGCTGTAACTAGACTAGCTAGACTAATGTCATTCAGAAAACCTCGTGGTTTGTGTTTGTGTAGGTGTGCTAAATGTGTTTCCGGGACTACTAAAGTTCCATAATCTTAAAGCAAAAAAGTCTAAACAAGTTTCCTTTTTGATCTTACTCTAATAAGCACGCTTTTTCTATTCAGATTTAGCTTTACACGTATTGAGCTTGATTCCAATGTAGACTAATTTTACATTTTGTCTCTTTCGTAACTAAATAAACGAAAAGAGACAAACTACAAACATTAAGAACAGTCAAACTTAAACAGCTGTCAGTTGCTAAGGAAATTAAGGAATCTATAGACAATTAGTGGAGACATCAACTGATGACGACTAAGTTAAGGTGAAAACACTCGAAAACTTGTAAAAATACGTAAGAAAATGTTTCTTGTAGTCTATCCTGTCTCATTTCGTTGTTGAACTTGATACTAGTCTTAGGCAGGGCACATTGGATTGGAATTAAGCCCTAGTAGGGTACGCACGACACGGCCTGCGTGTTTAGTGTTGGCAACAATTCTCACAGCAGTGTTTTGAGGGTTATTTTTTCGTCAGGCTGAATGATTTATGTTTGCGGATTTTATCTACAGGGTTTAAGAAAGAGCTGTAAGCATTCTTTCAGGGTAGAAAGGAGGCATTATAAAATGAATAAATATACGTAATTAACATCTACTTATTTTTTTTTCTGGGAAATTCAATGTTTTTTAAAAATTATTTAATATTGAAAATATTTAGTTTTACGAAGCTTTAGGCATACATAACGTACGAAAGAAAATGATAATGCTTTTTAACTGTTTTTATATGATTGAAATTATCTTATTATTCATAGCCAACACATTTCACATTACTACAGATTATATAATAGTTACTAATATTACGTATAATTTCATATCGATTTGATGATAACACAATCATATGAAATATACAAAAATTCATTCTAAACACTTATTGGAGTAGATACACTGTACAAAGTAATTTAAGGAACTACTAACCCAATTTTAAAATGTCTTTCACTAGTATAAAGTTATATTATTTCTGAGGGACAAAGGATATATTATTTTCCAAATTACACCAGTACTTAGTCGGGCGGGGATTGACCGCAATCTTATAGTAAGTGACGATGCGGCCGAAGACAGGTCATGTTCACATGTCTGACTATAGTCTGAATAATTTAATAGGTTCATTTTGATAGTTGACATGTAGGGATGGGTGTTTACTGTTGTTTTGTCGGTGTTTAATCGGTAGGAAGAATTAATGAATCTGAAATCAAATCGATTTACGATCGATTCAAAACATTGTTAAGTCAGTGCTATGTGTCTTTTCTTAGTTTTAAATCAATAGCATTTTATTTTTATTGTTTTACTAGTGGTTCCCCGCGACTTCGCCCGCAAGAGTTGGAGTTTTCATATGAACTTTCATCCCCCATTTCACCTCCATAATATAAGTATTTATATTGCGACAAAATGTAGCCTATGTCCTTTCCAGGGCCTCGAACTGTCTCCATACCAAATTTCGTCGCAATCGGTTCAGTGGTTTAAGCGTCAAGAGGTAACAGACAGACAGACACACTTTCGCATTTATAATATTAGTATGGATGTGTTGTCTATGGAATCCCTCCGCATACACTGCTACGTTCTGTGATAACTCTGAGCTGTCAAATTGAACCTAATAGATTATTCAGACTATAGTAACAGAGCCTATTCACTTTTTTCTTAAAGAAATCCAGATCATAGTGTTTGGGAAACAGGTGTTTAGTGTTTAGGGTCGTTAGCTGTGTAATAAATAAACCGTTTAACTCATTAATACATTATTGTTCGCAGCTGGAGGAAATAAAATCGAAGGAGCGGGTCATAATACAGCTGAGGAGGGAAGCGGCGAGGGCGACGAACCTCCAGAATGAACAGGTAGAACTTTTTAGTATAGATGGATAGATAACTCTTTATTGAACACAATAAAAGTAACAGCAATACAATTTACACATATAGATGTACAAACTATCGGTTTACTTATCGCGGCTATTTTTTTCATTACCTTTTTATACGATTGCGCTTTACCCTGTAGTTGACTGGTAGAGCATGCCTTACGGCCGCCATTTGTACAGTCACGGGCATCAATATGTATACATCTGCATTCGATTTGAGTCCTTATTATAATGGCATAAAAACTTATTTGTATACATTTCATTGCTTGTGACTGTACTACTTTGTTTGTGCAATAAAGAAAAAATAGTTAAATAAGAAGTAACCAATCAATTGACGTCACAAAAATATATAACCACAGAATGTATCAGTTAGGATCATAAATATTATGTGTTTGACTGAGCTGAAATGCTGTATCTAGGTACAAATAATACTATAAAGCTACTTAATTTAAAAAATAATATATTCATTTAAAATAACACAAATTTGAATAATTTGTTTTTACAACGTAATTAAATGTTTTGAAGCGTAATTAACTATATATACAACTTATTAATAAAAATTAAGATAAATTACTTAATACAACACAAAAACAAAAATTATAAAAAGGGTCCTTGTGGTAAGGTTCCTAGGATGCTGGCAGCATTACCGCGCTGGATAGCGATGCTTATACGCTGAGCAAGGTAGCTGCCAGCTCTTAGGTCACCACTGATGTCAACTAGCCTCTTGACAACACAAATAAAATAAAATACAAACACAAATAAAATACAAGTGAACGGCACTGTGAAATTTAAGTTAACACTTGAAGATTAGACACTCGTTACACAATATTCACACCTTCATGGGTGTGTTTTACGATGAGTTGACATTTAGAAATTTCAACACCTTTTGTGTAAAGTTGAGGAGGAACGTTATGTTCTTAGATAACTCAGTTTGTCATTACTATAAACAATAAATATTGGACAGCAACAATGCATCGAACATTGCTCTGATCTCATAGTAATACTATTGTAACAAAAAACGACCACAGAGGCGGGAATTGAACCTGCGTTCCTCGCACACCGGGCGATTGCTCTGCATCACTCGACCACCCTGGCGTTGGCAGAGCAGGAGCCTGTCGAAATTTGGAAGTGCACTTTCTAATCATTTGATAGCAAAGTAAATGCTTAAGACTTAAAAAACAATATTTTTTAAGCACTTGTGTTATGGAAATCAAAAGCTGCGGTTGTCCCACCCACTGCACAACACCCAGACTCGAGACAATATATAAAAAGGATTTCTATATTGACCCGACCGGGGATCAAACCTGGGACGTCAGATATGGCGACACCTTGAAAACCGATGTGGGAGCCACTTCGACACAAAGGTCGTCACAATAATTATGCGTTGTACATAAAGTAATAAAAGCATAATATTTTGCGTTTCTATATTAAATTGAGATATTTTTCACCATGATAGTTGTTTGGTGTTACAGTGACTGCATGACTGAAATTTAGATTACCGATTTTAATAAATGGGTTACCTACCTACGTTTATTAAGATGGCTTTTACATAATTTCGAGAAACTAAACTAATATTGAAGAGTTTGGCTATGTAAACAGTAAATGTCAAAATTGAATAGTCAGCGACTATTATCGTAAAAGGCCTACGTAGGTAATCAAATCAATTTTGAGAAGAAATGATTGACTAGGGCACAAGGTACTACACCGATTGACAGGTGCTTCGATAAATAACATCCACTAAACATTCTTCCTTCTAAAAAACCAGGCAAGTGCGAGTCGGATTAAAGGTTCCGTACAAACAAAGGTATTTTTTCTACGACGATGTAACCACTTTGCGGGTTTTTGGACTTTTTCCTTGAGTTCCTTTACTTGTGCTGCAAGACATTCCTTCTTGCCTTTCATGATTCTAGGTCGGTAGGGATGGGAAGTACCCCATAGGTTTATTCCCCAATGAAAAGTTAGAAATATGGCTAAAATGGCCGTATTTTTGGTTTGCGTTAACTTAATTGCTTGATTCTTTCACAGCTTTAAGGGACTGTAGCCATCCGTGTTTGATATTAATTTCAACTTGATACCTCCACGAGTTTCTAAGAAGGAGGGTCTTGACAGACAGACGGTCAACAAAGTGATCAAGGGTTCCTTTTGAGGTACAAAACCCAAAAACATCATTTCAGACATGACTCCCTAATGTTATAGAATTAGGAATGCCATCATTTTGCAGTTAAGAAAATATGCAGGCAAATGATTCGCGTTTGCAACCCGACCGTGTGAAAGCGCCTCGGGGGCTTCAGACCATCCGCTACTTAGGATGCCTTTACATTTCAAATGGAAAGTCCTATTCAGAGAGACGATGGGCTCGATTCTAATGTGCCTGCCTAAGATTAAATATTTCCTGAACCAAATGTTGTCGCTAACCACCAGTGGCTGTAATCGGTGGTCCTTAGATAGATATAAATTGGCTTTCAAGCGTCCAAAAACATGATACAGATTCTATTCTCTCTTTATTTCTCTGCCAAACAAACGAAAAGAGAAAGATCAAAATTATTTAGAAACGTCAAATTAAGTGATGCAATTTGTTATTTTATTTTTAAAGAGAGAGACTGAACTTTTTAAATCGAATCCAATCTTGTATTTTCGGCTCCTGTTACCTAAGAAAGACAGGAAAGCATGGTTGTTTTGATACGCGTGAAGCGATGTCCTACACAGCGATTTAAATCTCTTGATGGACGCGAAGGTCAAAAATGACGAGTTTGATCGTAATCATCCGTACGTTACAGCCTGGCACTTTAGGAAATTGCACTTCATCATCTTATTATGACCCTTATCTTTATAACGATAGGAGCGATCTATCGTGTACACTGGAAGAATGTCTGAAATTTCCGAAAGTGATTACCCTACCTACGAGTACAGTCGACAGCAAGCCAGGTTACCCATTTGAACTACAAAAACAGCTTTTATTACGTAGGAAATAAAGGCGGTATCAAGGGCAAAAGTAGGGTATTCTGACGAGTGGCTGTATCTACCTCGCTCGATTATTAATTTTCTTGAAATTTTGGTAACAGGTGAGTGAGAGTCCGAGCAATTAGGGTCTCATATCTGGAGTTTGAGGACGTAAATAAATCATTTTTGGAACAATCCTGACAAAAAATTTCTGAAAAAGCAAATTGTATTACTTTACAGATTTACATACTTCGAGATAAAAAGCAGAAATTTAATTATAATTACTTGAAAAAATATATTTAAAATAGTACCTATCTACATAAAGATATTTGCGCTAATATACTCGAGTGATTTCAGATTTTAACTGAGCATATAGGCATACTACCTATACAATTGTCTGCCATTTCTGGTCATATAATGCTATTTAGATGTACGAGTATTTTGGGGTGGTTAAGCACCTACCTCCTAGTGGCAACGACATCACAAACATTAGTTTGTGATGGCGACTGAACAATCCTAACAGCGGTGGTAGACTCCGTTAGGTGCCGCCTAGTAGCTACCACCCTCCCAGCGGAAGCCAGCAGCTTGCTATGTTCCGTCGGTAAGCGGGAGTGCCAGAACCTTCTGGGTGAGCTCGCTTCACCGTCGACTCTGTCTACGCCACGTTTAGTCTACAGACAAGAGCAAACCCATTCCAAATAAAATAAAGTAAATAGTAATTAGGCATCTTAATAAATTTAGAAGCTGTGCTCATGTCGGTGGAGTAACCGCCATTCCTATCTTTTGTTTGCATGTGTTTTGATTTCCTACTTTAGAATAAGACACAAAAATCTACTTGACCTCTGCAACTACAAACGTATCGATTTGAGATTCTGCAATCATAATAAGGGACATTATGTTTAAACAAAGGTAACCGAAATGCCTCTGATAACCCTTAGATCGTTTTAACAGAGCCGTACCCCATAACTCAGTTAATAGTCCTTTGCTTTGTTGCAGACTTGCCACAGCGTAAAATGATACAGCGTTCTCATATTTTGGTACAGACGGCAGCGCGTCAGGTTACCCATGTGAACTACGAAAACAGCTTTTATTACGCAGAGAATCGAGGCGGTCTCAAGGTCAAAGTGGGGTAGTCTGACGTGCGGCCATGTGTACATACGGTAGCGATGGGCGATTGTTCGAAAAAAATTAATCGAATGAATCGATAATCGACCATTAGAGCTATCGAATGTCAATTTAGTAATTCGTAAAAAAAATAATAGAATAATAATCGACAATCGAATGATAATCTATACTGGGCTCTTCGATGCATTTGATCGAATCGCCGCGACTGTGCGCACAGGACAGGCAGCGACCGAATGATTAATCGACGCGACGCGACGAATGACGATTCATTCGTTAGTAGTTAGTAGTACGGCCTGCGCAGCGCGCGCTCCGGTATTGCTAGCCACATAATCGAAGAATAATCGAATGACTGCGGTTGCTTATCGAACACATTCGATTTCAGAGACCATTCGAATAATTCGATTAATTTAGTAATAATCGCCCATCGCTAACATACGGTAGGCCAAGCAAGTTATAACCACAGGGTTGATTTTCCCACGCAAATCCATCCATCCATCCTAAAAGGTCAATTACAAATTAAATTAGAAAGAAATTTTTACGTTCTTATTTATTCGTGTTAAACAAATTCTTGGTGTTACTTGAGCCTGAATAAGCTTTCTGAAACTGCTTATACCGTGCAATAACTACGATTATAATATAGCCCAGTACGGCTATCTCAATCGTCTTGCATTAATCTCTCTATTCACAAAGCAGTAATGCTTAGGCGGCGTGCTATCTGAAATTGTTGAACATTTGAGCTTGAGCACATTCGGATTGTGGATCTATGATTCATTCAGTTCATTATAGACTTTCTGAATTAATCTCACTCGGTGTTATTACAAAAAAATTGACCAGGTTTAAAATAGGTCTAAATAAATATATTTCTTTAGGGCTGAAGACCTAAAGATATAGCGAATTTTTTTTAGAAAGACTATGAGAAACACCGAAGACACTCGGCTGAACCATTTAAAAACCTATATGTTTTCAGATTTTCGTTTTTTATCATAAATCTACATAATATTAAGGTACCTACCGAATACAAAGACAGAAATTGCGATAAAACAACTAGAAGCCTAAAAGGCATGGGGCTCCAAACCTAGTAACTACACCTCAAACCCAATTTGACCATTTTAAAAAACAGTAAGTAACAAAAACCATTTCGAAATCTAGTAAGTGCATGAACATACTAGGTTTTATAATGGTCAATGTGCCTTACTGGGAAATGAAAATACATGTCCACCCACCTCCCGACCAACATATTTTTGTTACGCAAATCTAATTTTGTTTTCTTCAGCCTGACCTAGTGGCAAATGTTTAGCGTAAACTAATCCAAACTAAAATGATATGCTTATGTGTGTATTTTTGCAAGTATGCCGCGTATTAACATGTGATGGATTTGCTTTTATTCTTGGTTTATTTCATATTTGAAAACTTGGTTGCTATCTTAATTTCTTTTGCCCGTTACATGATTGTCGTTACGTTTTACGTTTTTTAGGGTTCCGTACTCGAAGGGTAAAAACGGGAACCTATTACTAAGCCTCCGCTGTCTGTCTGTCACCAGGCTGTATCTCATGAACCGTGATAGCTAGACAGTTGAAACTTTTACAAATGATGTACTTCTGTTGCCGCTATAACAACAAATACTAAAAACAGACTAAAATAAGTATTTAAAGAGTGGCTCCCATACAACAAACGTGTTTTTTAGCGTTTTTTGATCTCTATTATTAACGGCAACAGGTGGCGCTTGAAATATTCAGAGATTAAAAAGTTGTATCTTTACTTTGAAAATAAATATTTAAATTAAAATAATAATAATAAATAAAAGAGCAATACGAATTATTGGAGGCACTGAACTTTGTGAAACTAAGCTGCAAAGCCTCGAACATAGGCGTAAGGTGGCGTGCCTTTCAGTGTTCTACAGGCTACATTTCGGCGAGTGTGCGAAGGAATTGCACGAACTGATTCCACCGGCCCCTTTCTACTATCGGGACATAAGACGCAGGCGGGGGTTCCACCCTTATGTCGTTGACATACCACTTATACGCACCAAACGTTTTAAATCGTCGTTCCTCTTGCGTACGGCTAGAGAGTGGAATTCGTTGCCAGCTGAAGTGTTCCCTAAACACTACGATTTGGATTCCTTTAAGAAAAGAGTGAATAGGCTGCTTCTAGACAGACATGTCCCGTTGTCGGCCGCATCGTCGCTTACCATCAGGTGAGATTGCGGCCAAATGTCTGCCTACTAAATTTAAAAAAAAAAATTGAGGAGGGCTCCCATACAAAAAACATGATTTTTTTTGCCATTTTTTGCGTGATATTTATAATGGCAACAAGTAGAGGATTAAAATATTCACAGAATAATATGTTGTATTTCACTTTAAAAATAAATAATTAAAATTAAAAAAATATATTTAAAGGGGGCTCCTATACAAACGTGTTGCCTATACTGTCTAATATTGTAAGTTAATGGTACGGAACCCTTCGTGGGCGTGTCCGACTCGCACTTGGCCGGTTTTTTTTTCAGATTTGATTCTTAATTCACTGAGCTGGATTTTCAGATAAAAAAATTCAACGTATCTAATGTACCTAAATTGATTCCGGGTCCACGAGGTGTATCAATCCAAAAAAACCATTTTAAAACCTAGGAAGTACTCTCATACTAGGTTTGGATTCTGGTTTTTACGAAGTGAAAAAAAAAGAAAACCATTTGAGTGTTAGTAAGGGCCATAAAACCTGCTATTTAAAAGATAATTAATTAATTTATTGTAAAAAATATAGTTAAATTATTAAGCTTCAAAATAAACATCAATAAGTTTTCAAAAGTTTGAGTATACCAGTAGGGTAAACGAAAATGTGTTTTTTCGCTCTCCTGTAAAATTGACTACGCTGCTCATACTAGGTTCTTAAATGGTTCAGCCGCACTCCGTGGGCTAACCCCCATGGAACACATGAAGATAAGAAAAACAAGATCTGAGACCGTTCGATTATCTTCATTTAACAAATTTTTTGTTTTGTATTTTTATGGCAAGATCTCGGGTTAAATGGTCGTTACGTTTTACGATACTATAACGCGCTTTTGGGAGTTAATTAAAGCAGGGGTGTCATTACTTATTTATTCTGCGTGATTCTGACATAACAACTAATAATAGGTAGGTATTTACTATTTACCTATTAAATTGTAGATTTGTATGAACAAAATTAAACAAATATATCTTCCCATACAAATCATTTTTAATGTTTTTTAAAAATGTTTGAACCGATGGATGGAACTGCAAACCAAAATTAAATAAAAAAAAAAAACAACCACTGGTAATTAAATTTCTCGAAAACAAAGTACATGTTAAAAATATACTTAATTAAAGTACAATAAACTGACGACACGTTAAAATAGGTGTTTTCAATAAATTCCCTATAAAATAATGTGCAATAGTAATACAGTTTTTTTTAATCAAAAAAAAACAATAAAAATTGAAGTACTATTTTTTTTTTAATTTTTTAATTTATTGTTTTTCCAAAAATATACAGAAAGTATACACTTTATTCACATCTGCCAAACTGCACAGCAGTTTGTCGGCAGTTGTTCTCGCTTAAATTATACATTCTAAAGACTACCCACTAAATGTAGGTACGTATAGCTTTAGTTAAACTTTATCTTATATAAGGCAATATAAATAGTAGGCAGATAATAAACAATAACAAAAAAAATAACTAAAATTACATATGACAGCTGCTTCGCAGACAAAAACCAGTCAGTAGCCGCAGTCTGATGTAGTAGGTATATCTTACAAATATTAAGTTTGTGTGAGGATGGATGTATGAATGTTGTTACTCTTTCACGCAAGAATGGATTTTGATGAAACCTACAGCAATATAGCTTATACATTGGAATAATAAATAGGCTATTAATAGGGAATTGCAAATGTTTGTGTGATGAGCACGAGCATTTTGCACCTAAGTCATAGATGTCTACAAACGTACACAAGTATGTCCATACTATTTATACTAAAAAGTAGCATACGTAAATGTTACAAACAGAATAAAATATGAGAAAAAAACTCTAGCTATGGAGTTTTTACCTACGTACCTATTATACCTTTTATTATAAGACTTCATATATAAAACTCTTGATTTACTATCTTCTACTTCAAAAAGTAAATCTAAAATCTATGGATGGGATCTCCCCTTTTGTACCAGACAGTAACAGACTGTCATATTCAAATAATTTGTGATGTGTGTGTGTCTATACGAGTAGTATCGCGCGATGGTGTTTTATGATGGCAGAGACGTAGATTTCGCAATTTAATATTGCACATTATATAAAATTACAATAGAACTACATATAAAGATGCCCAATTTAGGTAGTAATTTCGCTAAAAGCTATATTTTCCAGAGATCATAATATTGGAGTGATCTTACTTCTTTACTATTTCATTTCTTTTTGTTGTTCCTCAAAGCGGTCTTTCTTACTAGATTATTTCTTATTGGACGCATTTCCTCCTTTATTTGATAACTTCAGTTTCTCTGGTAAGCTGGCCATTGACGGTCAGTTCGAAAAGTGACTCCACTCACTACCATGAAAATATTCTGAAAACTGAATTTCATTCAGTGAGGCCCGAACGTGGGCAATTCCCCACGCAAAGGGTACTTTTAGTTTTTTAATTTAGTGGGTAAAATGGGCGGGATGGTCTTAGAACCGGTAAAATATGGACAATTGCGGAAAAAAATGATAAAGTTAAGTTACTTTTTTAGTACTTATGCCTATAGCTTAGATTTTAATTACCGAGATTGAAAACGTCAAATTTTAGTCGTACCTCAGAATGACTAATTAGTTTGACTGGCCGTGAATGGCTAACTTTAGCAACAAAACTTTGATTGAAATAATTTCATTCCAAGTTACATAATCCACTACCAGGGCCCATAGACAAGATGCAATCTTTCTACAGCGAACTTCGCTTTCGCCGACGAAATATCAAAATATTTATGCAAAAGTCACTAATGTTTCGATGGCTTATGTCAGTTTTATTCATTTTGTTAGCGATAGCGAACTTCGCTTAAAATTAAGGCTACGCTAGCGTAGTCAAGATGCTTACATATTTTGACATTTCGTTGGCGATGGCGAATTTCGGCGAAGAAAGATTACATCATGTCTAAGGGCACTGTCCTGTTGCCCTGGGGACGGCATCGGTTTATGTGGGACTCTTGACGATGCGAATGGCCAAATATTACCACTAAAAGGTCCACGCGCTTGTTCATACAGCATACAGGGACGACAAGGGATCGCTGTTCGTATGTTTTCCGTATGCATGTCAACCCTAGCAAATGCAACAAAGTCACGAACCGAGTTTCTGCGAAGTGTCGCGACAAAAACGCTTGTTTTGATTTATTTACACGGATTTAAAGCCCTTTTGACGCTCGATAATTGGCTGTTAATTTTTGTGGGTTGGTCTTAGAGACCTCTTGAAGTTTAAGACTTTTACCAAGCATTTTTGTATACAATTATATTTACTATTATTATTACTTTCCAAAAAAGCATATAAATAGATAAGAATATTCTTAGATTCGATTTGTTTTCTTTACTTTATAAAATAAATAGTTTGGTTGTTAAAAACATGTCATAAATTTAAAACTGCTAGTCTTGTAATAAGATAAGGATCAAACACCGTTTTAGGGTTCCGTACCCGAAGGGTGACAACGGGACCCTATTACTAAGCCTCCGCTGTCTGTCTGTCTGACTGTCTGTTAGTCTGCCTGTCTGTCAGCAGGCTGTATCTCATGAACCGTGATAGCTAGTTTTGTAATAATATCTTTACTTTCGTAACGAAATATTAAGTTAGGGGTGTGTAATTAATTAGAACAACGACCAACTAAATAACGTGATTATTTAAACTGGAATGAATTAATAGTATCCATTAACATAAGACTTTGAAGCTTCCTTAAATAGCGCGAAGCCGTATCTTGAGCATTTGAGAGCAAGAAGCGTGGAGCATTTCCCTTTTCCTCATTAAGACGAAAGAATAGCACCATTTCTCCATACAAACGTAGTCCCCTGTTCCCTCCCTGGATATAGACTAAGGTCGAAAAAATTTTTTACTATAATATCTGCATTTACTACGGCTATGCTCCTATGTTTCGTTTTTTCCCATATTCGAATTAACACAGGAAATATGGGCCTTCAAACATTAAGAAAATTGCCAATTTTCAACCTCAAACTTTAGACGCTCGCCAAATAAAATCTACGCACATTAAGACAAAAACGAAAACATAGGAGCATAGTCCCATCCTTTTTTTATTTATTTATGAAAACAATATTATTATTGGTAAAGTTTTCGTCGAGAAAACAGGGGACTACGAAATGCTGTTTTGGTTAGTTTTATGAAGCGAATTTTGGTCTGAGCTACATTTGTCCCTTTCTTGCATTAAGAGGAGAGGTTTGGGGGGTAGGTAATGTCATAACAAATACGTATACGTATAGTGATGCTTCATAGCCGATTATATATCGATACGCCATTGTTGGCCTAATCGACATCGATGTATTAAGTTATATATTGTCTTGATAATTTGTCTTAATATTTTATATCATTAGCTTTTTCACTCTGGCTTTTAAAGGTCCACTACTTCTTAGTGGTGTTTCTATAGAAGAAAAAGCAGGTAGGTATTCCGTTGCTGACTCCTAGAATTACTGTGCACATACATGTGATGTAAGCACGTACTGAGAAGGTAACGTAAGTAGATTCATTTCAATTCGATAGATTGTAGCCAAGCTGATTTCTGATGTCGGTGGAAGCTAATTATAAGTAATGGATTATACTAGCGGTTGCCCACGACTTCATCTGCGCACATGTCGAACATACCATACAAACTTTCACTTCCATTTTCACCCCCTTAGAGGATGAGTTTCCAAAAATCTTGTTACGTAATTCTTAATTTCTAACCAAAAAGGTAAATACAACATTTTATCGATTTAGCTCCATAACTGACCGAGTTTCATACAAACTTGCCCCTCCATTTTTACCCCGTTAGGGGATGAATTCCCAAAAAACCTTTCTTAGTGAACCCCTAGACCTCTAATGGAACCTTAAATTTGGAGTCTCTAGACCCAGCAGTTTGGGCTGTCAGTCAGTCATTAAGTCAGTTTTTATATTTATATACATATTTAGAAGATAAGGTGAGTGAAGGCTTGTTGTAATATCCACCAAGACGTCTAAAATACTTTATCTATTGTATGGTTTATAAGCACACTGTAGACAATCTGAAGATGCAGATCACTAAATCTCATGAGAAAAATACCTACATTTACTTTCTACAGGAGTCCCTCCTGTAGAAAGTAAATGTAGTATACACTCATGCCAGCTTCTTAATCCAATTAAACAAATTGTTTCATAATATTGTTTTTATTGCGACAACTGCTAAGCACTTGTTAGTATAATATACAATAATGTTCAAAACTCGGTTTAGTAACAAAGAAAGAAAAACAATTTTATTCTTACAACTATTAATGTCGTTACACGAACACATTGAGACTGTAACAACATTCTGGTTAGACTGAGCCCGTCTTCTTGCGAATGGTAAAGATCATCAGTTCTATGCTTCGAAAACATCGCGGATGCGCTACCGAAACGAAGAAGTCCAAGCAGAGCCCTGAATCTGTTGTTATAGGTTCTACACACGCAGCATTATCCAGCACCTGATATGAAATTGTCCGAGGGTATTGTATCCACTTTTGTCGGTTCTCTTGGCCCAAGTTCCATCTCCGACCACTGTTATTAAAGGAATTCCGTCGTTGTCCTTCCACGTCAACATTTAGAATAATCACCCTGTTCTCTTGCTGCGATCGTTTCGTGTAAAGCACGTATGATGTTTGTGCAGGTTGACCTATTTGTGTCGGGCATATGAAACATAAGTATTCATGAATCCTGCATTTTATACGAAAATGATGTTCTTCCGTTTTGCGATCATAAATGAACGACATTTACTTCATTATCTTTAAAATATAGTGGATTTCAACTTGTTATTTTTGCACAATTACATAATATCTTGTTGAAAGGTGTTGTCATTGTTGTCAATCAATATTCATAAGTAAAAAGTTCCGTTCCACGTATGAACACAATTTAAAAAAATAATGATTCTAGAATTTCATTATTATTAAGCTTTTGCAAAATCATTCTTGTTGTAAATGTAGACTGTCGTGTCGTGTCTTAATAGTATGTTTGTAAAGATATAAAAATTATATAAATATATATTTTTTAAATATTAATTTAGTTACCTACTCGTAGTATGAGTGAACCGGAAAATGTTATCTGTCACCTCTCCGTCGTGTTTCTAGGTATATCTTTGATAAACTATACTAAATGATATAATTATGAAACTGACAGTCACGGCACATATTTGCATTTATTTTTTTTCTTTAATTTAATGATGTATCATGTTTAAGCTCCTAGATAAATAGCAACGTATTTATATCTTGCATAATGCCCTGCTATTAAGATATAATACCGTAAATATAAGAATCAAAACACGAATTTTATTCAATATTGACTCTACCATAACCTGAATTTTAATAACATTTTCTTCTTTGTTTTTATAATTTTAAGAAACTTCTCACCAAAAAGAATTGTGTATACATAGACTTTATTTTGTATTGCGTACTGTATCTTAGGTTATAGTTTATCAAAGAGTACGTCATGTTTTTTGAAAATACTTTATTTTAGCCAATTTTTAGCGAGTTTTGCGCGAGGTCCAGTGCGCACGCACACACACAAACTTACGCTACTCACACATGGATAGAGCAGTGCAGGGGCGGGGGCCGCCAGAGCATGCATCGAGACAGCAACATTTTATTCAAAAACCTATTTTTCAAATGTCACTCAGACCGCGTTTCCTCTTAATTAACTTTGGTCTAGCGGAGGAAATGCATATGCATACCTGGTGCCCAGGGGATGGCAGCAGGATATGTGGGACTCTTTGGCCAAGTATACCCTAGACTGAGACTGCCTCGTTGGTCCAGTGGTCAACACGCTGGGTACTATCCACGAGGTCCCGGGTTCGAATCCAGGGTCGGGCCGAGAGTGTTGGGTTTTACTGTCTTGAAATAACTCAGACACAGCTTCGGAGTCAGGAAGTTGGTGGTGTTAACACCACCGTGTCTCGGAAAGCACGTTAAGCCGTTGGTCCTGCGCCTGATCTCTCTACGGTCATGACGGACTGCCGTCTCACCGAAGTATGAGAGTGAAGGAACAATGAGTGGACCTGTGTATTGCGCATTCACTTGTGCACAATAATATCTCTCGCGCAGCTGGCTAATTTCTTTTGACTCAGGCCACTGTAGTCAAAATTTTGATTATTATACCTACTAAAACCTCAGCGTGGTTCCAAAGTCCGCTTGGCGGGATGACGAAGAATCCTTATTGGCATGCACTTAGACACACATCAATTACCTATACCCTGCTCGAATAACTTTTTAAAGTATCGATAACGTAGCATTAGTTTATCGATATTTTCAGTACTATCATCGTGTCAATATGTTGTAAGTTGTAACACTGGTTGTAACTTTTAAAATTTTCAGTATTTCCTTCGTTTTCTTTAATTATTAATTAAAATTAACTGTTCTATTTTTGCAAATTACAATGAGTTGGCAGGATTACGTCTATCGCATACTCATACCTGATTCCGAAATTGTTAAAGCGGGAATAGTTGGCCACGATGGTCAAGTATAGGCCAAGTCAAATGGCTTCGAACCATAAAGGCAAGAAATCTCGAAGATTTTGGCTGGATTTAGTGTGCTTAAACCGTTTCTTACCAGCTGTGGTATTTCAGTGATGGGGAAGAGGTTTATCTACCTCGGAGGCACAGAAAACGTGATGCGTGCAAGATTACATGAGAAAAAGCTTGCTTTGCATTAAAACGATCAAGACTGTAATAATCTGTCTATACACATGGATCCCGCTGCAGATAGGTGCATACCGAATGGAGAAGCTCGGTGACCATTTAATTCGCCAAGGATTTTAGAGACCGTGAATCATGAATGGAATAATCATTGAATGGCATTCAAATATTTAAAAGGCAGCAGAAACCTTGAATGCAGTTATCGATGATTTTTGTTTTGATATTTTTTGAAATAAGTAGATTTTAGTGCTTCCCATGCCGCCAGTAGAGTCTGAAACCTGGAAATCAAATACTACTCACTTTCCCTGAAATGTACTTATCTGTTAGTAAAATAAATCCACTTTTAATTTAAACTGAACCTTGTGTTATTTTTTCCTAAAACAAAAATGTTGTCAATTACGATACAGCTCCCGTAAAAAGACTTTCAAGCATGATATTTTCGTTGCAAAATTGCTCCTCTTTAGGGTTACATTGCATAGAGGTGGTGCCAAATCAGAAGTGAACAGAATCAGTAAATTATTTACGTTTGTTAAATTAAATAAAAATGAACTGAAAAATCTTAATATCAATATATTAAAGTCATATGATGCGCTAAAGTTGCGTTATCTCTTTATTTACTTTATTTTTGGATTTTTAAAGTGGATGTTATTCGAAAAGTATGATAATTAAAAACAAGTCGCTTCTTTATATTGTTTCCTAGATCTTATTTTAAATTTTATTTATTTAATTTATTTTACGAATTTGGTGTTGGCCAAAATGTGTCCATTACTCCAACAGGAAAGGGTGATATACAGCAAATTGAAATATGCAGAAAAATAGTGCGTAATCTACTATTAATGTGCGCCAAATAAAAAATTTGTGGGGGTTTTAGTTTGCCAATAAAAGCGAAAAAACGGATTCTGCTGGAGAAATGTCTCTCCAGCAGGAAGATTTTGAAATAGTGGTCTGACAGTAAAACAAAGTATATGGGCGTGTAGATCTTACTTTTCTACGAATGTGGCACCTAAAATCAAAACTGTGGGCCATACCTCGATAGAGATATTCCATTTTCTGCTGGAGTGACGTTTCGCAAAATCTTCTACCTCGGATCCCATCGCATGTGCGGCCGTAGAGTAAACGGATATGGATAGGCTGTAACTAGTGACAATAAGCCCAACGATTTATTTTCAGGAAATATATACAGTAAAAAAGCTATGAAGATTTCTTGAAAAACATAAAATACGAGATACCGCTTAAATTAGAGAACCAGTGAGTTCATTGATGACAGTATTTGAATGGTCTTGTTCTTCTTAACAGCTGTGAACCGTTGAAAGACCATGTACAGGTCTTTTCTTGAATGAAATAACTTTTGACTCCTAACTGACAATGCATAAATATGACGTGAAAATGCGAAAAACTGAATCAATTAAAGATATTCTAGTATAAACGAATAACTAGTGAGTAAATCAAAGCGTACATGCTGTAAATTTCAGCTTCAAATATATAGCCTATTGAAGAAGATATCCACCAAAACCCAAAACAACAGCTAATGACTGGTTGTCCGACCAAATTGGAATGGTCACAAAAAAGCGGCCGTTTCATACATATGGGTGACCTACTTAACTATGCATTACAATTAGTTGTCAAATATTGGGCCAAGTACACTTATGTAGAAAAAAAATAATTGATAATAAAGAAATCTGTAACAACGGTGGTAGCATACGCCCAGACCCCAGGAAATAAAGAAAATTTGGCTTTCTATATTAGACCCGACCGGAGATCGAATCTGGGACCTCAAAGACAGTGACACTAGAAACCTGTCTACGAGCCTTTCGAATGGAGATATCATACAAAGCTATGCTTTAGGTATGTATACTTTGATTTATTAATTTTAGGAAGAGGTAATCCTATCTAAAATATTTTTATCTAAAATGCAAGACCATATGACTCACACAATCAAAAAGTTATCAGATCTTATGTAGAGCCAAGCTTCTAACTCTACACGCCCTAACTGTACAAGCCCTTATACCTATTAAAAATATGTGGGTTGACCGTTCGGCTACCGTGATATAAATTGAAGTCCCTAAATATAATATGCCTCATTTTTGCCCTATTTACTGTCGTATAGGTGCATATGAGGTGTCTGCGGGTAGGTCTTGGCATGGGTCTTGGCCAGGCAAACAATATTGCTGAACAAAACATACAGGTGAACGAACAAAATTTTTCAATATTACTGATATATTTTTTTTAATTTAAGTTTTAATTATTTTTCTAGTGGACTAAACATCGGAGCGCGTTGCAGACAACGTTATCCTTAAAATAAAGGATACTTTAATGCTATATCAATTTTTTTTCAAAATCGATCAACGAGAAAACAGAGAAAAAGGAGATTGGGCAAATTAGTATACAGCTTGGACAAAGAAAAAAACAGGCGGCCGCTTCTGAAATTAAGTTCTATTTATGAGCAATGATATGTGCTTACATTTTTAAAAACATTACTTCGCTGTCAGGCTTCTATGATTTTGTACTATGACACATTTTCCTGTTTTTAAGCGTTTGCGAACTTACTCTTATCATTAAAAACAACAAAAAATATATTGAAAATATAAAATGAACATTATCTCCTAAACTATCCACATCTAAAAGTTATGCTCTTAAGGAAAAAATAAGCATATATTTATAGCTGTAATTTAAAATTCGATTCAAAAGTGGCCGCTCACTTTCATTTTTCAACCTTTGGTCCAGAAGTGCTGCTCAGTCTCTTTTCGATTGAATTTTGTATGGAGATCGTACGTCGCGCTTTTACGTTTACGCCGTGTACGTAAAATATAAAAATATTTTACAATTTAAATTAGGTCTGTTACAAAAAATATTCACTGATAATTCGTCTCATTTACCAACTCATAAGGGTTCCGACATTGTTAAGCAAACACCAGTATTACTTGATAATATATTATTACTAGACCATGATCGCTATTAAATTATTAGCGCGACTGTACGAAAATTAGCTTCACTTAACATGATTATATTAGATATTATTATATTAGTAATCAATGATTATATTACTTCCTAATATAATCATTGATTACTCACTAGTTATTCGTTTATACTAGAATATCTTTAATTGATTCAGTTTTTCGCATTTTCACGTCATATTTATGCATTGTCAGTTAGGAGTCAAAAGTTATTTAATTCAAGAAAAGACCTGTACATGGTCTTTCAACGGTTCACAGCTGTTAAGAAGAACAAGACCATTCAAATACTGTTATCAATGAACTCACTGGTTCTCTAATTTAAGCGGTATCTCGTATTTTATGTTTTTCGAGAAATCTTCATAGCTTTTTTACTGTATATATTTCCTGAAAATAAATCGTTGGGCTTATCGTCACTAGTTACAGCCTATCCATATCCGTTTACTCTACGGCCGCACATGCGATGGGATCCGAGGTAGAAGATTTTGCGAAACGACACTCCAGCAGAAAATGGAATATCTCTATCGAGGTATGGCCCACAGTTTTGATTTTAGGTGCCACATTCGTAGAAAAGTAAGATCTACACGCCCATATACTTTGTTTTACTGTCAGACCACTATTTCAAAATCTTCCTGCTGGAGAGACATTCTCCAGCAGAATCCGTTTTTTCGCTTTTATTGGCAAACTAAAACCCCCACTATTTTTTTATTTGGCGCACATTAATAGCAGATTACGCACTATTTTTCTGCATATTTCAATTTGCTGTAGATCACCCTTTCCTGTTGGAGTAATGGACACGACCAAAATTATGTAAAATATTCGCGATGAGAACAATATTTGCGAGCAAACCCGGCAAGTGCGCGTGTGAATTGCTTCCGCGCACGGCTCCCACTCTCCTCTGCGGTCGCAATATCAATATCGGGTTGGTTTGACGTCATTAGATAATCAAGAAATTGAGATTGTTTTTTTACTTTGTTATTAAGATTAAGGTACGGGGACGACGGAGTAAAGAGTTAACTGTAAAGAGATCTGATACTTTATGTACTACTCGTAACCTAGAATTATTGCAGAAACGCATGCGCACATTTGATTGAGTTTCCGAATTAAAGGTCTTCACACTTCATTATCATTACATTTAAGTATGTAATGATAATGAAGTGTGAAGACCTTTGATCCTAAGTGTCTAAACGGGTGATTATATTCTACAGCCGAAAATGTGTGCATTTGATAAAAACGCATTAATTTATTAAGTTAGGGGTATTATTTTAAGCTATTTCAATACATATTGATCCAGATTAATTAATGCTATGTCGTTTTAAAATAAATTGAAATGTTATCCTTTTTCTAAAAAACAATTAATCGGAGATTATCACGCTCCGTTATCTATGGAATTCCTACGTTGCCACATTTGTACTGGTTTTAAAAATATAAGAGTTTAGGTTATTGAAGAGCATAAGCTTTGTATTCATTTTTAATATAGTCTAGTTTATCATACTTTATGTACATTATATTGTGAACACCTGAAAATATTTTATACATGATTTTACTTTCGTTACAAAAAAAACGTCAATTCAGTTATCAATGGTATGATTGAAAAAAAAAGTAGTTCCATTTCGACTGTTTACTTTATTTTATGTGTTTGCAACACTGAATCACCTGTCAGTTGTGTGCGAGTTTCATTGTGAAAAGAACTACGTTAAAAAAAAAAAAACACTTTACTGGTCAAAATTTGTGCGTAAAAGTTCGTTCATCATCCCTGTTTTGGAAGACCAAAGGTGAGTTTTTGAAAACCATACACAAAAACATTAATTTTGCATGTGTTTGGATGATGTTAATTTGATGCTAGCATTGTTAGAATTTATTTCTTTGAAAGCCACAAAAAACATCGAGTACCCAGGTAAGTATTCGCGTCACTCGCGATAAACAGCTGTGTCTGTTTATTAGACTCTCAATGACGTCACCGCCGTGACGTTGAGTCGTGACGTTGATTTGTAGTGTTTTTTTCACTTCTTGATCTATGTTGTAGGTTTTCGTTGTTTGTGTTTCAGGTTGATATGTTTTTAGCCAATCTGGCCCCTGCCACCATAGGGGGTGGGAAATCAAATTTGATGCGTATATTCCACGGCTGGCGCAGTCAGCTGGATTGTCACTTGATTTTACGTAGCGCCAGCTTTCAGGTGGTATGATTTCTTTGATTTGCTGCACTCGATTGGCGACGAATGTTTTCCAGCGTGTGATGTCACCCTGTATCCAACCAAGTACGGCAGTGGAGTCTGACCAGCCAAAGACTTGAAGATTTTGATCTAACAGACTGCTTTGAACAGTTCGCAAAAGTCTTGATAGTAAAAGTGCGGCACATAGTTCCAGTTTTGGCAATGATATGTTTTTTGATTTCGGAACCAGTTTTGATTTTGCTGCTACTAAAACGATTGCGGGACTGTCTTGCTCTTGATTTTTGATTTTACTATAAATTACACAAGCGTAGGTTCTTTCTGATAAGTCGCAGTATCCGTGAAGTTCGATGTCATCATTTTCCCGGCACTGCAGCCATCGTTGTAGTTGTATATTGTTGATATGCTCAAGGTCAAGTTTTGTTTTTAACCATTCATTTGCGATGTTTTCGGGAAGTTGGTCATCCCACAGTAGTTCTTGCTGCCAAACTGATTGAAATAATAATTTCAACTTCGTGGTGACCGGACAGAGCCAGCCAGAAGGATCAAATATTTTTGAAATATCTGATAAAAGTGAACGTTTCGTTGCTGATTCTGTGGTTGATGTGGTTGATGTCTATCTTGAGTTTAAAATCGAAAGCGTCTTCTTGTGGGCTCCAACTTAGTCCCAACGTCTTGGTGGCCTGCTTGAAGTCGAATGCTTGGTGATTATCAGCTTTGTTCGTTGCTTGTAGTAAATCTTCACCGTTTGAGCGCCACTTTCGGAGATTGAATCCTCCCGCTTTAAGTAGGCTGATGAGGTCTGCTTGAATTTTCTTTGCTGAAGAGATATCATGGTGGCCGCTCAGAAGGTCATCCATGTAGAAATCGTGCTCTAGTATTTTAGCTGCTTCAGGATACTTGTTACCTTCGTCACGAGCCAATTGTTTCAGTGTGTTCATTGCTAGGTATGGCGCGGCCTTGGTTCCATACGTCACTGTTGACAACGCATAATCCTGAACCGGTTGATCAGTTAATTCACGCCATACGATTTTTTGATATATTTTGTCGTCATCGTTGCAACGGATGGCCCGAAACATTTTCTCAATGTCAGCCGAGAAAGCGATTTTGTACTGTCTCCACTTGATGATCAGTGATAGTAGGTCTGCTTGTAAATTAGGCCCGCTGTACATTAAATCGTTTAGGCTGTGGTCAGATGACGTCTTTGATGACGCATTGAAGACAACACGTAACGCTGTAGTTGTAGATTCAACGCATTGTACACAATGGTGAGGCAGATAGCAACCCGGTGTCATATTGCTGCGGTTGCATTTCTCCATATGATCCAGTTCAATGTACTCTTGCATAAAGTCTTTGTTTATTATTGCTAAACTTTCGTTTTTGATAAATTTTCTTTCCAACTGATGTAGTTGTGCGACAGCTTTTCGCTTTGAATCTCCCAATTTCTCTTCAAAATCTGGTTTTAGCGGTAGGCGAACGATGTAGCGCCCGTCGTCTTGTCGCTTAGTTGTTGCTTGATAATAGTCTGGACAGTATTGATCTTCTGGTGATATTTTGATAGAGTTATCGGGTATGTCTTCGATTTCCCAGAAATTTGATATGTCGTTTAAATTGTGTAAGACGACGTTACACTGATAGTATGATGTTAGATTACCACAAATGATCCAACCGAGGCGTGATTGCTGTGCGATCGGTTGTTTTTCATTTTCTCTTATGATTCCACTTAGGATGATATTGGAATAGATATCAGCACCAAGTAGTATGTCAATTGGTCGACTGATATTAAAGTCTGGATCGGCTAGCTGTATGCCTTCCAAATGTTTCCATGCTGGCTTGTCGAATGATCGGTTCGGTAAATTACTCAGAAGGCTTTTCATTATGATTGCATCGGTACTGAAGGTGTAGTCAGAGTGCATTGCGACGGCTGTTAGGTTAATAATGCCCTTGCAACTGTTTTCTTTAGTGCCGATTCCAAATATGACTCCTTTGCAGTGTTTTCTCGGTAATCCAAGTCTCTGTGCGGCGTTTTAAGTGATTAGGGTTGATTGAGAGCCTTGATCGATCAATGCACGCATAGTGAGATAACTTCCATTAATTGATCGCACCTTGATTTGAGCTGTTGCTAGGAGAGTTTCAGCCACACATTCTTGTGACACATGATTCACATTTTTCGATGGTGCAAGCTTTCCGTTGGCAACTGGCGCGCTCGCTTTGTTATTTGATATGTATGCTTCATGCAATAAAGTGTTGTGTTCGCTTTTGCATTGATGGCACCGCTTGTCGGAAAAACATGCCTTGCCTTTATGATCAAACAGACAGTTTTCGCATAAGTTTAATTTTGCCACTGTTTTGCGTTTTACTTCGGGTGCTTGATTCAGGAATGTTTTGCAATGGAAAATTCCATGATTTTCGTTGCACAAGGGACACGTGGATTTAAATCGTGGTGATGACTCTGGCGTTTTTGCACTTGTGTGGTTGATAAATGCTCTATTTGATGCGCCCTGGTTTGCTTTGAAGATATAACCTTTTTTGGGCTCGTGAGACGTGCTCGGATGATTTATTTTTGGCACTTCTTGCTTGCGCCGAGACGATCCGACGAGATAAGAATTCTGATATTGATGGTAGGTCTCTAGGATCTTCAATGTACTCGAAGTAGTCATTGTGCGTATCTGTGTCAAGTTTTTGCAACAACAGATGAACAACGAGAGGGTCCCAGTTTGTTATGTTTACGCCTAAATTTTTTATAGCGTTGAGGCACTCTTTGGTCGTGTCGTGTAGCTTCTTCAGAGATGATGATGACTGATTTTGTATAGTTGGTAACCCGAGAAGGACGTTCACGTGCGAACTAAAGATCAGGCGTTTGTTGTTAAACCTATGGTTTAGTATATCCCAGCAGGCTTCGTAGTTTTCGGAACTGATATTTAGGTGCTGGATAAGCTTCTCCGCTTCGCCATTCACTTTGCTCTTCAGATATTGCATTTTATGTTCTGATGAAATCTATGTATTTTTGTGTATTATTTCCGTAAACAAATCTTTGAACGAAGACCACTGTTGATAACTGCCACTGAATATAGGGATTTCCATTTTGGGTGTTGACTGCTCACGATGTGACGCAGCCCACATCTTGCTATTGATAGACTTTTTCATCTTGTTGTAGCTCTCTTCATACATAATATATGTCTGCTCATATTTTACATCTTCAGTGATGAGCTCGCTGTCGATCTCCCAATGTAAAGAGTCCACAGCATTCCAACGACTTTGTAAGTTTCGTAGCGCGTCCTCGAACTCCCACTTTTCAGTAAGCAGTTCAAGGTTGATGGTGTTGTAAGCGCGTTCGAATGCTTTAAAGTTGCTTTTTTGCTTTCGATACATCTCACTCAGTTTGCTTGAGTTACCTCTCTCTACTTTAGTGGTAGGGAGGTAGGTAGGTTGATTTTGATTTCCCGTAGATGGAGGTTGCACCGTAGGGCTAGGTTGATGCTCTAGTGTTGGTGCTGGGGGTGGCATCCAGTCCGAGGACACGCCAGCTAGTGGGGTGGCAGGTCTTAGGACGGACTTCAGTTCTTGCTCTGCTGAAGAATACTGCTGAATCTTACGACGATTCTCGTTATAGAACGATGAAGTTCGCTCGTAGTCTTTTTCGGCGAAATATGTATAGTCGCGATTTTCGTACTCACATAATTTGATATGATTGTCTTGGAATTCTTGCCAATACTGATCAAAAGTTTCCAAGCGCCTTTTGATGTAAGACTGAGTTTTCCTGTCTGTTCCGTCTTTTTTGAAGTTGGTTACCAAGGAGTCCATGGCTTCCATAAGTTGACGTTGTAATGCTAGTAGGTTTTCCATCTTTGATGGTGGAAATAAGACTGCTACTGATATTGATGCTGCGACTTCGTGCTCAAGTATCCTAAGTGCAATAAATGCGACGTCTCAATCTTGTCGGTGAGACCCGCTTGTGGGAGGCCGACGCAACCGATTCGCTACTGCACCTTAGACACGAGAACACTAAGTCCTTGGATGTGTTATTGATGAATTATTAGATGAATCTTGATTGATCACTGCTGCTGATGATGATGATGTTGATTGATGGTTGCACTTGTTACTTGCTCACAAAGTGCACTGATAGTCTCATGGTTACACGTGTAAGTTTGCTTGACGGACGGTAATTCACGGGAAGCACACTTGTTGCGAAACGTGGTCACGTTGTCGAACCGCGTGGTCCCGCTTTTTGACCTTACCACGCGCTAGATCAAAATGCTCGAAGGACCATAAAGATGTACGAGCTGCTTACTGCACATCTTTAGAAATTGATAGAAATGATAATTTGCTTGATATAACGAAATTGATTTATTAATTGATAATTTTATGATACGAGTACATGCTGTGGCGTTTGAATACGTACTAAATTGATGGCGTGAAAAATGATACAACGGAGTAAAATGCTGATGGGACAAAATGTGCGGTCAAGACCGTACAGTAATAATCAAGTAAGAGAATGTTTCGGTTTGATTTACGAAAATTTATTTAAAAAAAAAAACTAAAACCGACTTCAAAACTGACTACAGTGCTAATTAAAGCTTAAATTTTTAAAAACAAATTTAAACTAAAAAGTACAAAATGATATTTAAATTACCCAACTGTTCTACGAAATTATACAAGAAACCTATTTCCAATTTATTATCTGTTATTTTTTGGAGTCGGTGCCAACCAAGCTAGATATTCTATCTACTCTAAGCAGCCAAGAGATGGTTTAATCCTGTCCTTACTTGCAAAAAAACATTAGAATTAGAATTTCTGGCACCGACTTTAGTTTTTTTTTAAAAGAAATTTATTTTTCTATTTTTAGTTGAAATTTAGTGTAAGGTGCAACATAGGTAGACCTACTAAACGCGCTGTTCAAATGCGACAGCGTCATTAGAAAGAAAGTAGTAACGAGAAGGAAGACCGTTTAAAGAAGAACAGGGAAAGATTTGCCAATAGCATTTTAAATTTAGTTTGTTGTATATCGTATCATCGGATTCCCTATATAAATGATTTTGGGGATAAAAACTGTTCTATGTCCTTTTTCAGTACTCAAACTATCAAATCCATCGTTTCAGCTGTAAGAGTTAATTGATTTCTTGCAGTAATTATATATTTCTTGAAGTAAATATATATTTTTATTGTTTGGGGCGGGAGGGAGGGGTTAGGAGGGGGGGGGGGGAAAGAGGAGGGAGCTGCGCCTTTAACTTTGTTTTGTTAGCATCCTATACAGTACCTGACAAAACATCTGGTGTTTTAATTACTAAACTCATAATTTTTAAGGAGTTCCACCATCAGCTCAGCTCCACATAATGACTATCAGACGTAACAACATGTCAACATTAAGATACTAGTACGAAAACACTATACGTGCCTTCAAAATTTGAGGGTTTCCCTCGATTACACCAAGATCCCATCATCAGATCTCGACTGGCCCAAAATGGGACCAACTAGAAGGTACAGCCTCTAGGTAAACATATTTTTTTTTCAAATCGGTCCACAACTGACTGCGATATGCGGTAACATAGCCACAAAAAAATAAAAATAAACATACAGTCGAATTGATAACCTCCTCCTTTTTTGAAGTCGGTTAAAAATAAAACAGTTCAAATGTAATCCACACCATAAGAATCGGGTTTACATGAAGGCACCGAGGCCACCCGCGTTCAATCTTAGCTAAGGGTTAAATAATGCTTAAGAATATTATAAACGATGCGGGATAGTGATAAAAAATAGTGATTATGTCTGGGACCGGTGCTCGGCGCGACGCGGCTCTGCCGCGCGGGCAGACCGACGTTAGCGGCCGCACAGTGCGCACGCGTGACGCCATCTTGGAATCTCCAACCGTCAAACTGACAACTAGCGTTCCGATTTCAAATTAACGTTCCGCGACAGACAACGCGTGTGAATGACTTTTATTTATTTACAGTGTTCATACATTTTGTGCCAGTGTTTTTTTTACCAATAACTTTGTGACTGTGGACCACGACCGTAGAGTCGTGATCTAACGTTCGTTTCTGTGGGACTTTTGTGTTTCGGATTTACTTTCTATCGTTGTAAGTATCTACTTAATTTTTTTATTTACTACTCATTACGTGCAAAATCAGCGCTTACCAGAGAAAGTACATTAGAACACAGAAGAATATTAGTGAAGACAATAAACGCTTTAATTAGACACTTAATTACAATAATTAGACACAATCTTATATTTTAGTTTTATAAAATCGTGGGTATTTTGATTGTTACAAGTATATACAGTACGATTGCATGCGCCTAATTATATTTCAAAAATAGAACGAATAATAATGAATCGGGTTTAATAACAATAATTACACTAATCACATGAAGTATCGATATGCATTACAGGAAAATGAGCAGTTATTTTGCGGAATAACCGTCGTATTTGACAGGAAACCGTATTTGTGGATATCGCATATTCTAACGGTTAATGTTCCCATCATAAGATCTAGCGAGCTTGATTCCCATGCCTTCGGACATAATAAACATTAATCTTTGTAGTTTTGAAAGGAGTTCCGAAACAAGAAGTTTTATTTCGGGTGCTTTCTACGAACAAAGGTGCTCAGGTTTGTTTTTGTAAAGTTTCTTATTGTAAAGACATCTACCTATGTCTGACATCTACCAGGCAAAGGGCAAAGGCCCTAAAGTTTAAGAGATCTGAATCAATAAAACATTTTTGTTATATTTGTAGAGTCCGATCTCCTTTTAAATTTATTTATTTATTCAATAACCGCATACCTCTTAAGTTAAAGCGTGGAATGGGCCATATACTTACGAGTAGACCTAATAACATTCAAACAAAATAAAACTTAACAAATAGTTTAGCTAAACACTGGCCGGACCCAGTGTGGAGAAAGAATATTGAAGAATATTTTTCGCATTATTATTGTTAATTAAAGTTTAAGAAATTAATGATTTTCAATGTTTTTTCGTGACGTATCATAATCAAAAATGTGTTAACTATGTACTTTCATTGAGGCCTAAGGTATTGCGTGAAATGCAATATGGTATTTATAGTTGGAATTAACCTACATAAGCATTAACGATGTGATTATGTACGATAATAATTAATACATTACAGTATTGTTTTGATGCTTTGTTTAATTATACCTACCCGGCCTTCAGGGCTGGGCCCTCTATGATTACTTCGTTGCACGAACACCTACGTTCAAAACTTAAATGAAAATTATAGTTGTCCGATATATTAATGTAAAACTGACGAACTAATATGTCAGCCTTTATTAACAAATAAAATATACAGATACATTGGAAGTGCCTTATTTCTCATCACGAACCATCACGGCATAGTTCTACATTTATTTACAAAACAAAATGATGAAATTGTATAAAATAAGCCTATTTATAAGTACCTACAGACGAAATTCATAAGAATTTTGTGTACTAATCCTTACGATTGTAACAAACCTTGTGACCTAAAAACTAAGACCTGAAAGGTATTTTTGATTTCGTCAATTAATGTACAGAATTCGATTTATATGTAGATATAGATGACAATTTGCAGGGTTACCACACGAGACATAAAGGTAGTGAGATTTGGTTACTAACTGGCGAATCTAAAAATGATCAATCAAAATTGCTAACTACCTAAAAAAACGTAAGTAATCTACTAGCAAAATATGAGAGCAAACGTTTTGTAATCTATATGTAAATATCACCTGTCTGTCATGTCCGAAATGGACGTGGGAAAACAAATTAAAGTATGCAAAATACCATTGTCTTGTTCGAGTATGAAAGGAATACTGTTGACCTACGCGGGGTTCAATACACTTGGTAAATGGATAACGCTGTGTTTGTCATTCATATGTTTTCTATTTACGTCATTATACGTTATGAGGTCTTAAATAAACTCAAGAAAGGTTTGAAGATAATATTATACTGCAATGGTTCAAGGAGATTTGAGTCAGATTGAGTACTGTTAAAGTAAGAGCTATGCACTTATTTGTTTCTTACGTTTACGCGAATTGTTGAACTCATTAAAACACAATTTTACGGATTACTTCGTAACCCTTTACAGCGATCGTGGTCACAGGGAGTCTTCCTGTGACCACGATCGCTGTAAAGTGTTCGAAACGTCAGGTTTAAAATAAAATGTAAATAAATCGCGAAGTACGAGGGTCAAACTGAAAGTTCTTAGAACTGGCCACTTATAAACAATATAATAAAAAAAATATTCTAAAATTTGAAAATAGAACTCTTTGCCAATATTACTGAGTATATATTTCATTCATTTGTCATTTGTTTTACGACTTGGCGGCAAATTGAAAATTGTCTGTGTCACGTCAAAATGAATTTAACACGAGAAAATTTTCGTGCAATGATTTTTTATGACTTTCGATGTCATTTAAGTCAACAAGAAAGTTATGATAGACTACGATTGGCCTTTCACGATGAAGCCCCATCTCGTGCGACTGTTTACAACTGGTTTAATGAGTTTAAACGTGGTCGCACTAATCTCACTGATGATGTACGTGAGGGACGGCCTTCTACGGCGACGACTGAAAATAACATCTGTGTTGTGCGGCGTATGATAGAGACTGACAAAAGAGTGACCTATCAGCAGATTCGGACAAGCTTAGTCATCGGTATGAGTCAAGTGCACAAAATCCTCCACGAACATTTAGCGGTCAGGAAGCTTTGCGCCCGGTGGATACCTCATAATTTGACTAAGGCTCAAAAACTCCATCGTGTGGATTGGTGCCGTAAAATGATTGAAAGATTTAACGGAGGTGACTCAAATGCTGTGTTCGACATACTAACAGGTGACGAAAGCTGGATTTACTGTTATGATCCTGAAACCAAAAGACAATCTGCTCAGTGGGTGTTTCCTTTCGAGGAGTTGCCAACTAAAGTGAAGAGAGATCGAAGTGCGGGAAAAAAAATGGTGGCCTCGTTCTTTGGAAGGATAGGTCATTTCGCAACAATTGTGTTAGAGGATCAAAAAACAGTTTCTGCAGAATGGTACACTACCAATTGTTTGCCACTTGTCTTGGAAAAAGTTCGAGAGAAACGACCTCGCAGTAGGATCCTCCTTCACCACGACAACGCCTCGTCGCACACCGCTAAGCGAACGATCGACTATTTGGCGACATCAAACGTTGAATTACTGGGTCACCCGCCGTATAGCCCCGACCTCGCGCCTTGTGATTTTTATTTATTTCCAAAAATTAAAGAAAAACTTAAAGGAAAGCGGTTTATGAATGCTGAAGAAGCGGTGGCTGCGTATCGCGATGCCATTGAAGAGACCCCTAAGGACGAGTGGGCAAAGTGCTTTTCCCAGTGGTTCCATCGCATGCAGCGGTGTATTGACGTCAATGGACAATATTTTGAAAATATATAATAAAACTAATAACTGGCTAATGTAATCAGTTTTTGATTTTCTAAGAACTTTCAGTTTGACCCTCGTAATCCGTAAAATTGTGTTTTAATGAGCTATACATATATTCTGCTCATACGTAGACCACTTAGATGAGATAACAAAACTCACTCCCCGAAAAATCTCGTGATTCTCGTTCCAACCGGCATAAGCATACCATATGACCTAGATAAAATAATAATAAATGCGAATTGGCTATAAAAAAATATTTAATATTTGTGCTAGTAGAACAAAAGACATCAACGAGAGCCGACACAAAATTAAAAAAATATGGATTTTGAAAATGAAATCGTGTGTTTCGTGTTCCGATGCATTTGTAGAGATAAATACTTCGATTAAAACATATATATTATACTGCCTCAGCTAGGTGGGCTCCTGAGACAATTTTGTCTACTGATGTAAGTATTTGAGACAGTATCAGCTCTAAGTCCATTACCAGAATCACTTTTCATTCTAGTCACCGGTAATGTACTGCCACCATAATTATTTATCGGTTACTTTTCAATGGTCTCTTCTATCACCGACTAATTGTCTACAAACGTAACACCTTTAGGAGAAACCGTGCATTAACGCTTAAGAGGTTTGACGCTGTGATAACTACGTGCGTTCACTTTCGAGTCGGCACATTATCGCTAAAACTGCGATTACTTCACATAATTGCTTACTTAGGTGGTGCATAATTTAGAATTCTTGTTAGAGTAGTGTTGGTCCCACTAAAAATTGCAGACAAATTTTTAAATCTCATCGTTTATTTTAATAAAACAGACTTGGTGGCATACTTTTTGATACGGTTCTGACATTGAAGTCAGATCGGATTTATGATATATTATGACAGACAAGCGGTTTTTGAAGAAAACTGTTATTTAACATTAACTCCTTGAACCACTCGACCGTGTAATAAGGCTACACATTTTTTTTATCAGTTACTTGCGCTGCGTTACTTTTATTATATCTGTCTGACCTCATTCCTTGGCGTACTCTGCGCCCATAACATTCGTTCCACAGAGCGTCTCCAATCTTAATTTCAACAATATTCCTTTTATGACCACGGACGGACAAGTGTGCTTCAAGCCACTATAATAAATGACCATTCGTCGGCCCCGTGGGGAACTTTCTACTTAGAACAAGCCGCGTGCGCACCTCAGCTTTTGACAATCAGGCCTTTCATACGCGATGCTATAACTTCATACAAACAATGATTTATAGGCCATAACTCCAGCTGAAAGACGATTGTTATGCCCAGTAAACTTTTGCTAATCACACAAATTAAACGGTTTGAAAACTTCCAATATAACGATCATAGAAAGTTGTAAGAAGCCAAAAGTATAAATAATTCATGAAACCTAGATTACCTTCGCGGTGATATACGAACTTATATCATCTGAAATTCCATAATGCTAACCTACATAAATTATGTATTGGGAAATCAAAGCAATAACTTTCTCTATGAAACAAAATTTGAACATGGAGATTGAAAGTTATTTGTAGACAATCATAGTCGTGACGGCTCGGATATTTACCAACCCGCTTGAATGACAACAATGCTTTGTTTATTATGATTGAATGCAGCGAGTCGATCTTCCTCTCCCGTCATTACACAAGCGAATTAAAAAGATGAATAAATTTAAAAAAAAGAGTATTCGATGGGTTAAAATTTCACATGCGTGTGAAGAGTTGCTGATAAAACGAGATAACATGCACTCAAGATAGTCAAAGTTATAATAAGGAGAGTAAGCATTACGGTAAAGATAAAAATGCAGTATCTTTAATTAGGTGTTAGTTCTGATGAGATAATAAACGTGACTGCCGGTAATTTAGAATCTACTGATGCTCTAGTTCCAACAACTAGTAAATATGGTGAAGATTGCAATTTTTCAAAGTTGGTACCTAATGAATCAATATACAGTAAAATCAATATTGACGTTTTCTCCTCTCACTACTGATACTAGATATAAATAAGTAGTTCCTTTAACATAAAATAGATTTAGGATGAACTGTAGTAAATAATGAGTAAATTAAAATTAAAGACGTAGAATAATTGAAGCAATAATTAGCAAAAACTTACAGCTGAGGATAGAATTTAGTGCTTTGTACTGAACCGTCACGCAACATGTTTCCAAAGACAATAGAAAATTATGGGGTTTGACAGCTTAACAGAGTTGTCCAGTTGTAGACTTACGACAGTTAGTTAGGACGAATGATAAGAATAATGACTTTAGACTAATAAGTGACAATGATTCCTATAACGTCAATCATGGCGAAGCAAGTGATAATGATACAGAAGTGGATGTCATCGACAATAGGTGTGTAGCAGCATTAAGGCCGCCGTTCACCGCTCATCATCCGACACACGACCTCGTGCATTGTGCACCTACGGAAACGGGCGATGGCATCGAAACACTCTTATTGTTCCATCGTTTAATTGTTTGTTTGTTTACTCTGCGCCGGTTTGTGAATGAGCAGGGACCTGCGGTGAGCTACTGTCAATCGGAATTCTAGTTTGCAGCGATCCGTTGGTTGGAGTTAGCGTTTGTTTTATTCTGATTAATGATTAATTATAACTTATTCAATTCCGATTATCATTATTGTATTTATTTTCCTTGTGTGATGTACAGACGCCAATAGTAGTGCGAGTAAAATTAAATTCGACTGCCAATGACAATTTTAACAGTGTCTCTCAAGACATTAAATTCTAAATTTGATGAAATTAGATTGTTATTTGGTGGCTTAGATTAAATATGTCAATGACGGTATTTAAATTAAAACGGAATTTATAGTTTCACAAAAGCTTTTCTATTAAGGGGCAAACTAGTGTTGTTCATCAATAGTATTAAATTATACTATTGATAAAATCGATAGTCTGTATTATGTAGTCAACTATCGATCGACTGTCGATAGGCAACTCTAGGTCGAACCAGCCTCCATTTATGGACCAAAATAAGAATCTATTTTAAAACGACTACGATTCTTCACCCAATTCACAGCGAATCACACAGAATCGGCGACAGACGGTGCGTCTCTCGTGTTACTTTCATTCGTTTAAGCAGTCTCGTTCTCCGTGTCAGCGTTAACAGTAAAACCAGTACCGGATCCACCCAGTACAAGGTCCGATTGCCATTGAAATCAATGAGCTGGGGCATCTCCGGTGCCGTTAGTTCAACTCCGGCCTCAATGTTTTTTTATCGAATATGTTTTATTAACATTATATATACAACTTATCAATAAAAAATAAGATAAATTATTAAATATAATTTTTTATTATTTATTAGAAGCCTGTCGTGTCCCACTGCAGGGCAAAGGCCTTCCTGCCCTTTCTTCACTCTCCACTATTTTGAGCCACTGCCTCCCAGTCTTCTTGATATGAGTCCAGCTCGTCACGCCACCGGCTTCTGGGTCTAACGCCTGGCCGTTTTACATTTAAAGGGACCCACTTAGTGCATATTTAATACAATAGAAAAACAAAAATTATAAAAAGGGTCCTTGTGGTAAGGCTATTCGAATATATTTTGATGAACATGAAAATTTTGTACTGGCTACAGCTAGCATCGCATAATAATGCAAGAGATGCAAGCGTTTTGGTGTAGTGGTTCGCGCTCCGGACAGAGATTGCGGGTTCTAATCCCGAAAGAGGCAAATGTGTGTGTCGTGAGCATTTTGTCTAAGTCATGGATGTATAAAAAACGTATATAAGTATGTCTATCCGTTATCCTAGTCACCGTAGTACAACTCGCGCTTAGTTTGGGCACTGATATTATAATACACTGTTTGGAACTAGATAATTGGTGTGTTCGTTGAAACAATAATTTATTTATAATCATCGGAATTGAGCATCCCCGTTTGTTGCGTATTTTATCACTGTTCACATTTGATATCTTTAAGGATTTAACTATTTGTCGCTATTTTAGAATTTATTAGTATTTTATTGAGTATTACCAGTATTACATAATTCAGATCAACTTTATTTCACAGCAAAGAATGTTGAGGATGAGGTTTCTGCTTTACAGCTTGTTTTATTGAAAAACTTATCTTCATTACTTAGAGTCAAGCGCTAGCTCTTTTATTGTATTATCTGATTAAAGGGCCACCACTTATGCTAGAGTTTTAAGGGTTAAGTAGTAATCATGTATACTCGTAGTTTTTACTGTATTTGAAGCCCCGAACACATACTATATCGTTAAATTTTATAGCAGTTAGATACGATTTCGTCTTCATAGTTGTATAACGTGCTCGGTAACACACGCTCACCGTTTCGAATTTCGATTCGATTTAGTTCAATTACTCGAATAGAATAGTTTTTGCGGTTCATCCAACTAAAGACACAATCGAGCGATTCGTTCTAGATCATGATATCAAATCGATGGTCGGTGGGCTGTATTGAAAATTACATGCAGCTCTACATGTATGACACACCCTTATGTCCATGTGGCAAGGTTGAGTATTGACAGTATTACTTATTAAGCTCCATTTATTATGACATCACTTTTGGGTTTCAATTTAACATCATTATCTTTATGTAATTTGTAGCCGCTGGGATTAATATTTTACTATAATTATTGCATTTATCCGATTTTATGACGTTTCGTGGTAAGGTAATAAGTATTTATATTTTGTCATTATCTAGGTACATACTCACTTTGATGGTTGGATTTTCATATTAAGTATGGGTTCATCTTATAATTTTATGTTATTATTATTCTCTTTCTTAGTTGACATATTAGTCGCTAGGACAATCTTTTTATCTTAACGACTCATTTGTTCACAACTACCTATTCTTACCGCAACAATGGTAAACTACTTTCAGTCTGAATGACTGGCTTCATGCATTCATTTAGTTTAAATTACTATCAATTGTGGCAAAATTGATTTTAATGGTATTTCGAAATTTTGTATAAGCAGTTACGTTGTAGTTTTCGAGCTACACGAACAGCTGTGAATAGATATCTTGAGCGTTAGGTTGCGTGATTCTTTAGGCATTATCGCCTTGGTTCGATTTTGTAGAAATCGCAACAAAGAAGTCTAGCGATGCTGCTTAATTGAAGGTTATCTATAGGAAGGATGCTTATGTATTGTATACAATTGTAAAAACTTGTCCAATGGCAAACAAGTTTCAACTGCTATAGGAATAAAGTTCATTAACGACTGTGAAATAAAATATCTTAATATTATTTCTATGTAAACCACACAGAAAATATACGAATTATATTTGATATTTAAACCTACACTACTACTACTATCGAGCATGTCATTTGATTTCAGTTAGTTGTTTACGAATTCACTCATTCACGACTCTACCGCTCGTTTCACGGGCTGATGGTTGCATTTCATATAATTTGTCCATTTTAGGTCAATTCGATTTCAGTTTTGAAATCAGGCATATAAAATGCATAAATTAAACAAACTTAACGTTCAATGTCTTGGTGTATTTTTTTATAAAATATTTAGCGTTAAAAATAAAGGTAGAGGCAAGCATTGTTACGCATCAAATCCAATCGATAAACTGAAATTTACAACCAATAACATAAAATGGTAGGCTTTACGCAAACGAAAACAGCAAAAATATGGTTAAATGCTGCAGTACCTCCATCCTCCATGTATATATGCAAAGTTTGTAATGAGGGTACCATTAGGGGATGAATTTTAAAAAATCATTTGTAAGTGCATCCCTAGACCTTAAGGAACCCTTGTGCTAAGTTTGGAGTCTCTAGACTTTAGACCCAGCGGTTTGGGCTGTGCGTTGATATTTCAGTCAGTCAGTTTGTCAGTCATTAAATCAGCTTTCATTTTTATATATTTAGACAATGGAACCCAAGTAACAATACCGAAACTCGTAACACATTGACGGCATTTTCTTTACTAATTGAAAGTCACGCAAACCATTTGCAGTATAGATGAGCTATAAATGCCACTTGAAATATCTGCAACGGGATTTCAATATCCGTAAGATCTTGTATCTGATGTATTGCTTGTTATTTATTGATTTTTCGTGTCTATGTATGGTAATATGAATGTACGACTGCTAAATGTCCATTTTCATGATTAAGACCAGCAAAATAGATATCAATGTTTGAGAGAATACGACGATGTGGTAGTCTAAAGTGCTGCATGTACTTTCAGACCTAGCTTGGTACTTCATGGTAGGTACTATCTATCTATGTTTCCATTATTCTCGTGTGATCGGGAGATACCGATCGGAACAGTATTATGGCGTGACGAATCGCACCGTGTAACTGTTGCGGTACCAGACACGTGATATTATTTGGAGCAGTCACAGGTGTTGCATTCACAGCGTCTTGATTTCATGTTCCTACGGTATTTTCAACTATACTGGGATCTAAGATCTGGTAATTTGGTTTACTGTCCTTTTTTGAATGTGCTTATGTAAAGGTCTGCAACTCCATATTTTTTGATTTACAGTGTATTTTAGTCTTCTTAAATTATAACTCACCAATCATATCATCATTATCATTACGCAGGGTTCGTTACGTAGCAGCTTTCATATTGTCATGCCATATAATCAAAAGGTTAAACCTTTTCTGTTTATGGTAGTGCCGAGAGATTACTCAGCTCCTACCGGCTTTTTATTTGAAGAGAAATTTCGCGTCATCAAACGCTATGAGTATAATGTTTGCCTTCATTAACTTCGCTTCATTATCATGCATAGTCGGTCCATCATGCGGTCCTTAAGCAAACGAAAGTTTGACTTCCCCTGTCATTACATTGGTCACTGGTCAAAGTGGTCAACCATTGTGTGTGGTGTTTGTCGTGTGTGGCCGAGCGTAACGACAGAGAAAACTGCTTCCTACAAATCTTTCTAAGTAATCGCTTAGTGATTAGCGCTTGGTTCCACTCATTGTTGAAGGGTTGAGAAAAGTTGTTTTGGTAAATGTTCCATCCATGGGTGCAGCTTTTTAAAATTTGACCCTAAACCGATTGAGTGGATCGCAATCAAGTCCGAGCTTGCTTGCTAAAATCATGCTTAATCTACTTTAGACCGGATATATTTTATTGCACTGGAGCCTATGGCACCTTATCTGTTCCATCTAGATAGGCGCATTTATAGACCTAAACGAACAAAGAGCAAAACGAAGGCGACTTTTTGCTAACTTCACAGTATTGCTCCGGTTTGCGTGTGAAACGCTGTAATTTCATTGCGACTGAAGCGAATCGCGGTATTAAGTTGCGAATGTTCGATGCAATATAGTTGCTCTCCAAAAATGTTGTTATTTGATACATGGCCTTTTTTACCGTGGGACGTGTATAAGTGCCCCCTATGGGCCTACATACATAAATAAATGACTTTTATGACTTGTTATCACTACTTCTGGTAATGTCTTTAAAGAGAAAAGAGAGATGGATAGTATTTGACTTAGTTCATTGATCAGACGCACATCAAAATATCATATTCGACTTGATTTATCTGTCAACCCTAATTTGCGGTCGATTACAGATATAGTACAGTGATATTGTGGTTATTGCGGTTGCTTTCTTAATACACTCAACCAAAATCTAAACCACCGAGAATTACCAATTAGCTGATTTCTAAGCAAAAATTGAAATCACTTCCTTTTATTTCTGATCCGGTTGCGGCTAGCACGCAATTACCTATGAGCATTTTAGATTTTACTGCGCGACTGATATGCTTTCAACCTATCACTTTGGGATCATAAAATTTAAGTGGCATTCTTTCACACCGCAGGTGATTTCAAATGCGTTCAGTCTCCTTTTCAAGTTCAAGTGTTATAAATATATTATTGCACTTGAAAAAAAACGACCACGGCAATCGCCCGGTATGCGAGGAACGCGGGTTCGATTCCCGCCTCTGGTGGTCGTTTTTTTTCAAGTGCAATAATATATTTAGATTGCATAGTGAATGCTTATCACTTAAAAAAAACAATAATTATCTTATTTCAAGTGTTATTTGAAAACCATGAGTCGTAAAAGTGGTAGTTGTAACCGTGGGTGTAGCACAAATGTGTGTGACCAGGTGTGTACAAATACATTCTAATTCACTTGAGATGGCGATGGAATCCAAAAGGGTTAAGTGGCGCGGTGATTCTTCTTAAAAAGATTTTAAGACGAATCACTAGTAGTACTAGTCTCGTAAGGACTTTAAAGTTAAGGTAATTAGCTCAAATCTAGTTCCTCTCCACTTCACACAAGATTTACAATGTCTTGTTTCCGAAACTGTACAGTACTGTTGGTTGGAGGTGGTGGAGAGGCGAGATAGCCGAGCGGAAAAAACTTCACTTCTCTTTCAAGATCGTAAGTTCGATTCCCCGCCTGTGCCATTGAGTTAACAACAAAAGCTTAAGTAGAGTCTTCTTCCAAGATATCGCTGCCAAACGGTGAAGGAAAAACATCGTAAGGAAACCTGCACACTAGTTGGCTAGTGTGTAAAATGGAGAAGGAAATGGCAAACCGCTTCAATAAGAATTGCCAAGAAAGTCGTTGTGTGTGATTCATTAATCACGAACCTCAGTCACTAAAGTATACAACTGTAAAGAAGAAGACAGAATTGCTGTGTTGTCTAGTGCATTAGGAGATCATCACCGTGTATCCATGCTTTATTTATAAATCGTTTACCGCTGTCAAGAACAGGTATTTGTGTTAACGGAGCTATTCTCGCAGATACCTGACAATTAATGCAGCTTCATTAGCCACTTAACCTGGAATCAACCGCAAGTGATTGCTAATCTTCTGAATTTGCATAGATTAGGCTCTACTTTGTTGGTCTCACTCAATTTGTGGGACAACTTTATTTGTATCTGTGCACTTGCCACTTGACACTTAGCGATGTCTCTTTACTCAAAAGTCCACATCTATACTTATCTATACTTATTATATTATATATATAATATTATAAAGAGGAAAGATTTGATTTTATTTGCATCGAATAGGCTCCGAAACTACTGGACCGAATCAAATGAAATTTGGCACAGAGATAGTTTGAGACACTGGGAAGGACATAGGCTACTTTTTGTCGCGATATAAAATCATCAGGGGGGTGAAATGGGGATGCAAATTTGTATGGAAAATCCGACTTTTGGCGCGGGCGAAGTCGCGGGGAACTGCTAGTAGAAACATATAAATGAGCCACCTAAGTCACTGCTATTTTCTCAATTGGTGTTGTATATTGAAATTATTTGAAATCATTATTGAATTATTTGAATATTGTTTTAACTTATTGTTTGTTAGTTGTAGTTAGTGTTTCAGTGTTAAAAAAATACGCAATCAACATTAGTTAGGTTCTAAAATTGATTTTGGATTTCTTTGCTTCCATTCAAGTGTAGTTTGAATCGATCAAACACAGTTCACCTTCCTCAACTGCTGTACGGCTGCACGTCAGACTACCCCACTTTGACCTTGAGACCGCCTCTATTCCCTACGTAATAAAAGCTGTTTTCGTAGTTCACATGGGTAACCTGACGTGCTGCCGACTGTACATTATTGATTAGCTATCAAGTGAGTTCAACCCATTAAGTCCCCTATGAAATCAAATGTACATAAATAAATAGAACATGGAAAATGTCACAGAGGGTGGGCTTTGGAATAACCCATTGCGCTAATTCATATTTGACGACGAAAAATACTTTCTGGTTCCATTTAGGATTTTGTTTATTGATCGACGACTTATGTTTTTGATTATCCTAAAATATTGCAGTCTGGAATAGCATGTTATTAACTTAGTTCGTTATCAGTTTGAAACTAAACATGGCATAATTCTCTTTGTCGGTCAAATTGAACAAAATAGACGTATATCACAGGTAATTAACACTGTTCCGCATTACATTACAAAAGCGTATTACATAAAATATCGTCTTACAAGGCACTGTAATGAGACTTCATTATGTAAATATTATATATCGATATGATATTAATTGCATACACTGACACTATGAAAGTACAATACATATTTAACTTTAATTAGCTTGAAGAGTCAATTCATGGAAACAAACTTCTGATAGCACTTCTGGTACATATTGAAAAACAATAATGAATTACTATCTACACCTCAGAAATATCCCAAAAAATTGTTACATTAGTGCTGGTAACAGACAACGGAAATGAATTGATAAGCATGTTATTAAAACTGATAGTAGGTATACTAGAAGATAATAATTTAAATATATAACCACTGTTTAAACGGTTATATTTCAATAAAATATTATTTGAACGCTGAATCAAAATACTAAGATTTTGTTTGATACAAGATAAGAAATAGTTAGTTGTTAGGTAAACGGTAGTGCTCAAACAGCCTTGTCTTTGAAATAGTGCAGTTTTAATAGTTCCTGTATAGTTTTTTAAAAGTTTCAAGGATGTGATTTGCAATTACTCGAACTCTTGTTTCGTTAGAATTAATTTACCAATCAATTTAATTGCTTGTTCATTCTGAACTGATTGGTCAATTTAAATTGTTTGTGAAGAGTTAAGTAGCTATTGGTTCTTGATTGAGCTTAGCTACATCTGTCCTGTGGCAGGTGTTTGTGGTTTACTGTATTTATTGGATAGGTAATTATGATTAAAGAAACAGTTTTCATTCCATTTAGATATTTCGCCTTGCTATAATTCTTAAGTTCTTAACTCTGGTCTAGCTCAAATAAAAAAATATGAATAAGTTACATTATCTATTACCTCTTCATGTAAATTAATCTTGTGCCGTTTGAGAACAAACTACAAATACAAATTATATCGTAACTAAATCTCACTTCCCAATTTTCTAGACAGCTGAATGAAATAGATCTAAATGGAGCGTTATGGTCCTTCTAAAAAAAGCTTATCATTAAAGTTCCGTGAATAATTTCAATTTTGTAATAACAATGGCTGCGGCGATCGAAGCCGATCTAATCAAACTTACCTTTTTTGCAAAGGTCGACGAACCCAACGCATAAATAGAACGTTCAACCAAATTAAATCTTCAAACTTAATTTTGTAATAGTCCGTTATTTCAATAAAAACACTTTATTATAACATCCAATTACAAATCTGGAACACTTCTTCAATCGCTTAACGTAAATTGGAATACTGTTTTATTGCATTTCGTTCAGTAAAACACGTTGTTTCAAAAACAGTTGAGTAATATGTTGAAACTTGAAGAATTACTTAAATGCATTAACTTGGTTATTTTGTTTTATGTAAAGAGGAATAAAAAACATAATACTTCTTTCATGTGGCATCTGCTATATCTTCATTTGTTTCATTCCACGTAATCATATACACATAAACAAAGTTAGATTCATTGGTTCGATCGATTACTTCTATCGCATCGTCCATTTTAGCACATACCTGTTTAACAGTAAGATGGATAGCTGTAAATAAATGAATGAATAAACATGAATTGATCAGTCACGCCGTTGTAATGATAAGACAATCAGTGTCTAGGAATGTCGTCTACTTAATTGTGAGACCTTGATCTAGATTATCGTAAACAACATTAACTTCATTAAGAAGTAACTAGGTACTAAGTTAGGTTGCAGTGGTGTGTCTCAGTGTACACACTCCGTCATTCGTAAACGTTCTCTCGTTATTAGATGGTCCCAGTAGGGATTATTTTACGGAAAATCTTCTTTACTGGTTATCTACAGCATAGTTATAACTAGGTGAAGTACCGAAAAGTATTTTTCTTTTCTATGTGCACAAAGAAAGAAGCTGTGTTCATGAACACAGCTTTTCTTCGCTATACCTACAGTTCATCAATTGCTAATAGTACGCAACTTTGAAATATAATCATCAAAGGTGATATTGCACTAGCAACTCTACTAATGGTGTTTTCATGCGCAACGTTAATCACTTTCCATCTGGATGATCTCTTTTGCCATAATTTATCAATAAAAAACGTAAACGTTTTACTTGTCATCACGGATCACTCGAAAGCAAGGTAACGGAACGGCGGACAATATGGCGCTTAAAAAACATCTGCGTGAATTGTAAAATAAAAAAAAACAATGCCGCTCGTCATTACCGTGTCTTCACAAAAGTAAATTAGGGGACTGATGAGGATAATGACGCAACAAGCAAAGTGGAAATAGTAATATTCGAGCACTAACATAACAATGACTTACTTAGGCAGAGAAAGTGCTTGCTACGATTTCAGAGGATGTACGACTCAGCCATAACATATTTGTTTGTTTTTGCAAATATAACAAGCATTTTGTTTTGAAATGCATGTTTGTTTAGAATACAAAAATGTCGTTTATTGTTCTTAAACACTGGACAATACAAAAATAATATACAATTAAAAAAATATATTATTCTCGTCCAGTTTTGAATACCTCTCTAGCTAGCTGTAATAGTAGCACTCTTTCACATTACAGGTACCGTTTTATTCTTTCAATTGCAAGAGTAAAAAGTTATCCCCTATTTGTAGCTGTTTCGGAGATGTGTTAGACGGCTAACAAAGGTCATGAGAGGTAATAATAAACTTGAAATTATATTAGTATATAACTAACTGAAGACTGCATCCGCACTTTCTCTCGACTATGAGTTGGCTTTCAATAACTTTTGACATCATGATGATGCAGTTTGTGTCTAACCAATGCTGGTATGACCACGGACTGTGATTTAATGCATTCAAAATCGAATAATATATTAATAAGGTTAAATCTAAAGTAATATATTACCTTGTGTCTATCATAACTGTCAAGCCAGGAAAATCCATTAGGTGTCACAGCAATATTATTTCTGTTATCATTTCATTTTTTTTAATCAAATTTACAATGAAGTATTTCACAACTTTATCGTTTGGAATTTTCTGAACCGTAACTATTTTGACGTGCGTTCCCTTCTAATCTTCTCACGAATCGATTAAATTGGACATCGAAATATATTTTTCTTTGCCAACTATTAATAATTCTAATCATTTGCTCATTGACATAGTCTGTTAATAATCGTAACCGGTGTTAAGGATGTAAAAATGGCACGTTTAATCCATTAATGATTCAGCACATGCACCACACAGCTCAAAACGTTTCGCAAGACCAATCAATCGGCATTCATAATTACTGATCTATTGCAACATGCTGCAGGTTCCCATACCCAGACCTTGAATCCGTTCTTAAAACGTTATGGGCTGGTGTAGTAATCGTCACGTCTAAATCTGAATGATCTGCTTCATTTGAATACAATGCAGTTCACAGTCCAAACTTGTCGGTGCCATGTCACAGGTTTCAAAACTAGCCGGTGAGCTAATCCGTATCGGATAACAGGTTTGCGTGATCAATTTATTATTTCCAATCTATAATCTGGAAACTGGAGTGGTACTGTTATATTAATGGAAGCGCATTCAGATGTTATCTAAAATTAGGCGTTTGTTAACATTGGCAGCTGGCATTATACAATAAAAACAGAGAAGATCAGGATCAACGACCCTTTTGAGGAGATTATAAATCTATTTCAGAGAATTTAGTCTACTAGAACAATGCAATAAAATGAGAGCGTGTTAGTAAGTGAGAACTCGATTGTGATTCTAAAGTAGCAATATTTTTGCATATAAAAAAGAATTTAATGCATTCCAGGGATACGGAAATGGATGCATAAGGTGTTTACGTCCAGGAAACCCGGGACGCTGGTAGAAAACAAAACGGATGCGTTTCCTGCAACTTGCAACAGGCCCTACGTTCCTAGAACGATTGTTGATGAATAACCAGTGAACTTGGACGAACCAGTGAATTACAATGAATGTAAATATTGCCCATTTCGATGGACTTGTGGACGTGCTTTGTTTGAGACTCGCCCTATTTATGGATACCGATAAATATTTATTTATAGTCTCCAGTACAATTTTGACATTTATCCTGGAACAAGAGTTGCGTCATTTTATATTCCGTCTCATTAATTATGAAACCGATAGTAATATTGACTTCCGTGTTTTGCATGAACCATCTAATTCTGAATTATATTCTAAGTCTAGATATTGTCTTCTTATTTGCAGCTAGTACTAATAGTAAAATTAAACCACGCTCAGCAAGACCACTTACGTTAACGACTTGCAGAGTGAACATTTTCTTGGTGGCAGTGGCAGCATATTCTATATTCTCTGATGGCAGTGAAAACAGCTAAACGAGATAAATTAATTTGATACAATATTACCCTTGTCTAGATACTAAGACAGGTACATGTATTGCGATTGCCGATGTTGTGAAACACATATACCAACGTTATATTCATGACATGACTCATAAGGTGCAATGTGAAGGACTAATTTACCTATCAGTCCTTCTTAAATAATAGAAATACACATTTTGACCACACAGTGTGTGGGTATTTTGATTCGAAGCTTTACTAATTTTGTTATGTAGTGGACTACCTCGTTGGTATAGTCGTTCGCATGCTGGCTTCTTTTCACAAGATCCCGGGTTCAATTACCGGGTCCGATCGAAACCGGTGGCTTTGCGGCTGATTTCTCACTGGTCAAGTCGGATCACCGTCTCACCGAACTATGACAGTAAAACAGATATTACACCTGTGCTTTGCGTATACATTTCTGCACTGTTATATCTCCTGCGTATTTGGTTCGTCTCTGTAGAAATTGGCTGGAAATTCGGTAGGAGAACAATATAATGTGGTGGCTAACATGGATGTTTTGAACGTCTCCTTTTCAAATGTTGGCACCCCTGACGACAACAAGCCTCAAGACGTGTCCAGATATCGGAACTGGCGATTACGAGTGTCCGAGATTGTCGATATTATTATAATGGTCAACGCGTTGTCGTGACCGCGGACTATCGGAACGTTCGACAGACAAATTGTACGATTCGGAAGAGAAAGTATGTGTTCGTACAAAACGATTGGGAACCGTAGCACGTGGTGTTCGTGTAGCGAGCGAGATTCTGTGAATGTAAGATTAATATGGATTGTGGTTATGAACTAATGAACGAAGTGGAATTTAAAGCAATTGTGTGAAATTGCCGGAATTCTTTGAGTTTTTATCAGAATGACGCTCAGTTAATTATTTTGATTTTGTGTGCATATGCGGTCAGTTCAGCTGTTGTTGCTCCGAGCTGTACTTGCACCATCCACAATTTCAGGTGGAATTAATATACGAAAACTTTGATAGGTTTCAGACCAGTCACACCAAACTCACGGGTATGAATTGTCATTTTAAATATATCTTAAATGGAAGAAGGAAACCTAGAAAGAAATCGCTGTCCGTCAGATCATAAATAAAAAACTTACAGAAAATTTCTCGTTGAACTGGTGTGGTATAGTAGCTCAACAAAAAGCAAGGTCTCATTTTCAAGTAACATGAAATACAAAGTAATGAAATTGAGTAATCATTACGCTATAAAAGTTACAAAGCAACCGCGATTTGAAATGAAGATAAACTTAAGTCTCGACATAAAACTTACAACTTCAATTAACGACTCTATTAATGTTCAGAGCTACTTAGTAATAATTAACATGAACAAACTGGCGATCATTTTATGCCTTTTTATGGATTTAATTAAACTTGTAATATATTTTCGTTCGTTCCTACTTGATGAGCATTAATGATGCCTGACTGGAATTCTGTCAATTCAATTCAAAGCAATATGCGACAAATTATTATTGGTAGAAGTTAAAGTACCTAAGGTTCCAATAAATTTATTTTGATAGATCTATAAACTGCTGGGCAGGTCGGAAAGGTCTCCGTAGAACTCATCCACAGATCTATGTGAATCGCCAATGACTCCCAATATACATCTGAGAGTATTATGATGTGCTTTAAAAAAATGGGTTGTACGTTGACCATAGTATTTATATTGTAGTTATACCTTAACTACCAGGTTGTCTTTGCAAATCTTAACGCTCAAACTTTTTATCATCTTTATAAATCTATGATAGGCCGGTCCCCGTAGACTTGTTGCTTCAATGTCAACTGAGGTTAACGCCTCTACAAATCGTGCACATCTGTTCCGTGACGAGCCGCTATCGCCTCGATATTATTATAGATCACGCCTGTCAACCACATGGGCCAAATCCATAAACACACCTAAACCCATCGTTGTGTTTATTTATACTTCAAGCTTTTGACTTGTTTGAGTCTAGTTAGCAGTGAAAGTCCACAACATTCTTACTAGAATTAGTGTCACGACAATCATGCCTTTATCTCCATCACTAAAAACAAGCTATCCTATAATCATTATTACATTTTACAAAATTTCTTCTATGATTCATTAGCTATTTCCACTTGACCCTTCCCCTAAGAGCAGGTTACTCGGAGAAATCAGAGAAAATCATTTGTAAGCTTGACCCCATTACCACGTTTAAACGGTTCCAAAGTTTGTTCAACGTTAAGCCTAATCATGTTAAGTACATTACCTAACGCACGTTTCTATTAAGTAGTTACCCAATAGCGAACTACAAGAAAAGCTTCTGTACTTTCTAAAGAATCCACCGGAACCGAACAGATGCGAGTGTGTGACGAACGCTAATGCGTGATTCCGTTACTGGGCGCGTGCGCAGCGCCCTTACCACATGTTCTCTAACGTTTTATGACGCAATTACCTTATTCGTCACGACTGAACTTGATGGACAATAAAGCACTGAAGATGTTTCAACTACAACTTCAGTTCTATCATCGTTCGAAATAATTATTTCCTTGTCGAAAGTTTACATATGTTTACGATATTGTTGCAAAACCTGACCATGTATCATTATTTTGTATATTAAGAGTAAATAAATTCTTTTTCAGGGTCCGTAAACAGAACATAAATTGTTATAATAACACAATTACTACATTTTGCTGCAAAATCTAAAAGGTTAATTCGTAAAACAGAAATAAAAGTTGTAGATTTTTATTTTTTTCCGTAATCAGCACATTGCATGTTACTAGATCTGGATGTAGATATTTTATTCGTCCAATATGAGATATCAACCATAACCATATAAAGTTTTGTAATTCATACGAGTATTTTTAATATAAGAGAAAACAAAATCATTAAAAAAGTTTTCTAGCAGTTTTCTTATACTTGCGTATTTCTAATTAATTGATTTTCAGGTTTTATACTTTTACTCGTAGTTGGATATTCTGCGAGGGTTACATTTTGTTTCAAGTGTTTTTACAATGTTATGAGTTTTCATATTTTAATCGACTAGTCGAGTTCTTGTGATAGTGGTGCGGGCGGAGTGACATTCTTTATGTGTAATATGCTTTTAGCAGTTGTAAGCTATATCTAAACTGGATTCATTGAGGTCGTCAACACGTTTTTTGTAGATAACAATGTTAAACTTTGTTTCTTTTATGTATTCATGTCGGAGGTCATCGTCACGTTTGTGGAATACGCGCTTATTAGCATTTTGGGTGTATTGAAATCATGGTCAATCGCACTCGCTATGAGTGCAAGTTCAAGGATGTTTGATTCTGTCTAGGGGGACTACTCTGTATGGTATTGTGTCTATTTTCGACCCAAGGCGACTATCTTGTTCACGCTGAACTGGAAGCGGGCTTGAGTAAGTAAGATGGAGTCGAAAAAAGGGTCATTGACGTACTGACTAGGATCCCAGATTTATAGACACGGCAGCTGTCTGCGCTAACGCTACGATGAACGATCTTGGGCCCTAGATGCAATCTATTCAACAGCGATGTTTTTTATCTCTTACAAAATGTATGAAACTGACATAAACAATCAAAACATCATGTGACTTTACATACATATTTTTATTTTTCATTGGCGGTAGCAAAGTTCGCTGTGGAATAATTTGCCATCATCTTGTCCCTGAAGTCGAGGGTAGATCATTCGATTTGGTATGAAGTCTTCTATTCTTCTTTTGTTGATGAGCCATATCCGAAATACGACAAAGATATTTGACTTTGGATTTAAGGCTATAAGCAATATTTTGGTACTTTGCTTTACCACGGCTGTTACGTTAAAGCCCCACTCGTTCGGTACTGTGTCACAGGTTTTTTTGAAGATCTAAGATTTAAACATTTCCAAAAAAGCACATCTAGATTATTTAGACGTCTTTTAACAATATCTCTGACTTTATAATTTGCGGCATTATTTAAACTGTCAGGTACTCAACTAGAGCATGACAACACATATCACATTGTCGTCTTACAAAAGAAAAACCAAGTAAAATGTGTAGCACACTTGTTCGTTACTTTTTGCTATGCATACGGAAAAAAGTTGCATATAGCGGTACGTGGTATGACTGGGTAAATGGAGCAATGAAAACAATGATGAGTCGGCCATGACGGTTTTTGCGTGATTCAGTTATAGCGCGGGTATACGGTTAATCTGTTCGTTGGTGGGAAAATCTCGGGACTGTTATGATAATTGTGACGTGGAAAATTCTGGCAGGTTGGTTGACTTTGATTTAGGTAAGTTTAGTTATTTCTCTGATAAAGCCTAGCTGTTAGCTGATACAAAGATGTATTTACATGTACGTGTCCCGTGTTGGCAAAAAAGTGTGGTTTGCGCAACCCCTAAGGTAGTTACCTACTAAACGTAAACTGACTTACTGACCCGGTCAAGTTCTGTATTTCACACGTTATTTGTTATTTCTTCTGTTCCATAAGAGTGCGATAATGAATATAAAATAACAGATAAAGTAAATTGAAAATCTTAGACGAATAGTGCCACATATCATACAACATACAACCTTTTACTATACAAGAGACATCTATATTTTACTATAATTTTCCATACAAATAGGAGCGTATGAGTTATTATAAAACATTCTGGCTACCTCCCGTAAGCAATTAAAATTCGACAGTTATTTTACAGCCTCTATCGTTATTATTATCTCTTATCTGGTTATAGTCATTAGTTATAGTCATCATATCTACTATAGTCTGATTATAGTCATACTGCCTAGGACGCTAATATTGTATGAAGTACCTATTAGGTTAATAACGTAATAATTTAACTAATTTCCACATGTCCATGTAAATGATTGATATCTCTGTTGGATAATCAATTTTCTTACCTAATAAGATTATCGTCGGAGCATATTATTTTTTGGAACTAGTAATTTATTTGTAAATAATGGCCATTCGCACATTACCACTCCACGCCCCCCAGTTATTTTTGCGTAACCGACCGTTGAAGTTAACTGATAGGCGTAACTAACGTGAACAACTCATATGAACTCATTTTGTTACGTCTTAGCCTGTTACAAAATTTTGATAGTTATCAGTTAAATAAAACAATAATCAGATGCCTCGAAAAAGAAGTCTTTATTGTTGTCATACTGTCATACTACCCCAAATTTGACTTTGAGACCGCCTCTATTTCCTAGTTAATAAAAGCGTTCGTAGTTTACATGGGCAACTGGTTTACATGAGATCATCCGCCAAAAGACGAAAGTCATAGATATCGTTCAGAGGTGCAGTAAGCTGAAGTGGCAGTGGGCTGGTTATGTCTGTCGCAGAACCGACGGGCGTTGGAGTAAGAAGGTTCTCGAATGGAGACCACATCTCGGGAAACGTAGTGTTGGACGCCACTCTGCTAGGTGGACCGACGACCTGAGGAAGGTGGCCGGTGGTGGCTGGATGCGAGAAGCGGAGGACCGTGAAAGTTGGCGCCGTCTTGGAGAGGCCTATGTCCAGCAGTGGACTGCAATAGGCTGATATGATGATGAAACCTGTGCTGCGTAGGTAAAATCATCACGTCTTTAAAATTAGGTACCTACCTAGGTGCATTAAGTATATCCATCCACAGTTCACACACACAGGGACATATAAGTCTTGCTTTACGTAGTTAGTAATAGATAAAATGTGGTAGTACCTAGATTTTAACTAATCCATTTAGTTAGAAGGTCGTAATTAGTGTAACAAATTACCTAAATTGTACATTATTACAAGTACTTAAATACTGTGTATTTTTCTACTTAAAGATTTTTCGAGAATAGTTAGTCATTAGCTTTTAGTGTCTAACTTCAAAGATTTTAATGAAACCTGATGAAACCTAAGTTATCATTACCATCATTGCTTTGTTTTCAGTAAAGAAGACACTTGAAAAGCTTTCAGCTAATTTACAGTGACCCAGTTACATTATTTAGTAAAATTGCGTTGCTTGGCTAATAATGTGTCGTTACGTTTAGTTACACCTGACAATAGCAACTACACTTGCAATACGATTTTAAAATGAGAGAAAAATATGTTGTAACTAGTCCATTTGTTTGAAAATATAGGAGCGTATCGCCATTTAGAACCAATTCTTCATTGCCAACTGGAAAAAATATTTTTGTAGTTTATCATCTGCTGCAACATTATTTTTCTGGATTACTTTGTATTTTTTGTTTTAAACGTGCATTAAATTTTATATATAAAGTACCTGTGTGTTTTAGGGTTTCGTACCCAAATGGTCAAAACAGGACCCCATTGCTAAAACTCCGCTGTCCGTCTGTCTGTTTGCCTGTCACCAGACGGTATCGCATGAACCGCGATAGCTAGACAGTTAACCATTTGACAAACAATGTATCTGTCGCTGCTATAACGAAAAATACTAAACACGGAATAAAATAAATATTCTAGTGGGGTTTCCATACAACTAATTTAATATTTTGTCGTTTTAAAACCAAATTAATGGGTGTAATTACTTAGTGTTTTATGTTGTATAGATAATGGTACGGCACAATTCGTGCGCGAGTCCGACTCGCACTTGGCCGGTTTTTCGTTACAAAATATTCTTAGACACTATTTCTTACTTCACTTCATTTATTCGCCTAAATTAAGATATGTATATACAAGCAGTTTCCCGCGACTGCCTGCACCAACAGTCTGCGTTTCCATACAAACTTTCATCTCCCATTTCTCCACTGTAATGATTTTATTTCGCGTCAAAAAGTAGCCTATGTCCTTTTCAGGGTCTCAAACTATCTCTGTACCAAACTTCGTTTGAATCGGTCCAGTAGTTTCAAAGCCTATCAAATCAAACCTTTCCTCTTTATAATATTAGATGATTTCATCTACTTTGTTATTAAACAATCACAATAATACAGCTCTAGATTTATTAGCAGCTCCATTCATTAACTGTTCTCTATGCGGTTTGATGCAGAAATTGTGTGTTCCTGTGGATAAGTGGCGGTTGGTTTCACATAATATCAGCTTTTCGGTCTGATAAGCAGAATGGTGCGTTACCACTTACTTACTGCTTGGTTTGGCTGCTTAGTGCGATAGAGATGTCAGATGCGTGCACTATTCAAGAAATTTTCGATAAATCTCATATACAAAAAGGACTTAAGATCTTATCGGCTGTGTATTATTAATATATTATTGCACTTGAAAAAATGACCACCAGGGGCGGGAATCGAACCCGCGTTCCTCGCATACCTCGATTGCCTAACATCTCGGCCACCCTGGCGTTGGCAGAGCCTGTCGAAATTTTCGAGTGCTTCTTAACGCTGTAATGCCGCGTTGCTTTCATCAATGTTATTGGAAATACACCCTCAACATTGTATTAGAGTTATGTTTACCAGACATTTTGCTGTAGTTTTCTCTAAAGCTTTTAACAACTACAAGTACTTACTTGAGAGCTTAGAGGTGACATCATGTACAGTTTATTGCTAGTTTTAACAAAATTTATTACCATTAAACAATTCTGCTTAAGTTCGGTAATCAATATCTTGCGAAAAGTTATCAGTTCTCATTACTTCTCATAATTAGGCTGTTTTTTTTAATTCTATCAAAATAATTATTCAGTAACATTGCATAAAAAGGAAATAATATATGATCTGCCAAAAATCAATAAAAAATTACACGACTATCGATATTTTCACTACTTACCCGTAAAGTTCGTTAACCGCACAACTATCACGACATGCATTAGACGACCTAATGGTGCGTACTTATTACCTAACCTTACGTAAGTGCTGGGGACATGTTTTAAGTAGTTCAGTAAAATATGCATTTCAGCTTTCCGTAAAAGTATAAGTTTATGAGGAGCTTCAGCGACATAACTTTTCTATTCAGCGTTTCGTCTCCAAAATGGATTTCTGCTTTTTTCATCCATCATTTGATCCAAAATGCTTAGATGTCTCTTCAGGGCTCGTAGCTAAATAGCAATCTTTCTGGAGCGAACTTTGCTATCGCCAACAAAATTACAAAATATATATGCGAAAGTCACGTGATGTTTCGATGGCTTATGTCAGTTTTAAACGTTTTCTTAGCGATAACGAATTTCGCTTGAGAAAAAATTGCCACTTGGCTACGGACCCAGCTCTCAAATCAACACCAAACTGCCTATTACATTAACTTGTGCGTGGTTCACTGTGTGACTTTTAACCATATTTAAATCCATAATAGATGCTTCATTAGCTTCCAAATCTTCACTAAAATATTCGACTACAATTGTGCGTGACAGTGCGCAAGCGTGCCCGGATGCTGCGCCCGCTATTGTGTTTTTCTGATGGTAATCGGTTTTATTATTATGTCAGTCTAGTTGCCCAGCAGTTAATATAGGGCTACCGCGTTATGCTATGGACAGATTACCTACAGCCTAGAGATATTTTTTATAGTTAGCAGCCCTAAGACTATTAATCCGGTTTAGAACATACATCGAATACTTAAGAGTACTAAAATTCCATAAGTAGTTTACTTTTTTTAATTTTAAGTGTATTTTTTTCAAGTGGTCATTTTAGGTCATGTCTTCTTTTGATTTATATTGACATGATCAGAATAAATATCTTTCTATAAGTATCTACAATATTTTATTCATTAGGTTACTTGGTAAAAGTGTAATAAATAATAACCAAAGCACTAAACATTTTTTTTAAGGGAAAAGGCCCTCTTATGACCCCAAACCCACTAAACAGAAAGGTGAATTCTTTAGAAACATGCATTGAGAGATTATGCTTGTTTGAAATTACAAACATCAAACTGTGAAAAGTACAACATTGCAATATAAATGATTGTTGCTCCATCCATGTTTGTAAGTGAGACGTGAAATAGTCAATCACTTAATTATTTTTTCACAATAACTGTGCCGAAATTTTATTATGATTACATAATTGAATTAATTTGTCACGGTTGTGACCGTATTAGGTGTACAACGGTGTCTAATAGAATTTAGTTCACTTGTAATATTTATTTAGCGCACCTAAAGGGGTGCGCATTTTACGCAAAAGCTTACTACCAACAAAAGCTGCATACGTAAAGAATTTATTTAAATGCGTTTGTATTTCCATGATACATATTATAGGAGGTATACACTTACATTCTGCGAAGTTAAAAATGTTTAACTCCGAGGAATGTAGGTAAATGTACCTACCTAAATACAACGTGCTTACCAAATTATACACAATACCCCTGTATGGGACCAACAACAACGATATCAAAAAAAACATACACCTCTCCATATTACACACATCAACACTGTCTAGGGATATCCAAAATATCCCTAGACAGTGTTGATTAGTATACTTATATTATGGATCAGCTCTGTTCATTTTTGTATACATTTATATGTATCAGACGCGATATTTTTTGGGATTGCTTTGTGGTCCCATACGATAAGTTGTAATATTCTAGCACCAAAATAACCCCCCTAATAGACCGCTTTGCGTTATTTCCTAAACACGATACATCTGAGTGTAGGTAACCCTGTATATTTTCCGCCCACAGCCGTTTGGTAATCCTGTCATAATCATGTTTTACTGATGGTTTTAAATTCTGTCTTATTTAGGTAACGAATGGTAAGGAACACAAAGTCTCCCTGTGACCACGATCGCTGTAAAGTGTTCGAAACGTCAGGTTTAAAATAAAATGTAAATAAATCGCGAAGTAATCCGTAAAATTGTGTTTTAATGAGTTCAACAATTCGCGTAAACGTAAGAAACAAATCGTTGTGTAATATTCCTAATTTAGGTAAAAATGAAAGTACGTGTAGGTTGGCTACTTACACTACTTATATGACTTTGTAACATTACCTAAGCTAGCTTAGGGCGACAGTTTATAACCAGACCAAATAAGTAATCCTAAGGGCTATCGTAGGTTCACAGTCCTTTTATACAGGGTGTTAGTGAAATGTAAGCAGCCTTATCATAATAGGAGGGTAATATTTTCATCAATACCTACAACCTTTTCTATGGAGACATCGCCGAAATCGTGAAAAAATAATTTTGGCTCTTCATAAATTGTCAACGAGATAGCAGAATTATTTTTGATTTAACACTGATTGAGCGCTAAAATGAACTGATGGTACTCGTAAATAGTGTCAGAAAGAGGCATGGCTCAAATAAGGTGACGAATAATTCGATGAAAGGTCTCAACTAATAACAACGCATTATTATCTTAAGACTGATTGATATTTGATTTTATTAATAGCTATCACGATTACAATTGCAATCACATAGCAATGACAAATGAATTGTCAAATCATTATTTAAAATTCGCTAATATTGCTGTCCTGGCGTTCGTTAAAGGTTTCTGGAAAGCTGTTACTATTTCAATTAGAAAGCAATCGAGTAAGCGTTTAAGTCCTCCTAAAATTGGTTTAGTAGTTTAGTGTAGTGCACTATGTTATATCAATGTTATTTACATGTAAGACATCACAAAAACTAAGTGTAGAATTATTTATGAGTATCGACAGGCTGGTTAAGGAGTGCCTATAACTGTCAGCGTTTTGCCTAATAAATGAGCCGTGAGTATTAATGGGTTTTTATCCGGATAAATACTCAAAATAGATAAATACTCATAAATATCCATTTTTACTCGAGTATTTATCCAAAAAGACGGATAAATATTTTATAAACATTTTTTTTACTATAACACGCAAATTTATGATTATTATAATAGTAAGTTAGTAGTTTAAACTAAAACAACTGCTAAAGAGTTTTTGAATCTAAAAATATATATAATAAATATAACTCAAAGGTGACTGACTGACTTACATAGTCATCTATCAACGCACAGCCCAAACCACTGGACGGATCGGGCTGAAATTTGGCATGCAGGTAGATGTTATGACGTAAGCATCCGCTAAGAATGGATTTTGATCAATTCTGCCCCCAAAGGGATAAAATAGGGGATGAAAGTTTGTATGAAACTTTGTCTTTTTTAAACCGACCGGCCTGAGACTTTGCATGCATAAAGCTACTATGACGTAGGCATCCCCTAAGAAAGGATTTTGATAAATTCCACCCCTCAGGGGATAAAATAGGGGATGAAAGTTTGTATAAATCTTCTCTTAGATTTGCGACTAATTGAACTGAAATTAAAGATTGGAGCTACTATGATGGGACGTCTTCATTAAAAAGGATTTTGATAAATTCAACCCCCATGGCGATAAAATAAGGGATGTTAGAGGATGTAAATGTATTAGTTTGAACCTATCAGTACTTATTTAATGGAACGTATAAATTAAGACGAACAAAAAAAAATAGTTCTAAATGTTGACAATAGATGTTGACAATAGATGATGAATGTTGAGTTAGTAGTATTTTAAAACGCGCCATCGTGTTTTCATTGAGTTACATCATTGGGTATACCCAATGATGAGTGGCCGCCGTATCTAATAGTACATACTATACCTAAATTCAAATCTGATGTTTTGACGAATCGTGAAAAACACGATTCCGTATGCAATGTCAACGTCCATCCGTCATGATGTTATCAATGACGTTTATATTACACTAGATTCGCAATGTACGATGCAGATGCCTTGTCACTCCGTATCAGTCTGTCGACTGATGTGTCCGCAGTTGTCAGCTTGACACGATATAGTGCAGACATATCCGAGACGTATTAGAAAGTCCGAAAAAGATGGGGAAATGTATAGTAAAAACATGTGACTCATATTCAGAAAAATCCAAGAAATCAAATGGTGTGACTTTCCACAAGTAAGTTTCTCCAATTTAATAAGATTATTTTAAATTACATTAAAAAAATATTTTTTTTATCGCCTTCATTTTGAAATCAGTGCTTCCAGTAAAAAATACTTTTGGGTTCCCCAATACTGGGGAGTTTATTGAATAAGTAACTGAGTAGCGAAATTATTTACCAGGAATACAAAATGGTATCATAGTGTTGAAGAATGATAATAAAATATCAGTACAAGTAAAAAGATATCCTATATTTATTTTCCCAGGGTACCTAAAGATGAAATTCGAAGAGAAGAATGGACAAAAATAATAAGATTATTAAGAAAAGAAACAGATTGGTTACCATCCACTGCAACCGTTATATGCTCTAAACATTTTAAAGAGCAGGATAAGATTCTGCCGAAACATGATAAAGGTCGTGTGCATTTGTCTGACAAAGCAGTTCCGATGGTTGTTGATAGTACCTATTCATATTGTACTCAATTAATAATGGATAAAATTTATACTTATTTCACCTGGAAAGTTGTTACTTGTATGTCTGTATTGTAGGCTAATTTTTTGCATTTGTTAAAGGACGAACCCGAATCACCGATAAATATGGAAGTGAATTTAAATGTCGAGACTGACGAAGAAATTATTGAAATATTGGAGTCACCACGGAAACATAAAATGAGAAAAACTATTAAGCGGTTAAGCTTAGTTTTATCAAAGAGATTAAAATGCATTAAATCGTTAAGACAAAAAAACAAAAGACTTAACATAAAGAACAAGAAGTTGTCTGATATAGTAAGAGAATTAAAAAAAAACGCTACCTAAGTGAAGAAGAAGAAATGCAATTAAGTATCAATGATGAAACGAGTCTCTTAATGAAATCATTTCAAAAATCGTTCGAAAAGAAAAGGTCATTCAAAAAGTTTCCGATTGCATTGAAAAAATTGGCGTTGACACTTAATTTTTACGCACCGGCAGCTTATAAATACGTTCGTGCATCTTTGAACAACTGTTTGCCACACCCAAGAACATTGCTGAATTGGTACAATAAGATTGATGGAGCACCGGGATTTACAGCAGAAGCTAATACTACTAAAAAATAAAACTAAAAAGTGAAAGTTCCAAATCAAAAGTTATATGTAATTTAGTGCTGGACGAAATGGCAATTCGCCAACAAAAGATTTTTGATGGAAAGAGACATCACGGCTTTGTTGACTATGGATTAGACGAAAAAAACGATTGTCAGAGTTTGGCTTCCTCAGCATTAGTGCTGCTACTGGTATGTTTAAACCAAACGTGGAAGTTACCAATTGGGTATTTTTTTACTCACGGTCTCACTGGCGCGAGGCTCGCTAACTTGATTAATATGGCATTAGAAAAGTGTGCTCAAGCAAATATTGACATAGTCTCAGTCACATGTGATGGTAGTCAAACTAACATTGCGCCGATGAGAATTTTGGGGTGCAAACTCGACAATCCCTAAGAATTAAAACCCACTTTTAGCCACCCCACCACTGGAAATAACATAGTATTGATGTTAGACGCATGTCATAAGTTGAAGTTGGTCCGTAACAGTTTTGAGGCAAAAAAAAGTTTTATTGATAAAGATGGCAAAGAAGTTAGTTGGAAGTATGTCAAACGCCTACAAGAGATCCAAGATGCTGAAGGGCTGCGGACAGACAACAAACTCACTAGCCGTCATATCAACTTTCGCCAACAGATCATGAAAGTTAAATTGGCGTCTCAACTTTTAAGTAATAGTGTCGCACAATCTTTGCAAACATGTAAAGATTTGTTGCCTGAGTTTACGGAAAGTCAACCGACAGCAGAATTCATAAAACTTCATAATGATGTCTTCGACGTTTTAAATTCAAAGGGAAATCCGAAGGAATTTGGCATGAAAAGAGCCCTTAACCCTAAGAATAAAGATGAAATATTTAAACTGATTGACGATTACAAAGAATACATCAATAACTTAAAAGTTAAAATCATAAAGAAAAAAACAATTAAACGAAAAAATGCATCACCAATAATAACAATAAAAAAAGAAACTAAACCGGTCTAAAATGTAAATTTAAAACAGGATTTTTAGGATTTTTAGTTTGTTTAGAAAGTATAAAAATTTTGTTCACGCAATTGGTTCAGTCATATATTATTAAATATATACAAATATTATTAAATATATATAGGCTATACCAGGATCATCTTGAAATTACAATAACAACAATCCCAATGCGATACAATTTACATCTGCCTATAAAAAAATGTTGAATCATTTAGAATTAAAATCAACGTTCAGGGGTAACTGCTTACCGCTTGAAAAAATCAATATTCTAAATTGTACATCAGAAAATTGTCTAAAAGAAATAAATATGTCAACTGTCGGCCACCGAGAAGATGAAAATACTAAAAAAGAAGAAACTATCAGTGAAACTGATTTAAATAAGGAATAGGTCGATCAACAAAGTATTGATTTAAGGAACACCCCCATAACTGATGTCTCCAAACAGATTGTTGGGTATATAGCTGGTTACGTTGTTGCAAGATTGGGGAATGAGCTCAAATGTAATATATGCATTCAAGCATTGTTAGGTACTGAGTTGTTGTGGTTTCACAAAATAATTGTTATAAAAGATAGAGGAGGTTTATGTTATCCAACGCAACAAGTTTATGACATTTGCATGGCATGTGAAGCTGTAATTAGATTGGCTATTGCTATTTCTGGCGAAAAATCTTTAAACCCGAAATATGGTCTTGAGTATTTAGCTACAAGGTCTCTTAAAAAACTTCAAACCATCCCATCGATTAGGGAATTTGCAAATCATTCAGCAGACGTTTCATCATTACAAATGGATCATTCGCTATTATTAATCAATTTGATTATACACAAATATATCACAGTAAGATTATACCATGAAAGTAAAATGTTTAATCTACAAAATAAAAAAAATGGTAAACGACAATTGACAACATTTCAAAAAAATTACATGCACATTTTTATTTTTTTCCTAATAGTACATCAAAAAAGAAGACACGTATTTTTTCTTTTTCATTTCTTTCCATTTATTCCCCTTGAATTAAATTCTTTTAAAACTAATTCTAAAAGAGCGTAAGTACAAGAGTAAGGATGTGACAACTTTTTGCCTTTGCCATATTCAAAGTTTAAAAAAACAACTGCGAAAAGAGCGTAAGTACAAGAGTAAGGATGTGACAACTTTTTGCCTCTGCCATATTCAAAGTTTTAAAAAACAACTGCGTCTATAGTGTTGTATGTTGTAGAAGTAAGATATCGATATCGACACGTATATCAAAATACAATACGTCTAAATGAAGAAGTAGATAAATAATCTTAGTGAGTATGTTTATCCAAACACAATCTTATTAAGCACGTATATCATAATACAAAAGTCCAAATAAATAAGTAGATAAATAATCTTTTAAATAATCAAACACAACTTTACTAACTACTATTTAGCTAACGTTGTCATTTTCCTTACTTAAATTTTTATTGTTTCTAAAATCAAATAAATGTTTTATTTCACTAATGATTAAAAGATTTTTTATGATTTCGTCACTAAACTAGATAATCATTTAAATGCATGTGTAGTTTTAGCAATCCTAAAGATACTATACTAAAACTATCGATAACTAGATGGACTTCGCTTCTATAGAACAACACTACGATTATCTTCTCTCACTCACTCATCATAGTGTCAGTGTCAAATATCAATGTCAAAATGACAGCTAGCTTGCATGTATGGTAAAATACTTTTTAAGTCAGACCAGATAACCAAGCAAAGGCATGTTCCCTTATAATGCCGGTATCATAGCACCTATCAGTTTTTTTTTAATTTCTCTGAATTTATAGCGTACAAAAATATTAAAATAATTTTAACGTATTAAGCATCGCCAAATCTCGAAATGGTTTTTAAATTTTAGTACCTTTATAAAAATGAAATGTTGTCAATTATATAATAAGCTCTTACTACATAGTGGGATTTGATCACTATTGTCCGTCTTTAAATTCTTCATATTTTAAAAATAAATAAAAATATATTTTACTTATAAAAACCTGTTTTTGTTCCTACCTTAAATCCTTACAAATTTGTTTTGATTTTAATAATATATTGTAAATAGCACGCTAGACCGACACTGGAGATAGCTGACCTATAAACCTTGCATAAAATTAGTAAGATTATTTGTATACTTATTATACTACTTTTACTTATTTCATCTTTTTCTTAAGGCATTTTCAAGCTATCTCTCGTGTCAGGCCGGCGTGCGATTTTTGGGACACCCTGTATACACCACGATTTTTTAATTATGCCAAAAATTTTAAGGACTGATTCTACTGCCCAAATAAAACAACTTTTTGTACGGGACCAACTCCGAAATCTAAAATAAAATTTGGCTTTCCCATACAAAAGTGCTGATCAACTGGGACCAGTTTGAATGAAGAAGTCGAAAAAAAATTTGAGATTTCAATGGTGGTCCCATACAAAAAGTTGTAGTATTTAAGCAGTAGAATCAGCTCTTAAAATTTTTAGCATGGTTAAAAATTTGTGTATATATTTCAATAATCAGACTACACAATTTTATTGCAAAATCGCTCCTATTACATAAAGTATTTTCTTTCAATAGTCGTTTGTGGAATAAACATTCAGAACAATTAGTTAGCAATAACAGAATAAACATTTTCACACATTTATTATGATTTACACAGTTATGATGAAATTCATCAACTTAAAAAAAAGATAAACGAAACAATCAAACAATATTAATTTACATTAAGGTTATTTATTTTATCAACAATAAAAAAAGATTAGGCTCATTGCACAAAATTATTAAAATAAAACGATATTGTAGTAATTAAAATGTATTACTGTCATTCACTCATTTATTCAGCACTCATCATTCATTATAGGAAATAATCCTGACATCTGGCAGCACTGACCGTTTTCCCTAAAATAAGTGTCTTGTCTCTTTTTGACGTAATTAGCTTAACTGTAGGAGGACAGAGACACACATAGTTCTCATGATTTTTCTTTCAAACTTGCACAAGTTTCAAAGCTACGACTTTTGAACTCGCAAGTGGCTACGTTTTTTGGAGCAGTGCTTGTAGGACGTTACTTCTCTAGTATTTTGTAAGCTCACTGGATGTTATTCTGTATTTTGACGAATCGTCAATGACGGATCTCGTGTGAATGAGCCCTAACCTATCCAAAAAGAGTGCCTATTGACTTCGATTTTTCATTCCTCTCTTCTCCATACGTATCTAAGTAGTCATCGTAGACTAAGAGCGCATGATATCTGAATGGCGCGACGGGAGTATAAAATATTTTGTATTATCGAGTCCACGCGGACAAAGTCGCGGGTACCAGCTAGTTCCATATAATTAGCTATAAACAAAAATAATCGATCTTAATTATTAAATAACCAAGATTTCGGTTTCGGTTTCGACTGAGAATCATGTTGATGCTGCCGTAGGGTGTCCACTGCTGAACATAGGACTACCCCATGGTTTTCCACAACGACCGATTACAAGCGGCCGGCATTCAGTTAAGTGTAATCCTGCAATCTTAACAAGGTCGTCTGTACATCTTGCCGAAGGAAGTCCGTCCTACGCTGCGCCTTTGATCAAAGGATCTCCAATCTAGAACTTTTCTGCCCCAACGGCGCGCTATGTGCCCTGTCCATTGCCACTTGAGCTTACTGATTCGTAGGGCTATGTGCTTTACCTTAGTTCTTCTGCATATTTCCTAATTTCTGATTCGATCTCGTAGAGAAACACCGAGCATAGCCCTCGCCATTGCATGAACTAAAGCTTTTTTATGAGGCTCATAGTAGAGATCATGATTTAGATCCGTATGTGATCACTGGCAGCACACATTAATTAAAGACTTTCGTCTTAAGGCACTGAGATACTTGAGACGAGAAGGTGCTCTTGCGTAGTTTCCCAAACGCTGCCCAACCAAATCGGATTCGTCGACAGATCTCTTTTCTCGAAGTTGGACCTACCTACTAATGGTCCAACTACTACCTAGTTGGACCACAACGTACCAATGCAAGTAAGTACTTGTCTCAGGTAGACGTACTTGTCAACAACTTTGAGAGTTGACTTCTCAACAGATACTGGAGTCAGTACCACTCTGGAGCTAGACATTACTTTCGTCTTGTCCATGTTAATTGTAAGACCCACTAGTTGGGAGATTCGGTTGAGCATAGTTCCAAGCTCTTCCAGCGTGGCAAGCTGGAGGTATGTGATGTATTCGCCGTTCACGTTGATCCAAATCCATTCCGGAAGCTTGAAGGCGTCTTCTAATGTCGCTGTAAGCAGTTTAAAAGATATTCATCTCCCTGTCTCACACCTCTCCGCAGTGGAATGGCCTTCGAGCTCTGCTTCTGTTCATGGACCGACATGGTGGCATTGTTGTACAGATACTCTAACACCTATATGTATATACCTATAGTCTATGTGACACCTCGGAAGAGACTGTAGCACCGCCCACGTTTCAATCGAATCAAAGGTCTTCTAATAATCCACAAACGCTAACCATAGAGGCATATTGTGCTCCTCGGACTTCTTTATAATTTTTCTTAGCGTATGGATATGGTCTATTGTACTGAAGCCTTTTCGAAAGCTAACTGGTTCAGGAGGTTGAAAGGCATCAAAACAACGTACGAGACAATACGCGATGACCCCTGTAAACAGTTGGTGGCTCAGGGATGATATAGATCTAGTTTTTTTAATAAGGTTTTGTCTTTTGTCAAAGAAACTACCTTTCAAACCTGTTAGTACCTCAAACCTAAAAATGATAGGTAATTATATTCTGCTATATAGCCGAACAGTCTCCCTGTGACCACGATCGCTGTAAAGTGTTCGAAACGTCAGGTTTAAAATAAAATGTGAATAAATCGCGAAGTAATCCGCAAAATTGTGTTTTAATGACTTCAACAATTCGCGTAAACGTAAGAAACAAATATATATAGCAGAATTTCAAATACGGTAATCAATCAACAGAGATTAGCTAACTGCGCTGGAGATATTATAGTGTACAAGTGTGTGCACAATTCATAAGTGCAGTTGTCTGTCTGATCCTTCACTCTCATAGTTCGATGAGATGGGATGGATAACCAATTTCCTGATTTCGACCTGTTTCTGAGTTATTTTAAAACAGTAAAACCCAGAAATCGGCTCGAACCGGGGTTTGAACCCGGGGCCTTTTGGTTAGAAGCCAGCGTGATGAAAACTAAATAATCAGTACACTAGATTGTTTTAAAAGGCGCAACCGGAGCAAGCGTGAACATATATTTTCTCTGGGTTTCAGCATTAGATCCTGACTTGGTGACACTGAGATAACCTCAAAAGTATGCTCTTTAAATGAGAAAAACAATAAATTATGAAAATAAGTCCACAACAAACGAAGAACTCTGTGAACGTAGATAAAACAAAACGAAAAAAAAATACATAAATGGTGGAACATATAACTTCCTTCCTTTTTGAAATCGGTTAAAAACTTAAATTACAGGTATCGCACCTGTCGCGCTTGGTAAAGTAGAGCTCAGGACGCCAATTCTCATTTTTCGAGATGTAATCTCGAATAGAGATAAAGTTCGAATTCGATTTTTTTTCGAGTGGTAATCCACTTTTGGTATTCTGGACATCTCGAACTCGACATTTGTCGAAGGAGAGCCGCTCGAATTGCTTCGAGTGGTCGGCAGTGGTCGAGACTTAATTTCGACTACGAGAAACGAACGAAACGTCAACTATCGGCGAAATTTCGGAGAATATGGAGGAGTTAATTTCCAATTTTTTCGTGGAAGTTATTGGATTGTTGTAGCTGGATACAACAGCTATCATTTACTTGATAGATATTTAAAGATAATTTACTTGAATATTACTCTAGTGGGTATGGTTACTTCCACTGGTGGTTATCAACTAAGACCATGGCGTCTGACACCAATACTACATACTCATAGATACAGAGGAAGGCATCTGCAGCATTTTTATATAATGAAGCCTTGAAGAAGACTCTCTCAATTATTGATAGATGTAACGGAGTATTGAAGGGACGGTTTAGATGTTTTCTAAAAGATAGGGTTCTTCACTACTCCCCTATCAAGGCCACGAAAATAATTAATACCTATTCTGTATTACACAATATGTGTGTGGCTCATAACTTTGCTGAGCCTGATGATATCCCAGACAACATATATTTCGGCTTTATTGATGCGCCCAGCCTATTGGTTAGCAGTCAAAGTGATACGAGGTAATATTTTCCTACTCCAAGGGTTTGGCCTTTGGAGCTTAGCCTTTGGAGTCAGCCAGCCATTTGTTATTTATAATTTTCTGTTGCTGTTGCTGATTAACCTTAACCTTTTTTTTCTAAGTTTTGTGATTACCTAGTTACTTAAATAATATACAAGAATCATTTAATAGTGTTTTATTATTCCTCCATATTTTCACATGTATTTGGTCTAATATTTGTCACAGAAATTATGATCACAACTCTAAGGATATCTAAGATATAAATCAAAATGAATATTGCTAAGCAAAACTCGCATATTTATCTTATAATTATAAATATCACAATCAAGTCTTTACACAAATAGGTAATGCACCGTTTAAGGCATTTATTTCTTTGGCAATCAGCTTCTTTTGAGAAGGTGGAAGAAAACTTTCCACTCCTTTCCTTTCCTCCTTTAATTGTGGATCGGCTCCAACATTTGCAGAAGAAGCTCTTTCTGCTGTGGCGTTTGTATATATTTTTGATAATATTATATGTTATTTTATTTTATTATTTACGTGACCACACAACCACAATTAAATAAAGAAACGCACAAATCCCGATCCATACAAAACACAAATCAAACATTTTAATTGACAATTTGACATTGTAATGTCAACTGTCTGTCGACGATACGTTACGTTTTGTGCAATACAAGTTATCTATCTACAGAAATTAAATTTGGTCACAATTCAGTAAATATAATGATTTGTCGATACTAACTCTAAAATAATACTTAGTTAAAAGAAAAACAATATTTAATACATTTAAAAAACTTTCAAGTGATAATATTTGAGGTACATAGTTGCAACCGATTTCAAATCGGATGGAACGGGTGGAACGGAACGCATCCCAAGATGACTGCATATAGAAATGGCAACATTTGTAACAAAAATCTCGAAGTCTATTTCGATTTGTGCTGAGAATACCAAATTCGTGAACACGATGTCGACTATCGAGATTTCATGGTCGAGATAGAGATCGAAATGGAAACTCGATTCCAGACTACATCTCGAAAAATGAGAATTAGGGCCCAGGTCAAATTAGTTATTTTTATCCGCCATTTCGAGTAAATATCTGATAAAAATGGAGTATTTATCCATTTTGGATAAATATCCGAGTATTTACTCTTTGAGTATTTATCCACTGCCCATCACTAGCCGTGAGTGCTGTGACTCACAAGTAGGCCGAAATAAGCAATGTGTATGTTGCAGTCAGGACTTAAAACCGGTAAAAAGACAATACTACTTTTGACTGAAATTGCAATGTATTGAAAGTTTGTTTTTCGCCAAAAAGGACGTAATGGAAGTTAACGTATGGATATCGCATTTCATTACGATTCACTTTACATCAATACTAATATTATAAAGAGGAAAGATTTGTTTGTTTGTTTGTTTATTTGCATCGAATAGGCTCCGAAACTACTGGACAGAATCAAATGAAATTTGGCACAGAGATAGTTTGAGACACTGGGAAGGACATAGACTTTTTGTCGCGATATAAAATCATCAGGGGGGTGAAATGGGGGATAAAAATTTGTATGGAAAATCCGACTTTTGGCGCGGGTGAAGTCGCGGGGAACTGTTAGTTACTCATATTATAAACGCTAAAGTGTGGTCATCTGTATGTCTGTTAATTCTGATCTAGATTAGTATATAGGTAGTTTCTGACACTGGGAAGGGTATAGGCATACTTATTTTTATTAAAAACCTTAGGGCCCACTTGCGCACGACCGGATTAGCTAGATCTGGGTTTGTTCAAGGCCAATTATCTGAGTTGAAAGCCCACATGTGCCAGTCCGGATTAGCTAATCCAGACTTGTGCAAGTAGACTTTCAACTCAGATAATAAGGCTTGAAAAAGTCCGGAATAGCTACGACCGCACGTCAGACTACCTCACTTTGACCTTGAGTCCACCTCTATTCCCTACGTAATAAAAGCTGTTTTCGTAGTTCAGATGGGTAACCTGAAGTGCTGCCGACTGTACTAAATATTGACGTGACGATAACATATAGGTACACGCCCGGTGACGGTGCGTAAACACTACGACAGGTTTGTCCCGCCCCGCAGTTTCACTCGTGATAGTCGTGATACAATCCATAATAATTATTATCAATCCGAAACTGTGTCTGTTTGTTTTACTGCTAAACCATATTTGATGGTGTAGTAGAGTGTAGAGTTACATTTTATTGAGCGTTGATGTAGGTCACTGACTTTCTGTAGCAAGTTCAGGCTGACCCATTTGATGAAGGGAATATAAAGACGAAGAGGCATTCTTCTTGGCCGTTGACTTTCTGTAGCAAAAATAATTTTTATATTCGAGTTTTACTAAAAGCTAAATAACCGATTCTAAAACACCCACTTAATCGCGATGGTCTATAATTAGATATTTTTACATGGAAGATTTTTTTTATTCGTTGCTGTTACGATAGAAGATTTTATTTTATTATTTTTTATTTTTATTTTATCTATTGATTGCATACTACAGGATTATACACACGGTTATCCCACATGCAATATATTTATACTAGTGGTTCCCAGCGACTTCGCCCGCAAGAGTTGGATTTTCCATATAAACTTTCATCCCCTCGGTTCAGTGGTTTAAGCGTCAAAAGGTCACAGACAGAAAAACACACTTTCGCATTTATAATATTAGTATGGATATCGTACTAATAACTTTTCGATCTCCTTTAACTATGTAGTTTGAAGACATTTAAATTACACGTATGTTTTTTTATAATATATCGCAATATGTATATTACATCCTCTCTATATGATAATTCTAGATGGCCTTGGTTGATAGGACAGGATATTAACTAAGCCCTCGTTAAGTGTATTACTTTGTAAGCTAAAAGCTTAAGAGCAAAACTTAGCCCTTTAAAGGTAATTCTTATTTAAATGTTAAATCATAGTCGTGCCGTTGAAATTACTTCAAAGGTTGCGTAGATTTATAGGTGCTTTGATGGGGATATTTTCTGTTTATGGAGTCGGTTTTACCAGGTTGGTACCAACTCATGATTATAAGTTTTGACGACCGTCTTGGTGTAGTCGTTCGCGCACCGGACTTCTAAACCATGTGGTTACCGGTTCGAATACCGCAAGGGGCAAATGTTTGTGTGATGAGCACGAGCATTTGTACCTAAGTCATGGATGTATTTAAGTATTTCTATCCGTTATCCTAGTCACCATAGCACAAGCTCACGCTTAGTTTGGAACTCCTGTGAGATAGTTCTGTTTGCTGATGATACTTCTTTAGTCTTCAAATCAAGAAGAGGCGAAGAATCATTTGACAATGTAAGCGGAGCTCTCTCTAAGGTATTAAATTGGTTCACTAGCAATAACTTGCTTCTTAATACAAAAAAGACTAAATGTATTAAATTCACCATGCCTAACGTGAAGCAAGCTAACACAGAAATCCTACTCAACGGTGAAAAATTACATCTATCAAACTCCACTGTTTTTCTGGGCATTACATTGGATTCGAAGTTGCAGTGGGGACCACATGTTGACGCTCTGGCTGGGAGACTTGCTTCAGCTGCCTTTGCGGTTAGAAAAATTAGACATTTGACTGATGTTGAAACAGCAAGGCTTGTGTATTTTAGTTACTTTCACAGTATAATGTTTTATGGTCTTCTCTTGTGGGGTTCTGCTGCGGACATAGATACCATCTTTATTTTACAGAAAAGAGCCATTCGTGCCATTTACAAACTTAGTCCCCGCGAATCCCTGAGAGAATTCTTTAAAGAAATTAACATCCTCACTGTCGCTTCTCAATACATATTTGATAATATAATGTACGTACGCAAAAATTTAGATCTTGTTATAAAAAAAAGTGATATTCATTCGTATAACACAAGAAATAAAAACAAACTTGTCATTCCAAACTTCAGATTAGCCAAAACAATTAATTCATTCTTGGGAAATTGTGTTAAATTTTTCAATAAAATACCTCATAATGTTATCGAACTACCTATTAATAAATTTAAGTTACATGTCAAAACTACCCTAATGTCGAAGGGGTATTATAAAATTCAAGACTATCTTAATGACGAGAATGTATGGACAGTCCAGCCTGCACCAAACTGATGTACCTACCTGTTTATTTTGATTTGTTTTATTTTTGTGGCAGCTAGTGGTGACTGAGTTTGTTCCGGCGTTTCTTCTCAGCACTTGCCAGATTGTCTGTGTCTTGTCTCGAAGCGCTAGTAGGGCCCAAAAGATAAGGAGACATGTTCTGCCCCATATGGGCCATAATTGATTGATATTTTGACGTTCATAAGTGGCATTTTGTGTCCTAAATTGAATAAAAAATTTTTGACTTTGACTTTGACTAGGTAATTGGTGTGTTTAAAAAAAAGTTTGATAATCACCGTTAATTTTTTTCTTAAAGCCGAGTTTTTAACTGTATGTTCTTTAAATCATCTAATGTCGGTTTAAAGTTACTGGTTGATAACTATCCAATCCATCCTACTTAAAATGTCAATAAATAAGAATTGTCATAGATCCGTCGTACTGTATTTTATTTCACAAATATTTTTCTCACTGTTCAGCTTTAGATAAAATTAAAAAAATAGAATTGCACTCTTATCAAAATTATCGAAGACTCCTTTTCGTGCAAAACAGTAAATAGATATCGATAGGTGATGCGAAAAGCTAAAGAGTTATTTATTTTCTTTAGCTTTGAAAACAGACGGTCTTCCACTACAAGAATAGACCCTCGGCGAAAGTTGTTGTGATTAGCACTGATAAGGCGGGGCAAGCCTCGAGTTCGATTGGAAACACCAAAGGTTCTACTCTGTAGGCTCATATCCGTCTTTTCGACTCTTGCAATCACGCTCACACGCATTGCCATGCGGGCATGAGTGACAGGAACGGCTGAGTAGAATATATAGACCTCGTCTTTGGATTACAGAACATAGTAGGGCCTTTGCCTGAATGTGTACGATAACGTTTTTGTTGCGATCTCTAAAAGAAATTGTATGACTATACATATAAGGCAACGACTCTATAATGTTATATATTGATTGACGTGGTTTGATAAGGGAAAAGTGACTGTGCAGGTATATGATTTTTTTATTAAGATTTTTACTCCTTTTCCTATTTTCTAATATGGGTAACTAAAACTATACAGGGTGTATATGAAGACATGTAATTTATTAAAGGTGCAAAATACTGAAGTGATAAAAAACATCCTCTTTGTCTCTAAAATTCCGCCATTCCGCGTGTAAGTTCGAAAGTTCATTGGTTCGACACACAGCATATTCGTTACAAACAAAACTTATTATGTACCTATCCGAGGTTTCTATGCTCTAAACATTTTGGCATCTACCGACTTGGCTTGTACTGTTAGTATTTGTAAGTAAAAGTACCTACTTACGAATAAGTATCGAAAACAATGCGGAAAATGCTCCAAATTCGCCCAACCTCCGCGATTACAGTTGCAAACGGAAACAAGTAGTTTTCGTCAGTACATCCTCGCACGAATTTTAGTTATGCGCCGAAAAAAAGAAAAATCTAATTAAAAGCCGGCTCTTTGCGAAAGCCACGTGAGTATGCGCCTCAATTAGACAGACTCAAACGGACCGCAGCGGACTATTAACATAATTATTGCTGTTTAAAAAACATACTGTCAAGTTTCCTCACGCCATCTTGGTTCTTTGACAGGTCCAGTTTTGGCGCGAAATGGTTACGCGCTTACAGATTAGCAAACAAACTTCTAGATACTCATGTTTTTTTTTCTTGTTTCAGGTAAGGATTTACAGCAAAAATGCGTTGTGGCGACGTTGAGCAAATAACTTAAGGTAAGAATTTTTACTTTATTTATCCTATAATATTATGGGCGTTGAGAACCTACCTAATGTGATGGTACAGTCGTGGCAGTGTTATGAAATAGAATCAATCCCAAACGAATTGCTTATGGAATGGTGTCTTTATTTTGTCGTTAATCCTTTTGAAAAGTAGTTGGGTACTTAACACTCTTTCAGTAACTCGAATAAACTTTATACAAATATGTATAATCGTTTTTTTCTTATCTATGTAAGTACAATTAAACGTTGTATAACCGTCGTAAGTGCCAATTAAGTTTGGTATTGAATAATTGAATGTTTGATGTTAGGTAAGTTTTAACTTGTCTAACTTGAGATAGCAGTTGGTATACAGCTGTTATCTTTACAACCAGTTAAAACATAGAGCTGGTTCCGTATTCCATGTGCGTCGATATGACAGCTTGACACTTTTCCTCTTTTCTTTACGATTGTAGAGTGCGTGCTCTCATTTGCTTTTTGCGATTGCTTAATTAGTTCCTTATACGAGTTATGTTTATCGATTTTCTATTCTGTTCTACAAGTATTACTACCATTATTGTAAGTACAGCCCTTTCTACGGATTAGGTAAAATAGTAGTTCTCTTACGCTCAGCAAATTAGTTATCAAACTCATCACAACTTTAATTTTAATTATTAACCACTTTGATTTTTATTTTGTTATTGATTATATCAAACAACTAATATTCGTCCATTATTTGATTATCTTCTATAGTCTCACGTTATTTGAGTAATGGCCCTCTGCTCAGCGTTATTACCTACCAACTTTAATATCATCACATGGATACTAATTAAATTAAGTATTAAGCAAACGGTGTCAAGGACGAGTAAAATAATCATAGTACAGTTAGCAGCACGTCACGTTACCCATTTGGATTACGAAATCAGCTTTTATTACGTAGGGAATAGAGGTGGTTTCAATGTCAAAGTGGGATAGTCTGACGAACAGCCGTGTGTACAGTGGCCAGCATCAGATTATACTTTGTTTTGTTGCAAAATTGCCTTTATTACCACTGATTAAGATGCCGCAGCAAGCAAGATATTACCATGCCGTGCGTCGTTAGTAATAAAAAAAGACCGTAATGCTAAAATAACACTGGTTATTATAATATTACACGTTTTAAAAGGGCTTGGTTTTACGGTTATGATGACTAAACATGTGAACTCTTATATGAGGAGTATTCAGTAATGACAAAATATGTAATTAGGCAACAATGTAACATAAGGTTTTCATAAAGTTTCGTAAACAAAATGAAGCTATACAGAGCTAGGTATAGGATATAAAATGTATCAATAAATACAGACAGAGGACCGTTTTAGTATATGTTACTAATATTATAAACTGTAAAGAAAGTTAGTAGGAAGTAACCTCAGGAACTACTACACTGGTTTTGAAAATTCATACACCAGTAGAAAGTGATTTTTTATTTGTATTTTTCAGTTTTCATCCTAATTGCACCCGTGACAAGACGAGGTGGGTCGCTTAGAATAAATATAAGTAAAAATTTAATAGTTAATGACGATGAGTATCGTAAGGCTCTTATAAAATTACGGACTCAGTTTCGGCTACGAATACTAATATTTTTGCAGACATGTAAAAATGGTCTTTTGAAAGGAATGAAATAAAATATGTATTCTAAGAAAACCGAAACACAGTTGAACTTGACCTGTATCTCACTCATGTCATGACGCACACTGCGTTATGTCTGCTACCTAGTTTGTCATTGTATCACCTTACAAACAAAACCTACATCTCATTTGCATCAGCGCTTAAATAATAACACATTATTTTAAGACTAGGTCAACATCATACTCGGTTTTAAACAGCATACGCACACTTTCTAAAGTCACAATGACTAGAAATTGTTTTTTTGGCGATGACCAACTTGTCTAATTTGCATAATTAAATCATTAGTAACCAAACAGACAGACTGACTCATCTCAAATTAGGATACTCCATGTCCTTGATCGATCATCAAACCGTGCAAAAAACTAAGATTTGGATCTCATCAAATTCTATTGAAGTGTCTGGAATGAAGAATAATAGGTTTCTGTATTTGGCCTGTTGCTTATATGGAAACCGGGAATTTGTTTTGTGTCTATAATAAATACTGCAAGTCGGTTTGTGTGCCGGCAATCGAGTTTATGCGCCAATAAACGCGTGGGAGACAATGGTAGACGTTTTGACATTTCGAAACGAAGCACGCGTGAAAATTATTTACGTGACTCTTTTGATCGATCGTCTGTTTTGTTAGATCGACGGTGAAGTTAAAAGATTTTATTTATTTAAAAGTTTTGATGAATCACTGCTGTTTGTGCCCTATATCATGTCTTAAAACTGCTTTGTTCAACCATTCTTCTAGATCAGATTAAACACTTTATGACGACATTATGCTGCCAGATTGGAGATAACACTAAACGATGCTGTGGTAAACTACCATCATTATGTTCCGTTACATTGCACTAAGCCATTGAAAAGATCTCTTAACGAAATAAGCCTACATGGGTGATAATGCACACAGTCACGCATTTGATAACTCCTAACTTGGAAGCTAGGGCTGTGTGCCATTAAGATTGAGTTAATAAGCCAAATTAGCATGGCGTACGCTGACATCGATAAGATCGAGAATTCAAGACTCGGACTCCGTGGGTGTGTGCCACGATGCCGAAGACTGATAGAGAGGGCGCCGCAGGGAGCCATTCCTAGCCCCCTCTCTCTCCTTACTTCATTTCTATGAAGACATTGTACATGACAACTAAGTGTCTGTAATAAGCTTGGACGTGGACAGAAATTCATTCGGAATAGGCAACGGCGAAAGTAAATCCACCTGACGTAAATAGGTTGACAAGAAATATGCAATGGTGACAAGCTATTTCGTCTGTTATTCTTCTATTCTTATTCAGTGTGCCTTTCTTCCATTTTGATATAAAAATGCATCAAAAGTCGTCATTAGTTACGTAGTAAATTTTTTGAATATGAGAATCACGAATATCACGGATCAAATTTAATGCATGTACAATAATATGCATACCTATATATGGACTATTTTCTTGATGGTTTTCATTTAGAATGTGACATAATTACTACACATGAATAACTCACAATTAACATTGTTACCATAATTTCCTCCAACAGTGATCATAATTAATTTAGTCTCGACATTAGCGATGTGTGCATCGTTGACTACAATGGTTCGCGGCATCTTGAATAGCCTTCGTGCTAGTTGACGTCTCCCATCATTCATGCAGCCTCATTTCTCATCGCGATAGAATATAGCCCTATTCAGTCCCTGCATGCTCCGACGATCACGACTATCAAACAATGGTGGATGCCATCCGACCTCGGCGCCAAGCCTTGACCGACTGCTAGATGAAAAACCACGTACCTTTGAAGAGAGTACAAACCTTTTGTCATTGATTGCAGACTCAATTGCCCGAGCTGTTGCCTCAAACGAGGAAGTGTTCCCATAATTTGGCTTAGTTGGATGTGAAACCACTACACCTGGTTTTTCAAGTTCAACGCCTCATTATGTATGATGTTCCCATATCGGCGAATCACAATTTCTCAGCTGTTTAAGTTGTGAAAGTAAAAGGTTTATTGCTCCAACAGAGTAGTCTGACCGAGTAATCAGTCTCCGCCGTAGTTTTTTGCGTTATTGCTGTGGAAATATTTATTACTTTATGAGTATGCCATATTAAAAAGTAAGATTGAGCATTTACGTGCGAAGTAATAAATACTTTTACTGATTTCCACACCAGGAAAGTAGGAAATGTTTATGAATTTTATTTTACGGGGCAACTAAGCTGTCTGATGTTTTATCCCACGGTAAGTGATATTGATCATCCTTACTTAGCCAGAACCTGAAATACCAGTGTTAATCGCTAAGGATAGGGGTATTCACTTTGGTTTATTTTTACAATGTCGCTTAAAAACCAGATACTAAATATCCCAAGTCTTGCTTATTCTGATACATTTCAGAAACGATTTTGGCGTATTCCTAAACACGTTATTAGTTATTTTTACTTTTTTATTGTTGGCAGCGTATAACTGATATAAGTAATGTCAGTCGGGTAATAGCTCACATTTAAGGCTTGATAATAACGCTGTCATTGAATATTAATAAAACAATGCATGTGGGGCACCATTCCTTACCGGACTCCGTCACGACGCAAACCATTTTCGGCCTTCTGGGGCATGCTTTCGCTGATTTCTCTATTAACATTGACTAATTAATTCAATCAAGGATCTGTTCTGGTGGCTTGTTAGTCACGTGATTGATCAGTGTCGTTAAATTAAGCGTTAAATGCTTCTGATTCATTAGATAACACATTTAATGAATACTAATTAAGAATTTGACACGGGCACGGTTACGAAACTAAAACATGACATTTATAAATTTTGTAGCTTCTGAATATTGTTTACCGATTTGATTAAGAATTATGCAACTTGTTAGAATTGTTTTTTTAATATTACGGAACAAGAGTTTATTTTCTTGACACAGCTATCCTAAATAGGTGCTATACAATATGTTAATGAAATAAAAGTATATACCACTGATCTCCATAATACAAGTACGCTGGACTAAACGTTCTCTGAGAAATGACAGATAATTATTGTGCCGAATTAAAACGCCCCCGTTCCCTAGGCACCGAGTGTCGTAGGGGACCAAAACGAGTAACTTGCATATGTTTATGTCAAATCTCATTAGTTCCGTGGACGGCCACCAGTTCACCACGCATTCACTACAGCCATCAGCGCCAAAATGGTGATAATCAAATGTCTTTATTTTTAGGTTGACAGTATGCAGTCCAGCGTACTTGTAATAATATAGAGGTCAGTGGTAATATATACCCTCCAGTGACAATGTGGATTTGCGAATGTTCTTTAATTGAATTTACAATTTAACCTGGGATGCATTCAGTCAGACTTAGGTGTGGAATGGGATGACACAATTTTATTTCTTAAAGAATAGAGAACATTTGTCTTTACTTTGTCATCATTCCTTGATTACAAATTTTAAAATCTTTCGCCAAAGATTCGCATTGGTAATAAATTAGTTTTACAGGTTCTTACACAATGCGATATTTCAATTCTTTCGTAACAGTACGTGCATTTTCAAACAAAATGCAACTCGAACCTGTTTTTTGACTTCGATCATCGTTATCATTAATATTGGTCAATCCCGCGTCGAGTTGGACGCATAAATCTGCATAGCAATCAGGCTCAATTTATCATATGCGCCGGAGCACACGATAATGTAAGCATTGGGGTTATTGGGATCAGGTGTGGGTAGACGCCTTTCGAAACTATTTTTTAGATTTAGGGGTTACCACATTGTCCTTAGCAATTCTTTTGCACTTATCAGCGGTGGGAAGGCGGAGGAGGAACTTTGCACAAGTTGAAAGTAACAACACAAGTTTTTGATAGGTACCTAAGCGGTAATTAAAAACCTTCACTTCTACCCTTCCTATGCGTTGTTAGTAAGTAGTTTAGGTTTTCTCCTATTGAAATGAAAATGTTATGTGACATAAAGCGTTTTTCTTATAGAGTTAAGTGAATAAAAGTCAGCCTATATGAATCCTACTGCTGGGAAAAGGCCTTACCTCAACTATGAGGAGGTACGAGCCATACTCCACCACGCGGGCTCAGTGCGGATTGGTAGGGTGTCTGTAAGGCAAGTGACAAATCTTACTGCCAGATGTTATCAAGCCTAGGGCCTCTGACTAGGCTTAACCAACAGATATTAGCCGGGACCAACTGCTTAACGTGCCTTTCGAAGCACGGAGATGCTTGTCATGGACGTCACTTAAATAGTCGGAATGGTCACCCATCCAATCACGACCGCGCCGTGGGTTGCTTAACTTTTGGTATCACCAAAGCGCTGCCGCCACTGCGCCACAAGCATCTCGAGAGTTAAGTGAATACTATAAGTGAATAATATTCATCACTCAGTCTATTAACAAGATCAGACAGTGTCGTGAGGATTGTTATAAAAATAACAGTAAGAGTAAAACATTTAGTGCAACACCAACAACAAACGAACAGTAGCATTCGGCTTTTCAAACAATAACATTCATTCACTCCCGTTTCATTGTTGCATCGTAGAAGACAATTGAATGAATGATGTTTGAGTTGCGCCGAGTGGTCTCCGTACTCCGCTATGCATACTGAACGAGGTTGATTCAGCCTGTGCTGTGTCATTTAGGATGCGTTTTATGGTAGATGGCCACGCGATTAAAGTATTCTTACTAAGTGGTATAAATAAATTTTATTTTCCAGACAATAACACGGAATACTAATGAATGTCAGTGTCAGTACCTATTCCTTTGTTAGTAAAATACAGGGTGTAAAAAGTGGGACCGTTACCAGTCAGACACCACGCACTAGATATTAGGTATGATTTAAGAAAAAGGAACAAAATTACTGTAAATGTATTCTCTATATTTTCAATAAAATCAGACGATTTAGTAAATGTAGGATTGCCTAGATATAATTAAAGACTGTATTTTTTCCTAACGGTGCATTTTTTGTTGCAGGTATAACGCACGCGCCACACATTCTTACTATATTTACCTACTTCTACGTACGTAAGTAAAACCTATCGTATAAGCAATACGTGAGTGTATGTACAAACATAAATCGTCGTTTTATTATCTTGATCGGTAAAATAGTTCAAACCATTCAGCTGTAACTTTGTTCGAGTGCCGTAGTTCCTGAGATTAGTAGAGCTTGACTGATTTTATTGATCAAACTTTATTGTCTATGACTTTATAACAAATAATAATATAAAATATTTGAAGAAAGGATTTTTCATATTATTTAAATGACAAATGAATAAAATAGTACTAAATTGGTGGTAAAACATTCAGTATCATTGGGGCGTAAACGGATGGATGGATATTGGAGACACAATTACATTACAAACTTATTTAGTCTGTGGATTTGGATTGTAGAGTGGGTAAAGTAAGTAAAAAAGCTTCTCTTTGATTTAAAAAAAATATATAATTACAATAACAGTGAAATAAAATTCACTAAATCATCGAAAAAAAAACAGATATTAACAATTATTTTTTGTTGCCAAAAATAACGGCCAAGCAGAAGAACTGATCCCAACTCAAGTGTAAAATTGATCAAACTGTGATCGCTTAACTATATGACTGAGGGTAATAGTCTGTAATGTGGGCAGTTGACAATTAGATGTTGCGTGCGCGCACATTTTACAACGCGTTTGTGTGATGCAGGCGTTTTAATTGATTTTCTAAAAGGCGTTGCATGTTGTCATCAAACATTATGCTTGGCCTTTGTAATACTGTATTGTGTACGTACCATCGTATGTATAATATTAGGATGTAATAAACGAATAGGTACATTGCACACAACTAAACATAAAAAATACCCTTATTAGTTATACGGGCATATTGTAGTTAAATAGATGCATCTAGTTAACTTAATACGGGCATTTTTTTCATTTCTAGCTGTGTGCAATGTGTACTCGTTTATTGTATCCTAATAATTTTACATACGATGGTACGTAAACAATTCAATATCAGAAAGGCATGTACAAGGCCATTTTAAAATGCATTTACTGGGCAGAAATCTGTCGTAACATATTGAACACAGGTCGTAACACAGGTTAGTCGCAGTGTTTCCATCTTTCTTAGTTTCTTTATTTAAAACCCCGAGTGTTAAGAGGAATAAAAAAATATATACATAGGTATTTTCATAAAGTATGCAGATACAAAAGTTACATGAATTTCTGATACAGTTTTTAACAAACGTAGAAAGGTCATGGCTGCAAAATTGTTTTTCAAGTCCCACGGGTCGTGGCGCTATGCTAATTCCGCACACTTCGTGATCAGAATCGGAGGTTGAAGATCTTCGGAGGATTAGTAAGCAGCCATCCTTTGTCTGGCTAAATTCCATTCGCTACGGTAAATTTGACTGTCAAATATTTGGCGTGAAGAAGTGTTTTGAATATTAGACAACATGTTAGTAACATAAGTAAATGATATAACACGCATTTTTGGGTATCATCATCATCATACCTACCTATGCGGTGATGTAATTTCTTTAAAATGAGTGTTAGTATCAAAAAGTTAAACTTTTTTTTACGTTTGAAAAAGTTCTGCATTTCAGAAATGATCTATTTTTTACATGTACATATGTAAGCCTACCTATTTTGTAAAAGAAACTCACTTGATCACGATCACTTGTAACAGAAATAAATTATTGTTGTCTGCATGTGATAATAAAATATTATAAATACGAATTACTATACGATATCAAATTCAAAGATGATCGTTATATCATGCAACCATATTCTTTATTGCTGTCCCATAAACGCGTAGGTGCCATAATATAATCGAAAGTGCCTCCGGAAATGCGGTGAAAATGCGGCGACAAACAGACAGACAGAATAAATATTACACCGACTATACTCTTAGTTATTCTCACGGTTTGTATACGAAAGTACAAACTGAAGTCATCTTAGGTAAATATAATTCTATAAATAAACGTGGGGACTTCAAACTTTTCGCGAAAAATAAGAAACGTTGTTATAACAAAAAATTTGAAGGATTTGACGTCACTTACTTTGTGTATACAGCATAAAAAACTAGTATTTGGAAAGCTTTAATAGCTACAAAGAAGACCCTTAGAAAATGTTATTTATGCGAAGCAAACCGCTAATTCATGAAAAATATGAAAGACAAAGCACAATAAAGGCGATTGTTCCACGTAAAATCTATTGTAAGATACCATAACCATGACGGTTCATGATACAATAATTACCACTATCGTCACGCCCTTATGCCAATCACAAATACAAAAAAACCGGCCAAGTGCCAGTCGGACTCGAGCACGAAGGATTCCGTACCATTAACTTACAACATTACAAGGTATGTAATGTTGTAAGTTAATGGTAGAGAATGCCACTAGGCATTAAGTCCACCTTTTGTACACAGTTTTAGTTGTGCAACAAAGCTTAAATAAATAAATAAATAAACATTAGACAGTATAGGGAAAACAAACTTTTTAAGATTATACTGTTCTTTTGGAAAAACGTATATATTTTAGTAAGTATTCATCACAGGATACCCGCAACAATTTTAAATAAGATTTTCCGCGCCTGTTTCTATACGTGAGTGATTTGAAGTTTATAGGTACAAGACTTTAGAAATTACAGGGGGGGAGGGGGGGGGGGACACCGTGTAAACGAGCTATATCTTTGGCGGGCTATATCTCGCAAATGGTAAAGCTGATAAAAAGTGTTGTATGGTAACCCTACCTTATTTTCATACTCATTTTCAACGATACCCACACCAGGGGGGTCTATATGAATACAAGATCTATATATGAAGTATCCTCGAACCAAGTTACATGCAAATCAGTCCATAAACGTAGAAGATATTCTGTTGTGACAGACTAGGACAGACGGACTGAACGATCTTCCTTGTTCTTGTTCCTTGTCGGACTACGGAACCCTAATAAGTAATGTTTTAACCCTGTGAAACTTGGACAAAACCCGGTAGTCTGCTATCCTCAAAAAAAGTTACTAGCATTTCTCAGTGGGAAAAGAATAAATATATACGTAGCCAGTTTCTTTTCAGCCAGGAACAATTAGCTTGTGAGAAAAGGAATTGTTATGATAAATGCCGTTTAACTAATAGATACTTGCATGTGTTTATGCCCGATGAGAAAAAGGCTGAAAATATTTCCGCGTTAAGTTGAATTGTCTGGTGCCTGGACTTACTCATTGTAACAAAGGAATGACAAAAGTTACACCAACTTTTAATTATCAATGTTACAATGCACCGACCGATTACAATTATTAAAAGAAAAAGCGGTCGAAAGAGATCGATTGAAAAGTTTAGGAAGACTTATTTCTGGACGATTAGTGCGATTAGTGTCTCTATCCAACTGGCCCAGTCTCCCTAAATAATCTTTTCTAAGTTAATATTTTGTATAAAACATTCGAATGAAGTCGATTATTTTTGGAAATTTTCAACAATAAAGACTAGGCAAATAGAATTTCGCTCACAAAAATTAATCGACTGTGTCATCCGGTGGGACTCGAACCCACGTCCCTTCGCTATCCGGGCGAGTGCTCTTACCAACTGAGCTACGGAGGACGTTAGTCAGACGACGAATTTTTGTAAGTGCTTGCTACGCCAATGAGCCGGCGTTCGATTTGGGGAATGTACCCCCGCATGTCGCATGTTAAATATGGATGTTTAAATATTTCCATCGGATGATGGAAATATTTAACCATCAGTTAAGATGAAATCAGCTTAACTTATAATTATTTTGCAAAATAATTGCTTAAGTTATAAAAATAATTACAAATAAAGACTAGACAAGATTGGACTATTTTTACTAACCCTAAACTGTCAGCTGTCAAATTGTTAATTTTTTAGGTTTTTTAGCACTTAATCGAACCAATAGCGGCAATTTCAAATCGTGTGTTAATTCTGTGAACCCCTCATTACGAAGCCATATCTCTTAATCTCAGCAATTTAACATCTTGTCCGGATTGTTATGACCTTGTGAATGAGTTCCTTTACTAGACCAGAATTTTGTTCTATTGTAGGTGAAATTTTCACAAGCAGATAACAATACAACAATTAATAGGTACAACACTTAGGAAGTGTTTAACAAGTCCAGCAAGTGTGGTTGTGCAACGTGTGTGGTAGTGTTGTAAACCTGTCGATACTACCTTAAGGTCCAGGTAATATCTATGTCACTATTTACATATTTTTTTAATAAACGCGAAATTGTGAGTTATTGATGACCGTCTTGGTGTAGTCGTTCGCGCACTGGACTTGTAAACCAGGCGGTTGCGGGTTCGAATCCCGCAAGGGGCAAATGTTTGTGTGATGAGCACGAGCATTTGTACCTAAGCCATGGATGTTTATATGTATTTAAGTATTTCTATCCGTTATCCTAGTCACCATAGCACAAGCTCACGCTTAGTTTGGGGCTAGGTAATTGGTGTGTTTGTTGAAACAATTTATTATTATTTTAGAGTCAGTAGCCAGAAAAAATGATTTTTAACTCACGATTTCCAGCCTCTAGCAATAGCAGTTTTCACAAATATATTGTTAACGCGTTTCCAGCAATTACAATAAAGCAAGACGTATATTTAAGAATAATTTTTGTGCCATAATGGTAAAAAAATATTTAGCATAGTGACATGACAAAGTTAACTTAGAACTGGACTCGATTCCAAAGTCCTGTCGGTCTAAGATTAAACTTACCTAATTTTAGTCTCTCTCTTTCTGTGCTAAGCAAATAAAAAGAGACAGCGCACAATAATTTAGAAACGTCAAGTTAAGAGATGCAATTTTATACGTATTTTTACAAGTTTTAGACGTCTAGCTTTAACCGTCATCGACAAGACATCACTACAAAATTTTCAATGGATTCTCTAATTTCCTTAGCATCTGACAGCTGTATAGTCTGACGTTTCTAAATAAATATAGTCTGCCTCTTTTTTTGTTTGTTTGGCAGAGAATATCTTACACAGGCAACGATATAAAGATTTATCGTACTAATCACGTCACTACAGCTTCCTTTGAACGGACGTTCGCTCGGGCGAGCTGTCATAAACATTGGATGTAACGCTTACATTGCATAATTCATTAATTGTTATTGAATGGATCTGGCACAGTGATTGTTTAATTATGATTATGAATGGTTTTATTTATACGGAAAAGCGTTGGTTGTACAATACCCAAGAATATTCTTTGACAATACTGACAAATGAAGATATGTAAGCTTTTATTGACTGAAGGTATGATAAGCTATCGATCCGATGGAGATTTGGGTCAGACCCAAAAAGTTGTATTCGGCTTTCCACATCGATAGGATCCAATACCGAGTATGTGCAAAATAATATATTTTTTTATGTCATTTTCATTAAATTTAAAAAAAGAGGAGGTGCGAGGCAAGCGAGGGGTTCCGTATCAATCTGTTTTTAATCAACACTTTGTAAATTAGTTTTTAATTAATTGTTACATCGGCAATTGATTTAACGCGTGTTTAGTAAAATTTCAATTTTACCCAAGCATACATGATGCTAAAGTGATTCATGATTATAAAGTCATAAAAGTTATTTATTAATGCATGCAGACCAGAGATGAAATCAGCTGACAGACGGATGGACAGACAGTGGAAAGTTATAGGGTCTCGCTGATGTTTCTAGCATACGGAACCCTAAAAAGGTATAGGTAGCTTACTTACTATTTACCAGACTGTGGGTGGTAAGAAATGAAGCAAACCTAGTTTAGCTACTGCGTTGGCCACTGTCATTCACCCCGCGCCCAAGTTACTGCACTCTTGCGCAATTTGACTGTGGCCGATGCGTCCACTAGACTAGGATGAGCATATATTAGGAGACAATCGAGACAAGCACCTGCTTGTCTCGATGTTCTCCTCGATAATCCAAAATACCTATTTTGGAATAAAAAATGTAGTTTATATTTTATAACATATGAGAACACCGTCATTAGCTTAGGTATTGTCTGCGCGATAAGAAAATGATGTATTCTCAAAATATTATTAAATTGGGACAAACAGAAATTACCTACTTACAATATTTTCTGAAGTTTCGGTCAATTTTTTTTTTGTTTAGAATGAAGTAAGTATGTATTTACCTTTATCAGACTTATAGCTAATATACATATTTATGAAAATAATGACGACCTATCTCTTTCAGCTCGCTCCTACCTACATTCTAAAAAAAAATAATTTATTAATCCATCAAAAACCAAAAGTGTGGTTATCCGTACCGAATATTATCGATTACTGCAATCGGTTATTGTTTGTGTGGAGACCAAAATGAGTTTCATTTGGCCGAGTTCATGTTAGGTCACTCTCAATTGCATTTTATGCATTTTACGTGTTCCAGTCAATTTTTCTTTTGTTTAGAATGAAGTGAGTATGTATTTGGTGCTTGTGGCGCAGGGGCGGCAGCTCTTTGGTAGTGATACCAAAAGTTAAGCAACCCACGGCGCGGTCGTGATTGGATGGGTGACCATTCCGACCATTTAAGTGACGTCCATGACAAGCATCTCCGTGCTTCGGAAGGCACGTTAAGCAGTTGGTCCCGGCTAATATCTGTGGTATTAGTCGTTTAGCCTAGTCAGAGGCCCTAGGGCGGCTTGATAACTTCTGACAGTAAGGTTTGTCACTTGCCTTACATACACCCCTCCACCAATCCGCACTGAGCCCGCGTGGTGAAGTATGGCTCGTTCCTCCTCATAGTTGAGGTGAGGCCTTTTCACAGCAGTGGGATCTAATAGGCTGACTTATAAGTATGTATTTACCTTTATAAGACTTATAAGCTAATGTACATATTTATAAAAAAAATAACGACGACCTATCTCTTTCAGCTCGCTCCTACCTACATTAAAAAAAAAATTGTTTATTAATCCATCAAAAACCAAAAGTGTGGTTATCCGTACCGAATATTATCGATTACTGCAATCGGTTATTGTTTGTGTGGAGACCAAAATGAGTCTCATTTGGCCGAGTTCATGGCAGGTCACTCTCAATTGCATTTTACGCATTTATGCAACAATATTCAGATTTTCAACATGCTAAGATCACAGACTTTGATCATTTGATGCTTTGGTCCGTCTTCGGACATAGTATCTTTAATCTTCAACTCCTGTCTGTCTGCTGCCATTCGCATTCAGTTAACACCAGCCTGCTGCCTGTTGTCTTCTATCCACCTCTTAGATGGTCGTACTCTGCCGAGGATTCGCCTGACCCAACTGTAGTGTGTAGACTGTAAATAAAAAAAGAGTTAGTCAGTCAGATAGTGATGCCCATGGGTGATTGCAAAAACCACTTCTAATGTACTCTGTATAATTTAACTACTCCTCAAACACATGTTTTGGCTTACAGTTTAGGACCTACTCATTTTAAAAAAAATGATACTAAAATAAAAATTAAATAAACTCGTCCCAAGATAGGCACAGAACTTTCCTTAACTATTAGGTGTGGCAAAACCACTCCAAGAATATAAAAAAAACCTTACAATTAAAGTGTTTTGTTCCTGAAAAGTGAAAATAAATTACTCCATAGTAAAATACTTTCAAAATATTACAACAAATTATAGTACCTACAGTTTGTTTTTAACACATTGAGTGCCATGGTGGTCACCGGTGACCCCCAAACAATATAATTCTATTGTGTCTAGTTCCGTGGCAGTCAAAGGCTTAACTTCTGTTGTAGCAGCCAATAAGCAACACTGTAAATTATGATATTGTTGTATATTGATGTGAATGTAAAGTTTATGCTTCGTTACTTGTCTTTTATTCACAAATAATTACTATAAAATTAGTTTACCTTTTTCAAAACTGTACGCTGTTTGTGTAAGGAAAATGATGATCATTAGTAAAATAAGCAGAGCGTGTTTATATGGCAAGAATGGGTTATGTCATTCATACAACAAGTACCTAAGTATAATCGTACTCATCTTAAAGCATTTGCCCCTACGAGATCTGACCCGACTATCTGGTTGTCTCAGGGTCGCTAACCAGGAGTCCTTACAAACTAGTAAAGTCAGTTCATGCTAGTAAATGATCTTGTACTTAGGGATGGATAAACAGCTTAAAAATAAACGTTAAATCGTTGGCGCTTTCAACAAAAAATATTAGTGGCTTTTCTGTTGGCATAAATGAATTAAATGCTAACAAAAACTAATTATTAACATGGCAACACCGAATGATATTTAGTCTGTGGTTTAGTATAAAAAGCCATGAACGCCCGTTACACTCTTCTTCTTTTCGTTCTACGAATCACTGTGCTAGGAGGCAGACGTTATACCTTCCTTGTATCTCGTAAGTGATAAATATACGAGACTGACTGATTCCGATTTAAATCTGTCTTTTCCTTTTCGCTCGTAACCCTATTTCCTATAGGTTATGGGCCCCAGCCATGCTATTTTATAATTATCTTTGCAATACCCAAATTGTAAGGGGTTCTAAGTAATAAGCTCAATTTTCTAGCATAAGACCTGCTGTAAACAAACATTTATGTAACACTTAGTATGCGAATAAAGGAATAGGAATATGAACGTTAATCGCATTTTATTGCAAGCAGCTTGGTTTGCTTACTTTAAGCTATTTATCGTTTAAACGACCATCTCTACTTGTAGCATTAACTTTGATCTCAGTTTACATCATTACCAGTTTGCAGATGTAATCATATAATTTCATTAGACACGAGTAGTTTAACTTACCGTGAGAACCACAGTTATTTAGTTTCGTATCGAATCATATTGAATAATAACTAGCCACAAAATAATGATTGTAATAAGATCGTTTAAGTTTGGGCTAACTTCCAGACCTTCTAGGTGCCTACAGTGAGCCCAGTTGACGTCTTCTAATGTCATAACGTAAGTGAGTACTTGCCCTTTCAAAATTTTAAAATATAAACGCGCAACCTTACCCGAATTGTAAGTTACGCAAGGTTAAAGAGCCGTATAATGAAAAAAAAAATGCTTAAGATGGCACAGTGTTTAATTAAATGTACTGTATGTCGTCCATTCATAGTTTATATTTTAAAACGTCTCGCTTTTACCTCAAACAAAATTGTGTGTAGGAATTGTCTTACTATACATATCATCATCATCTTTGTCATCTGTACTATACCACTACAAAACTTCTAAAGTTCTATCCATGATGCGTCTGTCGCGCTCGCGTTAGCATAACCCTATTGTACAGTCGGCAGCACGTCAAGATATACATTTGAACTAAGAAAACAGCTTTTATTACGCATGTAATATAGGTGGTCTTAATGTCAATAAGATAATCTGACTTGCCGCTAGTGTACTATTTAGGATAGCCATCCAACGGATCGTTGCTTCAGCTTCTCAGTTACACTTCAAGGACGTAGGCACAGAATAAGTACTAGTACTTCGTACAGAAGTATGACTTAGCAATTGTATTCAAAGAAATGTCTACTCAATGTCGTCAACAATATGGCGTAATTTAGTTCGCCTCAGAGTCAAGCACATTTTCGTGTAGACACCTACAAAAATCCATTGCAAGATAATTTCATACTTATTGCTCTGGAATATGATTCATAATACACTAAACCTATTCAGTGACGTAATATCACGCGACGCGATAGGGTTGACTGCTACAAGAAGCTTCTAACGCCATCTAGCGCCTCTTTCTAGTACTTTATTCATTCTCGTCCAGTCAGCAACGTAGCCGCGCGGCCGCCGGTGAATAAAATGCGCGAGCGTGTCGCTGGCCGGTTAGCGACACGCAACTTGTTTTAGCCCCTAAGTAAGGGTCGCCGCGCGTAGGTACGTTTTTGCTACCTACGCGGGGAGATACACAGGCCTGACGTAGGGTACTATAGATTCGTATAGAGGTAGATAATGCACTACATAATCTAGGATTAACTTTTTTCTTGCACTCAAAACGGGCATAATTACAGCAGTATTTGGTGTAATATCAACTATAGCACAAGAAAAGGAATGGTTTATTAACCTACTCTCCTTTCAACTGTCTGTTAAACTTCTTTACAAAACTTTTCTGTTCTTCCTCGTACGTCTTAAGTAGCTCTGAATGAAATAGGTTATTATTTGATGTATGTCAAAAACGGTATTTGTTTTGTCAATAGAATCAGAAAAGTTCGTTTTTAACTAAACTCTTATAAGTACATGGCAGCTCAATGGATTCCTACATGTTTGATAGCATAAAAATCGTTGTTCCCATTCAATGAACTCCAAATTTTATTCTCTAACAAGGTCAACAAACAAGAAGAGTGGTTCATTCAAAGTCCACAAAGTCGCACCTCCATCGGAAATGTGAGAAAAGGTGATTTACAACTAACGAAATCTGTCAGGTGTAAAGTCCCTAAGCCAACTGTTAACTAGAATTTACGGAGAAGCATTGATCCGACACCGTTTCAAAGACATATCGACTTCTATCGTGTACAAAATGTAAGAAATAAGCGACGAGCGACTTTTTCCTTTGTTGTTGTCCAGTAATTAGAAGTGTTATTTCCCAAGGCAATCAGTTTCCCCCAATTAAAAAAAGCTTTCACGCAGAAGAGACTAAGGCTAAAGGTATTATGTGTAAGATATTAGGGTATATCTTACACAGAATACCTTAAAGTCTGCTGTCAAATTGTTTATTTTTTAGGGTTTGCACGCATTTTCTGCATATTTGGCGTCAAATTAAATTTATCGGATACGTTTTATATGCCCTCAAATTACAAATTCAGTGAAACGATTGTGTATCTTGTTTTATTATCGGATTCGATTCGAAACTTCAATTACCAAGAAAGACCCATTTCCAAGATACTAGAACACAGGGCTCCAGATCTCTAAACATAATTTAGGATCTACTTGTTTTGCATGAAAAGACTTAAATTAAGTTGTCGCCCTAATTTTTGGACCATACTTAATACTAGTTGTAACCGATAGAGGCACGTTATGTACACTTGGAAAGGGACCGGACGTGGGAAGGGCAAACACACGACTCGCTCTCGACAAACATTCGACTCTTGCCACCAAACACAAGTGTATTTCAAATCCATTAATTTCATTGTCAGGTTCATTGTCGACCTAAATAGAATTGTGGAATGTAAAAGTTGTGCTATAAGCATTTTCAATAACGTTTCCTCCTAGACTTTCGAGTTAAAAGTGAGCAATTAATTTCCTACTTTGTATTCTGTGTCATCTTTCAGTTTCTCACAATTATTTTTTCTTAACTTTTCTTTTGTATTTCATCCTCTTGTCAATTCTGATTTGGTGTCCCATCATGAAATGAAATATATGAAAATATAATTATGGTTATAAATAGACAAAGTTGAATAAAGTCGCTGAGAATGTTTATTCTTTTTTTCTTATCAAATAAAATTACGAATCAGTCACTATTTACATTCATAGATTATGGTGGTTATGATGGCATTACTTTTTCTTTTAATACTTATTGCAACAATCTCATTAAAAATGGCTTCCAAAATCAATGAAGAGTTTACTGACATTAATAATATTCAGACGAAGTCTACCGGGTGTTTGTTCACTCTCTGATGAAACATCACAAAATTACTTCACCAACTTATCGACATCTCTCTAGACTTAGCTGAGATATCCCACGCTAGATTGGAATAATGTTATATGAGCAATTATAAGTATTTCTCATAAAATTATTCGGCCATTCGCAACCGCAAGGCGCAACCTAGAAAGTAAGCGACCGTGTCTAGCTCGACTGTTTTTATTCGCCTTATTTATATCAGATATGAAATCTTCGCTAGTGGGTTCTGTATTTAGTTTAGTTTTAAGTTTTTTTAGATGCTTGCATTTGGTCAATATCTTACCCATTATTGGGAGTATGATCCCATTCACGAGAGAATGTCTCTTTGTCAGTCAAGAAGATATTTCTTTGCGAACCAAATTTAGTTTTTGCTGTATTTAAACTATGCTTTTATGTCACCTTATTTAAAGTTTTCCTAATTGAACTTTAATTGTCAGCAGATTACACTTACCTATGTACCTTGTAATTTCATAAATTGACTTAACCTCAAGAAAGCTGCATTCATCTACGTCATAGCGAAATGAAACTGTCACGTTTGTATTATGTGTTAGTAATGTCTGTAACTGTACCATTACTGAAATTTTTTTACTATTAAAAAGCTTCTTAATACCTCAGTAACATATACTATATTGGTTTTTAAAATTACCAGTCACCAGTTGTTTATATTCTTCAAGTTAATAAGTCAGCCTATTAGATCCCACTGCTGGGAAAAGGCCTCACCTCAACTATGAGGAGGAACGAGCCATACTTCAACACGCGGGCTCAGTGCGGATTGGTGGAGGGGTGTATGTAAGGCAAGTGACAAACCTTACTGTCAGAAGTTATCAAGCCGCCCTAGGGCCTCTGACTAGGCTTAACGACTAATACCACAGATATTAGCCGGGACCAACTGCTTAACGTGCCTTCCGAAGCACGGAGATGCTTGTCATGGACGTCACTTAAATGGTCGGAATGGTCACCCATCCAATCACGACCGCGCCGTGGGTTGCTTAACTTTTGGTATCACTACCAAAGCGCTGCCGCCACTGCGCCACAGGCACCTCAAGTTAATTCAACGTCAATTAATTCTTTATTGTTTCTAAATTGAGACCAAGCTAGTGCTTCTAACCGGCAAAACGCCTCATCTTACAACCAAAATGTCCAATCAAATCTAAATTACAGATTATTCTCACGCGAACTTGTGTCGTTGTTAGCCCGAATGGGACCGAGTACAATAGCAATTAAGCAGGCAGTGAGAAAATAGTCACCACATTAAGTTGGACTTTAATCACTTGTGTTGTGGTTGAGAATCGATGAAATTTTTAACAAGCTATGTCCGATTAAGGGTTGAGAAATAGGCGGCCGTGCGACCAGCCGACATTCGCATGAGATCACGACTTTTTCACTGCCATTATTTGGAACCTTCACGCCCCTTATTGCTTTGAGTGTATTAGAAGGATTTCTGAGTCTTACTGCAAATTGGATGAACAGAAATGCAGAGAAATATAGATAGAGAGCTTTTAGACATGAATTCGATAAAACAAATAAGTATCTATACAACGTACACTTTAAATATACACTTTAAAGGTATTATTTGTTATCATCGGCCTAAATTCATTCGTATTTCTTAAGTTTTGTGCCGTCTTGGACATCTGAACTTCCGTCTTCGCGAACTGTAATCATCTATTTTTCCATAGTTCCCATTATATTATGGTAATATTTAGGTATGCATTGAAATCATAGCGTTACTTACTTACATGTAAATCGTGTGCAAGTGTGATCTCCAAGACGTTATAGCGCGTTGTTTTGCGTTAATAGAAAAAGAAACCAACTCACTGCCTATGCAAATATGAGAGAGTAACACGCCATTCTTAGAGTGTAATGAGTCCATGTTTTCTTGTTAAAAGTTTTCAGTATAACATTTTGCTGTTATTTAATACTTTGCCTGTGGGGTGATGTGATCTCAATGTTAATGATTTTAAACCAGCTTAGGAATTACGTTAATAAAAACTACAATATGTAAGTAATCTAATTCTTTTATTCAAAGGCAGAAACCCGAAATTTAAATCTAAACAAAAAATCCCCAAAAGGGTTTATAATATACGAGTTTTCAAATTCAGGCTTAGGAATTTTACGTAGACTTTAAAATAGAATTTACAGTTAACTCTCGGCTTAAAGCACGTTACTTTAAAATTTAAAGTTCAGTCCAATATTAGCAAACTATCTTTATTCAGCTGTCACGATCACGGAGGAATCTTATGAATTAATTCTATTTGAATCCCAAAGTTCTTGTAATAGCCATTAAAGATTCTATAGTCGTATTGTAACTGTCTAGTTCTTATGAATGGATAGGGTTGGCACCTGGTAAATGGATGGAAAATTTATAAAACAAAGTAAATGTGACAGTCATTTTAAAGCCAAATGTATTTTATTTACATCTTTGCTCTATTAATAAGACTATGGCTTTATACATCTTGACAGATGCTTCAAAAACACCGTTATAATAGCTTCCCTATTTCCCAGGCAAAACAGTACCTACATTTGTTTTATCACATGTAACTTGTAAGCTAGTTTGTATGTAAAGCATCTACTAAATGTATGTAAAAAATATTTCAAGCCCGATACACGATTCAAAATTCGAAAAGTTTGGACATATTATGATATATCTGACCAAACAGTAGGTTACCTATCATAACAATATACTATTTTTTTTAACAATTTAATTTAGATTCTGTGTATTTTTTTATTCGTAAATTAATTAACTCAATGTGATTCAGAACTTTGAAAGTTTTTTTGCGTCTTGTATGTGGTCTAAAGAACTTTTTTCTGACAGCCCTAAAAAATATGGGAATATCAAATCAGTATTCGTGAGCAAAGTCAGGGGAACGCGTCGGTCGCCAAAGGCGATGTTATCGCATAGCACACGTGTTCATTGTTACATTTGCCTCTTGGGGATGTTATGTTAGTAGCATGTTTAATATTACATTGATATTATCTATCAATAATATTATGGTATCTAACACAATAATATTATTAATAGAAGTGGTAAGAATTAGATCATCAACTTAAACTATATCTTTTCATGCTCCAAAAAGTTATAATTGGATTGTTCAAAAGAAGTCGCTTTTTATTTTTTAATAAAACACCAATTTCCTAGCCACAAACTAAGCTTGCTGTGTGAGCTTGTGCTATGGTGACTAGGATAACGGATAGACTTACTTATATACATTTATAAACATCCATGACTTAGGTACAAATGGTCGTGCTCATCACACAAACATTTGCCCCTTACGAACCACTACACCAAGACGGTCCTCAAACCATGAAGACTTTTTTTAATATGATTGCTGCATGTCTTTAAGCCATCTTCACAACCACCAATTAACTAACCAATTAGAACCAACATAAATAGCTTCTTATTTAAAACGCCAGTTGATTCAGCCAGACGCCAGGTATCTATGTGGTATTTTGTAGAACTTCCAAGTTACTTACTAGCTTCAAGATACGTTCGCTCGTTTAAGCCCACGTACGAGTATGTCAGTGGCGGCGTAGGGTAGATTAGCACCAGACGGTTTTGTATTGAGCGCCACTACTATAGTATACGTTCAGTCCGTCGCTTAACTTAGCGTGACTCGATGATCTTTTGATGATGAGACTTAAATTAAGTAACAAGCATCTAAATCACTACAATTAAACGCCAAGATCATAGACACGGTAACTCACGCGACAGATCGTTCAACTGTCCATTTCGCATTTCGCGTGCACCCGAACTCGCTTACCGAGTCACGTACGCGAGTTCTCATGGTGTGCTGTGAATTATTAATCTGTTGCTGACTCAATAGATAATATTATGGTTTGTCAAGCTTGTAAATTGCAATGTATTTTGTACACGCGCTAATTATCTAATTTGGGGGAAATCGCTAGTACTGAAGAGATGGCCGTTGGGGCAGAAAGGTTCTTAATTTGAGACTATATGATCAAAAGCGTAGCGTATGGCGTCCGCCGGCAAGATTAAGGTAGGAATAAGACCTAATTAAGGTCGTAGGTTTGCACTGGATGCAGACTGCTTGTAACCGGTCACTTTGGAAATCTTAGGGAGAGGCCTATGTTTAGCAGCGGACGTCCTGCGGCTAATAATGATGCTAATTTCTACCGAATTTCAGTAACATTTTTACCCAATAGTTATAAATCATATCAACTTTTAATGTTACAATTTCCATTGTCGGCTAGGTTCATTCGGCACAAATACAATTTGTCTAATCCAAAAAGTATATATCCTTTCCTTTTACTGGATACGGTTTAAGTTGTGTAAATGTGAAGCATAAAGTACATGATTTATTCATTATATTAATTCGTGATTTATTAGGATGTTCTGTGCTCATCCTAAGAAACATAAACGATAACTTATTAATAACATATTTAAATTCTGAATTATTGTTATCAGAGTGATAAGCATTTACAAATATCGAATCATCCTTTTGCAGACACAACAAAAAATCTGATATTTTTATAATTGAAAGCGTGTTTTCTGAATACATTTTCAGTGGTTTTGCTTTTTCTTTCAATTTTATACCGGCCCCTTCTGCTTCTTGCTGTTTATCAGGCCTAATCACATGTGAATGTAACATAGTATCTTGATGGTGTACTAATTCGTGTTTAATTAAGGAAGCAATTAATATTTCTCTGTACGACACAGTACGAGCTAGGGATATCCGGAGCGTGAGCTACTGTGATGACAGACCATATTTGCTTCCTGAGGATACGAGTACTAATCAGCTTTCAAATTATTAGTTCAATGAGGATATGGAGTTGGTCCGTGAACTAATTAATTCGTGTTTCGTTTAAATGTTTGATATCTCTTACATTTTTGCAGCCTAGCAGTATTTTTTAATTACATCGAAATGTGGATCCTTGATTTTCCAAAAGATGGATTTAGCATGAATGTACTAAAAAAAAGTAAAGTCAGCCTATTAGATCCCACTGCTGGGAACAGGCCTCACCTCAACTATGAGGAGGTACTAGCCATACTCCACCACGCGGGCTCAGTGCGGATTGGTGGAGGGGTGTTTGTAAGGCAAGTGACAAACCTTAATGTCAGAAGTTATCAAGCCGCCCTAGGGCCTCTGACTAGGCTTAACGATTGCTTGACTTTTGGTATCACTTCCAAAGCGCTGCCGCCACTGCGCCACAAGCACCTCTCATGAATGTACTGTGGCCCACAAATCAGACAAAAATTAGCTCCTATTACAACTGCATAAGTTAATCTTGATGTGCCGTCGTACGTACCTTCGTAGGTAACATTTGTCAATCTGTAAGTAAAAGATATGTTTCTAATTATACTGTATGGAACCCGGCGTGGTTTTAGAAACCATACATGCGTTTTGTCATGAAATTTGTATTTCCTAACTTTTCTCGTCATTTGAAAAAAAAAAAGAAAAATGAAAAATATTTATTTCTTTAACAATAATTTTAAATTAAATGCAAACAAATGCAAATGCAAACGCTAACTACTCAAGTAAATATTGTCAATAGAGTAATAGACGTAATTAATATACTACGCAATTTTGTGGAAGGGTTACGGCGCTACAATGAAGTATAAACATTTATGATAAGTCTAAGTACTTACCTATATTACATGGGTAACTTTATGAAAAGTATATCTCAAGTTTCAACTAGACAGCCAATCAAGACACTTATCAAGTTTGCAAATTGAACATTCACTTGTACTTGTGACATTAACATGTTGTTAACACAGCCACCGTTCTGGTCCAAGAGCCATACTTACAAAATTTTTATTTACTTGTACGTCTACTAAGATGTGTATTAAGTGATAGTTACTAAGGAGTACTGATGGTGAAGCCACGTACTTACAGCTTATTTGAGCTTTGTCCATACAATTTTCTCCGCCTCTTTTTTGAACGCCGCCATCTGCATCTGTAGCAAATATTTTGGGGTCTGTCTTGTGGGTGTTTTTATACAAATGTCCACTTTTATCTACTTACAGATTCGGGTTCTCTTTTACAGCTTTTACATTAACGTTTTTCTTGGGATGACTACAATGAGTTTTTAGCTTACAGTCTCTTCAACTATTTACTTTATTGATAACGCGGCTCGTTTGCGCCTAGAAAGTGTACGAGCAACGCCGCACTCTCTAACTATAGTTTAATGGCGACGCTTTTCTATTCAATAGGATATTAATAGAGTGGTTTTCTGCACAGCACACCATGTGTCTGATGTATGGAAGCAAGATTCTGCTTACGCGTAGCGTATGAGACGGGTTTCTTATCGGCATAATTAGAAAGGGGTGTGAATCTGATGTTAATTGCAGTCAGACAGGAAAATGCAAACGCTAACTACTCAATTATAATATAATATATATAAGTCAGCCTATTAGATCCCACTGCTGGGAAAAGGCCTCACCTCAACTATGAGGAGGAACGAGCCATACTTCACCACGCGGGCTCAGTGCGGATTGGTGGACTACTCAACTACTCAAGTAAATATAGTCAATAGAGTAATAGACGTAATTAATATACTACGCAATTTTGTGGAAGGGTTACGGCGCTACAATGAAGTATAAAACTTTAAAAAAACTGTGATCAGTCCAGCTTAAGTGTAGCTGAAAATTGGTATAGCTGATATTACCAATTTATACCGAAGGAGTTTCTACATGATTTATGTCCTGTTTAAAGTTGTGGTCACATTTCTCGTTCTGTTGAAAAACAAATTAAAATTTAACTCGCAGTAAAACTCAAAAAGCTTACCTGAAGAATGATGCTGTTTTTAGTGGTCATAAAATTTGGATGAATTCACATAATATTCTTGACATTTATGTGCATTTTACATCAAAACGTGCATAAAGACACCTGTTTTGACGGCCGCGGCTTGAACAATTACTAGTTGGTTGGTTGGCCAACGCATCTGCCGATCACGCTTCACAATTTAATTTAATGATCAACTACTTGCGTAAGAGCATTTGACCACAGTTCAAAGAGAAGGGACACTCCATTTGACGTTATCTGCTACTGTTAGCTAGTCTGCTACACATACGAAAACTGTTTTATGACTTTTGTTGGTTATTAGAACTTTAACGACGATGTTTGTTTTTATTTTGTGCCAATTTTAAAACATGCTATGATGAGAACTTTATCTTGGGTTCATCAGTGTTCTATTGACGGTGCTTCTATCATAGAATATCAGAAGCATACACATTTATGACATTACCTAGTCCTGGTGTAAACTTGGTACTAAGTATATGTGATACGGGGTTATTGTTACCTTTGTGCTGTGTTTTACAGCAATTATACAAGCAAGGCATTGGCGAAAAACACAATTTATGAACCGGTATTCGCTCTTCTTTGTCTTAAGGAGCTTTCACCTGTTCCTAATTAAGGAAGACAGCTGTTCATCTCCACGTGCCTTAATAGCCTCCTAAGATAGTCTATTATATGCCGTTGAAACCGATGGCATATTAATAACGCCTTTCTGATGTAACGGTGTGGAAGCTTATTAAAGTCTTTAAACTTTTTGCAAAAGTGAAACAATGGTTAAAGTGAATAAGATGCCTCCTATTTATAGATTTTTAATTAATAAATAGTTACTAAGTAATAAAATAAATGAATTAGAATGTGATGCTTAAGCACAAAATGTTTGTAGATAAATTAAAAAAAAACATTCTTCTGACAAACGCATGTTCCTTTAAAAGAAAACACAATATTAGCCACAAAGTAATTATTTTTACTCTCAACGTTACATAAAAAATATTGTCCAGCTAACAGCTAATAATTATTACGGTCACTCTCAGCACATCAAAGTTTAAAGCGATAATTATTATATATCATAATGAAGACTGACACGCTGATCATCTCTAATAAACCAAATAAAAGAAGACTGTTTGCTTACATAACTTTAATAACACACTTCTTTCATTAATAACAGTTTAAACGATAGCTCTTCATTTTATGTTGTGATTTGTTCTAACAAATCGGCAGACGTGATTCCAATTATTCAAATGTAAATCTGTTGCGTAAAGGAATGCCTACTACGAGTAAAAAGGAGCACGAAAAATTATATGATTCTGCATGTATAACGAAATGATTAATGATATCGAGAGAAATCGCCATTTTTCTTGCCTACGGTCGTGTAGGTCAATAAAGCCCATTAGATCTGTTTTTATAATAATAAATCGATATCCATCCTGATGAAGGCCTAATAGATAATGTTAAGAAACATTAAAACTGGAGTAAATAGATCTTTTGCAATGGTCCATATTAAAGATTCGCAAAATATACTGTTTACGAACAAATATTAAATAATCATGTGAATAGCCCAAATCTGACTTAACATATGCTTTCGATTAAATCAATGTACTGTTATCGTTTAATAAATTAAGGAAAACTTAAAAGCAGGGTGGAATTAACATTTCAACTCTCACTAATCACAAAATACTATACGTTGCACCACCCAGCCTTACTGAGACCATGTTTTGCTCAAACTTGATCTCGGGTGTATCCACGGGCTTCTTTCTGGGACCTGCTTTCTTCCTTATGCAATAAAACTCATATCTTATGTCATATTAAGCAGAACGGAAGTGAAATTTTATGACATGATTTAGGACTAAAGGGCGTTCGATTAGCATATGAATACATTCAAATTAAATAGTATTTGTAAATTTCCATTATGCAACTAACCGTATCCAACCGTATCTGCATAATGTAAACTGACTATAAATAGATAAGTATTGGCGCAACTTATAATTTTTATACTTAGACTTGTATCCTCTTAAGCGTTTCAAATTTATTTTAAAATTTATAACGTAGCAACATGTTAAATGGTAGAGTTGCCTCATTATGCGTGCATAATTGATGCACGCGTCGATCTTTTATAATAATTCAAGGACTAAGTTTCATCTTCGATATAAATTTACATTAATTTTAAATCGTTTTAATGAAATGATGATTCTCAAAAGTACCTATTTTAAATTACTCTAATAGTATACCATACTTTTAGGTTGTTAATTAACTTGGAAAAGCCGAAACAAAGTGTTTTAAGCATTTTTTTTATTTAACTTGTGCTAATATTTTTTTGTTGCCTTTGATTTGAACAAGATAAATAGTAAATGTATTATGATAGAAAGTAAATAGGCTTATACAATACTTAAATTGTTTGTTAAATTGGGTTTCATGGTGGGTGGCAGTCAAATCATTACTGATCAGTCGTTGCATGCCATTATGATAATGATGTCGGTTTTATACAATGCTTCGTATTCGTAATAGTTAATCATTTATTTATTATATTCTACACCGAATCTGTTTGTAGAAAGGAAACTGGTTTGAGTTACATTGTGTTTTTCTCAAATCTCTTCACGATTTGCCAAAATATTTTGAGCTAACTAGATGTAATAAGAACAGAAAGATGGTAATTTTCAAGATTCATTATCAGGAACGGAAAAATGTAGGTTTTGAAGATTAATCTGTTTGGCTGTTTTATTACAGACTCATTATGTAGTGTTTAAATCCCTTGGCCTTTAAACAACTAGGCCCTGTTCATACTATGCCGGATCCGGCAGTTCTTCTGCCGGCCATTCTGCCAAAACTTCACAGCTTCACGGTGCTGCGTTATTATTATAGTTTTTTTTGGCATTTTATTTAGATTTATTAAGTTTATAATTGTTTCATAGAGTTTGCCGTCCGTTCTTTACAGCCACTGGCACTACCTCCCAGTGTAGTCAGTTTTAACGGTCCGGCACAAATCCGGCGTAGTGTAAATAGCCACTTAGATCTTTTGCCACAACTCTACTCCAACTTTGAAAATATTGTCTGGTTGCATGCTAGGCGCCTATTACACCAGTTTTACTTTCCAATCAGCTCGATCCCACTTTAATAGTCCATGATTTCACGTTAAACTTTTTCAATTTGCTATTAACACTGTAAGTACCTACCGACTGACATGAATCTCTGCACGATTGAAATTAACTGAACTATTCATTTCCTGCGTTGGATTTTTTGATGTTATAGATGTAAAATATTGAACCAATTAGAAATTTCAGGTAGATACGTTTGAACAGAATGATAAGCCCAATGTTAACAAAGTACTTATGTTAAACATGAATAAGTTTGTTTTGGTTTAATTTCATTTGCCTGATCTCACCGGTCCTATCATGTCGGATTGGCGTCTCACTGAAGTTTAAGAGTGGAGGAACAGAGAGTGCACCTGTGTATTGCGCACACGCTATATTTTCTCCCACGCAGTTACCTTATCTCGGTTGATTATATTATTCTTATTAAATTATAATTATTTTTATAACTTAAGCAATTATTTAGCAAGTTTTTACGAAATTAAATTAAATTTCGCTCATAAAAATTAATCGACTGTGTCATCCGGTGGGACTCGACCCCACGTCCGTTCGCTATCCGGGCGAATGCAAGAGCAGAGCCCGTTCACTGGCGTAGCAAGCATTTACAAAAATTCGTCAACTGGCTAACGTCCTACGTAGCTCAGTTGGTAAGAGCATTCGCCCGGATAGCGAAGGGACGTGGGTTCGAGTCCCACCGGATGACACCGTCGATTAATTTTTGTGAGCGAAATTTAATTTAATCCTTATTAAAAGTCTGATTTATACCTAGAGTTTTTCAAGTTTTGGAAAATAAATCTTTACTACTAAGGTTCCTGGTTTATCGTTTTTCCGCAAGCACCCTTTGTCATACTTATGTTAGTGATCATATTGATGTACATAGTTATTTAGTTACATCTTTGTGCTATGATTACAAAGTCGTGTTCTACTGAAACTTAATAATATCATGCACTAATTATCATTCGGAATGATACATAATACGCCGCTTATTGTATAATGTAGAGTGAAAATAATATCTTGCGAGTTCCGTACGTGACGAAATGGTAATATGTTATTAGTATTACGATTGATCATTTCCTCAGGAATCGACGTTTTAGTATTGTAGATACCTAGGATAAAATACTACTAAATAGCTCCAACTGACAATGTTTTCAGAGATTAACGACCGTCTTGGTGTAGTGGTTCGCGTTTTGGACGACAAAAAACTAGCGGTGGCAAGGGGAAAATGTTTGTGTGATGAGCATGAGCATTTGTACCTAAGTCATGGATGCTTATAAACGTATTTAAGTATGTCTATCCGTTATCCCAGTCACCATAGCAGAAGTAGTCTAGTTTGAAGAATTTATTAAATGTATTTATTATCATTTATATTTTGAAAGTCTATTACAGTAACTTACCTATAGACAGCAGACATTTAAGTTCTAACCTAACCCACCGCATGACCTACGCCAAAATGTAACTGTATTTCAATCGCTGTATTCACTTCGTTACTTATACTCGTACTATTCAATGTAAACTTTGTTCAGATTGTTAAGGCAGATTGAAAGGCATTCAAAGTTATTCCAAGGTTCTTGTGACCGGTCACATTTGATAACAGTTCATAGTTACAGTCAGTATAACATGCATTAATTACTGAAAACTCCTTTCTCCACCACAATCGAAATTGGTCAGGTTCCCCTGTTAACAGGGTCACGCACTGAAAAAAAGAATCAACTAAACTAGTTTTGTTAGTTGAAGGTTTCGTTGTAGGGAAGTCAATTTTTGTTAAATATAAACAAACTCCTGGTTATCTCCAGAAGTTCGCAAGTCACTACATTGCGGCCTTCTAGTAGCCAAATTTTGGTTACTGGTAACCAATATTTTTTCTCAGGGGAGGTCCTATATGGCAGTCGCTCCACTGTAATTACCTGATCTGCCACATTCTGAATCATGGTCCAAAGCAATCATGGTACAACTGGTATAACGGATGGTGATGATTTACTGACAACTTCTTTCTTAGTGACAAGTAAATAAAATATAGTCTTTTAGGAGATGAAGAAATTCATCTCGTCTGTAAAGTAAAATTACAATAATAAACTAACCACTAGTTCAGATTTAGCCACATAATTTATCCCATTTTAAAAGTTGCGTCAAATGTGAGTCAACGTTATAATAGGGTGTTACGCTTTTGTATTCTTAGTTAATGATTTTTTATAAGTAAACATTTTTTTTGCGATGTAGTTATGTGTAATCTGGTATGCCTTGGTGTTCTGCACTGTGATATACCATGTGGAAATAAAGAAATAAATAAAATAAAATACGCAAACCCTAAGCTTAGGATGCACGGTTAGTCATTATTGTCTGCTAATCTAAATGCGTGGCGGCATGACTTCATGTCACCATTCTGTCTGGTGAACAAAGAAGCCGATAGGTTTGGCATAAGTCGATAGCATTATGTCTTGCGACAAGCATGGCTTAGTCACCAGATAACCATCACTCTATTGAATCCGAACACGATTCGGTATCCGGATGTGTTGCGGAACCTTATCACAGTGTTTTGAAAGTTAATAATAGTGTAATGTAATGTAGTTTTTTTTTAAGAACCAGATTCACCTCTACGTTGGTCAGGCTTAGGATACTTTAAGGTTCTCGTTTAGAAAAACATAATAACAATCAACAATCAAAAAAGCACAGTTAATTATAGGTTGTGATAATAGTTTAGTATTACCAGTACTTGTACAATTATTTATTTTGTGTTATAAGTAAAGAGAGACATGTAATTGTCTTCCCAGCAGCTACCTACTTATATGTATGGTTACTTATAGGTTGTGTTAATAAACACTTATTTATCCTGTGTTATCTATACTCTATAGGTACTAATATTATAAAGAGGAAAGATTTGTTTGTTTGTTTGTTTATTTGCATCGAATAGGCTCCTAAACTACTAGACCGAATCAAATGAAATTTGGCACAGAGACAGTTTGAGACACTGGGAAGGACAAAGGCTACTTTTTGTCGCGATATAAAATCATAAGGGGGGTGAAATGGGGGATGAAAATTTGTATGGGAAATCCGACTTATGGCGCGGGCGAAGTCGCGGGGAACTGCTAGTAGTAAGTAAAGAGATACATGTACATGTGTGTCCCCAGTAGCTACCTATATGTATAAATATAGGGCTGTTTATGACATAAAACAACCGACGTTAAATTTATTAATTACAGTTTTCTTCTTAAATATATATTTTTTATGATAGGTAGACTTTAAAATGCGAAAGAAAATGTTTTCAATAAGATATGTGAGGTAAATAATTTGCGCTCGTCTCAAGCATACTTCACGTTCCACCGGGTACATTATCCCTGACGCGTCTTCACATGATTATAATGAGCGACATCCCGACACTAAATCATTACTCACATGAGCTTTCCATCCTATGTAGTCCTCAATCGATTCTAGATCTTGTAAGTTTAGTAATAAGATCAGTATTGCATCGTGGTAGCAGCTTGGACAGTGTTGTAAAGCATCACTTCCACCACACATAATAAAATAGATAAAAAAATAAAATAAAATAGTGAATAATCATGCTGGTATTGGTGAGATCAGAATCTGCTATTAAGGCATGCTGATCATACTACTATATACTTTTATAAAAAAGTTATAAAGTACCTCATACCAGGCCTGTGTATCTCCCCGCGGAGGTAGCAAAAACGTACCTACGCACGGCGCACCTACGTAGGTGCTAAAACAAGTTGCGTGTCGCTACCGGCCAGAGCCACGTTCGCGCGTTTTATTCACCGGCGGCCGCGCGGCTACGTTGCTGGCTGGACGAGAATGAATAAAGTACTAGAAAGAGGCGCTAGATGGCGTTAGAAGCTTCTCTTAGCAGTCAACCCTATCGCGTCGCGTGATATTACGTCACTGAATAGGCTTAGTGTGTTATAAATCATATTCCAGAGCAATAAGTATGAAATTATCTTGCAATGGATTTTTGTAGGTGTCTACACGAAAATGTGCTTGACTCTGAGGCGAACTAAATTACGACATTGAGTAGACATTTCTTTGAATACAACTGCTAAGTCATACTTCTGTACGAAGTACTAGTATTCTGTGCTCATACTCAAGCTTTCGAGAATGACGGAACAATTTTATAATACCTAATAATAATGCTATATAATATATGTGTAATTAATTAATTAAATGTAATATGTGTAATTGCATATTGTTATAATTTGAAATTGCAATACGTTGACATTGATTTATTATTATTTATGAATATTATTGGGAATCTAATTTAATTTGTGATTGTTTCTTATTCCATTTTGGGACACGGTCCTGCAATAAATTATTTTATCGTTTTTATTAATAATGTACACGATCGTCAACATAAAGCGAACTATATTAACCTCAGGTTAACAAAGGCCGTCGCGACGTAATTATTTTACTACCTGGAGAGAAAATAACAATTGCAGACTTTTGTAATTGTAATCGATATCAAAACAATCGATGGCTTCCCCTCACTAGCAACGTCTGCAAGTTAAATGGATATGATGTGTTCTATCTCAGGCGCGTAAAGATTAAACTGCTGTGTTGCCAGCGGATGCTGGTACACACTCCAATTGCTTTCCGGACTGCGTTTGAAGTGCCGTGATCTTTTTGTATGCTCTATGGAAGCTCATTACTGGATGTTGGTGGCTTTTACTCGCCGCGTCCGCGTGAAATTGTAGACATAATATAGTGTTCTAGTTTTATATTATGATCATAATTGTATTATACCTATTTCTTTAGGACCTATTCCTGATTTTTTATACTATTCTAAGCAGGTATTTGTAGTTACACTGATTACACAAAATTGCAGCGAGGTGTAGTCACGGTCTAGTAGGGTGGTTCATAATATCTGCCTAGTAAAAACCAATGTTTCAAGATTCGTCATCGCCTTTGCTTTATATATTCCAGATTACAAATGTCCTTACAATTTGTTAGTCGTAAGTGCACTTAGCCTATCTTAGTAAGCGATTAACTAAATCATGTCGAGTCATGCAGACATAGCGCAGGAACTAAAAGTCATGCCTTAAACAGAAAATCGCATCTCTTACTTAGATATATTTCTTCATAGTATTTGGTATAGAATAGTTGTGGTAATTCTGTTTTCTAAATCCTATTTTTTAAGTTTGTAAATTAATCAGGTCTTTTTTTGTTACAGAACCAAAGAATGGAGGGTGCTGTCGATCTCAGCAGGAAACTGCGAGTTGATCAGGTAATATTTCCATTAAAACACTGTTTTATTTATCATCATGATTCTCAGTCGCAGGACGTCCATGAGTCTTTCTCATAGATTTTAAAGTGACCGGTTTTTTAAGTGCATTCAACTTGACCTTTTCTAGTTCGGCCCATCATTATCGTGAAAGTTAGGCGGTATATAATATTAAACGATCTGTCCAGGGGACGACTGTACAAACTTTAGGAGCTAAAAGTACATTAATGACATTGATAAAATGAATTAAACTTTTTTCGATTTCCATTCTTTTTTGAGGTATAAAATTAAAAAATGCACAGTCGTCCCCCGGACAGATAGTATATTATTTACAAATAGCCAGGACGCAGGAAACCTTCTATTTCAACTGTAATCATCTTCTACTAGGTAAATTAGCAGTATTTAAGCTCTCAATTAGCTATTGACATATTTGGGTGGCCATTAAATATTAACGAAGGTCCAAATAGATGTTTATCTCGGCAATAGAGTGGAACTCAAAATTGCCCTGTGTAATTAAAGACCGGTGATTTTTGCGTGCACCCGTGATCAATCACTGTCGGTGGCTATCGGCCCATTTGACAGGATCTGACAAAGGTACTAAGTTGTAAGCGAACCTTTTTGATTCTTAAGATAACCTAATTCGTTCTAAGCGGTTACATAGCTAAAGCGTTTAAGATATGATAAACAAAGTAACATAAACAAGAAATAAATACTCATTGACGTAAAAGTGTCGGAAATAAAGTGGTTAGTGGTACCTATATACTTTCTTTACCCAAAATAACTACGTAAATCACAAGTTTTTATTAAAATTATTTTAGTTCAGAGTTTAGAGAAGAGAACTATTAATTTTATTCTGAACTTTTTATCACTGCATATAATTATTTTTATAACTTAAGCAATTATTTTGCAAGTTTTTACGAAATCAAATTGAATTTCGCTTACAAAAATTAATCGACTGTGTCCCACTGGATGACACAGTCGATTAATTTTTGTAAGCGAAATTCAGTTATTACTGCATAGTAAATAATTTAATGTATGCATAGGTACTCATTAATGAAATAGTTTAACATTACATGTTAACATGACAGTATTTTTTATTTATTTATTTGAAATGGGTTTGCTCTTGACTCTAGACTAAGCCAGACGTGGCGCAGACAGAGTCGATGATGGAGTGAGCTCACCCAGAAGAAGCCTGTTCACTCTGAGTTTGAAGGTCTTTGGGTTGTAATCCGTTGGAAACACTGAAGCGGGTAGTGAGTTCCACAACTTAGCTTTGCGCATTATAAATGTTGATAAGAAGCGCTTAGTTCGTATCGTTGGAATATCAACGCGATATGGGTGGTATCCCGCGGTGCGTCTAGAGGTGCGGTGGTAGAACGGAGCCGGTGGGATGAGTTCATGGAGCTCTTGAGCACACTCTCCGAAATATAGCCTGTAAAAGACCGACAAGCAGTTAATTCATACCCCAATCACGCAAACTAACAGTTTTCCTGCACTTGACGTCTCGGGTCATGTTTGACAGCTGTCAAATTAGCGCTCAAACTGCTCTTTTACGCAAGAACCAACCACAATTATTGCCATCAAAAAATAAATAGAATTTCTCAGTGTTGTTTTATTTGGCTAAGCAAATAAAACTAGAATGGAAGCTTTAGTAATTAAAGCTAGAAATATGCTGACTAAGAAATTATTTTAACTCTAGTGTCTTAGAATCTGATTATTCGAGTTTTTTTTTCGCTGAGCAAGACTTCGGGAATATTTCTTTACAATTTAAAGTAGACTATTTTTGCAAATTCCTATTGAATGAATTGAACCTATCATAAATGCAAACTTCTGTTTCTATCCATTTGTTACCTTTTCACGCCAGAACCAGTGTACCGATTTAAAGAAGAGTGCTTAAGGCTCTAGAAAGGACACAAAATTGTTTTTATAATGTTTTCAATTTTCGAATTGATAGGGGATAAAGATAGGACAAAAGTTTGTACGGGAAATGCCTGTGACGTCACAGAGAACCACCAGCAAAGAATAACACTTAATAAGTCATCTTGATGTAGTGCCCCGGACTATTAAACCAGGCGGTTACGGGTTCGAATCCCGCAAAGGGCAAATGTTTGTGTGATGAGCACGAGCAATTTGTACCTAAGTCATGGATGTTTCATATCAGCCTATTGCAGTCCACTGCTGGACATAGGCCTCTCCAAGACGGCGCCAACTTCCACGGTCCTCCGCTTCTCGCATCCAGCCACCACCGGCCATTTTCCTCAGGTCGTCGGTCCACCTAGCAGGGGGGCGTCCAACACTACGTTTCCCGAGACGTGGTCTCCATTCTGTTGTTTATAAATGTATATTTTTATCCGTTATCCTAGTCACCATAACACAAGCTCACGCCGAGTTTGGGGCTAGGTAATTGGTGTGTTTGTTGGAACAATTTATTTATTTATCTTCATGAGCCTAACTCAATTCTTATTATTATTGGACTTCTAAACCAGGCGGTTGCGGGTTCGAATCCCGCAAGGGGCAAATGTTTGTGATGAGCACGAGCATTTGTACCTTAGTCATGGATGTTTATATGTATTTAAGTATTTCTATCCGTTATCCTAGTCGCCATAGCACAAGCTCATGCTTAGTTTGGGGCTAGGTAATTGGTGTGTTTGGTGAAACAATTAAAAAAAAAATTGTCTGAACCGTTCCGATAATCGCTCTAAGACCATCTAGTTAATTCACAACTCGACCTCCTTTCTACGATGTATCGGCGAAAATAATAATCGATTGTTAACTTAATGATCATTGATTCACTTTCAATTGCTTGTGTAACGTGATGTCGATTATTTTTTGTTGCGCGATTAATGTCGTCCGATATATTTGGGCCATCTGTGTTGATAGATATTAAAATAATATAAAAAATGAACCAGAGTTATGCTTAGATGTATTAAATCGATCTTAGATAAATAACACTAGGATATACTACTAAAACCCGAGTTCGCCAACTTTTAAACAGCCGGTGAACATCGATTAGCGGTTAATTTGACAGAATTCCTATACAAAATATGTCAAATGCTATGCTTGATAAAGAATTTGTAAATAAAACTGCCGTGATACCGTATTATTATAAAATCTGTGTCGTTTCATATTAGTTTATTAATTATACTTTGATTATTTGTATGTCAGTTTCTTGACTATGCTTATGATTTTAAGTAGAGACCTACTTGAGAAGAAAAGGACTTGACCTTTGATCATACCGACAGATCTAAATTGCATAAGCTAGTAATACCTCTAAATTATCTCCCACATTTTTTTGGACATTGTACTAACATTGTTTGTTTCATATGAGGATCTTGTCAGACGGCCATAAAACAGTAAAACTTGTAAAATACAGCACGGCCCGAGCCATAAGCTTTATTTAGTGTTGTGCTATGACTGTTCTGGGAATAGGGCACCAATCCACTGACTGAAGAGGAAGAAGCTATGAATAAAACATTTTGACGACAATTCAGCAGATAAATGGGTATCGCTGCCTTATCGTTTTAAAATCTTATAATTGTAAAACACGTGTTTAAAAATACCTAGCTTCGTTATCAGCAAAAAAAGCCTACTGGAAGTTAAGTTTCATGATAGAATGCAATACATAATAATTCAGTAGTTCCTGCCTGTTAAACTGCGAATTATTTGATACACGTTTAGTCTGGAGTTCACCAACACACGTTTAATTTTTAATCAGCCGGTTTAGCATTATATTCCCTATTTTGTATGGAATCAAATCAATTTATAAATGGTTTACCGGCTGTTTAAAATCTGGTGAACTCGGGTTTAAAAAAAAAGATAATAATGTAACTATCGGTAATTAAATCTCTTCAGAAAGACGAATTACGGATATTTCATAATAGAGGAAATGAGGTGTACCTACTTATTGTTTAGACAAGAGCATACATTGACGAATCGTTGAAATTAATATGAGGCAAAAAGCGCATCCGATCATAAAGTAAACAAATAAACAAAAGGTGAAAAATATAGCTTAGCTTTTGTGTGAAGTGTACAACAAGCTTTATGTCAAACGGTAAAGGTTCTCGTCTCGAGATAGGACTTCGTGGGAACATACCGAATGCACAAGTCATCGTGTCACTGGGGTTTCTCTTGTGTCAGTTTTTTGAGAGATATAACCACAGAATATAGTCACTACAATTTGATGAGTACCAGTAGCCTCACTCACCATGTCTTCTTTTATTTTTACTAGCTTAGTTTTAGTCCCAAATATATTAGACTTATTGATATAAGATTGGTTTCACTGCATTACTCTAATCGTTTCTCGAAAACACAGTCTTATATATTATTTTTCTATCATATCAGCCTATTGCAGTCCACTGCTGGACATAGGCCTCTCCAAGACGGCGCCAACTTTCACGGTCCTCCGCTTCTCGCATCCAGCCACCACCGGCCACCTTCCTCAGGTCATAAATTATTAAGAACTAGTGGTTCCCCGCGACTTCGCCCGCAAGAGTTGGATTTCCATATAAACTTTCATCCCCCATTTCACCCCCTTAATATTTGTATATCGCGACAAAATTTAGCCTGTCCTTTGTCCATGTCCTTTCCACTGTCTCGAACTGTCTCCACACGAAATTTCATCTCTATCGGTTCAGTGGTTTAAGCGTCAAGAGGTAACAGACAGACAGACAGACACACTTTTGCATTTATAATATTAGTATGTATAGAGTATGGATGAGGTCTGCGGGCGGCTGAAGTGTTTACCTACTAAACACGAAAGTTTGTGACGTTCTAATAAATGAGTGAATAGGCTGGTTATTGGTCAGGTCCATCCTCGGCCGCTTCGAAGCTTACCATTTTTTTCATAAAACAAAATATTATTCAACACCAAATGGTTTGCAAAGTTTTTTCTGGGGGAAAGGAGTTTGCAAAGTTTTTTCTCAACATTGCATCATAGGCATGGTGCAATCATACTGACTCTACCTATCCTGTAATGATTTTTGATATTTCTTTCTTTTCACCCGTGTGATTTTGCTAACTAAAACATTTTGTATTATTTTACCGTTTTTAATTTATATTATAATATTAAAGCGGTGCACATTAATTTAGCATGTTTAGCAAAAGCGTGTGTGATTCGGCTCCATTGTCTACTCCTTGCCTGCATTACAAAGCCACTGATATTATGATGGTGAGAAAAAGAACAATTGTCATTGCAAAGATTTTTATGATCTGTTCTTATTAAGTTTGGTTTCTTTGATGAAATTATCCCGTCTTACTAAATATGCCTGACCGACTGTTGACACATACATCATAGGTACGAGTATATTATTACAATATCTTTAAGTTTTATTTTTTCCTACACGGAAAATGACTATGCGCTGGGTTTTTCACTAATTTAGTCATCATGCGTGATTAATTTTCGCACTCTACACGAACTACTACTACTCTACTCTTCAAAATAAGATCGTTTTGGTATGTTGGTTCGTGCCCCAGACTACTTAACCAGGGTTGCAGAGGTCCTACTCCGGTTGACCATGCGTATATTCGAGTCTAGCCATCACCCTCGTTTGCGTTGTCATTCTATCGTGAGTGACAGGGACGGCTACAGTTTACGGACATCGTCCACCGGCGTAAGGCCTCTGGTCCGAATCCTGCCAACGTATGTACCATGGATGTTTATAATATAAAAATTTTGTGTTATTATAGTCGCTATATGATGTGATAGATAAGGCTAATTGATGTGATTGTTAGAACAATTTAATTACTATTATTCACTATGTTGTCGTCGTGAACATCAGAATTAAAGCAGGTACTGCTCAATCCGTACTGATATTATAAATCGGGATGGAAAATATTTTTAGACAGACTAAAAAGCCAGGTTTTACATTACATTGGACGAAGTCGCGGGTAGTAATAGTAGCTAGCTAGAATTATAATACTATTAAATAGCATAGACAATATAGCCTCGGAATCATCACGATGCATTCAGAGGTCTGTTTGTAACATAACCCATTGCTCCACATCGCGAACTCGAAAAACCTGCTCCCGCGCAGGCCAACGAACGCGCACCGTGACGAAAGCGAACGTTACTAGTCTGGTGAACGAATTCAGTTAAAAAAATAAGCAGCGCCCATAGACAAGATGCAATATATTTTACAGGGAATTTTGCTATCGAAAGCGAAATTACAAAATATGAAGCAAAAGTCACGTGATGTTTCGATAGCTTCTCAAAGTCTGGTGAACGAATTCAGTTAAAAAAATAAGGAGGGCCTATAGACAAGATGCAATATATTTTACAGGGAACTTCGCTATCGCTTACGAAATTACAAAATATGAAGCAAAAGTCATGTGATGTTTCGATGGCTTCTTGAAGTGCCGCGAAATTCGCTATCTCTAGATAGCGAATTTCGCTGTACCTACATAGAATAGATTGCATCTTTTGTAGATGCCCAGTAGCTTTATGTTACTGAAGTGAAACTTTGTATGAATACTTGTACTATCATTTTATTCTGTGGTATGAAGCGGACATGAATGAAGATGACCTGAGGAAGGTGGTAGCTGGATGCGAGAAGCGGAGGACCGTGAAAGTTGGCGCAGTCTTGGAGAGGCCTATGTTTGTGCCTATGTCCAGCAGTGGACTGCAATAGGCTGATATGATGATGATGAAGCAGACGATGTTGTGAGGAATTAGTGTACAGCAGAAAACTAATAAATAAATTGTTTCAACAAACACACCAATTACCTAGCCCCAGACTAAGCGTGAGCTTGTGCTATGGTGACTAGAATAACGGATAGACATACTTATATACATTTTTATAAACATCCATGACTTAGGTACAAATGCTCGTGCTCATCATACAAACCAAGCGGGACTCGAACCCGCAACTGCCTGGTTTAGAAGTCCGGGGTGCAAACGACTACACCAAGACGGTCGTCCGGACTAGGTTTATTGAAATAAGTTCAGTTACAAATCAATGCTTATAGTATATACGGCGAATTTGCGTTACCTAGATGCTATTTAATTTACTATTAGGTTCGGTCTACTTTTAATTAATTATGTCTTTGTCTGAATAATTGTATAATAATAATATTCAATTCAGTTCAATATATTTTATTTCAGGCGGAGCCCATATCGTCTTAGTAACAATTAACAATATACCATCGATCAGTAATCAGTCTTAATTGCTATGTCATAAATTATTTTAAGGGCTAATTTCAGCTTAGGCTGAACTTACAATGACTTATCATCCATACTAATATTATAAATGCGAAAGTGTGTCTGTCTGTCTGTCTGTTACCTCTTGACGCTTAAACCAATGAACCGATTGAGATGAGGTATAGAGACCCTGAAAAGGACATAGGCTACATTTCGTCGCGATATAAAAACATTAAGAGAGTGAAATGAGGGGTGAAATATGAAAAATCCAACTCTTACGGGCGAAGTCGCGGGGAACCACTAGTTAAAGTATGACAGTTGTCTGTTTTGTATCTACGGTTACGAGTTAGGAATAATGCTTTCAAATAGTAAAGGATTTTTAAAAATCGTATTAGTACTTTTTACAAATAAAACTCACAAACATTATCTCTTTATAATATTATAAGTAATTATTAATAAAATGTTTTTCAATCTATTACCTACTTTTAATTATTTTAAGCATTCACATACCTCTAAAACAGTTATAACTTTTTGAAACCTGTGTTTTTGTGGTAACTTTTTTGTTTTTCGTTTCTAATTAACATCCCGTTTCTTTTTTTTCGTATAACCAATTTGTCTTCCATTCGAATACCAAACGTAACCTAACCCAACATTAACTCCATTCATAAAATACCGGGTTGGATGGGTGGTGTTTTTTATTTTGTGTAGTTTTTAGATCCCATTTTCGGCCTTATAACTTGGAGAAGAAGGGCCTATTTTTAGTTGGATATGGGATGATATGGGTTAAGGCATCGTCACGGCCCAAAGGAACCTAGTGGGAGTCTGTAGGAACACCATAAGTTGTGTTTATTTACGGATAAGGGAATGAACTACAATTAGGTACGTTAGTATGGAGATTACTATGCATGCAGTAACGCAATCTAACAAAACTACGATTTTATTAAAACACAATTTTACGGATTACTTCGCGATTTATTTACATTTTATTTAAAACCTGACGTTTCGAACACTTTACAGCGTTCGTGGTCACAGGGAGTTTAATGAGTTCAACAATTCGCGTAAACGTAAGAAAAAAAAACTATAATTTGATATTGCCTAATGTAAAAAATGTTTTTTTTATTTGATTTTGAGCCATAATGTAATATGGCTTGACTTTACTGATAATATCAATGATGATGACTAACTCAGTTCATTTTTGTTTTAATTGTTCTGACTCTGTTTTATTTTATAGAATAGTTATTTTTTTTATTTCAGTACCTATGACCCTAATTTACTTATTCTGTAGAAATTAACCTTAGGTATATCAATAAGAAAAAATATACACATTATTCTTTTAGTCTTATAAATTACAAACGTGTGCGTACCCTGCATAGGAGCGCACGCTGCATATTTGGACAGGTTTTGTGTTTCGTTGGGTACATTCAGGGTAAGCCATAAAAAACTCCACGATGATGCAGTGAGACTTGAAACGTGTCAAAGAGAGTTTTTTGCTGCATAATGTGAATGGAACACACCTACAGGTGACAGCTACAGGTCCGGTGAAACCTTAAAAGTAATAAATAACGATCAGCTTAAATAAAATTACTTAAAATAAAATAGGTGAAGCCTTTTTTATACTTGTAGGTGGTAATTTGTCTAAAATGGCTTTACTAATAAAAGAAATAACTTTATGACATAGGTAAGTTGATATCTATTCTTCAATCCGATAAATTAAAAAAATAGGGCAGGTAGGTATAACATATAAGAATAATGACTTATTGGATTATACTTATCCGTTGTTATTGCTATGAGAGCGGATACACTAGATACATACATCCGAGTGCCTTTAAGTTTTGTAACATATAGATTTGTTAATGATAAATCAATTTTTAATAACGTTGTTACACAAGAGTAAACCCCCCCCCCCTCTCCTCTCCCACAACTTAACTATGTAACTGACCAGTACCTAACATAAGTATTGAATGAGTACACTACTCATTTGGAAGCGTTTCAATAAACTATGTAAACTATTATTTATTTCCACAAAAGTTACTGGAAACCGGCATATGATTGATCAAGAATTTTACAATACATATTTATGTATTTTTTTCTCATGACCAGTCATTACTTATGCAACCTCTGAATGACATAATGTGTGATTTTGCGCGTGATAATTCGTAATTCATTTATTAAGATGGTCATTGGTCATTCTTAACTGGTCAATTAATGTCAAGCACGGATCAACCGACATTGTCAGGTGCTAAGACCGTACAACGTAACAAAATAGGTACCTAGGTTAACTGAAAATACAGATTCATCAAGTTTCGGTGCCATACCATGACCAAACATCATAAGAGTTTTTTGCATAAAGTCTAACAGATTTTAACTTCTGTTAAAGTTAGTTGTCGTCACGGAGCTATATTTATTACTCGCTTAGAATTTTTAAGAGTATTTTTATGATATGAAGATCGGTTAGGTCCAGTTTTTAACTTAGTTAGGTACCCTTCTAAGGGCATTTAATTTTAATTACACACTGTGGTGCGTAAGCAAAGGCACATGATACTAAAATGCCATAAGCATCTGTTCCTTCACTCCTATATTTCGGTGAGACGGCAGTCCGACATGACCGTAGAGAGATCAGGCGCGTGCTGCTTTCCAAGGCACGGGGGTTTTAACAATACCAACTTCCTGACTCCTGAGGTGCGTCTGAGTTATTTCAAGACAGTTTTTCTTTTATTAATAAAATGTGACGACATTCAACTAATTCAGATGCTATTATTATTGAAATAAAGGAATTGCATTTTGAGTACTTCATCGTATCATCGCGTCTCGCTAGTCAATCAAGATGCAGAGGCCTTACTTCGGTTGACGATGTCGTATCTTCGAATGTAGCTGTCCCTTTCACTAACGGCCGAACGACAACGCGAATGAGCGTGATAGCTAGACTCATTAATACGGTCAACAGGAGTAGGGCCTCAGGTTTCAGAAGTAGGCGGCCATACTTTTGACCCGCGTGTCTGCGCCCGCGGCGGTCCGCTTTGGGAAAGTGGCCATATGTGGGACATGGGCCACTTGTCCCTCGCCCACACGGGACACCTGAACCACTGCTATAAGTCAACCTGTACATTTGCATTTTTACTTGACCGATAACTTAAGATACCGCGTGTGAAATCAGAGTTCAGGGCATAGTGGAAATGCGTTGGCAGATATGTTCCTCGTAATATTTATAAATGACTACTGTCAGTGTAAGACTTAAATTGTATATGGTCATTTGGTAAAGATTACTTATTGATTATTTGTCATCGCTTACCCGATTTGATTTACTGGAAAGATTCTTTACGTTGAGTCTATGTACGCAAAATCAATTTTAACTAAATGAAAAAATATATATTAGCGTCCTTAAAACTGTCATTGCCGCAACGTCTTTTTGCATTGGAAAGAAAGATGAAAAGAACAAATTCTAAGTTGTTAAAAAACGTTATTTCACAAAGAATTCCGTAGGTAGCGGTGTTATTTACCATGAGATTACGCTATGATGACTGATTGACCTATTGCAGAGTGGTCATACAAAACACTTTCCATGTTCCGTGTGTCGGAATAAATGTATGAAGACATAAAACGGTTTAGAACTTGTTAAAACAACGATTTAACGAATTTAACGATCTGCCACGCGCGAGAGGGCGATACAACGATTAACGCACGCTCGTTTCCCTGGTTGCATGTGCTTGCATCACACGTCTGATTACCATATCATTCTTTTGTTTTTAAGAACTTGATTGATAACCAGCTCAATCGGAATGTGCCGATGCTCGCTTGCGTAATCGAATAATCGTTTATCGATTCGGAACATCAGTGCGGAGAAAGTCGGCATGCACCGGCTTTTGGCGGTGCAACCTACATACCGAATACCGATCAGTGATGGGTGACACCTGCCATCTTGTTTGTTTTGTTTACCCACGCGTGTTACGACATTTTATTGGTGTGACGAAATGTGGAAAACGAATGAATACTTTAACCGGTTATGTGTAACGGAAGTGAAAATCTTCTTGATCGTTTCGGAATAGCAGTATGTGCAAAATACTGACCAACTTTTTTGAGATATCTAATGTAACTTATTGTTATTATTAAGAATAGCAATTTGCATCCGTCGCAATCCTGTACGATGTACGAACCATCGGGTGCCAACGACACAGGTAGGGCCCACTTTTAAAAGCTCCATGTATTGTTGCCACAATTTGATTGTGAAATATCTTGTTATCATCTTATTTTTTCTATAACTTGTAACAATAATATGTTTTTGGCAATAAAATATATTTGTATTTTGTAGCACCTAGCTCCGGATACGTTTTTTTGAAACATAGAGCAGAAACTATTTGGGATCCGTTAAAACGGAGCAGTAGTATAAATATGACAGAATGACAAGTGGTAGGCGCTTTTGGAAAAAAAAACATCATTACATTAGACTATTGCAGTCCACTGCTGGACATTGACCTCTCCAAGACTGCGCCAACTTTCACTAATCATAATAATAATACAACGATTTTGGCCCCCTGGAACTGCCCAGGCTTGCTTCGCCTTGATCCGGGCCTGAACGCACTAACTTATACAGGGTTACATAGCAAAAAAGTGCCAAATTTCAGAATAAGATCTAGGAAACGATATAAAGAAACGGCTTTTTCGTAATTATTTTTAATTATCGTATTTTTCGAATAACGTCTACTTTAAAATATCCGTCAATAAAGAGGGTACCTCTTTATTGCCACTTTCGCGAACCTTACTGTCTAAATAATATATATTACTATTTACTTTTCAGTTGATCGTTACGCAGATATCATACGTTAGTGTTTTTCTATGAATGTGTTAAAATTATCTATGCGTAAGACTTTTAACAGCGAATAGGAATGATTAATTGTGAAAAAAATATTTTTTGTTTCTTTGCATAGTTCGTTAAGTAAGGTTACTGATTCCGAGTCACTCCTGAAAATTTTGCCACTTTGCAATGTAACCCTGTATACACCACTAGATTTATAAACCTAAGTACAGTCAGCAGCACGTCAGGTTACTGCGAAAACAGCTTTTATTACGTAGGGAGTAGAGACGGTCTCAGGGTCCAAGTGGGGTAGTCTGACAGGCTGATTACTAGGTGCAGCCGATGTCAGGCTGGGCGCACTACCAACCAACCTGTTAAATAAATCAGTGTTTTGGCTGTTTATGTGGTCCTGTTTTTCTATCTCCAGTTGGTTGATATGCTCATGAGCCTCATCAAGGTCTTGCTGAAGAGTAGATATAGCTTGAGATTTTGCTCATACTCCTCACAGCAATCACCCATCTATCACGGATTGCAATTGGTCACGTTCGTTTTTAAGTAGGTTATAGTTGGTGTTCAGCTCAGCCATCTCTTTCCTGAGCTTGATGTTTGTATCAAACTCACCCAACATTTCTCTCTCATTGTCATCTCTTTCCCTATACAGTCGTTCAATTAACTCCTTGGCCGCCTGTAGTTCACTCAAAGCCAGTTTGAGTTTATTAGACCCCTCCTGGCGAGCACAAGCCTTGCGAGTAATCATCTTAATGTTCAAAAGAATCAAAACCGAACGTAAGCCAAAGTGTTGTTCGACCAACTAGAGGTTATTGCAAATGTAAACAATATAACCTCAACGCGATTAAAACAAGTTCGAAGCACATAGATATTAAAAAAGGTATTAAAATAGGCGTATGTACGTGGTATAAGCCGGTAAATAAGGAGACAACAATGATTTACAAGTTTAAATTTTGCAATGTCACTGCGGCCGTTTGTATGTTCTATAATATGTACAATAATGCAGATTCACTTTTATCTTGTACTTGTCCAGCCATTCGATTACCGAGCTATTCGACCGCGTATTGTCTAACCCCAGTACCCCACACAATTGCAACACGCCCGTGGTCGCGGTGCATTGGTCATGCTCATGCGTGCACCTCTGACCCTCGCCGTTCACTCGCCGTTGCGTCTGCGCATAATGCTAGCTAGATTTGATATGTCAGAAAATCTGGTCTCTTTTGTAGTACTTCTCTTGTGCACGATGATGCCTTTTGAATCAATTTTCATTCAAACACGACTCATCAAAGTTGATCAGTCGTGTTTGAATGAAAATTGATTCAAAAGGAATGAATCTGTAAACCGCGGAACAAGTAATATCAAATTCGCCTCTGACAACATTTGGAAGACCCAATTATGTGTATGCGTATACCTCAATTGTCGCGTAAAGTTAGATTTTTTAATTTATCTAACTGTCACTTGAAGATTGAAGTGTCAGTTATTGATACGTTGTGCCTTGTTTAAGTTTTGATTTTGTAATGTGTAGTATATTTTAACAATCTTATGTATCCAAGCCGAAATTGGACATCAAATTGCACAGTAAAGGCTATTCTTGTAATTCAAAACATACTTATAATTAATTTAATGCCTATTTCTCTTTGATTGGTATACCCTTAATTGTATTTTAGTGGAAGAATCAGAATATCCTGCGGCTCATTTTAGTGATGACGCTGATTTTATCTCATTTAGTTTACAATAGAGATATTTTAATTGACTTTCACAACATTATACCAAGATTGAAATATTTTTGTAGGTATTAAACTATATGTTAAATCCTTCAAAGTCAAACGTCAAATATAGTAAGGCTGTGCTCCTAGTTAAGTCCGTTTTTCATTGCTTGTCCATAATTGTAAACAAACTTGACATTCCTTTTTAATGAAATAATTCATTTAAAAATAAGATGGACACAAAAATTACATCCTAATATGGTAGTTTATCGTTTAATATATGCAGCTTTTTAGAGCTATTAGTAAATATTTTTTTCATCAGTATTAGTTTTAAAAGTCATAAAAAGATGTTTGACACGAAAAGAAAAACGTACTTTAGCAGCAATGCATAAATCACTGTCCTCCCTAAGTAATGACTTACTGTCATTACGCAATGCAGCTTTCGTGTCAATCAGGTGTAGATTTAGAAGAAGCGCTTCTATTATGAGTTTTGATTTATGTGTTTCAAAATCGCAAATAGATTGGGGATAGTAAATTAAATTATACATCGTATTATCTAATGACATGGCATAAACAATATGCGTGTTGGGATGTAATTTCAGATTTAATGACGCATCAGTCATGGCCTCATGGCAGACAAGTTCGCTGGTACACTCAGCTGAAAATATACGTTTTTAAATAATTTTCAATTACCTACGTTATGATTTGCTCGTGGTTTTATTAAAGCGAATCTACGGATTGCGTGATGACTTTGCAGGTTATGCCCTAGGTAGCTAACTATGACGAATATTTTTTAGCTTCGATTTAGGCAAGAAATTGATACAAATGTCTACTCAGGGAAGAAATGCTATGTAGAATACGATAAATTTTTAGGATATAAGTAATCATTTATTAAAAATCTATTGGTCTGTTGTGGACAGAAGTCAAAACACAATTTTGTCTCTAACTGCATTCATTTCTAACTTGGCTAATAGAATATATATGCTAAGAATAATGATTAATAATGCATACCTTTGTTTTTATTTATTTGATATTTTTTTTATTTTAAGTTGCACTGAATGCACTTACAACCAGTCATTTTAATAATCAATGGCATATGTTTTGCAGTCCTGCGTCTTATTTGATGATGAATTTAATTTTATTTAAATTCAATAAAAAGGCTGATCATAATTTAATTCGTCAACCGTGTCGTCCGGTGGATCGATTAACTTTTGTGTGCAAAATTAACTTTCGTAGAAGCTTGCAAACAAATTGTTTAAATTATTAAAACAATAAAAAGGCTATCAGTTTTACTTCGCGATTTTTATTACCTGAGTGTACCTTGTCGTAGGTCGTGACGCAGGGTCACACTTTCCCATGGCTTATTGTTTCAACCGCATCACACAATGGGGTTTCGCTTTTTATGTCGGCTCGTTTACGTAGACGCACGGCTTCGTTGACATTTCAAATGGAGGTCAGGTTAAAACTTGGGACAGGTTCGCTCTAAAAGCTTATATTTATTGTTGGAAAAGTATTTTGACTTATAAATACCCTAAGGACCCTAAGACCGGGTCTCACTAGGCACAAGTGGTGGCAGCACCTTGTAAATTCGTCAAGTTGGTTGCACAAACAACCAGACACCCAGGTGATACCCTCCATAGTGCCAATACATTTTGTTGGCAGCGCATCACCAGTGGCACTACCATGGTAGTCCAGTGAGATAGGGCCCTAATGTGATGATTTCCACTCTCGCGGGTATCTGATACCAACACACAGACTCCCGTGTTTGTAGGTATACTTTGAAAAGAAAATCCTTCTAATCTAAAGACACTATTAACTGCACTTACTGTTTGTCAAAAATCAAATCATTTATTTGCATTACATACGTGTAAATAAATTGTTATTTAAAATCAGTGTAGCACGCACCTAAAATGCATGCATAATTTTTCCTCTTTACAGTCTCTTTGTACACGCTGACCTTATCATCAAATCAATGTCAATTATTATAAAATCAAATCTTTATTGTATATCTTTAGTAACTCGTACTATGAGGAATCCAACATGTTTATAAGAATTGACGATTTGTGAATGTAAAAATGCATAACGAGCGCCATAAAGAGCATGGAATAATCAGGACTGATTCGTTAGCAAACAATTAACAACCAAGACTAATTAGCAAATCGCTAATTAATTCATAATTAAGACTAACACCTTTCTAATTCGACGTAATTCTCGCGAACAGAGTTAGATTTTCATCGGTGACTTTCGATTTAACGCCAGAGATCGATTTTATCGAAGTCTTGAGGAATATGACACGATTTATGACACAACTGTTATAATAGAGCTAGAAGCAGCATGTCCAACATCTCAGCTGAAAGAGCTACTGCGAACATTAGGCGTATCTCCAATGTTCGGTCTCTAGTGCCCTCGTCCATAGTAAATTTATTATAGACACAATAGAAAATCAATTTTTATCTCGCACTGGTGCGTGCTATGGCATGGAACCAGTCAAAGACTTTTGTGAGCTATCAGCCGGTACTGCTATCAGAAATTTATTTGTTAACAACAAACATTTTATACAAAAGGCGGACTTAATGCCAAGTGGCATTCTCTCCTACCATGCATACCTTTTTACCAGTCATAGCTGTATCAATAAAAATCAGATCTTTTTAAGAGTAGTATTACCTAACTAAAACCTGGTAATAATATATTTTTATAAGTTCACCTTAATATAGTTGTTTTCGAAGCCATAGCAAATTGAGAATAAATTAAATAAGTAATAAATCCATGTTAACGACGATTGAACTATTTAGTAATTGTTATACTATAATACCTCATAATATGCAATGGAAACAATAACACCATCCCTATATTTTTGTGTCTTGGATGATAAATCCAAGTGTGAGTTTTCCGCAATTATCTTCATTGTGGCTCTGATTCAGTCAGACAGAATTAAACGACCAATCCTATTTATATGTCACTTTCCGATTGTGATTTATAACCCCAATTAAGGTAACAACGCGTGTACAATAATTAATTGCTAAAGAGACATTTAAGACTCGCATAAGTGCCTTAAAAGCGGAAATAGATGTTTAATTGATACAATTTAGATAAACTGCATCTTAATCCTCATAATTAAGCTTATCTGAACAATAATATATTCGATTCCAGACTGACACAAACAAATTGCTGTTACAACATTAGTGAGAGTGATACAACGCAGCTGTATAGATCTACAATGACAAAACTATATCTCCGTAATAATACTTTTTATTTGGTAAAAAATAATCATGTTAGCGGTATCCTCAAACGCGTGGGGAATCATGATCCAGGATATGGCAGATCATTGAAATTTCTTATTTAGTTTATGAAAAGAAGATCAATAAGATTTTAAGGATTGTTGGAGAGAAGCGAAGTATTCTTGAAATTATTTAGAATAGAAGAGGAAAGATGCTGGGACACTTGATAAGACACAATGTCTTTATAAATACAATCACTGAGGGGAAGATAAAAGGGAAAAGACAGAGAGGGTGACCTGGAAGGTCATTTATGGACCAAGTAAAGGAGAAGGTCAAGAGGATAGGAAAAGATGGAAAGAAACTTCTCCGGCCGAAAAGAGGATTAACTCTTAAATAAAGAAGAAGTTTTCTACTCTTATAATGCGGACTCATAGAACTCAATATAATTCACTGCCTACTGTCACGTTTCCAAGGTTTGGAGTTTTGGAGTCTTCAAATCTAGAGTGAATGGGCATTTCTTAGGCAAGGAAAGCGTATTCAAGCGTATAAGGAACGCCGCATGCGTTCACTATTGTTAATAAAAAATAGTTAATTTAATATGAAGCCGTAAATACTCATTAATTGTGTTTGATATAGCGCCTTTATGCGTTTACCAAATGGCGATAGAGAACGTATTGGTTCCCTAATAGGCCACTTTGTCGCTGAGAACTGGGCCAACTAACCAGAACAAATGGCCCACGGCTCGGCGGAAATGTATGACACAAGGACATACACTATTGGCTTTGATAGGTACCTAGGTAATTGAAATTGCGGTTTGATCAATTCTAAAGAAAATTCAGTCAAATCTACACTTAAGGTGTAAATTCTGAAATATGAATAATATGATATGGAATTTAATTATGTAACAAAATTTCTTGCTTATTCTATTTTATTAACACACATGCATCGTCCAAGAAAAGTAATTTTGTGCCCGTCAAAAACAAACTGCTAGTAAATACACAAATTGCAATTCTCATTACAATCATGCATTCTGATGCAGAAATTACACATAAATTTAGGTCTTACTGGTCCGTCTTAAGGTTAAAACTAATAAAGCCTTCATTATCTCCGATTTTCCGCTAATAATTTAAAGATTAGCTTAGTACAAAACAAGCTTTCGCAGCTTTTACTAATTACCAACAAACAATGCTGGTGAAAGTGCGTTTTGGATCCCAGTGAAGAAATCTTGATAGCGCATTCAAAACATGCATTGCACAGTTGAGATCTTCACTGTTTCTAAAGTCGCAAATTTTTGCAAGAGAATTTCGTAAAAGTGCTATTTACACCGTTCGATTTAAAAACTTACACTCACAGACTCTCTAGTTCATAAGTACACTACAGTTTTGTTTTGGGCATGCTGTAGCGACCTGTAAAATATGAAGCGACAAAATAAAAAATATATTTTTTAAAATGTTATGCCTATCCATCAAATATGTTTAGTCGGAGAAGCATGACACGCGTGTCTAGATAGGATAGATACTGGTGAGGGTAATCAGAGGTGACCAAGGGAATCATTATGATCAGGCACATGACTAAACGGAAAAACGTGCTTATCGAAAGCATAAAGGATATTCTGTCGGGTTGTCATCCGTGATAATCAAAAGAAAATAAGGCAGGCCCAGGACTTATATTTAACGTGTTTTCCTAAATACCATCACTTCCAGAGTCGGGGCTGCTACTGAGTAATTTCATCATCAAAACCCAATCTTTATTTTTTCCTCTTTCCACAATTTCGTGCCCGGGATCTTTGGACCATGGATCCGCGACATTAACTAGCTCAAAGAGGAAGTCGATTACAAATCGAGTCGTGTAAACGCCGCTCAAGTAAGGGACGTCAAGAGATGTGTATTGGGAGCGCGTTTTACTTTCGTTATCGTTAATAGTCCCATCGCGTGTCTCCAGTCACTTTCCGTTGCGATTCCGTGCCCTAGACAAGTGAAATTTTATCGATAGATTTACCGGTGTTGGACATTTTAATGCAAGTTGCAGGCTGTTAGAGTTGCACTGTATATAAAATGAAACTCGAATTAACGAAATTTAAAAATAATCGAATCATATGGCGTAGTATCGATAAACTTTATTCAAAAGACTGCATAATGGCGCAATCACCTTTAGTTTTTATCCAAAATCACCAGCTCATCTTTCATGACTTAATAATTTTACTAATGTTATTGCAATATAAACTAGTGACAAAAATGCGATTTTAAATATTACAATCGATTGGCATTATACTAAATATTTTAGATATCGATACGTTAATTATCGATGGATCTGATTGATGTAGGGCAGATACGATATATGTACTTTATAGTTAAGGTTGATCTTCGACTTTCTACACTTTCGCTATTAGAACAACAGTACAGTTTGTGAGTAGAGTAAAAAAAAAAAAAAAATCTAATAGAATAAAAGAATTACAGTACAGTTCAGATAAGCACGTGACTGTAGTGTCTTATCGTTCATGAATAGGTACCATTGTTATTAGGACATTTAAAACCAATTCTTATTTAAATTATTTTTGTTTTGAAATTCTTGACAATTAGATATTATTAACAAACTAGTAATAAGTCAGCCTATTAGATCCCACTGCTGGGAAAAGGCCTCACCTCAACTATGAGGAGGAACGAGCCATACTTCACCACGCGGGCTCAGTGCGGATTGGTGGAGGGGTGTATGTAAGGCAAGTGACAAACCTTACTGTCAGAAGTTATCAAGCCGCCCTAGGGCCTCTGACTAGGCTTAACGACTAATACCACAGATATTAGCTGGGACCAACTGCTTAACGAACTAGTGATGTTTTGAATCTTGGATCCATATTTTAAATTGACAAATTATTTATTATACAAGTAAATGTAAATCTTAATTTTAATGTCTATTAATTTTGTATTTTAATTTTAAGGAAATTTTATTATGATTAGGTTAATGTTTATGAATCTTAATGAAGTGATTATGTTTTCTTATTATATTTTAATGTTTCATAATTCTTATCAAAATTTTACTACGCTAATTTTAATTTAATGAAGCTTTTTTATATAATTTTTATTGAATACCATGTAAACATGAAATGTATGGATGTAAATTTGCCTGAATAAAAATGATTTTATTTTTATTTTATTCATTACTCACTCTCTTTGCACTTATATCTACATGTGAAAAGTGTGCAGCTGTAGGTGTATTTATTGGAACCTACTACGTTGGTTTCCGACGTCGTATTAGTCAGTAGTAGCTAGTCCATATATACAGTAACCCTGTAATACTTCTACCCAACAGCGATTGTAAGCAGAAAGAAAGAAAAAGCATTTATTCGGAAATCGGTGAACAATGGAACAGTTAACAAAATATAATGAAATGATCTACCGAAAAGGCATCCGACTCAGCATAAATCGTGGTAGCCGAGGCAGCTCACAACATCCTTTGTTCTATTTATGTATGTAGAGAAAAAAAGGGAGACATGTTATTGCCACAATCCCCATAAATGGATCAATATTAATTTTTCCTTTTGAAGGTCACAGTGTCATTTTTTTTACTAAATAAAATCAGTCATTTTAGCTATTGATTTTTGTAGTAAAAGATGTTATTATCCAGCCAGTCGATTAATAAAATGAAGTCTTCTTCTTCTTCTTGTTATGGCGAGCGAACATAAGTCTACCGCTTTGAGGTATACTGGTCCGCCAATGACATGTGTGCAGCATTTACACGGCACGTCTGTGTATGGAAATCTATTTACAAAAATACTAAAACTTTATGCAGTTCTATCCATATAAAAACAAAACGACAACACAACAGTATTAGTTACTATCTACAAAAAAAATTAAGTCATCATTCAGATGCTGTGCGTTCGAGCTAGGGGTTATGTCATGTCAATTAAAGATGTATAGCTGATCAGTTTATCGTTTGGAAGCCATTCTCATCTGATTGCTCAGCCATCACGGATGAGATTAATGGCCAACACCTCTGTTGCGTAATTTATTGTATAACTGACTCGTGGAATGTATGATTTAATTATGCCGACGGTCGAATAATTAATTACCGGCATTAATACTGCTAATCCTAGTTAAATCACATTGAACACACGTTTGACAATTAGAGATCATTATGAGTAAGATTACGCTTTAATCTGACAAGTGTAGGTATGTAGCCTACTTGTGACTTAAATGTTGGTTTTCATGTTGTGTTTTAGAAGCTTAGCTAATTTAAACATATTTTTTTAAATAATGGACAACAGCACATACTTTACCCTGATCCCAAAGTAAGGGGATTAGCTAAAGTATTGTTATGGAAATCAGAAACAACGGGTATCACAATCACCCCGACCACAGACAATATAGAAAATATGTATTTCTATTTAACATTGACCCGTCCGGGGATCGAACACGGGACCTCAAGTGATGGCGACACCTTGAATACCGGCGTGCCACTCAAGAACGGTGGTCGTTATTGGAAATATTTAAAAGCAGAAACTCATTTGTGTAGTTTTATATATATACCTACTGATGGATTTTTTCGTTTGAGCACACCTGCTGAGCGCTAACTTCGCCAGCATATTTGTGACAGAATCGTAATCAAGCTAATAATTCAAGTCTGATATACACATTTGGTCCTTACTAGAATTGTCAGTCTTGCTTTATAATTACAATATTGTTAAACTATGTACAAGAATTAACTATAATAAGACCCTGGTAATTTGAGGATAGCAAAATCTACGACAGCACAACTGTTGCTAGTGTGCCTAAGTAGGCACTCTATTTCGATATTGTTTGTAGTAAAAACATTAATTTGATAGCTTCCATACTTTTTACAGTAAGTTCGTTAAACTTAAATCTAGGGTGAATAGATGAATTTATAGATATCCAATGTGTGAGAATATTCACATCCTATTCACAATTATCTCAAGGAGAGCGTTGGTGCTGCCCCACACTCGCTCACAGGAAAGCCACTTCTAACTTGCGCATAAAATCCTTAGGGCCGTCAGTACTACAGGTGTATAACACTTATAACACACGAGTTGGAATGTATGCTGGCCCTGTAAATGGTGGATTAAACGAAACTGAGAGATAAAAGACAGCTGTGGGAACATTATCCACAGTTGCAAGACTACTTTATTAGTCAAGTCCGAATAGTATTAAATCCCAGAAAATAAGGGTTTTAGCATTCTAATATGTTTATTTTGACGATGTTCTTATGCTCTATCTCCTTGATATGTTTGAACCATGATTTACAGGGTCACCTTATATAAAAATAAATACACATACCATTAATAAGGTACTACTAGGCAATCGAATCATATATCATCATCCGATGTTTAACAGGATTCTTTATTTGTTACAGGGTAAAGAAAAGACCGACCGTGAAGATTTGAAAACAGATATACAGCACAGAAAAGAAACATTTTATAGGGTGAGTTTTATAAATTTTAATAAAGTTTAACAAATTACAAAGTACAAAACACCTTATAGAGATACTTTTATTTTGTATGGTTGTCATAAATGCACACTTTAAAATTTGTTTCATTGAGCAATGCGCTGTATACAATTTTGCCTGCTTTTGCTGTGCAATATATATTTTATTTACACTCAAATTACCTAGCCCCACACTAAGCGTGACCTTGTGCTATAGCGACTAGGATAACGGATAGACATACGTTTATATGTCTTTTCATCCATGACTTAGGTATAAATGCTCGTGCTCATCACACAAACATTTGCCCCTTGCGGGATTCGAACCCGCAACCGCCTGGTTTAGAAGTCCGTGACGCGAACCACTACACAAAGGCGGTCGTCTGAATCTGAATTTACATTTTTGTCCGTCACAGCCCTTTTACCATGAAAATTCTATATTATTTGGTAAAGTAATGGCTGGATTGCAATGTGCTCTATCTAGGACTACTTAATTTTGAGTTCATCTGTCTCTTTTGCTGCTAAACAAACAAAAAAAAAACACACTACATTTAGGAACATTAAGCTTTACCAGCTGTCATTTGCTAAGAAAATTAAGAAATCCACAGACAATTTAGCAGGGGATATGGGATGACAAGTAAGTTTAGATGAAAACACGCGAAAAGATGTAAAAATTGTAAAAAATTAAACCCACGTGAGTAATTGCTTCATTTCATTCTTCATTTGACGTTTCTAAATTATTGTAGTCTGCCTCTGCTCGTTTGTTAAGTAGTAGAGACATGAAATTAGTCTTAGACAGAACACATTAAAGTTGGGCTCTGATTTAGCATTTCACAATTTTCATTTGAATTTGTACACTGCCTGTGCTTATAGGCTTGTCATAAAAGTCTGGAATTTGCAGGAGACTTCGGACGAAGACTCGGCGGTGTCGTCCGCGCCCGCCTCTCTCTCACCACAACCGCTCAACGATATGTGGGTGGGTATTACAAGAAACTACAGATGAATTACATACCTCAAAATCTGCTTAATTAATCTTAAGTAACTCTCCTTACACCAAGCCGCCAACAACGTCGAAAAATCCGAGACGCCTAATAGTTTATAGTCACACAATTCATAGAGAGATACAATTGCTAACGTTATTTTTCCAGGCGTTACGTGTATTAGGCTAGCTAGTAGTGTTAGGCGTTTTATTCGTTTATTTATTGGATACTAAAAAAATCGTAAGCTACTCGTAGTAGCTGATACCTTATACTTATTGTTCTAATGATTACAAAAGTTTATTACTTACTCGTAATGCAATAGAATTTCATTGACACACATTACGATCGGTGTTACGACGTACAACATGAAAACCTTATTAGCACATGAATAACAAAACATACAAACAGAATAACAATCATGAGTGTTGAGGTAAAATTGACGTCAATCAATAGTAGAGATTTTAAATTTGAAAGTGAAATTAATTCATAATCAAATCTGTTCTGTCCTATTCTTAGCTACCTGCAAGAAAAAACTTAAGATGTACTTTGGTGTTTATCTATGAACTACAAAGATTTTGCTCAAGATATTTTCCGCAAACTTACTAGGGTACCTAATATTGATGGTAATTTAGTTTCACAAACCGATTTTATAGTGGCGTCTGTAATCACTAATTTGTCATTATCTCCTTTCAAATTAATAAAAAGAATCATCTCATGGCGGTTTGTGCAGCGTAACGAGACGTCGACGTCTAAGAGCAGAGTTTAAAAAGTTTTAAACAGCTGGTAAACAGATTGGCGGTTTATTCGACGTGATCCCTGTACAAAACATATCAAATAATATGATAACGGCATTTTGACAACTAAACATGTGTTGGTGAATCTGACCTAAGCCTAAGTATTGTACCTTAGTAGGATGTATGTAGCTTAAGTGTCCAGCTATAGTACGTACATCAGCAATGTAGGTATTTATCAAATATTTTTGCTTCTGAAATCAAATTGGTATGCATTGATAGTGCGTAGTAGATCTAAACACCGATCTACACTCTACAGCACTGGAATCCTGCCCGACCTTGGCTCGCCTGGCTTAAGCAGAGAGCATCGTCGAGGCAAATGCCAGGTTTGCAATCAAAACACTCAGTTGTCACCTAGTGAACTATTGGTTGGTGTTGCGTCATTCTGACATACGCGGTAGGGTGACCAAGTCTTTATACAAAAGAATGTAGATATTAAGTATGCGAATAACTTCCGCATAACGACAGCGTAGCCAGATTGCGATGTCAAAAATACTATACAGAATTTTAAAATGCAATTTTAAATTAGTGTGTAAATGTGTTTCAAAATAATCATGCTTTATATCTGTGGATACACAAACATCACTTATTTCAGATGTTAGACTTTCTCGCGAAGTAAATAGTGCAAAACGAAACATAATTAAACCAGCAACATCCGTCAAAACGCTGGCTGAGAAAGTTTTATTAAACTTATTTAATTACTCAATAGTTTTTTACTAGTGCGTCCAAAATATACAATTCGAAATAACCAAATAACCTAAAATTGATATGATAAATAGAAATAGTAACTACAAACAGTTTTTAAGTTTTAGATCATAATACCAATAATACTCACAATAATGGAAAGCGTAACTATCCTAATTTAATTTTAATTCATAAGTTTTTTATTTTATTTTTGTTATTATTTTCGTCCGTTGTTTCTTGTTTACTTTGTCTGTTGTGCCAAATATTTTTTTATATTTCTATAACTGTGTAGGTTAATATTTGATTACAAGACACAACATTATTTTTTCCGTCTTGTAACATTTATCGCCTCATTATAAAAAATCACTCTTACATTATTTACTTACCTGCACCGAACACGTGCTTAGCTGTCATCGATCAACGGGTACGGGTTCCATATTATTTAGTCATATTAGTAACTTTTATGGGACTTACTATAAGAATTATTTTGTTTAAGTTTAGTACTGTTTAAGGCTTTCAAAATAGATGAACCGCACGAAAACAGCAGGGTTATGTTATGTCATACAAAAGACTTCAACGCGTTTGTAAACTATCCTAAAAGTGAAACCGTTCAAGTTCACAACTTCTCTGTCGAGCCTTAAATTCTGCTAGTGTAATATAATGGTAGTTGAGCAGTTCAAGACATTTGGCCCATACTATTTTTTTAAACGAAACGTAAAAAAAAACCTATGTATGCAAGCGTCACACGATGCTTAGGACTTTGTCAGTTATATAGCGAACTTAGTTGTAGAATATATTACAAAATAAATATATATTATAGACAATATCACTTAATTACATTGCTCTGACCCTAAAATAAGTAGGTGCTAAAGCATTTGTGATTTAAATGAAACAAGGTTACCACAACACTCAGACCCAAGAAAATAAAAAATATGTATTTTTATATCGACCCAACCGAGAATGTAACATAGAACAACTTAAAACGAGTGCTCCCCTCTCGACCACGTTCGTCGAAATTCCACTTTGTCACCTCGACCACGTTCGTCAAGATTGCACACTATGCCAAGCAAGCCAGTCCGACTCACAGCCCAACTCATGGTCCGCCTACTCCACAGTCGTGCGGGCAATGCCGATCGGTGTCGGAGCGCGCGGCCGCGGCTGCGCGGGAGTGTTCGCGGCTGGCGGACGCGCTCCGAGACGCGCGCGACCAAATCGAGCTGATGGAGTTCAGGCTGCTGGAGTTGGAAGACGCGCACCCTGATAAGGTCAGTGAACTGTGTTTTAAGTTTTTTTTTAAATTTACCAATCACGTCTTCAGACATAGATAATCAATTGTTATGAGACCGCGAGAGCTCTTAAAAGAAAAAATACGAAATAAAAGTCAATAAAATACTTTATTTATGTATCGTGTGCTCGACCTACTGGGGCACTTATACGTGTCCCAAACATAGACCCTACTAGGTACTGTGGGCCAATATTATTAATATTAATTACTGACGTTCATTAGTGGCATTTTGTGTCCTAAATTTAATAAATAATTCTTGACTTTTGACAAATTGTGACTGTGAACTCACTCGCTATTTATCAAAGCCATTTTAAAACGTTTATTTAATAATAAAAAAATGCTAGTGCGGTCTGTATTTTCATCATTCAATTCATTAACAGTATTAATATTACTCTTGTCATTGAGTAAGCAGCGCTAATGATAGGCTTTTGTTTTGTTCATTCATGATGACGCTAGTTATATTCTGTGGTTCTTAATGTTTCTGAGATCATTAAACCTTTTAGTTTTTGAGTTAGACATCAGGTTTCTCAAAGCCTAGTGTTAATCAGTGGAAAAAGTTCAAACAAAAAAGGATTTAAAAAAAAATGACTCCAAAATTACAACAATCTCTATTTAATTTAAGGAAGTTTTTGATACATTTTAATGAGTTGTTTTATACAATTTGGATATGCACGAGAACCTGACAGCTATGAAATAGATTTGAAGTAATTATATGCATGAAAGCTTCAGAAAATAGATAGAAGTCTGAAAAGTTTATGGCAGTTTTCCTGGCCGCCCGAGTTATTAAATCTAGTTTATATTTTTACGAGGCCATTCTGTTATCTTTTATCTTGACGATTCAAAACAATGCAATATGCATGCATGACTGACTGACAAGGTTGTAAAACAAATGGATTGCCGGTAAGCGTTCGCTACGTAATTAAATTTTGTTTAAACGTGTTCTGTGCACTCATTCAGTTTTCTTTTACAATTCATGTTGGCTTGTTGTGTTTCTGTGCTCTTGTGAAAAATACTGTGTACCATTAATATTTGTTATGTGATTTGAACATGTTAATACCTCACGAGTGCTGAAAAAGATATTAATCATGACAGTTTAAATTAAAAAAAAAAAAACTGGTAGATACGCTACTTTGTTTATATTTTAGTCGGTAAGTAGGTAAGTCTTATATGTAACAAGCCTGAAATTTTGTGTTCCTTATTGAAGTTCGTTCTTTGTCGTGACCTATATATTCACTTATGTCAAACAAAATTGCAAAAACGTAACAAGGCATGATTATTAAGATATTTTGTATAATTGCCTATTAAACAATGTTCGAATACTTTTAGCGTAAAGGTACATATTTACTAAATATACAATGTAGCCGAGAGGAAAAACTTCAAACCTCGTCCGTAAGGTCGCGAGTTCGATTCCTGTTCTGTTCCACTGGGTTTGTACAAAACTTGAGTAGGTAGTCTTTTAGAAGATATCGCTGTCAAAGCGGTGAAGGAAAACATCGCGAGGAAACTTGCACATTAGTGGTTGAGCCATGATAGCTGTGTGTGAAATGGAGAAGAATAGTATGCCAAAAAGTAGTTCTATGTGGCTATGAAGCGTGAGAGAGACAATGATACTTATTACGATTTATGCACAGTGCTACACTACATTACACATAGGATATACTTCATACTCGTATTTTGAAAGAAACGTGGCAACACAGTATTGTATTTATTTACATTCATAGTTTATTTTTTTCTGAATCCGTAATTCGCAATATGCCTGCCTAATACAAAACAATGCGCTCCGTTCAGAAGGAAATTACAAAATCAACCGTCAATTGGGCAAGTAAAGGACAGAAATTAACAATGGCATTCGCTAATTAAGCGTTATTAAATCCTCGATTGTTTAATTTTTTGAACACTTGCTACTAATAAAAAAAAAACTATACAGTTTGACAGCTTAGAAATTGGCGGCAAGTTTATTTTTATTGTTACATGAACAGAGCTACACGATGTGACACAAGTACCTAACTATTTTAAAGAAAAAAAAATGCAAACTTCATATAAGCAGCATAATAATTATTGCGTGGTTTTGTATAATTAGGTAAACAAAGACTAAGTGCGTTATAGTCCACGACGTAACCGCTTTGGTATCTTCGTACGAAGGTTTTATCTAAGGTACACATATGCAATCATATAATCACGTCACACACATTATGTCCGTTAGTAGCACTTGCAAGTAGGTATGAAGGAAAAACCAATTGCTGAAAAACTCATAACAAATAGGTAAAAATTGGCACATTTTTTCGGTCCATTACATACGGTGTAGAGTTTGCTATGTACTAACTACCCTATTTTTAAATTCGTTCACAAAAATGTATTGACTGTCTTCTGGTAGGATTTGAACCGACGACCCCTTGCTATCCGGGCGGTCGCTCCTCCAACTGAGCTACAGAAGACGTCAGTCACTCGTCACTCGACGAATCTCTGTAAATGCTTTCTGTGCCACAATTATTATTGGTAAATTGGTAATAGGTAGGTATTATGGCAACTTGGTAAATAATGTAGAGCGCAATAATCTTGAAATCGATTAAAAAATCATTTTATACATTTGATTAAATACTTATGTACCTACTCACATATTTAGAACTAGAGGCCAGACATTCCTGAGCTGTTTAAACATATATGTGTAAGAATTTACGCTTGTCTTCTAAAAAAATCTGTCTTCACCATCTCGCTTCCGAGCCGTTAATCGCCAAAGTAAACATTTAGTTAGAACGTCGTTACGTAGGCAGCAGTCTCCTTCAAAATGGGCACTTACTGGCCATATCGAATCGATTTGATTGTGTGAGTTCCACTATATTGTCTTACCTTAGGCTAAGGTCATACTGTCAGCTGGCTGGGTGTCCCTTTTTATACTCCAGACTCTGGGCAAACGATTCCTCGATGTTTGCAATCGGTAACAAAATGTATAAAACTATAATAAGCCATCGCAAAATCATATGACTTTTGTGCTTAAACTACATTGGCGATAGTGAAGTTTGCTGTAGAACAGATTGCATTTCGTCAAGGGACTCTGGACTCTACTGAAAAAAAAAATGGTATACTTAAAAGTTTAAATAAGAAACCAAAAAGGGCATTTTTGGTTAAAATAATACTGTAAGTATTAAACATTATAAAAAAATATTAGGTACCGCTGTAACTTTTTTAGTTTTTACCCCCAACTTCTTCGCTTCTTCAATGTAAAATATTGTGTACAAAGTTATAATTATTTTTCTCATGTTAAGTGAATTTCTGTAATTCTTAATGAGAATAAAAAACAATCTTAATCTTAAACCTTAGGTACGAGTGTACTTGATAGGAAACGTTGTGAGTGATCCACAATTCAACCAGACCTTTGAATCCCATAGCCTCGTCATACCTATATGTTGTGCGCTCTAGCTAGAGATCATAATTTAAGGTCAAAAAAGGTCCCCACGTGTTTACACTTAATCACTAAGCACTCATCACCTGCACGGATCACCAATCAAAGTGAATACAGGCCTTTAGTTTAGAGCATTATGAAAAATGATTAGTGTAAGTGTGATTGTTTAAAAATATATAGGACGATATTTTTTAAGAACCCCATTGGTCTTTTTCAATGTCACGGCATTTATTATGATATATTATGGGTAAAAACAATATCCTTAATTGTCAAGTCTAGATTTCAGGGCTGTCACTTAGATTGCAATTATTTACGATTTCATCGTCATATCTGCGTCGCGCCTGTTGCAAATCACCCTTCTATAATTCTTATTCCGTGAGTAAAAATCTGGCGACGGCATTAGATTAGCCAGTAGCGGACACTCCGTTCGCTCACCTCATGACGTGACTAAGCCTTGTAGGGTCCTAGCCTTTTACGCACATTTCCTGAGGTCAGCCAGTTGACTGTTGGAATTAAGAGGCCACCTGTGTTGCTTGGAAGTGGCGGCACCGCGGAGTCAAGGGCAAGATGCGAAGAAAGCTAGCCCTACTTAGATTTCCTCAGCTTTGTTTTCTAATTCCTGTTTATAAATCTCAAGGAATTGCGCGATAGATAATCATTTCTTTGTATCATATCTTAATCTTAATCATTTCTTGTAACTGAAAGAGCAAACCCATTTCAAATAAAAAAAAAGAAAAAAAAAGCTAATTTTTTCGCAGAGAATGTAAGTAATAAAACGTTAAATGCGATATTGAGGCTCACTGCCTCAATATCTAGTTTAGTAACTATTGAAGGACTGACTGATTTGGGTTAGGTTCACATTTTAAAGTTTGACAATTTTGAACCAAATACGATTTGAACAAAGTTGACATTAATAGAAAATATATACAAACGTTTTATAAATTGCAGATTGGCAATAGAATAGCACATTATCATAAATTGTTGTTGCCCATATGGATTTAGTTTGCTAATACGTGCGAAGAGTATTATAGTACCGCAAAAATTGTGAAATATTTCGAGATAGGTGTCTCATAAGTTGTTTGTACGTGGTTTGAATGTGATTATAGTCTAATTAATATTAATAAGTAAGTGGCTATGAGATTGAGTTAGACTATGGAAGTTTCAGAATTGTACTACGTTCAGTATAAATATAGGTCTCCCCACATAACACAGGTGTATTGCTCGGACTCCAAAGTAAGTTCCTAAATCACTTGTGTTTTGATGGAAATCATTACAGATATTTGGCATCCTTGACTTCTTGCGTCATGGTTTAAAAATATTACTTACTTAACACTGGACATAAAATTAATGAAAAACCGTAGGAAAACTGTAAGTAACTATATGAGTAATATCACAGTATATTTATAATAGTTAAAAAATGCTTTAATTTATTGTATCAAAGATTTCCTTCCGGTTTTTTTTCCTTTAAGTAGTTAGTGGAGTTTATAATACCTGCTTCCTATTAGAATTAATGTATTTAGGCTTCCTATTTTTTGTTATGAGTATTAGACATTTACTTAGTACAGAATAGTATGTAATACTTTTGTATCCATTCTGATGCATGAATAGAGATTCGATATCATTTCTCCCGCGATAAACATTTTACAAGTTGACAAATTATAAGATTTATTTGAAAGATCAAGTCATGTTTTATCGTTTCTCAATTTTAATGGTAATATTTGTGTTTCGGGTTACCATTTATAGAGTCGCCGCCTACTCTAATCTTGTACGTAGGCGATACGTAAACAGTCTTAGATCATAACACACGAATCGTTTGGTCAAGGCAGCCGGTTTTGGTTTTTGTGAAAACCTCTGCAAGCTACTTGTGACTTTTTCAAAAATCGCATCTTCCTAGACACAACGGTGACTACGAGTATCGTAACTAGAACCATTTCGTGTAATTATAGTGCTGTTTGTTTATGCATGGATATGTGATAGGTTATTAATTGAGCCTGTCTGAAGGCTTGTCTTTGTTACTCGTACAAATTTTAGGATGTTTGTAAATACGTTTTTATTAATAACTCACTCTTGGACGACCTTCTTGGTGTAGTGGTTCGCGCCCCGGACATCTAAACCAGGCGGTTGCGGGTTCGAATCCCGCAAGGGGCAAATGTTTGTGTGATGAGCACGAGCATTTGTACCTAAGTCATGCATGTTTATAAATGTATATAAGTATGTCTATCCGTTATCCTAGTCACCATAGCACAAGCTCACGCTTAGTTTGGGGCTAGGTTATTGGTGTGTTTGTTGAAAAAAAAAAATATTATTATTACTTTACAATAACAGATGGACCGATAAGCCCGGCCATTGTACATCTTTGTGTGTAAATTGTTGTACTTTTTGCTGTTATGGTGTGCTAAAGAGTTATCATATGTTATGTTTTGTTTGCAGGGTGCTAGGGACAACTTAACAGACTCCGATTCGGGGTGCGTATCACCAGGCTCCCGAATCAAAGACTCAGCGTCACCCGAGCTAAAGCGAATGGACTCCGGCTACAAGTCGCCGCACACGCCCAGCAGCCCCTGCAACCCCCGAAGGCTTCTAGGCACCCCCCACGATGACTTCAAAGAGGACTTCGCGAAGGCACAAGTCCTCGCCGACATACTTGATAGGAACTCCGAAACCAGTGACTCCTTGAAAAGCAATCCAGTCAAAGACCATTTAGAGCAGATGATCCTGAATGCAGCATCAGCGGAGGACAGGACGTGTTTGGAACAGGTTCTGATGCTGCTTTACAATTACCAAGCACTAAGCAGTTCTGTCAGCGAAGATGAATGCTATCAGGTAAGGGTCGAGCCATTGACAAAATTTTGGATTAACAAAACTCTTTCATCAATTTATGAATCGTGAAGTAAGATGTTATTCTTGTCAATGTCACATGTCACAGTCATGAGGCACGTCAGGTACTGAGTAATCATTTAGCTAATATTTAAAATTATTTCGTGTTACAGGCTAAACCTAGACGAATATGTGATCTGAAGTTAAAAACTGAAACTGACATTCCATCGCACAAAACCCAAAAAGCAATCGCAACAGTAACACCGTACCAACAGAAGGGTTACAAGTGCGAATCCCTTGAAAGTCTTTGCAGCGACGAAAGGAAACCGAACAACGTTCTGCAAGAGAGCGGAATCTTCGAAGGTGTCGAAACAGAGTCTAAAAGCACTCAGACAGACGGCAACGAAAGTTTCGAATGCAGTGGTGAACTGAACACCGAAATACAGCGACTGAATAGTATAAGAGAGAAACTTGAGAGGCAAGGTGTTAGGAATAGGACATTAAGTACTAAGGAAGATGGAGATGGCCTGGAGTGCAGGTGCGTGAAGTTGGGGAAGAAACACAAGCAGTATTACGAGAGGAGGCTTAAGTTTTTGGAGGGTAAAATCTCGATATATGAAGCAGCACAAGACGTGAAGGAAGCGAAGCTAGCGCAGAGGTTACAGAAGGAATTTCAGCTCGAAAATCGAATACAGGTATTTTTTAAGTGACATCATACAGAGATAATATTAACCTTAGTGACGGTGCAATTATTTTAATCACTGAAAAAATGCATAGAAGTTTTGTATATTTAATCAATGGGCTGGCTGAAGATAATGTTGCATTTCTTTTACAGGAGCTAGAAGAACAGCTATCAGAACTTCAAGAGAAGTATGAAAGATTAGAGGAGGATTGTTGCGAGTTAGAGGAAATCGAAAATGACACCAGATTGCATTGGCAGCAGTAAGTGACGTCTGTATTTCTAAGTACCTTAAAATTTGCCATCAAAGTGTGCTTACTAAAATTGATCTTTCAGGCTTGAAATGGACTATGAGCTCTGCTCAGCTCAACTAAGAGACATGACGGAGCAACGAGAGTGTTCTAGGGCGCAAGCCGAAAGGCTTATGGCCGAACTGACTAAAAGGGAATGTGCTTTGAAAGCTAGGGAGGTGAGTGAAAATACTTCATACGAATATAATAATAAACAATTCCTAATCTGACTGTGAAACTTATTCATACAAATACTACTTATTATTTTTTATATTTAAAGTTAACTCTTATAAATGGACAGATACAGACTGGTGAATATTATTGTATTATTGATATAAAAACCAACTGAAAATTCTATCGATAGTATCTACACAAATTAATTTTCTATGCCCATGACTACATTTAATATTTTTATTTCAGAATGAACTTTTAACGAGGTTAAACAAATTAGAAAAGGCAGTTCCAGCTTTAATAGCATGGAATGTTGTGCAAGCTATCGGGGTCACAATGTCACCAGGAGGACAGGTGAGTTTAGAAATTTAGGATTTAACATAAATTATCTGTCAGATAAGATCAGTTATTTTCCCTTCTAACATTTAAATTTGATCCAGAAACTCCGATCAAGGCTTCCAGCTCTTGTACGGCTAGATCCTCTGATTTTTGGACAAACACTTTTTTTCTTTTTCCAGCGAGCGCTAATAAGCCGAATGTCACCGTACAGTCAAGACACCAAGGCGTTTGTGGCGCAAGTGAGGCATGAATCTCATAAGCCGGCGGGTTGTGGCGCTCTGGTAGCATGGAATGAGATCACCACGTCGTCCGCACCCACTATGAAGGAGTTAGAACAGCAGTGCTGCAAGTAAGGACCACTCAACTACTTGTAATTCATCAACTTCATCAGGTTCATCTACTACTGTATGACGCGTGATGGTCTTTTTCAACCCACGCCATTCCGAACAATCACTTGCCTTCCTCGTAAATAACTTTTACTAGGTTTCAAACGATCCAAAGAGTTATACTAACAACTACCGAATATTATGTGTAGGTCTACGGACGGTATGATGTGTTGTATTAGTAAGGATCCAGTTGTATCTTGCCATCTTTCCTATTTCTTTGTAATCCAATGGCATTTTTGTATTAAATTCATAATCTCACGGTTATAATACTAGCTCAGAATAGGATCGTACGACGTGTTAATGAACGGTAAAAATACTTTTTTGAATGAGCTAACCCAATGTAATGTAACAAGGTTAATTTTTATGAAGAATCAAATCATTACCGGGCATTATTTTATGATCCGGTAGTGTAAGTTATTTGAACAATGTATGATATTGTAAGCTCTACCAATTTAACGTAAAAGTAAGGTCATATTATATCAACCAAAATATACGTAAAATGTGTATCGACTTAGTTTTATTTTGATTTTTTGACTTGTCATGATATAAGAAACATATCTACTTCACCAACACACTCGGCTCTTACTGCCGCACTCAGATTTGTCAGAACTAAATTTAATCTATCGTTTAGTCTAGTTCTGTCATTTTCTTTGTCAATTAAATAGAAAAGGCCTGCATGAGACTTGATGAAGGATTAACTTTAATTAACGTCTCTGAGTACGGCAGTTACACGAACTAGAAAATATTAACGTTGCTACAAATAATTTCAGACTCATAGCAGAGAAGAAACAAATAGAAGAGCAGTCTGGGAAAATTAAGACAACGCTACAAAAGAGGATAAAAGAACTGGAGGAGGAACTGGAAACAACCAAACGGCAGATGAAGGTCACTGTTTGCAGCACTGAAGTCAAAAAGGAAAAGATCAGTGAGCAGTTGCACAAGATAGAATGTGAAATCTTTAAGGAAAAAGAAAATGAGAAGGTTTGTGATTTTCCAGGTTGTTTTCTAGAAACTAGTTGGTTGATTTAATTACTTATTACATTCTTACCTTATGGAGTCCAATAAAACTTGCTTCTTACCTACTGTTATAAAATGGAATAGATAACGTGATCCAAAGCATCACATATGGTACCAATTTAGATTAAACGAGAGTTTGCAATTATTCAACCATGAAACTCATGAAATAGCATTCCCCAAATACCAATGAGTTGTATGAAACACTGTAACAAAATTCTGTGAAAGGTTTCTCTGTAACACTTCATTATCAGACCGTATTAAGAATGTGTAAGTACGTAACAAGTAATAGCGTTAAATTCCTTGACCATGGCAATTCCTCTGATGAAACTTCAATCATCGTGCTTTATGATTGAATCGGAAGAGACGTTAAACTGGCTTATGATCGTATGAATAAAAATAATTGCTCACGGAGCACTCAGCAAGCCAACAATCAATTTTCAGTAAGCAGAATGCAGAATGCATTCCACTTTTACACGTTGTGTCGTTGACTTGTATATCGATATTATTCAAGGAGTTTAGTATACATAAATAAAATAATTATGAACCACCAAGCCAAAAAACTAAAATAATACCAAATTACATTTACAGCTGCCAGTAGACCCAACGATGGGAAGCAAGATACGAGCGCTGCTGATAACAGAGCAAGAGTTGAAGACGCGAGTGGCAGAGCTGGAGAGAAGAGAGACAGCCTACTTAGAGATGCTGACACAAGCCGACGACATGTGGGCCGAGATGGAAGGAGGGTACAAGAAGAAGATCGAAGAGTCGCAGACAACTGAGGCGCAGTTGAAAGGAAAGGTATGAACGATACTTAATTTTTGAATTCAAATTGCAAAAAAAGCGCCGAATGTTTATAAAACAGTGAAAACAGTACTGTTTTCAAATTAGTTAAATTAAATAGTTATATAAATATTAAAATAACAATAGTAAATATAAATCAAATGTACGCTTAGATACAACAAATTATTTAAATAAAAAACAGCTTTGCTATTTTGTAGAGTACCTAAAGTAGTAGGTACGGTCGGCAAAGAAAGGTTTACCACCCTAAGATAGAAAATCATTCGCGTGTCTTAGAACAACAGGGTTGATTTTTCCATTTTCCAATGTGCATTTCTTTAATTGTTAAATAGATAATAAGTCAATGAGTGAGTTCAACCTTATCGCAATTTTACTTACACGTGACATTTTGTCAAAACTGGTAAACCACTTTCGTGTAGTGATGTACAAGCCTCAAGGCGTCCAGTTTATTTTTGAAGCCTCGAGGTGGAATGGCAAGACTTAGTGAGCTCGGGAGACTCGAAGTCCCAAACCTAGCCGAGCCGCGAACTCTTTGAGCCATGCCTCGAGCCTTCAGAAAAGCTCGAGTCTTCAAAAGAACTCGAACCTTCAAAAGAACTCGAGCCTTCAAAAGAACTCGAGCCTTCAAAAAAACTCAAGCCTTCAAAAGAACTCGAGCCTTCAAAAGAACTCGAGCCTCTAAAAGAGCTCGACCCTTTAAAAGAACTCAATCCTTCAAAAGAGCTCGAGCCTTCAAAAGAGCCGTAAAACAAAGTCGAGTCTTAAAATGAACGCAAGCTTTCAATAAATTTATCCTCGCGGCTCCTAAGTTCTCGGTAGCTCAGCGGTCAGAGCAGTCACCCGGATTGCGAAAGGTCGTGGGTTCGATTCCCGCCTGAGACATAAAAGGTGCTGAGTTGAATTGAACGCTTAATCTATTGTGCTTTGCATCTACTTATTTTCATTTATCAGCATCCATTAAAGAGAGTTTCGAGATCGATCGAGTGCTCATAAGGCCCTAAGCCAAAAGAGTTCGAGCCTTCAAAAAGGGCCCGAGCCTTCAAAAAGCTCGAGCTCTGAAAAATACTTCCAAGTCGCCGGGCGCCATACAAACGGGGCGAGAACCGAGCTCTAGGCAAAAGGACTGGGACGCCTCGAGCCTAGTACATCACTACTTTCTTGGCCGACCGTACCTATGTTATCAATCACAAAAAACAATAATATATCTATCGTATGCTAGCATTATGATTGTACAATTCTCTATAAACATCTTTGTAAATGTCTGCTGTGTGTGTTGGTGTGCAATAAAAAATATTCTATCTTTCTATAAAGGTTGATTTATGCAATAACGTCACCTGTGTTATGCAGATGCATGAGCAATAGCATAATTTAATAATTATGAGTTTGCGGCAAAGCTCACGTGTCAAATTCTCAAACGTTGATGTCATAAAGTTTGAATTAGTTAGTTGCTAAGTTTAGAATCATACGAAACATTCAAGGTTACTTAAATAGTAACAATAGTAATGTCCTCCTAGCCGAATTTTGACTACAGTGGCTTATCTCAACAGAGATTCAATTCAATACTTTATTGCTCCATAATAGGGAGATATTATAGTGCACAATTGCACTCTCTGTTCCTTCACTCTCATGATTCGGTGATACGGTAGTCCGACATGACCGTAGAGAGATCAGGCGCAGCACCAACGGTTTAACGTGCTTTCCGAGGCAACCCCCGTGCCTAACGTTAACACCACCAACTTCCTCCGGAGCTGTGTCTGAGTTATTTCAAGACAGAAAAAAACAACACTCTCGGCCCAACCCGGGACCTCGTGGATAGTACCCATCGTGCTGACCACTAGACCGACGAGGCAGTCGTTACTTAAATATGAATTTTATCTACTTACAGGTGATTAAACTGGAATCCGAGCGGGACACATACAAGAAGTGCTTCGAGCCGATGAAGAAGAAACTGCGAGAAGTAGAAGAGTCCGAGTCCGGTCTGCGCATTGCCTTGGAGAAGGCTGAGCGGGACGCGAAAGCGTTGAAGGCTCAGAACGTCAACTTGGTAGAAATGTTCAGCAAGGCTGATGCTGAAGCTAGGAAATCTGAAACGGCTTTTAAGGCGTTGGATGCAAGGTTTAAGGTAAGTTTATATTTTTTAGTTTATTTATAGAGGTATAAATAAACTGTTTTAAAAAAATCACCAATTACCTAGCCTAGACATACTCGTAAGTATATAAATACGTTTATAAACATCCATGATTTAGGTACAAATGTTCGTGCTCATCACACAAACATTTGCCCCTTGCGGAATTCAACCCCTTGCGGTTTTGTAGTCCGGGGCACGAACCACTACACCAAGACGGTCTCGTCATATAGACAGATACCTATAGTATAATATCCGAGAGCCATTAAATGCCATCATCAGTTTGCAGTCCGGGATGGTATTATTTGTAGATTTAAGACAATCAAACTTCATCAAACTAGCGATAATATTACCTCTACAACATCGGATATTATACTTGAGAGGTAAAGAGTTTCATAGATAGAATAGTCAATTTGGTTACGGACAGGCTTTGATTCCCAATCGAATCAATTGTCCTTTTGCTTACTACTCTACCAAAACAATAACAAAACCGAAATAACGGCACAGGATCACAAACATTTTTATATGCCCAGTAATTACACCCTGATTTCGTTGTTCAACTTGCAGAAAGAAATAGAGCAGCTTCGCAAGGTCAACAAGCAACTGGGTGACGATCTGAAGGGCCACAGGGAGACTTCCAAGAAGACAGAGATGGGTTTCCTCGGAGACCTGGAGACCATTCGCAAGGAACTGCACAGGACGTGCAAGCACAATCAAGATCTGGAGGTCACCAACAGCGAATTGAAGGAGGAGGTAACGATAGATGAGTAGTGTAATATGGGTCTTGGGACTGTTCAATTCGAACATCATCAACTGGCTCATGAACTTTTAGGAATAAGGAAAAATTCACTAGGTCTAGGGAGAGTTGACTTTAAGTACCTATAGATAGATATCTTGGTACATGGTACAAAGGGCGGTAACAAGTTCTATCTCTAAGCATGTGCGTACGTTTACGTCAGTTCCTAATATTTTGACAAGGTATTAAAAAATCAAATGTTCATTGGTCGGATGATGATCATTAATTAATTTGTAATGAGTGATAATGTAGTCAGTATATTGCTAATTTGAATGTGTAGAGTAGACGCTTTTGCAAATTAATAGCTAACGCTTTTAACTGTTATGATTTGTTTGTTTTACTAACGCGATGCATGTTTGCTTTAACGCGGATTTGACGGTTTCACCGCTCGTCTCAAAGTGCATGTCGGAGGAATGTTTGCATGCAGTGGTGTCACGGAAGACGTTCTAAGAAGACGTGTGTTCTCAGGTGGAATCTCTGGAAAAGCAGCTAGCTATAACTCAGAAAGCTTTGCAACAGTGCAAGAGGAAGTGCGACGAGAAAATCAAAACTCTCAGCCACGAGTTGTCGATCAAAACTGAAGAGTTGGAGGAGTTAAGGAGCGAGACAATGAGGCAGTCGTATCACGCGTCGAGAGTGGAACTGCAGCCAGAGCGAACGGAGTACATCGACGAGGGCTACTCGATATATACGGCCGTGCCAAAGAAAACCGATTACGGGCGAATGCACCACAGCATGAGCTACATCACATCAGACTCCCGTTGTTCCTGTCCGTCCATGAGAAGCCAACTAGTCAGCCAGCTGATCGAGGACTTGTTTGACAGAATACACAACACAACAGACGACGATTTGACGAGACTCTGCAAGGAAATAACCCCCGTCAGCGGTGGTCAAGTGACTGTTGAAACCAAAGCGAAAATTACAAATTACCTCTTAATGGCGATATCGAAGGAGCTTGTTAGGTCCATTGGAGACGCCGATGCTAAGACTGATACAGAGGTGAGTATGGTTGTGGATTAACCTACATTAATTAATTGTGACTAAAATTCCCATGTTAACTGCGTTTATTTTACTAATTGATTCATAAGTAATATATGGTGGTTAAAAGCTTAACCGATGGGATAAACATGGTTCTGCTAAAACCAATAAATAATCTTAAAATAAACAATCTCGCCATTAGAAATACGCGTCTTTAAACCCAACCAATATTTTCAAAAGTCATTCTGTCAAAATCTTTATTAGGTGGATATATCAAACAATACTTTTCACGAGCTTATTACTGTCAGACAAACAAATATGCACTAAATGTAATTCTACCAGATACAACATCTGTTATTTATTATAAATGCGAAAGTTTGACTCTCTTGACGCCTAAACCACTGAACCGATTTAGATAAAATTTGGTCTAAAGATAGTTTAAGACCCTGGGAAGGACATTTTTGTCGCGATATAAAACATTAAAGGTAAAAGAGGTTAAATGGGTGGTGAAAAATACATTATGGAAACTCTGAATTTTGGCCAAGTTCCGGGGAACCGCCAGTAATATAAGCTCACAGAATATTCTCATAGAAAAGTTTGTTATTTTATGCAATCGAACCAACTAGATTAATTGATCTGATCATTTTTATTTCTTATCTTGGCTAACGTACGGTCGGCCAAGAAAGTGGTCTAGCAATTTTGACAAAAAATCATGTGTTAAATAGCGATAAGGTTGAAACTCACACATGGACTTGTATCTTTTTAACAATGAAGTATTATTAACAGTAGCTGTCAGAATATTTTTGCATTGGCAAATCAACCCTGTTGTTTTAAAACACGCGAATGATTTTCAGCCTTAGGGTGGTAGACCACTTTCTTGGCCGACCGTACGAATAAGTCCGAGATGTATACCCTCATCAAATTTTAGGAGTGGCAACGCGCTGTGTCCTCGATGACGTACACGGTGCCCGCCATAAGCGGCGGCGGGGAGTTCGCGTCGCTGCGGCTGGTGGGCAACGCGGGCGTGCTGCACGGCGCCGCGCGGCTCGCCAGCGTGAGCTGCGCCTGCGCCGCCGCCAGGCTCTGCGCCGCGCTGCCGGAGATAGCCGACAGCGTGAAGCAGTGTCAAGAGGTAAGCGCTAGGCCCGACTGTCATGTTGTGTCGTCGCTGTGACTGCGGCAACGGGGGCGTGCTGCACAAAGACCTTTAAGCTATCGCAGCCGGCCACATTGCGAGCGGCGCGCCTAGCTAGGTACTTGGTTAGTCAACATTTACAAAGCAAGTCGCGACGTGAACGAACGTGTTGATTAATTTTGTTAGTTGCTCAGTAACAAAATTTTACAATGAAGAAAGTCTTGAGACGGCGCGAAAGTGAATTGTGTGTCACATAGACACTGACGGGTACGGGTACAGACACAGAATCGTCGTCAGCAAAATGAACTAAAACTATCTGTCAAAACAGAACTATATGGCTTGTTCGTTTTGTAACGTTATTATTTTAGAGTGTAGGTAAGCTGAAATTTCCAGGCCTTTACTACTAATCACACTTTTTTATTTGTTTCAGGAAGTATTAGACCATGGAGACGTTAAGATTATGGAGGAGCAGTTAGCGAATGCTATTGAAAGTATTGTTGTAAGTATCTCTATACCTAGGTTGTTTGGTAATTTCTCGGCCTAACCTAGATTTGAGGGTAGTACGTAACTAAGTATATTTATACTCATTTGATAGCTTGATTTTTTATTAAATGATGTACCGCATTTCCTTGCAAAATATTTCATAGTTATTTTTCTATGATTTTTTCTGTAAAGGAGTCTGCCACTCTTCCATTAAAATGTAAAACACTGATGTGATAGCCGTAATTAAAATTTTGTAAAAAATATTGGTCGGCCCAAGAACTTTTCAAACCGCTCTCGGACAAGTTCTCGAACTTTCTGCGGTCGTCCGAAGTGCGGGGTTGTGAGGCATGCTAGATGTCAGAGGGGTGGGTGATGTTGCGGGGAAGAGAATTTCCTATGACAGTCGCGTGCGCAGAAGGGTCGCGCATGAATTTGTCGGACCATAATTATTAAAAGAAAAAACTTCACTTATTAAATTCATTCTCATTAAATATGGTTTTGCCATCAAGCAATAACGTATTCAAAAGAGACCAAGAATTTCGCACAGGTGATTGGACTGCGTGGTAGTTCAGTTGGTAAGAGCGTTGGCTCGGTTAGCCAAAGGTCGTGACTTCAAATCCTACCCGAGTGCGATTTAAACTTATATGAATATGTTTTTTTTAGGTGACTCACAAAGAGCGTATTTCTGTCTTTTTCAGAATTGTCCATCTTGTGCGTTGGGCACAAATGCGATAGTTTGGAGCACGGACGTGTAGAAAACAACGTGAAAATTTGTGTAAGTTTTATTATAAGTATCAAAAATAGCATGAGACGTGCTTAAAATTATTATTAAAGTACAGTTTAAAAGAAAAAGAGAACGTCGAAACGAGAAAGAAGAAAGAGAGAATGTGTGAGAAAGAGATAGAATCTCATTTTAGTGGCGTGTGCCGTAACTACAGTCAGTTCTGGAGTTGTATGTGTCTGAGATAGAATCTCATTTCAGTGGCGTGTGCCCCTACCTAGAGTCAGTCATCACTGAAGTAGGGTGTGAAGAGAATCTCATTTCAGTGGCGTTTGCGCCGAAACTACCATCAAAACTAATAGTTATTTTTAATTTGTCTTATTTTAAAAATATTTAAGAATAAAAATAAAATATATGTTTCCTTCTGTTTGCAGGTGTTATACCTCCACCGACCTCCACCGACCTCACTCTGGTGCCTTCATTAGTTAAGCCAGTAAATGTAACGAACTGTACATAATGTTTGTATTATACAGTTATAATAATACTCCTAATAATAAACGTAAGCGAAACATATCGAACAATCGTACCTTCAAATCGATGTTAAGATTTCGAACTGTTATTTTTTAGAGCGACTTCATACTAGCGGAAAATCTTTAAGGCTTCATATAAGTATTTGAAATGTGCAACGAGCATATTCAAAAGTTTTTTTGTGCAATACCTAATGGTGACTTGTACATTTTTAGAACAAGTGTCCAGGAAGAAGTGAGTTCCCATAACAAAATTCAAAAGAATTTAATACGATATGAAGAAGAATGTCACAATCACTTTTAAAATTAAGTTATTACTAAAAAAATCATGCGCAGAATCGTTCGCTAGTGTGAATTCGCTCTAAATAGTTTTTTGTCTTATAGTTATCGTGCCAACAATTTTTATTGTGTTTTCGAAATTTATTTTTTTCGTTTTGTACGTAAATAAATTTAGTTGATCGGTTTTTCAACAAATCAATTTGTATCTAACATCACTCACAAATTAGCGACTTGTATCTTTGTCTATTTTATAAAATTTGTTTTTATTTACAAAAAATATTAATTTTAATCGACGAATTAAAATATTATTTAAAATACTTGTTTAATTTAATGTTAGTTGTTACTTTATTAGAGATAAATAGATTATGTAGTCGCTTATTAGAATAGCGTAGAAAGTAAAGAAGGTATATATTTAAAGACCTAGAAAACAAACTGTGCTAGTAATTTAAATTTTCCCGCACTTTATGACGAAATCTCAGTTCGCTGATCTACTCCTCTACACACAAACCCCACACAAGGTATACAACTGCTGGAAAGGAGGACTTGCTGGTAAGGGAAAAAATCAACTTCCCCACCCCCTTTGTTTTCGTTTGCGGGCGCCATTTTCAAATTGAACCCTCCTGGCGCGGTCGGGTAAATATAAATATGGCTATTTTCTTAACGTGATTGGCATACATGGCAAATTTAAGATCTCTACGTTAGGCAGCAGACAGATGGATTAGTAATGGTTCATCATGTACTACGGACTCCAAAAGCTACGTTCACATAGGCAGATAGATAGAGCTTGCTTAGCGCCGAGAGACTAGTGGCTTGCATCCTGGCTACTTGCTTGGATACACGTTGGCGGCACTGTAGGTTTGCGTGGTAAAGCGCTAGGTGCACAGAAATATATCAAGTTCTGTGGCTAGGTGTCTTGCCTGGGCCCTTAGACAAGATGCAATCTTTCTATAGCGAACTTCGCTATCGCGAACAAAATGTATGCAAATGTCACGTGATATTTCGATGGCTTATGTCAGTTTCATACATTTTGTTAGCGATAACGAACTTCGCTTTAGAAAAGATTGCATCTTGTCTACGGGCTCTGCTACTTAAAAGAATCGCTACGCGCTAGGTTCAAGGCAAGCAAGCCTATGCGGTCGTAGGCTAAAAATCTGATTGATGTTATTCAAAAATACTAGTAGTCTAGCACAGCCATGTAATGACGTTTTATTTAGTCCATAATGTTCTAAACCTAGTAACAAGCATGGTACTAAAGTTAAAAATGGTTTTGGAATAAGTGGGCAATTTCAATAGACATATTCATCTTAAAATAAATTATACAACAAAACTCATTGAAAAACCTTCTTCTATAGTTTAAGAAGATTTGAAAAAAATCTATGACTTACTATGTCAGTTTGGTAGTGTGTCAAAATTTTAGCAACAAAAATATTGTGATAAAAAATGTACTAAAATTGTAAGTTATGTGCCATGTACTTACATGGCCAATAAGGTATGTAATTATTACACATATATTATATTACAAATTAATACATGGCACTGACCCTCGCTCTGGTGTTATTCGGGAAAAATCAGCCGTAACGTATACGCACCTAAGAGTTAGATTTAATTTAATTTTATCAGGATTACTGGGTACCTACTTAACAGTATTATTAGTAGCATCGTAGGTCTAGTGGTCAGCACGTTGGGTACAATTCACAAGGTCCCGAAGGTTCGAATCCCGAGTCGGGCCGAAAGTGACACAGCTCCGGAGTCAGGAAATGGGTGGTGTTAACCCCCATGCCTCGAAAAGCACGTTAAGGTTATTAGAATACGCGGTATTCAGACAGTCTTACTAAATATAAGATATTATTGCACTTGAAAAAAGTCTTACTAAGAATCAGTAATAAAAGTTGGCCTGTAAGTCTGTCTGCCCCATCTCGCTCTTTCACAGGATGAAAGAGCGAGACGGAGGAAAGACTTTCTCAGTAAGACTGTCCGAATATCGCGTAGCCTGATAACCTCCTAAGTTGGTCCTGCGCCTGATATTTCTACGGTCATGTCGGACTGCCGTCTCACCGAATTATGAGAGTGAAGGAACAGAGAGTGCACCTGTATATTGCGCACACACTTGTGCTCTATAATATCTCCCGCCAAAGCCAATTGTCCAAATGCACGATACTTAACGAGCGCACATCTTCATGGCAATGTCACAAACGGTTAAGGTTTGTTAAAGTGTGAAAAAATGTTCCTAATTATGTACTAAAATACTTCATATAGGTAGATATACACGTCGATAAATCTATACATATAATAAAACTTTCGAAGGTCGAATTCTGTGCACTGATATTAAAAAATCTCAGGCCTTAGTTTAGGTCAGTGAGTAACACCATACCTACATCACGAGACAACCACGAGGTCATGATGACTGGACGGTTGAATAGCAGGTGCCGGTACAGTGATTAGTTTATTATTGAATTAGAAAAGGATAGTCGTATACCTCATGAGCGTCGTGATCATTATGTGGCATGAAACACACACAACGACTTTCTTGGCAATGTTTAAAGAAGTGGTTTGCCATTGCCTTCTCCATTTCACACACTAGCCAATTAGTGTGCAGGTTTCCTCACGAGATGTTTTCCTTCACCGTTTATTTATTTATTTATTCAGAAACTCAACAGCTTGTTTACAGTTTTCATGACACAAATAAATGACACATTATCACTTAAGCCAAATAAAGAGTTCCATAACATGTATTTTTGATTATGTCGTGCTTAGCAAACAACTAGTGCTTTGTGATAGCTCGCCGATAAGATGCACGAGACCAGCAATGTTGGTAAATCGATGGAGAAAGAATATTAATAAAGATGTCTAGATGATAAGAAACGTTTTTATATCCTACTGTTGACTAGTCCTTCTCCCATACCAGTATCGCACACGAAATCGGCGGCTCTTAGGCAGCGATATCTTTGAAAAAGACTGTACTTCAGTTTTTGTACAAGCTCAGTGGTACAGGCGGGGATTATTGAACTATAAGGTCGGAATACAATATAGGGTAATATACATTTAGTGATACAGGGTGACCTCCCTTCACCATACGACAGAGTGCAAAATTAAATGAGGGACCACAATGACTGGACGGCGATAATATGAGTTAATTTGTATCAAGTCCACGCAGTAGAAGTCGCGGGCAACCACTAGTAATCAAATAAAACTGATCATTGCTAAATACTCGAAAGATTGCATTAAACCGAATTAAAAGAATTTCGCAATTTAACGAGCTAGTTTCAGTATTAAGCCTATAATTTCCTCAATGCAACCGCTGTTCTTAAAATGGTACATTCAATATTTAGTTGGGCTTCAGACCAAGAGCAGTTTTTTAGCAAATGAATTTGGCATTCTGGATCTTAAATGGGCCACTACCACACAGTAAGCATTCGATAATAGATCACAAAAAACTTACAAAGTTCGTCTTTAACTAGTAAACTTTTGTTTTGGTCCACAGATCCTGAAAATTGGGAGCTTACGCAGTGCCAGTGGATCGTCTAGCAAAAAAAAAAAACCCTAGCCTAGGGACCCTTCTAAGTAACTACCACTACAAACCATTATGAAGCCAGTCAAGCGCAGACAACTCTGCGAAAAACACGCCAAGGAATATGACCCTGTAACTCTTCAAAAAATAGCACCCGTGAAAGAAAATAACTCAGTTTGCTCTTGCCCGAAATGCGATTCCTTGGAATGCTTCGTAATTAGAAACAATCACTGTGCATGCGAAAAAAAAAACACATGTCAACCATCCACATTAATTTATAAAGATCAAAGCAAAACAGATTGCGAGCCTACATGTTCCATAAAAGATATTAAACTGCCCGAAACAGAAACTGCTCTCAGAGAGCAAAAAAACAATGAAACCCCCTACGAATATAATAATAATAATAACGTGCAAAACATTCCAAGAAAACTTACAAAATATTCATACCGCTGTATATCTCAATTAAATAACCGAGATATCGCAGATGATGAGGTAACGCGGCTTTCAACTGAAAAACTAACCGCTCGCAGTGGTACCATCACGTACTCTCGACAAGGCATCGACGTCAATACGGCTAAGTTAAGTGCACAAATTATCAATGTACCTTATAAAGATTTTAAAGAATCAATATCTTATACTAAACCTGAAGATCCTAAGCCAAAGCCCTCGATATTATCCAAAAGTGTTATACTCGATAGAATAAAAGAAGCGTACAAAGCATGCAGCTGCAAAGTGTGTGAATGTTTGACCGGCAAGTCACAAAATCGCTTAGAGTATTGCTCATGCAAACCTTGTGAATGTGATGATTGTAAGACTTTGTTAAGTAAAATTGGTGAAACGGACTCTGGAATCGTAAAAAAACACAATGATCTGTGTCCATGCATACGATGCGATAGAAAGTCGGAATGTAAGGGTGTAGTTAAAAAAGGTTCTTCAGCTTATTGTGATTGCGACCTATATGACAGCGTGAAAAGCACTGACAGTTTTACTCAGCCTTGCAACTGCCAGCCCTGTGAGTGCATAGAATGTAAATTATATTCAGCAAATAAACCTAGAAAAAATAATACTCTTGTAGTGGCATCTATGAGAGAAGACCCGCGAGCTTTTTGCCAGTGTTCTCCTTGCGATTGTGCGCAATGTGGTCAAGATTACACAATGGGTTCAAGTCTCAGGCGTGAGATGGGCACCGGTATTAACAGACCTGCGAATTGCTCCTGTGACACTTGCGGCAACCAGTCATGTGAAACTCACGACAGTAACTCTTGCACATGTGATGTACAAAAACGACTTATGCGAAAACCAGTAGAGAAAGATACATGTGATTACGATATCCACAGAGCTTCTGTAAAAAAGAATGTAATAGAAAGAAAAAATAAAAAACAAAACGATACAATAGCAATGTTTGCTGCTACAGGAAACAGATTCCCTCGATTTCATGTTAATAAAACTAATTCATGCAGTTGCGGTGACTGTGAATGTATCGTTTGCAGTTGCAACGATAACACTATGGACACGGTAACACATCAACGATCAATATACCGTAATTCATGTGAATGTGCTCCTTGTGAATGCGTGATATGTGGAAATAGAGACAACAATTTTATGGATCGCAAAAATATTGGTAAATGTGATATATGTGACTTTTTAAAATATGATGGTTTATCACAAGCTTCCACCAGCAACGATGAACGTTACACAGACAGTTTCCAGTCTAAAAGCATGATTACTTTAAATGCTTGCAAATGCAGCCCTTGCGACTGCCATGATTGTCAGAATGTGATGTACAAACGTTTCGGAGATAATTACTTCTGCTCAATCTGTAAATGCCAAATGTGTGCCGACCAAACATCATTTATCAATGAATCGGTGTACAGAAACAGAAAGGATTTACCACCACTGTTTTTTCCGTATGGTAATACCATCAGCGAAAGCTATTACATCAACCAAAATGATAGTAAAACTTGGTTCCCACGTAATGACAACGAGCGCAGTAAACATACAAAACCTAAACAAAATATAAACAAAACTTATAACGACTCTTCCAGTGTAATATATGAAATGAGCAACCCTTTAAGAAAAAGTACCCAAGTTTTGATTTCAAATAACTGCAAAGAACAAAAAGGGAACCAAATTATTCATCCTAGTGACGATTACGCCGAATATAAAGGAAAAAAAATTGTACAGTCTTATTGCAAAGCACCTGCTTGTGATTCATCACGAAGCTCAATGTCTGACAATTCTTCACAAGGTCAAACTTGTAGAAATTCTAACAATGAACCAAACATAATCTTAAATTCTGTTATAGGAAATGACAATTCAAGCAAGTCACCCAATAATAGTACATTACTTAAGTTCTCAGTCAGCAAGTGTTTCGATGAATTTACAAATTTTAGCTATGACACGAAGAATACTCATATTTATGAAGATAATTTTAAGCCAATGCAATGTTTTAATACCACGGATTATAACAAGAAATTGAACATTAATGACATAAGGGACCCATATTGTAATATTAATTGTACAAGTAGTAAGTTTCCAATACTCGATAATTGTCCACCACGTTCGATCACAAAGGCGAGTAAAACTTTTTCGCCATTAAGTAAGTCCTGCGAGTTCACTGAACAAGATCAAGAAACACAAAATCTAAAGGATTTATCAATCAATTTATTAGATTCTTTGAGAAATGCAAACGAAAGACTATCAGTCTTAATGAAACCACGGGAGTCTTATTACCATTCGAAATTAGGCCCCTCTAAGGCTGATATAAGTTTACCAAAAAAATCAAGTTTAAGAAAAGAAATAACTTACGTTAATACACCATTGGAAAATTCCTATATTCAAAATACTGAAGAATTATCTGACATAGAAATAGATCAAATAAGAAATACATTACAACAAGCAAAAGCTTATTCAATGGAACTAATAAAAGTTCTCAAAGTTTATAAAAAAGCTAATCAAAAATTAGAATGCAAATCTTTAAGGAAAACTCATAATAACATTTATGGAAATACACTACTTGACTCGTATCATATTTATGAACCAAACACTATTGATACCGGCAAATTAAATAACAGTCAGCTAAAACGTGAAACATTGGTTGAAGGTGTTAATGAAAAACAATTCAGTTTCGCTTATGAACCCGCGAAAAAGTATGGATCTCATAATTTAAACGTTTTATCAATAAATGAAGAAATTATCGACCCGAAAGAACACAAAATTATAAAAATTTATGATAGTGTAAAAAGTATTCCTGACGAAGAAATGAGCAATGTAACCCACGATGTTGATGATATAAATGAGTACACTAACATTATCCAAAAACAAGATATGAAGGTAAATAATTCAAAATTAAGCGATGGAATTTTTTTACTGAATGAACCCAGTTCATCAATAATTACACAAGTTAATGATGATTTAAAAGAACAAGGTGAGCCATTTACACACAGTCCATACAGTCAAAGAAATGAACAGTCAAAGAAGTCAAGTTCTGATAAGAATTTAAAGAACATCAAATCGAATGAGATTAGTATTTCAAGATCCGTTGATAAATCGAAAGAGGCTTTAGTTAATCTAGCCTCTAACACATCTGATTCTGGTATTCACCAAAATACATTGGTGCCTCAAAGTGACAATAAAGAGAGAGCTATAATAACCGATGAAAATACAAAGCACGACCTGCATATTGTGCATAAGCCAGAGACAACGATGACTTCTACCGCTGCTGGGGGTACGAATGAGTCTTCAAGTTTTAATCAGCCAGTACAGGTATGTTTTGTCCGCTATGCAATTTTTTTCTTTTACTTGCATGTGATTTTATACTTGCCAAATTTGTATCAATAACTTTGACTCCACCCGATGGTCTCCTAGACCATCATCGAAATAAATCTTGCCTATAAAATAAATCATCAATAATCGTTGAATAGGCTTAAATAATAAATATTTTAATGGTATTTATTTTAACAATAACTTCCCAGGCAGTACAAAGACTAGAGACTTGGTCAATACTAAAGAAGAATTGCTTACTGAATTCGCCACACTTGCAAATTAAAGGTAACTCCTTGCTGCCGCCGTCGTTTTCGGATGTAAAGGATACCTTGAGAGCTATGATTATGCAAAATGGTGAGCCTGGAAGGTCTGAAGCAGATGACCCGGTGACGGCAGCTGGTCACAGAAAATCATTAGTATGTATTTTCCTTACCAATCCCTAAGAGCTTTGCGTATAAGTAAATCGCATTTTCCTTACCAATCCCTAAGAGCTTTGCGTATAAGTAAATCGCTTATACAGGATGTTGTGTTGGACAGCGACGAGCGACAAATGGGTGGTTGTACAAACGATACTGATGCCAAAAAACATATAAAAATACATATTTTTTTCATGGGAAATCCCACAAAATCAATTCATAATTGCGATACAAACGAGAAACCTATCGGACGGGCCGCGCCGCCCGGTTGGCTCTTCGTAGCTTATTAGCTACGGCGTAGCATTACATAGCTACGCGCGAGAGCGCGAGTGTCCCCATCCGTTATGAAAAAAATTGGACATGTTGTGAAGACGTTTTCTTTTAAAAGACTTTGTTAATATATTAAAGGAAATATTTTTTTTAGAATACTAAGCATAACTCATGCCATCATCTCTGAGTTGGCCGTCGCTGACCAAAACAACACCCCGTATAGGATCCTTGCCTGCGGGGTACAGAAGAAGTGCCTGCCTCCCGGCCGCGATTAATTTTTGTGAGGGAAATTTAATTAAATACATAAATCATAAGTTGTTTATTTGACTTATTATCTCTACCACAACAAATACCTATTACACCTGCTTACCATACATCATACTTTCTTTCATATCTCTGTCTCTGTTTCTTTAATGTGCCTTATATTATTTTCAGAGCAAATTATATTTGGACTCGAAGGATAATAATATTGCATCATCACAAACATGTAGCATTACAAACAATGTGGATGATTTAGCGGTAAATTGCATGGATAGCACTTTTTCCGTGATAGTTAGTGATCTTTTGTATTTTCGCCCACAAAAACTAAAGTAACTGTGAACATTTAAACCTACTCCTAACACAGCTTAGTAGGTACATTCTGTGAAATTTAAGATTTTTTTAGCCTATACTGCAGCGCCAAGTACGGGAACTATTGAAAATGACGGCTGTAAGGAACCCTGTTGTGAAGAAATCTTCAAAAATGCCCAACGTAGGTAATTCAAGTGGCACTTCAACCAAATCAGAGCTCATTGTAAGTACTTTTTCTGAATTACTGAATTCTGTTTTTGTTTCTTCCAAGAAACATACCATATCAACTTAGGCTTTGGTCGGGTATATTAACCACATATATCAACTTAGGCTTAGCAAAATTCAATTTGATTTCGTAAAAACTTGCAAAATAATTGCTTAAGTTATAAAAATAATTATAAGTTAAGCTGATTTCATCTTAACTGATGGTTAAATATTTGTAAAAATATTTCCATCGGATACATGCGGGTACATTCCCCAAGTATTGATGAAATCGAACGCCGGCTCACTGGCGTAGCAAGCACTTGCAAAAATTCGTCGGCTGACTAACGTCCTCCATAGCTTAGTTGGTAAGAGCACTCGCCCGGATAGCGAAGGGACGTGGGTTCGATTCCCACCGGATGACACAGTCGATTAATTTTTGTAAGCGAAATTTAATTTGATTTCATTGTAAGTACTTTTTCTGAATTACTGAAATCTGTTTTTGTTTCTTCCAAGAAACATACCATATTAACTTAGGTCCGGTCCGGTATGACCGGTGTCTTTGGTCGGGTTATTGAGTTAATTATATTTTCAAATAAGATAAGTAATTTGTTTTATAATTTCATGAAAGTGCAATAATCATTGGTATCTCATTCCTTTTGCATCAGCTCTTAACAATAACAAAGTGCCAGAAGTATGCAGACGCTTTAGTTTGTTAGGTAGATCGAGCAGGCTTTTTACAAACTTATTAAAATAATAAAAAAAATAATTTATTTAATTTGTCCTAATCGAATTATAAAGTTTATTTAATATTTTATTTCTTAATTGTGTTGAAACATGAATGTAACCTTAAATAATTATGATAATGTACCCAATTACTCGTAATATTATAAAAAAAAATACTTACATTGACAAGTTAAGGCAAGTAGATGTACCGTATCTGTATTCATAAATTTGCGGTCCTCTTTCAGGTTTCAAAAAACAGCTGCGATGCTCTCAGGGTAAAGTTTCTTGGTTTGCAAAGAGTCTCAGATCGCACCGTTCTTGTAAAATGGAAGGCACCCCGAGATCCCACCACCGTCCAAGGCTTTGAGGTAATAAATAAAAGATAAGTGATAAAACCGAGCTGTTTGACGGGCTAATAAGCTTAATTTTGTTCTTAACCGATGCCACTTATGTACACAAGGCAGCACGTCATACTTTGACCCACTTTGACCTTGAGACCACCTCTATTTTCTACGTATAAAAAGCTGTTTTCGTAGTTCAAATGGGTAACCTGACGTGCTGCCGACCGTACTGAACCCCTTCTCTCTACAGTAGGCGATAATCTTCTACGATATCCGTATTTTCTGCTTCAGCCGTCATTGTCACTCATGTACGATATCACAATAGTGCGAATGCGATGTTTTTTAGGGTTCCGTAGTCCGACAAGGAATCCTTATAAGATCGTTCAGTCCGTCCGGTCCGTCCGTCCTAGTCTGTCACAGCAGAATATCTTCGACGTTTATGGACTGATTTGCATGTAACTTGGTTCAAAGATACTTCACATATAGATCGCATTTAAAAAAATACAAAAAAAAAATACCCCTTTTTAAGGATACCTCCCCATACATGTAAAAGGGGGGGGGGGGGGGGGGTAAATTATTTTTTGAGTGCACCCCCTTTTGTGGGGTATCGTTGAAAAGGACTATGAAAATAAGGTAGGGTTTCCATACAACATTTTTTTATCAGCTTTACCATTTGCGAAATAAAGCCCGCCAAAGTCGTTTACACGGTGCCCCCCCCCCCTGTAATTTCTAAAGTCCTATAAACTTCAAATCACTCACGCAAAGAAACAGGCGCGGAAACTCTTATTTTAAATTGTTTCGGGTATCGTGTAATGAATACTTTTGAAATTATAAATAAAAATATATACTTTTTTCCAAAAAAACAGTATAGACTATTATCCTGGTGTTTAGGTAATTTCGACCTAACTTATTTCCCCCTGTAAACAGGCAAAACAGCGCGATGCCAAAAATGACTACGAAACCCTACTTTATGCGTGGTCCGACACGCACTTGGCCGGCTTTTTTTTTAAATAGGTTTGGTCTTGACTTTAAACTAAGCCAGACATAGCGTAGAGTCGACGCGATGATACGAAAGCCGAAAATACGGATTTAAACGTTTTTTTATTTATTTAGTAGGTCCTCGGCATTATTTATTTATTTATTTAAGTCAAACCACTGAAAATCTTGTACAAAATGCGGACTTAATGCCAAGTTGCATTCTCTACCAGTCATACCTTTGGGCTAAACAGAGATGAATGGTGGGCGGTGTGAAGAGAAATAAAGAAGTATTTTACGGAGTATGCTTGTATCCTCCAAGTATACGATTAGACTTCAACTTTATTCCCGTTTCTCCAGTTGCTTGTGGATGGGCGCGCAGTCCAGAAGATCCTTAGCCCCGCCCGGTGCATGGCGGTGGTCACCTGCCTCCCCCACATAGAAAAGGTGCTAATAACCATCCGGACTTTGGTCGCTGATGCAGTTCAACGCACCCACTACCCATCCACTACCATCGTCTACAGAACCCGAGGACAGTTATAGCCAGCCACAAATATAGAGTATTATTTTCATGTTCATGTTCTTTTTTCTTGAACTGTTGCTCCCTGATGCGTCAATATGCGTGAATATTAAAACCATAAAATGTTAAAAAAGATTTAATTTGATTAATCAGTATTAGATCCTCACAACAAATTATTATAATAAAGAGTATTTGCAAATACTTATAAATGAATTGATTATTTACACCACTCCCAAATATATTTTGCTTAGGTACTAAAAACGTTTTTAACAGATTAATTAAATATATCTAACAATATTCTAACATCCTTCGTAATTACACGAGTCCTAGCTGAGCGCCCGCTTTACTTGTTTATGACCAAACTAGTGGTTCCCCGCGACTTCGCTCGCAAAAGTTGGACTTTCCATATAAACTTTCATCCCCCATTTCACCCCCTTTATGTTTTTATATCGTGACAGAATGTAGCCTATGTCCTTTCCAGGGTCTTGAACTGTCTCCACACCAAATTTCATCTCAATCGGTTCAGTGGTGTAAGCGTCATAATAGAGGAGCCCAAGAGGGGATTTGGGGATTTACTAAAGCGCGGCAGATTAACATACAGGGAGGAACCTAGTGCCCCATTAAATACCTCCACCAAGTATTAGCTCCGCGCGCGGCCGCGCGTCATGGATAAAGGATCAGATTAGTAAAAAAAATTGTTCATCTGAAATTCTCGAGCGCGTATATGCTAAAAAAATGTATTTTTATGAAAAAAAGATTTTTTTAGACGTTTATTTTAAAAAACTTCAAATTACTAAAAAAATGTGCCCTATAACTATGTAATTTTATAGCTTACTTTTATTCTTTACCATTTTAGCTTCCAAATAAAAAAAAACCAATGTTCTAACTAAAAAAACACGCTATCTACGAACTTTTAAAGTGGAGCCTAATCGTGTTACCGTGCAGGTAGAGACCGTTTTTTTCCATTGTTTCCGTCCTACTCTGTGCCCTTCGGCAGTCGCAGTCCTTTTGTTCTACACTCAGGTAGAGGGAAGGCTAAATGTAAATAACTCCTACCTAGCCAATTTTTGAGTTAGAACATTTTTTCAGCTCTTTAATTTGTTAAGTTAAAAGATTTAAAAAATACAAAAAAAACTTTCCATTGTCAGGTTAGGCGAATCCCTCCAGATAATCGTCAGATTATAAGACAGCACGTTTAGGGTATATAAATGAACCATATATATCTTAATCTGACGCGCTCGAGTATTTCAAAATGGCGAGTTTTTTTTGCACATTCTAATAATGGCCGCAAGTTTAGGTCACATCCAAATCGTCAGATTATTACATAAGAGCCTTCTTGTAGGTTCACTTAACATCCACTTTCAAAATCTGACGCGCTCGATTAATTATTTTTTTTCCCGATTTCAACCCTTAAGCGCGACCACCCCCATCATGGAAACAATCAGATTAACATCCGTATGTTTTAAAAAAAACGTAGGACACGGATGCTATTAATATCTGACGCGCTCGAGTATGTCCATGCAACTGTTTATTTTTACATTTTTGAAAATTTATAGCCGCTCCCCCCACCGATAAAAGTGTATATATTATATGACATTTTTTTCTTCTTATCATCTAAGCTTCGCAATCCAATTCCCTTCGCAATTATCTCTTCGACGCTCGAGTAAATCCCGATTTAGCATCCTGGGCTCCCCTACCATCAAGAGGTAACAAACAGACAGACACACCTTCGCATTTATAATATTAGTATGGATGTACACACGGCCGCACGTCAGACTACTCCACATTGACCTTGAGACCGCATCTATTTCCCACGTAATAAAAGCTGTATTCGTAGCTTAAATGGGATAGCCTGACGTGCTGCTGTACCATTTCTAATTATTTCATTTTGTTACATAACATAATTATTTTTACCTATGTAGTTTTACAAATGATACACGTCATTGATGAGATCCCACAAAAACCTAGAATAATCCATAATGGCATACCTAAACTTTGGCGTAATAACAGTTGTTTCGAAATTGATGTTAGCAAGCTGTGGAATAATACTTGACAACATCTTCCAAATGGACAAAAATGTATCAGGACTTATTTTAAATGGAATCACTTCTTTTGCAAAAGTCGGCATCATCATATCAACAAACTTATCAGTACCGTCTGGCATATCGCTTAGACAAGCCTTCATTTTATAGATTAAATCGTCATTGCTTGTTCCCATCGCGCTAAATACAAGCAAGCTATTGGCAGTTACTTCAGTGAATTCATTAACATTTTCTTCGTTTAAACTTGATTTAATACACATAAAAATAAACTCTTGGATGCCAAATAAACTTTCTTCGACTGCCACGTTCAGTGAAGTTCTAAGTATCGTAAATGAACTAGTGAATCCTTCAGGAGTAACTTGGTTTTCCCTGCCTTGTTTGAGCAATGATTCGAATACTATCTTCTTATTTATCTCGGAGCTTATTTGTTCCATCAAATCAGAATCATTCCTTAGCTTGTGATCGAAGAAAGTGCGGACGCCACCAGTAGATTTGTACAGCACTATATTCATAATGAAACGCCATAACTCTTCAAGACTCGGCTGTTCTATTTCAGATTGGTTAGCATTTTTAAGCAAATCGCCGATGTATTCGATAGCAAAATATTCGGCAAACACCAAATGCACAAATCTAGGAACTCTATCTATAACTGTAACAATAACACCAGTTTTTTCTTCTCCTGCATTTATTTTAATCATAATTTCATCATTTTCATCTAAAAACTGTTCCGGAAGTAATTGTTTTAAATCTTTGCGGTCAAAAATTGCAAAAAGAGCCATTTTCTTGTGTTTCTCAATAAAATCTAGTTTTTCCCTTTGTAAAGTCATTTCGTTATCAGACCTACTGGTATCTACTTCATTTTTCTCTTCAAAACGAATTTTCCTAAACTTAGTATCAAGGAATTTTTCGAATAAATCAAATGATTTGGTGTTAACGTCCCATTTTTTAAGCACTGGTGTTTCTTTTATCTCTTGACCTCCAGTCTTATGTTCTTTAATTTGGCTGCAAAAATATTCAGCTGCCATGTATAAATGGAGTGGATTTTCTGATACTGCTGTTAATTCACGTATATTTTGCTGGCGCTCAAAAACTGGCCCGTAACTTGTCAGTACTGAATATGCATCAGCACACTTCTCTTTTAAACCTGATATATCAACAGAAATATCTCCAAAAGTATCTTCGGAAAATTTGCTTTGAAAATATTTTACAGATGTTACATACACTGTGTATAAAGGGACGCTCACCATTGCTATGTGTTTACTTTCATCAGACAGAGTGGTTAGCATGTAGTTAAGGAATTCATTTAGTTCAACTATATCTTCTTCGGTAAGTTCAGTTATATTAAAATGTATCTCAAAATAACCCATTAAATACAACGTCTGCTCCACCTTTGAAAGTGGTTTAAGTGTAAAAGCCGTTCTTCCTAGCTCAGTTTCGATAGCATTTTTTATATTTTGGTACGATCGAGTAGTTACCCAAATGCGTCGTTGTTTTAAACCCATTTTTGGACAGTTGCATGTCATTAAAGCTGGTTGTTGAAATAATGACATTGCATTTTGAGCAACAGTCATTGGGTTCAACAATTCACAATTTAGTAGATGGTAGCTTTTTGTTAGTTCTTTCAATAATGCTCCGACTTGCTTTTCATATTGAGGACATATTTCATCAAACCCGTCAAATACAAATATAACATTACCTTTATTATAATAGTCTATAAATAAATGAAGCTCAAACGAGGCTTTTTGATCTTTTATGTAACTTTTTGATTCTATGTCTTCCCTCTCAATAGTAATTTTAAACGCATTCAGATCACGTTTTTGTCCTTTGACAAGATTTTTCTCATTTTGAACCTTGCCAAGTTTATCGATAGCAGTTTTACATATGAATCTTATTGCTTCATTTTGGGTAACTTGTATATTTTCTTCTTTCCACCTTTTAAACTCAGATGAATAGTCACGTAAACTAACGTACACTATCCATGAACTACTTTCAGAATTGTTATGCTCAAATTCTTTAGTTTGAAAAGCAAGTTGGTTCATCAATACTGATTTTCCCATTCCGGGTTCTGAGGCAATTAATACAACATTTTCGTTGATATCTTTAAAGGTTCTTATTTCGTATTCTTCACCACGAGTTAAATTACGAGGTATGCAATACTGTTTTACTTCATCATATCTTGTATTCGCTAGTGGTTTTCCTATTTCTATCATTTCATTGTCTATTAGTTTTGCCAATATATGTGAATCAACTAAGCGTTTTGAGTCTCCTTCTACAACTTTATTAAAGTTAACTTCTTGACCCTGGAAAACAAAAGTCCAATTTTGGGATGCACTCTCACTATCGACAACATCAATTAGATCACATTTTTTGTCGGTTTGAGATACACAATCTATATTGCACTGTGATTTGATTGCATTACCAATATCATTTTCAGTTACCAGTATAATTTTTTTCTCATTACAGGTTATCAAAATATTTTCAATTATCTTGCACAATTTTTGAACATTCTCTTGCTTTTTTTGTATAAATATGAAAGTATTTAGCTTAGTAGTTTGAAGTTCTGATTTCATCATTTCGTGGTAACCGTTTTCCAAAATGTATTCAAAATCTAAAAATGTTTCCTTATATTTGTTTTCATTTTTTTCGAAAAATTGGGTTAATTTAATAACTGTTAAAGAACTTTCTTTGGAAATTATATTAATTATTTTTTTATTAGAATCATGTAAAAACAATTCTAATTCTAACGATTGTATCGCGTCGCTGTCAAATTGGATTATTTGTTTTTTTCGGATATTATTTGTGGTTATAAAATTTAAGACATTCAGTATAGGGCTATCAATTATTTCTCTCTTAGATTCCTCATAAAAGTCACAGTTCTTTGTTTTATAGAAAGATTTACGTTTAGTCATCCACCATTCTTGAATTTTTTCATGAAATTTTAAGAATATTGCATCTGATTGTATTCGCAAAAGTCTATTTTTGAATTCCTGTCGATATTGACCCTCCATTTCTGTTTTAACAATAGTTTGCAATTCATTATGTTGACATTGATTAGTGAAAAACCACAGTTTACTCAAATAATCCTTCGCTAACAGTCGTTCATGCTCATCACAATCAAATGAGGGTTTTGGAAAATCATTTATATCAATGTGAAATTTGAATTGTGATATAATATCTTCATCTCCGAATTGTTCTTTAAATAACATTTTTAGTTTGTGCAAAAGGTGTTTGCTATTAGTTTTTAGGTCTTCTTCAGAATTATTGAAACTGTACATTTTTGTTCCATCAACATTTTTTAGTAAATTACCCACCAAGCCCGCAATGCCTCCATCAGTATCAATAAAACCCATGTTAATTTGATTTTCTTTATTCGACGCTTCAGTTTGGCTAAAAAGATTTTTATCAATCTGTATTACTTTTGTCTCATTATAAATATTTGCCAATTTAATTATTGTTCGTGCTAAGTACTCAATTCTTTTTGTGCCTTTGGTGACATTATCATGTACTGTTAGATCAATATTACCAAAACTTTTTGGCAGTTTAAAAGTGAAAGAATTTGATTTAAATTCGTCAATTTCCTGTTTAGATTTATCTTTAAACATTTTTTCTCTTAGAAAACGTAAGATTTTGTCCTTCGTGCGAAAAAAGTCGGGGCGAAAGCTTCCCTCCCTAAATTTTCCCGTTTGTTTCTCTCCTGACATTTTATTTTCTGTCGATGAAATAGGTGGTGAAGTTTTATAAGAAGTATCTTTAGAGGTGCCTTCACCATAATGTTTAAAAACTGTGGTGCAATGTTGCACAGTTTTTACTTCAGTTAAGTCACCCACATTTATTACTTTCTGGGCTAAAATAACATGATATTTTTTCACTAGATCTATTGTCATCATATTTTTATATGTTTTTTCATTATCATTCAAAATATGGGTAGTTAAAATTTCGCTTAAAGATTCTATGTGTTGGAACACAATTTGATCTAGAAGTAAATTTTCATCTTGAATTTGGAAGGTTTCATGGATATTATTAAATTTCGGGATTGCAAAAATATTATCTAAATTATCACGAGAACAAAACAATTTTTCGAACCGGTGCTGACCTAAGACGATTGAATTAGCTTTATACTTGTCATGTATGGTGTTTCCAGAGGGTGTGAATATGACAAAATCACATTCCACATCTTCGTACGCCCCCTTAAACATGATATCCGTGTCATTTTGAAATTTTTCTCTTATTTTTTTGTAACTCTCAAAATACTTCGTAAGTTTGAAGTCATCCGATTTTTTCAAATCGTCTACTGATATGTTGTTGGCTGCAGCTCGTTGTTCTCTATGTTTTGCTTGTATAAATAGCATTCTTGGTTTAGATTCACCTTTTATTACATATTTTAGGCAGACATCATCAAGATCTCCTACATCTTTAACATTTGTACCTAAATAAAAGTTCTCAATCGTGTCATCACTTAAACATCTGAATAATATTAGGCTCAATAGTTTGGTTTCATAAAATTGACCAGACAGACCACTTGCAGTGCCTTCTCTTTTTTCATGGCCTAACAGTTCATTGTCTTCTACTATGTAATTTTTTTCAGAATCCTTTAGGATACCAATACTTTGACTGATATGTGCGGTTAATAATGCCACAACATCTTCATCAACTTCAGGAAGACATTTCGCAAGCTCTAGTGGATTTTGGTTAAGATCATTTTTTAAAGTCACGTTTGCATTCTTGTTTAGAAGAAGTTCTATGATTTTTGAGTCGCTGTTTTGCACGGCTATATGCAAAGGTGTGTTGTTTCTCTTCTTTACGTCAGTCGCGTTTACGTTTGCTCCTTGTTCTAAGTAGCCGAGTACTTCTTGATATTTTTCTTCCTCGCTTTTCTTTGATCGTAGCGCTTGGAATAGTTTGTCCGTTAAATCCATGGTCGGCAAAATTACAAAAACATTTTACTTGTTTTGAAGATGTGTGAGCTTAAACAAAACAGAAAAATCAATGTATAATACTATATGGGCTTATTTTTTAATAGATAAGTAATTACCTTGCCATTGATTAAAATACAATAAGGTTCTGCTAATTCAAAAACGTCCCACTTAATTTGTAGATAAATAATAACATAATAAGGGGTGTCACAGAATTAATAACAAATACTTAATACTTAATAAATTGTTTCAACAAACACACCGATTACCTATCCCCAAACTAAGCGTGAGCTTGTGCTATGGTGACTAGGATAACCGCCTGGTTTAGAAGTCCAAAATATTATAATCAAAATATTATATTATGTATACAATTTTCTATTTTTTTAATAATTCAACATTAAAAGATACAGTTTTATTGTGTAACGCTGTATTTTTACTAACCCTAAACTGTTAGCTGTTTATCAATTCGTTTTAGGGTTGCCAGCATTTTGCGGCACACTTGGTGGCATTACTAAATCTTGCGTTAATCGTACACCCTTTAGGTAGGTACTTATAACGAATGCCAGATAAAAGGTTACTAGCCGATAAAGTAGGTAGGTACCTACCCACCTACTCATATTATTCAACCCAGCTTTGCTGTTAAGTTAGTGGTTTTCAGTTTCCTGAATTTGTGCTATAACGCCCCTAGCACATCTTCATCGTCATGCTGCGGAAAAGTGACGACAAAACAAAATAGTATACATCTCCGCGCTTGACTCATCCATGGCGAGCGAGTGCCAATTAACGTTTTTTTTTTTAATTTTAAGATTTTAAGTTAGTTCGATTCCCTGGTGAGATAAGATCTTTGAATGCAGTTTTATTTCTTTTAAAAAATAAAGAAAAGTTTCAGTAAAATGAGCTAACTAAAGTAGGAGCGTTTTAAAAAACCATTTTGAATATAGTGTCCTAAATCCTTCCGCATCTTAGATTGGCGTCGGTGCTGGCATCGGGGAGCGTTTTCATATACGTCCGCCGCGTTTTATAAGGCTATGGTTTCCTATTTATACATAAATAGGAGACCATAGCCTTATAAAACACTGGTTATGTATGGACGACAGCTAGCACGTCATTGTGGCATCTTATTTTAGGTTGTGATACGGGTGACTTTGCAACAAAAATATATTGTCTGTTTTGTTGTACTTGCTGTACATACTTGTTTTTATAAAAAAAAGTACTTACATTTTCAGACGAAATTAGTTTGCATGTGTATATTTTTCAGTAGACGAAATTAGACACTATGAATTCTTGCGATTTAAACTGCCCAGACGAAGGCCAATATCCTTATGCGTCGATGAAAAAATACATGCTGTCTTAAGTGGCTTATCTTATCACTTCTATCCATGTTACAGGAAACATTAAATCCGTTCGAACCGAAGACAAACTATAAAATACATACAGACCTAGGCAATAATTTATTAGAGAAACTAACAATAAGGTAGGCACTTACTAACAGTAAAAACCAAAAGGTTTTGATAAGGATGTGCCGAGCACACAATAAGCTGGTTCGCGGTCGCAAGGATGTTGACATTTTTAATGTCAAATTTTCAGTTTTTAAGAAAGCCATTTCTTAAATGAGTTGTCCAAATTTCCGTCAGCATCAAGATGGCGGGACCAAGCTTCCGATTCAAAATGTATCATATCAAGGCATAAGTGCATCATTTGTACCCTGACCTAGACGTTTGTACATCTGAAGACAAAAACGGCACATCGACATTTTTCTGGTCCCGCCATTATGACGTCAAAGTGGCGGAACCAACTTGAAGCGCAGCACACACAACCATAATTCATTGAACTCAATTAGTACTGCATTTGCTCTTCCTATACAATATGTAAAAAAAACCCTGTCTGACCCGTTAAGGTGGTATCAGGTATAGAGTCAAGGTTCTATTTGTGTAATTATTTTCATAAAATATTAGAAAAAAATTACCCCATGAAAAAAAAGATAAAAAATACTACACTTAATAAACTTACATGGCAACGCTAAGGGTGGTGACGGGGTGCGCGGGGGCGCGGCATAGCGCCGGCACTCGCAGATAGCGCAGTCATGATCCCAGATAACCTTATTATTAGCCAGATAATAATGTGTCAATCGTAAGAAACAGAGACTTTTTGGTAGCTCTGAAAAGAGCTTTTTTTTGTGGTGGTGATTAGTGTTTGGTGGACTCGTAGCCTGCCTGCGTCAAATCTTTTCCGACCCTGCGTTGCCCGTAGTGAACACTCGTTTGTGCAAACGCTGGAACGCACGCTCTGACGGCGCTGTGATACCCAGCGGAATAGCAAAACGCACTTCATTGTCTCTGCGAGCTTCACAATAATCACAGTCACTCCTACCCAGACACATGCGCATATTAAAGTATTTTTGATTCGTATACGACATTTTGCGGATCAACGGAACGGAACGACCACTCGGAAGTAATGTCATCGCGAAACTGACCTGTAATAATATCGGGATAGCCGCCGGCACGTGCCGCGGCGATGTCAAAGGCCGCGGCTACGTTTATTGTAGTACCGACAAAGCGAGTAGGCGGCGTCAATGGAGCCGCGCGCCCGCCGGGAGTGTTAACGTATTTTGAAAATTACCCCGTTTTAGGGTAACTAGGTGCTAAACTTGTTAACTTTAAAAATCGCAAAATAAAAGTATTAATGAATTACGTAATCTTGATACTTATTTTGGTAACGTTATTAAAGCAACTTTATGACCCTTTCGGCTCGGACAGGGTTTTTGTTACATATTGTATAATGTACTGTTTTCTTGGTAGGTAGCAATAACTGGATTAAAGTAATGAAATCAAAACGCTGATCCCGCCATTTTGACGTATCTGTAAATTGGTGCATTCATATCAAAGTCGCTAAATCACACAAAAAAAAACACATAACAAGACTTTGTACTTGCTGAGTACATGATCGTGATGTTTGTCTCAGATTTATAAGCCTTGTAGGGAAATTATCGTTAATTTGTTGCTCCATAATTTGGCATGTAAATAGGGGAAGGGGGCCTAAAGCAGGTTACTTATGTTTATTTTAATGACCTCTTTAGATCCTCGATGAGAAGTCTCGCCAAGATTTCTCGCACAACACTGGTGTCTGTTCACACTTAAGATATTTCGCACTTGCTGTTCTCCTCGCTACTAAAGTAGTTGTATGGACGACTTTGACAGTGCACCTCCCGCACATCAGGCGACCGCAGTAGGGTCCGGCATGAAATTGTGTTTGCTCTTCGATCGGTGTCGGTATTTTTCCCGAACATTATTACATTTTTGTTTATGTTCTCAGTGTAACAAAAGGAAATAAATATAGGTATTTTTGAAATGCCGTTGATTTATTTTATGTTGTGTGCTCATGGTTATTATTCAAGCAGGGGTCACGCAACAAATTGTCTGTGATTGGTGTCGGTATTTTTCCCGCTTCAAATTAGTTGCTCCATATGTAATGTAGGTATTCAGCTACTTACATTGATTAGGTACTTATGTAAGTGTGTTATAATAAAAAATCCACAGATCTTGAAGTTCCCGCAATCTTCGGAGGCATTAAAAATGAATTTAAGAATAAAACAAATGCGAAAAGTTTTTTTTAACATGCACATAACAAAAATCTTGTTACACAGTTCAATGAAGCCCTGAATGAAATACAATAAGAAATTTCAATTTTGAGAGTTGTCATCCGAAATGAAGGAGCCCTAAAATTTGTTTCTACACACCAGGAGTAGTCTAGGGGGGTGGTTATGACATACGGAGCAACTAATTTGAAGCGGGAAAAATAGAAAGAAAGAAAGAAAGAAAAATGCTTTATTAATTTGGGACATCACAAACACACACACACACACGCTTACAAAAAATATATAACTTAATAGTAAATACAAACTACACAACAAAAAATAAAATGAAACAAAATATAAAATGAAACAAAAAAAAAAACAAAAAAAATACCAACCGATCAGAGAACACACACAATTTCATGCCGGACCCTAAAAAGTCATAAAGTCATGCTCCAGACCTTCAATTTGTGTACGTCAATAGAAAATGCTCATCACGCTGAATTATGTTCCCTAAGGCGCTCTATTTATATCTTTTATAGTTGAGCCGAGCTGCTAGGCTGCTTCTATTGACGTACACAAATTGAAGGTCTGAAGCAACTGATATGTCTAGAAAATGCTCATCATGCTGAACAATGTTCATTAAGGCGCTCTATTCATATCTCTTATAGTTAAGCTGAGCTGCTGGGGTTCCATATCAGTTGCTCCAGACCCTCAATTTGTGTACGTCAAAAGAAAATGCTCATCACGCTAACTAACTTTTCTTAAGGCGCTGCTTTCATATTTATCTTAATTTAAGTGTACTGCTAAGGTTCCACGTCAGGTACTGCGATCTTCAAAATAAATTATAGCCTAGTATTTGCCCAGACTCAATAGCTACACAATAAAAAAAAGTTTAATTCAAATCCGTTTAGTAGTTCCGGAGATTAGCGTGTACAAACAGACAAACGGACAAACAGACAAAAAAAATGTGTACATTCCTATTCTGTTACTATTTTAACATCACCCTCAATTAGTTTTTTGGTAAAAATGCACAATGTAGGTACAGACGCATCGGTTTTACAGTTTTATTATAGTATGTATAGATACTAAGCTAGCATCAAATGTTTAACTAGTAGGAAAACAAAAAATCTCATTTTAAGATTTTACTGTAACACGATAGTGATTGAAACTTAACTTATGTAGGTAGGTAAACAAAGCAACGGTAAAGAATTTGCCACCAGGATGCGTTTTGCGGTCTGCGGTCAGCTCAAATTGAACGCAGCCCGCATTATGAACGAACAGCATTGTCAGTCAGAGCAATCGGTCAGCGCTCCGGGCAGAGAAATTAAGTTTTCTCATATTTTGGATTTAGTATTAATCACCGAAAACAAGCAATTCGGTCTTCCATTTTAAGTGGATCTTATGGAAAAGGGAAATATAAAAAAAACCTAAAATAAGCCTATAGGTATTAAAAAAACATTGCCCTAGCTAGCCCGCCTACCTGCTTGTACGCATTCTTCTATTCCTTCCGCGTGTCACGCACGGTCAGATCGCATATCTATACATGGGCTCTATATATGTTATAGAGACCGACAATGTTGTTTACACATTATGCGGGCTGCGTTCAATTTGACCTGACCGCAGACCGCAGAACTCATTCATTGTGGAAAATCCTTGTGATATATTCTGACATTAGTATTAGCATGGGTATTAGATACTGATTTCAATAAATGCGCATGCATCAGGATCGCTTTAGAGCTTTGCGTAGGCGTTTTCTTGTGTTAATTCGAATAGTCTCCTCCTTTTTAGGGTTCCGTACCTCAAATGGAAAAAGAAACCCTTATAGACCCTTTTTCTCGAGAACGCGCGTAGGTACGAGGAAGTTCGATGAGACGGCAATTTCACATGACGGAGCGAAGAGAGATTAGGCGCAGAACCAACGGCTTCACATACTCTTCCAGGCAGGTGGCGAGGAGTTGAAGTAACACCACGAACTTCATATTTCGGCTGAGTCCAAGCTGTATACATATTTCGGCCTGACCCGGGATTCGAACCCGGGACCTCTTGGGTAGTAGCCAGCGTGCTTATTACAAGACCAACTGGGCATATAAATTACCTACTAAATAGGATTCGAAACAAAAAATAAACAATTTCTTTGTCTGTAAGCATTCTTTTATCAAACGTTATCAAACTAAATTATGATTACAAGTATATTATATCTGTATGCAATACAAAAAGTCTGTATAAAGAAAGACAAGTGAGTGGTTGCTATGTTGCTAATGCTTGTTTTATAATAAGTATCAAGTATTTCTGTTAACAAATTGTATACTGATAAGATGTATGTACCTACCTTAGAAAAAGGGCGGGGAATCCCTTGGTTGTAATCTAGTTTGGGCAAATGATAATAAAATAATTTTAGGACAAATTAACATTAGGAGCTTACAGTTTATTCGACTACCTTAGCATACCGAAATACAGCAACAACGCCACCTGTCGAGTTCTTTATTATTGTTTTCAAACCATTCAAATCAGTTTAGCATTTTAGGATGAGTTAGGAATAAGGAGTTAGGTTATTTCGGAAAAACGTGTAAAGTACGTAGTAAAGTCCGTTTTTCATTGCTTGTCCTGTCCAACATTGAAAACAATCTCGACATTCCTTTTGAACGAAATTAAGTATTAATTTAAAAATAAGATAGACACAAAAATTACATCCTAATATGGTAGTTTTTTGTTTAATATATGTAGCTTTTTAGAGCTATTAGTAAATTATTTTTTCACCAGTTTTAAAAGTTATAAAAAGATTGTTTACAATGTTTAACACGGAAAGAAAAATGGACTATACGTACTAGTAAGTTTTGGCGGGAAATGAGCCGGTCAAAATCGGCTTCGTTTCTTAATTTTCTTAATTAGTTTTTTGTGGTCATTGTTGTGATTGTGTGGTGGAATTATCTTCATAATGTGCTGCAAAGGAGAATTAATGACGTAAAAGTGAGAAACAAACTAAGGCGCTCCTATATGATACGGCTCCATGTTCCCGCTCAAAATTTCGTTGAGAGCATTGAAATGCAAACCATGCTCGCATTTCAATGAGTTAGGTTAGGTTAGTTGGTAGTTAAGTGTTAAGTTATACTTACATTTGAGCTATGAAAATAGCTTTTATTACGGAGGGAATAGAGGTGGTCTCAAGGTCAAAATGTAAAGTCTGACTTGCGGCCGTGTGTGCCTGTTAATGTATTTTAAGCATAAAGTTAATATCCGCTAGGTATATTAACTTTATGATTTTAAGTGGGTACCCAGGATCAAGTTACCTACAGCTTCGCTAAACGAAGTTGACTTAGGCACAATAGAAAGATTTGTTTTCAGAACAGTTGTGTGATTCAGCCGTATTTTTTAAATTAGAACCTACGGATGGGCGGAGCGCTAGGGTCGGTACACAAAAAGTAAAAAATGACTAGATTTTTATTCTTCATATGTGTATTGTTTTAGGTTTAGGAATGAGTCATATTTTTAAAGATTATTTATCATATCCACAGACAGTGGACTCCTAGTAAAACGGGCCCGTTTTTACATTGTCAGTTCGATGCGACCAGGTACAATTTACGAGTTTGCTTCTACACATCATTGAGCCATAAAAATATATTTAAATCCTATGTGTATGAAAAATATCCACAGACCCTGCAGTTCCCGCAATCTTCGGAGGCATTGAAAATATTGCGAAAATTTTTTTTATTTTTTTAACATGCACACCAGTTGTCTAGGGTGGGTAGTTTCCGAGTTATGGCTGTTTAAATTTTGAGAGCTGTCATGCGAAATAAAGATCTCGTCGAGCCCTACGATTAGTCCCTACACACCCGTAGTCTTGGGTGGATAGTTTCCGAGATATTTCTGTTTCAATTTCGACAGCTGTCATCCGAAATGAAAAACTCTACGAGCCCTAAAATTTGTCCCTACACACCAGTAGTCTGAGGTGGGTAGTTTCTGAGATATGGCCGTTTCAATTATGACAGCTGTCATCCGAAATGAAGATCTCGCCGAGTCCTAAAATTTGTTCCTACACACCAGTAGTCTGAGGTGGGTAGTTTCCGAGATATGGCAGTTTCAATTTTGACAGCTGTCATCCGAAATAAAGATGATAACATGTTTCATATAACCTACTATGTTCAATGATATCTATCTGAATTTCGAAAGTCAGTCTTTGACAGCGAACCGGCTCGCGCCCCGCGTGTCACTTCGTGGGTTTGTCTGCCCAAGTTTGCTTAACGGGCCGTGTAACTGACGTGTATGCATATGTGTGTCGATACGGGTGCTCTAGTATGTAGATAAAATACTGTATATCTATATACCGTCACTTAGGTAAGTAAGTTAACGTAAAGAAAATAGCCATAGTTATGCACCTTCTTTGTAGTGCTCACCAAAAATCAAAAAAAGACCGACAGCAAACATTTGTTTTAACTCTGACGCTGTCATGCGTCATTCAGTCCATCAATGGTTTAGGCTTTAGTTCAAAATCTTAAGTTTTTTTCTCACATTAACAATTTTATCACGCAAAGGATTGACTGTAGATAATGTGACTCTGGTAAGATGATTTTTGAACAAAATGAACAGAATCCAACGCAGGGTTGGTCGGGTGCATCAGAGGAGGTATGCCGACGAAGGTAAGCGGGATTGGCACATCAAGAGTGCGGCAGTCTCGCAGTTGGAGGAAGTGTTGCCCCCGAAGACGAGAAAATGTCTGCTTACGAATGAAAAATTTATGACTAACAAGTGTTGCTATGTTGCTCCGCAGCAAGAGGACTTTGGTCAGTTGACTGATGCAGAGGAGCAATCGGAAGAGGTAAATGATATAACAATCCTTATCGGGGTTATTAGACTACACGATATTCAGACAGAATTACTAAGACTCTAGAGTAGTGTTATAAGAGTTAGCCTGGAAGTCTGTCTGCCCCATTTCTCTCTTTCATCCCGTGAAGGACTATCTTGGTAAGGCTCCGCGCGGATGGCACAGCCAGTGTTCACGGCACGCCACCGGTGGCGGCCAATCGCCATTTTGACAAAACAGACATGTGTAGTTCCTGAATGAATGATACAATTGAACTACTTCACCCATCTAGTTCATATGTATCAGTCACTCACTATAGTCCAAAGCAGTTCATTTAGTTCAGTAACTCAGTGATATTGAGAGTAAAACGTACGGATATATTTGTTAATACTGCAAGAGCGAGACTGCAGTATTCTGCCACTGCACTGCAGTTTTATATGTAAAATTTTCGGTATTAATTAATACGTTTTAATACGTAACGTACAGTCGACCAAATTGAATCATGACCCACCTTATGATCATTTTTCTACTGTCATTCTATACAAGTAGGTTGAAATTAGCTTGAACATACATTTCCTAGAAACGAACTGTTATCATTTTATTAGACACTGACAGTTACTGACAAGGCTATGATCGCTATCTGTACGAATAAGTTTGTATGAAAATCGGCGAGAACTTAGGTAAGGGTTGCAATGCAACACACAGGTAGGTAGCTAGATATTCGGGATTCGGCACAGCCGGGCGCCAAGTCTGTATCGGGAACCAGTTTCTTCATAAAAGTTCCACTGGAACTTGTGTTAGCCATGATGAAATAAAACAGTATACTTAGTTGAAGAATATAATATTTATTTTAGGTATATATTTAACAAGTTGGGACCGTGACGTAAATGAAACACGTTCAGCTTGTGTATCTGATGCTAGTATAATGCCTCAAATAACACTTACAAACTACTTATATGCTAAATACAATGGGATGAAGTGAGCAACACACTACACCTCCTCCGTTTTTTTATGAAAAAAAAGAAGAAATTTATTTTTTCGTTACATGTTAAAACTTAAAAAAAAATGGTAAGTATACTTAGGTATGTTTAATTTGAAATTTTATGTTTGATAGGTATAATGATAAAATTGTTAAATTTGAATCGAAGTTAGTAGTAATAATAATTAAAATTATTACAATAGCAAGTAAGTTTTTTTTGTGTAAAAAAATTGTAGTATTGTTGGAAAAATATTTAAACTATTTTGTTGTCTTACAATGCCAAACAAATTATGACCTACTTAATATTTATGACGACAGCCAGTAAAAAAAAAACATTGTACAAAATTTTAATGTTACGTCTGAAATAAAAAAACGACGTACATATAACTAAAAAATATATATTTTGACATTTTATACTGCCAATATTTAACAAATCATTTCCTAGTACCAATACACAATTTTGTTACGTACATTAGTAATTTGTTTACTTAGTTGAAACAATGTTTTTAACACATATATTTTTTAAGACATTTATAAACTGTAGATAATAAACATGATGTAACATGTGCTTGAATAGAATACTTATTTTTTTTGTACGAAACCTAATTACATTCAAATCAATAAACGTACCTACGTCATACATTGATTATTGCATATCAAACTAATATAAAATTAAAAAATGTTTTGAGTAACATCGTAACCTACATATAAAATAGTAACTTAGGAATTAACAGCCGAATAAACGAAGACGAAGGCAAGTGCAAGTCAATCATTACTTTTTATGTTAACAAAATAATAAGTATGTATTCCACTCAAAATACTGTATCAATGTAGTACTCAACACTTTTAGAGACTATTAATATTATTAAATCAGCATAAGTACTGCAATAGCGAATGCAAAGGCAATTATGCATTATTATTTATTTAAGTTACGTGACATTGTTTAAGAAAATTTAGATTAAATATCAGAATAATATATTGTAATCCTCATTAGAAAAAAAAACTGCACTAATAATTTCGTGAATTAAAATAGTAAGTTACGTTTACGAAAGAAAACGAACGTCCAAAGAAGTGGCGGGCAGTAAGTATCTAACATCCATGTCAACTACCTAAATTGCAAAATAATAAATATATAAACGGTTATTTTTGTAAAAAAATTTATAAACAATGCGTTATTTTTCAATATTAACTTCTAAATAATGAACAGTAATATTTAACTCTATCTGTAATGCACAGTCATTCTTGAAAATAATAAAAAATAGTTATACACAGCAATACATTTTACTATGTAATTTCACTTTTCTGAATCAAATACTTTTAATTCATATCAAACTTTCATCTTTACATTCTATGTTGGTAGGCCTTTACCTAATTATAGGCTAACGCGTAGCTTGGTACATATTTACCTCCTTGGGTAATAAACACAACATCATCGGGTACTACATATAATATCGTGGGCCGGCCCCATTTTTATTATATAACTTATTTATTTATTAGGTACCGTATATTTATTAGTCGACTTTTATTTTAATAACTTAATAAGAATAACATTTTAGCCTTTAATTTGCTATGCATAGCTTTTTTATAGGAACACGTTTTAAGATCTTTTGACCTCCAACTATTTTCACAGAGAGAAACTCGTCTACGCTATGATCAAATGAAGGATACATGTCCTAACTGTACCTTGTACCCTTTTTGTACCATTGAACAGGTCCTCTTTTAAGATCTTATTAATCTCCAACAATCTACACGAATCTCGTTTACATCATGATCAAACAGAACGATTCGACACCGTTTCTTTTTTTTATGTGCCATACCTTTCTTTAATATTACATAACTTTCATTCCTAAATCATCAAAACTTTACTATCAAAATGAATTCATTAGCATAAATGAATTTGTTTGCTTTTGGGTGATCAGTCCAATTGCGTGACAAAACAACTCTACTAAAGTATTCCCTGCTTCTAAAATAACTATCCAATCAAACCAATCCTAACCGTACTGCCTATTTATAATACTTGACTTCATATTTATTACCTTATTTTATCTTTGTCATCTACTTCTTTCAACATATTAGTATCTTTGGAATGTAACTAATGCACTCTATATCGGTACATAAGCTATTTAATACATCCCTAGGACACCAAACAAATATTTATATCCCGCCTGTATCAATAAAATGTTTAATCGGAAACCCTATAACTATATTATTAAAACATTAAAATCTAGTATTTTAATTATATATTAATTACTGACAAATTATATTCGCAATTGATAAATGCAAATAACTGATAATTACATAAGAACTCATTAATATTTTATAAAAAAAAACTTTGTGTTATGGCCTGTTAGATACCTTTTACTGTAGCCCAAATATAGAATGGAATATCAATAATAAAGTTCGCTATAAGTGTTGATACTTTCGTTTTAAAACATATCTTATATTATGGCATCGGTTGCTGTGCGGTACCTTTATTAGTACGAAGCGTTTCATATTTCGTTCCCAGGCAAGACTCGTCGATGATCTAATTGCAAGGCATCAGCAATACTATAACTTACCTAATATTTCGACACGTGTTGGTAGACATTTATATTCAATATTCAGTACAATGCTTTAATTTACCTGATAACATAACTAATTTGTAGTTGACTTCTTTCTTTAAAATAATATAATCAGTCATAAACCTATATAATCAGACAATAGGTATCTCTTATTGATGGTGACATTAGCTTAATGCTTTAAAAAAATATCTGTACGATATCGTAATAAATGACTTTAAAAAAATATCTGTACGATATCGTAATAAATGACTTTAAAAAAATATCTGTACGATATCGTAATAAATGACTTTAAAAAAATATCTGTACGATATCGTAATAAATGACTTTAATAAATGACTTTAACAGTTAAAACCTATGTTAAGATGACCTCATTGGCCAAAATTGAACAATATGCGCAATTTATATTTAATGTTATCAATTTATTTTTATTCAAGTCAATAAAATAGATTAGTACGAGTATTCTCGTTATTGGTAATTTATTACCTATGTATAAAAAAGTCCCAACTGTCTATTATGAAATACTTTAAAATTGTAAACATTTGAATTATAAACCTTATGAAAATTTCTAATGGTCGAGTTCACCAACACATGTTTAATACTTAATCGGCCGTTTAGCAATCTTTGACATAAATATTGTATGGAGGTTGTGACAGATTTACCGTTAATTAACTGAGGTTTGCCGGTTGTTTGAAAATTGGTGATCTCAGGTCTTACTGTGCTGTGAACAAATAATGAGCTTTTTTTGTAGGAAAAAAGAAACTTAGTATTATTGCAATGAAAAGTATGTAATTATGTGCCCCAAAAACAATTTTCATTAAAATCTAATTACATTATTAGCCGTGTAAACAATCAACACGGTTTTATCGTAATTTGTCGACATATTTAGAAGTGTCCTTGAATAAAATAAAAAAAAATAAGGATGATCATGCACTGCTAATTTATCTAATTATCAAAACTCAAAAAGTTAAAAGTTTGTAATATGAGGTGAACGAAATTCGAAACTATTAAACTTGTTTGTATGCAAAATGATAATGTGCCCACATAATTAAGTTTAGTTAAGATGACGTTAAGAATAATTACCTAACGAAATTAACTTCTGTTCATGCTAAATAATATTAATTAACTTAATCAAAGTTTATCGGTCAGTAAAAACTATCAAAAGAAAACTGTTAGTAAGACTCTTAATTTGTCATATTTTCGTCAGTAAAGACTAATTATGGATTTTACTGGAGTGCACAGATTCTGTGTGAAGACACTGTGATACCAAAACGAATGCAAATTTAGTTAAAAATGTAAATGTACTTTCCTTACTTTATAAAAATATGGGGTAGTCATTTTTGCTAGTTTTAGCTTTGTGTTGTATTAGTAACTATGAAAGGATTTTTAAACATCAAAATTACTGAAGACATAAAAAATGGTTACGAAAGGCGTGTTAAAATGTGATTGAATGAAATATGGTCTTATTTTTTTTTTAAGTTCACCTTTTACTTTTTTAAGTACCTTATGTTATAAATGACGAGATGTAATTTTTGCTCATTTTAGTTTTTGTGCTGTATTACGAATAGTAAATATTAAAGGATTCTTAACAACAAAATTAATGGAGACATTTAAAAAAAACTGAATGAAAACGCAAATAGGTATAAAATATGAGACTTGTGAATTGTGATTTGTCAATAAATGAAATAAGGTCATTTTTTTAAGTTCAAGGTAAATTATACTTGTTGTAAGTAAATGTATCATATTAAATTTGAAAAAAAAAGACAAAAAAATAATATTTAAAATTGAACCACAGTCCAGAAGTTACGCCAAATAAATCTAATAAAATGCTGATTTTGCCTCGTGAGCTAGCGCGGCATAGAGTTACAAGTGCGAATTATTGCGTATCAAAAGTTAAACGTTTTTAGTCTTTATAATTGCAAAAAAAACTTCAAATATATTACTTACCTGAATTCGTTTGTTATGAAATTCAAAATATCGAATAACCGAGGTTATTTTACAGGTATCAACAATTGAAGTGAGAATCCTGATGATATGTTTAAAGAATTATGTTAAAGAAATATTATCTAATGAAAATGTTATCTTTTACTTACTACTTTTTAGATTATTTGATTTGACTTGCCTTCATCAATAACTAAATTATAGGATTTAGATACAGTGGCCACATGTAACTAATAATCAATTTAAAATAATTTTATAGATTTAAAACATTATTTACGAAAAAAAATATATACGTATCCTAAAAAAAACTTATGTCCTTCGCGTCGTCATCGTCCTTGACACCAACAATCGCCCGGCGCCACGCGATCCATTGCAATCATCGCGACACCAACATCTCCCGGCGCCCAGCATCACCAAATATCATCATCGGACGCCAACTACTCCCGGCGCCCAGCTTTCATCACTGCCATCTGGCGCCATCAACGCCCGGCAGCCAGCATATTTGACTTTCTTCTTTTATAATCTTCTTAATTCACAATCTTCCCATTTTTTAAATCTTCCATATTTCAATCTTCTTTTTTGCTCTGTTTATTTTCGTAAGTATTTCTTTTTAATTTAATACGCTTAACTTTTTAGTCCATAGTTTATACGTTTTTATTTTAACTATTTTTGTTTACCAATTAATTATTTAAATTAATTTACTGCACAGCACTGCCCTAAGGCAGCACTGGCAGGGTCGCCATGTAATGTTGGGACCGTGACGTAAATGAAACACGTTCAGCTTGTGTATCTAATGCTAGTATAATGCCTCAAATAACACTTACAAACTACTTATATGCTAAATACAATGGGATGAAGTGAGCAACACACTACATGGCATTAAATTGGTAAAGTGAAAAGTGACCCGATTAGACGACTACAAATGTCACTTCCCCAATCCAAACCCCACAAATTTTCTATTGGATTAAAATCTGGAGACCTAGACGGCCATGGTATACGAGTGAATTCATCTTCATGCTGGGTAAACCAATTCGAGACAATTCTGGCAGTATGCACTGGACAGTTATAATGAACAAAGGAGAATACTGGCACTTCTTCACGCAAGTAAACTGTTCGCAAAGACGGTAACATTGATTCTTCCAATAAATTGACATGGTTTATAGTGTTCTGATGAGGAGAAATTTGAACAATTTCTCCGACACTTCCGGCGTCCATCCAGGCACACATGTTAGCTGAAATTCAGCCGGATAATTGGTTGGGCACAACGTGATCCTCTGTGTATCGCGTGTTATCGTAACGCCACGAAGTTAAGCGACCATGTTAAGAAGAGCGAAATGATTTCTCGTCTGTAAAGATGTCATTCGTAATAGTGTTGCATTTCCGCTCTCTGCTGGTTCGTGATTCAACGAACGCCAAGATTATGTCGTCCTTTGTCTTCGAGGGTACCCTCTTTAGCATGCCGTCTGATCCAGGTTCTTACTGTGTTCTGACTTATTCTTAGCTACCGTATAATGGCCAATTCGGCAGAACAAAGGTTCTGCCGAATTGGCCATTATACGGTTTGTTTGTAGATATTGACTTAGATTTTTATAAAATTTCAGACTTACTAGATATGCTTGACATCTGACACACGACGTTTTTTATTTTTAAAATTAAGGTGGGTGGACCATGAAAGGCCACTCTAACGAGTAAACGCTTTTTATTCGTTTATTAACTGGATAAATGAAAAAAACAAATTATCAAATAATACTTTGTTTTATTGTGTACCATATAAATCACTTTTTTTAACCTAGCTTTAATCAGTATTCATTAAACTTAAGTTTTGTTAAGCTCTTCCAAATGGCCTTGCAAGGAACACGGCTCCAAACATGGCCAATATTATACATCAGTCGTTAAACTTAAAAATAGAGTTGTAACAATTAATATATTCGCTTTTACTAAAACTACATAATAGGCTCTTTCATTTAAGCAAAACATTTAAATGCTCAATATATTTTTATCATTTATAAAAAACTCAACGAACATTACTTGAACACCATCGTATAACTAAGAATATATTAATGGAAATTATTTAAAAACAGTAGTAATGAGTATTATATTGACATTAAATAACTTGCCAACGCGTATTATAATGAAATTAAAAACTTGTTTTTTACCTCAAATGGCCTTCTTATGGGTCCGTTCTTTGTAAGGCCAAAATGTTCCTAAGAAGGCCAAACTAAAAATTATCAATGACTTTCTTGTATTAATTATAATAAAATAATAGACACTACAGACTAAGTACTGTACTAACTGTAAAACATTGTTATAAATACGTACCGTTACAGTAAAAACTTACTGTAACGGTACGTGTTTATAACTAAAAAGTAACTGTTCATATGTTCATGGTTTGCACATGTTCTTTGTAAGGCCCATGTACCCTAGCAAGGCCAACTGTCAAATTTTTGATTGGCCTTATAAGGAACCACCGGCTTTCCTGGGAACACTACCAATATTTTAACTTAAATCGAGGCAAAACTATTTGTTTTCTTTAGTACCATAAACATATCCTTATACGACAATTCACAGTAAAAAAATATGAAATAATAATAGGTTATCTAACTAAAAACTTACGTTTTGCTGAGCGCGCGAATAACAATTGTAACGTCGACGACCGAAGTCTACGAAGCGTGAGATTGCACTGCCACAATAGCGGCGCGAGCGACTCGCCGCCGCATCTGTGGCCTTGAGTTTGATAGATCTTAGTGTATAGCCGAAGGAATATGTGTTTACATGTCAATAACTACGACTTTTTGATAGTTGGCCTTCAAAGGAGCGTGGCCTTCCATGGTCCACCCACCTTATAATACATTTTTCTTCGTAGTGAAAAGAGTTTGGATTATGGACTTATTTTAAATTCATATTAAGACTGGTTTATCTAAAACATGTCTAGTGCAGTGATAATAAAGGTTAAACTTGCATAGATCTCTAACCCGTAATGACGCATTTTTATTCATATTTAAAACGTACTATGTGCAACATGCATGACAGCGAAGAAAACCTTACTACATTAATGAATACAAAGGAATAATCGGCAAAGTGGGTCATGATTCAATTTTGTCGACTGTACATTACGTACATAAATAAAATTACATCCTTTGTTAACGATATGCGTGAAATGCGTGTAACAATATCTTCGAAATTAATGAAAACGATTTTAATTCGTAATTCTACTGCCTAAATATTATAAATGTTATTTTTTAGTCATTAGAATTCTCTGTAGTACACGATACATTTAAACTGAATGAAGTAGTGAGTGAATTTTGATAGTAGATCTGCTGAACTAAATGAACTAATTGAACTAGATGAGTGATACATATCTTCAGCTCCCACCGAACTAAGTATATCACTCATTTCACTTCAGTGAACGATTTTGCGCATGTCTACAAAACATCTGTCAAAGGAGCTAGCAGTCGAGTGTCAATAGTAGGGGCCACCAACCACCTTCGTCTGCTTGGGACCAAGAGGCGTAGCGCGCGACAGCCAACGGTGGCGGTGGTCGGTGGCCTATCTGCGCGGAGTGTAAGACATCTAATAACCTCTTAAGTTGTGCGCTCGCCTCCACCAGGCGTGCGGGGAGCGAAGAAGCGCCAATTGCACGCGACTGCCTGGGGATATTAGATTACGCGATATTCAGACAGTCTTACTAAGACAGTCTTACCACATCTCGCTCTTTCATTCTGCGTGATAGAGCAAAATGGGGCAGACATAGGCTAACTCTTATTACACTACGCAGAGTCTTAGTAATACTGTCTGAATATCGCGTACCTAGTCTAATTAATGTCCTCCTAGCCGAATTTCGACTACAGTGGCCAATCTCAACAGAGATTAGCCGACTACGCGGGAGATATTATAGTGCACAAGTGTGCGCGCAATACACAGGTGCACTCTCTGTTCCTACACTCTCATAATTCGGTGAGATGGGCAGTCCGACATGACCGTAGAGAGATCAGGCATAGGACCAACGGCTTAACGTGCTTTCCGAGGCACGGGGGTGTTAACACCACCGACTTCCTGACTCCGGAGTTGTGTCAGAGTTATTTCAAGACAGAAAACCCAACACTTTTCGGCCCGACCCGGGGTTCGAACTCGGGACCTCGTGGAGTACCCAGCGTGCTGACCACTAGACCAACGATGAAGTTTCTGGTCTAATTAGTGCCATAGTAAGTCCCCTTTAACGCAACACACCGCAAGTCCCCGCTGACATCTGGCATGCCGCGCCCCTTGCACGCGCAAGAGCTATGCACTTGTCGGTGGGGTCTTCTCCATTATTTTCTATTCTATAGTTCTATGCCCTCTTCTTGATCTGTCCGTACGTCACGTCACCCAACTTTTCCTATATTTGGTCCGATTATGAACTTCCTCTTTTCCGTTCTACTTTTCTTATGGTCATCGCGATTAACGAGTTAAAACTCGTGATTTTTAAGTCAAGAGGTCCTAGATCCTAAAGCTTCATAATTATTCTGCACTAAAAACTTTAACCGCTGAAATTCTAAGTATTGTTTGCTTGTGTAAAATATTATAAATGCAATTTAAAAGTAAATTTATAGGGCTGTTTTTATTGCAGAAGAAAACTGAAATTAAATAGTAATAGTTGCTTGCTGATAATACAGTTGTCAGTTTAGTACTGGTCATAATTTCAGTACTTACACGGCAGGCTGAGCAAATACTTAATTATGAACGATGAAGTTTTGAAAAAATATGTAAAATAAATAATTAATGTACAACTTAGTTAAATTTATAATATTATACACAAGCAAGCAATACTCTCAATTCCTGCATTTGAAGTTCTAAGTGCAGAATAAATTATGAAGCGTTCTTAATTAGTTCTACGCACACGACTGTCTATAATATATCGTACTTTATTTTTGCAGTACCAGAACCTTCTTCAAGAGCAATACGGATTTGACCCTCTGGGTCCACTTATTCCGGATACTATTAGCCAATTGAATGAACTGAGAAAAGTATTGTGCCATAGTGCTCCCAAGGTCGAGAATAGTTCCCAATATAGTAATGTGTCTGGCAAAAAAGTTTCTACGCCAGAAGTTGAAGAAACTATAGACGACTCACAATGGCAAAACGTTGAAAACGCTGATGAAATTGACAAGTATATTGACCAAGATAACGGTGAGTAGCATCGTCCGACTGGAGATAAGATAAAACTGTTATTTTTGGAACACTTATTCAAATTCCCATTTAATAAAAAGATAAGACCTGCTTAGACATATAACATGTTTTTACTAACCGCTTATCTAAGACCTCGACTGCGGGGTACAGGGTAGCATCGTCTACCCGAGAACAGGGATTTGATTGGATGATTCAATTTTTTAAAAAAAAGGCGAATTTCGAATTTCAAATACGCCCAATCAAGCACAGGTGCTCGCCGCCCGCACCGCTCAGGCCCCCCCCGTTCTTGTCTACCCCCACAGGCGACGTCTCAAATAAGCGGTCGGACTATTACTTTATTAGCAGACATGGGCCCCTGATCTCGAAATAGACCAAAGACAATACACTACAATTTACTAAATTATTGCAAGAAAATCTTTAGATTGTGTGGCGCTAAAGATTTTATAAAACCTCTTTTAGTTCCAGACAAACTAGATTCCGCTTTATACCTGCCGGAGAGTATTCAAATTTGCGACACTCCCCGGATCAAAATTATTGCAAAGAAGTTCTCCCGGCTTAAGAAGAATAACGTGGAGTTGAGGAGACTAGATGAGAAGGTTGTCTGCGTTGAGTACGACGTGTATCTCGGCGAGGGTCAGAAGCCAAGGGAGAAACTGCGAGCGTTCTTTTCCATCAGACCCAAGTATGGGAAGGAGAATCAGCAAGGTCAGGAAGTAAAACTTTATTTGTCTCTTTCTCTCTCTCTTGGCATGTGTATCGTATTTATTTTCAGACCACTCTTCCACTCTATTACACAAGTAGGCTGGACTAAAGGTTCTCTAAGAAATGGCAGATAATTTTTGTGCCTGATCAAAGCGCCCCACCGAGTGTCCAGGGAACTAAAATAGAGTAATTTACGTACGTTCATGTCAACTCTAATTAGTTCCGTGGACGCTCACCACACGCCCACTAAAGCCGTCAGCACCAAAATGTCAATAGTCAAATTGCTTCATATTTAGGTTGACAGTATGTAATCCAGCGTATTATAGAGGTCAGTGTTTCAGAAGGAACAGATCAGAAAGTTATGGAAATTTTGGCTCAATTGCCCCAACCAAATTCTATAAATGCCCACTATCTTCTAATGTGAAACCAACATTGGTGGTACAAGCATACCTACCTACCTATTGTGGGGATATCAGCGAGTTATGTGGGATTCTCTTTGCGCCAGGTATACCCCTTTATGGTAGAGTTCAGCAATTTTAAAACAGCCGGTAAACATTAATTGACGGTTAGAATTTCCATACATAATATGTCAAATAATACTAAATCGGTTGATTAAACATTAAACAAGTGTTGGTGAACTCCTAAACTTATGCGAGTTCGCATTAACGCATGGCTGACGTATTATACCTACCCAGTAGTTATTATTTGCTTTTTTTATCGTCGTATCGTATTTAGCACTCACTGTTTTTACACGACTGCGGAAGGAGGGTTATGTTTTTCGAGAGTAGGTATATATGTATGTCTGTATAATTATTTGGCACGCCCTACAGTTCAAACGGCTGGACAGTTTTTGCCATATGAAGTGTCGTTGAATTCGTCAAAATGAGCAATTTATTTGACAGCTCTAAATTTTAGTTTTGTTTTATGTTGAAAGATGGCGCTTTTTATCTAAGTTATATTATAAATATTGCGTCCAAATCATTGAGCTTAAAACAAAAACAAATTATTTAATATTAAGTGTACAGACATGAATTGAAAGTACTTAAGTAAAAAATTAGCTAATTTCAAATGCAGTTAAAAATAAAATTTAATGGAAAATAGTCTTAATGATTTCTAAATTGTTAAAAAAATACTGCTTAGTATGCGTGAATCCATAACATGCTAAATATATACATTATAACACAATAAACGCAAATTTCTGCCTTTTTCTGAAATGAAAATCTGCGGGACCTAAGTCGCCATCTAGCGGATTTTCAAGTACTGATTTTTGACACTAGGAAAATTGCTTATTGGAAAAAAAGCGGGGTGGAGAGATATATTTTCACCTTACCATAGCAATATGGGTATCAAGTGAAAGCCAGTAAAGAGACCATTTCAAAAATATTATATTTTTTGCAGTCGGGTGTTTTCGGTTTTCAATAATTGTGTTTTTTTTTATTACAGAACCCATTCCGGTAAGTCAGGCACTAACAACCAAAAACAGCTTCAACATTTCGAACGAAGACCTAAAACAACTCAATGAGAAAGAAATCGAAATCATAGACGGAAAGATATCAGAAAACAAGACTTACTTGGAAGACCTAAAGAGAATACTCAGGAGGAAGCAGGCCATTACCGCTAAGAAGAACAAGGCGTCGTTGGATTTGATGTCGTTGTATGAGATGGCTAAAAGAGAAAGCCCTCCGTTGGACGAGTTTTCAAACACAAATTTTCTGTCTAAAGCGGAATTGCAAGAAATGAAGGATTTGATATTGAGCAAGTGTGCGTCCAGTGTCCACGGGGTGACCAGGCGGACCGTAAAACGAACCCCTCGTGAGGCCATGAATATTGATGCCATATCGCAAAGCATCATGGCCGAAGTGTGGCGGGAAAGCAAAGATGTCGACTAATAAACTGCGTGTGTTCTGTTTTATGTTTGTTTTATTTTTCAGTAATAATATACAAAATTCTACTTCGCTAAGTTTACGTATTCAGCTGCCTTATTGAATACGAAAGGGGACAACTTTTGGATACTTCAAAGTAATTAAACTTACAAAATAACACTAGATATGATTTAGCTGCTAAAACTCAGCAGTCTTAACATAGAAGATGGCACATAAAAAAATATTAAATTAACCAACTATTAGAAATTACCTAAATACAGATTATAAAGTATAAAAATAAACTTGATCTCCGATAGTAACACATAGAAAATATACTACAAAAAAAATAAAGACTTGTACTTAGCCTATTACATGCTTAATTGACGTTTTCTTATCACATGAGTGCTTCTATTCTATCGAAAGAGGTCTCGAATATTTCATAGCTTTTTACGAAGGTTTGTCTCTATAGAAAAACCCAAATTGGCGGCCGGTTATCATACGGTAAATATCTGGTGTAGTTATTTACGGCAATCCATAATCTAACCAGGGGCCCGATTCACGCACCTTCGATATTATATCACATACGATATTTATTGAAAAAACATGGCGGATATCACAAAATGTGATAAATATTGGACATTTTCATACTTCGAGAATACGCAACTTAAAAAAATTGTGATATCCGCCATGTTTTTTCTATAAATATCGCATGTGATATAATATCAGGGCCCAATTCACGCGCCTTTGATATCACATACGATATGTATCAAAAATACATGGCGAATATCACAAAATGTGATAAATATCCGACATTTTCATACTTTGAGAATACGTAAAATCTAAATTTTAAGATATCTGCCATATTTTTTCGATAAATATCGTATGTGATATTATACCGAAGGCGCGAGAATTGGGCCCCTGCTAGCTGATTATGTAACTTTGAATGAAATTATTTTAGTCAATGTTTTATTGCTAAAGGTGACCATCCACGGTCAGTTAAAAAGTGATCAGTCTGACTGACGTACGTCCATTATTTGATGTTCTGAATATCGTAACGCACAAACTTGTCGAACTATAAGGCTCCGCGCAGATGGGCCACCCACCACCCCCACTGGTGGCTGTCGCGCGCCACGCCCTTTGGTCCCGCGCAAACGAAGGTAGTCGGTGGCTACAATTGACACTCATCTGCTACCCATCCTTTGACAGATGTTTTGTCAAAAAAGCGAGTGGCCGCCACTGGTGGCATGTCGCGAACACTGAGTCGCGAGTGAGCGCCACGCGCTTCACGTGTGCGGCGACTCCATACTAATCGACCAAACAAACTAGACAACTGTCAAACGACTTATAGCCTAACCAAAAATATATGCAATATATGTTTAGCAAAAATAATTTCAATTAGGTCCTTTCAAGGCAATATTACAAAGAGTTACTGAATTTAATAAGTACTTAATTTGCAAGTGTTCTGTCTTGTTCTTGTATCGTAGAATTTGTTATGAAACTTAGAAATGCAACATAAATGTAAACATAAAAAATGATATTTTAAAAAATGTTCGGTTGCCAATCTACGCTGGTATGATTATATTAAGTGTTGTCATATAAAGAGGATTCGTAGCGCCCTTAAATCAGGTCCCATATATTTCTGGTCAGGCTATACAACGAATAAAACGTTATTAACAAAGGTAATTAAAAAGCAATATTGTTACAATTTAGATGAATAGCCTAAGTTTATTTTAACACCATTGCTTTTTATTCCATCGGTATTTTCGTTGTATTCGTCGTTGAAACTCGTTTGACAGCTGTCTAGTTGGCGTGGTCGGGTAGTAAATAAGGTATTAAAACAATGTTAACAGCTTGTCGGTAGCCACCGGTGACTGTGGTTAGTGGCCCATCTGCGCGGCGCTTAATAGAACAATAAACCTTGTACATGCGATGTTATTTCCCGTTCTCGGTTGTCTCTGGATTATGCGCCGGGTCCAGGCCTAGTTTCTTCATTTCTACCGCCATCTCGAAGAGGTAGTCGTAGCACTCAGTCCTGAAATAATTAATTAATAGTCACTTTTAAAGATTCGCGATTTTCACACATACATAACACATAATTATACACAGGCCTTAACGCGATAACTCAGTAAAGTTTGAAGGTAAAAGTTACCTTTAAATTCAACCCAACGTTTCGAACACGTAGATTTACCCGCATTTCACTGATGTAGTAGATACTATAAGTCTATAAATCTACCCTCGCAAGAATAGATAACATCTCGCCGCGCCAATTTACCCATACCGCGTCCGTGGTTAACGCGTTTAAAACTTCTGGTTGAAGTTCGTTAAGACCTGTGTACAATAATAATGTCCTCCTACTACAGTGGCCAATCTCAAATGAGATTAGCCGACTGCGCAGGAGATATTATAGTGCACAAGTGTGTGCGCAATACACAGGTGCACTCTGTTCACAATTCGGTGAGACGGCAGTCCGACATGACCGTAGAGAGACCAGGCGCAGGACCAACGGCTTAACGTGCTTTCTGAGACACGCGGGTGTTAACGAACTTCCTGGCTCCGGAGCTGTGTCTGAGTAATTTCAAGACAGAAAAACCCAACATTTTCGGCCCGACCCGGGATTCGAACCCGGGACTTCGTGGAAAGTACCCAGCGTGCTTACCCTAGACCAACGAGGCAGTCAAAAGACCTGTGTATGAATATATTAATAATCAATAACTATTTATTTATAGCAGACTGGTACTGGATAGGGATCGGTGGAGAAGTTTGGGGGAGGCCTTTGTCCAGCAGTGGGATGATCCGGGCTATAAAAAAACGATTTATTTGTTGATTAATATTTACATAGCTAATCTGTTGTACTGAACATACCCAAGGGGACAAACAGACATAAGGGGTAGGTACGGTCGGCAGCTGTTGTCCAAGACGGAGAGCAATGGAAGGAGTTAGAGGCCTTTGCCATGAGGCATACTAAACTGAGAGACGAACTATAAAACCTATTTAAAACACTACTACCACAGGAAAAGTTCTATTGATTGGTGGAACGAAAATTTTGTTTCCTAAGCAAATTCCTTCTCAAAGGACCGTAAAATAGTTTACACTTGCATCATGTATCTTCATGTTAGTACTTAGTGCGAGTTTTTTATGTTCTCACCTCGTTGCTGTGTGTGTGCTTAGTTGGTAAGAGCACTCGCCCGGATAGCGAAGGGACGTGGGTTCGAGTCCCACCGGATGACACAGTCGATTAATTTTTGTAAGTGAAATTTGATTTAATTTCGTAAAAACTTGCAAAATAATTGCTCAAGTTATAAAAATATAAAAGGTTAAGCTGATTTCATCTTAACTGATGGTTAAATATTTGTAAAAATATTTCCATTGGATACATGCGGGTACATTCCCCAAGTATTGATGAAATTGAACGCCGGCTCACTGGCGTAGCAAGCACTTGCAAAAATTCGTCGACTGACTAACGTCCTCCGTAGCTTAGTTGGTAAGAGCACTCGCCCGGATAGCGAAGGGACGTGGGTTCGAGTCCCACCGGATGACACAGTCGATTAATTTTTGTAAGTGAAATTTGATTTAATTTCGTAAAAACTTGCAAAATAATTGCTTAAGTTATAAAAATATAAAAAAAAATGTATGGAAAATTGGTCAGCGCTTCTAGCCGCGCGTTTGCGAAACCTGTTTTTTTTTTCTATAGAAATTTCCGACACTCAGTCGATCGTGAGCGCGTGTGACTGATAAATGGAAACTCCCACTAAGCCACTAAGGACAGTATACAGTCACGAGCATCAATATGTATACACCTGCATTCGATTTGAGACTACTAGAAAACTGATTTGTATACATTTCATTGCTTGTGACTGCACCAGGTTGGGGTACCTACTGAGGCTCACGTTTCCTGGAATGTCCTTCTTATAGGAAATAATTTAAATGTTACTCACATAGTCTTCGCTTGCTGCCACGTATCACCCCACACGTACACCCCGTGTCTTCGAACAAGCACAGCGCTCGTCCCCGGGTACTGACGCAACGCCTCTCCCAAGCTGTCAGCAAGGTCCTTTTCAAAGGGCGTATTTTCTATAATTGGGACTACTAGCTTTTCGTCGTAGCGGAGATAGCGGCCCAGTTGCGCGTCCTTTATGCCCTGGGAAATAAAAATATGATTTTAAAATATTCACTGATTTTTAATAGACAAACCAGAGATACGAGTAACTTAATAATTTTCATCTATGAAGTGCAAATGAGGAGTAACATGCAAAGCTACTCGTATTTGCAGATGCACCTTTGATCGGTTCTTACTATCATTTTGTATGTAGTTGTAGAAAACAACCCGCTAACTGCAATCAAATGATGCTGACTAACATACAGTCGAGTTCATTAATATTTATAAGCATTTCCAATGCTTCAGATACGAAAGGGTAAAATCTGAGCGGATTCATCAAACAAACCTAATTGTAACAATGTTCTCAGGTATACAGGGATTAAAGACCATCAAGAAAATCTTAAGGTTGATTCTTAAGGGTAGGCTCTGGTGCTCTTATACAACAACTTTTCCTATGGGACTAACATCGAAAACTCAAAAGTCATTACTATTTACTCGTATTACTCCTCGCCGAATTCTAGCAGATTTGGGAATACTTTTAAACACATTCTCATTTTACTGTTACTGCAGCGCATCGGAGATGTTTGCGCAAAATCACACTGATGGCTTTCACGCCGTCATTCGTAAAAAAACAACATCTCTGATAAGCAGACTGCGTGGCAATCGCAACAGCATTCTGGAGACGGTGGCTGACAGGTACACTTCTCCTATTTGGATGTGTATGGTGCGGAGGGTGATCAAATTTTGACAACCGTCTTGGTGTAGTCGTTCGCGCACCGGACTTCTAAACCAGGCGGTTGCGGGTTCGAATCCCGCAAGGGGCAAATGTTAGTGTGATGAGTACGAGCATTTGTACCTAAGTCATGGATGTTTATATGAATTTAAGTATTTCTATCCGTTATCCTAGTCACCATAGCACAAGCTCACGCTTAGTTTGGGGCTAGGTAATTGGTGTTTGTTGAAAAAAAAAAAAGGAAAACACCTCTGGTTTGATCACTCTCTGTGACATTTACATTTCATAAAATACTAAAATTAAATTGTCTATACAAATACATTTTGTTTATTCGAAATTTATTTTAATTTTCAATTAGGATTTTAAATTTGACTTTATTTTAATTTTATTTTTTAAAAATATTACTAAAAATTACTAACATAGACACTAAGTACATTGTAACTAACCATAAATGGATCGATGATAACTGAAAATAAATGAATTTATTATTATTATTATTTTACTTCAATCCCACATGGTGAGCAACAATGCGCCCGCGCGTGAATTATTTAATCTATTATAGTCCGATTAGTTTGAAAAAGCTATTAACAGCCAAAAAACGGGTAAATCTCCTGGCCCAGACCGTATCACTAATGAACTGTTACAAGGGACTATCGACGAACTGGTGCCAGTGCTAACTAAAATCTTCAATAAAATTCTAGAGACCTGTGTTATTCCAGAGCAATGGGCAAAATCACACATCATTCTGATCCACAAGAAAGGTTTGTTACCTTAGAGGATATCGAAAACTACAGACCCATCAGCTTGATGTCAAACATCTACAATTTTTTTGCAAAAATTATACTGGAGAGAATCAGCCTTAAAATGGATGAACAGCAACCAGTTGGGCAAAATGGATTCAGGAAAGGGTTCTCGACCATAGACCACATCCACACAGTTAAACAGGTAATTGAAAAGTACAAAGAGTACAATAAAACGATATATTTGGCATTTATCGATTATGCCAAGGCATTCGACAGTCTGAGCCACAATTACATCGTCGAGACTCTCTTACAACAAGGAATACCCGCAACATACACAAACATTATTAGAAACATCTATTTCAATAGTAAAGCAAGAATACAACTGGAATCCTTGGGAAATGAATTCGACATTAAAAGAGGCGTAAGACAAGGAGATCCACTGTCTCCAAAATTATTCTCTGCTGTTCTAGAAAACATATTTCGCAATTTGAACTGGAAAACGTTTGGCTTAAATATAAACGGGTCTAAATTAAACCACCTGCGATTCGCCGACGACTTGGTACTATTTGAAGAAAACCCAATCAATCTCCAGACTATGATTCAAAGCTTAAATGAAGTAAGTGAAAAGATCGGCCTAAGAATGAACACCAACAAAACAAAACTAATGACAAACTCACTTGAAGTCGAGATAAAAGTTAAAAACGAAATTCTCACATACGTCGAAAGCTACATCTACCTTGGGCAAATCATCTCTACAAAAGATCAAGCAGCACAAGAAATAAACACGAGGATTGCATTGGGATGGAAAAAATACTGGGCCCTCAAGGAGATCATGAAATCAAAAGACCTAAGTATGAAACTGAAAAAGAAAACATTTGACGCATGTATACTCCCATGCCTGACATATGGATGCGAGACATGGGCGCTGACTAAATCCCTGGGTGACAAACTTGCAAAATGACAAAGAGCAATGGAGAGGAGCATGACAGCCACAAAAAGAATTGACAAAATTAGTAACACCAATCTTCGTACCAAAACAAAACTAACTGATATACTGGCAAGAATAGACCAACAGAAATGGAGATGGACAGGGCACATGATTCGTGACACTAAGGGAAAATGGAGCCAAGCTATGACGGAATGGTACCCAAGAGATGGGAAGCGCAGTCGCGGTAGACCATCTGTCAGATGGGAGGACGACATAAAACTGACAGCAGGTCCAAACTGGAGAAGAGTTGCAAGAGATAGGACTCAATGGAAGGCGTTAGAGGAGGCCTATGCCAAGAGGCACACTGAAATCAGGGATATCCTATAAATAAATGAGAAAATACTCTGTATTGTAACTTGTATTGTAATCCTTGTCTTCAGAATAAAGGCTTATTATTATTATTAGTCCGATTAGTTAACGCGCGACTCTCCTGTGCAAAACGTGCGGGGGGCGAGGAAGCGCCAATCGCACGCGTCTATCATAGCATATCCCCTTCCACGCAACACAGCCCGTCTCCGCTGGCGTCTAGCTCGCCCCTCGCACCTCTGGCACAGAATAAGTACTAGTACTTCGTACAGAAGTTTGACTTTGCAATGAAATTCAATGAAATAACTACACAATATTGTCAACGATATGGTGTAATTTAGTACGCCTCAGAGTCAAGCACATTTTTGTTTAGACACCTACAGTAATACATCGCAAGATAATTTAATAATAAATAATAAATTGTTTCAACAAACACACTAATTACCTAGCCCCAAATTAAGCGTGAGCTTGACTATTTTCTTTTATATATTGAATTTCATTCTTATGACTCTGGAATATGATTTATAATATACTAACCTTATTCAGTGACATACTATCGTGCGACGCGATAGGGTTGACTGCTACAAGAAGCTACTAACGCCATCTAGCGCACCTTTCTAGCACTTTATTCATGCTCGTCCAGCCAGCAACGTAGTGCCGCGCGCCGCCGCGCGGTGAATAAACACCCAACTTGATTAGCCCACCACGGTAGGTCGCCGCACGTAGGTACGTTTTTGCTACCTACACGGGGAGTTACACAGGCCTGCCTCTGGCGATCGAAGCAAGTCGCGCATAAACTTTACTATAGATTACCTTGATCATCTCCTGGTGCGTAATAGTAAACTCTTTGTCGTAGAGGAGTGTGCACCGGACGGCGTGAGGTGAGTGCGTGTGTATGACTGCTCCGGCGCCGCGCTCGCGGTACGCTAGCATGAAGAGTGGTGTGCACTGGCTTTTCTTTAGACTGGAAATAATGTGAAGTAAAAGATAACATATACGGGTATAGATCCCTTACGTTACGCCTATACGAGAATATTTTTGGGGTGGTGAAAGATCTACCTCCTAGTGGTTCATCCCGGGCAACAACTGAACGATCTATGATGGCGGCTGAACGATCCTAACAGCGGTGGTAGGATCCGTTAGGTGCAGCCTGGTAGCTACAACCCTCTTACCAGAGCCCGGCGCCAAGCAGCTTGCCGTGTTCCGTTGGTGAGTGGGAGTGCAAGAACCTTCTGGGTGAGCTCGCTCCATCGTCTACTCTGTCTACGCCACGTTTGGTTTAGTCTAGAGTCAAGGGAAAACCTATTTTATATTAATAAAAAAGATTCCACTGCGGGACAAAAGCCTCGCCTCAAATACGACCACAGAAAATGCATAAATGAATATCAAAAATTTAACTGATAAATGTGCCCTTATGAGGCCTGAGTAGCCAATGAGGTTATTAAGTTTGCCTCTTTACTAATAATGATTGCGAGTTGCTTGTGGCGCAGTGGCGGCAGGGCTTTGGTAGTGATACCAAGGTTAGGCAACCCACGGCACGGTCGTGATTTGATGGGTGACCATTCCAGCCATTCAAGAGACGGCATCTCCGTGCTTTTGAAGGCACGTTAAGCAGTTGATCCCGGTTTATATTGGTTCATATTTGTCGTTAAGCCTAGGGCGGCTTGATAATATCTGACAATAAGGTTGGTCACTTGCCTTACAGACACCTCTCCACCAATCCGCACTGAGCCCGCGTGGTGGAATATGGCTCGTACCTCCTCGTAGTTGAGGTAAGGCCTTTGCCCAGCAGTGGGATCTATATAGTCTAACTTTACTTTACTTTAGGTATAAGACATTATTGCCTGTCTATTTACACAGATATAGGGCGGCTTGATAATATCTGACAATAAGGTTGGTCACTTGCCTTACAGACACCTCTCCACCAATCCGCACTGAGCCCGCGTGGTGGAATATGGCTCGTACCTCCTCGTAGTTGAGGTAAGGCCTTTGCCCAGCAGTGGGATCTATATAGTCTAACTTTACTTTACTTTAGGTATAAGACATTATTGCCTGTCTATTTACACAGATATATTATTATGTACCTACATAAAAGTATGTAACGAAAAATACTTAAAATATACCCTAATCTACCTAGATTAGGGTATATTTTAACTTATTTTTTTTTAATATTTTGGTCCCTTGATTAACCATACAGATAAAATATTGGTAACTCACGTTTTCCATGGCGGTGGTAACTCCAAATCTTCATCATTGATTGTCTGCACAAATAAGTCATCAGGCTTCATGCGCTCTTTCTGTACTCCGGAAGGTGCTATGTAGATTCTATCTCTGCAAGTTGGAAACATTGATTTTAATGATGTTACTTTTTTATTTAGTTGAAAACATTAGTTGCTCATTTTAAAAACTTTGTTTTAGGTTTTAAATCAGTTGGGTACATAGTTGCTAAAACAGTAGGTAACTTAGAAAGAACACTTTAGTTCCGTTGGACACCTAAATAAGCAGTGTAGGAGCTATATAGTATTGTACTTTGAAAGACACATCTTTATACCTTTACATGTTTTCTAGCAATTAGTTTATAAAAATACTTGTAGACTTAGTATCATGGGGTAAAGGGACATATATGCTCACTAAGGACTTAGTTCTCTTCCTGACATTATAATTGGACAGGCGTGTCTTCTTTCCAGCCTATTCAACCAAAAATGGTCCACACACCTACCACTGTTTCCAAGTAAATAATCAGTTAAAAATAACTATTAGTATTCCACATTTTATCTACCTACCCATCCTTGATTGATATTCCTCCCCCTGTGCCAGTGACCCATCCGAGGTGGTAGAACTGATTGCATAACTCAGGAATCAAATTCCTCGGATGCTCCTGTAAATTTATTTTAGGCATCAGTGACCGAGCGAGTCTGATTGTTTAGGGGAAGGAATTTACATTATGCGTCCACGAATGGGTCGGGAGTGGGGCGCTAAGAGGGGGCGGAGGAGGACTACCCCTGGTACCCCTTCCCCTTAAGGAAAAGCCTAGTTTTTGAGAAAAATTTTTTTTAACCTCAAAAATGCTCAAAACACTAATATTTGCAATTTAAACACACATCAATTAAGTAACTTGAAGTGCATGCTCACAGCGACCCTTTGTCGTCCCGATAAGCGGACTGAGGAACCACGCGGAGGTTCTAGTGGGTATACTTCGCCATTTGCCAAGGAATCCCACATAACCTGCTGCCATCCCCAGGGCACCAGGTATGCGTAACGCATTTCCTCCGCGAAAAAAAAAGGACCCTGCTTGTAACTACCTATGTGTATTAAGGGGTAAACAAGTTAGAAATGAAAAAAAAAAATGTTAGGTTCATAATATTTTATAGACATATAAAAAATACATTTAAGTAACTATTCAAAACTATCCTTCAAATTAATTTTGTTGTCTCTTCTCCACACTAATTCTATTAATTTTCTTTACCGTACAGCCTTTTCATATCTCGCCACCGGCTTTCAATCCTTTGGGAGTGGGTTTCATCAGTTGTAATAAATTTGTTGGTTGAATCTCTGTGATTAACTTTCTTGTGTATATTCCGTGCTCGGAAAGACAATCATAAGCTTTCCAATAGTCAGTGTGAAACGTGGTGCCTTCTCGAACATGCTTTTTGATGGTGCTTTGAGACAGGACAGACTCTTTGCAGTGGCTGGTCTCCCGACACATGGCTTCATACATACACTCAACACAAAACATAACATTACTTGAAATATGATATGCAGTGGAAGTCAAGCATTCTTAAACCACATTCCGTTGGATCGGCTGTAAGCCTTGCTTGGACAGTGCCTGCTGCTGCAAGCAGCAAAATTGGCCCACTTGGCCCTAGTTCTGCTCCAATGTCATGTGTTTCGTGTGGATGTTGCACATCTTGGTTGTTGGCAGAAGTCCCCGCTGCTCTGCAAATTCAACACATTGCTGATGAGTTCCTGAAACAATAAGAAAATAATGTCTACAAATATTCAAACACAATTTGTTCCTAGACCAATAAAAAAAAACTTAGTGCCAGCAAAGTTAATTTTGTCAAAGCAATAATGTTACAACATAAAAATATCTAAGTCTAATAAAAACAAGAACCTAACCTATTTAATTTTAATAAGTTGTCAACTTTCTTAAATGTAGTGGGTTAACTTACCCAGGTTTGTGAAAATTATGTATAAATTACACTGCTCAGACAGTTCTTCTGAGTAAAAATTCTGGCACCTTCCACTAGAACCAGACGGCATAGAAGCCGACGGATCTTGTGGTTGATCCCAGAAGGAACAACCAGGGGTTGGCCCGGCGTAAGAACTGCTGGCGACAGGTTCCGAAGGTTGAGTCCAACACTACATCACTTAGAACCAGGGTGAACAGGGGTGGGCACAAGTGGCTTATTTGAGTCCAACACTTGCACACACTCTGAAGAGGATTTCGTCACAAGCGGCTCACTAAAGTCCAAAATTCGCAGTCGCACATTCAACTCTTCAGGCGGAAAGCGGTTAGAAATCAGAGTATTTAACACCGCACTGTTGATACCTTATTCACGGGCCTCGTAACAAAGCTTATACTACAGCACAAATGTTTGTACTATACATAAATTATGTATTATTTTAGCACGACTAGGTTATGTTTACTTACTGGTCCCAGTCCCGACATTGTAAGGGTTGCAGCCGTAAATAAACACGTGCGAACTATTATATCACCGAATAAAAATGTTATTCAAATAATAATTTGCTTATCAGCAACTCTTTTTTTCTTATCAGTTTTCCTGTAATAAAATACGCATAAACAATAGATAGGAAGGTAGGTAGTTGACACTGATTATTTTAACGTTTGTTCGTCATGCTCTGACTGTCATGTCAATTTGACAGCGTCACACAGTAGCATTACATTGCATTTGTCCTGTTTGACCTTGAAATAAGTACTGTAATATGCCACGAAATTCTTAAACTCGGGGAACGTATTTTATGAACGAATTTGCAACATTTATCATTAGACTTACTACTCTGCCCTTTTTCATGGCATCGGATCGGATAGCTTAAAAAAATACGCATTTATTGAACTAGGCCTTATACTCGTAGCGGTACGTTATTTAAAAGGTATAAAAAAGACGTTAAGAAAGTTTTCTCTATCTCAGTTTGACTATAATTACTAAGGATATTAGAGGTATATCAATGTAACGTAGGCAACCAGCCGTATATTTGAATACCTTAAAAATCTCTTTAAAAAACTTAAGCATTTTACGTACGTCGTGTTTTATGTCAATAAACGGCAAAATGTACCTATAGTAGGGTATTTAGTGACGTCAACCTTGCAGATCTTTAACAAAGGAAGCCGCTTGGCACAGACGTACCTGGTGGTCATCTGAGCTGATTTAGCCCGGTACCCACGTGGCACCTCCCAGCAGGTAGCTGGGGGGAGGGGGGGGGGGGGGAAACCCATCTACCTTGCTGCACTCTCACGTCCATATCTGCAAAAGTTTAGCAAATAGGTCGTGTTTAGTATCATTTCCGTATAATTCAAGGACGAGGAACTCGTTTCTTGAAGAACATTTGCACTCGTTCATAGAAAAATAACGAGTATAGCGCGAAAATTAAAAAAAAAGTTTTTTTTTTACAAAATCGATTCTCACAATTTAACTACGTGATTATGTGTTATAAAAAAAATACGTTTGAATAGCCCTATTTATCTAGAATATATGAACATAAACTTTATTAACAGTTTTGACTTATAAGCGTGTCGAAAAAAAACATTTACGTCGCGCGGCGGAGCTGCGAACGGCGGGAAAAGTTTGTAATTTGGATAGGATTTGTCACATATTGTTTAATTATGACACTGATTTTATACCTCAAGATCAAGATGATATTATTTAAGGATTATCTAGGAATAATTTGTACACAATATTCCAACACTGATACTAACATCCATAATTCTGGCATGTTTTAAATACTTTATGCGTAAAAATTGGTACCTACTCGTATAAGAGTTAAGAGTTAGGTTAGCTAAATAGTAAAAGTTTATTTATTTTATTAAAATATTAATAGTTATTTATATTATAACTAAATACCTATAAAATACACTGCTTTATAGGTAGGTAGTTGGTGCTTATGATTTATAGTGAAGCAACTATTGGAATGCGTATCGTATCGTATAGATTGAGCATATGGATTGAAAAACAGGAATTGGTGTCAAAATCAACTACTATTTGAATACGGAAAATGTCAGACAGCTGGTGAACCTAGTATTTTCTGCAGAAGAAATATATTAAACACACTTGTTGCTCTATTATAGGCCGCCCTATGAATGGGAACAGGTTAGGTAGGATCTTGGCGAGTGACCAAGTACCACTAAAACCTCTGCGAAGTCTCTCTCACTCTGGCCGCTAAAGGGATCAGCGCCTTTCGGATCGTTCCCGTATTTGAATGACAAAACCTTCTTTCCGAACGGATTCGAAAACCCTATTGACAAACGCCGTCAGTGGGATCCGATTCGATTTGACATTCCGATTCGAACACGGAAACTTTCCGAGTGTTTGTAAATCAGGGTGCTTAACGACAAAAATCGCTGTTCGCATGCACTTGCTGTCCCAGCGGTTAACCGCACCTAATAATGCGGGCACAGCGCTCGAGAGGATGCCTCGCAACCATGAAGCATCCCTTTTGCCCATGCGACTAAAGATTCCCAGCCCATCGATTCTAGGTCTACTAGGAGGCAGGAGTCGCTTATAGCACCACCGCCTCGCTCTAAGGTATCTGCATCGCAGCTAGTCAGCCTAAGCATCTTTTTGCCTAGCCCGATTCCATGCCTGTCCTTGCAGGATTGATTTAAGTTCTTGAACAAGAAAGTCAGTCAGAGGTGGATGTGAGGTTGCGGTCGTTGGCCTTAATCAGGCTCAGCTGTGTAGCAAAGATGGGAGGGAGTCATGAACTCGCCCGGTAACTTTCGTAACGAGAGATGGACCACCGAAAAGAGCGATTTGCTCTGGAAAATGCCTTTGCGCATTTTTTCACCCGCATTCATTGTAAGGATTGGCAAAGCATCAGGCCAGCAAAATTGTCTTTTCTAATCTATCGACCTTTAAAAGACAATTTTGGAAACCTTGCCGCGAGGAAGTGGGCCGATGATGTCTATGCATTGTGGATATGACGGAAACGCTTGGTTAGAGTGGGGAACTTGCCGAGAAGCTTGCTGCGCTGGCAGGCGAGGTAATCTTTGTTCGTGCCGGTCCAAACGAATCGCTCAGCCACCAAAGGTGCGGGAGTGGCCAGGTGCGGGCAGCAAAACGATAGTGTCTGGTAAGTATAGACGATTTCCTCTTGTTGATGTTTCTCGACTGATGGAGATGTTAATTGTATCCAGTAAGACACTGATGACATGATGATGATGACTGACATTATGCTTAATAATTTTGATGCAATATATAAGTGTAACTTAGATAATGAGACAGCTATCTATCAACATACAATAAAACAAAATTTTTGAGTTGTTAAAAAATCCCTCATTGAACTTTAGAGCGATGATAATGAGGCAACGGAATTCCTATTCTTACAGTCGATATGAAATAATATGAAATGTTCAGCTTGAACTTACCGGTATAAACTTAAACTTAGTATAAACATTTTACCGGTGGGTAAGATATTGCTGTGGGTAAAAAGATGCTAATGCTTCCAAACTGCAGTCTAGGTTTATTTCGTACAAGTAGTTCGCGACTTCGTCCGCGCCAAAAGTCGAATTTTTCATAAAAATTTTCACCCCCTGATGATTTTATATCGTAACAATAAGTAGCATGTCCCACAAAACAAATTATAAATAATACTTATATCCTTCCCAGGGTCTCAAACTCTCTGTACCAAATTTCATTTAAATCGTCTAGTATTTTCAGAGCCTATTCAATACAAACAAACAATTTCCTCTTTATAATATTAAGGTTTAGTTTATATAAGTGTAGATTACCTAATTATTACATTTAGCTGGCCAATTTTTAAAACGAACTCTGAAAGAAAAATAAATCTGTCCTCATCTGTCAGTGCATCTGTCTATCACACAAAATCTGTCAGAACTTTTTAGCATGCCAAAATTGTAGCGTTAAAGCAAATTGTTAAAATTAATTCAGTGATTTACATACTATGCCATGACAATGATAAAAAAATAATTACTTTTAACTAAATAATCTTATAGGTTTATTTGGTAATCAATAGATTCGGTGATACAGGTAAGTTTATTGAACCATCTCCTTGTCTTGTTGACTGGAAAAAGTGATTGTAGAAATAAATGTAGCCACTTACTAGAGGTAAGGTACCTTTGGTTGAAAAGGTATTTTACCAAGGTACTTAGTAGGTATTAGTTTTAAAATTTTCTCTTTACCTAGACGATGCATGTGCTCACGCATAAAATTACTCGTTTCTTTATAAATAAGTAATATGATAACATTGGGATTTTTACCTGTACCGGTCTGTCTGCGCCAGGAACCCGCCACTTTATGCCCTTCTTACCTTCTCTTCATGGTAGCCTCTTGGTTATCCGGTCTTGAATGTGTGTTCCTTCTTTTCATTAAAACATAATTTTACGGATTACTTTGCGATTCATTTACATTTTATTTAAAACCTTTACAGCGTTCGTTCGTGGTCACAAGAAGACTCCGTAAAATTATATCTTCCCTCTTCTTCCACCCATAGCGGTCTTGCGCCCAACTCATCCAGTCGAGGCCTGTGTCTTTTCGAATATCATCGGTCCAGCGTTGCGGTCCATTCTCGGAATATTATGTCCCACCCATACCCACTTTTTTGTCTTACTCTGGATCTAGTCGTTACGCTTTCGGTCTCACAGGGCGATACCGATATTCTCTTCATACCCCTCAAATAACAAAATTATTATTTCTTTTACGTCTTCTCCTGAAACACGTTGTCACTTCATCTACTTCAGTTGGGTACGTTTTTATGGACGTAAAAGCTTCAACAATTATTATTTTATAAATTGCACTGTGTCACAAAGATATATTGTGTGAATTTATCCTTATAATAAGCGAGCGGAGCAAGCGCGAAAATTTGTACGACCCAGTGCAGCGCTCGAAATATCGTAACAACACGCGAGCGAAGCGAGCGCAAAAAAAATTGAGGTACGCGAGCGAAGTCAGCTCGAAAATTTTTGTGTCAGACCACTCAGACGAATTAAGCGCAGAAACCTTCATCAGTCAGGTACCATACGCATACGGTATAAAGATCGAAAAAGTCACCAAACCCGATCCAAGCGATATCGAAAAGCATAAATTTGACATGGTTTGTGGGGAGGGGGGTGAAATAGGATCATTAAACGCGAGCACGGAAATTAATGCATTACACATTGTAAAGGGGCTGAAAGAAACAGTTTAACAATATGGAACCGAAGCGAGCACGGGTTTATTTACAATTCATCGGTCGAAATAACAAGGTAACAAGACGAGCTCAGAAATTTCTGACGTAACACGGTATGATGAGGGCGGACTTAAATAATATTAAACGCGAGCACAGCGAGTACGGTTACATACATTATACAAGGGTGGAAACTAATTTCATGGTCAATAATACTGACTTTTTAACTAAAACCCTCAAAAAAACTGACCATTTCCTGACCAAATCTCTAGAAATTAACATCTAAAACTTTGGGTTACTTGCACGTGGTGGGCGGCAAAAGGTCACAAACACGGCATTTTTCTCAGCTTAATCTATAGAAACCAGAAACCCTTTGTGGAAATGTAGCCCTGAATCTTTAAAATACTGACTTTACTGACCAATTTTCAAAAATGCTGACTTTTACTGACCATTTTGCACCGTATACCTACTGGGTGCCGAGTTTGAACAAGGTTACACAACGCGAGCGAAGCAAGCGCAGAAATTTTTGAGATTCATATAGAGTTATTAAATTGCTTAAATATTAAAGGTACTTTTACATAAAATCTATTTTGTGACAAAAATATATAAAAACATTATGTTTAACAATTTTTACTAGTGGTCCACCTAGGTGCTGGACCTAGCCCAGGGGGTTGTCATGACCCCCATGACCACCCCCCTGGATCCGCCCTTGGTGATTAGCCAATTCTCCGCCAGCTTCTCTCCACAGCTCTGCGTCAGTGGAACGCATCCTTTAGCCTATCGTTTCACAAAAAACGGTATCATATCATGCAGCAAAAAAACAAATAGACTAAGTGTAAGTGCCTCAGCAAAAAACCCTCAAATATTCTTCAAGGTGTCACAAAGCCAACACAATGCGTGAACTACCAGATTGCTTGAACCGTCGCTACCAGGCGTTGGATGAACTTATCAAGGAGCTGAGTATGATTTCAAACCTTGGTTCTGAGGAAGTCATGTCCAACGAACAGCAAGTAGGAAACGACCCTGGTATCAAACTCATGTGTGACTTCTGGAACATTTTGGAAGAGGACCCAGAGTGTAATTTGACGGTAATAGTAGATTGTTATACAAGGGACGAAAGTGACCATTCCACTCGAGAAGATCGAGAGTGGAATGGGTGCTTTCACCCGAGTTAAACATACTATTTTTCATTCCGACTGTGAGGAAATCGAGGGTATCGATAGACTATCGATAGTTGAGGCAAAGGCAATAGTATCGATAAAATATCGATAGTATCGATAGACTATCGATAGTATCGATAGACTATCGATAGTCTATGCAAAAGCAATAGTATCAATAGAATATCGATAGTCTACCGATAGTGATGATAGTATCGATAGCTCCGTTAATATAAATACTATCGACACAGAAAAACTACCGATAGTATCAAAGTTCAATACTAAAATCACTATAGATAGCTGATACAGCTCTGACTATTGCAATAACTATCGAAACTCTCGATAGTGGCCTTTTTTTCAATAGTAGGAGTGGAGTATAAAGTAGGAGGGAAAAGCTATTTCCCACCCGGCTATCTACACATGAAAGTTCAACTTTCCGAACAGGTGAGATGAAAAATATTCTGCAGCATTGTTGTATGATGGTATGGAACTTTATGTAATCAACATTAACATAAGGTTGAAATATGCTTTCGGAAATTTGACAGATCCGGGGAGGTTGATGTGAGGCTGGTGTACTTTTTATCGGAATAAAACTACATAATATTATTTATGTTTTTAGCAAGCGGTGCGTCAGCGCATGGGTTTAAGTGCGAAGTCAAGCATGGTGTTCCAGCCGCAGAACGTCACGTGCTACATCCTCAATAAAGACGATGAGGGCAGAAAGATGTTGTAATTTTCACATTTGGTTACTAAAATCACAGATATTATAATAATACTTAGTAATAAAATATACTCAGATGACTAACGGTTCTCCGCCGGTACGTCGGATGTCAGATTTCCCATACAAACTCCCACTCCTTTTCCAGTTTTTCTTTTTAAAGTTTAAAGGATGACTTCTGGGACAAAAATGTCTTGTCATTTTCCGAAACTATCTTTGGTTCAGGGTTTTACTTTTCAGCGTAAAGAAGTAGTAGACAGATGGACTCTTGGTAAAGTGAGCCTTATTCATCCTCAATACAAGCCAGATGGATGGGGGGTAAACCTCTGAGCTGCTTGCAGGCAAGAGAACTATGAGAACAACACCCAATAGTGCCTTCCAAAACAGACAAGATGCAATCTATTCTACAGTGAACTATGCTATACCCAACGAAATGTCAAATATTTATACAAAAGACACTAATAGAACGTTTCCATGGCATAAGTCAGTTTCATATATTTAGTAAGCGATAGCGAATATCACAGTGGGTTCTTTGCACCTTGTGTTTCGTCCAGGGTTGCCAATCGGTTGCATAATATTTATGCTTGCTTTCAAGTTCTGGTACGCCCAACAAAACCCCACCGTCAAAGAGCCCGGCACAGAAGCACTCGGGTACAAAAGGCACGTGCTGCAGCTCAAAATCAGTGACCCCTCAGTCTTTAACTGATCATCTACCGTTGAGTAAAGTCTTGTGTAATCTCAAAGAGGTAAGTAGGTTTTCAAATCTATTTAGGTTATTCGATTTTATGTCACCCTTGAAATCTGAAACTGCCTGTCAAATTATGTAAGCATTTGTGCAGTGCAGGACGTTGATAACTAAGAATACAACATACAGATCCAACTTATAACGTGCTTGTAGAACATGGGAATCGATGCCAAAGCCTTTAGTTATTTAGCCGAATCCTTGGACCACAAGGGATCCACCAAAATGATTTCAAAATTTGTAATACTTACCTGGGTAGGATTTTATTATTTTTGGGTACGCACTTACGTATGCGGTTGTTTATATCGACGATTGTATTATTCCGCAAAGGCCATGTCCTTCGACAAGAAATGCAACACCAGAATCGTCGAGCTGATGCTGGCCGAGAAGCAACTCCAAGATCAAATAAAGCACCTGGAACACAGAGAGAAGGAAGGTATACAGATGCTGAAGCAAGCTGACGGTATGTGGTCATGCATGGAAGGAGCGTACAAGAAGAAAGTGGCGCAGTCATTGGAAAGACAAGGAGAACTGTTGAAACAGGTGACGTCATAGTTATATCCTATCGTAAGATGATTTTTCGGCCAGATGTTTGCCTGAGCTAGTTAGCACTTGAATACCTCTTCAAACCTAATCTAATAAGTAAAGTAATCAAGTATAAAGTACTACAATATTTCCTGTTAGTTTAGCCTTTGTATTTCATCTACTTTGTTATTTCAATTTGAATATCGCAATTTTAAGATGTAAATGATATGGAAATAATGGGTTTAGTCTCATTAACAGCCCTTGTGCAACGATGCATTGAGGCTCGAACTTAAAACAAAAGAGAGCTTAATTATACGAGTATAATTTATACATTAGACAAGCAAGCACTTGTGATTCTTTTTGGGTCACCACTACGCATCACATCTCATTTGCAGCCGCTGTACGCATAGGAAACAAATTTAATAAATGTGTAACTAATTGCTTGTAGCTGAAAGAAATAGAAACGAATAATAATAAATGGCGGAAAAACAAGAAAGAATTAGAATTTCAACTTACCAATATCAACAATTGCTATATAGAGATCACAGAGAAAATGAATGAAAAGAAGAATGATATTGCGTGTTTTAAGATGGAAATAGAGAATTTCAAAAAAAGGATAGAAAACAACAAAAAAGATACAGATGCTGTGAAAAAATCGTTTTGCAACAAGAAATGTGCTTCTGATGTAAGATATTAGAATAAAATCTAGTAACATAAGTAAAATTATCAGTTTGTGGCTAAATATTAATGCTGAAAATTTTCTTTTTAGGCTAAAGTTGCCAGTTTAGCTGCTGAAATCACAAAGTTGGAAAAGGCAATTGCTAATGAAAAGAAATGCAAGAGTGAAAAAGAACAAGAAGGTAATAAATACGTCAAAGAAGCTAGAGAAGAGCTGCAAAAAATTTGCAAAGTGTTAATGCAGAAGAAATTGGAAAAAGAAGATATGAAAGCTGAGGTTTTATTTTCAGTATTAAGTTATATTATGACAACTACTCATGAGTATTTATCAAGTAAATAAACTGCCCCTTAATCGTAATTTTCAGAAAGAAGCACTATTACAAGAGATTGAAATACTAAAAAAAACGAGCGACCAATGTAAAGAGAAATGTAAAAACAAACAACAAGCTCTCATCGATGAGATTGCTAAAGTTGACAGTGAGATTAAAGGCTTTAAAGTAAGATGCATACGCTGTCACGAGTGTACCGATACAGCTGACGCTAGAAAGTTTTGTTCTGATTGTCCTCGATGCGCTGAACAAAGAGACTGTTTATTAGAAGATGACCATTGCAAAACAGACACAGAAATGGATTGCGTGTGCATGAGTACAAAACAAAAGTTCTTGGATAACGTGTTTGACAACATGTATACAGTTCTAGAGAAACAAGCCAAGACTTCTCCAGGCAAAGCAGTTGCCGATAAAGTTCTTAATTGCTTAAAGAGAAGTAGAAATGGAAAGTTGAATGTAGAGACGAGGAAGATACTACAGGACTTCGTGCTGACTACTATTAAGAAACATTTGAATTTGACTATCATTGGTGGTGCAGTTAAGACTAGATGTGAGGTAAATAAACCTAACGAAAATATTTGTCTGTGTACTGCGTATTTAGTTTCTAAAGTACTATAATTTATTGAAGACTATTGATTGCCCGCGACTTCGTCCTTGCAAATGTCGAATTACCTATACAAACTTTCACCCCATTTTCACACCCTTACATATTAAATTTTCTAATATCGTAAACACTTCATAATCATTTAACTTCACTTCATCATCAAATAAAGAATTTCTAACTAAATATTTAAATAGGTACCATTTTTTATCGATTTAGCTTAAAAACTGTCAGAGTTTCATAAAAACTTACCCTCGCCCCCCTCGTTTACCCCTTTTGGAAGTTAATTTCCAAAAATCATTTCTTACTGCACCCGTAGACCTCATAAGGAACACATATGTCAAATTTGGAGTCCAGCGGTTGGGGCTGTGCGTTGATATGTCTGTCAGTTAGTCATTAGTTAAATCAGTGTTTATTTTAATTTTAGATGGATCCGGAGACTTACAAGCAACTAATGCTTTGTTTGAAGCAAGTAAAGGCAGTTAAACCACCCAAAGTTGATAAAGGAACACCTGCTAAAAAGGTAAAAAGTGTAATTTACCATCTATTTATAAATGTTTATAAATGGATATAAGTATGTCTATCCGTTATCCCAGTCATCATAGCACAAGCTCACGCTTAGTTTGGGGCTAGGTAATTGGTGTTAGTCGAAAGTTTTTTTTTATTTTTTAATTTCTGGACAAAATTCTTACAATATAAATTGTTTAGTTTGCAGCACATCAGGTTACCCATGTGAACTACGAAAACAGCTTTTATTACGTAGGCAATAGAGGTGGTCTCAAGGTCAAAGTGGGGTAGTTAGACATGCGGCCGTGTGTACCATGAAACTATTAATTTTATAGGATCCATGTCGTCGTTGGGGGGGTGATAGCGAGTGCAACTGTCCTAAAGGTCCTTCAGGTTGCATTTGCCTCAAGAAAGCTCCTTCACCTCCGAAAGACCCAGAGCCATGTCCACCGTCGGCACCAACTGCTAAAGAAAATGACGTATGTTTAAGCACTTACTACACCATCCTTTTGTAGCTTCCTAACTAGGATCCTAACTAGGAAGGTCGCATCCTACTTAGGATCCTAACTAGGAAGGTCGGATGGATAGGCAGTAGCACAGGCTGGCATTAGTGACGGCTACAGCCGAAACTACGGATATCGTCTTACAGAGCGGGGCCAACTAAAAGTCAACTTCCTAGTTATTACGCGAGCTTCCTAACTAGGGCGGTAGGAACCTAAGTAGGTAATAAACTGCGATTACATCTTCCTATTTCCTAAGTAGGATGCTTCACAGATAGGATAGTGTAATACGTGCTTTAGAAGTCGTTTCAGTTGAAAGACAAGTTATCCTTAAAACGTGGACCACCACCACCACCATTTATTAAAAAATAATCCATCCCTTGAAAAATCTGTTAAATATATATTGTGTCACTCACATCCATTTGCTTTACAAAATCTATAAAAATATAATTGGTGGTGACAACTAGAGATGTGCCGGATCGTTAGAAATATAGATCTGCGATTATGGATAAAAATAATTTGTCCAGATTCGCGGATACGGACCGAAACTTTCTTACTCAATTGGTGTCGATGCCCGTGTCGTTAGTGATGACACGTTTTGACTTGCATTTTGCGGACATTTTTTTGTTTAAAAATGAGTAGCTTTTCATTAACGAGATAACAAAAATGTTTAAAAATTTCATTTTGCCTTATTTGATAATCTTAATATTTGATTTAAGGCAAAACGAATATTTTTGATTAAATTAAATTGTAATTCTTTCTAACCCTCTTATTTTTTAAATAAAATTTATTAACATAAAAAAACCGATTTAGATCAACAAAAGAATAACGAATACACACCAGGAATACTTTTTTTCCCTCGTATATCCGCGGATACGGGTACGTATGTCTGGCACTTCACTAGTGGCGACTACCTTTGTGATGATGTAATTGATTGCTTTGAAGCTGTTTCCAACAGGATTTTAGTACCTACCTCCGAACGCCTAACTGAGTCCTCGCCTGCGGGGTACAGGCGTGTGAGGGTTGACCAGAATGGTCACAGTGAGAGGTGAGGGCGGGCGGCAGGCGTTTCGGTTTGATTGGATGATTTGAATTTAAAAAAAGAATGCGAATTTCGAATTTGCGAATTTTTAAATTCAAATCAACCAATCACAATACAAGCGCACGCTGCCCGCAACGCTCATGGTCTCCGTTCTCTACCTTCGTACTCCTGTCCCGCAGCAGAGGACACATTTAGGCGGTCGAGCTTAGATAATTTACCTGATTTCCTGCTATCTAGGATGAAGCGTCGGTCTGTCGCAAGGAGACCACAGGCTGTGGTTCGGAGTGCCCTATGCACGCGGCTTTAAGCGCGGTGGGAACAGAAGTAGCTTCTTGGCGACCAGCACCTTGTGATGAGAAGAAATGCTTCTCTAAGAACATGAGAGCGGCACAGTGCGTACTTGGACCCGACTCCTTGTCTACCTTGTCTTCCGTGTCAAGGTCCAAAGGCTATATTTCATCTACTCCTGTCATGCCCAATATTCAGGAGGTTGATGATCCGGTACGTACGAGTACACTTTGTTCAAGCTTGTAGTGTGTATATAATACATCAGTGACTATAATGAAATAATGTTTTTAGATCATCTGCAAATGTGGACCTAAAGTCGTTAGGCCATGTTCATGCCGCAAAGGTAAGATGTGACAGTTATCAATAGTACTTATGTGGGAGTACAAACTCATCTAAACAATTTTAAAATATAAAAAATTCGTTCTAGACTTAAAAAGCCATCCGCGTGAAAGAATTATTGAGGAAGTCTTGGGAAGATATACAGATGTGGCACCTATAGAGAAAGTGAGTTACGCAATTTTGAGCGATGAGTTCATCAACATTGACAAACGAAAATTTTAAATCGGACATATTCATTAGTTAGTATTATGTTTTCTACTGATAAGTGATTAAATTATAGTTTATTGTAAAATGTGATATATCAAATAAACCTAACATAAAACATGGTGGTTTTATTTTGCTATTCCTTAGAACCACCATGTCCACTCTAAAAATTTCACCTTAAGTTACTAAGAGTATTATTTCGTCATAGGTGTCGGGTGTGGATGAGGATAAAAAGGCAGTTTCAAAAATAGGAAGAAAAAGTAACAGATGTGCTTGTCTTGATTTGCCCATAAAAAATGATAAAAGGACAGCTGTTAAAAAGCGAAACCCAATATGCGCCTGCACTTTATCACATTCTTTGACCAAATATAAGCCACTCTGCGAAAGATTGTCCCAAACAAATGTTTACCTGTTTAAAAAAAGCACGAGCTTTTGTGGTCCAAGTGAAGATGCGTTTAACAAAATGTTCTCAGAATTTCAATTTGAATGTACTTCGAGGTGCGTTACTGGGGTCAATGACGGAATGGAGATAACTGTGCTAACTTGCCCCAAACAAGGAAATTTTGAATCAGTTGATAGGTCAACTGGCAGTAGTCAAATTATGAAGTTAAGCCAAGAATTTTTAGATCGTGTAACATCCAAGGTCCAAGTCTCCGAAGAAACTTCAAGAAAAGAAAGCAATTGCCAAAACTCTGGTTTGACTCTATTTGGTCGAATAGTTTTTGATACAGTCAAAGAACTTATAAAAGATGTGATTGTATCTAACACAGCAAAGGCCAAAAATAAAGGTTCAGATGTACAATGGATTACTGTTGAATCTTTTCTAAACGAAATATCTTATTTGACTCGATCTAATAATATGAGTGCCACGACTTTAAATGAAGTTGAAATAGCTAGTGAACTTCTAAGTGCCACTAACATAAAATCGAATACTGAAGACAGTTTGATTAACATGCTTTACCTATCGAAGACTGACAATATTTCAGAAAAATATTCTCTCTCATCCGTAAAAAATAAATTAGAAAAAGTTGTAAAATATCTGTATGTTAGAAACTCGAAAGAAGACAGTCCATTCAACATCAACACTGTAAGCAATGAATTCAAGGAATGAATAGTGTCTAATTATTAAATAGACCAAATGACTACTAATGTGGTGAATTATGAGTAATGCAATTGTAACAGTTTATAAGCGAGTCATTTTAGTATATTGTATAGCTTATAATAAGATTGCTGTTAATATAAAGAACGATAAAAGGATTTTACCACATAAACCAAGTCGCAAGTGAGATTGAGGATTTATATTATTAAAATTTGATCTGCTTTGTGCTTCCACATAAGTGTAATGATGATTCATAATTATCTTATAAAATGCAGTTCATAAAAATAGTAATTCAATTGCAGATGATAACCTTCTAAAAGTAGATGTTGAACAGTGTGAAAAGAGTACCTGCTCTATGATTTGGAAACAAGCCAGAGAAGAATTAGCAGCAAAAGAAACAGCATCTAGAAAAAAACTAATTCGTAGCAAAACTTTGAATTTACATAAAAACAAAGAAGAAACTGTACATGAAAGCGTACAAGAAGTGTCTAATAAAAAAATAGATTCCAAAGAAACTACAATAAAGAAAAAAACTTTTAATCAGACAGACAATAACAAAGCTTGCTTAGAGAACAAAAAAGTTAGCGTCGATGGTACTTGTCCTAAACCTAAAGTACAACAAAGTTTATGTGAAGACCATTTTAATGTGTCTATAGGAAATGACAAAGACCATTCTAATCAATTAACAAAACTGTCCAATACGCCATCTGGGTCTCTGGCAATGGAACTCGACGAAAATATAATTAAGCAAATTGAGCAAAAATTGGTAGAAAGTAATACATTAACGGTATCATTGGAAAGAAGTGCTTCAGGACATTTGCAAGTCAATTTTAGTCCTTCAAATGACACGTCTAGAAGTGAACAACAAATACTAGTCAAGCGATCTCCATCCGGCTCTCTAGTGATGGAAGTGAATAAAAGTTTTGTCAGTATTTTAAAACCTGATTTAAATATAGATAAAACGAACTTGGAATTAGATAATAAGCCATCAGTTTCAGTGTCTATTACATCTAAGAAACAGAAAAATAATTTATTAGATAACAATGCTGATAAAGTCGATAATAAACATGAAAAATCTAGTTCAAAACCTAATACAGACGACAAGGAAGCTGCAAAGATAAAAAAAGCTGATGATGTAAATTCTAACGATACGGTAATACAAATTAAACAATTTAATGAAAATCACATTCCAATTAAAGCTACTTTGACTAAAACAGAATCTGGAAAAATAGCGTTTGTTATTCATGATACATCTGCGTTGGAGATGCTTGGAGAGTTAATAAATAAAAACAAAGAAGATCTTGTTAAGCTAAATGAATCTGGTCTAGGGACATACGTTTTGGATTTCAAAAGTGAACATTCCAATGCTATGATCAGAAAAACTCATTCGGGCAAAATACTCATTGTTAAATTAGATCCAGTCGTGAAACCTATGGACAAAACTGAAAGTTTCTTTACAAAGAAACGTGACGATATTTTTAAAGTAAGTGTCAAAAATCCTCAAAAAATTGCTATTCCTGCAGTAGCTTTGAAATCGACGTCTTCGGATAATTATATCGTAGTTGTAGATAAAGAATACGAAACTCAATACAAGAAATCTGTTAAAGACCATCTTGATTCCAATTACGAGTGCCCTGTTGAGTTAGTAAAGACTTCGTCTGGGAACTATTTAGTAAATTTTGAAGAAAATGGCGTTAACATAACCCCGAATGCTCGACTCAAGAGATCTTTGTCGGGAAATATAAAAATTATTAGGAATTTGAATATTATGCCAATATATTCAGACGAAAGACCTTCATCAAAAGCACTTGACGATTTGATAAGTACTTTGCCGACATCTAGCAAAATTAAAGCAACCGAAGAAAACCCACGATTAATTGAAACAAAATCTAGTAGTGATTCCAATTTATATGATAAAGTCAGAATACGTCTACAGAATCGCCAAAGTTTGCTATTAGAACCTTCTGTTTTACTCAAAAAAACTTTATCTGGGCAATATGCTATGGTTTTAAATAAAGAATCTAAGAAATCGTTTATTAATAATTTGAAGAGTTACTTGGCAAGCAACTCTCAAGATTTAATTCCTATCAAAAGAACGGACTCTGGAGAAATAACTATCATCCTAAACAACGACAATGATTCTAAAAGTCAATATGGATCTTTGAAGATTACTCCATCTGGAAACATTTATGTCTCAGTAGATGAGAAAGTTATTGAAACTATGGCAAAAAATACAAAACTTGAAAAACCGACTTCTAGCGTAGATAGTTCAAAAGCGCAATATGAAATTGGTTCTCTTCAGAATCCTGTTAATAAAAATATAACGACAACATGCAACGCGTTACCCGATAACTGCTCGTGTGATCCTTCAAAATGTGTCTGTGCAGAATTGTTGAAACATTGTGTTGGCCCATCGAATTCTGACAGCAACAACCCCAATCACTTTATGTTTTGTAAGCAAAAAGACGATGAGTTGAAATGCGAATTTAAAAACTGCGACTGTGGAATGTGCCCCACTGAGTGTATATCAAAACTAAATGAGGAGACAGAGAAATCACTTGACACTGTTTTCAACTCGTGTTGTCATAAGCAGGTGCCCAAAAAAAAGGTAAAGAAAATGAATATCCGACCTCTGTATTATGTCACGGAAGATGTTTGTCCGTTCCATAAGGATAGATACGAATCCGTATCAAACGAACTACTGGAGATATCTGGATTGTGCAACAAGAATGACGAGCACGGTTTTCAATACACGTATGAGGATGAGGGAGAAATCAACATTATTGAGAACCAGACTTCGAGCAGAGATCAAAGTATAGCAGAATTCCGTCAACCTGGTTCAAATAGTCAATATTTGGACTTTTTACCTCCCCAGTTGCCCCATTTTTTGAGAGATTTCAAATGCGCATAAGTGTTTTTTTGGATTATATCGTGCTCTTTTAATACGGTGTCTATCACGGTTGACAAAAAGAATTCACATAATGCGTTAATATTGTAATTTTTTTAAATAAATGATTTAGTATTTGCTAAAAATAGTTTATTCTCAATTTCATTACTAGCATCATGCAACCTGCCCTAGCTTTAACTCCCGAAGCAGGTACTACTAGAGACACTACTTCTTAGTAAAAGGTACCTAACATTGATTTGGTACTCGTATTTGCGTTAAATAGGTAAGTATCCTTCATGTGATAACTGTTTGCGTATAATTAGGAATTTCACAATTCCTTGTTAAATAAAGAATAATTATCACCATTAGGATGTAGAGTTTTCAAACCAGGAAGAGATTTGTATAGTTTTGTGATCTTTTTGGTTATTTTTTCCTTCTTGTAATGCCCATAAGTCACTGACCTCTATGAGCACTTAAATTAATTAACACAGTAGTGTAACTTGAGCAGTAACTCGACCAAGCCAACTGACAAATGACAAACGATTTTCGACGATGATCATACATTAAAAATACCGACGGAAATGAAAAAACAATAAACTTAGGCATTTCATCTGAATTGAAACATTATTGTTTTTAATTGCCTTCGGTAATATCGTTGTATTCTGCGTCGTAAGTCGTTCGACATTTTTGCTAGTTGGCTTGGTCGAGTAGTACAAAATCGTTTACCACAACAATAACTTGCAAACATAAAACCAACCAAAACAGCACGTATTCGTCAAATTCTTTGTTAAGGAATAAATAATTTTTGTATGAATTATGTATGTTGGTTAAAATCGTAGATAAATTAAGTGCCAAAGTATATCATTATGTATAATAGACAGCTAACTAACCTACATTATACTTTAATTTGTTTGCTTATGATGTTGATCGACGTGAACTTTAAACTTAGTGAAATTACAAATCCTAGTGGTTTTTATGCTAAGTTAGTACCTATATATTTAATAAGATCTTTTATTTGTTAATAAATGGAAAAAAAATTACCTACCACACTTAACACTTTAATTGACGTCTCTGAGTGCGGCAGTTAGCTTGTATTTCACCAACACATGTTTAATTTTTAATCAGCCGGTTTTTCATTATTTGTAATTTTTTGTATAGGAAGGAATTCTGTCAAATTAACCGTCAATCAAGGTTTAGCGGCAGTTTTAAACTTCATGAACTCTGGTTTTACAGTTCATACGATTTTAAAAAAAAATATCCAATAATATCTTTGGCGATCACGTTTGAAATTGGTGGTCCCATACGCACTCTTTTCATAACCTGTGTCGTTCCCCATTTGGCAGTCTACAAAGGCTTACTGTACCATGGACCTTTATTTGGTGATCTAGGGCGGGCTAGAAGAGACATCGATTGTAAATTAAACGAAAGAAGAGTAGGTGATAGAATTTTCTGTAACACACTGTGTGGTTATGGTGTTTTGAGTGACTCGTTGATCTAGTGGTCAGCACGTCCACTGTCCAAGAAGTTCCGGGTCGTATCTCGGTTCGGGCCGGAATTTGTTTCTGGTTTTTTATGTCCGAATTATTTAGAAATGACTCGAAGTCAAGAAGTTTTTAAGGTTTTAACGTATCTATACCACAGAAAGCATGTTAAGCCGTTCGTCCTGCGCCTGATTTCTGTCCGGTCATGTCGGATTATTTCACCATTGAGAAGTTGCATTGTCTCACCAAATATTGAGACTGAAATCATAGAAAGTACCGTTTCCAGTATATATAGTATCACTATACATTTATATCAAGGTCTTTTCGTAAAATTCGTAGCGAAGCGATATTTTGGCCCGGCACTTACTCCCACGGGCCCACGAGGCTTATTGAATACAAATTGTTTCTTTATCAGGCAACTTTTTCAAGGCGAATAAAGTCGGCCGACTTTTGTTGCCGGTTTGCGACAATACCAGCTAGATTGAAACTAAATTACCGTCGAGTGGTCGAGGTTTCTTGATTCTCCTTAGTCCCTGGTTCGATTTTTGTCTTTTAACGCTCGAAATAATTAATAAAATTCAAGATCAAAGATTTAAGATATTCTCGCTTGTTTGCGTATCCATGGTAAGTAAGTAAAGTTAGCCTATATAGATTCTACTGCTGGGCACAGGCCTCAACTATGAGGAGGTACGAGCCATACTCCACCACAAGGGTGTGGCTTGGTGGAGAGGTGTCTGTGAGGCTAACCTTACTGTCAGATGTTATCAAGCCGCCTTAGGTCGTGGAATAGATTTGCTTTTTGCTTTGATAATCTAGTTTGATTTGCGCTTCCTTGCCCACCGTCTTGAGGGTGCAAGGAGGGTCTCGCAATAACTTGTCGGACTATAGGGATGGGATGGGATACTAATTTCAGGTGTTATTATTGAATGTCATTTTATTTAGATTAAAAAAATAAATTAATAATAATAAAATAATAGCCGAATTTTAGCTACAGCTGCCAATCTCATTAGTGATATTATAGTATTGCACAAGTGTGTGCTCAAAACACAGGTGCACTCTCTGTTCCTTCACTCTCATTGTTCAGTGAGACATGACCGAAGAGAACGGCGTTACGTGCTTTCCGAGGCACAGGGGTGTTAACACCACCTACTTCCTGACTCCAAAGCTGAGTTGTTTAAAGATAGAAAAACCCAGAATCTTCTGCCCGACCCGAGATTTAAAAACGGGATCCGTAGATAGTACCCAGAGTGCTAATCATTATCCAATGAGTTAGTTTTTTAATAAATAGGCAGACATTTGATCGCAATCTCACCTGAAGGTAAGCGACGATGCTGTCGAGGATGGGTCATGTTTGACTTGTAACAAGCCTTGTTTTGTTTTATTTGATACTCAAGGATAGGTTCTCCAATAACGCTGGCCAGCCAAAATCGTCTCGATGAAAAAGTATCGACAGCACCTGCTTCGCGTCCGTCGTATCTGCAAAAAGCTTTCATCAGTTAGAGGTCCTACTCTGATGACTCCGTCCTATTCTTAGATGTACAGTCGGCACCACGTCAGGTTACCCATGTAAACTACGTAAACAACTTTTATTACGGGAATAGCGGCGGTCTCAAAGTCAGTCTCTAAAACTAGAATTAACAAATTAACTTTTCGTCATGTCTATTCCATATTCAAAGATACCCCGAATTTGAGGAAATTTAAAAGGAAAACTAGCAGGAAACATGGAATCTAAAGTTTACCGACATTCAAATTGGAATTTGGCGTAGAGTATTGATATTTGAATGGCCAAAACGTAAGCAAAATAAATAGGAATGAAAAAAAGTATCCATTTGAACTACTATAACAGGTTTTATTACGTAGCTACGTAATAAAAACTGTTTTAATAGTAAAAAATCCTGACGGGTAGGGAATAGAGGCAGTGTCAAGGTCAAAATGGGGTAATCTAGTCTAATATGCAGCCATGTACAAATATCAACATAGAAAATAATACTACTTAAGTAAATAATGCACTCAGAAATTAACTAACCATCTTTAGGTTGGACTTGACCCTGGAATTAACCTTTGGTTATCTAGACGAATACTCACCCAACTATAAGCTACCAAAGACGTTAATCACTTTTTCAATTAAAAAAAAAGTATTACTTACAACTTTATCAGGTGATAAAACTTGGAAAAGGAATTGCTTAAATTTGAAAAAAGTGTTACTAACAAAAGGTCAACCATTTTGTCTTCTTATTGCATTTTAAAAACAGTGTCTATTCTACCAAAGTAGCCCCCCTGAGTGACCTCTCGCGGCAGGGCCCCTTCGACCGCAATTTTTCGCCTTCGCACTGGGCGGCTTATTTTTTGCACCAGGCCTGCACAAGTTCTTAGTCACTGTTACAAAGTAACTGCTCCTGTGGAATGTGTGGGCCATTTTTGATTTTGCCTATGTACTTAAGTCGATACCTACCCACTTGTCATTCATTTATCACATTGAATTCTTTAACATTGCGAAAATAATCGATTGGATTGAGTTTGATGTTGATAAACTTTAATGCCGTTAATGCTAGATCGTTTGCTTATACCATGGATTTTCTATGTTAGACAGTTTACCTACCAGTCTAATGAGCATTTAAGGCTTTAACTATTCAAAATAAGCTTAGATACTCTTTACCTTACTAATAATGAATATATGTTGATAGCCACCGCTATCAACATTAGTATAAGTTTCAATTTAAATATTTTTCTTCTTCTACCTAAGTGAAGCCCACTTGCGCACGTTCGGATTTGCTTATCTGGATTTGTTCAATGCCTATTGTCTGAGTTGAAAGCCCACTTCCGCCAGTCCGGATTAGCTGATCCGGACAGGCGCAAGTGGATCTTCCGGATTTGCTAATCCAGACTTGTGCCAGTGGGCTTTTAACTCCGATAATAGGCCTTGAAAAAGTCCGGAACAGCTAATCCAGTCGTGCACAAGAGGGCGTAAGTGAGTACTGTTATAAGTACTAGGTCCGAAAGATAGCAGAACATCCTTCACTTTGTTTTGTGGCCCTCCAGCGGTCTTGTGATTGATTTATGAGCAGTTTCGTGATCTAGTTTTAGATGTTTTAGATAACACAAGATCGGGTCCGGTGATTTGGGAGATGCCGCTGAAAGTAATCGAATGATTGCGTGCGTTGCGCTGGAATGAGTATTTTTCACATGCTTGAAAATAAAAATACTTCTAGCTTAGTCAAGAATTTAGATACATGGATATACACAGTATTTTATTCTGTTAAAGGTTAAGAAAAGACACAGTGACTGAATAACCACAGACTGAACTTTTTGACTTTGTAGGTACTACACAGATGGCGCTGCCGTCAAGTTACATCAGCTCCGCGTTTATTTACAAATTTAAATTTAAAAAGCTAATAATCGTGAATAGAAAGTGACACAAACGGTAGTTAATAAAGTGTAGATTATGTGACATTATTATTCAAGAAATTAAAACACTATATCATGATTAAACAATTAATAATGTGATAACCGACAGTTGACTATACAGTTTATCGAAGGCAAACACAGTGACTAATAATACGCTAAAATAATAATATTTTTAAGAATTTTAAGAAAAATACAGTTGCTTAACTCTGTGAATTACAAATAATACAAACTGACAACAAAGTGTTCATGACTCAAAACAGTGCATGTTTTCGTTTGAATGACTCATAAATAACCGCCAACGAACATTTAAACATTCGTTTCTAACCATACGACTCTTAATTTTGTGTCGTCTTACAAAGCAACCCTAGCCCAGTGCGACATGCTACGGACTTAACTTGCTTGGCAGCCGGCGTACCCCGAGTTCAAATCACCGCGGGGACATATAGATTAATTTGTATTGTGAACTTGAAAATATTATATTTCATAACTGAGGATGTCTTCCAAAATAAAATACAAATAGCAAAGATATATCAAACGACAAAGTTACTGGAAGAAATGCTAATAGTAGCCGCAAGATGTCAGGCACAACAGCGAAAGTATAATGCTATAAATGCAAGTCAATCGTAGACCTAAAATGCGCAATACAATGTTTCTCGTGCAAAAACCGATTTGAGTTCGACTGTGAGGGCTTATCAGAACCTCTTTATCGATTAATGGCACCTCAAAAAAAGAAAAAATGGAAATGTAATAGGTGTACACAAAAACATGATGATCAACTCGATAAGAATTATCACCAGAGTCTAAATCAAAGTTCAAATTCTAATGTTACCTTAAGAAAAAAAGTTGCTAGTACGATACCTGCATCTTCTCCGTCGGATAGTATAGATGCCATCCTAGATACTCACGCGGATACTTTACTGAATAGAAGCTGCCCGGAAACTATTATACACATCTGGGAAGAGCTGGAGGATCTAAAGTCGAGAATACTGCTACTGGAAACAAAGTTGGAAAGTGCTGATAATGAAATCGAGAGATTGCTAACAGAAAACTATCAATTGAAAAATATAATATCAAACAGAGACACTAAAATTAATAACTTAACACGCATTTATCAATCACCTCTTTCAAGCTGTAATAAGGGAGCAATAATGCCATCTGGAAAACTACTGAATAAGAAAAATTAACCACCCGTGGAGAGATCATCAAGCGCTTTAAATGATTCTGCATCATCGTCATCGACCGCAATAAAGGACCTGGAAACGACACCAGATAACTTGCCCAAGTCTCCCACATCGTCCAAATCCACTCAAAGTCTCGATAGGATGATGGCTTTGACAGCCTGCAGCACCGACTATGACTCACAACAACACTAAATATGTCTTCTGAGCTCTAATAAGTACAATAAAACTAAAGAGATTGCGATGTCAAATCTACAGGGATATTTTTTGTCACTACCTTATGCCCGAATGCGGAATTATACAACTAATAGACGGAATAGCCACTAAGCTTGCAGATTTCAGTATAGATGATTACTGCATCATATTAATAGTTGATGAGGATTTCAAAACCACCACTAAATATCACGAATTGATTTCTTATTTACGAGAATCTCTAGTCAAAATTACTAATACTAATATTATAATATGTTTGCCTACTTACAAATGTAGTAAAGTTGCTGATCTATTTAATTAGAGAGTAGAATTATTCAACAATCTTCTTCATCTTGATGTGTCGACTCACGAGTATGCGTATTTAGTAGACTCAAATAGAAATTTAAAATATGACAAAACAATGTTTCACCCAAGTTCTGGTATACTGAACAACCGTGGCTTAAATGTAATAATACAAAATGTTGAATTAAAGAAATAAGAAAATGGAAGTTAACTGGTCAACGTAACGAATTACCCAAAATAAAAGAACATCATACAGAAACTAAACTGGATTATTCTGTGCATTCAAAAAACTATCAACTAAAAAATATTACACCGAACAGAGACGCTAAAATAAATACCTTAACACGCAATAATCAATCGCCTCCTTTAAGCTGTAATAAGAGAGCATCAACGTCATCTGGAAAAAAATTAAATAATAAAAATGAATCACCTGTGGCGAGATCATCAAGCGCTTTAAGTGATTCTGCAACATCTGCATCAACTGCAATGAAGGACCTGGAAACGACGCCAAATAACTTGTCTAAGTCTCCCACATCTCCAAAATCCACTCAAAGACTAGATAGGGTGGCTTCGACAACCTGCAACACAGAATACGCCACACAACAACACAAGATATGCTTGTTGAGCTCTAATAAGTACATCAAAATATTCAAGGCTTATCCGGCAAAGAATTAGAAGTAGAATTATTCATACAAGAAAGGAATATTCATGTTTTATGTGTCACTGAGCACTGGCTCAAAAAGTATGAACTTATGTTGCCTCTTGAAAATTGTAGCCTTATTAGTTCGTTCTCTAGGGAGGCGGCCATCCATGGTGGGTCATTAATATTAATCAATAATAATTTAAAATGTAAAGTGTGCAAAGATATTGTATCTCTCTCTGTTGAACGAACTATTAAGTTATCATGTGCAGAGCTGGACGATTACATAATTGTTTGTGTTTATAGACCCCCAACTGGTAATTTTAAATTATTTGAGTCAATAATGGAAGAACCACTCAGGAAATTATTTACTAATAAAAAGAAAGTAGTTGTATGTGGGGATTTCAATGTCGATATTATAGATGAAGAAAAAACCTATCGAGTGAGATTTTTAAGCCTTTTTAAATCTTTCAATTTAATGCCTGTTTTTGCTGACCCGACTAGAAATCCTGCTACAACAGCTAATTTCTTAGACAATATATTCTGTAACTCTGTTGTGATAAAAAAAATCTATAGTAAATTTTGTAAAATCCGATCACTGCGGTCAGTCAGTCACGTTTGAACACCGTTTTGTGCCAACTAAAATGTAATTCAATTTAGACCAGTCACTGATTCCCGTAAAGAAAAATTTAAGTCTAACTTACGTGATAACATTCCGCTTTTGCCTTTTATTAATGACAATGTTAATAACCAATATGAGTATTTTTTTTAATTTGTTAAAAGTGAATTTGATAAAAAAAATCCTAAAAAGAAATTAGTTATAAACAATTTGAAACCGAAGTTTAGTGACTGGGCTACAGTAGGTATTTACATCAGTAGGAAAAAAATGTTTGAATTATATAATCAAAAAGTATATAGAAATAATGACCCAACATTCCTAGAATATTAAAAAATACTCAAAGTTATTCAAGAACGTTTGCATGGTAGCTGAATCTAATTATATACGTGAAAAAATGAATAAATCCAGTAATAAAATTAAAGAAACTTGGAATATTATAAACAAAGAAACTTGTAAAACTAAACCACGTGATCACACATTTACATTAAAAATTGATAAAAAGAGTATTAAATCTGATAATGAAGTTGCAGGTGCCTTCGAGAAGTACTTCTGTAATGTACCTATCGAAACCACAAAACAACTTAATTCGTGCGCTCTGCATGCGAAATCACTGCTGGTGTCTAGTGTTGACAGGTGTAACTCCTCATTTGATTTCACTCATATTAATCCTTTATTGCTAGTAAAAACTTTCAAGGAATCAAAACAAAAAAGAACTGAGGATATATGGGGAATATCAACTGACACAATAAAACCCATTATACCTCTCATAGCATCTCACTTAGCACATATATTCAACGAATGTATTGATCAAGGTCAATTTCCCACTTTAATGAAATATAGTAAGATAATACCTTTATTTAAGTCAGGAGAAAAAAGTGACCCAAGCAACTTCAGGCCAATTTCCATTCTACCTGCATTTAGCAAAATTTTTGAAAAAGTTATATTTAATCAATTGCTCTCTCATTTTAAACTTAACAATTTACTGCACGAGAAACAGTTTGGTTTTTCCAAAGGTAGAAATACAACAGATGCTGGGGTGGCACTCGTCAAACACATTTTGGATGCTTATGAAGATAAACACGATGCGATTGGTGTATTCTGTGACTTGTCGAAGGCATTTGATTGTGTCGATCACCAAACACTCATTATTAAGCTTGAACATTATGGTGTATCTAATAACGCATCTAAAATGTTGAAATCTTACCTCTCAGGCAGACTACAAACAGTAAACGTTAATGGTACTAACTCCTCAGGTGCCCCGCTTCAAATGGGAGTGCCCCAGGGCTCAATATTGGGACCTTTGTTATTTTTGATCTATATTAATGACCTTCCTTTTTATGCCAAAGACTCCTGTGAGATAGTTCTGTTTGCTGATGATACTTCTTTAGTCTTCAAATCAAGAAGAGGCGAAGAATCATTTGACAATGTAAGCGGAGCTCTCTCTAAGGTATTAAATTGGTTCACCAGCAATAACTTGCTTCTTAATACAAAAAAGACAAAATGTATTAAATTCACCATGCCTAACGTGAAGCAAGCTAACACAGAAATCCTACTCAACGGTGAAAAATTACATCTATCAAACTCCACTGTTTTTCTGGGCATTACATTGGATTCGAAGTTGCAGTGGGGAGCACATGTTGACGCTCTGGCTGGAAGACTTGCTTCAGCTGCCTTTGCGGTTAGAAAAATTAGACATTTGACTGATGTTGAAACAGCAAGGCTTGTGTATTTTAGTTACTTTCACAGTATAATGTCTTATGGTCTTCTCTTGTGGGGTTCTGCTGCGGACATAGATACCATCTTTATTTTACAGAAAAGAGCCATTCGTGCCATTTACAAACTTAGTCCCCGCGAATCCCTGAGAGAATTCTTTAAAGAAATTAACATCCTCACTGTCGCTTCTCAATACATATTTGATAATATAATGTACGTACGCAAAAATTTAGATCTTGTTATAAAAAAAAGTGATATTCATTCGTATAACACAAGAAATAAAAACAAACTTGTCATTCCAAACTTCAGATTAGCCAAAACAATTAATTCATTCTTGGGAAATTGTGTCAAATTTTTCAATAAAATACCTCATAATGTTATCGAACTACCTATTAATAAATTTAAGTTACATGTCAAAACTACCCTAATGTCGAAGGGGTATTATAAAATTCAAGACTATCTTAATGACGAGAATGTATGGACAGTCCAGCCTGCACCAAACTGATGTACCTACCTGTTTATTTTGATTTGTTTTATTTTTGTGGCAGCTAGTGGTGACTGAGTTTGTTTCGGCGTGTCTTATCAGCACTTGCCAGATTGTCTGTGTCTTGTCTCGAAGCGCTAGTAGGGCCCAAAAGATAGGGAGACATGTTCTGCCCTATATGGGCCATAATTGATTGATATTTTGACGTTCATAAGTGGCATTTTGTGTCAATTGAATAAAGAATTTTTGACTTTGACTTGACTACAGTAATACTAAAGAGATTGCTGTGTCGCATCTACGGGGATATTTTTGTCACTACCTTATGCCTGAATGCGGAATTAAAGGACTAATAGACGGGATAGCCGCTAAACTTGTAGATTTTACTATGAATGATTACTGCATCATATTCATAGGTGAAGAGGATTTCAAAACCACCACAAAATATCACGAATTGATTTTTTATTTACGTGAATCTCTCATCAGAATAACTAATACTAATATTATAATATGTTTGCCTACTTACAAATGTAGTAAAGTTTCTGATCTTTTCAAATGGAGAGTAGAATTATTTAATAATCTTCTTCATCTTGATGTGACGACTCACGAGTATGCGTATTTAGTAGACTCAAATAGAAATTTAAAATACAACAAAACAATGTTTCACTCAGGTTCTGGTATACTGAACAACTTTGGCTTAAATGTAATACTACAAGATGTTAATGACAGAATTAAAGCAATAAAAAATGGATGTTAACTAGTAAAACTAATGAATTATCCGAAGTAAAAGAAATTCACCCAGAAAGTAAACCGGACAATTCTGTGAATTCAGGAAAAAAAATTCATAGGCTTTCAGTCTAGTAATAATTTGGGTATTTTACACCAAAATATTGCAGGGGTGCTTAACAAACAAGTGGAGTTAAATTGTGCGATATCCGAACTTGAGGGGAATGGTATCCATTTAGATATAATTTGTATGAGTGAAACAAACATTGCCAGAGGTTTAGAATGTAATTTAAAACTAAAAACTTTAATGTTGCTGCTTCATTTTCTAGAAGGAAATGTAGACGAGGAGGTGTGGCCATACTATTACGGAACAATATTGAGTATAGTAACATAAAAGAACTAGAAAATATTTCAGAGCCACGGGTTTGAATGTTGTGGAATTAATGTTATTAAATACGGAATAGTAGTTATATGTATATATACAAATAAAACGCCATCATCGACCTCATCTATATTTTTCTATAAACTTTCTGATATGCTAGATTTGATATGTCAACACAAGAGAAGGAAATATATAATTTGCGAGGATTTAAACATTGATCTGATGAGGAAAACAAAGATGTCGACTGAACTGGTGAGAATATTTGAATCTTACAACTTGCATCCTCTCATTAGAGATCCTACCAGGTTAACTGCAAAATCTAAGACTTGTATAGATCATATATTCACTAATATTAAGGAAGGGAAGGCTTTTATCCATAACTTAGGATTATCGGATCATACGGCTCAATCGTTCCATATATATATAAAAAAACGTCATCAACCACCCATAAAGTGGTGGTATGAATATCGAAGGGACTACAGTAATGAGAATCGGCACAAATTCAATTATTACCTATCGTCCCTTTCTTTTAGTAAAGTGTTTGATGAATGCAATGCATCGCGCGCATTCACTATTTTTTACGAATTGTTTACTCTTTTCTATAATCTATGTTTTCCTGTCATTAGAACTAAAATATCTAATAAAAACTGTAATTATAGATATCTATCGAAATGAATAAGAGTATCATGTAGTAATAAAAGGAAAATATACCTTAAGAGTCGACATAATAAATGCTTCAAAAATATTTCCAAAAAATACTCACAAATTCTAAAAAAATGTATAATATCTATCCAAAAATCGGGAAATGCAAAATATATAACCAAGTCCAATAATACATGTAGAGCTGTTTGGGGGGAAGTAATAAAGAAGTACACCAAAAATGATTGCACGCACAAGACGGTAAACAGAATAACAATTGATGACAAAGATATATCTGATCCACAGCTTATATGTGATTCATTCAATAAATTTTTTATAGACGCTATTGAAGGTAATTACACCAAATATAACCAATACTAATAATATTAAAATAGACAATACCGAGACGAGTATCTTCTTGAACCCAGTAGATATAAATAAGTTGTTTAAAATAACTTTGTCCCTTAATAATTCGTTCTCAGTCGGATATGACGGAATTAGGACTGATATAATACAGGGTGTAATATCGATTATAGCACTACCACTTGTCCATATTATGAATTTATCTTTGATTCAGGGGACTTTTCCAGTTGATCTAAAGCGATCTGTTGTGAAACCATTGTATAAGAAAGAAGACAAATACAGAATGGACAACTACAGACCGGTCACCCTTATACCTATATTTTCAAAATTATTTGAGAAAGTTATGTTTAATAGATTGAGTAAATTCTTAAATAAAAACAATATCATTGCTGAAGAACAACATGGCTTCCGCAAATGCCGAAGTACCTCACTCGCAGCTTTCAAATTAATTAAAAGCGTAAATAACTGCATCGATAAAAAAACGCCTGTGGCTGTGTTGCTATTTGACATGAGCATCATCATCATCAAATTTAAGAGCTAGGCTCTTGTCGGTGGAGTCTTTTCCATTCCTCTCTGTTTTCCACCCTTCCCTTAACCTCCTGATACGACCCGACATTTATCTTTTCTTTTATTTGCTGCATGTAGCTTATTCTTGGTCTTCCTCGCTTCCTTTTTCCTTCTATTCTTCCTTCTATTATCGTTTTAATAAAATTGTCGTGTCGAATCAGGTGGCCTAACATTCGTCCCCTCCTACACTCTATTGTTTCCATCAATCTCCTTTTTTCCCTAACCATAGACAAATCTTCTTCATTTGTTTTCTTCTCCGTCCAACTTATACGTTCCATTCTCCTCCAGCACCACATCTCGAAGGCTTCCAGTCTCTCTCTGTCCCTCTTTGTCAATGTCCACGCTTCACATCCATAGAGTGCTATACTCCAAATGTACACTTTAACAAGTTTTTTGCGAACTTTGCTTGATATTCTGGCCTTGAGCAGGTGCTTTTTTGCATTATAAGCTTGTCTCGCCATCGCTATCCTTGCTTTTATATCTGGTGTACATCTGGAGTCACTAGTTATCAAGCTACCTAGATATTTGAAGGTGACATGAGCAAGGCCTTTGATTTTGTGTCACATGAGCGACTTCTTACTAAATTGTCAAAATATGGTATACGAGGTCCTGCATTAAAATGGTTAAAATCATATTTGAAGGAACGGACTCAATGCGTTGAAATTCAAAGATATTGCCCGATTCAAAAAACTGTTATAAAATATAAATCGACATATTTACATAACAATTTTGGGGTACCGCAAGGAAGCATCCTGGGTCCCCTTCTCTTCCTTATATATATAAATAACTTGCCTAGACATATATCAAAGGAGTGTATTTTATTTGCGGATGATGTTAGTATAATTATAAAAGGAAACGACTTATCTAAATATAATTAGGACATCAATAAATCTTTATCTGAGGCAATTTCATGGCTAAAAAGCAATAATTTAAAACTTAATACCAGTAAAACTAAGTATATACAGTTCCGAACAACCAGAGGTAAAGCTCAACGCCTATGTATATCACACGGCGATGATATCATAGAGGAAGTTACACAGAGTACCTTTTTAGGACTTAACTTAGACTGTAACGTTACCTGGAAAAATCATATTAATGTAGTTAGTAACAAAATAAGTAGGTTTGTATTTGCACTGAGAAAAGTCAGTAGATTAGTATCTCGGCAAGCAGCTTTAATTGCATACAACGGATATATAGACTCCATTTTGCGGTATGGAATCGTGTTATGGGGAAATTCTGTTGACATACCAAATCTGCTAAAATTGCAAAAGCGATGTATAAGGGCTATGTGTAGCATCGGGAAAAAAGAATCCTGTCGGCCACTATTTAAAAAACGTAATATACTCCCGCTGCCATGCTTGTATAATATATGAAGTATGCCTATTTGTATTCAAGCATAAGTATCTCTTTAAAAAAATACAGGATACAACACAGAGAAGAATTCGCAACCAATACATACACAATTATATAAACCCCATGTCAATCTATCATTAACCTCGAAAAATGCTTTTATTATGTGTATCTTAATATTTAATAAATTGCCAGATAGTTTTAAAAATGTGAATATAATGAGATTTAAAAAACTCGTCAAGGCATGGCTACTGGAAAAATGTTTTTATAGCGTTAAAGATTTTCTTGAAAACGATTAATTTTAAGATAAAATTGAGCCAATAAAATCAGTATTAGTTTTAAGTATGATGTGAATACACCTGAAAAGGTAAAGTTTGGCGGAAATACCCCAAATGCAACTGTAACTGCTAACATTGTACCCAAATTTTTGTTTACAATAAATTTCATTTCATTTCTACTAACACTTATGCATCGCGGTCCAAAATAAATGATAATTTTAGGGTAGCGTTCACCAACACATTATTTTTAATTAGCCGTTATTAAATTATTTGACATAATTTTGTGTGGAAAATGTAAGTGTACCAAGAAAAACGATTCTGCTAGGTAATAAAGTGTGTTGAGTCAGTTTGTCAATCCATCTGTCCGTAGTGGGCTGTAAAAATTTTACCACTGTCCTCTGACAAAGACCGTTGTAGTATGGAAGTCAGAAGATAGATAAACATGTAATCGTTCGTGAGTGGAGGCATAGTACTAATTCTGTGGTGGAGGTAACAAGATTGAATGCAAGGTTGTAAGTTCTTGTCGCACATGAAATGGAATGGAATGCAACTAGACCGTGGCATACTATCTGCTAGAATGGTCAAAGTGACATCGAGATAAATGTCTTTGATCCTGTTTTTCAGCGCAGAATAAAGAGTCTATGTTAAATAGTTCTCCTGAATTGTTTTAACAATTTGACACCTTAAAAGGTGTCAAAGAGGCTTTATGACTGAATCTTTAATCATATTTTTTACTCATGTGTCGAACTATAAAAACTAACTTACTAACTATAAACTACCATTTCAAATAAAATAAAAAAAAAACCAATATACAGGTACTTATCTATTGAGTCAGTTAATAAAGTTAATTTCATGTGCACAGACAAGTGTATTTGTTTAAAAATTAGGTAGACCTGTCATCTCACAGTGATTCGTATTTGATGCTCCGAGCACACGTTTCTTTTACGTGTCAAATGTCACATTTGATTGCTAAATTGAGCAAATGGCTCAACTTCCGCGCGCTAATGACCCGTCTACCTCTTTTTGAATGCACTATCATTGTTGATTTGTGTTTAATTACCATTCCTTCTTGTATCGTGTTTTCAGACACCATAGGCAATCATTAACAAATAGTGTTTTTACTGCAAATTGTCTAAGAATTACAGTTAATGCCTTTTATTTTTTACACACTTTTTTATATTTTTCTCTATATATTATCCTTTTATCATCGTCCTGTAATACCTAATAGTAAGGCTTAAGCTTTTATTCTCGTTTGCAGCAAATTGAAAAGAAAACTGCTCCCCATAAAATGTTCGCATTGCGACTTACGACATTTCCTCATTTAAGGGTCTACACATAAAACGAGAGGTCACACTCGATGGGTCACAGTCGTAAAACTAGTGCTTCGATGGGCAGAAGGAATAAAACGCCTTCAGATATGTACTTTAGATTTGAATAAATAAATACGGCTTACGCGGGAGATTTGTGTTCGGACGATGTGGGATTTACGACTGGATACTAGTATGTACAGTGGCCAGCGCGTTTGATTACACATATTGACGAAAAATAAGCTCTATTACAACCACATAAGTATGCCACCTATAAAATCGTGATCAAACGCCAGATTTTTAGTAAAAAGTCCTGATATTATGCTAAATGCCCACGACGGTGGTATGATGATAAAAACAAGTAGGTACCTACCGAATTTTTCATTGAATGTGCACTGCACGCCTCTCCATGCTGTCGGGCAGCCGAGCCGGTGAATTGAGGGAAGGTTAAATATTATTTACTGCCAGTTTACCTAATTGATTGATACCAAAAAAAAAAAAACTTTTCAACGTTTTCTTTCGCTCGTGACTTTTTCCAAGTCCGGCCGAAATCCTGTCAAAGAACTAAAAAAACCCTGACATGTCAAGAGAAATTCTGACGTATGGCAACCCTACATATAAGATGCCATATTCATGCCTTTATTCATGCTTGTCGAGCTACGTTGCTAGCTCGACAAGCATGAATAAAGTGCTAGAAAGGCGCGCTAGATGGCGTTAGTAGCTTCTTGTAGCAGTCAACCCTATCGCGTCGCATGATAGTACGTCACTGACTAGGTTCAGTGTATTATGATTCATATTCCAGAGTTATAATAAGAATTAAATTATGTTGCAATGGATTTCTGTAGGTGTCTAAACGAGAATGTGCTTAACTCTGAGGCGAACTAAATTACACAATAGTCAATATCGTTGACGACATTAAGTAGATATTTCTTTAAATTTCATTGCAGTCAAACTTCTGTACGGAGTACTAGTACTTATTCTGTGCTAATTAGCGATGGGCGATTGTTCGACAAAAATAATCAAATGAATCGACAATCGACCATTCGAACTATCGAATGTCGATTTAGTAATTCGGAAAAAAATAATCGAATAATAATCAGAATCAGAATATTTCTATACTAATATTATAAAGAGGAAAGATTTATTTGTTTGTTTGTTTGTTTGTATGTTTGTTTGTTTGTTTATTTGCAACGAATAGGCTCCGAAACTACTGAACCGATTTGAAAAATTCTTTCACCATTAGAATCCTGCATTATCTGCGATGGACATAGGCTATATTACATTATCAAAAAAGTTAGGGTTCCGTATGAAAACTTCGATTATGTAATCAAAGGTGTAAAAGGAAAATCATTTAATTGCGAACGCTGCGAAAACTATTGACAATAGAGCAAAAGTAATGTTGTACAGTTTTGTAGAGGACATCATAATCTACAATAAAGTCCGCGATAACATATGTCTAACTATAACAGTTAAGTCACAATAACTCCTTTTTTAGGTAAAAATATGAAATTTTTGCGGCGGCAAAAAGAAAGCCACAGTTTCAGTATGTTGGTATTAATCCTTATCCAAATAAGTCACGTCATATTCAAGGCTATATCAGTACCTGTAAATTACTTTTTGAATTATTCAAATCGAACATACCATTAAAAAAATATCACGAGTAATATAATATTGTATCGAAATTAGGACGGCAGCAAAGTTGGCCTTTTGCTATATCGTTAATAGATTTATTTTTTTATTTAAAAACTTTATTGCACTTAGATCAGTGTACAAAAGGTGGACTCAATGCTAAAAGTATTCTCCCCCAGTCATACCTATACCTATGTCGATGGCGTATGTGTGAACAACCTGAGCTACGCCGACGACATGTTTCTACTGAGTGCGTCGATCTGTGGCCTAAGAAAACTGATACGCATATGCGAGTGGACACGGTCTAAAGTACAATGTGAAGAAGAGTCAATGCATGGTCTTCAAGGCGGGTACCAAGTATCCCGGGGACTTACCTCCAGTACTATTGAATAAGGTCCCGTTAGAAGTGTTCGATCACTTTAGGTACCTGGGACACGTAATAACTCCTGACCTCAGAGACAATGCGGACATCGAGCGGGAACGGAGATTGTTGTCCGTTAGAGCGAACATGATAGCCCGCAGATTTGCGCGATGCTCACAGGCGGTCAAAATAACATTATTTCGAGCTTTTTGTACATCACTCTATGGGGCCAGCCTGTGGGTTGACTATAATAAACGGAGCTACAACGATCTTCGTATCCTGTACAATAATGGCTTCCCCGCTTTTGCAGTGCCTCGGGTATGTTTGCGGAGGCGCGCACTGCCTGCTTCCACGCGACCATGCGTAAGCGGTGCGCGTCAATGGTGCGCAGAGTGCGGGCCAGCTCCAATGTCATCCTGAAGGCGATAGGGGATAGGCTGGACTATTCCTTTCTCCGGCACTGCTGCGACAGACATGTCCCAGTAGTTGCTGGGGTAAGGGGCTTCTAAATAAATAATATTTTTATGTAATGGTTGTAATGATAATAATAATAATAATAATTTTTCAATGAATTGTAATTTAAATTTTAATTTCGAATAGTATTTTCTTTTTGACATGTTATTGTTATTTTATTGTAATTATATTGATGTAATTTATTTAATGAATGTTATAATGTATGGATCAACGTAATCTGAAATAAAATAATTTTGAAATTGAAATATAAGTCATGCAGAAAAATTGTAATGGGTGCAGGATAATCTAGTCGAATAGAAATTAAAAGACGCAACAAAACATTATAATGTAGATATAGATGGCGCTGTACGTATTTAACTTGTGTCGGGTCAGCTTGAGTTTTTCCCAATAACTTAACAAGTAAGTAGGTAATTACTAGGACGTACGATGTGTTAAATTGAAGTTCAAGCAAAGAGGTCTCTGCCGCCTGCCTTAACTACACTCACCTATTGTCGCTTGCACACACAATACGACAAGACGCAATGCTCTTTCTTTGGTCATCGTGGTAAGGCGGTGGTGACCAGGATAGTACTTTAAATATTGCTGACTTTTGTCTAATTGATTGTTTGAATGCACTTATCTCAGATCAAAATTACCTATTAATGGTCCGATTTTGAAAAAAAACCTTTGTGTAAGGTACAACGTATCTAACAAGGCTATAAGATAGGTAATTAAAAAAAAACACGTTATGTCTTTCAGGAATGGAGTAAAATCAATAGGTGCGCATGAAGTCCTCGGGGACTGCTATTTTTTCTATACTAATATTATAAAGAGGTTAGGGTCGGTTGCACCATATCTCACATTATAACTGGAAAAACGGAGGAATTTTTTTTTTGTTTAAACATGCTAATCACAGGAACTGCTGAGCCGATTTGAAAAAAAAAATGTGTTAGGTAGCTTAATTCTCGGGAAACGCTTTGTATGAGCTATAAAATGCATGATACCTACCTAGAAATCAACGGGGAAGCAGTTAAATCAAAAAGCACGGACGAAGTCGCGGGGGACCGTTATAATTAATATGTTCATATTATTCACACGCGTTTTGATTCTTATCTTAAAAAATATCACAGTTTTAAAAAATACTCCGCTCCTAACAATGCCCACAGGAAATCCTAAATTTACGCGAACGAAGTCGCGGGGGACCGCTAGTATTTGCATAAAAACACGGTATTTGAAGATGGTACATACGGGTCAATTACGAGTCAATCGACAATCGACTGATAATTTATACTCGGCCCTTCGATGCATTCGATTGAATTGTCGCGACAGGACATCCAGCGAACGAATGATTAATCGACGCGACGAATGACTATTCATTCGTTAGTCCTACGGCCTGCGCACCGCACGCACCGGTATTGCTCGCCGCATAATCGAAGGATAATCGAGTGACTGCGGTTGCTTATCGAATACATTCGATTACAAGGACCATTCGAATAATTCGATTAATTTAGTAATAATCGCCCATCGCTAGTACTAATGGGCAGGTTGCAACCTCACTGGTGAAATAAAGGCAAGAAGCTCTAAGATGCAACAGCGATGTTGCTTGTTTGGACACATCGTCGTCGTTTCGATTATCGATCCTCGATATTTACGAGAGGATTATGATTCGTGGATCGAATAAATCGTAATCCGATCCCCAGGTCACAATAACAAATTCTTTATGGCGGATACTCTTGTGCTGCTAAATGTAACGTAAAACATTATCAAAAGCCCCTACCATTTGCGACCACCTTTACCAGATTATAAAATCGTCTTAAACCCGAGTTCACCATTTTTGAATAGCCGCTATTATTTTGCGCGCGGTTATTTTGACAGAATTCCCATACAAAATATGTCAAATAATGTTTAACCAGCCGATAAAAAAATAAACATGTGTTGGTGAACGCCAGACGGTTTAGAATTGCTGACATATTTTGTATGAGAATTCTGTTAAATTAATCGTCAATCAAAGTTTACCGGCGGTCTAAGGATTGGTGAACTCAGATCTTAATCAGGCTTAAACATTGTGTATTGGAACTTCTAAACTGATAATAATAACACAGTTAATTTTTCTGTCTCTACAATGATTTTATGAAAAAGTAGAACAAATTAATTATTTTTTTTCAAATCTATTGGATATTACTTTACCTTTCACACAAAATAATATGACCTGATGACCTCGTTGCCTGATGACGACGATGTTCTCAATTAATCGGAAATCTTTTTTAACGTTTTACATTACAGTATTTAATTTTTTAGGGCGTAAGTATAAAAAATATATGCAAGGCAAAACAATAGCAAAAGTAAGTGCTATCTTATACTTATAGTAATGTTATTTCATGTGGAAATCATGAGCTCATGGCTAGCGACAAAATGGCGATATTTGTGCTCCAATTTATTTCTCCCTGTCACCCTATCGCTCCCATTCAGACAAAGAGTCAGGTGCGTGATTTTGCCCTTTGTTAAGGGAATTAGCGAATTAGAAATCCGAATGCTATCATTCTTCACAATATAAATCATTGTGTCATATGACCTACCTTTGTATTAGTTTTTAGTTGAGCGGTTTTATGCGCAAATTCAGATAATACCTACCATACAAAACTCTGTGCCCAAATTAAATTATTGCCTACTTAGTTTATCGGGAAAATTCGTCGAGTGACTAACTACGTTGTACCGAGAAAGTTCTCGGTAGCTCAGCTGCGAGAACATTCGCCCGGATAGCAGGGGGTCGCGGCTTCGAGTTCCACCTGAAGATAGTCAATGACATTTTGAGTGTTTTACTTTAGGAAAAAACCCTTCGTCAGAATTTTTCAAAATCCAACTAAGTAGGTATAGCTAAAATAATCCAAATTAGTTACATTTAAACAGAAACCTGGCAAAAGAAAGCAGTTAATGTACAAATAAGTTAAGTTAGCTTGTATTTTGTATCTCTTAAAGAAAAATAAGTATATGAGTACTCTTTCCTCTTGGGTTTGTCGATTTCTCACAGCTAAATGTGATTTTCTTGTAAGGAGAATTGAAGCTAATCGAGAACTGAACGAAAGAAATATATCGTTTCTGGACGTGATTTCGAAGTTGCAAATATCTACAATAATATTATAAAGAGGAAATGTATGTTTGTTTGTTTGTATTAAATAGGCTCTGAAACTACTAGACGGATTCAAATTAAATTTGGTACAGAGATAGTTTGATACCATGGAAAGGACATAGCCTACTTTTTGTTACGATATAAAATCATCAGGGCGGTGAAATAGGGGATCAAAGCATAGAAAATCTGACTTCGGGCAAGGGCGAAGTCGCGGGGAACTCATTATATCCCATAACTTTCTTTTTCGGGAATAAAGATAAAGCCCCATGGGACTACGGTCGCGGGTTCAGATCTGGAAAGAGGCAAATGTTTGAGTGATGAGCCCGAGCATGTATACCTAAGCCATGTATGTGTATAAACGTATTAAGTATGTCTATTTGTTATTCTAGTTGCCATAGCACAAGCTCACGCTTAGTTTGGGGCTGGGTAATTGGTGTGTTTGAATCAATTTATCATTATTCCCATCCCAGCTTTTACCACTGAGTCTGCCTAAAAGCAAGTTGTCTTGCCCACTGTTAGTTGTTGTGTTTGTGTGTGAAATGTCATGGCAACTCTCCAGTCTATTATTTACGGCACATCGCTAGAATGCGGTGATCACATGCTGCCATGCACAAATTAATGGATTTATTCGCACTAAATGGTTTGTGTGATTGCTGTAGCCAATGTTGCATGTTAAATTATTGTATTTCCCCACCGTTAACAAAAGGGGTACGGTAACTTTCTAAGCGTTTGAATTTAAATAACGGAGCGATGTTTAATCGCAAGTATTTAATTATTTTGTTCGTTGCGGAGCATTTTTTGTTCAATCAACACCTAAATTTAATATTGAGCAAATGGGCCCTTAGACAAGATTCAATATTTCTACAGTGAACTTCGCTTTCGCCAACATAGACTTATATGTATTTTATACTAGACACGCTGTTCAAAACGAATTTTGTATCACATTTTCTAAAATGACAGAATTATGAAGTGTTGCCATTATTATTTTTTTATTTCTTTTATTTGATGTAAATTATTGCCGTGTTTCTTAGAACAATCAATATCAAGCTGCTGGAGCAAAAAAATATAATCCATCATGATTTGTTAAATCATTTTCAAGCATTAGAGAAACTAATTACTGAAAAAACAAACACTTTCCAAAAAGTCATCTATAATTTTTTCCCATTTCTACCAAACAAGACAATTGCCATTAAACGGTAGCACTGAGCTGTCAAAGGTAGCAAAGAGTAATGGAACAGATATGACACGCTGCTGGTTTTTAGTTTTTGCCTATACTTCGATATTACTACTTACGTCTATTTTTAAATTTCAAGTTATGATGTTCATGAAAAAAATATGATATTGTATCCACATAAAAGTGTTATATGTCTACCAATATTATAACAACATAATTAGACAGTAAAATAACCTATCTTACAATATTAATCAGTAACGTATTTTTTGAACCTCATTTTGCCTACTTCATGATAAAGTCCATTGAAATAAAAAACATGATTCGTGATAACAATATAATAAAATTACAATAACTTTAAGTTTCATTTGGGTAACAACTAAAAACTACGAAATATGTTGAGCTGTTTTTACAACCGTTGGCATTTATAAAAAAAACGTATACTTTTATATATACCTAGTCTTTTTTGATCTGAAAGAAAAAAACATATAATTCCTTTTCTACCTATAAGACTTTTGGCATGTCTGTTTTGAGTTTTCACATTAATCTTTGGTTTTCTATGCAAATTGTGACAAACCTAAAATTAATACTTTTACACCTCAAATGAAACTTCGAATCATTTAGATTTACTTAACACAATTAAACAAAAATATCATGTACAATGTGAAAATATGGCTCAATAACGCATATTTAAGTAGTTTTTTAATTTCGTCTTTTGACGTAGGCGACGTTTTGACATGGTAGTTTCTGGCAACAGACTAAACGCGGATGCTCCATCTGGCCTCAACTCACTGTACCACAAAGTTTGTTCTGAACAGCCTGTCTAGTGTAACATAGAGGTCGTTGTTCGCCAACGAAATGTCAAAATATGTATGCAAAAGTCACGTGAATTTTCGCGATGGTTTATGTCAGTTTAGCGTACTTCGCTTTATAATTGCATCTTGTATAAAGGCTCTGGACCCAACTGGACATTAAACATTCTAGGTAGCTTGTTTTTTTGTTAAAGTTGTTCTGTGGAAATCCTGTCTGTGATACTTCCATGGAATTCCAGGCCTTCACGACGGACCACTCACATAGAACACACTCCACTTGGACAGTAGAGATGTTACTGCCATCACATAATCAGTATACGTTTTATCACGGCGCTGGAAGTTTTGACGTAACGTATACGAATCAACTCAAATCCGCTTATCAAAGTACTGAACACCGAATAATCCACTTGAAAGTGTAAAGTGTATTCGCTTGCCGTTCTCGGAAGGTATCAATCACTGGATGCTGGCGAGGATCGGGAATCAATCTCTGTAGCGTCGGCTAATGTATTGGAAAATTGAAAAACTCGTGTTTTAGCTCTGTGTTTGTCGGTTTGTTTTTGTGGTGATTTGGCACTAATCCTTGAAGACTGAAGGAGTGAAGAGTGCAGGAAATTACGTAACTGATTTGATTGAAATCGTTCGTTCACGTTGTTATTAACGTGTCATATTTCTACAGGTTTGCTTCTGTTAAAATCTCTGTTTTTAGTCCTGAGAAAAAAGTTAGTTGTAACTACTGTGGCTGACTTTATGCTTCAAGGTCCAGATTACGTATGTGAAGTTCCCCTAAATAATTTGAAAATATTCCCATAAGGATATTATTTAGTACCTATAATTTTTCTCCAAATGAGTTTTGTGGTCAAATACTAAAAACATGTAAAAAAAAATTAATGTCCTTCTTATATTGGCTTTGCATCAGTGAACCACTGCTTGGCATGTAACAACAAAAAACTGACTTCTTTGAAAATTTTGTTTTACACTGAGATTTAGATATACCTGTAACTATATTTATAATGGTCGTTAGTTAAATAGAGAGAAAATAATTTATTTTTTGTTGGACAACCAACCTTTTACATCTCAACCAATTTCATATCTCCTCATAAAAAAGAAAATAAAAACGTGCCGAGTAAGCGCCGTGCAAAGGTTAAGATGCCATGTTGGAGTTATGGCGGTCCCACGCACGCACCTATTGGTATACACTCGTATGTAAGGCAGATCCCTCCGTATTCTCCATTTAAGTACGTAGGTATGTTAAAATCCTGTAAGACAAACTATATTATTTATTGATGACATCGAACTTAAAGAAGAAAAGGATATTGTGGGACGCTCTAATGCTTCAGTTATTATAAGCAAAAGACTCATGAATTTACAGAAAATGCAAGTCAGCTTACAGCCAAAATAAATAAAAAAACTGATCCAAAATAAAGATTCAAGTAAATCTTAGTTTTTGACGTATACTAAACACGTATTTTGACACTGGGCTCAATTCCAATGTCTAAGATTAAATTTAAGTTCAGTATCTCTTTCACTGCCAAACAAACGAAATGAGACAGACTATAATAATGTGGAGCTAACTACCAATCCTAGTTTTGCTTTTTTTAATTTCAGATTATTGAGGCATCCAATTACCGCGCTTACCATGCCGCACTTTGGTCGATGCAAATCAAATACCTTTTCTTTCTAACTTACTGTTTTTAAGGGTTCCGTACCCTATTACTATGCCTCCGCTGTCTGTCTGTCACCAGGCTGTATTTCTGTGGGCGCTATAACAACAAAGACTAAAAATAGAATAAAATTAATACTTAACGGAAACTCCCCCTTACAACAAACATGTTTATTATTGGCGTTTTTTGCTCTAAACTAAAAACGGCAACAGTAAGCACTTGAAATATTCACGGAATATTAACTTGTATATAAACTTTAACGTGTTTTTTACAGTCATGATATAGTGTCTAAGGTTGTATAGATAATGGTACGGAAACCTTGGTGCGCGAATCCGACTCGCACTTGGCCGGTTTTTTGTATAATACTATAGGCTTCTTTGTTCTTGCGTGCGGTTTGACCTGAGGCTCAAGACAGCGGCAGTGTCAGATGCCGCTTTAGTATGTAGCTCGCGACGAGACACTCAATTGATGTTTCCGATTGAGTGAACAGGATAAATGCTTGGAGCTGATACAACGGCCGTCTTCATAAACGAAGTGTGTTTAATAGTAGGGATGTAGTCCAGCTTTATCAGAAAGTATGATAAGAGAAAACCTTTTCCCTAGTGCAAAAATAAAAGATTGTATTGTTTTTGAACCAAGATATTTGGGTTTTCTTTTAATATTCAAGATCAGGTAATAAAAACCGGCTAAGTGCGAGTCGGACTCGAGCACGAAGGGTTCCGTACCATTAACTTACAACATTAGACAGTATAGGCAAAAAATCTTTTTAAGTTTATACATTTTAAATAAGAGTTTCCGCGCCTGTTTTTTTTACGTGAATGATTTGAAGTTTATAGGTCCAAGACTTTAGAAATTACAGGGGGGGGGACACCGTGTAAACGACTTTGGCGGCACCCCCCCCCCCCATTTACTTGTATGGGGATGTACCCTTAAAATGGGGTAATTTAAATTTTTCGTATTTTGAAAAATGAGATCTATATGTGAAGTAACTTCGAACCATCATGCAAATCAGTCCATAAACGTAGAAGATATTCTGCTGTGACAGACTAGGACGGACGGAACGGACGGACTGAACGATCTTATAAGGGTTCCTTGTCGGACTACGGAACCCTAAAAACGTACTAGTTGCTTTTCGATTCGAAGCATCATTCAAAAGGATAATTTTAGGTACATAAGGCTGCTGGAAAACTGAATCATCCATATATAAATTTCACTTTAAGTAAATTCAGAAGTTGCACACCAATTTTCTGGAAAAGGTGTGACTATTGAGACACGCGAGATAAGAATGAGCTGTGTAGTTCTCAGTCGGTAATGATCAGGTAAGAGAACGGCCAACCAAAAAATGTGCTGGCGTCAGTCAGTGGTAGCAGGTTTCGGTAATAGAGGGGTGAGCGGTCGGGAATCGAGTAGAATTTCGATCTGGACTAACACAGTGTTGGTTCTTCGTAAGTTAAGTTACACACAATAAGTCGTTCCCCGACTTAGATATTTTTGCATATAATCCCCAAAAGTTTAAAAGACTCCTAATTGAAATTTTAAAAGAAAAGGTATAGTAGGATACGATTTCATTAATTGTTTCACAGCTCACTTAAATAAGTTCAGAATCTGTGGATAATATTTGTATATATTTGTATGAATATTATTAAAAAATATTTTTTTTTATCGAGTAACACTTAAAGTAACCTGTGGATAACGGTGTGGGTTTCACAATTAACATATCGATAATATTTTAATACTACTTAGTAATATACATTGTGTAAACTGTTTGTTATCCCCTAATAAATAAATAAATAAATACATAAATAAATAAATAAATAAATAAATAAATAAATAAATAAATAAATTGCTTATCTCCAAAGTTTTTTTCACCATCATCTCTGTATATTTACCCCAGTGTATAGAAATCGAATCACACACTCCTTGATTTTAAGGGGATCACGGCAGGAATACAAATGTGCTGATGTTCGATCGATGGGGTGCTCTGGTGGTAACCGTTACAGAAAAAATAATATCGTTACACTTTTTTATGACACAAATTACATGCGCATCTGCTGAAGGGTTCATTTTGTGGCCTCTTGCCAAGACAACAAGCGTAGGACGTTTTCTTTGACAACGTTAGTTTAAGAGTAAAATGCTTTTTAGCACAGATTTTCTTGGATACCTATCTACCTGCAAATACGTGTTCTACCGGCGATATGTACTAAGTCACATATTGATAGTAAAATACGTATTTGCAGTACCTAAGTAACAATAACGGCTTAAGTAGACTGCATACTACAGTCAGAATCAGAAAAAATCTGCGTTGATTTCTTTTATCAATTCATTTATTTCTCAATGTCTGAGATACATGTGACCCCGTACATCACAGTTCTTAGATTAAAGCCTGTAAACGGGGATCAAAATCACTGTTTTTATGTTGTTTTGATAATTATTGAACTACTTAAGATAGTCTTTATTTAGCACACAATAACAAATTACATAATATCTTACATCTATCCTATAAAGAGACAAGACATAATAAATTAAAAATAAACGCAAATTAATAAAAATAAAAACACATCATCTTTCAGTCCTCAGTTTAATGAGGCCCTTAAACTTCTGCCCCGTTATAACAAAAACTTATTACCAGGCATAAACCAGGACTAAGCTATTAGCTAGCCAATTAGAAAAGCGTTTCTCTATTCGGTTATGTCACGAATGTGTCATTTATTCCTCACTAGTGGTTCCCCGCGACTTCGCCCGCAAGAGTTAGATTTTCGATATAAACTTTCATCTCCCATTTCACTTCCTTAATGTTTTTATATCGCGACAAAATGTAGCCTATGTCCTTTCCAGGGTCTCCATACCAAATTTCATCTCAATCAGTTCAGTGGTTTAAGCGTCAAGAGGTAACAGACAGACAGACAGACAGACACACTTTCGCATTTATAATATTAGTATGGATTTGTCGGCTAATATTTAGACCTAATTTAAACCTATCAATTTTTTTTGTAATAAGGCTGCTGAAGTCCATTAATCGGGAAGGTGGTCCCACCGCGCTGCGTCGCGAATAAAACTCGGAGGTTCGTCGGTCAAGCCTGCTCTTTTAATATTAAATAGTTGTTTCACCAGAGGTGGGCATTTTATCGACAGCAGCGGACCCCAATAAAGTTGGCTCCTTTACGAGCCCCCACTAAAACTGCTTTTTCGCAAGTTTAGTGTGATTAAATTAATTATTCATACGCAGAGCGAAAATAAAGCAGGAAGCTATATTGTGAGTTCTTCTGAAAGACTTAGACCCGAGTTTACCAATATTAAACAGCCGATGCACTTCAAGTGACAGTTAATTTGACAGGAAATATGTAAAATAATGCTAAACCAGCTGATTAAAAACTAAACACGTGTTGGTGCTCCAGGCTAAGTTATCTGTACTGTGCATGCAACCTAGCCTATCAGTACTTGCTGATTCGGCATCGAAATTAGCAGTATTATATGCCAATTATTTAAAAAAATACAGACGGACTGTTTATGCCTTGTATTTATTGAATATTTATTCCAACGAAATCATGCGCGACACTCCTGGCGCGGGCCAGACGTGTGGGGGGTGTGTGGGGGCAAGGCATGCCGGAAGTCAGCGGAGTTGATGGTGTTGCGGGAAAGGAGTTTTCCTGTGTTAGTCTCTTCCTTACCCACACGTCTAACAGGGCTCAGAAGGGTCACATAAAAACTTTCAGACTAAATTTGTTTTCCTCCCATTGAAGGTTCACCACTCAAAGTAGTCGATATGTGCGCACGAGTTGACGTTTCCACAGTGGGTTCTCTCTGTCAGGTAGGGGCATCGGCGTCCGTCACCGCGGCTGCGCCGGAGCACGCTTCTCGACCGGTACTTGCTGCCGAACCCGCAGCTCGCTGAGCAAGGGGTCCACTCGCCCCACTCTGATACTAGGCAGTCGTCGGCTGGTGGGGAAAAGGTAGATATTATAAGTCATTTAGACTAAGTTCTCCTTTTTTACTCTATACGCGGCTTCCGACGTCAGCGTCAATGTTGCGATCGTCGTCTGAAAGCAGTAGCGTCTGACGTCAGCGTGTAAGAGCCACCTGCCTCCTTACCAGACAGTAGTACAGCCGGCAGCAGGTTACCAATGTGAACTACGATAACAGCTTTTATAACGTAGGGCATAAAGAAGGTCTCAATCTGAAAGTGGGGTATTCTGACGTGCGGCTGTGTGTACATCTGTATAGAACATTATGACACAGCGTACGGGACGCTGTATGCGGATACGGCGTTTATAAGAGATGATCATAGATTTATGGAACTTGAAATAAGTGAACGGTTTCGATGGGAAACAAACTTGCATTTTTCGCAATCTAGTCAATTACCAACGCGAGTTCCTCAAACAAATAGCGGTTCTTTTATGTATGATATATCTTTGCACTGCAACGAGAACATGATGAATGGCTTTTTATAATAAAACAAAATTTCACCTTAAAACTGTACTTCACCAAAATGACATTCATATCTATAGGACTTCTTAAAAAAATTTCAACTTCTTCAAGTGGGTATTCAACCAATGAATTGACGTTATTTCGGGTGATCGTTTCGACCACTTCCGTGGTCGAGTGGCTCGGTTTTCAATATCAATATCTAACCTTTGATGTACATGTATTAATAAGTTTTATAATTTTGCCCACTAGGATATTATTTTTTGTAAACTTACGCTGGATCCTGTTAACAGCATGGTGAAGCCGTGACCTGAAGTGCCTAGGTAGGTGTTTCTTCAGACCTAGCTTTCGGCCTTTAGCTACTGCCAGTACTACATCGTCCATACTCTTCAGATCATCGTCAAACTCTTTCTCGGTCGTCGTGCTGAAAATAAGAAAGTATCCCAATGAAGATTTCTTAGGTATGAACAATGCCGTCAGAGATTTTGTTCGTCTATAAATAACTTCTGAATATTTAAAGGTCATTATTGATGCACTTATTTTTCTAATCGCTAATTTATGTGGTATAATTTTTCTTATATAAACACTGCATTATTATGTGTTGATCCAAAATTAATTAAATTCGATGCCAACCCTCATTTGTTATTGATTAAATTATACAAAATTTTGACAAAATAATAGATTTTGATTTATCCAAAAACACGTTGCCATTAAATTTTGTCAAAGCGCTCATAAAAATGCGTATAAAATTATTTTAACCTCCTTATGGTAATGCTGATGGAAAAGTAATAGCAACTGTGCGAAAGTGTCTATAAATCTTAATGTAGCTGAGTGCTGCATAGAGTCTGCATCTAGGCAATTTATTAGGTAGGTCGCGGCGTCTGTTTTGCAGCTATATTTAGAGGGAGCTCTTTTAGGTTAGCTTCTTTCTTGACACAGCTTCGAAGTTGTTAAAATATTTTGCTACTTATAATAACTTGTTACCTATCATAGCACCTACCTATTATAGCATACCTATATATAATATACAAAATAATAAAAATAGTGTTATGACTTTACTATGTGATCTGTCTGGGAAGTTCAAAAAAATTTCAGTCTTCTAAACGACGCCTACTCAAAGAACCAAAAGCGATAATACTAAAGTCATACCGTAAAGCAATTGTAATATGTGACTAATCTCTGGTAAGATTGGCCACCGTGGCCGATATTTAGTAGGACATTATTATACTTACGTAGTTCTTGGGCGCTTAGTAACAATAACAACGTTGTTTTCTGGTTGTTCAGGTACGGGTGTGCCAAATGGTTCCTCTTCCAATTCCATCAGATGCTTTACATAGCTTTTAGTGGTTATCTCGTCTTGATATTTAACATGTTCATCTTCTGAGTTCTCGGGAAAGCCTTTGAATTCATCTTTGAGTTTCAGCCTCCTCAGTATATCTTTTTTCACTAAGTTGTTAATTTTCTCGGTTGAGTATATTTCTTTCTGTCAATCAAAAAGTTTTAACTAACTTACTTATTTTAATAACGGAATTATCCACAAGAATTAGATGTTCCTTCAATAAGCCTACTGCCTAACTCAATAGCTTTCAAAACGGCTTTCAAAAAGACGTCTAAAAAACAATAAGACGTCAGTTTGAAAGTCATTTATCAGCCATCGGGTACTGCCTAAGTAAGCCTGCTAGCGAAATGACACAGAGAGCAAAACATAAACAACACAGTACAAGACTTACTTTAACAAACTCAGCCGTAGCAATCGCAGGCAGTTCTCTTAGGTCGGGGTAGTAGAAACCCGCGGCCGGGTGGTTGGGGCGCCTTGGCCCATGTTTGGTGACTGGTTCAGGGGGAACCGTTTCCCAACGAGGTGCAGTGAATGTTAGCCCACTTGCTGCACCACCATCTAAAGGCTCTAGCTGTAAAAAGATGCCATCAAATGGTATGTAATGTAATAATGACCTCTTTGCCAGGTCATTTCGATCACGGCGGCCAATATCTAGAGATTAGCCGAATGCGCGGGAGATATTATAGTCCAGAGGTATGTGCGGAATTTACAGGTGAACTCTCTGTTGGTTTCACTATCAAAGTTCGGTTCGACATGGTCATAGAGAGATCAGGCGCAGGACCAACGGCGACCAACGGCGACCAAATTTCGGCCCGACCCGGATTCTCCTCCGAGACCTCTAGGATAGAAGCTAGCATGCAAACTACATGGTCAACGAAGCAGCTGATATAGTAGTCAGTTAAAGGAATACGTTTTGCTGAAATGGATATTTTACGAGTTAACAACATTCACATGGAAGGCATAGCTTCAGCTTCTCAAACAATGCTTGCTACTTGTTGGTATTATTTTTTCTATGCTATTGTCACGATAGAAACAGATGCACTTACATCTAATGTAATCTGATCAACCCAGGAGGAATCTACGCAGAGATCTAGGCTGTCAACCCCGATGAACCAATCAGGTGAAGGAATCATGTGGGATATAAGTGATACCTGGAAAGAAAAATGCCAGGCATTAACTTAAAGCATTTAGATTTAGAATTTAAAATTGTCTCTCCGCATAAAAATAGGCATAGTTGCACTGACCAAGCTGTGTCTCCCGTCCACCAGTACCAGGCCCTGCGTGCTTCCACTACCCACGCCTAAGGCAGGCGCCGTGAACTGGTCGTAGACCCGTGGCTCTTCTTCCCCACGCTGCACCAGCTCGTCGATCTTGCCGAACTGCGTGAACCCACGCACGGCTGGAGATGCCACCTCACCCACTCGGTAGAGGGTGTAGGAACTGTTGTGGGTTTGACCTGAAGCAGATAGAGCTCATACGTGAAGAACTTAGAAATATTTTTGAACATTATGATATTGATGAAACAGGCACTGCTACACTGAAAAAAATTGTTAGTTAACAGGAACCAAAATTTGGCTACTAGTAGGCCGTAGTGACTTGCGAACTTTTGGGTATCAGTAACAAACTAGTTTTAGACCAACTACTGAACTGATTGTTTATATTTAACTAAAATTGACTTCCCTACAGCGAAACTTTCAACTAACAAAACTAGTTTGATACTTTTTTTAGTGTATAAGCTCTCTAAAACTATACATAAGGAATATTGGTTGTATGTTACTGTTTTTGGTTATTTGTCGACGTCTATGTCTAGTGGTTTGCCATCCGGTTTTTGTGATGTCGCCATTTCTGAGCTAAAATATAGTAAACCATATTTGCTATTGATTGTTATGGTCTGGATGTTGTGTTACCACACCTTGTTTCTTATTTCCATAACACAAGTCCATTGCTAACTAACTTTGGAATCAGCGCAATTTACCTATGTGCTGTATAGACCTCCCCCATAGATTTCCAAAGTGATCTATTACAAGCGACTGGCATCCAGCGCGTTCTTATAGTTACTTGTACTATACTACTACTACTTATATGCGTTACTTGCCTATAGTGACCTAGAACTATCGAGTACATATCCTGCTCGATAACAACTGCGTCATGTACCTTTGTGAGTTCCATATTTAGTTCCAATATTTCGTCCTTTTATTACAATTTTTTTTATCTCTAAAATGCGACCTAACAAGCCACTTCCCCAACTGTTATCGTTAGCAGACAAGACAGCAAACTCCTAAAGCTGTATTAATCTCTCTGAATCGCCCACTACGCGCCACCTTAGCCTCTATCGAAGCCTTTATAGGCCATTTACTTGAACACCGGGCGAGATATGCAAATAAAGCAGTAAAGGCCTCGTGTGCGTTTCATTCAAATTATCAAGGGAACTCGTTCACCCGAACAAATGAAGACAGAAAACCGTATGCAGGGTGTCCGGGTTTTGACTAGAGATAATTTAAGGGCCTTTTATTTACCAAAGTTTAAAGACATTATTCTTATGTTTTTTTTTACAATTTTAAAAAAATATATATTTTTATAAAAAATCTGAAAATTTTAATTTTTGTGTTTAGTTTTGTAATAGGTTTAAAAAAACTATTTAACTTTAATTAATTTTTAGCAATAATTATTTAAAAAAATTTTTTTCCTCTTTCATGGTTAATAATTTTAAATTGACCTTTATGTCACGATAGGCCATAGCGTCACCTACCAAAAGAATTATTTTTATAACTTTTAGGACCTACAGATCCATAAAAATAGCATTTTTTAAAATAATTAAAATGGCTGGCTGATCTAATAGCCCATAAATTTACGCCAGTCGAAAGCCTTTGGACGAAAAATCGAAATCTTGTTACTTTTAATTATAAGCTCAGCACGGTATTGTAAAATAAACTTAATGAACAACATCACATACATTGCTCTGATCCCAAAGTAGCTGAATCACTTTGGTTATGGAAATCAAACAGCTATGGTACCACAACACCCAGGCCCGAGACAATATAGAAAATATAGATTTCTATATTAACCCGACAGGGGGTCGAGCCCGGGACCTTAGAGATGGCCACACCTTGGAATCCAGTATGCAAACCACTCGAGCGCTGATGTCATCCAATAAATATAATTCAGTTAATATTATTCAAAGTATCCCAAAAGGTATACCAACAAGTTGTAAAGTCAGTGAAATGGAATACCTTTCAAGTTATTTACCTACTTTCGAAAGAAATTTGTGCTAATCGCGAACCGACCCGAAAAACTTTCTCAGAATAGTATATTTAATAGACAAAATAAATTGTTTGAAGTCTTGATTCTACTAGCACTGACCGTTTAGTCATTATCGTGCTATAAATAAAATCAGCAAAACATTAATAACCCAAAAGCTCTTTAATTTTGATGACCTTACTTTGGGAATTACTGCATTTGTTATTCAAGGCACTTGTCTTGAGACATCCTAAATATCACTTAGTATCCTAAACAAAGAAAAATGACGCCGCGTACAGAGAGAATCGTGCGAGAGAGAGGGAAGATACATCATGTCAAACATTTGGCGGCAACGCGCGCGCACAGCAGCAATGGATTGCGTTCGGAAATCCCTTAAATTACCTACCTACTTTCGAAAGAATTTTGTGCTAATCGCGAACCGACCCGAAAAACATTCTCAGATTGGTATATTTTAATAGATGAAATTGTTTTAAGTCTGGGTTCTACTAGCACTGACATCTGGCGCTCTACTAGTGCTGTAAATAAAATCAGCAGAGCATCATTTATTTATTTAAACTTTTTGCACACAGTTTACTGTACAAATGGCAGACTTAACGCTAAAAGCATTCTCTACCAGTCAACCATAGGTCCAAACAGAGAAATACAGGCGGTGCAAGGTATCGTAAATTAGGAAAAAGATGAAACCGAGAAAACCAATGCAAATTAAGCATAGCAATGAAGAAAAATGAACATAGCAATAGACATACATACTACATACCTACATAAATAAAATAGATGATATACATATTGATACATAAACATACACATGATACACATACCATAATAGTAATACACAGAACACATTTCTTCCATTAAGACAGAACAGAGAGTTCTTCCTGGTAATTAATTCTCAAAGCCTACTTGAAGGAAAATTTTGAGGTAGATTCCTGCAATAATAACTCGAAAGCTCTTTAATTTTGATGACCTTACTTTAGGAATTACTGCACTTGTTATTCAAGGCACTTGTCTTGGGACATCCTAAATATCACTTTACTGTAACTATATGATCAGCCATATCCTAGATCATGAGCAGACCCTGGGCCCTTGCGTACAAGTGCATAACTGAGATAACGTTCAGATGATGAAGATAATGATGTCTTGAGACATCCTAATATTATGTGTGCACTTTTCTTTATCCTTAAAAATCAGATACCAAATATTCACGCACGTCAGATAGACGCTTTTCAAAGTTCAGCGACCCTACTATTAATAGGATATGACGACATACAAACGATTTCAGATGACATTTTTGTATGAAATAATATCCAATCTCTAACGAAATAATTTATGACTTTTAGCTTTAAATTCATAATTTTTTCACTCATTTATTTTTAGTTAATTAAATTCATGCTATTTTTGAACTAAATTAACAAAACTTTTATGTTAGCAACATCATTATAATGTTTAAGCTGCAGGCAAATAAATACATAGATGAAAACCTATGTAAGAACATACACGTATAAATGCCTTCACTATAACTATGGGTATATTTTATTTTTATTAAAACACTTAACAAAGCTCCTCTTGGCATCTTCAATACTTAAGCTATCTTAAAGTTGAACGTCGGCATCGTTTTTACCGGATAATAGTTGAGTGATAAAAATTCATGGCTATAGAAATTCTCAGGCATTTTTATTTTTTAGGTCGAAGTTGCTTATATTTGCGATTTTCATAAAGTTAAATATTGTTCAAAAGTGATAGATAAATCTAAAGATTTGATACTGCAAATTAAAACTTTAAAGTAAAATAATGGCGCTTATGATAAATTTATTAGTTTGGCGATAATTTTCGTTAAAGTTGGGTGTTCAATGATTTTGTACCAAATGCAAAATCTTTAGAATAAATTATTTAAGTGACTAAGATGAAGTAGTTGCTTGTTTCTAACGAGTAAAGACTTGAATTGATGATTCGGGCTACTACAGAACCCTACACTGCGCGTGGCCCGACACGCACTTGACCGGTTATTATCAATAAAGCAACTCGCCCGGGTGCAATTGAAAAAATAAAGGAGGCAATCGAATCTCATCGAATGCTAAAACACGACTATTAACAGTATCTGGGGATAATTCCGCCGAGCCAACACTCGTGTACCTACTTAAACGAATCAATCCACGATCGATTTTCTACCAAGGGGCTATTCTGTGTTTTACGCGATTTTACTCTAATCAAGATTCGAATTTTAAACTAAATATATTTTTTAATTTTTATTTTAGCAAAATTATATTCTTGTCTTTATAATTTCAGTACGAATGACAACTTTTTGAATTTAATCATCGTCTTAAACGAATTTCAGTTTCATTTTCATACACATGAGATACCTAAACATTAAGCGAGTTTAGAAGTCTGTGCCTTTTTTCTATCTCTCTAGATATTGAATATTTTTTTAGAGATACGATTTTCAACAAATTATTTAGTGTGCCATACCATTTTATTAAGTATTTCGTCTTTAGTTACCGGAATTGGCCCAGAGAAAAATACCGTATTGTACGGGAGATTCCGACCGTGACCAGAAAACGAAGTTGTCTCCATTATATTATGAAAGCCGTCGATATTGAATTATCTCGACCAGGATATAAATCTTCGGCTCAATGCTATTTGAAAGGCATTTTGTCCTTTTTCGGACGCAAAAAATCCTTTTGTCTGTTTTCAATCAAAAAGAGGGTGGCGTGCCAGGGTTGGTTAATTTGGTATTTTACAAAAAAATTAATAAAATCTTTCATTTTATAGCAAAAGAGACGTGGCTGAAAAGTTTGAATGACAAAATACTATTTGATGATTTACATACACAGATTTGATCATGGTTCTTAATAAACATTCCGTTTTCAGTTTTGTTCTAATTATATTTTTTTGTTTTTTAAGGTGTGCAAAAAAGAGTTATCTATTTTATAATACAATCTAGAGTTATTTCCACAGTTGCTAAACAATGCCCAATCGCTATTAATAGTAAAAAATCTAAGAGCAACATTAAAAAAAAAGTCTCAACAATAAATATAGTATTTTTGACAGCCCTAACTCGAAATAGTATTGGAGGCAGCAGTTCATGATCAAATAGATCGGACCCAGGAAGAATGTGTTACACAATACAATCCGTGTTTTTTATCTTATTTAAACAATTGTTTTGTAGATTGCACAATAGTGCACAGTGCTCACTCGTCTTAAACTAAAACTTTACCTAGATATTTTGAAAGCTCATTTAGTAGATGATTACTAGGACTAGGGCTATTTACTACTAGGCTAACGTAATTATCATCATCCTAGCGTTGTCCTGGTTGTGCACTCGCACGCGAGGGCCCAGGGTCCACTGACCATGATCCAGAATTTGGCAAATCAGGTAATTACAATGGAGCGACTGCCATCTGACCTCCGTGACCCAGTTAAGGGGAACCTGACCAGTTTTGGATCATAGTTATACAATCAGTTGTCTGAATGTCTGAATGTGCAGGTTTCCTCACGATGTTTTCCCTCACCGTAAGAGCATCGGTTAGTGAAACAGCTAATTTACATAACTCAGAAAAGTCATTGGTACATGACGGCATGTGAGATCGAACTCGGCTCCTTCCGCATGAAAGCAACCCGCTAGCCACTGCGCCACCGACGCTCCAACTACTAATAGTATCAATAATAATTTCTTTAAGTAACCTATGACACGCATAACCTATGATAACCCGGGTAATATGACTAATTGACCAGTCTTTTCTTTTAATGTTTTAAATTTATTTTAATTTTACAATGGCAACATATACCCAGTAGGTAGCCAGTATTTCTACGATGTTTATTTTTTTTCTTCTATTTTTGGCATTGTGTTTCTACTTTTTTTCGATTAAAAGGTATCAATACGATTACTCGACGATATTCCCACGCTGTCTTTTGTTTTTGTAACAAAATAGTATCCAACAAACGTAAGAACAATAAAATCAGTCAGAAGATGCGAAAAGGAACGCGAACGCCGAAATCAGTGAACGATAAAGTCGTAGAATGAAGTTGGTACAGATAATTCCAGCATCCAATAGTGCAAGCTTCATTGCAATGGGTGGGTGAAAGCAGGCGAAATCAAATAGGAAATCTACGAGCATCTAGTATCCTATTAGAAAATACAAAAAAAACCGAAACTAGAGTTTTTGAAAAGATTCGTATTTGCGATTTGAATACCTTACAGTCACAGGTGGGTGTGATTATGATTAAATGTAGCGCCTTAATACTTCAGAGATCATGTTGCCAGACACAATAGAAAATCAATTGTTAAGAGACCGCCACCTTCCGATCCTAATACCTGCTAAATTTTGGGCTTGCAATTTGTTTTACGTTTTAATTACTTACAATAAGTAAATTAGTTTTTAATTTTTTTATCCGACGAATAACTCTAATCTTATCTAATACTTAGTTGTTTTTTGTAATTGACTGTCATCAAATTAACTTCACAGACAAACTTTAGATAGAGCACATGTTATATTGGTCAACTGCCTCGTTGGTCTAGTGGTCAGCACGCTGGGTATTATCCATAATCTCTGTTGAGATTGGCCACTGTAGTCAAAATTCGGCTAGGAGGACATTATATTGGTCATAACCTAGGCATGCCAAAGTTCACAAAAATCTCCACCGAAAGCTACCGCTGCTGCTACGTTTTTTCAGCTAACCAGCAGCGATAGCATCGCTTGTCTCCGAGACAAATAAATACCTCTTATCTCAAGCGAAGCCACGGGGCGCCGCTAACTGTAGAGATAAAGGAACTCTTTATTTCAGCTGCCCCTTTTTCCTTCCTTACATTGTTGCGGAAACCTTTGGTGTAATTGCGTAAATAAAAGTTGGGAAACTTCTCACTTTTCAGAGCTTGAAAACGTGTTTTTTTATTGCAAAAGGTGAGTTGCGCAGTTTATGAAATTATAAACTTTCCTTTTGACTTTGCCGCGTGACTCAATTAGGGTTAGTCATGGCATATTATAATTTGATAATTTTACGTATTCCTTACAAAGTATGACGCAAAGTCGCTCAACGCAACGGATTTTAATGCAGTTTTCTGGTATAGATTGAATTGTAAGAGAATGATTAATTGAAGATGAAGGTAAAAATGTTTATAATACATTCATATTACGCTCGTGCGAAGTCGGGGCGGGTCGTTAGTTAATAATATCGATCTAGCCGAATTTCAGCTGAGGCCAATTTCAACTGAGTTTAGCGAACTTAACAGGAAAGTATGCGCAATACACTATCTGTTCCCTTACTAAATAAACTCTACTCTCATTGTAGTTCGGTCAGACGGCAGTCCGATTTATGACCTGAGAGAGACCAATCGCAGGACTAACAGCTTAACATGTTTTCTGAGGCATGAGGGTGTTTACACCAACAACTTCCTGACTACTTCGTTCCTGAGTCCTGACGAACTATTTCTAAGTTACTTCAACAAACAATTTTAGGTAATAGGTAGTTAAGTTACGGCACTCTTGACTCACCTTCTAGTTAGCAACTGGCTACATTGGTATGTAGTCAACGAATAGACAGTGAAATGCAAATAAGATTTGTACTTTTGGGAACTTACCAAAAACTATAGACCACTGTGCTTTGGGCCGGTTAGTGGGGTAGTCTTTCGAGAACCGCTCCTCACTCCATATCATATTTAACTTCACCTCATAGATCGCCACTTCATCATAATCACACCCCAGCGCACTATACACACACCACCATAAAAACAAAATGGCGGCCACTCGATGCCGCGACGCCATAACGAGCGGACGTCTATTTAAACTAATTGTGCAAATTCAATTTCACAGTCTCACTGGAATGATGAGTTTGTTTTAATTTCGTCGAGTTTACGCGTGCGTGCAGTTGCTGCGAAGAGATGTGATGGACTTTTCTATTTTGGATTCCGGCTGCTCTCTGGACGGAAATAAACGTTGGTGACGGTACGAGTCCGCGACCGGACTTTTGCGTTTGTTTTTGTAATTGCATGTTCATGTTTATTTAGTTTGCAGTTTTCAACTAGAATTTACGGGGGATGTTAGTTTGTGGGTTCGTTCCTGATGTTTGTCTGCTACGTGAAGTTTGGTTTTAAGAGTAATTAAAAGCATTTTAAGCTAGGAAATCACTAGGCAAGATGTAAATTGTGAGTGTAAATGAATAATAGAAATATGTCAATTTTCGATGTTGGGAGATAACACCAAAGTACATATTCTATATGTTATAGTTGCTGATATACTTATGCATTGAACAGGTCTTTAAGAGAACAATAAAAAATATTCAACATGGCACTTAGTTAATGAAATAGTGCAAAGGTTTATTTATATGAATGTCTACTCATTTACAATGCTAAAATACTTTAACCTAATAAAAAGTAAAGTTAAAATACTGAATAAATATAGGTCACCGGTCTGGTTCCACTTTTACAGTCGAAAATCAAACATCTAACCTTGAAATTTTTTGATCGAAATGTAATTAATAATATTATTTTTTGTATTAACAAAAAATAATATTCAAATTCTGATGCGCTTTTCCCACTGATATTTTCATAGTTCTGACTCTAACAACTTTACAGGTTCACTGCACGTTTGTGAAATGTATATACATGGTGTCCCAAAAAGAGCGTGCCAAACTGACACTAGAGATAGATTAGCTATAGACCTTTCAAATTAAGTTTTTGTTTAGGAAATAATGCACGCCAAACTGATGCTCGAGAAGGCTTAGCCATAGCTTCCTTTAAAAATCAAATAACATGACTCTAGTAAGTGTCAAATTTTGAGAGATAATGCTACTTTATTATATTCTACCAAGAAAAGTAATAAAATGTTGCATTATCTTCCAAACTATGAGAATTTTATTAGAGCCAAGTTATTTTTATAAAAATTATATACTATATAATTATAAAACTTATAAAACTGGCCATTGGAGATATCCAATGTCAGTCTGGCACGCTCTATTGGGCACCCTGTATATGAAGTAAAGTACTAGTAGGATATTAAAGTAGAAGTAGTTACGTATATGTAATGTATATGATAGTTCCACGTCCACGTATTCCGGTGACCTATGTTTACCGTCGCGATTGCGATAGCGAGCCTGCCGCATGACGTGGGTGCGACGTTCCCTGATTGATGACCGTGTCAGTTGAACCCTAATATTATAGCAGTAGGTTCCCTTTACCAATAGATTGTGCATAAACAGTCTTCTGGTGCCGTCCAAGATTTCCTGTTCTCGACCGCAATGTAGCTTAATATAAATGAATGGACTGACTTGTGTGAAAGCAACAATTGTAAAATTTTGAGAAGAGGCTATGACAATAGTGGCTGAGTTTCATGCGCTGCTTCTTCTCAGCACTAGCCCACAACTGTCCCGAAGCAGAGGTAGGGTTAAGATTGGGATGTATAGAAGTGCCTCTTGTTGGGTTAGTCTAAAAATAAATGCAGAAATAAATTGAATCTTACCAACTTACCATCGGTAAGAACAAAACAAAGAAGATCCACTTTGGGTGGCTTAGTCAGCAAAATAAATTGACCCACTTAGTCCTTCTCACAAACCTGTTGTGTGACTACAGAAGATAGAAAGAGGTTACAGTTCCACTGGTTTCTATTACAATCCTAGTGACCACAAATCATAGAAAGAGTTTATAAAGGCGATCGTACTTGGCTTGTATCGAACGAATACGCGAGTGAAATAACCTGATACGCGAATCTTGAAACAGTAAAGAAAACGCAATTCATGATTACTTGCTTAAAATAACTATTGTTAATAGTTTACAGAAACGTCCATTACCTAAGTGATTCAATTTAATATATAAGATATGTAACTGAAACATACATACATATACGTAAGCTACAGACTAGTCGTGCAAACAACATGTACGGGGAGCGAACGGCGAGTTTTATTATTCCAAGACTGACAAACACGTTACCTACCGAATTGCGCGATAGCTTAAATATGAAAAATATAAAACGAAAGTTAAAATTATACCTCCTAGAAAACTTATAATTAGATCCGTTGGCAGATGTGCGTTTTCTCGATTCCTCCTTTTTGGTTGTTAAGTAGTTTTATTATGTCTGTTATTTATTAATTCTTACCTACTACTTTTATTATTTAATTTAAACGTCGACTCAGGTCGTGTCAATACAAACCTCAGTGGTTTCAGAATGCGACTTTCATAACTATGTTTTTAATGTATTTTTGATATGGTAAATAAATAAAATAAAAAAAATATACCTAGAGTTTGCAATGCATGTATTTTCGTGTTAATTTTATAAAAAAAAACACATACAGGTGAATATGAAGCCTAGCCAACAAACCAAACAAGTTACAAGTATCATTTTTATTTTATTTAAGTAGTACATATTGTTGCACCTCCTACGCCGAGTGACTAGTTTGTTTTAACTAAGTTACCATCAATTTAAGTTACGACTCGCGAGCAAAACTACTGACTGTATCTACTTTGGCACTGTTTAATGTTTTCCTCACAACGAAAACATTTGAAACTCTATCTTCCCTTCTTTTACATGGGACACTACTTTCGATGACGTGTGATTCGTCACGTTTTATATCTTAATCTTTGTAGGACTTCCCAATTGTACTTTTGTTTTCCAAATCAATATTTGACAGAAACCAAGTTCTTATACTTTGAATAAAATAAATTTATTTCGTTTTCAAAAGTTCCTTAAAAACTAGTAGATTGGAACCTCCATTAAAGCAAATAATGCCTGTGTGCCTGGGTCTGCTCTTCCATCACTATATGCATGTTTATACACTGTAAAAGTAGAACTTGTAATATCATGATTGTAAAAGTAGTTAGTTACTTCAATTGTAACAGAATTTTTAAGTCCGGAGCAAGGTAGTTTGAAAAAATGGAACCGCAACTTTAATCTGCAAAAAGGGAATCTGAAAATAAAAATCTACGGCTAAACGCTTACTTAGCAAGAAATGTGGTTTAAGTTTTGCTAATTAAGATTTTAAACGACCTGAAGACTACAAAGTTTTAGTAAGATAGTCACTTAATTTTTAAAGCATACTTAGTTTTTAAAACAAAAAGTTGGTTTTGAGATGATAAAAATCTGTTAATATTACAATATAGTAAAGTCGGAAATTATTTACTGGGACATAGAAAGGTAAAGGTAAGGTTACTTATATACCCAACAATAACGACATAGGCCTTTCTAATGAAACTCTTTACTGAAACCAGTTTCCTAGGTATTCATTTACTTTGGCTCTACTTCATGGTTCTGGATTAACATTTTATATTTGTCAATAAAAAATCTTGAAAATATCGAAGAAAAACTTAAATATTTTTGAAACAAACAAAATGCAAGAGCTTGATACTAGTAAGTATAATGAAAAGCTTGAAAATTATTCGCTTCAAACTTTTTCCATCGCGCGATCTCCCTTCGGTGCAGTGGGTCCAACTCAAATAAAACTCCGGTGTATTGAGTTCAGCCTGAGTTCAGATGCATCTACTGCAGTTTGCATTTTATAACTGTGTGCATAAAGCTTATATTGCTTTAACAGCTAGAGCCAACGGCCCGTTGATAAATCCTTATAGTCTGTCTATAAAAAGTACTGGATATCTCGGGTGGATTGTTTTGGTTTATCTATCTTGAGTGCGCCTTTGTATATTTATAAATATTGATTTCATTAAATTACTGCATGTAGGTTAATCTCTAGTGATAAATCTTTGGTGATTTCTGATTTCTGCAGATTTACTTTTGACGACGCCACAACAACTAGCCCACAATTTGTCCCGAAGCAGTGGTAGGGCTTAAAAAATAATATGTTGGGATAATAATAAAAAAAATAATAAATTTGTAGCCCTACATACATAAATAAATGACTTTTATGACTTTTTATGGCATGATGAGCACCAGAATTTGTACCACTGCCGCACTCAGCGACGTCAATAAAATTTAATCTATAATTAAGTCTCCTTCTGTCACTTTTTTGACTATGAAATAGAAAAGAACGGCATGACACTTAATGAAGGATTAATTTTATTTGACGTCTCTAAGTACGGCAGCCATGGATGTTTATAAGTATTTCTATCCGTTGTCCTAGTCGCCATAGCATAATATAGCGTCTATTTTGGGACTAGGTAATTAATTGTTGGAAGTATTAGTAATTCGTAGTTGTGTGATTGTTGAAACAATTTATTTATTTATTGAATTTGGTCACTCCATATACGAGATTACAAAAAATGCAATACAACCCATCTCTACACATGAATTTGGTCATTCGGAAATTTCGTACCTAATTAATCAAGTATTTCCAATGACGTTACAACGAAATATTGAAGCAGTTTATTACCATAAATATTATAAATCGTTTGGTCTTTCAAAAAAGAGGTTTTATCTCTTTTAAATCAAATAAACAGGGGAAAGTTTCTTCGAATATTAAAAAACTTTTAAGTCGGCGGTCGGCCCCTTTGTGGAATGTTTTGTGACTATGCTCTTTTTACTTAAGTATTTTGATTCCATCTTATTTCACAGAATTTCTGTATTTTGTCCATGAAGATGCTGCTAATTTAGAATATTGTTTAGCCTGGAGTTCACCAACACATATTTTATCAGCTGATTTAGCATTATTTGACATATTTTGTATGGGAATTCTGTCAAATTAATTGTCAATTGATGTTGACCGGTTGTTTAAAAGTTAGTGAACTCGGGTCAAAGAAATGGCATGTCTTGCTGCCGAATAGACGGTCTTGGGAACCGATGAAGACCTTGAATTTCATGGAGATTGGTAAGCCCTAACCACCAACATGCATTGGAAACGTTTGGTCCCCTGGGCCTTTGCCCAGAAGTGGAACAGCAACGGTTAAAACAAGTTTATAGAAATAACGGAGATTCAACGTCAAAAAAGACATAAAAGTTATTCTAGTATAAAACAATCTATTAAAAATCTAACGATTACAATTACGAAATACATATCTACTAAAATTTTATAGTACTTCTGCAGAGATATTTCATCAAAAGTCAATCATTACAAAATTGGAAAACTGTACATTTTTCACATGTAATAATGTTTGTTAACTAAAGAAAGACTCATTCAATCATATATTGACTTCTGGGTCCATGTAAAGTTACATCACAACAAATAAAAATAAATATTTTGAAAAACAGAAAATTTATTCAGAAAAGCCTTTGTAAAATATGAATGTGTCAAATCGAAAATAAATTATAAATCAAACGAGATATTGTATCGTATATCATCTAAAAGTTAAAATTAATCCTGAACATTATTTAAAGGAACCTACCGTAGTTTCGAAATATCTACACACATGACTGAATATTAGGCCAGAGCGCTCTGTAATCCCTCTACGAACTTTACTGATATCAATTACTATCTCGTTTATCGAATAAACAGTTAATATAAGTGTAATATGTATTATTTACTTTAAGCGATCAGTTACATCCAGTACTATTGAATTAAAATGTCTTATTGGCACACAGTTTTTTATCATTCTAGAAAACAAAAGAAAGTGATTTTAGATAATACGACCATTTTGTATACAATTCAAAATGTTGTGTGGGCACTAATTCAAGTAGTACCTTCGTAGGCACTAACCGCTAACAATAAGTCTTCGTCCAGTTCACTGACTCCTGTTTTTCACACTTATCAGTTTGGAGTGGGATCATCGGTGAGCTTTTGAACTTTTTCGGTGACCCAAGAAGTAATTATTACCATTCATTTACCACCTAACCTACCTACGTGTCAATTTTATAAACTGTTGTTTTATTTTTTGTAAGTGTACATGACTTGAATAAAGAGTTTCTATTCTATTCAAGTCATGTACACTATCATTATATTATTTACATACTTGACTATTCTATAATTATAAGCGAAACGCTAGTAGGGCCCAAAAAATAAGGAGACATGTTCTGGCCTTATATGGGCCAATATAATTTTTAATAGTGACGTTCATAAGACGAAGTGGCATTGTTTCTCCTAAAGGACTTGTCCATTAATGGTTTTTTATTCGTCAATATTTCTAACCAGAATAAACTAAATATTATATGAAAGAGTTCACAAAAACTAGCCTTTCTGCATAATTAATATATTTTTAAGGCCTCCGATTTAGAGAAAAATTGAAATAAATTTTTCTCTTTGTCTGTACATAAACCGCACCTTCGCCTACCAATTAACGCATGAAAAACAATTTACAGCAAAATTGTCATTCCATTGACATGTAATCTGTGGTAGTACCTAGTAGTATTTATCCACCAGTGGAAAGGCAATGGTACATAGCCATACAGCCAGGAAATACAAGTAATGATCATTGGATGATGCCTCGTTACAAAACATATTTTTTCTTAAAAATGGAGGCGTTTAAAATAATTCAGATTTCTATGGTTACGTGTTTTATATTTTTGTAGCTTAAAGATAAATATAGGTTATTGGTGGTTGGTAATATCTTGGAATAAAAAAACAGCCTCCATACAAAAAGAAGACAAGTCCTTTAATAAGTACTAAATTGTTTGTCCTAAATTGAATCCTAAATGAATTTTGAGTTTTCGCCTGGAGAATTATGTCTTCTTTGATCTAAGTTAATATTGAGGCCAAGCTGTAACCAGTAGCTAATTGGCTACTCAGTTACAGTAGTGGAAAGAGCCTCCTTAGTTTACAGCCACAATTCCACTAATGACCTCGCTTATTTTGCAAACTTTTTTGCATACTGGTCATGACAAATCCAAAACTGTATTTTTATTATCCTATCCTTTGACCACCGTCGTGGCGTAGTGGTTTACGCTCTGGACTGCAAAACCAGAAGTTGCAACGACCAAATGTTTGTGTAATGAGCAGAAGATTTGTACCTAAGTCATGGGAGGTTATGAACGTATCTATTTTTATTTTATTTATTTATTTGAAACCATAAATTATAAGCTTAATCTACACACATTCAAAGACAGTGTAACAAAAACTATCTTTGGTTTTACTGTAACTGTACACTGCCGATCGACGTCAGTCACTCGGATCTTAATAAGTATTTTGATCTACAAAATGTTGATCGTAGGTTGCTCGGTATTGGTCACTGTACACACACGCTCTCTAAGACATGCTCATAATAATCGGCGCGCGCCGTCCGACCGATATAAGTATGTCTATCCTAGTCACCATAGCACAAGCTCACGCTAGATTGGGGCTAGGTAATTGGCTTGTTTGTAAAGTAAAGAAATAAATAAAATCCTGATCCTATCCTATCATTATCTAGTCATATCATTTATGATTTAATATAATACATATATATTCTAAAGTCAGTCACTCATTCAAGTCCCCGTCAAAATCAATGATATTCCCTAATTTGTTTGATGGGTACGCAGCTATTGTTTTAATTGTCCGGATTAATTGACCAGAGTACACAATAGTACTGCATACATGAGCAAATTGCCAATTAACTGGGTCTTTTGTCGGCCTCAGTATGGACGTAGTTCAAATAGATAGAACATAACATTCGATTAGAAGAATTCTTGTGAAACGTAGGGAGGGGGGCGGCCCTAGACAAATTGCAATCTATTCTACAGCGAAATACGTTCTCGTCAACGGAATTTCAATTTAATACTCTATGCAAAAGTCACATGATTTTACAGTGGCTGATGTTCAGTTTTATACAACTTCGCTGTATATAGAATATATTGCATCTTATATTATTATCGAATATGTTTGTATCTTAAATAGGGGCCTAATGCATTCTGATAACTAGGTACGGTAACACAACATAACTAGCTACAATTAATAACACTCATAAAGAGTTTGCTGCCTATCGACGTAAGAATTGAATAAAAATGTTGATAGCTAATTTTATTAAATCATGTTAGTAGGGAATACACAGTTTTCCATACCATTACCCATATTAGTGTAATTAAAAAAAAAACACTCGGATACAATGACACAAGTGGCACTGACACAGCTCGGGCACAATAAGAAATTTCCTTTGGATCCGGCTGCAAATAGGTTTGAGGTAAAGAGAAATAAAACTAACAGGATTTTGTGTTGTGCTCGTTATTTGAAGTGACTATGAAATGTAGTGGCTTTTCAATTTGTTATTATGTTTTGTACCAGAAATAAACTTCTGCAGGTAAGGCGCTTGTGTCACATCTTTCATTCTAAACTGATCGTTATCGCAGTGAGATAGAGGTCAACTGTATTTAGTGTCACGGAAATCCGTTAAGTGTAAGTAAACTTACAAGGGGATTTGTAGAAAATTATTTGTTGTGATCGAACCGATTGATGTGGCCGTATGGATAATTGATAAGGGTCTGAATCTGAATATGACGCAGGGCCCGTGCAATCCATATTAATTATTGTTTGAGAGTTTAGGCAGTGTATTACACATGGAGGGCGACAATGATAGGTGGAAAATCAGTCAGGTCTGAGCACTTATAGCTAGGTACTTGCCGCATCAGCTTTCAGGGTTCAGGTATCACTTCACAGGCCACAATCACTCGAAATGTCTGTAAGGAGCTTCAAAGGATACACACGCGGCGAAAGCGCTCTGGTCAGTCTAGTACATGTGTCATAGGGAACGTCTCGATGTCGACTCGATCTTGGGGAATCTCACGGTATGTTTTAAACAAATAAAAATAAGGCAGGTATGCGTGTGAGTGTGCGCGGTGTAGTATCAATAGGGTACACAAACAAATCAAAATATTGTAGTAAACATATCGCCCGCCCTAAACACGTCAAGTGTTTACGAGAAGGTTAGGAAGCCAAGGGAAAGGAAGTTCACTGGACAGGAAGACGAACTAATTTCGTCAAAGATCTCTTGAGGCTACCGGTAGGAGTTTTAACATTTACCACACGAACAACTTGGTCTTGGCCAGGGTATAAATTAATAATGCGTCCACGACGCCACTGCAAAGGGGGAAGGTTGTCATCTTTTATGAGTACTAGCTCACCCACTTTAGGAGCATCACAAGGAGAGGTCCATTTATTTCTAATTTGTAATGGTATTCTAAATGCCAGCGAGACCAAAAGTGCTGGGTAATTTGTTGGATTAGATGAAACCGTGTAAGGCGATGCAATTTTACGTCTTTATAAGGGTACTCCGGAAGTGCAGTTAAGGGTTGTCCAATTAAGAAATGACCGGGAGTTAACACTTCGACATCATTAGGGTCCGGAGAAAGTGGGCACAATGGGCGTGAATTTAAAACTGCTTCAATTTTAGCAAAAACAGTGGTGAGCTCTTCAAACGTAAGGGGGGTATCGCCTACTACTCGTTTTAGGTGCGATTTCGCCGATTTAACCGCAGCTTCAAAAAAACCTCCTCAATGAGGGCAAACAGGAGGATCGAAAACCCGGGATATGTTCCGCTTTGAAAGCTCAGAACCAATAGCCGCCTGGTTTTGAGACAGGAAACACTCTAACTCCTTCAGGTAATTGTTGGCACCGATGTAATTTCGACCGCAATCAGATCGGATTAGGCGAGGTACACCACGACGCGACACGAATCGGGAAAAGGCCGCAATAAAGGCTTCAGTAGTTAGGTCCGACACAACCTCAAGGTGAACGGCTTTAGTAGAAAGGCAGACAAATACACACAGGTAACTTTTCACTAACCTTTTGTTCCTATAGGCCTGGACTTTGGTAAAAAAGGGTCCTGCAAAATCGGTACCTACACCGTCAAACGGTCTAGCAGCCGTGACGCGGTCTTTAGGTAGGTCACCCATGAAGGGTTGAGATACAGCCGCTTTGAGACGATAACAGGGAAGGCATTTAAAAATCCCATGCTGAATAGCTCTGCGTGCCGACAAGATCCAAAACTCTCTATTTAACATGGCAAGAATTGCATTAACACCTGCATGAGCATTCTCGCGATGGTAATGTGAAATAAGGATGTTCACGAAATTACCATTCTTAGGCAAAAGAAGGGGATGGCGCGCATCAAAGGATAGATCGGAGTTTCGTAATTGGCCTCCAACTCGAATTAGGTCTCCGTCATCCAGAAATAAATTTAATTTTCTCAGGGAGTTAGTGATAGGATCGCCACGCCGTAAGCGATCAAGTTCATCAGAAAAGGAGGTAAATTGAACAATTTTCACTAAAAACAAAAGGGAATCTCTCCGTTCCTCAGGGCTCAGGTAGGACGAGTAAGATTTAGGAAATAAAAACCGCCTTGGGTAACAAGTCCCGTTTATTAGCTTGTTGAAAGAACTATACTGGTCTAATAAGAATGAGGGATCCGGGGTAGGAACATCGGCAGAGACTACCAAACAACGTAGTCCAGGTAGATCACTACTTGGGTTAGGTTCCGAAATACCGGGCCAGTTGTCAGGAGACTGCGTCAACCACAAAGGTGAAAACTAAAGGGAGTGGTCGATCAGTCGGGTGACTGACATACCTCTCGATGCACAGTCACTAGGGTTCATGTAGCCTGGGACGTGCCTCCATTCACTAGATGTAGGACTATTATTAATCTGGGAGACACGATTAGCCTCAAAAGTCTGAAGGAGGTGAGGAGTGGTTTTAAACCAACACAACACGATTTTACTATCCGTCCAACTATGGATTGAAGTCAACACAGACGACCTTTGCAGACAAAGAGCGAGTTGATGAAGTAATTTAGAGAGGAGGGTAGCTCCCAACAATTTCAACTTGGGAATTGTTAAACGGGTCCGAACAGGGGCAACTTTAGATTTAGCCATAACAAGATGGACGGAGCAAACACCAGACGGAAGTTCCGCACGTAAATTAACAGCGGCAGCATATCCCAATTCAGAAGCATCACAAAACCCATGTAGGGATAAGGAGGAGGAACCTCTGGGAAGAATATGTCGGGGAATGGCCACTTTACTAACCTTCGCTAGGTCCTGAACAAATGCAGTCCACTCTAAAGACAGGGGTTCATTTAAAGGATCATCCCAGGATAAGCCTGACATCCATAAGCGTTTGATAAATTCCTTAGCCTTAAATACGACGGTTGATATCCAGCCACAAGGGTCATACATACGGGCAATCAAAGATAAAACTTTGCGTTTTGTAATAACTGTATCACGGGTATCACAGGTATAATTGTAGGTAAATGAGTCACTCACAGGATTGTATTGCACACCTAAAATAGCGACAGTCTGAGGATTATCTGGGTCTGAGAATGAATGAGGAAGTTGCAAATGATCCGGGGGCATATCATCTAGGAGCTCGGGCCTGTTACTAATCCACTTACGGAGTTCATAACCACCAGAGACCATTATTCCTTTAAGCTCAGTTTTTAAAGCCCGGGCAGACGCAACAGTATCAGCACCAGTAAGACAATCGTTGACATAAATATCTCTCTCAAGGACTTCAGCAGCCGGGAAGGTAAGTCTCTCTTGTTCAGCGAGCTCAAGAAGGGCACGAATTGCAATGAATGGACTGGAACGAAGACCATAGGTATTGGTATTAAGTTCATAGGCAAGAAGTGGCTGGGAGGGATCCTCACGCCAAAGCACAAGTTGGTACCTTCTATCATCAGGATGTACCCAAGTCATACGAAACATCATACGAATATCTGTTACAAACACTACCTCGTGCCTGCGGAAATTTAGGAGGATGTAAGAAATATCTCGCTGAAGCTTAGAGCCTGTATGTAAACATTGATTCAGGGATACTTTAGAGGACGTAGGACTACTACCATCGAACACGACACGTATTTTGTCACTAACGGACTTAAAAATTCCATGATGAGGGATAAAATAATGTTCCCGGGTCGAGTCATATGAAGAAAGGGACATATGGTTTAGGTCAAGGTACTCGCGCATAAAGGAAATATACTTGTCTCGAAAATAAGGATTGGCTTGCAAACGCTTCTCAAGATTATGGAATCGCCGTAAGGCATTGGTTTTAGAATCAGAGGTGGACGATCATGAAGAAAAGGGAGTCTAACCATAAATCTACCATCGCTTTCACGAGTGGTAGTAGCCTTAAAAAAGGTCTCACACTCTATATCCAAGAGGTTCGCAACTGGAGATTGGGGGGCCTCTTCGATTCTCCAGAATTTTTCAACTATTTGGGACAGCGAGACTCCAGTCATGGGGGGTTCCAAATCAGTAAAATATCGTCGAGATAGCAGTAAGGCCATCAGTACACAAACAACTCGGACCTTAAAAGGCGACCAATGACGTCAGCTCCAAGAAGTACACTTATAGTACCAGGTTTGTAAAATACAGAATCAGCAAGAGGAAGGTGCTTAGTACAGGTAATTTCACTTTTAGGTAAGTCTACCTCTGGGAGGGTGCCAGCAATCACATCAACAACTATTGCACTGGTGGAGATTTCTGAAAAGACAGAATTAACTGGCTTAAATGAAAAGGATACAATGCCCGGGGAATTAATTGCTTGAACATTACCTATTCCACGAACAGGAACTGGAGAAGGAATGATAGGTAAGTTCGTGTGGTCAACAACAAGCTCAGTAGTAAGAAGGCAGCCCTGAGTACCAGTGTCACATAAGGCACGCGCTTCCACATAATATCCAGACGAGGTTTTAACATGAATCAAGGCCGTAGGTAAAAGAACGAGAGAATTGCGAGGTAAAGATGTAAAAGCGGGTATGGAAGGGGAATTAATTGCTTGAACATTACCTATTCCACGAACAGGAACTGGAGCAGGAATGTTAGGTAAGTTCATGTGGTCAACAATAAGCTCAGTAGTAAGAAGGCAGCCCTGAGCACCAGTGTCACATAAGGCACGCGCTTCCACATAATATCCAGACGAGGTTTTAACATGAATCAAGGCCGTAGGTAAAAGAACGAGAGAATTGCGAGGTAAAGATGTAAAAGCGGGTATGGAAGGGGGGCTGCTATCTAGTCAGAATTGTGGGGCCTCATTGTACTTATGATGAAATGCACGTTCATCCTGGGTTCTTTGACCTAGAGGGGCATTATAAGTACGGTTACCGTTGGGTGCAGGTGGGGATCGCCCGCCCGAACGGGGAGGTGATGCTCTACGGGAATCACGAGGGGGCGGGGTACGAACACGGTGCCATTCAGTACGTGGGGGTGACACACGGTCCGTTAAGTGACTTTGTGGGGATTGCCGCGGTTGGTTGGAAGCTAAGGCCGGGACGTCTCGGTATGAGCGCTCGCGATCGTAATTCACAGGAGAGGAGTCATTATAACACAGTAACGTGTGATGACTGGAACGACGGCACGTGCGACAGCGATAATCTCGCGTGCATTGGGATATGGAGTGTCTATCCAGGCATCGATAGCACAGTCGGGCTTCTTTTACAAAGGTAACACGTTGACGTGTAGGAAGGCGAATAAAATCGGGACACTCGCGTAAGTAATGCGAAGTACTATTACAAAGGTGACATTTAGATGTCGTCGCAAAAGTAACAAAGGCTCTCGCAGGAGGTGGGGAACGCGCGTTAGGTTTAGGCAAACGAGGGGAGCTCACAGTAGGGGGGGTAGTAGTGTCAACGACAGAAGCACTACCTACATTGTCGTGGTGCCTACATTCATCCTCAAGAAAGGTAATAAGATGATCAAAAGTAGGGAGGTGATTAGGATTATCGCCATAACGACGTTCAAATCTCGATTTTAACTCTGAAGGCAGTTTAGCAAGGCATAAGTGAACTAATAGGTACGACCAATGTTTAACAGGAAGTTCCAATCTTTCTAAGCATCGATAAGTCGAAAGCAGGGGGTTCAGGAACGACACACGTAACCCGGAAAGTTTAGGCGTTATAATAGGAAGCATCATTATTTGAGCTATGTGGGTATCCGCTAAAACACGAAGGTTATCGTACCTACGTTTTAGGAGGTTACGGGCCACGGTGTAATTGCCCGCCTCAATCTTGAGGTGTTGTATCAATCGACGAGGTTCATCCGATAAGGCTCCTACTAAATAGTGTAGCTTAGTGTGTAAAGTCGGGGTAAGGGTAGGCTGGTTGTCCACCACGCTATCAAACTGGTCTATAAAACTGATCCAACTATCGGGACGGCCATCAAACTTAGGTATAGGTAGGTCAGGTAATTTACTAGCCGGGTTATCAATAGCCAGGGATTTATTCTCCTTGAAGGGGGTGCTAGTACGGGACGTCTCAAATTGGTGAGGTCGTATTTCGTCTAACTTAATTTTAAGTCGTCTACTTTGTCCCTTACTACGCGCACCTCGTTCTTAACTTGCACATATTCTTGTTCATCAATCGCAGGATCGAGATTGCCTAACAGCTTGGAACAAGCGGCGGAAAACTTATCGCACATAAGTGGCAGGTCGGGAAGACGCGCTCGCATACGATTGGAGGAAAAGGTCTCAAGAATTCGGTGGGAATCATCATCAATCAGTCACTAATATAACGGAGTTCACCTATAGCTTCACGGTATTCAGTATCCGTGTAAAGTACGGCCCTTACGGTCTCGTTGCCGGTTTCGGTATCCGACATTTTATTTACTTTAAATCGCAGGAAACAAGGTAGGTAAATTAAACTCACAAAAGATTCCAATAGGATGCGTAAAGGAAGGTAAATAGTAAGGGACGGCGCAGGTATAGCAAACGTAACTTGTAAACAACTCGCACGCGGTCACGCGGTAATGGCGTGATCAATAGGGAAATAAAGCGCTCGCGCACCCCACTTGCACTCAAAGGGTAGGTAATTAACGCGCTAATCGATTTAATCGACACTTATGTAAAAGGGGTTGTACTCGAATGTTATTAAGGAATTTACTGTAAATAGGTTAGGTATATGACGAGACGTTTTGTTCAAATTACAAAGGAAAGTAGCAAATAAATAACTCTCAATTAAACAAATTACGTTACTAATAAGGGGTCCTAATAAAAAATTACGCTCTGCTAGCAAAATGTTTGAGAGTTTAGGCAGTGGATTACACGTGGAGGGCGACAATGATAGGTGGAAAATCAGTCAGGTCTGAGCACTTATAGCTAGGTACTTGCCGCATCAGCTTTCAGGGTTCAGGTATCACTTAACAGGCCACAATCACTCGAAATGTCTGTAAGGAGCTTCAAAGGATACACACGCGGCGAAAGCACTCTGGTCAGTTTAGTACATGTGTCATAGGGAACGTCTCGTTGTCGACTCGATCTTCGGGGTTCTCACGGTACGTTTTAAACAAATAAAAATAAGGCAGGTATGCGTGTGAGTGTGCGCGGCGTAGTATCAATAGGGTACACAAACAAATCAAAATATTGTAGTAAACAATTATTACCTTTTGTGTTGCCTACTTTAGGGGACTGAAGAGTTATACGACTTATTCAAAAGGAGTATTTTTAAAACGTTTGCAATCTTAAACGTCATTCATATAAAGTTTATTGCAGAAAAAAAAAACTGCGGATTTAGACCCGAGTTCACCAAATTTTAAGCAGCCGGAGCCGATAAATATCGATTGACGTTTAATTTGACAGAGTTCCTATACAAAATATTATTATCTGAAATAATGCTAAATGAGCTGATTAAAATGTGTGGATGAACTCCAAACTTAGGGTCTAGTTCACAAAGACATGTTTAATTTTTAAACAGCCGTTATGATGGTATTTGACATATTTTTACAGGAATTGTGTCAAATAAACTGTCAAATTACGTTTACCGACTGTTTAAAAGTTGGTGAACTCGGGTCTTAGTAACAAACTTACTAAATAATGGTCCAGTTAGCAGTGCAAAAGCTTTTCGTGAATTCCCAACTGTCTTGCTGTGTTCCGTGTAGATATGTCAGTCAAAACTTATAGACCCGAGTTCACTAACTTTTAAACAGCCGGTGAACATCGATTGATTGAATTTGGCAGAATTCCCATACAAAATATGTAAAATAATGCTAAATCGTCTGATTAAAAAAATAAACATGTGTTGGTGAACTCCAGGCAATAGTTACAATGTTCATTGACCTCAAAAGTTTATATATCGATATTGTACATACTGTTATAGTTATTGAAAGAGTCGCTGAATGAAGTAATACAAAAGTAAAATTAGGCTTACAAGTCTGTAGTCTTTTCTTTTATTTGCTGCATGTAGCTTATTCTTGGTCTTCCTCGCTTTCTTTTTCCTTCTATTCTTTCTTCTATTATCGTTTTAATGAAATTGTCGTGTCGAATCAGGTGGGGTATCAGGTGGGGTATCAGGAGGACAAGAGAAGGGCGGAAAGCAGAGAGGAATGGAAAAAAATCCACCGACAAGAGCCTAGCTCTTAAATTGGATGATGATGAAGCCTGTAGTATGGTGCACTGAAATAATTCATTCCCAGAAATAAGCATTAATTTTCAAGCTGCGGCCATGCAAACCAACGTGAAGCGAAAACAGGAAATAAAACCAAACGCCAGCTAATCCATCAAACACGTCGCGGGGATTATGTTGTAATGGACTTTGAACAGAGGATCTACTCTGTGAGACGTCCGAATTTTTGGCTTTTACCGTCGCCCGAGGTGTCATCTCGCAAAGACATTTGGAATAGCAACTCTTGCTACAAGAGTTTTTAATGTTTTTAACACTTACTTTTAACTTTAAAACAAGCCAAAAATTTGCACACGGGTACGATTTGAACCCACGACCTTTGGTTTACCAGGCCAACGCTCTTAACAAATGATCTACCGTGCAGTCCATCCACTTTTTGGTCGCAAGCGCATATTCGCGGGTAACTTTGCCGCACTGATGCTTTTTGAGTTCAACCACAGATTATATATTAGTTACTACGTAACAGATAAATCAGTCCATAGAAAATCGTCCATACCTACTTTTAAAATAGCCTACAATTTTTTGTAGCAGACCGCTGCGCACGAAAATGTACCCTAAGCATTGAACATTACGTTATTATTATTTTGCAGCTGCGCGCGGCTGGCGCGGCATATTGGTAATAATAATTAAGTGAGGGTTGCTTCTTTAGATACAAGGATTTTTATTTGTAGATTGGCTTAAAATGTTTTACAATGATTAGTGTTGTACAAAATGTTTACCTGTTTGAAATTCCCGGTTGTCCCGAAAGAATAAACAGAATAGTACAAACAGTTTTAATAAGTAAATAGTCAAGGGCAAGGTGGGATCAAATTTTTTATAACATCAAAGACGTTATAATTATTTATTTAATTCAGCAATTTGTTTGCAAGTTTTAACGAAATTAAATTATTTCTTGCTCACAAAGATTGATCGACTGTGTCATCCGGTGGAAAATGTTGTTCGATAATTGATTTTCAAAAATGTAAACATACATAGTCATAAAAAGCATCTGAGGGAACTTTCAGCCTGCCGTAAAATTATGATGACTATAAAAAGATTTAAAAAAGTGCAAACATTTGAGAAGTCCAGTATTTTAGTCTTAGACTAATTCAGGACTTATATCCTTCTCGTTGCATTTGTACAGTAAATAACCGAATATGCAAACCATATTACTTAATTAGTTAGCTTAAAAACGAATCGACCGTAACCACAGAATAAGTACTAGTACTCCGTACAGAAGTATGACTTTGCAATGAAATTCAAAGAAATATCTATTCAATGTTGTCAACGGTATGGTGTAATTCAGTTCGCCTCAGACTCAAGCACATTTTCGTGTAGACACCTACAAAAATACATTGCAAGATGAATTTCATTCTTATAACTTATGAATATGATTCATAATACACTAAACCTATTCAGTGACGTACTATCACGCAACGCGATAGGGTTGACTGCCACAAGAAACTACTTACGCCATCTAGCGCATCTTTCTAGGACTTTATTCACGCTCGTCCAGCCAGCAACCTAGTGTCGCGCACCGCCGGTGAATAAGACGCGGGAGCGTGTCGCTGCCGGCTAGCGACACCCAACTTGTTTAGGCCCTTACCTAGGGGTCGCCGCGCGTAGGTACGTTTTTGCTACCTACCCGGGAAGATACACAGGCCTGCCGTAACACAAATAATTCAACAGTGCGTACGGGCGCGCCCGACGGTTGTTGGCAACCTACTGATTAACGCACCGACGTCGGTGCGCTCGAGAGTAGGCTATTATCGCGCGCAAGTACATCGAGTGAGAGATGCCTGGTTCAACTATCGATAGTCAGACATATTAAATAGGTGATCAGTGTATGAGTGAGTTCAACTTTATCGATATTTTACTAAACACAAGAAATTTAGTCAAAACTGGTAGAATGCTTTCTTGGCCGACCGTACTTCATGTGTCGTAGAAAGAGTTGCTATTCCAAATGATGAGATTGTTGACCTCAAAAATCATCTACAATATCGATAGCTCTATTAGGGTAAATACTACTGACACACAGCAATACTGTCGATACTATCAATGGTATTGCAGCTTAATATTGAAATCACTATTAATAGTATCGAGTCGACGACCGTCTTGGTGTAGTCGTTCGCGCACCGGACTTCTAAACCAGGTGGTTGCGGGTTCGAATCCCGCAAGAGGCATATGTTTGTGTGATGAGCGCATTTGTACCTAAGTCATGGATGTTTATATGTATTTAAGTATTTCTTTCCGTTATCCTAGTCACCATAGCACAAGCTCATGCTTAGTTTGGGGCTAGGTAATTGGTGTGTTTGTTGAAACAATTTATTTATTTTTTGGTTTTATTTGGCTATTGCAATAAATATAGATAGTATCAATAGTATTGCTGTCTGTCAATAGCATTTGTAATAACGGAGGTATCGATACTATTTTTTTATTTTTTATTAATAAAATTCACAGCTCTTTCTTAATAGTAAACTAAAATAACTTGCTAAACTTACAGCCAAAAATGAATTTACATCATATAAAATTGGATGTAATAGTGACACTTAGGTTACAAAATTTGTAAGTGCGTGTGAGCGCGAAATATAATCAGTAATCTAAACAGTTCTTACTACTTAACTAAAACAATAAATAAAATAAGAAGAAGAAACAAAGTCAGCGCATCAAAAACACCAAGACTATGGTTCATTTTGAAGACCAGACAATGGCTCAAGCACGCTTAAAATACTATCGATAGACTATCGATACTATTGCTTTTGCCGCAACTGTAGATAGTCTATCGAAAAACTACCGATAGTATACTATCGAGTGACAACGCTATTCGCGGGCATGAGTGACAAGGACAAGTATACCTAGTCGAAAATACGAACACCGTGTTAGAGTAGGGTTCAGAGTACGAGCGTGCCCATACCGGCTGAGGGTGGATCAAACCTTTTTTAAACGGTCTCAAGATCTGTGTAAAGATACAAAACAGTAGTTAGCGGCTTGAAAGGTTCAATGGTAAGAAAACCCGATGCTGTAAAACGTGGACCGAAAATGAACCTTGAGGACATTAGCTGCATGGTTCATGGTACAGATAGATTTCTAGACTGGAAGACTAAACGTAAATAAAACATTTCAGAATTAAAACTTTTCATACAGATTACATTGGTATTGCGAATCGAACACACGTTTCTAGCATTCCAGGCGATAGCCGGCGGGGGAACGCAAGTTTGATTCCCACCTCAGGCGGTATTTTTTACAAATGAAATATCTAATCTTTAAATTGCCAAATGAATACTTATCATCACTGAGTAACAAAAATGTATAGTTTTTCTCATATTGTGGGTAGTCAGTCATTTGGTGTAAGCATGATAATTAGGTATTAACTGCTTTGATTACTAACTAAATCAATTTGGACTTTTAGACGGTTTTTTTAATAAATTAAAATAATAGCAAAATACCATCGATACCTAGCTTATACTACTACTTGTATATATGTCGTCGAATGATTTGATAATTCGAATTATCACGAAAATTCTAGGGATTTTGCGAAAACACGGATAATTAGACAATGGAGGTTCTATTTTTCAATCTTGTTAAAAAAGTTAGGATTTTTGCAAAAACCCGAGTCGCCTTAGTAAGATTGAACATTCTTAACGCTGATTGGCTTGATTTTTGCTTGCTGGCAAACTCTTATTCTGATTGGTTTCTATCTTTTCCCATGTAGTTTTGATGTATTGTCGTAGAGTTATAAAAGTTAAGAAATGACAATCTACATAACTTTTCGCACTTTTTAAAAAGTCTTAACACAACCTCAAACATTTTAAATAAAATAAAAAACTGCTGGCTCGCTTACATATCCCAACCACAAACAAAATAACGTGCGACAATGAATTGACATTTTTTTTTTTTTTTTTTTTTATTTATTTACCATATCAAAAAAACATTAAATACATAGTTATGAAAGTCGCATTCTGAAACCACTGAGGTTTGTATTGACACGACCTGAGTCGACGTTTAAATTAATAATAAAAGTAGTAGGTAAGAATTAATAAATAACAGACACAATAAAACCACTTAACAACCAAAAAGGAGGAATCGAGAAAACGCACATCTGCCAACGGATCTAATTATAAGTTTTCTAGGAGGTATAATTTTAACTTTCGTTTTATATCTATATATATAAAAGAAAGTCGTGTTAGTTACTTCACTTATAACTCAAGAACGGCTGAACCGATTTAGCTGAAAATTGGCAGGGAGGTAGTTTAGAGCCAGGAGAAGGACATAGGATACTTTTTATCCCGTTCGACATCATTCCCGTGTGACTTGACATGTAACGTCAGTCACTATAAAACGTGGTATAACAAAAAAGAATCAGACTTGGAATAACAAAATTGACGTATAATGACAGCTATGTAATGACGTATGGATGACTATTTGATATTTGTAAGAAATCAATAATATAACTATTTCTATTAAATAAATAATTAACATTATTGCCCAATTGCCCATTCGTATAAACAGTGAAGTGAACTATAAAACTCGGTATGGTTAAAAATTTAAGTTTTTAGGTGAAGTGAAGTTTAATTAATAATGCCGCGACCAAGACGATCGAATCTTTCCCGACAAAGCCGTGATGCAAGAAGAATACGAAATACTGCAAATGAAAGGACTGAAGAAGAACAAGAAATTGCACGTGAACAGCGCCGCGATAGTATGGCTCGACTTCGTGCTTCTCAATCACGAGAGCAAAGTGAAGCAGCCCGTGAAACAGCTCGGTTGGCAATGCAGAATCGTCGAGCGAACAACAGAGGTCAACAAATAGATAATTTGCGACGCAGAACAAGATATTTATCAAGTGCTGATTTGAATCGAGCAGCGTTTCAATACGATTGCAGCAATGATTACAGCTTGCATCCTAGCGTTTGCATTGGGCAAATGGACGTAGTTTGCGAGTATTGTGGTGCATTAAAGTTTTCCGGAGAAACGCCTGGATTATGCTGCCTTAATGGTAAAGTGAAATTGCCATTGTTGACTCCGCCACCTGAGCCATTGTATTCATTACTTTGTGGCGAAACACAAGAATCACGCCACTTTCTTGCAAATACTCAAAAATACAATGGTTGTTTCCAGATGACGTCATTTGGGGCAGATATTATCGAAGAACGGGGATTTAATCCGACATTTAAGGTATTTATTTTTGTACTTATATAGAATGTAGTTAAAGAATAACTTACTTTATCTATTGGTACCTATGTAGTATATTTGCTAATTCTGAACTCTACTCTCCCACCGAAAAAAGTGTTTATAACCCAGTTAATACTGTCTGGTTTTTATTTTGTAGATACAAGGACAGATTCATCATCGAATTGGATCATTACTACCTTTCGAAGATACACAGAATAAATTTTTACAAATATATTTCATGGGCAACATGGAAGAACAACTTGATCGACGCCTAGAGATCAATGCAGGAATGAAGCGAGCAATTCTTCAAGACTTGCAGTGTCTGCTTCATGAACATCATGCGTTGGTCAGGTTGTTTAAGAGTGCTTTAGAGCGCATGCCAAGTGATGACTATAAAGTTGTTATCAAAGCAGATAAACGACCATCTGGAACACACGAAAGGACATTTAATGCTCCAACAGTAGACGAAGTTGCCATCCTGATTGTTGGTGAACAATTGGAAAAACGCGATATTGTGCTTACACGTCGCGATACTGGGCAACTGCAACAAATATCTGAAACTCATCGATCATATGACACATTGCAATACCCGCTGATGTTTTGGCAAGGAGAAGATGGATATTATTTTAATATTAAAATGAAAAATCCATTGAATGGTGAGTATCAGTATCATAATTTATTTCATTTATTTGTGAAAGACACTGATTTAAAATAATGCTTATTAAAAAAATGGTTAATGTCTGTATTGTTTGCCTTTAAAATTTGCCTTTGAAATGGTTAATTATCAAATTTTTAATTTCAGGTGAAGAAACTACAAAGAAAGTTAGCTCAATGAATTATTACGCATATCGTTTGATGATTCGTCAAAATGCTGACAACTATTTGCTGCGGTTTCGTCGATTGTTTCAGCAGTATTGCGTTGACATGTATGTAAAAATAGAAACGGAACGTTTAACATTCATTAGGTTGAACCAAGCCAAACTGCGTTCTGAGGAGTACATCCATTTACGTGATGCAGTTAATACTGAAGGAAATGCAGCTAATATTGGTCGATTAACTATTCTGCCGGCGACATACATTGGTAGTCCACGTCATATGCATGAATATGCACAAGATGCAATGACATATGTTCGTCATTACGGTCGGCCCGATCTCTTTATTACTTTTACCTGTAATCCAAAATGGATAGAAATTACTCAATTGCTGCTTCCCGGACAAACATCAAGTGATAGACACGACATCACAGCACGTATATTCAGGCAAAAAATTCGGTCCCTGATGAACTTTATTGTTAAACAACGCGTCTTTGGAGATACTCGATGCTGGATGTATTCAATCGAATGGCAAAAGCGAGGCCTGCCGCACGCACACATTCTTATTTGGTTAGTGGAAAGAATTCAGCCTGACCAAATAGATGATATCATATGTGCTGAGATTCCTGATTATGAAGTCGATCCAGACCTACATGATGTTGTTACTACTAATATGATTCATGGACCGTGTGGTGCCATCAATCCCCAATCACCTTGCATGGTCGATGGAAAGTGCTCTAAACGATATCCACGGAAATTAACGGCGGAGACTGTCACTGGCAATGATGGTTATCCGCTGTATCGGCATCGATCACCAGATGACAACGGTCGAACTGTCACAACGAAAGTGAAAAGAATGGATTTCGTTGTCGACAACAGTTGGATTGTTCCATATTCGCCACTTATTTCTAAATCGTTCAAGACACATTGCAACGTTGAATACTGCAATTCAGTTAAGTCCATAAAATATATTTGCAAATATGTCACGAAAGGCAGTGATATGGCGGTTTTTGGATTGCAATCCTCGAATACCAACGATGAAATTTCACGCTATCAAGTTGGTCGTTATGTGAACTGTAATGAAGCGATTTGGCGTATATTCGCATTTCCCATTCACGAACGTCATCCTACTGTTACGCATTTGGCGGTGCATCTGGAGAATGGTCAACGAGTATATTTCACGGCTTCGAATGCTACGCAACGTGCTGAAACACCTCCAGCAACTACATTGACCAGTTTTTTTGCAATCTGCCAAAGCGATCAGTTTGCACGAACTTTGCTTTACTCGGAGATGCCACGTTATTATACTTGGAATGCTTCATCGAAGAATTTTCAAAGACGGAAGCAAGGCGATGCGGTTCCTGGGTATCCAGATGTGCGTTCTACTGATGCTCTTGGTCGTATGTATACAGTTCATCCAAAGAATAATGAATGTTTCTATTTGCGGTTGTTGCTGGTAAATGTGCGTGGGCCAACGTCATTTGAGTCACTACGAACTGTTAATGGTGTAATATTCCCAACATATCGTGCTGCATGTGAAGAATTGAAGTTATTAGAAAACGATAGTCATTGGGATACGACAATCGCTGAAGCCATTATCTGTGCATCTCCAAGTCAGATACGCACATTATTCGCTATCATAATTTCGACATGTTTTCCATCAAACCCATGTAACCTGTGGCACAAATACAAGGATAATATGTCAGAAGATATTTTACATCAAATTCGTGTCAGTTCCAGAAATCACGATATTGAGATGAATGAGGAGATACATAATCGTGCTTTACTCTTGATCGAAGATATGTGTTACCTCATGTGCGGTAATTTATTAATCAGGTTAGGAATGCCAGCACCATATCGTGAAATGAATGACGCATTTAATCGAGAATTGGAACGGGAACGTGAATATGATCACCAGGAATTAGATTTAGTAGTTCAAACGAATGTACCCCTGTTGAATTACCAACAAAAGAAAGTTTATGATACTTTAATGAAGGCAATCGATGATGAAAATGGTGGTTTATATTTCCTAGATGCCCCTGGTGGAACTGGCAAGACATTCCTCATGTCATTAGTTTTAGCAACTGTTCGGGCGAGATCTAACATAGCGGTTGCAGTTGCTTCTTCTGGAATAGCAGCCACATTGTTAGAAGGATGCCGTACGGCTCATTCAGCATTCAAATTACCGTTAAATCTTCAAACTATTGAAGAACCAACGTGTAATATTGCAAAACACTCAGCAATGGCCAAAGTTTTAGCGGTATCGAAAATCATCATCTGGGACGAATGCACAATGGCGCATAAACGTGCATTAGAAGCACTTAACCGAACATTAAAAGATTTACGCAATGACTCGAGATGTTTTGGAGGAGCAATGATTTTACTTTCTGGTGATTTCCGCCAAATACTGCCAGTAATTCCAAGATCTACGGCTGCCGACGAAATAAACGCTTGCCTCAAATCGTCAAATCTATGGCGCCATGTGAAGAAACTGCAACTGACAACAAACATGAGAGTTGCATTGCTTAATGATACATCTGCTGAAGATTTCTCGGAGCAATTGCTGACTATCGGTAATGGTCAAGTACCTGTCGATGAATCGAGCGGATTAATATCATTTCCAAATAATTTCTGTAATTTTGTCTCATCAAAAGACGAACTTATCAACAATGTATTTCCAGAAATTATTTCTAACTACAAAAATTATGAATGGATGAGTGAGCGAGCAATTTTAGCGGCTAAGAATAAAGATGTAGATGACCTAAACAACATAATTCAAAATAAGATCATTGGAACAATGCATTCATTCAAATCTATTGACTGCGTCACAAATGAAGATGAAGCCACCAACTATCCAATTGAATTTTTAAACTCTTTGGACGTGCCTGGCTTACCACCGCACAATTTACGCCTAAAGGTTGGCTCCGTAGTAATCATGCTTCGAAACATAAACCAACCAAAACTGTGCAACGGTACGCGTTTGGTGGTTAGAAAATTGATGAACAATGTAATTTACGCTACGATAATGATAGGAAAATTCAAAGGTGAGCAAGTTCTCATTCCGAGGATACCGATGATCCCAACCGATATGCCGTTTGAATTTAAAAGACTTCAATTTCCGATACGTCTTGCATTTGCCATGACCATCAACAAATCACAAGGCCAATCCTTAAAAGTTTGTGGTTTAAATCTAGAACATTCATGTTTTTCCCATGGTCAATTATACGTGGCATGTTCACGGGTCGGAAGACCATCTGCGTTGTTTGTTTTTGCGCCTGATAATAAAACAAAAAATGTCGTGTATCACAAGGTACTTAAATGAAGAGCAACCTATGTACTAAAATACAGAAATAATTATGAATGATTGATGTAGAAATTTAATTTTTTTTGTATTTTTTCCAATAAAAAAAAAATCTGCTTATTAATTGACATTAAGGCGGAACAAAGTTCGCCGGGTCAGCTAGTTTTTCATATTTAAGCTATCGCGCAATTCGGTAGGTAACGTGTTTATCAGTCTTGGAATAATTTAAAACGTCAAGTAGTCAACCAATCAGAGTGTTGTATTTGTGGGGCGCTCAAACCGGTCATCAGTGTTATTTTTTCATAATAACCAACAATTTTCATCGCGATCTTATAAAACACCAAACTTTTTTTAGCAAGTTTGAAAAATATAACCTCCATTGTCTAATTAACCGTGTTTTCGCAAAATCCCTAGAAATTTCGGTAACTATTATATAATCTGTGATTTCGCTATAATTCTAATTATCAAATCATCCCACGACATATACACAACCAACATCAAAGCCTGACCCAATTTAGCTCAGAGCATTGCAGTTACATAATTATTCAGTTCACTAGATTACTCCAGTGTATTCGAAATGCCCACCCCTTGTTATAAATCCAAACTGGGGGCTTACCACTAAGTAATTCAAAAAGCAATAGATACAACATGATGTAAGATAAAGGTCTTGTAAGCATGTGAAATATGACCTTGTGTCATAATTTTAAAAAACCTATGTACTTTCAATGCATCTTTTTTAGGGTTCCGTAGTCCGACAAGGAACCCTTATAAGATCGTTCAGTCCGTCCGTCCTAGTCTGTCACAGCAGAATATTTTTTACGTTTATGGACTGATTTGCATGTAACTAGGTTCGAGGATACTTCACATATAGATCTCATTTTAAAAATACAAAAAATTAAAATTACCCCTTTTTAAGAGTACCTCCCCATACATGTAAAGGGGGGGGGGTGAATTATTTTTTGGAGGCACCCCCTTGTGTGGCGTATCGTTGAAAAGGACTATGAAAATAAGGTAGGATTTCCATATAACACTTTTTTATCAGCTTTATCATTTGCGAGATATAGCCCGCCAAAGTCGTTTACACGGTGTCCCCCCTCCCTGTAATTTCTAAAGTCTAGGACCTATAAACTTCAAATCACTCACGTAAAGAAACAGACGCAGAAACTCTTATTCAAAATTGTCTCGGGTATCCTGTGATGAATACTTTTAAATTATAAATACAATAAAAATATATACTTTTTTGCCTATACTGTCTAATGTTGTAAGTTAATGATACGGAACCCTTCGCGCGCGAGTCCGACTCCCTCTTGGCCGGTTTTTTATAAATTGGGTTTGCTCTTGACTCTAGGCTAAACCTGACGCGAAGAGCATAATTAAAAAGATGTTGAAAAATCCTTATTAATAGGATATTTCCGTGCTAAAATAAGCTTAATGTAATATCCATTCATTATCATCATCACCCTAGCGTATTAGGATAGTTTTTAACATCTCAGAGATTATCTATAAGGGGAGTGAAAGGGGGAAAGAAGATTATATAGGAAATCCAATATACGCGGCAAAGTCGCATGAAAGTGCTAGTTTATTTTAAAACATCATGGTTACAACCCTCGTATGCTACTCGGAGATAATTCGCCGTCACCCCTTCTCACAAGTTGCGATATTAGGTTTGCTAGATATGGCATGCCATTGCGAATTCAACTCGCATGCGTGCTTACACGCGGGATTACTTCGCTGAATTTGTGTGACCATCATAATAATTAACATACAGGTAGTAGTGACGAGCCAATTAATTAAGAGTCTGGTGATAAAATATAACAAAGGACAGTGAAAATTATAATATTGGCGCTGACGCTCTTCCTCCGTGCAAATGTTCCCATAAACATTTTCACCCCCTTCGAGGTTGAGTTATCAAAAATCCTGTACTTTCGTCATTTTTAATTTCTAAATGCCAAATTTTATCTATTAGTTTTAAAACTGACGAAGATTAATACTAACTTACCCCCGGGGGTATAAAATATACCCCTTTAAAGGGAGAATATCCAAAAACCTACCATAAAAGAAGCATGGTGCAAAATTTTAAGTTCCGTTGAGGAGTTTGGGCTGTGCGTTGTTTTGTCAGTCAGTTGTATTTTTTATATATTTAGAAGATTCTTCTCTACTGTATTCTTGGCGCGATTGTTCCAAAGTATTTGTACCAAACTATTGGTTACTAGTAGGTAAGATCTCATAATAAAAGCTATTTGCGTTAAGCCACCAACAGACACGGATATAGCGAATCTCTAATGATTCGTTGTACCCAAAAACACTATTAGAACTTTGTAAACGGTGAAATTTTGTTTTAAACATTGTAACTACTATTACGGAAACAACTGGCATTCTCTCTAAATAATATTACTGTGGACTCTGACATGTACAGTCAAAACACTAACTATGCGAATGCTTATCATAGCGGACCCTCGTCTGTCAGCATACCACATCCGCGCCCACGCTCGAATTCCTCCTCATCGGATATCTAACAAGTTTGTCACATAGCTTCATGTGACGGACACAGTAGGGTTAACGACACAACTTATAGGTCGAAAGTTCCTTACAAGCCCTCAAGTTTGTAACTATCTCGTAATGTGCCGAGGACACTCGAGTAATCTCCAAGATTCTGAACTTTGATGGTTGGAACTTTAAATTTTGTGTGGATCGGAATTTGAAATTTAAAGGTCCGAGCTTGGATGGCTACAAGGAACTTGGTTAAATTATTGTTTTAAAGTGATAAGTATTAGAATCACTTTGTAATATAAAGATCAGATATTACACTCGAGAAGAAAAAAAAACAACTGTCTTCAGAAAAAAATGCACTAAAAAGTAACTTGGATATACTTTTTTAATCTTCAATTAAAAGAAACGGGGAAGGAAGTCGGTGCCAAGTCAGATTATACATGTGTGCTTCATTTTCATTTGAGTACTACATCTTTTCAAGATAAAAAGCAACCTTGAACTCTTGAACTAATAAAACAAAATGTTTTTATTTATCTACTACTTTAAAAAAAATCAAACAAAAAATGGTGTATGTTTACCGTATAAATTACACCCAGTCCAGCAATGTATCCTGGGATTGACCCTGAATAAACAAAAGCTTTTTACTTTTCCGTTTTTTGACTGAAAAATGTTCTGCCTACTCAGGTCGTGAATACTTATGACGCTTTTAATATTAGACGCCACGTACCTATGTTACTTTGTATTTATGCCCTCGGGCTTCAACACTGCAAGATAATTTCAGTTTTTTCTACTAGAGGCGTCTCTGTCACTCATACCAACAATACGGTGCGAGCGAGAGCGGAGCCAATAGCCACAAGTACAGACAAAGTAGGATCCGTGTAACAACAACCCTGGTCCTTTAAAATGGCTGGGAAATATACGCTTGTTTTATTTTTACAAGGTTTAAAAAATATTGTAGCTGACTGTATTGTCATGAGTTTTGATAATTTTCTATGCAAATAAATTTCAAAAACACTACATGAAAATTGTGTACGTGATTCATTCATTCATTCTAAAATATACCTATCTATTTTTAATACAGCTTTATCATTTACGAATAATATTGACACCTCGGCCCTGACAGGATGCCATCTTTTCATATCGAACTTCGCTATCGCCAACAAAATGTCAAAATAATAATTAAATATGTGTGCAAAATTTCACACGTTATGTGGCGATCTTTGATCGAGATATCTGTGATCTTTCAGTAAAAAAATTAAGTATCATGAAAAGTATATATAAACTTCCATTACGTGCGTATCCGCATACTTAACGAAGGCTCAATCCTCGCAAAAACAGCGTAAATCAGACGACGGTACCACGCAACACCTGTACTGCGGTATCTAATTTATTTATCCCGCCCGCCCGAAAATGAGCGGTCTGCTGTGAATTAATAACTAGGCGGTTTATCAGCCCGCCCAAAAATACGCTTTCATTATTTACCAGCCGGCTTTTAATTCCTTTTTTGCGTTGCCTTTTCACGTTGTTCGGTTTACTGGAGAACTGTTCGGATTGACGAGTTGGTTAGCGGCACTTTGAAAATGGGTAGTCTTTAAACTCACATCAAAATAATCCTGTTTCGCGAAAAAAAAGCAATTTCAATCAAAAATACCGATTGCATCGAGCCATTGCTATTGAGATGAAACCTTGTCTAAGTTGTGTTGCTCCACACATGTGGTATGAGCATAAAAATAAGTGTAACAGTTTTTGAGTCTCTGTAAAATATTGTACCCCGCTGATTAATACTAACGCTAGTGGTTTTTTTTTTTCTGCCTCGTTGGTCTAGTGGTCAGCACGCTGGGTACTATCCAAGAGGTCCCGGGTCGGGCCGAGAGTGTTGGGTTTTTCTGTCTTGGAAAAAAAAAACTCAGACACAGCTCCGGAGTCAGGAAGTTGGTGGTGTTAACACCCCCGTGCCTCGGAAAGCACGTTAAGCCGTTGGTCCTGCGCCTGATCTCTCTACGGTCATGTCGGGCTGCCGTCCCACCGAATTATGAGAGTGAAGGAATACAGAGTGCACCTGTGTATTGCGCACACACTTGTGCACTATAATATGTCCCGCGTAGTTGGCTTATCTCTGATGAGGTAGGCCGCCGTAGTCGAAATTCGGCTAGGAGGACATTATTATTTTTTTCGAAAATGTGCAAGTTTTGAGATAAGTACTTCACAAAAAAAAAATAAGGCAAGAATGGTTAATTTTGGACGACCGTCTTGGTGTCGTGGTTCGCGCCACGGACTTCTAAACCAGGCGGTTGCGGGTTCGAATCCCGCAAGGGGCAAATAAATCAATTAAATAATTAATGTGGACAACATCACATACATTGTTCTGATCCCAAAGTAAGTAGCTAAAGCACTTGTGTTATGGGAATCCGAAACAACGAAGGTACCACAAACACCCAGACCCAAGACAATATAGAAAAATATTTTTCTACATTGACCTGACCGGGAATCGAACCCGGGACCTCAGAGCTGGCGACACCATGAAAACCGGTGTGTACACCACTCGATCACGGAGGTCGTCGCAAATGTTTGTGTGATGAGCACGAGCATTTGTACCTAACTCATGGATGTATAAAAAAGTATTTAAGTATGTCTATCTGTTATCCTAGTCACCATTGCACAAGCTCACGCTTAGTATGAGGCTAGGTACTTGGTGCGTTTGTTGTCACAATTTATTTATTTAATTTGTTAAGAGTGTTAATGTGAGGTGCAATTTATATATTCGATGTAACGACGCAAGTATGCATCACTTGCAAGTGATTATGTGTTTGCGCCGTTTGGCGTTAAAACTTTTGGACCGTGGGGGCCATCCGCTAAATTACTTTTTGGAAAAATTGCACCTAAATTAAATTCTGTTTTGGCAAATAGTAAAGCTGGCTCGTTACTCGCTCCAAGGATAAGTATAGCTATCCATTGCGGTAACGCAGCCAACATCCTCGCCTCCTTGCCTCAAGGACACGGGTTTATTTTTGATTAAGTAAGTTTTAAGTTAATTTATTTTTATTTCATGCATGTCTTTGTGTTTATTTTCTTTTATTAATTAGAGTTTGATTATACCTATAGAGTCAGGCGTTACTTTGCGGAAATCCATTTTTTAGATGGGAAAAATAAAATACAATTATTTTGCTTTAAATTTCCGCTAAAAGTTGGCGTTGGTAACTAACAACTGCATTAGCTGTAGTGCATGCGTATTAAGGGAGGGAAGGCGGTGCATTCTGCATTTGCCTGAACTGGTACTCAACGCGATTGCGGTTGGTGTGGTTTTGGTGTCTACGCTAGCGTCTCTTAGCGGAAATTTAAAGCAAAATAATTGTATTTTATTGTCCCATTTTGTACATTAGATAACTTTTTAGTAGCGTATTCAAAAAAATGGATGTACATTTTTGAATTGTCTATAGTAGGTACTAATGTTGTTAATAAATAATATTTGTAGTGCAATTTATTTGATGTAAAAAATATAATTGATTGATAAAAACCGATTGATAGGTGATAAGTTTTTTGCTGTGCATTTATTATATCCCTTTGAAAATTAAGAAATGCAATATGATAGGATTACCAACCCCGTGTCATGACATAAACCAAATAATGTTTGACACTTAATAACATTTAAACAGAGACCTGAAATATCTGTTTACACTTAAATATGTTAAAAATTGAAGCATTGAAAATATTATGTTCCTATAATATCCCTAAAACAATTTCATTATTTAAACTCAAGTTCAATAAGTTTAACCATAAAATCTATGACTAAAATTTGCTTTTTACATAACCAATTTACAGCAGTGGACTCGCAACTTAGCACTTAACTCCAACTTAGCCAGCCAGCCTTACTTAACCGAACCTAAATCTTAAGTTACTTTGAATTACGGTCCTCGTGCAACGAGTTAAGTTTTCAACTTAACTAACTTTGCTTGCACAAAGTGAGGAAATGATATATTGAATATCTGATGGACTTTCTTTGGAAAATTAGTTTTCTGAATTTTGCGAGAAGTTAAAGTGGACTTTTAGTAAAGTATCAATAAGTCAAATATTGAAAATTGATTTGTCGATTATGACCTCAAATTAAAGACCTAGAATTTTAAAAGTTGAGAGAGATATTTAGTTTGTACAGGAGTTCATAAACTGCTATCGCAACTCGTGTAGTAAGGCGTCAACAATGAGAGTTGGTAAGTGTAAAAAAAATCTTAGTAACTAGGCAGTAAGATTATTTTCTTAACAAAACAACCGATCGGTGAAGACGTGGGCAGCAGTAGGATGGTTGAGACCAATAAGAGCCGATTTGTCATCTGACGGATAATGGTCAAATAACTATAAAGCGACGTATTTAAAAGCAAATTTAATTAAAAGTTTCATATGTGAGGTGATGGTATTTTAAAATCAGTCGTACAGCTGTATTCTATTTGAAGAATACTACAGCAAATAGTTTCTACTACAAAATAAAATAAAGCATATAAGCCCACACGTCTCAACTTCCGAGAAACATTGTATGTCTTTAATATCTTTCGAGTTGCAACAAAAGAGGTTTCCAAACAAAAAACTTATACTTAACACATGTTTGGGGCATATGTTCTGGAAACTTCCAAGCCCATAAATCTTAGAGTACTCCTCCAGGGAGCTAGTTTTGACCTTACGATATATTCTCGACTATTACTTACAAATACTTTATGGGGCCTTTGAATGTGAGAGGGAAATGAGGGTTGGGCTGAATGGGAATATGTTTTGGGATTGATGTAAATATAGAGTGGATTCGGAGTTGTAGGTATAGTCACAAAATAAGGACTAGTACTGTATAGTGTACTTACCAAACGTATACACATTAAAGTATGAGATATTGGAGGGGAATCTTATAAGAATAAAAATAATAATAAGAAATATTTTTCCATCAGAATATTACATGTTTCGCCGCTTATTCTAAGCTTAAATAAGTGATTTTAACAAAAATGCAAAGAAGTCAATGTAAGCGAGAAAAGGAGAAAAACACACATTTTGAATAGTCTGCCCTAAACTAGCATATGCTAGTTATATATTAGGAATTATATTATATGTTATATTAGGAATATTCCTAATTATCATGTATTCTTAAAAGTAATCATCCATTAGGCTACTTAATAATCACTATCCCAGGGGTGGTATTCTCTACAGAGTTATCGATGACAGATGTCGTCGCAAACGCTGTTATACAACTTTTGGTAGTTTCTACACCGAATTTTGACATGAAAAAGTTGTGTAACTTGACATTAGATCGTCAATATGTCAAGTTTGCGATTTTCGGTAGTTTCTACAAACACATTTTGACAGTACTATTCGCTAACTTGACATAAAAAATCGTTACCTATCGACTGAATCGTTAACCATTATCGATGATATTTGGAAGCTCGATAAGCTAAGCGGCAATGATAAAATTCACAAATAATATTCGTGAACGTTGGCAATTTGTTTAAAATAATAATAATTGAATTGTCATCGATTTTTTTTACACAAACAAAGACTATGATAGCTAATACGGCGAATTTTGGAAGTAGGTACAGCTGTGCCTCTATGGGATTCTGTTAGAACTAATGCATAAGAGTGATTTGTTTACTTGATCTCAAAATGCATTTTAAAAGATATTGGTTTTGGCTGCATGTACAGCTTCCAGTGGATACCCTGATAATAACAACTCTACATTACATTCATAGAGTAATGAACATAATACAAACATATTTTAAAATTGATTTATTATATAAGAAATAACACTTTGCACATAATATACTGTTTAGTTTAACTCATTCTTCCAAACTTTAAAGTAATTATTAGTTAAGTAGGTCGATATTCGATATTTTGTAGGTATTTATAGCTGTTTAATTAGTTCTTGGTGGAAGCTAGTTGTTGCATCTGTAATCAAAAAGATTAAGTTTCTTGATGTTCTCAATTTCAGTTGTACACCTACATTCTTACGATTGTTAAATAAACTAAATTACACATTACTTTTTATTAATAAAAATAGTTTTTACCACGGCTTCACTCTTATGTGAATAGACCTAAGTATATGTTCATTGTAAAGCATGCAAAATATGCAAAAGTAACTTCTTGACGTGTTAATATTATTCGTTATAGGTAAATGATGCTTTAAAATGATTTAAGGGCTAAATTCTTATTGAAAATGATGAAAAATCTACACAAGACGACACAAATTACAATTGTAAAGAAGTCTTGTGTGTGTACTTACTTTATATGGAAGGGCAAATTTACATTTATGTATACCTATATATTGTTCCATGTAAATATTATTATTTATAAACGCATTTGTATGATAAATTATTAGCAATTTTATAGTTTTTCTTTCAACAAAATAGCACAGTGAGAGGATGATTTGACATTTAGTTTGAGTGTTGCAAGAACACAATTTTCATTGTCCAAAAATAATAAAGTGAATTTTATGAGTTTATTCTTATAGAACTGTATAATTAGGCCTTTACAGCTAGTTTAATTTTAAGTTGTTAAAATATTTTCATTTCGTATACTTGGACTCTTTATAATGAAATAATTAATAAAGTATAAACCGTTCCTGAAAATAAAACTAAAACTATGGGAAATTTGTAAACAGGTATTAAATCTTAACAAGTAGGATTTCCTTATGAATACAGGTTTTTTTCGAGTTATCGGCATTGTACAAACTACCGTTTTAAGCAAAATTCGATACCGCAATGTTACTTTCCAAATGTCATGATACTTATCGTTCGGTTCTGTCATGATGAAGGGTTTCTTAGAAAATTATCAATGAATTACTTATGCTCCATGAGCAGTGCTTATGGACCATACTTGTGATCAGTTGTTGTAACTATATATCTATAATATCCATACAATTATTATTATACCTATCTACTAGCGATCCGCCCCGGCTTCACCCATGCGATGCGCTATGTCCCTGTATTTTAAGTCTGTGATACCTATCTTCGAAAATTATTTAAATTACATGCTTTAAGGACCATATTCATCTATATAAAATGCAAAAATATATTATTAGTATATTTACGGTACTAAATTGGATAAATAATTATGCTGTATTGCTTGAAATCGTAAATAAGGTGTACAAACTGTACTACATTATTTTGATCTATTTTATTTTTTATTTATTTATTTCTTTTATTTTGGTACAAAACAGTCATTACATAGAATTACTTAATTTAATAAATGTATGTGTAACAGACAATGAGTACCCAAAATTACTTTCTATTTAAGTAGTAATATAAAGTTTTAAACAGATTTAAAACAAAAAGAACAGTGATCGTAGTGCGGTAAAGACTAAATTAATTATTAACAAGTTACAAGTATGATCTACTGATACATATGATATTATTATTAGAACCATGTTAAAATGGTAAGTGGGTGAAAACATTTTATTACAAAACGAAAAGCTTTTTAAATAATTCGCGTTTGAATTGGCTTAGAGTGTGGTTAAATATGTCTTAATCAGAAAATTCTGTATTATACAGAGTTAGGGAGCGAGTGAGATAATTATTCTTAGTATATTTTTTATGTGTTAGGGGTGGCACAAACATATTTATTGAGCGCGAGGGGCGTAAAGGTAAACGAGCTTTGGCAATAAAATTAATTTTTGATAAGAGATTTGCACAGTCTAGTTGTGAATTTAATAACTTGAAGAGAAAGATTAAATCAAATTGCTTTCGTCTATTTTCCAACGATAATAGCTTGTTACTTTTCAACGATTCCTTGTATGAGTGGCTGTGGGTATTACTGCGATAGTTTAATATTTTTGATGATTTTTCCTGAACCTTTTCAATTCTATCTATGTCTTTTTTAAAGTGTGGATTCCAAACAGTACAACCGAAATCTAAAAGAACTTTAAAAGTTTCTGGGTTTTTGAAAGGTTTTGATATTCTATTTATAAAACCCAAATTTCGAAAAGATCTTTGGACTATAGTTTCAAAGTGTAATTTAAATGACAATGTACTGTCCATTATAATACCTAAGTCGCGTATACTTTTAACTCGATCTAAGACCATACTATTTAAATTATAAGCAAAAGAGATAGGTGAGTATTTTCTTGTGAATGTAATAACATGACATTTATCAGTATTTAAGAATAGTTGATTCTCGGAACAGTACCTATTCAAAGCATCCAAGTCACATTAGAGTTTACGGCAGTCATTAACATCACGAATAATTTTGAAAATTTTCGTGTCATCAGCGTATTGTAGGTGAGTGCTATTTTGTAGTACTTCTTTTAAGTCGTTAATATATATAGAAAACAAAACAGGTCCTAGGTGGGATCCTTGAGGGACTCCTGAAGGTATGGGCAAGTAACTAGAGCAATAACCCTTCACACAAACTGCTTGGCTTCGATTACGTATGTAAGATTCCAGCCATCTTAGCAGACTGCCGTGCACACCGAGCCACCGCAGCTTTTGCATTAATATGTCATGACTTATTTTATCAAAAGCCTTAGAGAAATCGGTGTACACAGCATCAACCTGGTCGTTGTTGTCCATGGCATCTAAAATGAAGTTGGTATAAGTTACCATGTTAGTGTCGACACTGCGAGATTTGATAAAGCCGTGCTGCTTGTCAGAGATGTGGTGACGAATAGCATATGAGAGTTGGGAGGTAACAATTTTTTCTAAGATTTTACCGAACACGCACAGTTTTGAGATAGGACGATATTGTGATACTAAGTCCCTTTTCTTGGTTTTTGGAATTGGAGTAACAAGAGCTCTCTTCCAGAAGCTAGGAAAAACACCCGAGTTTAAGGATTCATAATAAATCACAGAGATTGGTTTTAGAAGTTGTTCAGCACAACGAGCGATAAGAATAGGGTGAATCCCGTCAGAACCTGCTCCTTTATTTACATTGACATATTTAAGATGTTTGAGTATATTACTATCTTCAAGTGTTATGCTTCCAAAATCTATAAAGGTATTATTCTCATTTTCAGGATCGGTTCTGACGTCATTTACCGGTTTTACAAAAATAGACTGGAAAAAGTCGTTAAAAGCATCACAAATGTGTCCCTCCAGATGATATAACGTTATTTTTATAAATCATTTTACAAGGTAGTTCATCAGATTGCTTTTTCGATTTAACGAAAGCCCAAAAATAATAAGGATTGTCCCTTATTCTATCCTCAGAAAATAAAATATATTTATTGTACGTTTCCAATTTACGCAGCCTCGATCGAAGTAAGGAGAAAGTTCTGTAGTCAGCCAGATTACCATAAATTTTCCATTTTTATGATATTTTATTTTTTCATTACTTAATTTTATACGTGGGCGCGAGTACCAAGGAGGATATTTCTGAGTGTTGATATGAGACCGAACAGGCACGAATTTCTCAATTAGGTCATTTAAATTGGAATAGAACAACGACACCATTGCATCAACGTCGTGTTTACAAGTTGAAAAAGTATTATCCCAGTCAATAGAAGCTAAACATTTATTAATGGACTCAAAATCTGCTGCTTGGTACATTCGCTTTTTAAAATTATTGTGTTTTAATGGTGTACGGAAATTCACGGCTAAATCTATTTCCAAAGCCTTATGATGTGGATCTTCTGTGACAAATGGAAATTGAGATGCTTGCACTTGACACGTACTGGTACTCAGTATTAAATCCAATACGCGCATGTTAATGTTGAACTCACTGTTGTACTGATTAAGCAGAGTAATATTCATAAAATCTATAGTTAAGGAAGTGAAAATGTCATTATTGGGTTCAGCTGTCATACTGCAAAGTTCTTCATTATATTTCCATTGCGCGTTAACATTAAAGTCACCAACAATAAGGAAAGTGTCATCCGGATGAGAATGGATAAGTTCAACGGTCCTATCATAGAAAGAACTCAGTAAATCCTCATGGCGGTCGCCTTGCGGCATGTAAGTGCAGGCAATATGTAATAAAATTGTGCTTGCGGAGCTACGGCCGCGCAGCGGTATGCTCACCCACAGCTCGTCCGCGGGCGGCGGCGCGCACCAGGCCGCTTGGGCGCTCGAGCACAGCTCACGGCGCACGGCTATGATTGCTCCCCCGCCGCGTGAACACCCATGTGACGACCTAACGCGGTCACACCAGTACACTACGTACCTACTGTCAAAATATTCGGAATCGTAAAAACAATCGTTAAGCCATGACTCACTTATACAAATAATGTCGAAATCGCTATGCAGAACCCCTCGCAAAAAATCGTGAGATTTAGTACGTAGGCCCCTCACGTTTTGATAATAAATAGATAACTTATTATTCATTTCAGATAAAAACAAAAGTTAGGTATAAAGTATTTACTATACGAATAACTATGATTGTGCCACGCTCTTATTATTCGTTTATGAAGAAAATCAAAAGTAATGAATTCTATAAAACAAATATTCCTCTTAGAAAAAAAGCTACTAAAAATATTTATAATTAATTTACAACTTGTATGCGAAAGAAATTAGGCAACTTCAGCATTAAATACACCAAACTATGAATATGATTGTTACGCTTGCATACGGCAATGAGATACAAGCTATGAAAATAGCTTGAGGCAGTGTACCCGACATCAACGAGTTTTATTTTGACCACAGGCACACGTAACAATATCACTACTAAGAGTAATAGTGATATTAAAAACAACTCTCCAAACGTAAACTCTAGTCACTTTATTCAGGCTAAATCCTTTTCACTGCCGATCAAGATCGATCTTGTTGTGTCGCTTTTGCGGAGGAATATTTTGCAATCATTAAGCCATATATACTTATAGCCCAATTCTTTTCCCAGTTTACGAGCACGTCCATAAAGCATTTTGTTGTGCGGCGTTAGATGGTCGTTAATAAATATCGGGCTGGAAGCGCCGTCAATGTCAAGGTCAGCTGTTGTCAATCCATGTCTGGCGCGCACAGAAGCCAGGAACTCATTTTTCCTATTGCGTTGCGTGAATTTGATGATTATATTTGGCATAGAAGAGGCAGCTGATTGACTAGAGTCCTTGCTTTTTGGAAGTGTTTTATTATCAAATCGCTTTACTCTGTGGATGAAATTAACGTCAGCGGATGAAAAAGCGAAACCGATCTTAGTTGCAATTTTATGTACTATGCTGTATAGGTTTTCGCCTTTATTCTGTAGAACTCCAGAAATTTCCAGGTTATTTATTCGGTCTTGTTGATCTTTATAGTGTTGCTGCTCAGTCAATAGGGAAACTTTTTCGTGCAAGTTATCTTGGTCACATCTGATATCTGTAATTATCTCGGCGAGCTCACAATGCTCCTTCTGTATTTCTTTATTCTGTGACTTCAAATCTCGCACTTCTGCCTTGAGGCTACATACGTCATCATGCAGTTTTGTTATGCTCTCATTTTGTTTATTAACTAGAGATTCAAAAGACGCAGAGACGTTTTTTTGATGTTCCTTTAATGTTTCTCTTAGTTCATGCCGATATTCGTCCAGCACGCTAGTAAGTTCACGTCGGAAGCTATCGGTGCAGCAGCAGTGTCGCATTCCGGCGTCTTACGCTTTCTATGAGTAATTTGACTGCTGCTAGATCCTTCATCCAACAGTTGAGACAGGTTAGGTTGCGATCTAGATGACTTTGGAATAGGCGGCGACATATTGTTCGAGCTATTTGACGCAGGGAAATAGGTACTTTGTAAATACGATGACTCGTAAATGACAAGTTGCCCACACACACTAGCAACGTAGGCCGGCCGCTATAATCCGTCTGTCTCACTTAAACGTTACAGGGTGTATGCTGTTGTCTTTTTTACTTAGGCGAGCGAGGACCGGTTACCGTTCTCACACACATTTGCACGAACGCGAGTTTGCGCGAAATACTACTTTCGGACAATTATCGCAAGACTTCGATTTAGTTGTTAACAAAAATTACTAATTAGCTATTAAACAGACACAGGTCCGCCTGTTATCAAGCTCGCGCGCGATCTATCTCGTAGTGTTTCTCTATCATAATATACATGTTTGATACACATAAACCTTCCTCTTGAAACACATTATCTAGCATCAAAATTCGTTACGTAGGTAGTGTTAAAGATCTAAACATACATAGGGAAACGTAAATCATTATACTATTTTCATATGTAAAGTTTCTACAGTTTGTTAATGATGTTGCAAAGTCTTGCGGCATATAAATCGTATAACAAGTTCGCGAGTTCAACCACAAAAGTAAGTACTTATATACCTATATACTATGTAAAAATCTTTTTATGTAGTTAAATTGATTTTAAAATCCAAATGAAGATTTATTTCAGTAAAATTGACTATCTGCAATATTTATTATATTTTCCCTCCATGTGGCAAAGCCGTGGGACGACCTGTATAACGGAACGCGGCACCAAAACGGTTTACGTAGGTACGTATTTTATGGAAAAAGTATTTTCTAACAATGAAAGGTTTGACACCTTATTATGACATCTTGAAAATAGCTTATCTAAAAATGGTTAAAAGATAACAATACAAACATTGTAAAAGTATTATATTATTGCATTTTGGTGGTAGCACAGTGCATCCCGTCGACCTAAACAGTGTTTGCCAGATAAAATCTACTTGCCAAGATGGTTTAACTTCAAGGCTAGGTTTACCAAGCTGGAACGAGGATTTTTAGGAGAAAAACTTGTTTATGCTACCTACGCATGCAGTTTTCAGGATTGCCGCAAAGTTCTGGATCTGACAAATATGCCTCCCTTTTGCAAGAAGGCAGAAAAGTGGACTCCGGCCTTAGTATATGCGAGGTTGGCGAGATACTCCTTCGACGGGAGAAAATGTCTACCATGCTGTAATCTGTCCTATGATTGTGCCATTGCCACAAAGATGTAACTAGTTACTTAAATAAAAGTTGAAAAAGTGAAAGTCGTTGGTTTTTACTAGTTTATAACATATTTATTCACTTACATGTACAATATTATTTTATATTTAAAAAAAAATTAAAGATGGCATTCGTGTTTCTTATTTTCAATCACTTTCTCAGATCGTGTCAATCGCTGTTTTTAGAATATGTCCATACCATCAAGTTCTCACTTTACTTCTTGTATACTGTGGAAGTCCCTCATGTAATTGTTAGATAGCATTTAGTCCATAAGAAACCGGGCCGGGGGCCTGCAGACCACATCACCATTTTCATTTCGGCCGCAAGCAGGCGTCTTGCTGATGTTTCTTAGGCGGCCATGAATCTGCTTTTTAGCAATGATTTTAAAATATGAGTTGCAAAACCCTACCAAACAAAATATTCGGTGTATTTACCAAATAATTAACCTCGAATATAATAATATTTCTGACGTTTCTGACAAAATCAAAAGGATTGACAGGACACTTCGTGCCGGTATTGAAAAGATCGTGAAGTCTCTTCCTTAAACAATTTAAAATTAACAGTGATCTTGTTTTTTAGGGCCTTTAGATTTTAAATAACAATAATTTATTTAATTTACATCTAATATTACACATTGAACACTATATTACTTTTGCGTTATGTTTTGTGCTCTTTTACTATAAAAATATAATAATTGTCGTCATTTAAATAAAATTCTGTGTATCTTACAAATAATTTTGTGAAATTATGGGAGAATTTGTATATGGTAGTATTATTATTGCGTATTCATAACCAAATCCAAATCGCAATAATTTGGATTTGGTTATGAATACCACATACTTAGCGAATTTCCACGTTGACGCAACATGATGTTTTATCGGCCTAACGATTCCACGCTAACTTGTAGAGATTACCACCCCAGGAGTAAGAATTGATTACAAGAGAAACGATTGATTGAAAAAGACGCTTAAAATATTTCGCTTATAGAAAATTAAGTCAATAGTACAATTTCATAGCATCATAGCGGTTTATCTTACCAAGAAAACAATGGTCAGGGCACTTACATAGGTAAAGATGGACCGTGACGGCGCATACATTATGGCGATCAGCGAGTTTGCTGTGAGACCAATACTGAGTGGAATGGAGACACCTAAAATGTTTCAATATTTATCTATTTTGTAGTATATCGTATTATTTTAGTACTTAATTTGTTTTGATAGATTCTTCACTTTTGGGTATAAAAAATGTAAGCTGATTTTCTCCTACGTATTCGTTTTACAATCTCAGAATTTTACATTTGTAATATAATTAATATTTTAGATCAACTTATAACACAACCAAAAAGCCATTTTTAATTACTTCTATCTCTGTAAAATTCCTATTAAATCCGTCTCTAGTACTTTTGCGTGAAAAAGTAATATCATAAGTAAGTATAACACTTCTTAAAGAGCAGCTTCCTGTGTTCCGTCGGTGTGTGGGAGTGCCAAAACCTTCTGAGTGAGCTCGCTCCACCGTCGACTCTGTCTGCACCACGTCTGGTTTAGTCTAGAGTCAAGAGAAAACCCATTTCAAATAAACTTAAAAAGTTCGTACGTTGGTAATATACTCGTAATGCACTAAGCATGTTGCACCATTCATGATCTGTCATATGCTACATTAATTTTGCTACATTTGATATTTATTTATTTACATCTTGACATTTAAGTATTTACATGACAAACATTGTCAACCAGTCGATTACCTTTTCCTGTGCTTGTTTACTTATCATCCAATATTCCTTACCTCTCTTCAATTTGAATATACACTTGCTGGTTGTTTACCCGGCGAATATCTTAGCGGGAAACATTAGATTACGTACGGTGCACTCGAGAAACACTTTGGTGCAGAATGCAGCTTAGTAACACCTGCATCTACAAAGATAGTGCAGAGGTGATATTCTCCAAAATATTGAAGTATGTACTCCTTCAAAACCACGTAGACTTTCTGTCTTAGGTCTGAAAATAGGTACGGATGAAATGCTCACAGCCTTTCCAGTATTGTAGATTTTCCAGACTGAGAAAAATTTATCTCGTCAAAGTCAATTAAGGAATCTCGTGGCACAGGCATTACATATGACTAGAAGGAGGGCTCCAAACACTAATGATGAGATTGTAAGCTTAATTATGAAATGAACATTATTAATAATGAAAGGTGCTGTAAAAATGCTAAACAAAAAACAATAATGTTTCATCAGTTTTTAACAAAGCGATGTTTTAATTTTTTTAAATACTAAAATTTTTACTAAAATGTTTAAATAAGTAAATATACGTTATATCCGGGTTAGCATTCGGTTTATCATCATCACTATTTTCTACTAAATTGACCGCTTTTTCCGACTGCATATTAAAATTAAGTAATAATGCCATCTCCACACGAATCATGGCTCCCGGATATATTATAAAAAGGTTACCAGGCCATCGGTGGTTAGATATTTTAAAGTCTCCCACACTCTTCTAGCTATGCAAGGTCTTGTGTGTGTCAGAAGTGGAGCTGCCGTCAGAATTTATTGAAAATTTTAACCACGACTTTACTAAACCACAGCCATGATATTCGTTTTTACGTTGGTTAAATATGTATGTAAGCAATACAATTAAGTTATCCTAATTTATACATAACTCGGCCAGTGTGACGTGATATAACGTTGGTGTAAGGCCGATGAATCAGTTTTAGGTCCGAATACATCCAATTGTTTTTTGTGTGAATAGATAGTTTGTGTATGAAAGTATAAGATATTCTAAGTACTCATACCTACAAAGGTGCCAGCCAAGCTTAGAGTAGATATTTTGTCTACTCTAAGCAGCCAAGAGATGGTTTTCTGTCCTTACTTGCAAAAAAAGATCAGAATTAGAATTTCTGGCACCGACTCCAAAAAATAACAGATTGAAAAATTGATTGAAAATAGGTTTCTTGTATAATTTCGTAAAACAGTTGGGTAATTTGAATATTATTTTTGTACTTTTTAGTTTAAATTTGTTTCTAAAAATTTTAGTTTTAATTAGCACTGTAGGCAGTTTTGAAGTCGGTTTTTGTTTTATTTAAAAATATATTTATTTTTTTATTTTTAGTTGAAAGTTAGTGTAAGGTGCAACATGGCTAGAACTACTAAACGCGCTGTCAAAATGCGGCAGCGTCATTCGGAAGAAAGTCGTAACGAGAAGGAAGACCGTTTAAAGAAGAACAGGAAAAGATTTGCCAATATCATTTTAAATGTAGTTTGTTGTATATCGTATCATCGGATTCCCTATACAAATGATTTTGGGGATAAAAACTGTTCCATGTCCTTTCTCGGTACTCAATTATGTATACAGTGGTGGTCATATAATTAAGAACGCTGACTTAAAAGGAAGATTTTTTCAAACTAAGACGTAAAACTAATTGCACGCAACTTTTTGTATTTCTCTCGGTATTGTAAAACTTTTCCATAATACCACTTTATTCATTGATACACATGATTAGCTAAAAATGAATAGAAATACTTTTTACACTACTTCTAAACATAGTATTCCTATTTACTGGCTGGTCACGTAATTAAGAACGCTAAATAGCTTATACCATTATTCAAATTTAAATAAAGAACACTGAGTCGATTTGTGGTTTTAGATTACTGTTTGTATAATTTAGGCGCCATTTAGTGTTGTAATTTTTTTAAGTGATTGCTTTTTATAAAAGAACAATGGGAAAAAATAAAAATTGTGATAAATCTACAAGGGAAGTAATAATAAAACTTCGCCCGCAGAATTAGTCTTATAAAAAGATAGCCGACCATCTGCAATGTTCAAAAACGATTTTCCACGCTGCTTAACTTTTTGCTACGTATCAAACTACTTCGAATGTTCCACGTGTACCTAGACAGAGACAAACAACTCCTCGAGATGACCGAAACACCATTCGTATGGCAAAACAAAATCCTTTTAAAGGGTCCAATGACCTAAGAAAAGAATATTATGGTGAAAACAACCCTTCAGCAATCTCAGCGCGCACTATTCGAAGACGTTTGTTAGAAGAAAAGTTGCACGGTAGGATAGCAAGAAAGGTACCCATGTTGAAACTTTGCCATAGGCAAGCCCGGCTTGCATTTGCAAGAAAGTATGAAAACTGGACTGTGCGACAGTGGAAAAATGTACTTTTTTCTGACGAGACGAAGATAAACAGAGTATTTTCTGATGGAAAACGATATGTGCGACGTCCCCCGAATACAGCATTCGACCCTAAATACACGAATGTTACATTAAAGCACGGTGGTGGAAATGTGAAAACTTGGGGGTGCTTTTCTGGACATGGTGTTGGACCTGTAAAGTTGTGAGCGTCAGGATCGCGGGTGTATGTCACCGATTCCAAAGTTGTTTTGGGGGACTTGGGGGACTTTCCGTGTACCTTTGTGTACCTTTGATATTTTTTCGTGTACCTACCCCAGAAAAAAGATATGCCGTAAATAAGGTACACCCGCCATCCTGACGTCAGAATGGCGGGTGTACTCACCAAATTCTTTTTTTTTAAATGCAGATTAAAAGATATTTCCGTGTACTTTTGTGTACCTCAAATAATAATCCGTGTACCTCAACCATACTAATATTATTAATACTAATACAAAATAAGAAAACTAAGTAGCGGGTTTTGTTGAACGCGTTAATCTCAGGAACTACTTGTTTGAATTTTAAAATTCTTTTTGTATTGGATAGTCCATTTACCAAGGCAGGTTATAAGCTATGTTACACCACGCTACGACCTATGCGAGCGAAGTATGAATGAAAAATGTTGCAAAATCGGAAAAAAAAAAACCTTTTTCTCAAAAGGTTTACAAAGCGCACGCATCGAAAGCGTGCTCGTTCATTTTTTTTTAAATCGAATGCATGCAGCCAATTTGTTTTTGGCAGATCCATCCCAAAGGTGGCACTAGCAGCAGTACTCCATACAACATCAAACTTGAGCTTAGTAGAGTTGAAGAAGCTGTCTATATGTGAAGTACTACCTGACCTTAAAGATAACTCCAAGCTTTCTAATCGCACACTATAGACTCGAATACTGACCAAAATTCAAATTGGATGACAATTAGACCTAGAAGCTGCCAAGCTGTCGGTGATGGAGCAGGCACACCTGGAAAAGTCGGAGGAACTATATCGTAAAAATGCAATTATCTTAAACTTTGCATGCAAATAACATAGAAGAAATTTGAATTAATCGTTTTATTATTTGTTGTAACTATCATCATTTAAACATCATCCCGGTTGTGCACTTGCACACAAGGGCCCAGAGTTCAGGTTGGGCCATGATCCAGGATATGGCAGATCAGGTAATTACAGTGAAGCGACTACCATCTGACCTCCGTGCTGTTAACAGGTTAACATGACCAATTAGGGTCATGGATACATATTTAGTCGCCAGTGCAGATTTTCTAACCATGTTTTCTCTCACCGTATGAGCATCGGTTAGTGAAAAACTAATGTACGTAACTCGGAAAACGTCACTGGTACATTGTGGCACATGTAAGTTCTGGGAGCACGGCAGTGCCTCCGCCAAGTCGAGCAAAAAAGCGGCTACTATCCTTACCCTTACCGTACCGTACTTATCCTTACCGTACTATCCTTTTTACCCGACTGCGGAAGGAGGGTTATGTTTTTCGAGAGTATGTATGTATGTATGTTTGTATGTATAATTGTTTGGCGCGCCCTGCAGCCCAAACGACTGGATCGTTTTTGACATATGAGGTGTCTTTGAATTTGTAAAAATTGTGAGAGTGACATAGGCTATATAAATTTTAAAAATGGCGCCCGCAAATGGAAATAAAAGGGGGAGGGGGGATTGATTTTTTCCTTACCATAGCAATATGGGTATCAAATGAAAGCCAGGAAAAAGTCAATTTCAAAAATATACAATTTTTTGCAGTCGGGTGGTTTGTTTTTGTCGAAAATTATGTTTACTTGTTATCACGAAGCAGTTCAGGCCATTTTCGACCCCCTTAAACTTTGTTGTGAATAAAATTAGAAGTCTGAATTTTCAGTAGCCAAGTGAGTATAAACTCGGTATACACACATCAACACTCTCTAGGGATATTTTGGATTAGCTTAATTTACTCAAAATTTATTAAAAATAACATACAACGTGTATATAAAAATGTGAAATAATGGTGCAACTAACAATGAATTTGTTTTTCAAGAAAAATTGAAAAATAAGAAAAATATATCCGTTTTTAACAGTTATGTGAAAAATCAGTAGACTGTAAAACCACCCAAGACGTTAATAACGGTCCTGCAACGGTTTTTTATGCTTTGGATTATGTTATCCAAGTCTTGCCGCGGTATCAATATACCGCAGCATATTGGATAACTTAACCCCAGGTCCGGCTAAGATGCAAAAACAGTTGCTCTTCCGTCGCAATGTTTGCAGGGAAATTCCTCAAAGCCCTCCTTTGGAGCATATCCCACGCGTGCTCTATGGGGTTTAAGTCAGGCGATTGAGCGGGCCAGCCTAAGACCGATACATCGTGCTACTACAATCAGCTCGTCACCTCTCTCTCTGTGTGTGGACGGGCGTTATCGTGCACGAGCGTCATTCTTGGCCCATTTGTTGTCGATAGGGGTAGATTATTGGTACTAGCACCTCGTTACGGTATTTTTTAGCCGTAATGGTGTTTCTGATCCAAAGTAGTTCTGTTCTTCCACCAACACGAATTCCCGACCATACCGTAATATTGTCCTATCGTGGTATGAATAGACTTCCTGAGGATGTTGCAGACGGCTTTCGAGACTGGCCAAACACGTACTCAACCTGTATCGGCACGGAAACCGAACTGGGACTCATCGGTAAACAGCACTACATGCAACTGGTTATCTTTCCAGTTCACCAGCCCACTCAAGTTGTCGTCCACGATTTCCTCAGCGTTGTGTTGGAGTACGAAGCGGTCTGCGAGCATAGAAGTTAGCTTCATGCAGCCTTCTTCTCACAGTTTGGTTATTCACAAGCAACTGGTGCTCTGACTGGAGCCTCTGAACCAACATCATGGCCGTAACATTTGTATTCTCGCGGCAACTTGCAAAAATCGGTCTTGTCGTTGAGTGGTTATGCACTTTCCTTCTGGGTGTCTTTCAGCCACTTCACCAGTAGGACGATAACGTGACCATAACCTTGATATCAAGTTTTGCCATGTTCCAATTTCCTCAGCAATACTCCGTTGATTAGCCCCAACTTGGAGCATTCAAATATAAAATAAGATAATAGAACAATAAAGTTTTAGTTCTTTTATAATTTTGTTGTTGACTAAATTAATTTGATTAAACTAACCTCATAAATAAGCTAAGGTCTTAGCCCAGTAGTGTGCAGTGTTATTATGTGACAATTTGCACCCAGAATCGGTTTGTATTCGTCAGTTTAAAACTTTCTGCCAAACCTACAACGGATAAATTGTTAGACGTGTCAATCCATCCTGGACGGACGGAACGGACGGACTGAACGATCTTATAAGGGTTCCTTGTCGGACTACGGAACCCTAAAAATGGCCTGAAACTTCTTGTAGGTAAATGAAATCTTCGGACTTTGCCACCATTATGCCGCGTAAATCTATTGTTTTGAATTGATTTCTCCAAATTTAAATTTAGAATAGTTCAAAAAGGTTTACAAAATAAGCTTTCTTCAAAAGAATTTAGAATTGGCTAGTATTTTGAGTTTCAGATTTTTATTCAAAATATCCTATAGACGGTGTTGATGTGTGTTGAAAGGACTTGTCCACTTTTTGTATGGAGGTTGGTTTTTATTCCAAGATATGACAAACTACTATAAAACTTTAAATAGGGTTTGATTTGTTAAATCAAATTGAATTTGGCTCACAAAAATTAATCGAGTGTGTCATCCGGTGGGACTCGAACATACATGCTGGTACATTCCCCAAGTAGCGAAGGGACGTCCTTCGCTATCCGGGCGAGTGCTCTTACCAACTGAGCTACGGAGGACGTTACTCAGACGAGGAATTTTTGTAAGTGCTTGCTACGCCAGCGTAGCAAGCACTTACAAAAATTCTAGAGCCGGCGTTCGATTTCATCAATACTTGGGAAATGTACCCGCATGTATGTTCAAGTCCCACCGGATGACACAGTCGAATAATTTTTGTGAGCGAAAATTCACAAAAATTAATCGACTGTGTCAATTTGATGAATTTGAATTTGAATCAAAATGTCAATTTGATTTCGTAAAAACTTGCAAAATAATTGCTTAAGTTATAAAAATAATTATTTGATTTGTTAGTTCGGTTTCTATGGCACGCCGTAGTGTTTACCGGAGACATCAAACAGATGTACCGACAATTCTTGGTCGACACTCAGGACTGCGACTATCAGCGCATTCTGTGGCGTTACTATAAAATACTATTTATAGGCTACAAAAATATAAAACACGACACCATTTAATTTATAATTTTAAACTCCTCCATTTTTAAGAAAAAAAAGATTTGTTATTTGTAGGTCTAGAAGCATAATTGTATAAATTAAAAAAAATTATCTACATACACTGGCTAGCCAAACTGAAAAAAAGTTACCTATCTGTCACAATCTATGTGTTATCTGTGTAACATGCGCAAACCTAAGAAAAAAACTTTCACAACAACTGTCCATGTCAATTTTGTTGATAATTCTTTTTCCATGCGTTTTTATAACCGAAGGTATAAATCTTTCTATTGTGCCGAAGGTGCGGTTTATGTCTTGTTAAACAGTAAAATTGATTATATTTTTTCTCTTAACCGGAGGCTTTAATTTTTTTTTAATTTATCATTTATAAAGAAAGGCTAGTTTTTGGTAACTCTTCCATTAAACATTATTTTTTTTCTGGTTAGCAATATTCACGAATAAAAAACCACTTTTGGACAACTCCTTTCATTCAATTTGAACCAGTATGAATAACTAGTCAAAGTTTCTTAATTTTGTCACCCACTGACTGACTGACTGACCGATCATCAAAACTATTAAGGCACTTCTAGCAAACATAGAAGCTTCAAATTTAGAATACAATTAGTGTTTAGTGTAGGCATAAATAAAGTTAAAACTAAAATATTTGGCAATTTCGGTTCGATTTTCTAAATACACCAACTGCTTAAATAACTTTGTAATCCTATATATTTATATGGGATTACAAAGTTATCAATGCAGTTGATGTGAACAATTCCAGTGAGTGAATCAGTACATGTATATGTATGATATTCTGGAATAATATGTAAAAAATGTAGGAACATTTACAAAAAGAAATGAGATAAAAAAAAAGTCAAATAAAAAATATAAGTCTCGCAACTCAATTCTTCTTCCGTAAAAAGTTGTGAGATCCATGTAATACCAAGTCTGTTTATTTATTTAGTCCCTACTCAATGTCTTTCATAGTGCAAGCTAACGCTTAGTTTTTCAACAATCCCACCAATTGCCTAGCCCCAAGGCAATTGGTGGGATTGTTGAAAAAATAAATATTCAAAATTAAATTCTTACTCATGCTGTATACCGCATGTGTATATGGATAAGAAGATAAGGATTAAGTAATAGTTTATGTTCACCTCCGCGTATTATACTATTTTAGAACAAATTTGACTACCATAAAAAGGTGTAAAGGTGTAAGGTAAAATTGTGAGTCTACCTTAAAAGAAAGACAAACGCTGTTGGGGTCTTTATTTTTTTTTAAGAGGAATAATTTAGCTATATATGATTTTTGTCGAACTGCAATCGTTTACGCAGCGCACGCACCGAAAGCTCACAATATAAAAGGAATATTTTTTCCCGATTTTGCAAAATTTTTCATTGATGCTCCGCTCTTATAAGTCGTAGCGTGGTGTAACATAGCTTATAACCTGCCTCGATAAATGGACTATCCAACACAAAAAGAATTTTAAAATTCGAACAAGTAGTTCCTGAGATTAATAATGGGTTCAACAAAACCCGCTACTCAGTTTTCAATTACAATAATATGTAGAGTTTCCCGCTCTACATATTATTGTAATTTTTTAACTGTAAGTGTCATACGAAACAATTCCCGAGCAGTATAATAAATCGTTCTTAATTATTTGTCCACTTTCAGTACTATTTGAATGTGTTAATTTGGTAAAATAAATTAAATTTGAGAACAAAATAATTAGCGATTATTTTCTTTATTCCTAATCCACGTTGCTCTATTAATGTGGATATTTTATAACATAAATAGTTGCTTCTCAGAAGGTACACATCTTTGTATATGACATGATTCAAACAAAAACTTCTAGAACTTTGAGGGTTTCCCTCGATTACAGCAAGATCCCATCATCAGATCTCGACTGGGCCACAATAGGACCAACTAGAAGGTATAACCTCTAGGTAAACTTTTTTTTTTTTCAAATCGGTCCACAACTGACTGAGGTATGAGGTAACATAGCAACAAAAAATAAATAAAAAACATACAGTCGAATTGATAATGTCCTCCTTTTTTGAAGTCGGTTAAAAATCAAAAGCAAATCTGATTATGAAAATTTTTTTTTTTCAAATTGCAAGTGGATAAAATATAAATCTTAAGTCGGAAATATTAAGTCGACCCGACTTTTATCAAACGTCACAATTTAATAAAATTCAGCGAAAATACCAAAATGAAACTTGGCAGAACTGAAAATATTTTACCGTTTTATTTTTGTATTTGGTCCAACTGATACAAAATAGCGGAAACTTATAAATAGTAGATTATTCACCAAGGGGGTAAAGTGATGTCTTACGTCAGCGAGGGAGTTAAGTGTTTACTCCCGAGCATAGCGAGGGAGTCAAAGTAGAATCCTGAGTGTAGCGAGGGATTTAAGCTCGCCCAACACGAAGACATCTTTATCCCCGAGGAGAATACTCTGCTTTTCACATTTCCTACGAGGCAATTAAAAAAATGTACTACAAAAAACTTATTTTATGTATATACCTATATCTTGTAACTTTTGTGGCAGTAAATTATTATTATTAACAATACCAGTGGTTTTACATCTAATGGACTCCGGTGTCAAATTAATTTCGTCACCCGACAGTTCTACGAAAACATGGTTTGTAATTTCTTAAAATACATAGGGTTTTTTTCTTTATTTTTTTTAGAAGCGCGAGCTTTTTTTTTCATTCCATTCGTGCTAAAATTCTTGGCTGCCAGGTTTAAAATTCAAATATGTTTTCTTTGGTGCGGGACGGGCTAGTGTGATCACACTAGCCCGTCCCCCATCATGCCTACGAACTCTTATTCGAAATTCAAATTACTTTACCTCCCTAGGGGCGTAATGAAATTCATTCAAAATTACGTCCCATGGAATGCTATGACTCACTTTAAGTCCGGTTTGCATGACGCGTAATTGAACATTGCTGAGTAGGCAGTGTGAAAAATCTTTAATCACACAAAAAGCTTATAGCATTAATAGCCTAGTGAGACGCCAGTCGCCAACCTTTATGGTGTAAAAACCTTATTTCGAAAACAAAAAGTATTGAAATCTTCCCTCTTATAACAGACAGGCTGATATCACATTTGAAAAAAACAAACTGGTTTAAAAAAGTTACCAGCATACCAGGCAATATTATGTACAGTTGCCAGCACGTCAGGTTATCCATTCGAATAACGAAAACAGCTTTTATTACATAAGGAATAGAGGCGGTCTCAAGGTCAAAGTAGGGTAGTATGACGTGCGGCCTAGTTTACATTTTCGTTGCAAAACTATACCTATAATACAACTACATAACATGCCACAGTGTTCACCTTGATGTGATGTGATTGGAGACCAGCCTTTTAAACAAATCAGGGGATGTCTATTTTGTCCTCCTTTTACGTGGTTAGAGAAACGAAGACTTAAACCGGAAGCTGAGCTTACTTTGTTCGTAACCGTATTATCGTACTTGCAAAAAATGAGTGCGCACACTGAGTACCTACGTTTTACTCCATCAAATAGTTTGCGTGTTTTGTGATTTTGCATTCGTTAAGTCGTCTCTGGGTAAAGCGCAAAGAATAATCAATTCTTTTATAATTCGGAGACTGCAGCGACAACTGGGTGCAGTTTTTATACGCCATGAATTCGCTGAATTTCATCGTTTTATGGAAGGCATGAACACTGGCAGTATAGTGGATTAAATCTAACTTCAAATAGGTCATTTCAAGTGGACGAATTTTCATTTTTTCTGAAAGAATCGATCAAACGTCTTTTAGAGTCCCAACATGTTCGGATTTTAATATACTTACGTATACGTACGACTAATTAGCACACAGTATGAGCGCTTTCATAGTTCCATGTTATTGGATGGTTGTGATCGTTCGTATGTGTGACGAGTAAAATTCGAACGAAACGCGTCCAAAGAGAGCCTTGGTTCACTTGTAAAGTAAAAAAACCCGGCCAAGTGCGAGTCGAACTCGCGCACGAAGGGTTCCGTACCATTAACTTACAACATTAGACAGTGAAGGCAAAAAGAAGCGTTTGTATGGGAGCTTAAATATATTTTTTATTTTAATTTTATTATTTATTTTTAAAATGAAATACAACATAATATTCTGAGAATATTTTAAGGTCTAACTGTTGCCATTATAATTATTGAGCAAAAAAAAACACGTTTGTTGTATGGGAGCCCCTTTAAATATTTACTCTATTCTGTTTTTATTGTATTTGCTGTTATAGCGGCAAAAGAAATACATCATCTGTGAAAATTTCAACCGTCTAGCTATCACGGTTCATGAGATACAGCCTGCCTGGTGACAGACAGACAGCGGAGGTTTAGTAATAGGGTGCCGTTTTTACCCTTTGGGTACGGAACCCTAAAAACGATACAGTGAAGCTGAATGCGAAATCGCTTCAACACATGGCTTGCACCACGCCGGGTCGCGTGCTGTCCAACTGCGGACCATATTGGATTACCGTTGACGAAATCTGCTGACGCGGCGGCGACGTAGCGGATCCGTCAGAGAAACGCGGCCAACATATTTCCACGCTGGCATCAACCCTATTGGCTTGTTTAGCTCCCTCACCACGTCTGTTTGCTTATCGGCACATTTTGGGACTTAGATATTTTATGCCGCCATTTTTTATTCGATAAACCCAATTTGGATTCTATTTACGTTTTCGCAACGCGTCAAGAGGTTTCTTGTCTAAGTGTGTTACTGTTAGTCCGTGACTAACGTGGCATATACGTCACAATTTTATATTTTAGTTAAGAGAACAAAAAGTTTTTATTTACTTTATGAAATACGTTATTAGCTTATGTGAAGTCTTACAAACCTAGAGCCGTGTTCACCAATCTTTAATCAGCCGGTAAACGATAGTTGACGGTTAATTCGATACATTCACATACAGATAACATTATAATCGCTGTTTATAAATTAAACATGTGTTGGTGAACTAGACCTTTAGTGGTTTGATTTCACGGCTGTTTGTTATACATATTATTGTTTTGTAGTTTCTTATAAAATGATTATAAAATATGTTGATTTTGACGATGTCCATGCAATCCGATTTTATTTCTTTAATTGACCATTGTGATAATTTAATACGTTGACGCGAACAGCGTATGTATACGTCAAATTATGGTAGATGTGGTGAAGCACATCGTATTATTAGGTTCAGCTAATAAGTGGTGTATGGAGCACAACGTGGTAGTACGGCGCCTGATCATGCTTATCTCCATTAGTTCATTTGATGTGCGACAACGCATTAAACTCTCAAAATTGTAGTGCTACACCGCGTCAAAATTTTTGCACATCTTTGAAGGCTCCATACACTGGCAGTGATTGCCTCCTTGTAGACACACAACGTTACTATACGTCGTCCGGCGCTATTACGTTGCCGTTATTATACTTTTGAGTTGTATTGATGTTTATTTGTACTCTTTGGCACGGCGTATGGACTAATTTTACGTGCTATTAGCAGACCACCTCTGAGCGTCGATCCAGTATGTATGAAAAAAATGTGTGCGGCACAGCATCGAGTTATCGAGTATATACATAATTATGGTAATGTTTGGCATATGTATTGTTATAAGTTGCTACACCCTTACAGGGTCTGTACTTTAGTTTATAAGGTTTTAAAAACTCTGTACTAAACTGCAATAAACAAATAAATAAAAGAGTTCAGAAAGTACCATGTTCACGTAACCGTGTTAATAATGATAAATGAAAATTTACCTTCTAAGGGGGTGAAAAGGGAATGGGAGTTTGTATGGGAAATTCGACATAAGCACGGATGGATTCGCGGGCACCAACTAGTTTATTAACATAAGTTTAAATAAGAATAATAATAGTTCTGCATAAGCTTTACGTTAAACTACCATGCACCCTGTAGTCTAGAATCGGTTGACACTGCCCGTTTATGTGCCTCCAGAGCTTTCGGCCGCCATATTGATTTACTGGTTCCTGTCAATTGACGCCATGGGCGCAGTTTACTAGATTAACGTGGTTTGTAATGTTTTTTGATATTTTGGTGGTTAACTTATTCACATTTTAATTTATTTACATCAATACTTCGGATTAACTTGTCTGATTTTCTCTTCTTCGATTTTTTTGAATAGTTTCCTTCATGAGACAAACTAACTGCGACATACTAAAGATTTTTTAAGACCCGAGCTCACCAATTTTAAACAGCCGGTAAACTGCAATTGACGATTAATTTAATAGAGTTCCACCGGCTGATTATACATTAAAAATGTGTTGATGAACTCCAGTCTACTTTTATGTTCTTTTGCGTTTCACAATTTCTAGCTCTTTTTTTAAATCCAAGGATTGATGCTCATTTTACCAAAAAATTCATTCCTTTTCGTCAAATGTATATCATGTAGGTAATTCCAGCCGAGATACAAGATCAGATTCTGGACCTTATCTCCTAAATCCACGATCCAGGATTCCATTCCAAAAGTAATTTCGGTCCATAATCTATTTAGCAAGCGGCAGCACCTAACCATATTTTAGCGGGCGGTTAGATGACGTCACATAATCCAATATGGTGGTCATAGTCAAAATAGATAAGTGAGATTTTCGCGAAAGGCTGCATTTGGCGCTAATTTCCAATCTTTGGTCAACATTTTTACCACATGTATAAGTTGCATGACTCTCGGTCTTCTATTGACTGTACTTCCGAGCTCCACAATCTTATAATGCCATCTCCATTCCTCTATTGGAACACCAGCCGTACTGCAAGCAACCAGTTTTATTTGGTTGATATTCCCATTTCTCGTACCAAGCGCTTTTCATCATAACTTTTAATGCGCACACCCAGAGAGTGGAATGCCCTGCCTGCATATGTTTTACCAAGTGCGTATAACCCAAAACTCTTTAAGCTTGATAAATAGGCTTCTCCTGGATAAGCTCGCTCCATCGTTGACCTTATCTTTGCTCTCGGGCTAAGATGAAGATCAAGAGTTAGCCCATCACTTATTTAAAAAAAACATGTGTAATGTTAGGGCTAAATAATCTAAGTACTCAAGGTCTATTTTTTGGACTATTAAGCTAAGAAACTCGCGTCTCTCGAGGATTAAAATTGTGTCGTGAAAATTGCTAGATTATTATTAGATTTTCATGTATTAGGAATACTATGACTGTTGCGGTTCTGATTTCGGTGGACGCGGGTGGAAATCGTACTGTGAGTTCTTAGCTTTAAAATACTTATCTTTCTCGTTCGTTTCGAAGACCAATAATAAAAAACATAGCGTCAGAACACCACAAACTGGTATTCTGACGCTATGTTTTGTCATTCTTATACTCGTATATTAGGTAATTAAGTAAGGCAACCATAGCATATTTTCGTAAAGTGCGTGTACTTATCTATTTGTGATACATTCATAGCCGAAGGCGAGGAGACATAACCTCAAAATTGCATCAACTGTACCAAATTACCGGGAAATTAGCACGACCAGCCAATTATGAGCACCATGTAGATATGGTGGATGTATATCTATGTGATTAACCAGCTTCATCATCGCATACCAAATGAGAAGTTGGAGACAGGTAATGTTTGCTATTTATTTATTTAAAAAAATAACACCAGTTAGTCTTTATTCTGGTCATATTGCTGGCTCGGCTATATTTTCCATACACACTGGTCTAGGCTAACGAAAAGTTGTCACGAAAACTTGATAAATGCTGCCACATCATTTTTCTCGAAGGCGTTTTAACATTCTCAGAATGTGCGAACGCAAAAAAGCAATTCCGAACGAACAATAAGCACGGACAATGCATAAAAAACAAGCAGCTAATCAACCCTCTAATAAAATACGATGTTTTCGTCCGAGCCCCGGGGTCGATCCGACCCACAAATTGGTTCTCGTTAACATTTGGACGCGATTTCCGAATTCGTTGGCCCTAACAAGAGGGAAACTTTAGTTTTGGGTACAAATGATCGGACATGCCTCAATTAAGGAGTGGGTAGTTGGTACCATTTCTGGATGAATCAACTGTTACATACATAATGTGTTGAAGCGCTAGTAAATAGTTGAAAATTAAATTAATCAAATACATGTGGCATATTATTCTAACATACCAGCCGTGTTTGCAGTCAAGCCTTAATAGCAGAAAAATTATGCCTGGAAAAAAAAGGAATAACAACAGTTAATACTTATCTATTTAATTTAATTATTTAATTACACATAGAAACAGCTTGGAGTCAGTTGGTGGAGGTACACTCTGGCTCACGCCTGATCACATTCCGGTCATGTTGGATTGCATTGGATTGCCTTCTCACAAAACTATTAAAGTTATAGAGCAGAAAATGCAAGCGATTAACAATGCGTAAGTGACTTAGCCTGGAGTTAACTAACACATATTTAATTTTTAAATAACTTTTTTAGCATTGTTTGAAATATTTTGTACGGGAATTCTGTCAAATTGACAATTGTGGTTTACCGGCTGTTTAAAAATTGGTGAACTCGTGTCTTGTCACGGCGGGGTGTAGTCAAAATTCGGCTAGAAGAGTATTAATTGAATTAAAGCTTCTACCTCAATAATTATCTGTCACATTAAAATACAAATATATTTTATTACCAAAATCAGATTATTCTTACACGTGATTGAAAATAAAAAGATGATAACAAGGTATTACACAATTAATTTGTGGCAACAATACATGGAGTTTTAAACAGTGAGCCCCACACTAGGAATGACCTAAATCGTATTTCAATGATTTAAAAAAAATATATCTCAAACTGGCTACTTACGTGTGAAATTAACTAACTCTTGCATAACTACGAGGAGAAGCTCAAAGCAAGTATTACGTAGATATATTACATGCGAAATAACATACGATTGGATGTATGAAGATCAATTATGTAGGAAGATGCTAAATATGATTCATGGCATTTCCAAGGTGGACGACATTGGTTGGTAGTTACACAAACAGTTTAAAAATTGCTGCGCTTGCGGTTGCGATTGCAATACCATTTCAGTAATTACTATGAAACCATGTAAGACATGGAAAGTACTTAGCCTCTGCTAATATTTCAACAATTTCAGTAATACATAAAATGGTTGTGTCAATTTATAAAAAATATAATAAAATTTATTATATAATATAATTGTGTCATGGATGAATCATATCGTCCATGCTTGTAAGTACGAGTATCATATTTTTTATAATGACTATAAAACTGCTTCAGCCAATAAAATTATCACTCAACGCAAACCAATAACGAAATCTTTGTAAAACGTATTTGTAAACAATTCCAAAGGTTGCATAGCGTTTAATGATACCTTGAAAATTGCGAGGCACTTGTACAGTGGACAGCAGAAACAACCCTTAATCTGAACCTTATTCTTCTGGAATAAGGGTGAATTTAGCAGTGGTGCTGGGTGTTGATTTGCGATGGTTCTCTGGGGGTTGCCAATGCATAAATTATACAATTGCCCGTTTTAATCTGCGACCGAGACGGGCCAGATTCAATAATACGTTCCTGGAATTTATCGGTCTGACTTCGGTCTGTACAAATTGCAAGTGAAAATGAGAATTCGGTCCTTGTATTTTCGCTGGTACATAAAAACGAAGAATACCGCAGTATTGATAATATTGACAATATTTTCGATTTGAGACTTCGACTAGACTAACAAAATCAGAATAAAAATAAACGAAACCAACGAAATATAGATTTCATAGACCTTTTATTTAAACTAATTTGTTTTGTTTTGTTATGCAATCATCAGCGAGATGGACTGATAAATTTGTTAAAGATACACGATCTTATTTGTTTCTTACGTTTACGCGAATTGTTGAACTCATTAAAACACAATTTTACGGATTACTACGCGATTTATTTACATTTTATTTTAAACCTGACGTTTCGAACACTTTACAGCGATCGTGGTCACAGGGAGACTAAGGTATTATTTGTCATTACAAAGTTTTGAAAAATTTTAACTACCGTCACTCAATAATATTAATTTACGTTCCTATTTACGCAGAAAGAGCTAACCGTGTCTTGAGATCTTGCAGTGCTAGGTGTTGCTTTGGTTTTTGCTAGAATAGGATCCCATGCCGGTGGAACTTTCCAACCATCTTCTCTATTGAAATTTGGATGTTTTCTAATTTCAATGGCTTCACGTAGCATTCGAGGAATAAAACGCCGTTCTTTTGCAAGTATTTTAGGTTGGTCAAAACGAATGAAGTGGTTGGGTTTGTCCAAGGCATGTTCACACACTGCAGATTTCGTGTTCCGTCTATGTTTTACGTCAGCTATGTGTTCTTTTATCCGCACGCCTATACTTCGCTTTGTTTGCCCGATGTAGGAGAGGTCACAGTCACACTCCAGCTTGTACACCCCTGCATCTTGAAGAGGTATGTTGCACTTGACAGGTGGTAGGAATTGGTTTATCTTCTTTTGCGGCTTGAAGTAAGTTTTGATTGAAGCACGCTTCAAGATATTCCCAATCTTGTCAGTGACTCCCTTCATGTATGGTAGTACTGCAGGTTGGCGTTCAACTGTCGTAGGCTTGGCACGGGGTCTGCAACGACGTGGTACTGGAAGCTGGTTGTCCCGTAGTACCTTCCTTACATGCTGAAGCTCAGCAGCCAGGTGTCGGTCGTCACAGATGCCCCTCGCTCTCTGAAACAAAGTTTTGCCCACGGTAGCTAACTGTGAAGGATGATGAACAGTTGTAATTTTAAATCTTGACATATACTCTCGACGGTTGCGTTTAAATAAACTAGGTCGCTATGATGTTGATGTATGAGATGACGGAGCATTTTTCGACTTGCCTGATTTAAGATCTTCGCACTCCCGCGTATGTCTTTCTTTGGTGAAATTTGGACACATCGTGGGATGAGGTTGTGGTCTCTGCACCTCTTGAGGAAATTTAAAGATGATATTTTCCTTGCGCGTTTAGTCTTGAGATCTTCCAACCGGTGAATTTTATTTGCTGTTTCCAGTCCGTACTGGGTCACATATTTGTTTCTTAGGTTTACGCGAATTGTTGAACTCATTAAAACACAATTTTACGGATTACTTCGCAATTTATTTACATTTTATTTTAAACCTGACGTTTCGAACACTTTACAGCGATCGTGGTCACAGGGAAACTAAGGTATTATTTGTCATTACAAAGTTTTGAAAAATTTTAACTACCGTCACTCAATAATATTAATTTACGTTCCTATTTACGTAAAAAGATTTCCTATTTCTGCTTTTCTTAATCATCTTAATTCAATACATCAAAAATTAAATTTACTATGGAAATTGAGGCAGACAGTAAACTAGCTTTCTTAGATATTTTATTAACTAGGAATTCGGATCATACCCTTAGCCACACAGTCTTTAGAAAAGCCACCCATACCGATAAATATCTCAATGGTGCGTCTCACCATCATCCTTCACAGTTAGCTACCGTGGGCAAAACTTTGTTTCAGAGAGCGAGGGGCATCTGTGACGACCAGTAGAAAAAAAATGTTTAAATTATATAATCAAAAAGTATATAGAAATAATGACCCAACATTCCTAGAATATGTTAAAAAATACTCAAAGTTATTCAAGAACGTTTGCATGGTAGCTAAATCTAATTATATACGTGAAAAAATTTATAAATCCAGTAATAAAATTAAAGAAACTTGGAATATTATAAACAAAGAAACTTGTAAAACTAAACCACGTGATCACACATTTACATTAAAAATTGATAATAAGAATGTTAAATCTGATAATGAAGTTGCAGGTGCCTTCGAGAAGTACTTCTGTAATGTACCTATCGAAACCACAAAACAACTTAATTCGTGCGCTCTGCATGCGAAATCACTGCTGGTGTCTAGTGTTGACAGGTGTAACTCCTCATTTGATTTCACTCATATTAATCCTTTAATGATAGTAAAAACTTTCAAGGAATTAAAACAAAAAAGAACTGAGGATATATGGGGAATATCAACTGACACAATAAAACCCATTATACCTCTCATAGCATCTCACTTAGCACATATATTCAACGAATGTATTGATCAAGGTCAATTTCCCACTTAAATGAAATATAGTAAGATAGTACCTTTATTTAAGTCAGGAGAAAAAAGTTACCCAAGCAACTTCAGGCCAATTTCCATTCTACCTGCATTTAGCAAAATTTTTGAAAAAGTTATATTTAATCAATTGCTCTCTCATTTTAAACTTAACAATTTACTGCACGAGAAACAGTTTGGTTTTTCCAAAGGAAGAAATACAACAGATGCTGGGGTGGCACTCGTCAAACACATTTTGGATGCTTATGAAGATAAACACGATGCGATAGGTGTATTCTGTGACTTGTCGAAGGCATTTGATTGTGTCGATCACCAAACACTTATTATTAAGCTTAAACATTACGGTGTATCTAATAACGCGTTTAAAATGTTGAATTCTTACCTCTCAGGCAGACTACAAACAGTAAACGTTAATGGTACTAACTCCTCAGTTGCCCCGCTTCAAATGGAATATTGGGACCTTTGTTATTTTTGATCTATATTAATGACCTTCCTTTTTATGCCAAAGACTTCTGTGAGATAGTTCTGTTTGCTGATGATACTTCTTTAGTCTTCAAATCAAGAAGAGGCGAAGAATCATTTGACAATGTAAGCGGAGCTCTCTCTAAGGTATTAAATTGGTTCACTAGCAATAACTTGCTTCTTAATACAAAAAATACTAAATGTATTAAATTCACCATGCCTAACGTGAAGCAAGCTAACACAGAAATCCTACTCAACGGTGAAAAATTACATCTATCAAACTCCACTGTTTTTCTGGGCATTACATTGGATTCGAAGTTGCAGTGGGGACCACATGTTGACGCTCTGGCTGGGAGACTTGCTTCAGCTGCCTTTGCGGTTAGAAAAATTAGACATTTGACTGATGTTGAAACAGCAAGGCTTGTGTATTTTAGTTACTTTCACATTATAATGTCTTATGGTCTTCTCTTGTGGGGTTCTGCTGCGGACATAGATACCATCTTTATTTTACAGAAAAGAGCCATTCGTGCCATTTACAAACTTAGTCCCCGCGAATCCCTGAGAGAATTCTTTAAAGAAATTAACATCCTCACTGTCGCTTCTCAATACATATTTGATAATATAATGTACGTACGCAAAAATTTAGATCTTGTTATAAAAAAAAGTGATATTCATTCGTATAACACAAGAAATAAAAACAAACTTGTCATTCCAAACTTCAGATTAGCCAAAACAATTAATTCATTCTTGGGAAATTGCGTCAAATTTTTCAATAAAATACCTCATAATGTTATCGAACTACCTATTAATAAATTTAAGTTACAAGTCAAAACTACCCTCATGTCGAAGGGGTATTATAAAATTCAAGACTATCTTAATGACGAGAATGTATGGACAGTCCAGCCTGCACCAAACTGATGTACCTACCTGTTTATTTTGATTTGTTTTATTTTTGTGGCAGCTAGTGGTGACTGAGTTTGTTCCGGCGTTTCTTCTCAGCACTTGCCAGATTGTCTGTGTCTTGTCTCGAAGCGCTAGTAGGGCCCAAAAGATAAGGAGACATGTTCTGCCCCATATGGGCCATAATTGATTGATATTTTGACGTTCATAAGTGGCATTTTGTGTCCTAAATTGAATAAAGAATTTTTGACTTTGACTTTGACTTGACCAACACCTGGCTGCTGAGCTTCAGCATGTAAGGAAGGTACTACGGGACAACCAGCTTCCAGTACCACGTCGTTGCAGACCCCGTGCCAAGCCTACGACAGTTGAACGCCAACCTGCAGTACTACCATACATGAAGGGAGTCACTGACAAGATTGGGAATATCTTGAAGCGTGCTTCAATCAAAACTTACTTCAAGCCGCAAAAGAAGATAAACCAATTCCTACCACCTGTCAAGTGCAACATACCTCTTCAAGATGCAGGGGTCTACAAGCTGGAGTGTGACTGTGGCCTCTCCTACATCGGGCAAACAAAGCGAAGTATAGGCGTGCGGATAAAAGAACACATAGCTGACGTAAAACATAGACGGAACACGAAATCTGCAGTGTGTGAACATGCCTTGGACAAACCCAACCACTTCATTCGTTTTGACCAACCTAAAATACTTGCAAAAGAACGGCGTTTTATTCCTCGAATGCTACGTGAAGCCATTGAAATTAGAAAACATCCAAATTTCAATAGAGAAGATGGTTGGAAAGTTCCACCGGCATGGGATCCTATTCTAGCAAAAACCAAAGCAACACCTAGCACTGCAAGATCTCAAGACACGGTTAGCTCTTTCTGCGTAAATAGGAACGTAAATTAATATTATTGAGTGACGGTAGTTAAAATTTTTCAAAACTTTGTAATGACAAATAATACCTTAGTCTCCCTGTGACCACGATCGCTGTACAGTGTTCGAAACGTCAGGTTTAAAATAAAATGTAAATAAATCGCGAAGTATTCCGTAAAATTGTGTTTTAATGAATACAAGATCTTGTTATATGCTTGCAATGCAAACAGAAATGAATGTGCAAGTCAATGGTGGAAGGTCTGTTTTCAGCAGTGGACGTTCTGCGGCTGAATTTATGATGATCACTTAGCGTAGTCAACGTATTTTACAAACAAGCATTTGGAATACTTTTATTATCATCGTCCAAGACGGTTCCAAAAGTCACAAAGCTTCTCAAAGCAATATGACCTTCCGAAAACTTAGAAGTAGGTTCCGTTAATTAACTAACAAATGACTTCACGATACACAATGGCTTAATCAAACCGCATTAAGATAAGAGAAACAAAAGACCCTTCAAACCATTGGCCTAATTTATAAACTGTATACGGATTTGTTACCATAAGTTTTATTTATACATTCTGCATAAAATAGCGGACTTAATGCCAACATCATTCTACCAGTCAACCTTAGGTGTACGACTTCTAAAGGTAGTGCAAGAGATAAAGAAAAAGTATTTACTAGAGTAATTAATGAAAGTAAGCAGAACGAGTAAAATTGATGACAAATAAAAATAAATAACTGTAAGTTATCCAAACTGATGTGATCGTATTAGGATAGAGTAGTAGACATTAGTGTTAGTAGTTCTATTTCTGTATATTACTGGGTTATAAAATCTGAAAAAAAAAACTGCAATTACATTGGTCGATATTAGTTCTGGTAAAAACCTTTTTCACGCCAAAAAACTTGTTTTGATATTAATTCAATTAAATGGTAATTGGAATTTGATGACAACGACTTTTTTTTAATTCTATTGCAAATTCGTAAGTTATTTAAACACAATAAAAATAAAAATTAAGAAAATTGAAAATCTTAGTTGAACAATTTTTACTTACAATTTTTTTCTCTTGTCAAAATGGATTAACAAGATCGACTCTAAGGCTAAGGTTGCACCTTTCTTACTTTAACTAATTCCGGACTTACTTTAACTATTACAAACGTCAAAATTCTGTTTAACTCCATACGAGAAATACCGGTCATACGGTTAAATTAAGGTGGTGCAACTCAGCCTAACTCAATTGCCTCCTATAACTTGCACCATATTTTCAGTCCTCCAAGGGTCCTAATAAAAAGCGACAGGATAAAATGATTTATGGGATAACTAGATAAAGGGAGAGCCAAGTTAAGGCGTCTCGCTTCGCAAGATAAGACAATAATAATAGATTCGTTACTTTTGTCAGGCACGGGGCGCGCAAAACATTGAGACAAGTACAGCAGCCAACCAGCATGTCAGAATATAAATTTTTGTAGCGAAATCACCCTTATTACAACTGAATAAGATACCGAATGGTTACTTAACGTGCTGCCGTACCTCGAGGTATTCAAATTAAGAAATGCCTACGTTTAATTTATCAGTGAGCGTCTCATTGGAGATGGTAATCTCATGTATATTGGCCGTAAAAGCCGCTTTAAGAGAGCGGACAAAAGACGGCTTGTGTTACGAGTTTGAGTGGTACTAATGAGGGTGGAAATATCTCATATTATTTTTAAAAATATCCCTCTTTAGATCTGCAAGATGGAAGATATTATCCTTAACGATAGGACCGCCTAAAAACTGTACACAATTATTGAATGGCTAGCGACCCCGGCTTCGCAAGGATGCTTATGCATGCGTGTACTCAAATGTAAATCGTCCTATCGAATCACCCTTATCTATTGTTAAAAATTAAAATAAAATCCCAAGTTTTTGCTAATTGCTAACATATCTTATCAGTAAATCCCTTGCCTCATGACAAAAGGTAAATTAATGAGTAAGTGAAAAGGGGAAAGACTAGGCACCATTTCTTCATACAAACGTAGTCCCCTGTTTTCTCTCTGGATAGTGGCTAAAGGCAAAATATTTTATTACCATAAAATATACATTTACCACAGCTATGCTCCTATTTCTCGTTTTTTCTTATATTCGAATTAACAAAGGAAATATGAGTCTTCAAAAACTAAGAAAATTGCCTAATTTCAACCTCAACTATCAGACGCTCGTCAAAAAAATCTAGGAAAATAACACTATAACTAAAACATAGGAGCATAGACCCATCTTTTAAAAAATTATTTGAGAACAAAATATTATCATTTGTCAAATTTTGGACGAGGAAATAGGGGGACTTCGAAATGCTGTTTAGGAAGGATTTATCCGTCTGACTTATTTGTCCCTTTCGCTTTGGTCGCATCAAGACAGCAACATTTTATTAAAATACCTATTCTTCAAATACCACTTGACCGCGTTTCCTCTTAAGGTTATGATGTACATCGGAATCATCCTAGCGTTATCCTGGTTGTGCACTCGCACGCGAGGGCCCAGGATATGCCAGATGTAATTACAGCGGAGCGATTGCCATCTTACCTCCGTGACCATGTTAACGGGGGAACCTGAACAGTTTTGGATCATGGTAACACATTCAAGGTTAAGGCTGAGGTTAGTAATAATAAGAGTAATAATATACGAATTATCAGTCTCAGATAAAAATAAGTGATAATTTTGTTATTTTCAAACCTCTACTTTTCCCGCCCTCACTTCGTAATGTCATTGTTTTATTAATTAATTGACTGTCTTTTCTCCACAATAGTGTAGCATATTAGGCTTTAATTAATCAAGAAACGAATGCTAAATTAATTATTTACCACGCCATTAGATTGTAATGTTATTTCGCGAGGAATGCGAGCGACGATCTGTACAAGCATTTGAATTATGCACGAGCTGCGATATGTTATGTAGCGGTTTAACTTTGAATCCGGTTACTTTGCAATTTGACAAAACAAATGGTAGGAAACACGTAGAAAACTATGTATTTTGTAGGTTAAAATAAAATCAAGTAATTTTGGTGTTTGTAAACCTTCTTCAACAAGCTTCTCCATGTTTGATTTGGATTAATATTGATGGGAAAGTTTCTTTCTGATTTAATTCTTTCTGTGTAAATTGTTTTTTGATTTCATATATTTGGTTAGGTTTGCTCTGATGAGCGCCCAATCGCTTTTTCGATTCTATGCACAACTAGACCCCTTGTGGATCATAAGACCGCCGGCGGTCGCATCATCATTTTCCTAGCGTTATTCCGGCTGTGCACTTGCATGCGAGTGCCCAGGATATGGCAGATCAGGTAATTACAGCGGAGCGACTGCCATTTGCCCTCCGTGATCTTGTTAACAGGGGAACCTGACCAGGTTTGGATCATGGTTACACATTCACTCGCCTGAATGTGCAGGTTTCCTCACGATGTTTTCCCTCACCGTAAGAGCATCGGTTAGTGAATCAAATAATGTACATAATTTAGAAAAAGTCATTGGTACATGGCGGCACGTGGGATCGAACCGGTACCTCCCGCAAGAGAGGCGACCCGTTAGCCACTGCGCCACCGACGCTTTTATAACAAGCATAACAATAGATTATCTATTGTGCCTGGAAACTTGATCTCTGAATGGTTAAATTGCAAACTGCGAATTTTGGCATTCTAACTGCAACATGTATAGTGTAACTAATTAGTCCCCCAGTCGTATATCACCGTTTTATGGCCCTTTATCGAGATGCGGTGGGTTTGTCTGGATGTACTAATTGGAAATTGGTAATTAGATGTAAAACCTGGTGGAGGATTGAGGTGGTATTTGGGTAACGTAATTTAGAGCTTAGAGTGAGCTTAGGTAAAGTACGGAGAACAGAACAATAGGGTAGGTAGCTATTATATGTATTAAGTTCTAAAGCAAAACATAAAAACATCATAAACCTGAAACAGACATGTCCCATCGTCGGCCGCATCGTCGCTTACCACCAGGTGAGATTGCGGTCAAATCTCTGCCTGTTAAATAAAAAAAAAAAAAAAACCTAAGTGCTTGTGCGACAAAGAATATGTTTACACGTCTAATCCGCTTTAGGGTTTGCCAGGACGGCAAGGAACCCTTGTAGTTTCGTCATGTCCCTCTATCTGTCTGTCTATCCGCGGTTTTGCTTAGACACCGTTGATACTAAAAAGCTGTAATTTTGTAGGTGTATGTATACTAATTACTCTGACAAAGCGGTAGAATAAAAATTTGGAAAATATAAATTTTTAGGGTAGCTTCTTTTCATGTGACTTTTTTTCGTCGTTTACCCCATCGTATGGGATAACGTTGAGTAGGTCTTTTAAATGTCTTAGGGATTTCTTAAACAATTTTTCGATTTATTGCGCCATTTACGAAATATTAAACTTTAAAGTGCAATTTTTTGGTCTAGTAGGGGTCCTCTAAAGCCTAACTGCTGGCCAAAAAAATCGAAAAAAAAAAGCATTATGATATGCATTTCATAAACTTTTAAGGAAAACTAAGTATAGCGGTTAAGATAACTATATTAATTTAGCAGTAATATTCGTAGAACTTGGGTGTTGGATAATTATTTGATACAAAATTATCCAACAACAAAATCCTTAGAATAAATTCTCTAAAGTGACTAAGATGAAGTAGATAATGTTACGGAACCCTTCATGCGTGAGTCCGACTCGGACTTGGCCGGTTTTTAATGTGACAAGTGTAAAAATAAGCATGTGCACTTATTTGCCCCTCTCGGCGAACATGTCTATGTATTTTTACTGCACACAAAATCTAATATCTAACTCATATCATCTCATACTAATCATATATAAAGTGTAAAGGCAGATAATAGAACGTGAACAAGATAAAATAAAATAACACAAAAGGAAGCAAATCCAACAAAAAAATAGTAATTTGTATTTTCGTTTTTTGCTACAAAAGGAAAATAATTTCTGAAAACGGTTAATAGACAAACAAGTGTAAATATCTTTTTCTATGTGGGTTCCTCACAAATTTAAAAGTACAAAAATGCTATTAATACGCACGGATGACAACACATCATTCAGCTAAATAAATACAAGTTCTTATGCAAAAATATTAGGATCAAAATAGTAAATTAAAATAACCACTGAATGTACAATAAAAATCAACAGTTGCTACCCCCAACCTTTTTTGAAGTCAAACAGTTTTAAACATTTTGTGAGTTTGTATAGTTATAATGACTTAGCTACGCCCAGTTGTAGAAACTTTATAACTACTATTTAATGGCTTCATTAGCTACTAATATGTCCTGAATATGTCAGTTTTATGGAGATTGGTAGCTACTGAAACCATTAAAATTTAATATCTGTTCATGCAACTGGGTCTTACGTACCTATTCAATACGTAAAAAGGTCGATCAAACCTTAAACCGATAAGCGTTTTGTCACGTGAAACCTCCGAGTGGCTCCGAGGGAACCCTAAAAGATATGGCCATTTATTTACGCAGCCTTCGAAGGCGATGATGCGCGGTTTGCGAGGATCAACCTCGTCATGACCGGCGCTTCTCAATGTTTTTTTCTACAACTTCCGGAAATCAAAAAGAGTTTGGATATTTATTTTCTTTTAGTATAAAGGGTCTTGGTAAGCAAAGGGCTCACCAGGTTACGTGCCAGTTCCAACAGCATCATGAAAGTGATTGCTAAAAGCCCAGGCTCTTCCTTTTGCGACCCTGGGTGGGGCTGCTAAAATAAATAGCTTTGGCAGCATTGCTCGCTTAATAAGCAACTCTAGATACCAATTTACTAAGTAGTAATCAAGAAAAAAATTTACTTACAAAAGATCACAATTATGTTAAAATATTTGATACGTCACGGTTAGAGTTTGTGACGATGATCATGCTATGAAAGTATCGGGCAAAAAAAGATATTTGTATTGAAAAAGAGAGCCAGAGGATATCCGGTATCCAGAAGGGTAAAGATACTGACCATAATTATATTTACGGAAATATAATTATGTTTTATTATAATTATGGTCAGTAACAGAAATGTCTAATACGATCATAGCAAGGTTATACAAAATGCTACGTTGTAGAGGTCACAGTCAAAGACATTTTCAGTCAGTCTTAATATACAAAATAAAATAACATGCCTCAAGTCTCATCTGTTTATTAACGCAGACCTAGAAATGGAATTATTTCTAGGATCTGGGTAAATAAACCGATTCTATAATTTACTAATGCATCCACAACTGTATTTGTAAATGTATTTTACTGCATCTGATTGTAGCTAACAGTTTGTTTGCCTATTTGTCCAAAATCCACCATTAGTAGCCTCTGATGCCGTGGATTATACGAAGGGGAGGAAGGGACATATTTATTAACCCATCTCCAAATTGAGGCAAATCTCGAAACTTTAATTTTATTTCATTCAAATGTAATTTCAATTATTTTTAACGTGATTATGTGCAATTTTTATATACATTTGGAGGATTCACAATGGAGGTTCTGAATTCGTCAGTATTTTTTATATCCGCCAAATATTTGGCCGCAATCTTACCTGATCGATGCTGCCGAGAAAGGATCATAAGTAGTTTTTCATTCTTTTCTTGAAAATGATATGAATATTAAATAAAAATGTCTCTTAAATGATGTAGGTACTATTAATTGAGCAGCACAGCCATCCATTTTTTTTAGTCGTATGTATAAATTTTTCACACGAATATCATAAGGCTCGAGGTATGCCATGCGCTCGCTCAAGCTTTAAAAGCTCGGATTATAAATACGAGCGTGGCTAAAGCTCCCGCGCTAAGGGACTGCCATTTGTCACCAAAAACAAATGATAATGATCGTTTGAGGAATTGTACGGATATACTTTGAGAACCTTAATGAATTCCGGTTTTGTAAAATGGATGCCTTGATTCGATTTAACTATGTTATATGTTTTTAAAATTTTTGATAAAATTAGGAATATGGAATCTGTTTTGTCAATGCAAATGCTTTAATAAAATGCAATAATAAATTCAGTTACATAATTTTAACATCTGTAATCAAAAGGACTTGTGAAACTTTGTGGAATTCCACCAAGGACATAAGCCGATTGTGGTCCTAAATTAAGCTGTCAAAATAACCGCGACTTTGAACTTCCTACGATATACTTTTGCAGTTCCGAGTTTAATTAAGCGGTTGACTGTTGTCATGGCAACTGTAAATTCTTAGTCGGCTTTGGTAACGAGTCATGGGAGTGGCGATGATTAAGTTGAATAAACCGTATCATCAAGTCATTGTAGGTACAGGCGTACTGACATGAAAATTGGAGTACTAGTTTCGATCGACTGGTTTTACCTTGCCAAATTGATTTGTGTATTTCACCACTACGGGAGTTAGTAAAATAGCGCTCTACCACAAAAAACGATTGAAGTTTTTTTTCAGATTTTTTAATGACTTTCTGAAGATTGGTGCCACACTCATGAATAGTACAAGTTATAGACACGGTCAAGGATTTTCTTTTATCAATTCATTAAATAACATTTCCCAGCCCTAAAATTAAAATATAATCTTTACCTAATAGACAGACTGAATTCTAGTACCGGCTGGGACTGACATCGCAAGAATGCAAACAAATAGAAAAATGACTCCTTTGTAATATAGTTTTGGTGTAATGTGATAGTGAGAGTAGATATTGTAATGTTATAGATACCTACTAACCTCTTACTAATAATAATAATAATTAGCTGCTATAATTTAGAATATATGCAGCTAACTTGGAATTTATCACAAATAGGTGATTTGTATAGGGGAACTAATTTTTTGAACTGTTATTTAAATATTTGAGGTGTTATTATGATCAGTTGGAAAACATATTGAGCAGTTATTTTATTTAATGGCGGTTGATTAATTATTGCGACAGTAAGACATGGACAGTAATAAAAAAACAATTGGTCGGTTATTCTATCACACGATTTCAATTCTAAAAATAATTGAGCAGTCCAATAACTGATTGAGCGGTAAAAATGATGGAATGAGCGGTTCGATAAATAGTTCGGCAGATCATAGCGAGCGGCGCATTATCAAGAACCTGCTGCAGAAGCTAAAGAATGCGCAATATTTGAAAATCCACCACAAAATTTTGATGAGTTTAAAGAGCAATTTTTCAATAAATGGGAAGTTATATTGCCGCAAAATAAAGAAGAGTGGACTCAAGGAACATGTACTTGCCCAAACTTTTATAAAACGTATATGTGTAAACATATAATCGGCCTGTCCATACGCTTGAAGTACGCCGTGCCTCCAGTTGAAGCTAAAAACATTTCACTCGGACAAAAAAGGAAGAGAGGCAGATAGTCGAAAGCCAAACCTGCTCTTATCATACAATAAGTTTATTTTAGCTGCTGCTATGCAAATTCTATGTCATTTACTTATGTATGTTTCGAATCACGAATAAAAGTTCCTATGTTTATTAAACAATTTGTTTTATTTCATTCCTTCAGTCAATGCAAATGTAGGTAATTTAATTTTCATTCCTATTTAAGAACTGTTTTTTAATTTTTATTTTACCAGCTCATTGCTTATAGAATTGCTTTGAATGCGATTTTTTATCGACGAGTTCCGATTTATTACTGCGCACACGTAACCAATATTTTTTACCGCCCATTTAATTATTTTCCTGCTCAATTATATATTCACTGATCCATTTCGATATTTTTATTACCCATTTTTGTTTACTTTACCGCTTAGTTTTAACTGCTGAACTAGTTATTAAACGTCCCATTTTTAATTTTTAACTTAACAAAACTGCTATTTACAACTGGCTCTTAAAATCAGTGCCTTTGTAATTTCAAATTAGCTGTCCCATATTTATTCATGTGTTATAACAGTGGTATAATTATTACTGGTAATGCGGTAAAAGTTTGTATCACGTCAGTTAAGATTTATGAGTTCAACTGTCATTTTTTTTTATTTGAACGCGTGTGACTTGAGCCTCACTGGGCGTCCCCTGAGCTTTGGGAGAGTTATAAATCTTCAAATACCTGGGGGCGTGATTCACCTTCACCCGGCCAGCAAGTTTGCCCTCCATGCATATGTTTAGACTCCATGATTCATAGAATACGATACAAACAATGTAATTACTGCTTTTTACAAACAAGCTAGATTAAAAAAAATACGACATAGATTAAGAAAAGAAAGCTGACTGCAACCGTAAGGAAGGAGCAGCAGAAAATAAGTGCCTGGCCTTTTGATGTTACTTTCACAAAAAAATATAATAGTACAAGATACGACTTTACTAATTTTTGAACATCAACGTAAATTGATTGTTTATTTGACACAGTTCTTATATAAAATATGACAAATATTATTATAACGGCTGTTTAAAAATTTAAAATTTTTGGTGAACTCGTCCCTGGGTAAACTTATCCCTGATTGCATGTAGCATGCAAACAATAGCCCTTTTAATATTTCATATTTATCTACATATTTTAAGATCATATTATGTACCTATACATATTTCATAGTATATTGCCAAAGCCACCCTAATGCAATAAACCCGTCACATTTTACCTGCGGCGAAATTCAGCACGCGATAAATTTGTTTTTAAACTTGTTATCATCAACCCCATACGAAGTTTGAACGGTTTATCATGTTACCCTCAGAGGGCACCAGCGTGATGTAACACGAGGTTTTATTGAATCAGTAAAATTCAGGCTTTTGTGCCCAGTGGTTCTTTCTTGCCCCGACGAAGTAGCAAAATGGCACATAATTAAACGAAACTACTTTGCTAGTCATGATTTATCCTGTAACAACCATAGAACAGAGCAGAGACAATATAAGGCAGATGATTTTCAAGTTTTTGAACCATATGAATATTGAATACTTTTCGACTATAGCTACAACTACTAAGTACCTACTGCTACAGACTCTCGACTGCCTTGTTTGTCTAGTGGTCAGCTGGGTACTACCCACGAAGTCCCGGGACTCCCGGTCGGTAAAATTTGTTTCTTGGTTCAACTCCAACACAGCTTCGAAGTCAGGAAGTGGGTGGTGTTGCACCACCGTGCTTCAGAAAGCACGTTAGGCCGTTGGTCCTGCAGGTTTAGGTCCAACTCGGTCATAACGGACTGCCGTCTTATCGAACTATGAGAGTGTACAGAGGCACCTGTGTATAGCTTACACACTTGTGCACTATAAGATAGGCCGCTGTAATCCAAATGCGGTTAGTACGACATATCATTATTTATTACCATTACTCTATGAGTTTTCAAAGAGGTCTAGGTTCCAGTTTTGTATAGAGAGTAGGATGGTAAGTAGTTAAGATGTGCTAAAGGGATACTACCAACGACCTAAGTAAAGGTGACCTAATTTTTATTTTCTCGTTTTAGTTTTTAAAAAAATACGATCGCCTTATTTTCTTCACAGAAAATCCCACCAGCAAAATACGCTAACTGACTGCATCTGAACGTCAAACAAGGCATTACTCTAACAAGGCGAACGCTTTAATTCACACCAACTAAGCGTTCCACTACCACTTCCTGACGTAGAGCTGTAAAGAAAAACAGTAAGCAGCTAAAAAGTTTACAGCGGAAAAGATTTCGAGCGCCACAAGGCTCTTTGTCGGTTTAATGCAAGGCTCTCAAACTCTTAAATCTGTAGCGAGTCGGAGTGTTGCAAGACTGCGCTATGCTGCACTGTAATGTAGGTTTAGGCTATAGTGATAGAAAAAGCGGCATGCGGAGTTTGTTTAACCCCTATAATTCTGATTCAGTCATAAGATAAGGATATACTCGTATATGTGTAAAATACACAGGAAACATTCAAAAGAATTTGCTTAAAGAGCTTTCAGTTTAGCCTGGAGTAAACCAACACATTTTATTCGGCTGGCTTAGCATTGTTTGACATATTTTGTATAAGTATTCTGCTCGTCAATAGAGGTTTACTAGCTTTTTAAAAATTTCTTCTTTTTTTTTAAGTTTTGCGAGAGTATGTATGTATAGTTGTTTGGCACGCCCCACAGCCCAAACGACTTGACAGTTTTTAACAAATGAGGTATCATTCAAAATTGTGATAGTGACATAGGCCATATACATTTAAAAATGGCGCCCGCAAATGCTAATAAAGGGGCAAGGGGGATAGATTTTTTCCTTACCATAGAATATGGGTATCAAATGAAAGCCGGTAACACGACCATTTTAAAAATATAATACTTTATGTAGTCGGGTGTTATAGGAATGCATATATTTTATTTATAGGCATTCCTAGTGTCGAAAATCGGTACTTAAAAATCCGCTAGATGGCGTTGACCGATCTTAGTCAGGTAGATTTTTTTAAGAAAAAGGCTGGTTTCAGCGTTTAATTTGTTATATTTTTTTATGTTTAGCATGTTTTTGATTCATGCGTATTAAGAGGTAATTTTTTAACTATTTAGTGATCATCAAGACGTTTTTTCTACTAAATTTTATTTTAAACTGCAATTTGGAACTTGCCAATTTTTAATGTATGTACTTACACTACATGTCTAACACAATATTACAATAAGTTGTTATTTTGCTTTTATGCTCAAAGATTTCGACGCAATATTTGTTTTATCGAATATGTTAGAAACTAATATAAAATTTTTAAAAGAGTATGTGTTGCCGCTAAGTCTGACCACCTCCGTAGGTTAGTTTTAGGTTCTCAGAATAAAGCAAAGGCTGAAAATATTCCATGTAATATTATAAATAAAGAAACGTGTAAAACTAAATCAAGAGACTGTATATACTCACTACGAATTAAGAGTAAATTATTTAAAACGAACTCTGAAGTTGCAAATGCCTTTGAAAGTTTTTTTACTAATATTGCAACTGCAACAACCAAAGACCTAGCTTCTTCTTTAGAAGAAGCCGAGTCTATCCTTAAATGTAAAGTTGATAAGTGTGATTCTCTGCTGCATTTCAGGCATGTAAGCTCTAGTGAAATTATAAAAACATTCAAAGAATTGAATATTAAAAAAAACTGAGGACTTATGGGGATTATCTGTTTACATTATTCAAACAATCATTGACACGATAGCCCCACATTTAGCAGTTATTTTCAATAGATGTATCGACGAAGGACAGTTTCCTAATTTAATGAAATTCAGCAAAATAGTTCCCTTTTCCAAATCTGGTAAGAAAAGTGGGTACTACAACCTGTATTAAGTACAATTTAAAAAAAACAACTTTTATATCACTTTAGATCAAATAAACTATTACATAATAATCAATTCGGATTCACGAAAGGAAGAAATACTCCTGCATCGGTAATGCAGGAGTTGCTCTCTTACTCACATGATCTTTCTAAAGCTTTTGATTGTGTAGATCACTCGACTTTACTGAAAAAATTACATCATTATGGTGCCTCAATAAATTCATTAAATTTATTTCATTCGTACCTTACTAGTAGAACGCAAAAGTTAATGGTAATGGAGCTGAGTCCGGAGCACTTCTTACTATGGGTGTGCCACAGGGTTCGATATTAGGACCTCTTTTATTTTTAATCTTTATAAATGACCTTCCATACTTTGTCAAGGGTCTTAGTGAGATAATTGTTTGCTGATGATACGTCACTAATATTTAAGACCCACAGGGGTAAAAATAATTTTGACGATGAAAATAGTACCCATTCACAAATATTACATTGGTTTACAGCTAATACGAGTAACTTGTTACTTAACGCAAATAAAACTAAATGTGTTAAATTCACGATGCCAAATGTTCGGCAAGCCTCAACACATGTTAAAGTAAAAGACGAACTAATTGATACTTTACTTCCACAACATTCCTAGGAATTACTCTAGACTCGAAACTTCAGTGGGGTCCTCATATCGAGACCTTGTCAGGAAGTCTTGTTCAGCTGCTTCCGCTGTAAGAAAGATAAGGCTTCTGACTGATATTGAAACGGCAAGATATATATAGTATATTTAAGTTATTTCCACAGTTTGATGTCTTACGGTTTGTTATTATGGGGCTCTGCTGCAGATATAGAAACAATATTTGTACTGCAGAAGCGAGCTGTGCGAGCCATTTACAACCTTAAATCTCAGGATTCACTAAGATAAGTATTTAAAGAAGTTAAAATACTAACACTAGCTACCCAGTATATTTATGAAAATCTGATTTATGTCCGCAAAAACTTGCATTTATTTTCAAAAAAGATCGACGCGCCTAACTATAATACAAGAAAAAAAGAAAAACTAGCCGTTCCAAACTATAGGATTAAAAAGGTTGGTAATTCATTTTTGGGGAGATGTATAAATTTTTTCAATAAGCTACCCAATAATATTGCTGAATTACCTATACATAAATTTAAAACAACTGTTAAATGTATTTTAATGTCTAAAGGATATTAGAAAATAGATAAATTTTTAAATGATAACAATAAAAATGTATGGAATAGTTTGAAGGAACACAAATTGAAAAGTGGCTATGACAATAGTGACTGAGTTTCTTTGCTGCTTCTTCTCAGCACTAGCCCACAATCGTCCCGAAGCAGTGGCAGGGTTCTATTTTATCTTGGGACGTGTATAAGTGCTCCTTGTGAGCCTATGGCAGAAATAAATGAATTTTATGTTTTTTTATGAATTTTATGTATAACTTAGATAAATAGCGCCATCTATCAACATACAATAAAACTAAAATTTTGAGTTGTCAAAAAATGTCATTATGTTTGCTTGTCTAAAAATTTTTTGACACTATAGCCGCTACCTAACAGTGTTATGCATACCCAAGTGCGTTCCGTTTCAACGAGAAGCGGCCCATTGAGGCTGCAAACATGCGACGCGATAGAGCCGCCACTCTATAGCCTCTATTTTCTGGGTCAAATGGAAAACAACACCTGACAAGTGTGTTGCGAATCCAAGTTCCAATGAGATAAGTATCGTGCACTATGGTAAAATTTTTCTTTGCTTGGAGTTCACCAACACATGTTTAGTTTTTAATCAGCTTGTTTAGCATTATTTGACATATTTTCTATGGGAATTATATCAAATTAACCGTCAATTGAGGTTTCCCGGCTGTTTGAAAACACATTATTTTTTGAAGTTGGGTTAATTTAGTGGATTGGAATTTCGTCTATTGAGAATTGTTTGCTCGTTTTTCAGACACATACAAAAAAAAGGTTTTAAAAAGGTTTTACCTATGTCCCATTGAAAAGGAAACATGAAGGCAAATAATCAATCTAACTTTTTGTGACTTGTTAATGAAAATGTGTGGCTATGTCGCGCGCCACGCCCTTTGGTCCCGCGCAAACGAAGGTGGTCGGAGGCCGCTACAATTAAACACTCACCTGCTAGATCCGTTGACAGAAGTCTTGTCAAAATAGCGAGTGGCCGCCGGGGGTGGCGTGTAGCGAACACTGAGTCGCAAGTGGACGCCACTTGCTTCACATGTGCGGCGACTCCATACAAAACGTATTAGAAACTATGGTCTGTGGTCGGTGAAGCCGTATGCTCCCATATCGACGGTCTATTTCGTAGCATTGTATATAAAACCGTAGCACTATGAAAACAACCGTAGCATGTCGTAGTATTGTACCTTGTTTTTGAAGTAAGTGTATCACAGACAGCTGATACGTCTTATCTTTTTTATATGCCATCCCTCCTCTTTTTATATTCCATCATTCTTCTTCTTCATAGAAAGGTCTATGCTGGGGATCTCGCTAAAGGATAGAATCCGGAACAAGATCATCCGCCAAAAGACCAAAGTCATAGATATCGTTCAGAGCTGCAGTGGCAGTGGGCTGGTCATGTGTGTAGCAGAACCGACGAACATTGGAGTAGGAAGGTTCTCGAATGGAGACCACGTGTCGGGAAACGTAGTGTTGAACGCCCCCCTGCTAGGTGGACCGATGACCTGAGGAAGGTGGCCGGTGGTGGCTGGATGCGAGAAGCGGAGGACCGTGAAAGTTGGCGCAGTCTTGGAGAGGCTTATGTCCAGCTGTGGACTCATAAAAAAATCATTTATTTCTGTACATAGGCTCGCAAGGAGCACTTATACACGTCCCAACATAAAATAGAACCCTACCACTGCTTCGGGACAATTGTGGGCTAGTGCTGAGAAGAAGCAGCAAAGAAACTCAGTCACTATTGTCATAGCCTCTTTTCAAAGTTTTACAAGATTTGTGTACCTTAAAATTATTCCATACATTTTTATTATTGTCATTTAAAAATTCATCTATTTTGTAATATCCTTTAGACATTAAAATACAATTAACAGTTGTTTTAAATTTATGTATAGGTAATTCAGCAATATGATCGGGTAGCTTATTGAAAAATTTTATACATCTCCCCAAAAATGAATTACCAACCTTTTGAATCCTATAGTTTGGAACGGCTAGTTTATTTTTATTTCTTGTATTATAGTTATGCGCGTCGCTCTTTTTTGAAAATAAATGCAAGTTTTTGCGGACATAAATCAGATTTTCATAAATATACTGGGAAGCTAGTGTTAATATTTTAACTTCTTTAAATATTTCTCTTAGTGAATCCTGAGATTTGAGGTTGTAAATTGCTCGCACAGCTCGCTTCTGTAGTACAAATATTGTTTCTATATCTGCAGCAAATCCCCATAATAACAAACCGTAAGACATCAAACTGTGGAAATAACTAAAATATAATTATCTTGCCGTTTCAATATCAGTCAGAAACCTTATCTTTCTTACCGCGAAAGCAGCTGAACTAAGTCTTCCTGACAAGGTCTCGATATGAGGACCCCACTGAAGTTTCGAGTCTAGAGTAATTCCTAGGAATGTTGTGGAGCTTGAAGTATCAATTAGTTCGTCTTTTACTTTAACATGTGTTGAGGCTTGCCGAACATTTGGCATCGTGAATTTAACACATTTAGTTTTATTTGCGTTAAGTAACAAGTTACTCGTATTAGCTGTAAACCAATGTAATATTTGTGAAAGGGTACTATTTACATCGTCAAAATTATTTTTACCCCTAGGGGTCTTAAATAATAGTGACGTATCATCAGCAAACAATACTATCTCACAAAGACCCTCGACAAAGTATGGAAGGTCATTTATATAGATTAAAAATAAAAGAGGTCCTAATATCGAACCCTGTGGCACACCCATAGTAAAAAGTGCCCCGGAAGACTCAGCTCCATTAACATAAACTTTTTGCGTTCTACTAGTAAGGTACGAATGAAATAAATTTAATGAATTTATTGAGGCACCATAATGATGTAATTTTTTCAGTAAAGTCGAGTGATCTACATAATCAAAAGCTTTAGAAAGATCGCAAAAGACACCTATAGCATCTTGCTTATTATCATAAGCATCAAATACATGTTTCAATAGAGCAACTCCTGCATCGGTAGTATTTCTACCTTTCGTGAATCCGAATTGATTACTATGTAATAGTTTATTTGATCTAAAGTGATATAAAAGTTGATTAAATATAAGCTTTTCAAAAATTTTACTTAATACAGGTAAGATAGATATTGGTCGGAAATTGGAGGGGTCACTTTTCTCACCAGATTTGAATAAGAGAACTATTTTGCTGAATTTCATTAAATTAGGAAACTGTCCTTCGTCGATACATCTATTGAAAATAACTGCTAAATGTGGGGCTATCGTGTCAATGATTGTTTGAATAATGTAAACAGATAATCCCCATAAGTCCTCAGTTTTTTTTAATATTCAATTCTTTGAATGTTTTTATAATTTCACTAGAGCTTACATGCCTGAAATGCAGCAGAGAATCACACTTATCAACTTTACATTTAAGGATAGACTCGGCTTCTTCTAAAGAAGAAGCTAGGTCTTTGGTTGTTGCAGTTGCAATATTAGTAAAAAAACTTTCAAAGGCGTTTGCAACTTCAGAGCTCGTTTTGATTAGTTTACTCTCAATTCGTAGTGAGTATGTACAGTCTCTTGTTTTAGTTTTACATGTTTCTTTATTTATGATATTCCATGTAGCCTTTGCTTTATTCTGGGAACCTAAAACTAATCTACGGAGGTGGTTAGACTTAGCGGCAACACACACTCTTTTAAAAATTTTAGAATATATTCAACAAATGAATACTGTCACTTTCTTGTACTGTGTGGCACTTTAAATATGGAAGTGCACAAAAGATATTTTTTTGTACATCAAGCCTGGACAAAATTGCGTAATTATGTATAATTTTTGATTTAGTGAGTTTTTGGCTATCTCCTATCATTAATAAAACTATAGAGTTAGAGTTTAGATTACTATTTTGTATACTGTGAACTATTTTATCGAGTGGTGCATCTATCCGACTCCTAACCTGTCGGAGAATACAACTACATTATTAGAAAAATGTGGTTTGTTTGTAGCTTTACATTTTTCAACCCTGTTTACAGTGGGTAATGAAGTAGGCATATGCTGACCAACACCTCCCTGAAGAGGGGTAGGAGGTACTGAGTCTATTTTAATATTAGGTAAGGACTTACAATCTGAGTCAGAATTCCCCAGATCTAAAAGTTTGTTTGCAGCTAGGATGTGTTCGTTTATTTGTTCCTGAGCTGAGGTGTACTTGCTGGTCATAGACTCTTATGACCCCTGCAACCTGGAGATGTCAGCCTGCAGACGCTCCATATCCTGATCATATTTGGACCTACTTTCATATAATTTATTGTGGTAAATCGCTAAACTGTCTAATAATTCAATCCGTTCTTTTCTAAGGTGAATGTTATTATAAAACATTTTTGTTTTTTTATTATTTTGTTAGTTTTTGTGATAAATTTGTTAATTTTTATGTATTTTTTAATCTTATTTCTACCTAACAATATAGTTGGTCGACTTATATGTTTTAAGTCAGCTACTGCACGTCCACCAGGGCTCCCAATCAGCTCATCATAAAGGTTCAAGGTATCCGAGTACGCTTGTTCCTTCTTTTCTTCTTCCAAGTGCAAGATGGTTTTGTTGACATCCCGCAGATCGCTTTCCAATTCATTGTTGCGTATAAGTGCCTGCTGGAAGACACTGCTGCACTGGTCGAAGGTGCTTATGGTATTCAGAAGCTCATCTCGATGATCAGTGACCTCCTGGAGACGGACATGCAGGTCAGCTAACTCTTTTTTTAGTTGTGAGTTTTTGTCTACCATGTTCTTGATTTCTATTTCACTGTCTTCACTCTCCCTAAGTAGTTGGTTACAGTGTTCTTGGTTTTCTTTTTATTCCTCAAGTGCTATTTTGAGTTTCAGTTGGATATTTTGGGTTGACATTTTGCGACTAACGGTTCCACTTCGGGTATTGATTGTCAGAAGGTAGGTTATTCCTGGAATATATCAAAAGAAAGTGTACAACAAATGTTAGGGATGAGTATGAAAGCAGGTACTAATTAGATAATGAAGCTAACTTTGTTTTTGTATTGAGCTAAGTACCTTTCTTTTTTTTACGTTGGTTAACTAATTTTAAATTTTTTTCTAAATATAAAGTAAATATATAATAAAAAATATATCTATTTTTATTATGAATGTATGACAACTATAAAAATTGATAAACATGTTGGAATTTAAAAATTGATAATATAAGTTCAAGTTGGATCCGTTACTGCTATGTTTACTACTGGAATGTAGGTAAGTAGGTAGGTAATGTACTTAATAGTGTGAAGTGAAGATGACTGTTGAGTGTTTAGAGTTTATTGTCTGCGGCGAAAGGTTGTTATCTTCAACTTTACTTCCACTAATACGTCAAGTAAAGAGAGGCACAACAGGGCCGAAATGTTGTGAAGTTTGACGTGTCTCACCTTGGTGAGGCTTGTACAGTGGGAATGTTGTGTACGCAGCAATAAACAAACAGTAAACAGTATCCACTCAGTACTCCGTTAACTGATGAATGTCGTAAAATTATAACCTCCAAATGCTTAAATTGGTTTACTATGCAGACTAATTAACACTTGACAAGAGTGATTAACGGCTTATTATTAGGTTTATAGGTTTTAGAAACAATACTCCCCTGGTTTTATGATTCGTTATCCATTTTTGGTTTAAAAATATGCTTGATGTTTGACGTCCGGCCGTTACAGATTTTGTTGCTTCGTATTTGTTATTTACGACCGATATTAGTGTTCACCAATATAACCACAAGTTCGTTTATGATCAAAGAATATGCTAATAACACTTTTATACGTAATTAATAAATATACATAATTAAATCTTAAAAATTAAAAACAGCTGTATTGACGACAGCCAGTGTTGCCAGTGTTTTGTGACTGCAATAGGCTCTTCTACCGTCTAATATAACTACCAGTTACTTAGCTCACAAGGTACTTTCTTAACTACAAAACAAACAGCAAAGCTCAATTTAGACACTTTATTGTGTTGACTACACAACTAGAAATATGAATTCCAATAACGATACATTCATACAAGTTAAAAGCAATCCACTTCTGATAGTGGTTCGTTCAATTCCGCTACGGAACACCGAAAATAGTGGCTTACTATTGTTTCGATACAAGCGCGCCGATTCTGGGTCAGATGAAGAGATGAGTGATGCAGAATTGTAGGTATAGATAGGTGTTGTATAGTAAAAAGATACAGAGGTTTTATTAGCAGAGGTTTTTTATACATTATAATAATGCGATTGTTAAGGTAGTCAGCATCTAAGCACGACGACCATCTTGATATAGTGGTTCGCGCTCCAGACTACAAAACCAGAGTTCAAATCCCGCAAGGGGCAAATGTTTGTGTGATGAGCACAAGCATTTGTAGGTAAGTCATGGATGTTTATAAACATATATAAGTACTCGTGATTCCCCGCGACTTCGCTCGCAAGAGCTGAATTTTCCATATAAACTTTCATCCCTCATTTCACCCCCTTAATGTTTTTATATCGCGATCATATGTAGCCTTTGTCCTTTCCAGGGTCTCGAACTGTCTCCACACCAAATTTCATCTCAATCTCAAGGTAACAGACATACAGTCAGAAAGACACTTTTAAATTTATAATATTAGTATGGATAGTATGGATGTCTACCCGTTATCCTAGACAAGCTCACGCTTAGTTTGGGACTATGAAATTGGTGTATTTAAAAAAAGGAAAAAGATATCTAAGCATTTAGTGGGTCCCGAAAGAAGCGTGTATCGTTTATACAGGGGATAATCATAATTATGCACAGGCGATTATTCCGTATCTATAACAGATATACAAAAAACGGATATCGTAAGAACGTTACTTAATTAGTAAAATTACATTAGTAACTGGTAAAAAATACAACGAGTTATATCCAAAATTTTGACTCGGTTCTATAAGACATAGTCTGTCTCATTCATCCACGTGGCCTCATCATTATCAGAACCCTGTATTAATAAATAAATAAATTTAATGTAGACTTTTCTAAGTTTCCATACATTCTATTATTGCATACTTATCCATGGAAATAACCCTTCTTCATTTACCTCTATTGTAGTTTACTGACGCTAGATTGTACACGGGCGCACGTCATATTTCCGACTATAACCTTAAAACCGACTCTATGCCCTACGTAATAAAAGCTGTTTTCGCAGTTCTAATGGGTAACCTAACGTGCTGCCACAGAATAAGTACTAGTACTCCGGTGCTGCTGACTGTACCGGTACTCAGCATTTTTATTAATATTCTTTTGTCCGTTTTGAATGGGCTTCGCTGCTATTGAGATGATAAGTATTAATCCCGCATTATTTTAAAAATATTGCACTAAGAGTTTTCTACACGAACAAAAAGAAACAAATAATAGTTTTTGCAGAATAACGATTTTAAAAATAATAAATATACACCAAGATACTGTATAAGGATGCACTTTTATTAAAATGTTATTCCTTTGATATAATAGTTATCTATTTTACATAGAACGAATGCACAATTATTCATCGATGTCAATTTTCATTTTAAAAGCACATATTTCAAAGTTTTAATGTAACCTTGTCTACTTGAATACAAATTACGCTTTTGTTACCGTATCTTTCACGTAGATAGTTGTCAGCTTATTAACTTATGTTTGCTTATGTAACTGGTTGAATGATAAGAGTTTAGTTAATTTGCATACCATCATATTGGTCGCATCATAGAGGTGCTTGTGGCGCAGTGGCGGAAACGCTTTGGTAGTGATACCAAAGTTAAGCAACCCACGGCGCGGTCGTGATTGGATGGGTTACCATTTCGACCATTTAAGTGACGTCCATGACAAGCATCTCCGTGCTTCGGAAGGCACGTTAAGCAGTTGGTCCCAGCTTATATCTGTTCGTATTAGTCGTTAAGCCTAGTCAGAGGCCCTAGGGCAGCTTGGTAGGATCTGACAGTAAGGTTTGTCACTTACCTTACAGACACCCCTCCACCAATCCGCACTGAGCCCACGTAGTGGAGTATAGCTCGTACCTCCTCATAGTTGATGTGAGGCCTTTTCCCAGCAGTGGCATATATATAGGCTGACTTTACATATTGGTCGGATGCACTGGACTATTATACATTTAAGAACCTATGTACTGTATTCTTGCAAATAAATATAACTTACTTACTTATTGCCTACTGTCCTGCCTACATGAAGTTCTTTACACAAATCTACTACTGACATGTACTAATTACTAACATAACACAAATCCTATCATAAACAACCGGGCAGCCCCCTTATAAAGTGCATATAAGGGCTATGTCACACTGCGTTTATCATGACCATTTTGGTAATGACTAGGATGACCCCGGCATCGCACGGGTAAAAGTTAGGATGGGTTAGTAAGTTATGCATAAAACATATACATAATTAATAATAAACTTTTTCAGACTTACAAAAGAGAAACAATTTCATTTAAGATTGTTTTGTTATACCTTAACCATGTATCAAACTTAGAATTTATGATTTAATCTGAAGAGGCGGATATTCAATTTCGCTCATTCATAGATCAGAAGACTGATTAACCACTGGGCTACCCAATCATTTGCAAAGGCTATGGATTTTAAATATAAGCACTTTTAATTATTTAAAAAAAGTTTTTTACAATCAAGTAAACCCAAGTATTGATAAAATCAGACGCCGGCTCACTGGTGTCGCATGCACTTACAACAATTGGTCGACTGACTAACGTCCTCCGTAGGTCAGTTGGAATAGCATTAGCACCCGGATAGTGAAGGTTTGTGGGTTCCCTCCACGGTGGTGTCGATCAATTTGTGTGTGCAAAAATATATTTGACTGTAAAAAGCAATTGTTTATTCCACAACTACAACTCAGGCCTAGGCCTGATACAGATACAGATTGTACCTACAAAAAGTTTGAGACTAGTATTAAAACAAAGTTTAGTTTTACATAGATAGACCTCACAATTTATTACTTTTACCTAAAACTTTAAAAAACTATCTATTCTTTAGACGCAAAACAAACAGTGTAAAATGACCCTAACTATTGCCCCGGGAGCCAATCTATGCTTGTATTTAAGCCAAGACTGCAAGATAGGTCAGCTGGTCACAAATGCCGGAATATGTGGTGTTTGGTACAAGATTTTAGATTATTTGGAAACTTTTAAAGCATCAAAAGGAGTCGGAACTTGCTTTGCACTCGCAACAGAGGCCCTACTCTTGTTGACGATGCCCGTATTTTCGAATGTAGCCGTCCCTTTCACACCAGACCGATTGACAACGCGAACGAGCGTGATGGCTAGACTCGAAAATACGGACATCGATAACAGGAGTAGGGCCTCAGAAACGAGAGTATATGAAAATTATAATTTATACCATTATAATCGATGTGCACGGTGTGTAAAAAACTATACGACCACAAAGGGGGTCATTCTCTGTAGCTCAAACACATTTTTATTACCAGACAAACAACAAATCGCAAGAAAGACGTCTTAATTGTAACAGTATATTAGTACGAGAGGAGCAATTTTTAGGGTTCCGTACCTGAATGGCAAAAAACAGAACCTTTATAGTTTCGTCAAGTCTGTCTGTCCATCCGTATGTTACAGCCACTTTATTCTGAAACTATTAGCATTACACGCTTGAAACTTGGTAGGTAGATGTATCCTGTTAACCGCTTTATTCTCATACAAAAAATAATGATATCTAAAGGGGGAACCCATACATGAAACTAAAACCCAAAAAAATTTTTTTAGACAAACATATGCGTCTATGGATAGGTCTTTTAAAACAATTTTCATTTTTGACATCGAGGTTTCTAAAACTTTTTTCTCTAAAAGTCTAACATTTGAGAGATAGACGCTTCCAAAGTGGTAAAATGAACGTCCCACCATCTAACTTTTGAACTAAGCAAGTGTAAATTTTGAAAAAAAAAAAAACGATGTAGATCGTATTAAATTCTTTCAACGAAAATTTGAACAGGTTTGAACGAGATCGAAATAGTAGTAGTATTTGAGATATAGCACATTTTCAACAACCACAACCATAACTTTGTTCTTTATACAAACACTATGGAAAACAAAGTTGTCAACAAAATATTGTGTTTGGCTAAGTGGGAGTAAGTGGATCCTAATTCAGTTAAAGTTGGCACGGAACCCTTGGTGCGCGAGTCCGACTCGCACTTGGCCGGTTAAAATGTTTTAGCCACTGCTAAACAGGGTTGCTATGATAGTTTTTAGAAAGTCATCGAAATTGAAAACCTTCAAGTAAAATTTCGAAATAATAATAAATGTAGAATTCTCGTGACATGCAGGCAGGTATAATCTACATCTACACTAATATTATAAAGAGGAGAGATTTGATTGTTTGTTTGTTTGTATTGAATAGGCTCCGAAACTACTGGACTGTTCTCTCTAACTCTGACTGGACGATTCAAATGATATATGGTACAGAGATAGTTTGAGACCTTGGAAAGCCAAAGGCAACTTTTTATCGTACTATAAAATTATCAGGGGGGTGAAATAGTTGATGAAAGTATGTATGGAAAATCCGTCTTTTGGCGCGAGTGAAGGTCGCGAGGAACTGCTAGTATAGTATAATAAATCAAGTCTACTGCAAATAGTTTCAAAATTCACACAAACAGTCCTACACTTCCGTTTAGTTCTCAAGCCGCTACCTCTTACTGTCTTGCGTCACAATCGTGTACAGCCATCGTAAATATTGAATGAGCTTCTTACCTCTTGCCGAAGCAGCTGCGTCCAGCTTAGCAGAACTATGCAATACTGCTTTGACTTATCGGAAATGCCAAGTCCTTAGTTTGTTTTCTAGGAACGCTTGTAGCTGCGGACAAGATGAAACCTGAACTGACCGATGAAAAACTTTGCTAACAACAAACATACTATTGTAACTTCACGAAAACATTTAACCATGTAGGTATTACGTTTGGTCAGTAGATACCTATACGTTATTTTTATTTATTCACAATTGGTTTGCTCTTGACTCAAGACTAAGCCAGACGTGGCCGACGGTGGAGTGAACTCACCTAGAAGAAGCCTGTTCCTCTGACTTCGAAGGTCATATTAGTGTGATATTGTTACTACTGTAATTTTCGTTGTTGCTCATAGTCAGCAAATCGTAACAAAAGCATCAGAAAGAATTAGGTTAGAGAATAGAAAGAGTGCAACAAATATAACTACTGAGGCTTTTTGAGCAGATACACTATACTTGTCTATTATTAATTCTTGATTCAATATGCTTTGAAGTGTATGAACCTACTTACTATGATCTTTATACCCAATACACTTGTACTCTTATCTTGTACTACAAAAACGACTGCTATCTTTGTTGTTTTGTAAGCAGAGCTTTATTAGTTTCATAAAGAACTAACTTTACGTAGAGCCTTTGTTTAACATTCGAGCGCGCGGATTTAGAGTTTAAGTTTTAATAAGGTTGTCAAACACGTTTTAAACAATTTATTCAAACAAATCTCCCTGTCTTATCTTCTCTGCCTTCCCTCGTCCTCAAGTATTGAGATGAAATGTTTATAGATTTGTTCATATAAGGTCTTTTTTATAGAGAAGATATATTAGTTAGTTTCTATTTAAGATTGTCATAATCATCACTCTAGCGACATCCCGGTTGTGCACTCGCACGCGTGTGACTAGGGTCCTTTTTGGACCATAACTCAGTATTTTATGTTTATTATACCATTTGAGATTGTAAATACATTATTTAAAAAAATAAATTATTTATTATATGCTACCAGTAAAATGTATGTTTAAGTAACCTGGATTTAATGCTTATACCAACGGTTTTCTGAATGAATTTGATTTTAGAAATATGCTGGGAACTGTTGAGAACATTCGTGATAAGCTAAGATTGTACATATGAAAGTGAAGAAATGGTATATTATTGTTTAAAACATACGACAAAATATCGTCAGCCCTGAAAGCATGATGCAACACGGAAATAAATGAATTCGAGTCAGCGCGGTGTAGCGCGCGCGGGCAGCTTGAGTCGTCTAATATTTCACGTCCTTAGGTTACACTGTGGGACCGATTCTGGATATACCGTATTTAAAGTCGCGTTGATTTGATCACGCACTCGGGATTGTGATACATAGTTTTTGATGTCAAAGAAAATTTTACATGTCATTGCGTTGTTGCAGGTGCTACGCATCACAGATTATGTATTTCTTTCTCGCGTGCTCGGTAACAGGCTATTCTGCTTATTTTTAATCTTTTTTATTAACATCCAGGTTTCAAAAGTGTAAAAAAATATGTTTTGAGAATCAGCCCCTTCCTAATTTACGCAAATAAGATAGAATTATTCCACACGTGCTCTCCGGTGACACGCTGCGCATTTGCGCTGGAATACTAAACCTTTGTTTTAGTACAACTACAAACGAGCACGTCAACACTGTGACATCTTATGCAGTTGTAATTAGGGGTATTTTTGCAACAAAAATGTATATTCTGATGTTGTCGACTGGACATACTCAGACAAGGCGTGTTATGTTTGACCTGAATTACAGAATTACCTGTACCGTGTCATTTTTATAATTTTTGCCAAGCTTCTGTGTTATTACTCTCAACAACGGTTAGATCTTAATTTTTTTTATTCGTGTTTTTTTAAATATCTTCAGTATAAAATAGGTACATAATTATTTAATTACTGATTCCTTTCGCATGATGATATTGGCTTTCACATTTATGCACATACAGTTTTCGGATGTGGTATATTGATCAATAATTGATCAATATACCACATCCGAAAACTGTAACTGTAACTCCGGGTAATTATTACCCGGAGACCCAGGCCAATGTTTATTTGTAGCTTTCACAAAAGCAATAATATCTTTCCAACATGACGCCTGGGAACCAAACACTGTTAGCCCAAAGGTATGACCGGTAAAGAATGCCACTTGGCATTAAGTCCACCTTTTGTACAAAATTTCGGTTATGCAATAAAGCTTTTGATAAATGAATAAATTAACGTTTGCTTTCAAATCAAAGAGAAAGTGACAAATCCTATGTCCATAGCTTTGTAACTGCAATGGCTATTGCTTTCAAATTAGGCGGTAGGCTTGCGGTTATTTATATAAACAATAAGTACAAGTATTGTATCCAAACATTTTACACACATCTCAATATAGAAACCACAATCAAATTATCGTAACAAAACATATGTGTCAGTTCGCTAAAAGCACGGAGTTCGATTCCCGCCGAGAGCTCGTCAAACACTCGCATCCGAGCTCTGATTGTTACAACATTTGCACACGAGCACAGTGGTAGATACATGCAGAAGGACAATTTAACTGTCGTTATAATTGACGATTGTCTTACAGACTACAAAATCAGCGGAAGCATGTTTGAATCCCGCAAGGGGCAAATGTTTGTGTGATGACAACGAGAATTTGTACCTAGGCCATTGATACTAAAAAGATATTGATAGTATAAAAAGTATTTACCTAAGTTTATTTTATTTATTACACAATTTTTACACATGATTTTGGTTAGTAATATCATAAAGTCTAAGTTTTGTCTAGATACTATTTGTTCTCAAAGTAAGTATGTATATCCGTTATCCTAGTCTATAGCGAAGCACGGGCTTACGCTTAGTTTAAGGCTAGGAGTTGGTATGGTTGTTGGATCAATTTATAATTTACTATCGCTTCCATGTGACTTTGCCCGTGTCAGATTTCCCATACAAACTTCCAACCCCCATTCCATCGCCAATAAGTTTTTATATCCTAAAAAAAAATAGCCCATGTCCTTCCCAGAGTAGGAATATACGTAAGTCAACTAAATGCACTGGTCCCATGGGACAGCGGCGTTTTAATAATAATAATACCTAAATATTTTCAACAAACACACCAATTACCTAGCCCCAAACTGAGCGTGTGCTTGTGCTATGGCGACTAGGATAACGGATATATACTAACTTTGAAAACAAATAGTTTCAAGTAAACGAAAATAGCATATATGTTGAATGATAGATGATTTTTAAAAGCTGCTTGACCGATTTCGTTAAAATTTGAAAGTTACCATCATGAAAGTAATCCCGTCAAAACAAATAATATTTTTTTCCATATTGGTTCCAGGCATCTTCGGAAAAAAAATCTGACGAATTGCGAACCCCTCCTTTTGTTTGAAGTAGGATAAAATTTGCATATCTCTCACAACCCTGGCAACAATTATACATATTAACCGTCTTACACTTAAACTTACCAGATAATAATAATCTGATACTACTGCATCATTTCAAATTATGACATAGGGTGTTTTCCTCAGGGAATTAAATTTAAAAGCTTAGTTCGGAAGCATGTGTGCTTCAGAGAATACTGATTGTATAGAAAGAATAACATGCACAAGGGTGTAGTAACTTAGGAAGAACTTTTACTGAGTATTCGAGAGTTTCCATTGTGGTGGTGCATGAATCATGTTTTTTGGGGAGACCAGCTTTTGATATAAAATATTTTTAGCATATATGTTTTAGTATATTCAGAATATACACGGTGTTACTTTGCATCCTTGCCATATTCACAGAGATAAAAGAAGGAAAAAAAGAAGAAAAAAAAGAAGAAGAAGAAGGGGTGGCGTTTATGAACAACCACTGCACTAGACGCGCTAGCTTCTTGGTTTCACCCAAACCACGAACGAATTACGGTAAGAAGGTGATAACTTTTGCAGGAGCACAACTTTATAATAGAATACCCTCAGATATAAAAAATATCAAGTCGTTCAATGTATTCAAAACAAAATTAGCCCAGTATCTTATTGAAGATGAATCACTTATTTAATATTTTGTAATACCAACTAAGATTAATTTATTAAAAAAATAGTAGGTTAGCTTCTTTCTATATAAATGTGAATAAGTGTGTGTGTGTGTGTGTGTGATGATAGTTGTGTTTTCTTTGTATACTACTGTGTGATTTCGACGGTAAATGCATATTTAACCTACATGTAAGCATTGTTCTCATGTAAGTGACCTAGTTACTAAGTCTTAGTGAGAATAAAGATCTTTAAACCTAAACCTAAACCTTATGATGTTAGAAAGAGAGCGTAATCGCCGCAGCTCTTTTGTGCCGATGAACAGCCAACAGTGATGTGTATGCGCTACGATAGTTAATGGTGTGCGTAACAGATTGTCGATAAAATTAAATAATCAAGATTAAAAATCAAAATTTTAGGTCACAATTTTTTTTATGATTTGAGTTCAGTGTCCGTAATATAGTTACCTCTGTAAATATGACAAGGATGCAAACTAACATCGTGTATATTTGTTTGGACAGTTATACTATTGGTCCAATCACTATTGGGCTGCATAACAAGAATATTTGCATCACGTGCCAAATTTTGTATGGAAAGTTTTGGTAATTGCCTTTTTCACACTACCTACTCGGCAATGTTCAATTACACATCAAGTAAACCTGACTCAAAGTGAGTCATTGCATTCCTAGGGACATAATGTTGTATAAAATTTCACTACGCCCCTAGGGAGGCAAAGTAATTTGAATTTCGAATTAGAGTTCGTAGGCATGATCACACTAGCCCGCCCCGCACCAAAGAGAACATATTTAAAATTTGAACCTGGCAGCCAAGATTATTGCACAAATGGAATGAAAAAAACAAAGCGCGCGCTTCTAAAAAAAGAAATAAATAAAGAAAAAAAACCTATGTATTTTAAGAAATTACAAATAATGTTTTCGTAAAACTGTCGAGTGACGAAGTTTATGACACTGAAGTCCATTAGATGTAAAGCTGCTAGTATTGTTAATAATAATAATTTACTGCTAGAAAAGTCAAAGGATATATACTTATAGATAAAATAAGTTTTTTGTAGTACATTTTTTATTGCCTCGTAGGAAGTGTGAAAAAGGCAATTACCAAAAGGGGCGCCACTTTCCATACAAAATTTGGCTCGCTGCGCTCGGGAGTTAACTCTCGAATCCTTCGTTACGCTCGAGGTTCAAGATGACGCCCGTGACGTAAGACATCACTTTACCCCCCTGTTGAATAATTTACTATTATGTATGAGTATTTCTGTATTTTTTTTAATGTCATTTTCACGTATAAGTTTTTCGGATCCAAATACATTTTAAATGTCGCTCTGTAGGCACAACAGTTTATCCTCCACTTATAAATTCCCAATAGGTTCTTAGTTCTCTTATATCTTTTCTTACACTTTTCTCTCATTTCTCTCTTACGATAAGTTCTAGAAGCGATAGAATCTATCTTAGATTCAAATCCCGGTGCCGATCTCCAATTTAAGTTCGCACTAACTTTCTCACAATACAAAATGCACCGATGCTCGCTGGTAACTTTTGCAATATATTCGCGGGAACAACGCAAATACTTCGTAGGCAAACAAAGGGTTAAAGAATGCTAACTCAGAACTTCGAAAAGTATCTTTTGTGTTCATTTAAGTAACATTAAAAGTAAGTGGGTAAGTAACTACTCCTGCTATAAAACGTTTTTTTATGAGTTTGGGCATCCTTATTACTTGTATCTTATTCATCATCTTTTACAATAAGAGCATTGCACCACTAATTTGTGTGTCATTTAGTTTGATAGCGTCGTCAGTAAGTCACAAATATAAGTAAATAATTTAGACAAACTTCACATACATTGCTCTGACCCCAAACAAAGATGCACTTGTTATAAAAATCAGAAACAACGGTGGTATCAAAACACTCGAACCTGAGGCAATAGACAAATAATGTTTTTATAAATCGAACCGACCGAAGATTGAACCCGGGACCTCAAAGATGTCGACTCCGTGAATACTGGCGTGCAAGTCACTTGACCACGAAGGTCGTCAAATACCTCGGTTTTGAAGTTCAAATTTTACCTATAACTGAGTTTTTGTAATAGATACTCAGCAGCAGCTTAAAGTCAGAACCACTGGTTAGTTAGTTAGACGTCACTGAAAGTTTATTAATTATGACTTCAAATAGGTTTTAAACATCATTGTCACTAGCCGCAGGACGTCCACTGCTGAACATATGCCTCCCCAAAGATTTCCAAAGTGATCTGTTTCAAGCGGCCTGCAACCAGCGCGATCCTGCAACCTTTTTCAGGTCATCCATATATGTTCATATACAGACTGTTGTTTTGGTCAGACTCAGAGAGGTTGTATAAACGATACTGATGCCAAAAAATATCTAAATTTTTCATGGGGAAACCCACAACATCAATTTATTATTTCGACCCTAGCGAGCGAGTCGAAAAACTACCAACCTATCGGTAGCTACGGCGCGTAGCGTTCCGTAGCTACGCGCGAAGGCGCATGTGTCCCCATTGGTTGTGATAATTTTTTAGACAGTCATGTTGCAAAGATGTTTTCTTTGAAACTTTAATTTTTTTTTAGGACTAGCATAACTCATACCACCTTCCCTGAGTCGGGGGCGCTGACCAAAACAACTCCCTGTACCGTTACCATGAGTTTACGGCGGTTTTACTCGCTAGCGACGACGTAAAAAAAGTGTTTTTTTACGTCGTCGCTAGCGAGTAAAACCACCGTAAACTCATGGTAACGGTACTGTATGTAGTATAAATTAACAAATGAAATTCATATTACAAAAAACTCCAATTTGGTATTTGCCAGTTCGTTCAATTCCCATCTCATTAATTATTAAATATTAATTGCAACTTGTCAATTTAATGACCAAACGCAGAGCCCAACTTAACTCAATTGAAGCGCAACTTGAAACTCGACATTGGTTACATTACCGTCGGAGGAGTCAGAAAAATTAATTTGGCACATCCAACAAGATGTCATCCCGGAGGGGAGTTAATTAACAATTAGTTAATGGAATGGAGTAACGTTTGCCGACGACTAGCGGGAGACGGTCTTGCTTGCACACTCAGTTGTCTTTGAGGGAAGTGGGCAATTGTATTTGACGAATATAAAAATGTGGTATGCTGCAATGTTGTGTGCGTGTGTGTGTGTGTGAATATAAATGAAATTGGTATAATGGTTGTATTGTAATCTAGGGTATGTTTCATCTCGATAGAAATGGTACATCAATAGATACAGGTTGACCCCTCTGCGCCATATTTCACTGGACGAACGAGAGGTCATGATGACTGGACGGTTACTGGTGTACAATTCTTTTCACTTTGTTAAACAGCGCCATCCAATAAACTGTCTATGAACAACTTAAAACAATTTAACTTATTATTGAATGGCTTGATTATCATCAGTTTAGCATAGTGCTTAGACTCATTAAAACACAATTTTACTGATGACTTCGCGATTTATTTACATTTTATTTTAAACCTGACGTTTCGAACACTTTACAGCGATCGTGGTCACAGGGAGACTAAGGTATTATTTGTCATTACAAAGTTTTGAAAAATTTTAACTACCGTCACTCAATAATATTAATTTACAATCCTATTTACGCAGAAAGAGCTAACCGTGTCTTAAGATCTTGCAGTGCTAGGTGTTGCTTTGGTTTTTGCTAGAATAGGATCTAATGCCGGTGGAACTTTCCAACCATCTTCTCTATTGAAATTTGGATGTTTTCTAATTTCAATGGCTTCACGTAGCATTCGAGGAATAAAACGCCGTTCTTTTGCAAGTATTTTAGGTTGGTCAAAACGGGTTTGTCTAAGGCATGTTCACAAACTGCAGATTTCGTGTTCCGTCTATGTTTTACGTCAGCTATGTGTTATTTTATCTGCACGCCTATACTTCGCTTTGTTTACCCGATGTAGGAGAGGCCATAGTCAGACTCCAGCTTGTACACCCCTGCATCTTGAAGAGGTATGTTTTTATGTACCAATTCCTACCACCTGTCAAGTGCAACTTGCGTGACTCAAGCCAAAATAAAGGTCTCACTTCGTATGATGATTTCCATATTTTTGAGTCTATCCAGGGGCTTACTATCAAAACATTTTCGTGGCAAAGAAATAGTTGACGGTGGTCGATGAAGCGAGAAAAAAACAGTGCACTCTAACTTTAAAGATGTAATTTAATGTGAGCATAACATTAAACGTTCTAGATTTTAATGAAAGTTGGCACAATTTGTATCCCCAAATTGTGATAAGAGTCGTCAAAATATCAGCCTTAACAACCTTGACACCTGGAACCTTCTGATAAACAAGCTCTGAAAAGCACAGATGTCTATGACAATATTAAAACTAATGTGTCATTATCTTACTAAAAGTTATAGTTATGTTATAGTAAATCACAAAGTAAATTTCATTAGTACAAAAGGCACTACTCCACTAGATCTGGCAGCTAAATTAAGTCATTTAACAGAAAATACATTTCCATTCAGTTTTGTGCCGTAGAAAGAACCAGTATAAAACTGTCTAGGCAAGCACAATGAAGTGAATAAACTTTGAATGTGATTTTAAAAAGAGTCAATTCCTTTGAAAAAGTGCATTTCTGAGCACATCTGCGACCGAGCCATCTAACGAATCAGTCTGAAGCGCAATGGGTTGGGAATATCAAAGGTAGTTTTAGGGTTCCGTGTCAGAAAATAATAATCTTAGTTTTTTTCTTCTACAAGAGAAATAACAATACTTTGTACCTACTTCTTCATCTTCTTATCGTGTCGATGGTAAAGCAACCTTAATTTGTTGTGCCCAGTAATTGGCGACGCGGATTGCCTTGTCGTTTGCACACATAAGGTCTTCTAGAGACTTTGAACTTAAAATATTAAAACTTTTTTTTTGGTTTATGGTATGAGAGACATTTCCTAAAAAACGTTTCGGTTATTGTTTTATGCGTATCTTTACCGCTGAATAGGGGTAAACAAAATGTATTTAGTAGAATATAAAAAATAGGAAAAGCTCTACTGTAAATAATTTTCTCCGAACAAGATTCACCACTTGTATAGTTAGTTAAAAAACATAGTTTAAAAAAAACAGTCTTAAAGTGAGTGCAAATGCTAAGTTTCATATTAAGTAAGTATCTGGCCAGTTTTTGCAAGTGTTTTTTTTATACTGAACCCAAGATTAATGTTCGTGACGTGCTTGTCAAGTTTTTCCCCTCCTCGTACAGTCGGAGACAAAACGCATTGCAAGTGTATACCGAGTGGGGACTATTTGTTCTGCACTCGGCCCACGGGAGTTCCCTGAATCTAGAGGAGTTCGCGGCCCTGTTTGCTGTTTCATTAGACAATCGTCCTGGATAATGGATTAGGTTTTTAACTATTCGACAAAAGACAAATCGGAAAGTTATTTGTATTTCAAAGTCAACGGCTGAGTCTTATTACCAACTGTATTTGGCTAATCAGTAAGTAGGTAGAGTGATGACGCCTCTTCGTCTGTTTTTTGATATATTTTTTCCTAATTATAGCTTTTTTTCAGCTACATAACAACAATTCTATTTTAAAAATATAACTTTGTAAACAAAGCAGTTCCACCGAATGACATAGTCGAACAATTTTTTGTAAGCGAAATTTAATTTAACAATTCTCTATTTTATAACATCCATACTCTACACAACGAACACAGCTGATAAATTATTTATTTTTATTTTTTTAATTTAAAACGTTTCTACATGAATTTAATATCTTATTTTAGTTCGGTCTCATTTCAATGAGTAAACTCTGGGTTACCGCACCGAAAGACTGCGACAATAATGTTATTGTATGTACTTTTTTATTATATTACAAGGTTAAAAAGTAATTACAATAAATAGCAATAACTGAGCAAATCTTGGTCGCCGACTTAGAGGTTAAGTGCAGTGGTCAGCAGAACAATCACAACATTTTATTTTATTTTACACTAGCTGTTGCCCGCGACTTCGTACGCGTGGACTCGATGATACAAAATATATATTATACTCCCATCGCCATCCAGCTATCATGATCTCTTAGTCTACTATGTCGTAAGGAGAAGGGAGGAATGAAAAATCAAGGTCAATAGTCACTCTTTTTTAGATAGCCTAGGTTACTATCACCTCGCCATCTTCCTCTGGTAAGAAACTTTCGCATGGGAGTAACACCGACTCCAAAACTAAATTTTGTTTTAAATCTTTCTTAGTGAAAGTGTAAAGGTTTTTTTTTACTTTTTAGTTTACTTTATTGAAGGCAGTTTAATTCGTTTGTAAAAAAGATATAGGTAACCTTAGCTTTAGTGATCAGAAAAAGTCAGACTCAAACCGTCCTTCCGCAATAGATGAATGCGGCTTAGCATTTATTTGTGTCCCTAGCCTACTCACAGGTCGGTTTGTAAGTTACTACTATCGTAAAGTTATTATTATTAGGAGCCTGTCGTGTCCCACTGCAGGGCAAAGGCCTCCCTAACCTTTCTCCTATAACGTAAAGTAAGTAATACTATTCTTATATTGGTAGTTAAATTTCCGTTAGTTAGTTAGTAATAAGTAGTAGGTATAAAAAATGGTGCCAATTGACTGTGATCTTTCATTAATAATACAGTGATTCAACAAAATTTCGACAAACTGTCTGTGGTGAAAGTATCCACAAACTACTTAGCGTTAAGGTCAGCACCATCAACTCCTGAATTTAAACGCTATACCTATACCTAAATTAATGCTGTAGCATATATGGTATACATGCCTATAAAATCTGAAGAATTCTCTCGATTTCTCCAGGTTTCCGTCACCAGATCGTAACTTGAAGACTTTGAAGAACTTTGAAAATCAGTCTAAAGTAATTTAAGATATCAATTGCTCCAGACCTTCAATTTGTGTAAGTCAATAGAAAATGCTAATCACGCTAAACAATGTTCCCTTAAGCGCTCTATTTATATGTCTTATAGTTGAGCTGAGCTGCTAGGGTTCTATATCAGTTGGTCCAGACCTTTCATTTGTGTACGTCAATAGAAAGTGCTCATCACGCTCAACAATGTTCCCTAAGGCATACATTCATATCTCTTTTAGTTGAGCTGAGCTGGTAGGGTTCTATATCAGTTGCTCCAGACCTTCAATTTGTCTACATCGATAGAAAGTGCTAATCTCGCTGAACAATGTTCTCTAAGGTGCTCTATTCATATCTTTAATTGTTAAGCTGAGCTGCTAGGGTTCCATATCAGTTGCTCCAGACCTTCAATTTGTGTACGTCAATAGAAAATGCTCATCACGCTGAATAACTTTCCTTAAAGCGCTGCTTTCATATCTCTCTTAGTTTAAGTGTACTGCTAAGGTTCCACGTCAGGTACTCCGATCTTCAAAATAAGTTATAGCCTAGTATTTGCCCAGACTCAATAGCTACACAATAAAAAAAGCTTCATTCAAATCCGTTTAGTAGTTCCGGAGATTATTGTACAAACAGACAAACAGACAAACTGACACACAGACAAACAGACAAAAAAAATAAAAGTTGTAGATTCCTATTCTGCTACTATTTTAACATCACCCTCAATTAGTTTTTGGTAAAAATTCTCAATGTACAGACGCATCGATTTTACAGTTTTATTATATGTATAGATTTTTGGGAAACTTACAGCTAGTACATGATTGGTTAAAAATTATAAATACAAAGAAGGCCATTCACATGTTTCCACTGTTAGAGTTTACAAGTTTAGAGTTAAAACGCTAGTAAATAAATAAAAAATACACATAAATTAATAAAGCTTACTCATAAAAGCATAGGCAAATTTAACACTCAAAAAACTCGTTAGCCATGCTTTCTTAACTTGATTTATACTAGTACATAACAAATCAAAGCCATGAGTAAATTGAAATTCATTAAATAGATCAGCTGCTCTGAGTAAATATGAATTCCTTCTGTAATTTGTGTTTACCTTAGGGACGTGCAAAAGGTTAGGGTTCCTTAAAGGCTTCCTTGGTGTGCAAAATAACAGCTTGCTCAACAATTATAATGTAAATTATACCGCTCGCAATCTTGTGAATGCATCCATCCATCCATCATCCATATCCCTATCCGTAGCAGTTTAGTACTGCATAAATGCTATAGTGTTTTCCTTGACATGTTATCGTCTGTACCACGATTCAAATCGGAACTTTTTTGGATGCAAGCAAGTATACTCAGGAGTAGGCCTAAACAAGGTTATAGGGTGCAGTTGTTTATTTTCGCCTTACAATCCATTAACGTAAGTAATCAATTTTCTACATCAATTTAAAACCCATTCTCGTTATGAGAGTGCAAGCAATTTTTACTCAATTCCCTTAACGCCACTTCTCGGAAACCAATCGAAATAATGTTTACAGCTGCGTCTTAGTTTCTTTACTTTCGCGGGAAAGCTGGGGACTGTGTTGTTTAAAATTCGAATAGCGGGGTAAAATACATTATTTACTTAGATTGAAGAAGTGTTTGCAATAAAAAACGCATTTTCCGAAATAAGTCCTCAGAAGACCGTGAAGAAACCAGGTACACAGAAAATTAGTTAACTTTAAGTAACTAGATAAATATTCTTTATACAAGAAAATACATTATATACCTACAACAATTCGAGTCCATAGTCCCCAGAAGACTGTGACGGAACTAGGTACAGGAAAGGTTGTAGTTTACTGTAAGTAAGTAGCTAGATATTATTTATTGCAACTAGAAAATACATTAAAGACAATAATACGATTTGGAAGATACTAACTAATAATGGCGGTCATCTAGTTGTAGTTATAAAAATGGTTAAAATATTTACTAGCTAGTTTATGTAGACTATGTCAAACGATTTTTTTTGTGAAAAACATTAAAATGTTACTGCTACATTATGTGTAAGTAAATGAAATCTTATTTGGTAATTACAATATTCGATCAAACGCAGACACAAACTAAGATTTTATGTTACCTATTCCTTTGTTCAGTGTCAGCACAGAAAAAAGAACGAAGAGATTTCAGCTGATATATGGGTTTTTTAGTTAAATTACTGGTTAAATCCAATTGGGAGTGACGGAACGGAGCCTTAATAAAATGCAGCTTAGAATGGATTTACACAATCAGGCGAAAAGACCGTTAAAAATTACCCCATTTGATAGAGTCTGTTGACAAAATTCGCAAATAAATTGCGCTTCAAAAGCTACTGCGTGCGAGCCTCGAATAAAAATATTATTGTGTCAGCAACTAATGCAATTGATGCTTGATTAATTGAGTATTACGTAATTTTATACAGAATGCAAATACCTATATGTAGATTTTAAAAAATCTCCATCGACAAGAGGATTGACTCTTAAGTGATGATGAAAACGATGTGAATAGATTGAAACTAGCAATTTTTACATTAATTTGTAAATTAAAACAAAAACATTTAATGTTAATATATTAAGGCTTTAATGAGAACTTCAAAATAAATGAAATCAAACAACTGAAACTAAACAGTAACAAATCCCTTTGTATACTTTCTTTCTGCTATTCTATTTATTTTTGTAATTTCGTCGCAAGAAGTTTTAATTATATTTGTGTTTCTATTGAGTTTGCTTAATTTAGAAAAAAAACTAAAAATTGATGTTAAAAAAAATAAAAATTCCTTTAACCCCTTCATTCTCAACAAAGATTAGATCTTCACATTGGTTTCAAGTGTTCACGATCCCCACCAATTTCACTAACTGAAGGCACTCTCGTTTTAAGAAACGCGATTCCAGAGGGATCAGGTAGCTAGGAGAGGAAAAGGCCCTTATTATTGTCCCTCAAGGGACACGGGTCATTGCCCTGCGCATGTAAACGTGCAAGTTTTACATTCTTGCTTTTAGCCCGATGAAATTCTGAGCCGTATTGCTGTAATTCAGTAGATCTCAACGGTGTTTTTACACTTGCACTTATGTACATACGCCTGATATCAACCGGCCACAAAATGTTAAGCTAAATGAGCGATTTTCTTAGTGTCAAAAAATAGGTACATAAAAATCTTAAAAGCTGGAATAAGTGTTTTTTTTTTAAATTCAGCGACAGCTCGATGTGTCCGAAAATTCGGAGGCAGGTTTGTAACGAACAACAAATGTCCTGCAATCTTACAAACCAAAACAAATGCGAGTTGTAATTTTACCAGCTCGTGTGTAACTGGGAATCAAACTCAGAACTTGCGCAGTCGAGCCAAAACCGGACATGAAAGAAGTGCCGGTAGGCTGCCTACAAAAGATCTATCACATCATTCACAACATCTCTATGCATTGCTAGGTGCCGTTAACTGCATCTTAACATCAGTGGCCCTAGCATGAGTTAAACAACATATCATTATCGCGGCCGTTTATCGTATTTTGACAGCGTTATATCATTAGTCTACCGCTGCTAACATGTCATGCCATTTATGTCATGTCTAACTGTCAAAATACAAAATACGATAGAAAACGATAAAATTGTCTACACACTCTAACATGAGTCTCTTTTATTTGTCTATTTTAATCTATTTTTGACCTTTTCGCATGACATATTATCGTGGTCACTTGGTGCTAACGACAAAGGAAAAAACTTGATTAAAGTCGGTGAAAAACTGTGTAAAAGGCGAAAAATATGTCCGTACCATAATACCATTATATATTTTGTGTTAAACGCATATGACGAACGACCAGTGTAAGAAATACGACAGAAACGCATCGGTGATATTTGCGATCAAGTCGATTTTTGAGAGTGTATTTCAGTCACTTTGGCGAATATTTAAGCCCATGGATACTGATATTTCACATCATTGACAGGCTTAGCTTGGCCCCAACTAGTCTATAAGCCTTCTAGCGGCTAGAAGGCTTATAGAATCTAGCCTATTTGAAGGTGAGATCTCCAATATAAACACTTACGGAAATCATTTATCACAAAGAGCTCTTTCACCTACACAAAAGCAAAGAATAGCTGTTATTGTTGTGTTTTATAAACTTACAAAATACTGTATTGAAAACAGAACCTAACCTTTTATAATGTATGTTATTTTACATAGGTAGGATAGGTTAGGTAATCATTATTTTTGTTTCTTAGGGTCTACCTATGTTGCCTCCTTTTGACCCATGAAAACAACAGCAAATTGGACAACATCGCTCTCTGTGCTAAGCCCAAACTACTGTAAGCAGTGTCTACAGTCTAGGACCAGTAGTAGGAAGCATATATTAAGTGTATGTAAATCGGTGAAATAAATTGTGAAAACTTGCACACTAAAATATCTTAGATATGTAAACTTCCGTAATGTAGCTTTGTGCACTAAAAAGTATTCCAGTCAATATCTGCGCCTAACTTGCTTTTGAATTACTTATGGGGAGCCTACTTTTACCTACGTACCATATACTTATATACCTTATTATATATAAAGGTGGATAAAAGTAAAATTAATTGAAGTAGAAAAATCATTAGTCATATAAACAATAATATGTAATTTTATAGAATAATAATAAGATATTACAAACGATAAACCTTTTCTTAAAATTTTAATACGATAAGTCTTATCACCATAGTCTCCACTGCTTCTTACAAGTCAACGTTGACTGCGATGACATTTTCTGAAAAATAATACATACTCCTTAATACTATGTTTTTCATGATATCTTTTGATTTTGTTACAGGTGACTCAAGGTATCTATTAAAGGTGGAAAATGTTGAAAGCAATTAAATCATAATAATTATGAACAATCAAATGAACATGTCAATAGAACCTGCATATTTACTAACATATCACAAGCTTGAAGGGATCAAAAATTATTCACAATTACTATCAAAGTGATGCATGTTGGTACTACTACAAGTATTCTGTGAAATAAACTTTTCCCTACATTTGAATCCAATTTTGTTCTGTTCCAGCGTACCTTCCAAAATTAAATCCTGGAATACAATGTAAACACATATTATTATTTAATAAACTAATATGTATTTTCTTTTTGTGCATACTTAAACGTCTAAGTATGTAGGTATAGTTGGTTTAGTTACTACCAAATTTTCAAATACCAAAGAAAACACTCAATGACAAAATGTTGCATGTCTGCTTAAATGCTTCAATACTTACTGTTTTTCACTGCTCTACTGAGCGATATGGACCCAGTTCGTCCAACCAATATAGGCCTAAGGTAATCCTACTGGTTGCTCAACCTTAGCAGCTCCTTGAGGAGTCAGGAAGGTAGCAAAACCCAGGTGCGCTTTCATGTATGATAAGTAAACTGTACCTATATTACATCACAGTTTTAAAAGTAAATGATCATATTAGTTTATTTTCCATTTGTTAGTTTAATAACACAATTTGTTGGAAAATATTAATGGGTACGCCTTTGACTTTGATTTATAAAACAGAGGCCCTACTCCGATTGACGTTGTCCGTATTGTCGACTTTAGCCGTCCCTGTCACTCACGCCAGAATGACATCGCTACCGAGCGAGATGGCTATCGGACATCGTCAACTAGAGTAGGGACTCGGCTGTCAAAACTGTCAATGTCATGTCAAAAACAGATGTAAGTAATTTAGTTTTAAATCGATAGTCGTGCTTGGGATTAAGTGTTTAAGCCAAATCGGTAGTAAAATTGAACGAATGATTGAATATCAACGAAATGTTGTATATAATCTGTGGTCGTGTGGATAAAGGCTTCTCGTGGGAAGTATTTCTATCGTAAGTGGTTGCCATGTTAGGAAAAATGATAAAATAAGACACGATGACAAATTTTCTTATGTCTAACGACAATTTAACGATGTTGTACATCTTAGCCCAACAGATGAGATTGTGTTTTTCATTGTGTATGTTTGTAAATGTCTGACTACTGATTAAAAAAGTATTATAGGGTTGGTATCAAAACTGATAAATGGTTTTCTTGACCCGACATAAATATTGGATTTTCTTGGACGACAATGTCGTGCGACATCTTCGTCGCGGCTAAACGATATTGCATTGAGGTGGCTCACGTATTTTCTTTAAAATTAGACGTACATTTCTGAACAAATTCTATAGTGTAAGAGCTCTCTCTCATACTGTAAGTTTTGTAATCAGAAGTTTTATGTGGTGAATATGAAATAATGGTAATGGAATTTCTTTTTATTAACAACTTAAAGAAATTGCTTTGAATGAAGATTTGAAATCGAACCAAATTATTATGTTGAAAGTTTATCTATAAACTAGTATTTATTCTGTGTCGATAGCTACAAAAATACAGGATGTAGTAAAGTAAAGGGTAAAGGGCATATAGGTCTTGGCAAAATGAGTATTTTTTACATTAAAGCATCCATATACTTTGCAAAAAGTTGCTTTACTTCAAGCATTATGATACAAAGTTATTATAGAGCGTTCTAAACTCAGTGACTGAATGTCGAAGGCCAAACTTTAGGAAACAATTTTTAATAAAGAAACGAGCCGCAGACAGATGATCACAGATCAAATCAACTTAGAAGTTCTAAATAGGAGGTTCTTTTTAGAGCGGTTCCGCACTACGTTCGATTCGATTTGATCCGGGTGCATCAAATACGTCATTTAATTTTAAGGGTAATTTTTACACATGTTTAATTATTAAACAATCGATAAACTATTACTGACAAATTTTCTATGCAATTTGTGTCAAATAAACTGGTCAATCTATGTTTACCGATTATTTAAAAATGGATGAACTCGGGTCTAAATAAACAAAACTAGACTATGTAATACGGACGTAGTGTCAAATATCATACAAACAGTTCTACAACTACGTCGTACCGAATTTCGACGAACTCGTTTCAGCCACTCTAAGCTCTCATTCAATTGATGCAAAGTGTACCAAAAATATTCATTTCCTCGTACGAAATTTCAAATCGATCAGGGCCTGACATATCCATCGCTTATGTTTGCCATCCATATGTTTTTAACTCATGATTGACTTCTTTTTATGCTTTAATACTGGATAAATTCTAATATTCACCTAAAAATAACTAAATGTAAAAACGCCACGCAAACTTCCAACATAACAAGCTTTTCAAGTTAAAATGTCAAACAAAAATAAACACATTCGCAGTCTGAGTGTAAAAAAATGTTGTAAACTCCAATCAAACCAGCTGGGACCAAGTTTTTCCATCTACTTTTATTTCTAAACCAATTTAAAATAAGTATAAAGCTGAAGTCTCACGACAAGTGCTAAGGTACTGGCTATATGAAACTTACGTACCTACCTATACCTACTAGGGGTTGGAACTAGAAATATCAAATTATGTGATGCGATTTTTTATGTATTTTTACAAGTTTTTGCGTATTTCCGTCTGACGTCATCGAATGATATCCCTACTAAATTGTCTACGGAATTTTAGGGTTCCGTACCCGAAGAGTAAAAACAGGGCCCTATTACTAAGCCTCCGCTGTCTGTCTGTCTGTCACCAGGCTGTATCTAGTTGACATTATAATAATGAACACATTTGCTGTCAACAATCTGCCATTCATATAATATTGGCCGTCCTATAAATAGATATTATTGATTTTTTTTGTAGTAAGACCGTAGCCGTTCGGTTTGACGTTTCTTAATTACTTTGTTGTGTCTCTTTTCGTTTCTTTAGCAGAGAAAGAGACGGCACGAACTTTAAATTAATCTAAGAGAGGGCTCTTGGGAAATAACCCATTGTCAAACTTCTGCTTCTACCGTTGTTAACGTCTGTCATATCCATAAATCAGAGTAGGCAGAGCTATTTTTTGTACCTGCGATTCGTTGTTGTAATATGGATATTCCCAAGAATCCTAAGTTTAAATATAATTTTTAGTTAGAGAGCCTGCCAATGCATAAGACAAGCTTTCTTTTATGTTAATAGAAAAAAACAAATTATTTTTATACTTCTTACTAGCCGAAGTTTCAGTTAGATTTCCGGGGAATGTCCATATTAACATCAATGTTAGCGGCCATTGAACCAAAATAGCTCTACCTACTCCGATCATTGGTCATATCACACGAGTCTATAGTAAGTAGTTCAAAGTATTTGCAGACCATCGGTACAATTAAGCGATTGAAACTTTAGGCAAGGGCTACACTCGACGGATACTCCGTCGCGAAACAGCTGCAGTGGTGTCACGTGCAGTCGTATGTACTTTAGAAAATTAAAATGTCTGTGTTTTCCATTTAAAAAGAAAAATCTAGACAAAATAAAGATTAAAGTATAAATGAAACAACAAAGTGTCCAGACTAGTTGAATCGTTACTCTTATCTGTTCACGTAAGCCCTATTGCAAGCGATGGCCCTTCAACACGAGATCACTTTGAGGGAATCAATAGGGCCATTGTTCTTTATTTTACCGCAGATCGGGGCCCGTAGACAAGATGCAATCTAATCTAAAGCAAAGTTCGGCATCGCTAACAAAATGTTTGCAACTAACAACGTCTACGCCACGTCTGGATTAGTCTAGAGTAAACAACAAACCCATACCAAATAAAAAAAGCCATCGAAACAGCACGTGACTTTTGCATACATACTTCGACATTTCGTTAGCGATAGAAAATTTCGCTGTAGATTGCATCTTATCTAAGAGACCTGATATAGGAGTAATCGTACATTACGATATAAACTTTCTTCTATTCTTTGACATGAGTATAAATGATTCCTGAGTCTGTTCTCAAAATTTCCTAATCGTTCATCAAAGAACTTCTGAATACCAAATATTTTTTCTTGATAAAGTGATGTTTTGAAGTCAATCTTCTAAAGTCTTCGAAAGGCTCCTAAACTCCAGAATATCTAACTACTTAACTAAGTACAATATTCTATCTACCTCCCAATATGGCTTTAGAAAGAACATGTCGACTCTGGATGCTATCACAGATCTTACATCTGATATAGCTAAATAAATAGATAAAGGCAACAAATGTCTCGTGGCTTTTCTCGACCTGAAAAAAGCCTTCGACACAGTCTCTGTCCCTCGCTCATTTGCAGACTGGAAAGTGTCGGGTTTCGGGGTTCCGCTCTGTCCCTACTCACCAGTTACCTACAATATAGAGATCAGTGTGTGATAATTAATGATCTTCTGAGTGATGAAGAAAAAATTACATTTGGGGTCCCACAGGGCAGTGTTCTCGGCCCAACGCTCTTTTTGATATATATTAACAATCTCTGTAACCTCCGCAACGTTGGGACGAGGATACTGTCCTATGCTGACGACACTGCCATCATATTCGCTGGTAAATCTTGGGATGTAGTTAAATTGCAGGCTGAGGGGGTCTGGCGAGGGTTGGTCACTGGCTTAGAGAGAATCTACTTACACTTAACACCCAAAAAACCAATTACGTATGCTTTACTCCTTATATTAGTACGCAGCCCTCGCCAGACTTTGTGATTAAAATACATTCTTGCCGCACAGTTTTATCTGACACATGTAATTGTCCTAAGATACACAAGGTCAGTTGTGTTAAATATCTCGGAGTGACTCTGGATCAAAGATTGTGCTGGTATCCACACTTAGAACTAACTATTGGGAGAGTCCGCAAACTTATATGGGTGTTCAAATCTCTGAGACACGTAATGAGTACTGGACTGCTAAATAAAATCTACATTGCACTAGCCCAATCCGTAATGATCTACTGCATATCGGTATGGGAAGGTGCAGCCAAGTCATACTTTCTCAATCTGGAGCGGGCGCAAAGGTCCCTGATCAAGGTTATGTACTGTAGGCCACGCAAATTTTTTACTCATACACTTTACGTTGATGCTGGTCTGCTCTCCGTTAGGAAACTTTACATCTTACATATGATACTAAGATATCATAAAAAGTTAGCACTGGACCACAATAAACTTAATAGGAGACGTTGTGACATTGTAGCTCCTACTTACCCGGCTCGTACTACCTTTGCTAGTAATCAAACTCTTACACGTACCCCCTACATTTACAATAAAATAAACCGAAAGCTTAAAATCTACCCCTTGCTTCTGATTGAATGTAAAAGAACCCTGACTGAATGGCTTTTTACTCTCAGCTACGATGAAGTAGAAGAATTATTGGTAAGACTGACCTAAATTTTTGCTACTTTTATTTGACACACACATATGTAGGTTTTGTGGCTCTTACACACACACAGACACACATACACACACACACACACATACGTAGAAAGATGTAAACTTGATTTATATACATATATATTTTCCTTTTTTTTTCTTTATTAACTAGATGTACAACTTGGAGGAGCGAGGCTCACCCAACACAAGTATCTTTAGATTACTTTCTGGGAAGCCCCGGCAGCTAAATTGTAAAAGATTGTTGAAATAAAGAACTTTTTATTTATTTTATTTATTTATTTGTTTGAGATCTACGACTCTAATTCGATTGATGCTTCAGTAGCAAAAAGTAAATTAATCATTCTGCTAGAATTATTTTTCACCCCACCCAAATCCAAAGAAAATACTTTATCAAAAGAAATTTAACATACGGACGGACATACAACGGCGGTACCCTAAAAGTAAATAATTATATTTTTAGGGTTTCCACTTTTATCAGGCTTTATCTTATCACTTCACTTTATTCTATGACCAATGAATTAACTGCCAAAAAAACTGTAGTTAATATGTTTTGCTATTGTCATGTAAAAGTAAACAAAACGAACTTACAAAGCAAACAATCAAATGACAATACAATACAAACGAAGCACGTCACGGCATCTATACTGATCGTAATCTGACAGACAGACAGACGTCGATAAATTGTGGAGCTAACTGATTTTTGTCGTGTCGTGTCACAGTTACTGAGCTTTGTTGCAAATCACAAGCTTCGAAAAGCTAACGTGTTTTTGTAAAAGGTAGAATAAATACAGTCAAATGCAGGATGAATCGTGACATTACCTTTTGTCTAGCAGATAATATTTGCACAATTCAATATTTTTTGGGTTCTTTATACTGACAAATAGTGGTCGCACAAAGTAAAAATCAGTCTTTGTTTTTTTACATTTATTTTAGGATGATTTACAGTTTTTTATATTTTATTTATTTATAAAAAACAAATACATGTGTGACCTTTTATCTATCGCCAAACTGCTGCAGCACAGTTTGTTGGCGAAAATGCAAAGTTTCAATTATACACTAAACAACAACAGTAGACTGTGGTTTTATACTAATTACAATCTTCACATACATATAGGTCATCAGATGAATAAGGATAAGTCGAATTGAGGTAACTAAAAACAACATAAACTGAGGTAATAAAATATTATGTATATTAGGCTATCGCCAATGTTCAAGAATCTCAAAATATGATTGAGTCGTCATGTCCATCAATCCTTACTTAAACGTCTTTATTAAAATAAGTAATTCTAACACAAACATGATAACAAGTTTGTTATACATCCTATATATTATTTATATTTCGGGTTCGAATCCTAGGTCGGGCCGAGAGTGTTTGGGTTTTTCTGTCTTGAAATTACTCAGACACAGCTCCGGAGTCAGGAAGTTGGTAGTGTTAACACCCCCGTGCCTCGGAAAGCACGTTAAGCCGTTGATCCTGCGCCTGATCTCTCTACGGTCATATCGGACTGCCATCTCACCGAATTATGAGAGTGAAGGAACAGAGAGTGCACCTGTGTATGCCATGGACGAAATATATAAGGACCAACAATCGCCATACAAAAGAGATTATCAATCGCTCATAGAATGCATATTTTTAACAACACTTTGCAAACTGGAACCTCAGACCCGACTAGATGACGTAGTAAATTTAATTAGGTACAATAGATGGCGCTTAATCTAAAATCTGCTGGACTTTCATACATTATACTGTTTATTGAAAATATTTTCGTTTTGGACCTTTTAATTAGCCATAACGTGGTGTTTAATATAATTTTTAAATAAAAAAAAGAAATATGTCGTTCTCAGACAAATTATTGCCGTACTTTTGGTAGTGATTTTTATGTCATTTTTTTTAATTAACTTCATTTCACACATTCTTTTTAATTTATGTACGATAAGTATGATTATTTGATAACAAGTTGAAAATGTTTCAGAACTAGAGGATAACTACTCAGTAAGACGATATCGGTAGTTTTGGCTGTAGCCGTCCCTGTCATAGGTACGTAATATTCCAGCATGTCAGTGTGAACGAGCGCGACGACTCAAAAATACTCTCACTCTACTACACTCTCCGAACAAAACCGAAGCCAATATCAGGGCTGTCGCGCGGTAAATTTAGCACTAAATTTCCATACAGAGGCATGATTTTTGTCGTCAGTAGGTAATATGTTTTTAATAAACATGGTAAGTTGTAACGTACAACATGAACACACTGACCTATGTAAAAGCCTAATTGGATGTAAAGACTACCTAAGTAGACTATACAATGGATTCTGTGCTTAGGTACATTGTTTAAAAAAAACAATAATACTTCTCAGGCCTTAGTTTTGTTAGCAGTTAGTCATAGGTTTAGGTTAGTAAAATATATTGAAGTGTTTAGGTATTTTATATTCGTATTTATCGTCTGTGTGTACCGAATTAAACAGAATGCATTATACTTTAGAAAATATTCGCTTTGGTTTTAGAGGAATAACAAAGTTTTTTTAACCGGTTTTTTGGTTACTACAGTCCCGGAATGCGCTCATTGGATGTCGATTTTTGAGATCGTAGTCCCCGAAATTCATTTGAGCGGATAGGCTCGACCTGTTAATTAATTTTGATGCAATTGGATAACGAATATTTTTTATAAACATCACGGAAAGATTTTACCTTTCGGATTTCGAACCCGCAACCACAGGTTTGGTAGTTCAGTGTGACAGGACACGTTTACTAGATGGTGATCTGGGTATGGCCAACTCATCGAAATATAAATTTAAGTTGCAAAACTACCCCTATTACAATTGCATAAGATGCAACAGCGTATACCTAACTAGACGGTGTCATCTTAGAATGCTAAATGTTGTCGTTTGCGTTCGTACAATTAGTTTTTACACAATGAATCATTTTTGTGCTATTGATTCTACGCAGAAGGAATCGCCGGCAAGGGTATATACTAGATACAAAATTAAATGTCACCGGTCACTAGTATTACACAAAAGGATAATATGTCAATTTTAGTGGGGTTACTTAGTGGTTTCAGCCTTTAGGTAGTAATTAGTATATTTCGTCCATGGTATTGCGCTTGTGCACTATAATATGTCCCGCGCAGTTGGCTAATCTCTGCTGAGATACGCCGCCGTAGTCGAAATTCGGCTAGGAGGACATTATTATTATTATATATTATTTGTTGCTGGCTGTCCCAATATCTGTTAATAGTTTACTAGGGTATTCTCTTGGATAAAATATAATATAGTGATCCCCTTAACGGTGAATCAGACGTTATAGAAACAATGTATAACAGAATAAAACTTATCGTGACTGATACGAGGTATCCGACCAGAAAAATAACAAGCTCGTTTTCAGTGTTTATAAATCGTTGTTCAATGATGATGCAAATTAAATTTTCTTTTCAAAATTAATCCCTAATAACGTTGCTTTTATACCTAGAAGTACCACAGCGATCCTAACGAAATGGGATGGGAACCGCAATCAATTGAAAACATTCGGAATCGAAAATCACAGATTGTGCTAGTTCAAGAGCTGGGACTATAATTTCTTATAATTCTAATCCATAAAATTAATCTTCTCTTTTTGGCTTCTTATTAAAGTTATATAAAATAAAAAACATTTCTTCCAGATTGTTCATGCATAGTTTATTCAGTAACAATTTATTCTTTTACTAAGTATGCTAGTTGGGATAGTTGGTGTATATTTTTTTTAAATTTAGAACTAAATTGATTAAATTTAATTGGCCTGTTACTAATTGTGTTCAATGTTTTTGAATGAAAATGATGTATGTCTTGCCGATTTTGATAAACTTACACTTACGATTTCACAAATTCTTAAACATTTGCTCTCGTTTATTACCTCCAGTAAATAACCTTTTCCATGTGCCACATGAATTTGCACCCCATCCCTTGGACTTTTGATTTGAATTTAGATTCGAATTTTGTTCGGGGCCGGATTAAAAATCAGCAGTGTCCGAATAGTGGGCGAGTGTGGCGATTAATCTTACGAGTGTCCGGACATGTCCGGCGTCCGGGACTGTCCGGTGCGAGCCGTAAATCTTGCGCACTAGTGTTGCATAACACTAGCAGACTATCGACTGATCTCATGAGTGAACATCGTAATCATTATTAGGAAATAATCGAACACAATGTTTTTCAGGCAATTAAATTATTTGTCTACATAATTTCACACACTGAACTCAGCTGACTGTGTATAACAATTACATCCCAGTCCAATTTACACCATAAAACCCTTTTTAACCATTGAGATTTTTTTTTATGAAACAATTCATCGATAAAGCTTGTGCTATTGATATTTCGATGAACTGTGATAGTGTGCCTAACTATTACCGAAAAATAGTTACGTCTAATTTATCAACAACAGTTACATTTGTTAATGTTCTTCTTCTTCTTGTTGTCGTGTCGACACTGGCGTTATATTTTTGAGGACCAATACTCGGCGACTAACAAAGCATTATCAGTAGCGTTGTACAGGTCCTCACGTGTGCAGGTGTAGGGGCACGTAGGGCATGACAGTAGGTGTGCCATTGTCTGGGGAGAGACACCACACATACATTCGCTGTCCGCAGCGTAACCCCATCGGTGCATGTTCTCCTTGCTTCGACCAACTTGTGTCTGAAGTCTATTTAAAGTATATTTGTTAATGTTAATAGTTAGATCTTATATTATTTTAATTTTAATATTTGTAATTTTATTTTATCAATTTAAATCCTAATGCATTTTACAATATAAATGTAATATGTACTATCAATATTTATACACAAAGATTATTATCACACACGAAACTACATGATTTTGTGAACAAGTCTTTTGATCTATATTACAGTATACTTAAAAACGATCAATTAATTCATCTGATAGTTTTAAAGATTATCGATATTAAACTATCGATAGTCGGTAACATTAGTATTCTGTGACCAAGCTTTCCGCATACAAATATTTGCGAGCAATAATAGAAAATTCTGCGCTTTTAAATTTCGTTTCGCTTAATGGCCTAAGTGACAGATGTTTTTCTTGTTTTAACTTTGATCCGTGTTCTGAATAAGCGTTTTATTTAGGAGCTGTATTAACTAAATGAATAAAAATAAGAGCTACAAGGTAATCCTATAATCTCGCGGTAAACTTGTAGATCGCCAGTGGTTGCAGTTACCTTCGCTTTTACGTACTTTGTACATGAGTTTTATCTGGCATTTAAGCTATGCTTGCTAATTCTAATTGCGTGTTCATATTTAAATACCAGCTTAAGAGCTGTTAAAACTTTAAAAAATAATGGTAGTTGGAAAACACACCCCACCTATAATGACCAAATAACTGAGCAAACTTAATATATACTTTGCTTAGGTATATTTTGAGTTTGCTTCGGTTTTTTTTAAATGGTTTGCTCTTGACTCTAGACTAAGCCAATCGTGGCATAGACAGATTCGACAGTGGAGCGAACTTAGCTAAACTAACCAAAAGAAGCCTATTCACTCTGAATTTGAAGGTTTTTGGGTTGTGTCATCAGTTGCAGGTACGTTATAAACTAATTAGTTTTTCAGGGAACAAATGTCATGAAAGAATTTAAAGTCAGCGTCATCGTGTTTATAAATAAAATAGATTGGCAAAATGATAAGACTTTTAAAGAGTCCTTAGTTCCTCTGTATGATGACGAAGAACAAAGGAATATAACAATCTACTCCAAATTGTCTTTTTTTACGTAAGTACTTATACATTTCACGAAACACAGTATGAACGACCACTTACGGAGTATCTTGCGCTCATATTAGCATTTAGTATGTGCTCGCTAAGACGCGTAGCTGTTGGTAGCCTGTAGATACACCCAGTTAAAATAAAGAAAGCAAGTCCACCAAGGTTATGCAGTGCTGAATTTGCAAAACCATGAATGGCACATAATTTATCCCTGAACAGCTGTATTGAAGGTGAGACCACGAATCTCTCCATCACATAGTCAAAGATAAAAGACAGACCCAATAAAGATGGAGAAATGTTTTGTTTTGAAATAAAATATATTGGTGTATGGAGCGCGGAATTTCTACAGATGATAATGATGGTTGATGATAGAGTGAAGTGGAAGAGAAAAATTAAGTAGACTCAATTCAATCCCACGAAGAAAGTGAGAATTGGTATATATACACATAATACTTAATACTTCCGTGATTTCTTTTTGCTGTGCGATGAAGAGGTACCTACTATACTATACTACGATGAGTTGGGTCTTCTTATATCACATATTTTGTGGCTGCTCTCATACCTAAGTTGGTGCTGCCTCACTAATGAGATAACTAGAGGATTACACGGTTTAAATTTTAAACAAAAGCCTAATTACGGTGTGTGTAATCTTATCCGTACATCTCGTATACAAGCTCTTGCTTGGAGCTTTTTTAAAAGGCAACATGAAACTTTCCATTTTAAAACTAATGCATATAAAGAATGCCGTTAGTATTTTAAATGTTTCAGCTGGCTGGTTAATTCGTAACTTTGATTTGTGTGTAGTGTGATTTTAGACACCAACAGTTTTTTTTTTAATCAGTGGTGGACATTTCGATACCTCTGGGCTCAAAGGTCGTAAAGGACATTTTGGCCAAAATGAGTTATATAAACAGTTTTTCTCAAAATTAAATTCTCTATCGATCAGTATATTCAGTTTAGCGAAATTCGCATTTATTTGTCCTTTATGACCCATGAAATTATTCATATTCGACAGGATTTACTTATAAACTATGGAAGTAAAAGACATGTAACTATCTACACATGTTGACTATAATGGTAAAGACCAATTGAAAAATATTTTTTAGGTTGTATAGGTAAATGTGGTCAAAACTCGTCCTTTACGCCCCTACAATTTTATATAAAATAAGATCACTGTCTTTTACGCCCCTACAATAATACATAAAAAAATATCACTGTCTTTTACGCCGCTACAATATTACAGTCACGCGCATCAATAGGTATACATCTGCATTCGATTTAAGACCTTATTAGGATGGAATAAAAACTTATTTGTAAATATTTCATTGCTTGTGACTGCGTCAAATAAGATCATCGTCCTTTGACAGAAGATAGTTTTGAAGTAAATAGTTTTCATACAGTTTTAGTACCAAAAAGTTCTATTGTTAGATATTTAACAAAATTAAAAATCTTTACAACTGGCATACATCTTTGTTTCCACTTGACCTTTATTTAAGTTACCTCGGTTGGAAATATCATTAAACGATATTTTGTAGGTAAGAAGAAGCACTTTTTTCTGTTGTCTTATACCACTTGGCATTTACGAATAACAATATAATGTTCCATGTAAATATCTTCGCCTATGAGGGTTTTGTACCTTCACAAATAAAGCTAAATTGACCATTCAGATACAAATTTATTTTGATAGAATTTACTACGAATAGTTAAAGTTGTATATATCAATAAAACACAACTTTACGGATAACTTCGCGATTTAGAAATCGCGAAGTAATCCGTAAAATTGTGTTTTAATAAGTTCAACAATTCGCGTAAACGTAAGAAACAAAGTTGTATATATATTACAATTATAGTTTAGTTACTAGTGATTTTATTAATTAAATTTAATTATAATCCTTAAGAAGATAACATTTATCCTTTCATTTCCATTCTACTTTCTATTTTGTAAATGTCACACATTTTAGTTACATTTTAGTTGGCTTCCGTATATGATACAGTCCCAAAGTGCGTGATCGTGGTTGTTTTCAACTTATTATTCACTACAGCGCTTTGCGAGTCAGCACTCTGGCTGACTCACAAACGCGCAAGCCTGTACAGACGCTATCAACCGTTTTCTGTTAGGTTCTGCGAAACAACATAATCAGATTCGACCCAGTCAAAAGACAACCTCACACCAACATTGGAAAAGAAACTTAACAACTCTCGTCCGTCCTCGCTCGAAGACCACCGCTCCTTGCTAAGTGGCGACCACCTCGCCTCACCACCTCTCTGATGCGGCGTTTCAGTTCCAGCGCTCCCTGGGGGCCACCTGGATTTTCTCTTGCTCAACTTGTACTGCACGAGCAACTTCCAGATCGGCATAGAGAGTTCCTGCGAGCACCGGAAGTGCCGCAGAACTGCACGTTCTGTAAGCTTTCGTGTGCAAAATAAGCGCCGTCCTCTGCCTGCTAAGCAACGCTCTTCTGACGATAAATAACGATGAGCGTCGGTACCATACGGCGTATGTTAAAGACGCTACATAAGTCCCTAAGCACAGGATCTTAAGGGCCGGGAACTTAACGCCCCAAGTCGACGCGGAAACACTGACCAAGATTCTGTAGATGTTAGTCGGGACTCCCGCCTGTTTGGCCTTCAACAAGATTATTGGCCACCACGCGTTGTCAAAGGCACCAGAAATGTCCAAAAAGATCAGGTGTACGTAAGACGCAGCGCTGTTCTCTGTAGACTGTATCTGTATCTGTGTATCTCCTAAACTAACCACATCCAAAAGTTATGCTCGTAAGAAAAAATGAAGCACATTTTCATAGCTAATAATATCATAATTTAACTTTAGATTCTAAAGTAGCCGCTCACTTTTATTTTTAATCTTTGGTTTACATAACAAACAGGTTTAAAAGAACCTATTTGTTATGTAGAAATATTTTTTTTTGCCTGTGATTTCTTGAAAATAAAGTCGTAGCACATTATTTATTAAATAATTACAGAAGTCACAAGTAAAGCTGAATAATCCACTAAAAATATCAAAATTCATATTTTATTTCATACTATATTTATTTTTTACCACCTAAAAGTATGTAAAGTTTGTCCTTTAATGCCCTAATTTTATACAGATATGTATGTGAAAATGGACTTACACTTTTACTTTTAAAAAATAACGAAAATTCAAGGGGTGTAAAAGACATTTTATGTTAATTTCAAGGGCGTAAAGGAATTTTATCTCCTTAATTATAGCAGTAGGTTAATTGTGGTACACACCTTCGGAAAAAACATGAAATTCTAAGAACTTTGTACCTTGGTATCGAAAACATAGCTTAAGAAACAAAAAAGTTATACTCAATTAAAGTTTTAAAAAATGGTTTTTTGCTTCTCCTGTAAAGTAGCCTTTTGTCCTTTACGACCTTTGAGCCCAGAGGTATCGATTAAATGAATCTCCTGAATTCGGCATAATAAATAAATATAAATATTTTTAAAGAAAACATAACGATACCCTTAGGTTCAATTGGCGTATAAACCATTTTGGCCAAATCGAGTTAAATATACAATTTTGATCAGATTTTTTTTCTCTATCGATCTGTATATCTATCCAAAATGTTAAAATTCGCAAAAAAAATGTTTTTTGCAAAAATGTCATTGCCGTAAAGTTAAACAAATTCCATAAAAACAGTGTAAAAGCCGTATGGTTGTTTTTGGTATTTTTATAAAGATGTAAAAACCATACATTTTTTAAGCCAGAGCGTATAAGCTTATCGACTTCGACTAAATGTAATGAATTTAAGACTTTTAAACAAAAAAACGAGCCACAGAGTACTCAAAAGAGAAATTTATAAGTTTTTGAGATGCTTTTTACTGAATTTCTTTTTTTTAAAGTATCTAAACTTTTAATTATTCCACAAATGGTTACTTTAAGCAATAATGAAGTTGGGTTACTTGTCAAAAGATAAATTCACCATAGAAATTCTCGATAAATTACAAATTCCTTCCCTGTTTAAAAGTCTTACATGCATCACAACCAATAGAAATCTATTTTACTAGCGGCAGCCTCGCACCAGAAAAGAAGTCCTTTTTTTTGTAATAATTGCATCAAAGAACTAAATTATTTTTGGGTTTTGAGTTCCAAAATGTTGATTTTTTCTACTAAGAATAATTTTAAAAAAATAGTGTTTTGCCATAAATTTGCTTATAACTATTTTTATAACTTAAACAATTAATTTGCAAGTTTTAACGAAATCTAATTGAATTTAGCTCCCAATCCCACCGGATTATACAGTCGATTAATTTTTGTGAGCGAAACTCAATTTGATTGAAAACTGTAAGATAAAAACAAAAAAGGAAGGCATTTTCGTACTTTGGCAGTTTTATTTTATTTACATCAAATAAATATAGGTATTACATTAACAAATATATTTCTATACATTCTTGAAACAATAAAATGTGTTTTTTGTTAACATTACGTTATTTTTATGCAATGTTTTATTAATACATTTAAATAAATTGCTCTAATCAATGATTGTAAAAACCAAAAATTTTGCATCTGTCGGTCTTTACGACAGCAATTGCAATCTCATGTTTACCAAAAATTCCAATACGACGTAAAGGGATATTTTTAGATCCATTATAGTGGGTCGTATAAACCACCAAGTGTATTTTTTAAAGACGTAAATCCAAGCTAACTTTAAAACTAACGAAGATGGACATGTTTTCAATGTTTAGACTTTTTCATAGCAAAATTTCAAGAATGTCTTATCTTAGACATTTTTTAATGACTTCTGAAATAAGAATGATTTTTTTATTAAAATGTAAAACGTTTTTCGGCTCTCCTGAAAAGTACGGTTTTGGTTTTTACGACAGTTGAACCTGAAGGTGTCGATAAATAACAAACAGTCATTGATAAGCACTAAAACAAAACTTTAATACTTTTTTTACATAATGATAGTTACATAACTGCTGCGACAGAAGGAGGGTAATGATTTTCGGGTATATGTTGTATGCTCATTTCTTTGACCCGCTCGTACAGTCAAAACGGCTGGACGGTTTTGACATATGAGGTGTCGTTAAATTTGTCAGAATTGTGGTAGTGACAGGCTATATTTGAAAATGGCGCCCGCAAATGAAAACAAAAAGAGGAGTGGGGAGATTGTTACCATAGCAGAATGGGTATCAACTGAAAGTTAGTGAAAAGACCGACAGGTCTTTTGTTTTTTAATATTTAGGTGTTATTTTCCTCGTTGGTGTAGTGGTCAGCACGCTGGGTACTATCCATGAGTTCCAGGGGTCGAATCTCGGGTTGGGCCGAAATTATTAGATTTTTCTGTCTTGAAGTAACTCAGACACAGCTCCGGAGTCAGGAAGTTGGTCTGTGTTAACACCCCCGTGCCTTGGAATGCACGTTGAGCTGTTGGTCCTGCGCCTGATCTGTCTACGGTCACGTGGGATTGCCGTCTCACCGAATAATGAAATTAAAAGAACAAAGAGTGCACCTTTGTATTGCGCACACACTTGTGCACCATAATATGTCCTGCGCAGTTGGCTAATCATTGTTGAGATTTCTTGTTGTATTCGAAATTCGTCTAGGAGAACCACAGACCACACAACCCAAAGACCACGCTTTTATCAACTCTAATACGAAAACAAAATCGCCAAAAGTTGGTGGGGTGCGGGGAGAGGTCTGCTCGTTCCGATTGGCTAGTACAAGGAGACGTCAAATTTGACAATGGCAGTGATAGCTCACTAGTGATGGGCAAGACATATCTTGATATCGATACCTTAGTTTAAAAAAAAGTAAGAAAATATTTAGGAGCTTTAAAATAATTCATTTAAAAAACACACGTACAACCGACACCGATAAATAGCAATTTAAAAAAAAACTGGAGTGGGCAAAGGTCAATCGCCGGAGATCTCACGTTATTTAGCTACTTTTCATAATTTAGCGGTTTTAGTAAAACAAGTTACCTATCTCACTCAACATCATTTTGTTAAGTGTACGAAAACTAAGTGTGAAAAAAAATGGTAATCGTATGCAATGTGAGTTTGATATATTTATTTTAAAAGTTTAGTTAAGTTGTTTGTTTTATTAGTTAAAGTTTGTTTGTTGAAGCACTTTACACTTATTTCAATTCATCGTAAGTGCTCTTATGTAAAGTCACTTTATTAAAATATATATGAAATAACTGAAATTTAGATACCCACTTATCACTTGTTTTGTTTAGGATTTGTCGATATTTTGAATTTTAAGTTTACTAGTATGTGTCTCGACACTATTTTACTCCTAGCCTAGCTAATTGACAAATTGAGACAACATCATTTGAACTAAACTTGCGAGAAAGGGATGGCAAAAAAAAGACATCAACGCGTGCTCTTTGAAATAAAACATTTTATTTCATTTTTGATATTGGAGTATTTCAATTAATTTGATAGGAATAATTACTTACCGTTGAAATGTAATGCCATCTTTCGTGAGACTAGATGTTGTACTACACTTTTCACACCATTTCACTGAACAATACGGCATTATTACCGCTTATTTTTATTTTTTTTCGGGAGCAAGGTCAATGTTGTTACTTTGAGTCTCGGTAGCGGAATGAGAAACGAAAGGGGGCGGGGCCGGCTGTTATGCAGTGATACTGCATAACCTAAGCGAATGTAAGTCCCCCGCAATGCGTGGTCTTTAGGTTGTGTGGTCTGTGAGGAGAACATTATTATTATTTGTTGAGTCTACCCATCACGCTCGTTTGCGCTGTCATGCTGAAATGAGAGACAGGGAGGGCTATGGTTATATCGTCATCCGGAGTAAGGCCTCTGGGTCATCTGGGTAAAAGTAGGTTGAAATTGAATATGTCATTAAAAGTTACACGTAAAAGTTTATTCTGGAATCTCATTATTATTAAAATGGGTCACTCTCGTTGCGCACGTGTGTATTGTATCAACAAGTTGCAATTTGTTGTAGAGTCGTCCATACGCTGCCCCAGGGAAATCTTGGCAACACGAATAACGGCTCTGTGCTAATGATGTACTGTTTTGTGATTATAAATTAGATTTTGTAATATAAAATTTTATTTTAAAATATTTTGATAGGCTTCCACATATTATTGTACATCGTCACTGACTTATTGTTCTGCCTGGTTCAATGTATTTACCCAACCGGAAATCGAACTAAGGATTTTAGAGACACTGACACCACCAAAACATGCAAGTCACTCAACTACGGAGATCGATACGAGTAATGATAAGTACAAGATATACAAGTATGATAACCAAAGTAAAATGCAGCGTAAGACATTGTGCTGCTCCCTGCATTTCAGTCGATTTCAGGCTAAATCGAATCTTGAATGCGCATCACTCAACACTTCAATCACAGTTTGTAGGGCTGCATGCTGCCCTTTTCGGGGTTTTGTAGGAACTTGTGTTTTAAATACCACATTATAGTCGTTCACCTCATGACTGAGGGTCGTGATCATTTTTTGGAATGAAACACACAAAGATTTTCTTGGCAATTATAATGGAGTGGTTTGCTATTGCCTCCTCCATTACACACTCCAGCCCACATCCAGGCAACAGTGTTTCTGGCTTCTTGACGATGTTATTCTTCACTGCTGGGCAGCAATATCAATACTGTATAAAAACACTGATAAGGTGTCGTTAGAATACCACCGGTTTATCCCTGCGTTTCGCAGGAGGCGACTACAGCGCCTTTGTGTGCTACAGAGTGTGCTCGTTCCAAAGTGATCTCAGAAAAGCAGATAATGTGCTAGGTTGGCGCACGCTGTCGCGGGAGATTGCTTGTCCTCTTCCAGAGGTGGGCGGCGGACCTTGGTGTGGATAAGCCTAGACCGCGGCACTGCGCGCTTAGGGGCCCGCTGGTAAAATCCAAACCGAGTTATACCAGGGTCCCAAATGTGCGTGAAGTTCACCCCGGAGGTTTCAGTGGGTTCGAGTTCCACATAACCATGCTTCTCCCCCGGGGCAGAAGGGTATGCGAGGGTATTTCTTACGGGTAACAGGTCGATTATCGAACTCACGACCTCATAAGTAGTGTTTTTTTTCCGCTTGGCTATAGCGTGTGTATATTATTGCACTTGAAAAATTGAATGCTTATCACTTAAAACAATTATTTATAGCGTGTGTGACGATATAGTTTTAGCCAATAGTCACATTGTTTTATGGACTCTGGCTTCTCTCCATAGGCTCTTAATTCTCTCACTAACGTGTTTGTGGTAATGTAGTCTCAAATGTTCTGTTGGTTGACAGCCCTAGGATACGAAGCAAATTCAATCAAATATTTGTAACCTAGCATTTCTACGTAACGGATATGATTTTGGATTTTTTCTGGAGCGGGTTACTTTTATTTTTTATTTTTATTAATAGGCATATATTTGACCGCAATCTCACCTGATGGTAAGCGACGTCACTATTTAATTAATTAATTAACAAACAATATTAATTGAAAAATTAAAATGGACACTTTCAGCAGGCCTAACGCCTAACTTGATAGCTATCGCCATAAGTATTGAGATTCCAAAGCAATAACGTATGAACTGTCGTTTTTAGAGTTCCGTAGTCCGACAAGGAACCCTTATAAGATCGTTCAGTCCGTCCGTTCCGTCCGTCCTAGTCTGTCACAGCAGAATATCTTCTACGTTTATGGACTGATTGGCATGTAACTTGGTTCGAGGATACTTCACATATAGATCTCATTTTTAAAAATACGAAAAATTAAAATTACTCCTTTTTAAGTGTACCTCCCCATACATGAAGAAATAAAATAAATATATATACTTTTTTTCCAAAAGAACAGTATAAACTTCAAAAGATTTTTTGCCTATACTGTCTAATGTTGTAAGTTAATGGTACGGAACCCTTCGTGCTCGAGTCCGACTCGCACTTGGCCGGTTTTTGAATTATTTGAAAGCTCTTATACAGTTTTTTAAGTTCTGCCAGGCATTACAGTTTTAGTAGTTGTGTTATGTATTATCAACATTTTAGTAGACAACATCATCATCAACTTACCGCTATCCTAGTTGTGCACTCGCACAGAGCCCAGAGTCCGTATTAGTAAACTAAAAAAATATCTTAGTAAAAATATGTTATTATATGTATTATCTTTATTATCATTATATTTTTTTCGTTAAATAAAAATAAATTACTTCCATAAAGTCACAAAGACAAGCTGTACAGACTATTAAGTTTTTGAAAAAGAAAGAACTGTTTTTTATGCAATTACAAATGATAGTTAGATAAGAGGTGTCCTAGTAAAATAATAGTATTTTCTACAAAAAATACTCAATATAACAAAAATGTACATAGTAATTTTTACATTGTACATATACAATGTAACAAAAATGATCTGTAACGAGAGCCCGAAAGCCATTCCGAATATTTTTCCCTCCTACCGGTCGTGATTTCGCAAAAGGCAAACTTTTGATATACGAAGCCGTAGTTTGCGAGAACTGAAATAAATTAATACCTTGGGGTGTAAGAGTTCTACAATGGTTGCCTAGCAACGCTAATTGAATGAATCGAGCAACTCTTGTTTACTTTGTAAGTAAACGCTGTTTGGAGCACGGGTAATTCGTAATAATACATTGGCAGCTAATGATAGCCGGGAGGCGTAGATTGTGAACACTGTTACAGTTTAAGGTTGAGTTGTATTACCATATTTTAACTGTAACAATAAGAATAACCAGTGATTTTTGACATATCTTTGACGTTTGTAATAGTTATAGAAAGATGGTGCAACCTTACCACTTACAATACCTCTATTATTTTTCACGACATATACCCCGTTATTCTAAAAACTTACTACCAGGTTAAAGAGAGGAATAAGTTATTAGCTAGCCAATTAGAAAAGCGCTTCTCTATTAGGTTATGTCACGAACGTGTCATCCATTCCTCTGTTGTCGGCTAATATTTAGACCAATTTTAAACCTGGTCTTTTTTTTTTTAAAGTCCCGGTTTCGAAACCCAGTCAGGTCAATATAGTTATCTGTATTTTCTACATTGTCTCGTTTCCGGGTGTTGTGGTACCACCGCTATTCCTGATTTTCAGAACACCAGTGCTTTAGCTACTTCCTTTGGGATCATAACATTATATCACATAAGAATACTTATTATATACCGTGTTCCTATTGAAATTCCATGACTTAAGATATTGATATTTCTGCCTAAATACAACAACTTTTGCTATCGAATCAATATAGTGCAGTCAAAGAAAGGTAAATAATTATTGAAAAATTTTTATTTGCCAAAAATTAACATTAATTTAGTATACGCCCTTGCCCCCACACTAGGCTTCCTTGTGTTGTGAGTCCCAGTCTCTTCAGTCTCAAAAGTTCATTTTTAATAACATAAACAAGTGTGACAATATACTCGTAGTTTTAACATTGAAATAGGACAGAAGGTGAAATTCCCCTCACCATACATCAACCGAACCATACTTCATCAGAACATGGTGCACTAAAAGACTCATCACAGCTTACGATTATTCGTGTCACGCGTCGAATAATGAAAAGGGTCATTGTGGACCCAAACAATCGTCACATGCCCTCACGTTTCTATAGTATTTGCATTCGCAACTTCGCAGAAATTATCCCTATAGACCACCCTTTTGTTCCGAAGTTTGAATCGACAGGTAGCTTATGTAAAAATGTTTTATTTTCTCATGCAATTAACATTGGCTGATGGCTAATTTAAAAGGGGCACTGTAAAATAAACACATACGAGTAACTTACCCTTTACTAATATTGAATTTGCCACTGCTATAACACTTGTTTAATATGACTAATGTGATGTTTAGAGAAAATCGATGTTGTTTAAACAATAAATAAAAAATGAATAAAAAAAAGTGACAAAACGTCAATGTATGGTCTGGATCAAAGTCTGAATTTTAAAATAATTACGTCGTGCGAGCTTCTTATTGACCTTTATTTTCCGAAGCCTGCACTGTTTTGCACCCCTGTGCATGGGGATAAACCATACGCACGCGCTTTTAATACAGTAAATAAGGTTTTCAAAATCAGCTGTTTTGGTATCCAAGGACACCATTCTGTGTTTTACCGTTGCCTAGCACCTGCTTTCTAATAACCAATGAAATGCATCGGACTGGTTTGGGCTGTCTCGCTTATGCATCTTGGCGACCAATGATACCATCGGAGTGATCGGCTGCCTGGCAACGTCTTTGTGTTTTGACTTTACTGCTGTCAATTGTGTATTTTGTAATTTTTGTGTTTTGTACGTTTATTTTGTCTTTTTTCCTCTTTTGTATGCTCTTTAAGGATTGTATATAGTAAGTATAACTAGTTTTAATAATTGTGTTTTGGCGTCTTTCATAATACTATGTCACAGTCTTCTGGCAGTGCTGGTGATGCTAATTTGGTACAATGCCCTCATTGCTCATTTTCGCGGTTCTTTAGAGGTAATAGAGGTCTAAAAATTCACATTTGTAAATCCCATAAACCAAAAGACAACGACCGCTTCTTCACAAGATTTATCAAATCAACCTCTTTGGCAATTACTCGGTAATCTCAAAAATTCACTACCCGTAATAAAAAGAATCCCACGAAGTGCTCGTCAACAAGTTGCTTCCTCTCTTTCTCAGTGCGTTGACCGTGTAATAAATGAAAATTCTACTGATAGCTGGTCAGATCTTTTAACGTTTGCTTACAGAATTTTAAGTGTCACCCAAACTCGAAACAACAGCCTAGATAGATCCCTTACCCAAAAAATCAAAGAAAACTGCCAATCCATAAAACACTTTAATGATTTAATAATCCCTCCTTTTTGGTCTCAAAATTCTAATCATTCCTTGAAATTAATAGAATCAAAAATAAGCGATGGTGATCTTAGGGGTGCCTCTAACCTACTTTTTAGCAGTGATGTCATTGCTCCCTTCTGCCAGGAGACTTTTCTTGCTTTGGAAAATAAACACCCACCTTCAGCCACCTCTCTGCATCTACCTGTGCCTCCTGCTCCAAATGATTCGCATCTCTTGGTTAGAGAGGATGATGTTCTTGCAGCCATATTTTCATTTAAGAGTGGGTCTGCTAGTGGTTTAGATGGTTTGTCTCAACAACATCTCAAAGATTTGCTTTCACCCTCGGTAGGAGACACAGGTAGAACATTATTACAAAATTTAACCTTGCTTTTTAATTTAATGCTTGCGGGTAAGGTAAATGGGGAAATTACAAGCATTCTATACGGTGCCAACCTCGTGGCTCTTAAGAAAAAAGATGGCGGAATTCGTTCCATCGCAGGTGGGTCCACTTTTCGCCGAATAGTCTCTAAACTGTGCTGTAAATCTGTTAAAAATTATTTGTCTACCGAATTTCAGCCGATCCAGCATGGTTTTGGCGTCAATGGCGGTTGCGAAGCAGCTGTCCATGCCGTTCAAACCTTTCTGAAGCAAGACGCAGGGGAAGTGGTTTTGAAGGTTGATGTAAAAAACGCTTTCAACTCGGTGGATAGAGGAGAAATGTTATCACAGATCCTTAATAGAGTTCCAGATATATATAAATATTTATGGCAATGCTACTCTCAGCCATCAAAGCTTCTTTACAAAAACAAGCTCCTCTCTTCATCAGTTGGCTGCCAGCAAGGCGATCCCCTTGGGCCCGCTATTTTTAGTTTAGTTATTCATCCCATTATTTCCTCTCTTACTTCTAAATTAAATATTTGGTATTTAGATGATGGTACCATTGGTGGTGATGTGTCAACTGTTCTCTCTGATTTAGAACAGCTTATTTTGAAATTCAAAGATATTGGCCTTAATCTAAATTTTTCTAAGTGTGAGCTTTTTATTCCAGATTCGAAATTCTCTCATCTTGAGAAACAAAATTTAATTTTTGATTTTTCTACCCTTGCACCCAACATCAAAATTGAAAACAAATCATCCCTACGTCTCCTTGGTGCCCCAATTTTTGAGGAAGCTTTTTCTTTTTTCATACAAGAACAAATTACTAAATTTGAACAGTCATCTGAAAAACTCTTCCAAATGAATCCCCACATGGCTTTATTTATCATTAGATTTTGTACTTTTGCACCCAAGTTTACTTATTTCTTACGTTCTACTCATTTTTGGCTCTTTCCAAATTTACTAGACAATATAGACAACCTTTTGCAGGTAACTTTAGGCAAAATTCTAAATATAAAATTTTCGGGCCAGTCATGGACTCAAGCCACTCTCCCCATCCGTTTTGGTGGTCTTGGTACGAGAAAGTTGTCCAGTATCGCTCTACCAGCATTTCTTTCTTCCGCTCATGCTACGTCCAACCTCTTTATTGACATTCTGCGTCCTTCATTAGGAGCAGTGGAGTTGGCGTATCTGGCGGAGGCGAAAAGTGCATGGTCAATGGCGTGCCCTGGGACAGACCTCCCTTCGTTACCATCCTCCCAACGGATGTGGGATGAGCCTTTCTGCTTGAGTGTTCAGAGGGAGCTTTTAGCTCACTCTGAGAACGCAGCAGAGCGTGCTCGCTTGCTGGCAGCTTTTCGGATAGAGTCTGGCTATTGGTTACAGGCACGACCTGCAGCTAATATTGGGACTCTCTTCGATAGGGTTACTCTTTCCATTGCTGTGAGTTTAAGAATTGGCGCCAACACAAATCAGCCCCATCGCTGCCGATGCGGAGATCTTGTAAATGAATTGGGTCATCATGGTCTCTCTTGCCTATTTAGCGCTGGCAGGGTCTCCCGCCACGCGAGCATCAATGACGTCATCCGCAGAGCTCTTGTCGCCTCCAATGTGCCGGCTGTGCTAGAGCCACCTGGCATTTTTCGTGATGACGGCAAGAGACCTGACGGTATGACGCTCATTCCCTGGAAGCGGGGACTTTCCCTTGTATGGGATGCCACATGCGTGGATACGCTCGCGCCGTCCCATGTAAGTGGTACTTCTTCCGCTGCTGGCGCGGCGGCAGGCTCTGCAGAATGCTTAAAAAGGCGCAAATATGCAGCCCTCAATGATAGCTACATATTTGTGCCTTTTGGCGTAGAGACCATGGGCTCTTGGGGTCCCTGTGCCCATAGTTTTTACAAAGATCTCTGCAAAAGGCTAACTGATTCTACTGGTGATCAAAAGGCTGGCAGCTACCTTGGGCAAAGAATCAGTATTGCTATCCAGAGGGGCAATGCTGCCAGCCTTTTGGGCACCATTCCTTTCGGCACTGCTGGGGCTGATGCTTTTTATATTTTGTAAATATATGTATATTTTTACATTACTTTTAGTTAAGTTTGAGGTAATACCACAGATTATACGTATAATAATTACTAAGTACGTGTAATACAATGGCAGTAGATATGTACTTAGGCTAAGAAGGAAAGCTCTTGCTCTACAAAAAGTAATAAACGATTTACTACGTCTTGAAATATGAATATATCTGTATTATATATTTATATATATTATTTGTAATAAACATTATCTTTTATAAAATTATAATATGAGTTTGTCTAAAACACAATCAATAAGTAACAAAAATTCTTAACGAAAATAATAAGGTTCGGAAATATTTAGGTACTTAAACAAAACAACCACTGCTATTCAATTATTATCAAATAACTTTTGGTCTATTATAGAAATTCGCAAACACTTACGAATATTATATATCAACACTAATTGCGACACGGCCTCTGGCAGATGTTGCCGCATAGCGTGTGCTTCCAGCACACGCTATGCGGTAGATAGGTTCATATCTCTCTGATAAATATATAAGTAGGTACTCACCCTACTCAGGTATCATTCATAAGACATGTAAACAAAAACCAACATCGGGCCCAGGAACATCACGCGGTGGGGTACCGCACGACGAAATATCAACGGGCGAAACTTCAACGGAAGGAACGTTGCAGGATGGTACGGGGTACTTCATAGGAAAGTTCCTCGTAGTATTGAATAGTACCCTGATTCTGTAAGTGGAGTTTATGGGCTACTTGTTGACATTAATTTTTTTCAAAAATAAAAAATTGAGGATAGGTTGAACAATAAAGCAACATACTATATCTAACATCTCGTGTTAGATTTCCTCAGCAAGTCTAGGACTTACAAAAAGCAGACTGGCTAATATCTCGTAATAGCTCGGCAAAAAAGGTAGACTGACTAATATCTCGTATTAGCTCGGCAAAAAAATAGCTACAGATCAATATCACGTATTGATTCGGAGCAAAAAATGCACTGCTCAACCTCTCGGATTTAGTCTGGCATAGAAAAAGTAGGCAGTAATGAGTTGCAGAAGTAATATTTTTACTTTATAAAAATATAGGGTCAATATCACGTATTCATTCAAAGCATAAAATAATAAAGCACAGCGCAGTTGCGCGGGTTACGTTTGTTTCAGTATCACAGGCACAATTTTATAAGCAATACACTGCACTTACCTTGTATTTCAAATAAGATTTACATATATTATTATTTTTCTATTTTACTCCTCAGTGTAACCGTAATGCCGTTTTAGCATAACGATAACGAAAGCCTAAAGCTTTTGGCTATAATTCAACACTGCGTACATTCGGTGCGCGCGCACGGACACGAATGAGCAGCAGGCGGCTGGGACAGTGCTGTGAGGCGTAGGACAGAGAGGGGGGATGTTCTTTCTCTCTCTTTTCTTGCGCTGAACCTGTGTGCGGTTACTGGTTGCGTCGCTGGAGCTGCCTACTCGTTATCTCTTAAATCTCGGAGACGAAGACAGGACAATTCTAGGAGAAAATTGTTTAGTGACTGATTCTGATTAGTTTTCTTCACTTCGAAAAGGTAGTTTTGTAACGCATGGTATATCATAAAAATCAATGAGATTAAGTTACATGTAAAGTACGTAGGTATTTTTACACTAAAATTTTATTTTATTCTCAAACGCATTTATTGGCTAAATTCTTTAAACGATTGACTTTTATCTTGTGGCACTAAAAGCTATGTCGTAATTATAAAAAATAGACTGAAAAGATCTTCTTTCTGTACTTTTAAAGCCAACGTAGCTGCGAAGTTACCAATTCCATAAAACCCGAACCCCTATAATGTTGCTTCTGTAATGCACTTTGCACTTGCCGCATCTGTTGAGTCGTCTCTTTGTCGCCCGGATTATGAGATTGCATGCATTTGCATACCTACTCGTATGCATGCATGCGATGCAGCTTAAATCTTGTTAGAGCTCTATTTTTTCTGGCTCACAAGAAATGGGGACAATTTGAAGAAGATTTGGTCTCGAATCAGGGAGAATCTCTAGATCATATGCCGTATTAGTTGTGCATTGCGATTGTATGTGTATTGTTAATTTGTTATTGCCTCTAAAGAAAATATTTGATAGCCTAAAATTATTAATACCACAAAAGTTGACAAATAGAAGTCCTACTTGTTGTTATGAAAATATGATGTCCTACTAGCCGAATTTCGACTTCAGTGGCCAATCTCAACTGAGATTAGCCGACTGCGCGGGCAAAATTATAGTGCCCAAGTGTGTGCGGAATACACAAGTGCACTCTCTGTTCCATCACTCTCATAATTCGGTGAGACGGCAGTCCGACATGACCGTACAGAGATCAGGCGCAGGACCAACGGCTTAACGTGCTTTTCGAGGCACGGGGGTGTTAACACCACCAACTTCCTGACTCGGGAGCTGTGTCTGAGTTATTTCAAGAAAAAAAAACTCTATACTTTTAGGCCCGTCCCCGGATTCGAACCCTGGACCCCGTGGATAGTACCCAGCGTGCTGACCACTAGACCAACGAGGCAGTCATATGAAAACATAACATGTAGAATGTGGTAAAAAGTTCGTAAATATTATTATGAGAAATAAAATACTAGATTTTTTTACTAGCGAAGTTATGGGGATCAGCTTTTCATTAAATAGTAAAATACTGTATGCGCCCAAGATCGAAATTTAATAATTTTATAATTTTGGTACAAAACTGTAACAGCTGATTGATCATTAACTAAGTGTTTTTTTTAGATTTTGATGTTTATTGGACTAAAGGTTATTTCATTTCCGAATCAAAATCACTACCAGTGGGAAAGGACAGAGTTTTTCCCATAGTGTAAAGTTGAGTGGGATTTTACGCAATTCCTTATTACACTCTATCTACCTACATGTATTCGTGTATAGGTACTCGTAGATCCATTCGAAGGTAGTGTGCCCTATCGCCCTTCGTCAGATCAGTCTGCCAGTCATCCCCACGTAATAGCCCTTCGATTCACTTTCGATATACCACTATCAACCCACCACAAATTGATTCTAGGTCAAACATATTTCGTATAAAGGCACGGTACTTTGGTTAGATACTCGTAAATAATGATATGGCTACTGATGTTATATTTAGTTTAGTTATTACATAACATTATAAAAGAAATAACGTATTAGCGATTACCCAGTTTACGAGTTGGTCACCAGCGTAACTTCAGGTTCTCAATAGTTATTCGAAGTAGGCCCCCTAATTTGTAAGTGCGTACAAGCATTGGTAACCACAGACACCGCTAAATGCGGCCATGTGTTAACAACAAATGGGTCTCGTACACCAGAGGGGTGCACTCTTGAACTCAATGAACCCAACAGTTTCCCGACTTGCTGGATTTACGGGCGTCAAATTTTTATTCGGCCATTTTGTGAAGATTTGGGCTATGGTGGTGTAGTCTGGAGTTTAAGTGAATGGGTTTTGAAGACAGTGACTCTTAGTCTTATAATGACATTAATGTTTTACAACATTAACTCATTTGATCAATCGAATTGGTAATACAACTGTGATTCATAAGTAATGATCAGCGGTACCTATTTGTCAAAACGGGAGCAATATAAAAAAATACTCCACTCTTGGGTCAAGAGGATTAAATAAGCAATGATTGCTGAGAGTAGACCAGCAATCCAGCCAGACCCTATGCATTTACTCACTCACTTTTAGTAAATAAGATTTTAAAACATATGTGTTCTAATTTTTGGAATAACACATTTCGGCGATTAATTTTTATTTAGGTAAGTTAATAGATAATGACTGTAATAAATATGCAATTAGGTACCTCTCTCAATAACAAAATTTGCTACAAAAAACAATATGTGTACAATACACTATAATATTTAAAAAAATACAAAGCCTTCATTAATGCGCGGTGCTTTTGTGTGCCTGTAATGTCCAAATCACAGGAACTTCATTTAGCATAAGCCAGGCTTTGGAGCCCTTCATATTGCTTTTGCGAATTAAAACCTAAGAAAATTGTTCAAAAGGGTATTTGTGTATATGTCTTGCATATTCCTAAAGAAGTCCCCGATTTCGTCAAGGAGCAGGAAATAACATCGGAACTGTCTGACATACGATATCCTACTAAAGCTGCGGCTACACTACGCGTACTGTGACATTAGTTTTAGCTGGTTTTGGGGTTCGATATCGAAGGTAGGATGAAAGTGACCTTTTAGTAATTTTTTAAACTAATAGGTCTAATATAACTAATAGATTACTTCCTACGCTAATTTCTTCCAAGAACACATATATTGCACTAACATCAAAGTACGTAGTTTAGCACTGTGCTATAAAAATTAGAAACATTGGCTACCCAACACCCAGACCCAAAAAAATAATAGAAATGAATATGGTTTTCTATATTGAACACAGAAATGACGACGACATACTTATTTAGTCACTAAGTATAATATAAGTCAGCCTATTAGATCCCACTGCTGGGAAAAGGCCTCACCTCAACTATGAGGAGGAACGAGCCATACTTCACCACGCGGGCTCAGTGCGGATTGGTGGAGGGGTGTATGTAAGGCAAGTGACAAACCTTACTGTCAGAAGTTATCAAGCCGCCCTAGGGCCTCTGACTAGGCTTAACGACTAATACCACATATATTAGCCGGGACCAACTGCTTAACGTGCCTTCCGAAGCACGGAGATGCTTGTCATGGACGTCACTTAAATGGTCGGAATGGTCACCCATCCAATCACGACCGCGTCGTGGGTTGCTGAACTTTTGGTATCACTACCAAAGCGCTGCCGCCACTGCGCCACAAGCACCTCAAACTTAGTCACTAAGTAGTCTCATTTAATCATTAGTAATTGATTCAAGTAGAAAATTCAATAAACACAAGTAGCGATAAAGGAGTAATTCCAAAACAAAAGCTAATTCAAAAGTAAAAAAAGCTGATTCCAGCTGATGACGATTTGCTGATGATAAAATTCTTCTCGTGAATTTATTCAGATTGAGAGGTTGCGCGTTCGAATCCCGCAAAGAGCAAATGTTTGTGTGATGAGCACGAGCATTTTGTACCTAAGTCATGGATGTTTATAAACGTATATAAATATGTCTATCCGTATCCTAGTCGCCATAGCACAAGCTCACGCTTAATTTGGGGCTAGATAATTGGTGTTTGTTGTTAAACAAATTATTTATTAATTATTTCACCAACTGAAACTTTTGAAACTTTAAATTAACAAATTACACTCAGTGGCAGAGAAATCGAGCCATCGAGTTATTTTCATACAAACATGCTTACTTCACAGATTCACTAATGGAAAAGTTCTTATCTTACGGTAATAATGTTTAAGTCAATCGATTGGATTGATGTTCAACAACGTTTTTTAATCGCCTGCAAAAATTACTCTATTACCTTAAAAACAATAAAGAGTAACTCTGTCTGCGCGTTCCATACAACGTTATATGAAAGGTAGAAAGTGAGTTATTCCATTGCATTTTTGTAAACATGCATAAGGTTCTGCAACTGAACATTTACCCCATCTATTGACTCCAACATGATTTCAGTTGTACAAGTACATTTATAATTTGTGACCCCAATTTTTGTGCCGTTTAGTGTATTTTGCTTCTTGCTAGAAGCACGATTCAGTGTGATCATTCAGTGTGATCCCACCTTTATAAATGGTTGCAGAATTCATCGAAATGAGCTTACGCACTCGAAACAATGGGCTTGTATTATAATGGATGCTACACATGTATCTTCCCATTGTATTGATTGGACGCACTTGCTATTGATAGAAAATCGACTGGATTAATTTGCAAAGATCGATAGGAAACAAACAAAGATTGTAAAGAATCAGGACATATTTTTTTCTAATCTTTTGTCTTATTTTGGCCTCAATGGTGCTTAAGTTCGGTATGTAAAGTAAATTTTAAGGTATATGTTTTTTTTGGAGTAATGACAAAATTAAGAAAGTAATTTGAGCATTTTGACTTTTTATTCAGTACCTAGTCAAACTATTGTTTTTAAGTGATAAGCATTCACTTTGCAATCTAAATAATTGCACTTGAAAAAATGACCGCCAGAGGCGAGAGGTCATTTTTTCAAGTGCAATTATTTACAGTAACTAGTTATTTTGTAATTAATTATTGAAAATCCAAACTTGTGATGTCATAAGCATGCCTATGACGATTTTCTCTCATATGTACAGGATTTTCGTTGGAAGCAAACTTTTTTTCGATTGGAAACTCTTACAGATGCAAAAAGTAACGTCGTATGTTGGTTTCTGGTGCGCGGGATGAATTATACATCCATATTTTCAAATAAGCTTTTAAAATAACCCCCGTATATTTTAATTTTAAGTGGTACTGTATAAGTAACTGTATAGTGACTATGGGCATAAAATTTCAAAATGGTTTTGAAATTACCATAGGTTGTTTTTTATTTTACATACCGAATTACGACTTTTTTAAAGTCTATATTTGTTTCTACTGTGCAAAGCACTCAAATTGAAACTAAGACACTATAAAAACCTGAAATTACCAAAAGCTATTCCGTAAAAGTCTTCTAAAATCGGTGATGTAATCAAAAATATATAATGAAAGTGTTACTGTACAATTGTGGGATTCTATTGAGGTTTAATTATAGGCAGAAGAAACAATGTTTATTTATAAGCTAGCCATAACTTTTAAGGTCCTTTTATATCTCAATTAAAATAAACAACAAGAGTCTATCCTAAATTTTAATATACAGAAAATTGTATTAAGGTTAAAATTCAAAGGACCGTGATAATTACAAATTATAATTGGCGGGGTCTGAATGACCCCATCTCACATCCCATTTCATTCCCGTTACGCCTAACACTGTTTTATGAGTACAATAAAAACCCGGTCCACGTCCTCTTATTAATATGTATGAATTTGAACCTTTAGGACTGATGAAGTATGCCTTTGTGGGTAGAAAACATACAGACTTGTAGGGTCTACCGCCTAACTAAGGGCTTTATCATACTAACGGGTTGCGAGCGTTTTCAAAGCGGAGCGAATGTCGCGGCCGCACAGCGAACACGTTGCGGTCGCACAGCGAACAAGTTGCGGTCGCGCAACGTTTCTGTTACCTGTGTGCGGCGTACAATACACTTAGACACATAATGGATTCCGACAAGGAATCAGTGCTGTTAGCTTTATTACTTCTAAGACGCAAGCAACGTAAATAGTACATCGTCGAATTTGGGAGGATCCGTTATCATGCAATCGACTAAAAGGCGACTACTGTGCGGGTTTGCATAGGCAAAATAATCCAAAACAATCTTTACGATTGGCAAAACCTACATTTTATGGGTGGATTTTTTCCAAATGCCTATACACTCAATTTTAGCATCCATCTAATGATCAGGGTGAATTGCTTTTAAATCGTGACAAAACAAAGTTGTATTCGGGAAGAATGTAACAAAATAACGTTCACCGTACTATTTGCGACGAAAACGTTGCGCTGCCGAGACGTATTCGCTACGCATCCGCTCCGCCTTTAAAACGCTCGCAATCATCGCTCGATTTAAATACGTTGTCAATCTATATTCGTTTTCTAAATAGAAAACTGTCTATTTTATGCTTAAACAACCCAGGTCTATTAAGGCAAGACTGAAAATATCTTCAATAAAATTAGTACCCAGCCTATCTTCTTTGTCCCGAAGTAAATACTTCCCAATTACTAAGGCAATCGCCTTGTGTGATTGTCTAATACTTATGCATGAGGCGTGCGAACCGTTAATTACTTTATTTAGGCCATAAACGCAGGCCATAGACAACTTAGATCTTCAGATGTATCAAACGTGAATGTCAAGGCGGTATTATTACGCTTATGTTACGGTGTATTACTTTTATAAGACGTTTTTTGAGAATTTGAACGTCACAAGAGCTTGCAAACTATTTAATGGTTAATCAACACTTATCTACTGACTATTAGACTCCACTGCTAGGAAAAGGCCTCACCTCAACTATGAGGAGGTACGAGCCATACTCCACCACGCGGGCTCAGTGCGGATTGGTGGAGGGGTGTATGTAAGGCAAGTGACAAACCTTACTATCAGAAGTTATCAAGCCGACATAGGGCCTAGGACTAGGCTTAGCGACTAATACCACAAATATTAGCCGGGACCAACTGCTTAACGTGCCTTCCGAAGCACGGAGATGCTTGTCAAGGACGTCATTTAAATGGTCGGGATGGTCACCCATCCAATCACGACCGCAACGTGTGGGTTGCTTAACTTTGTATCACTATTAAAGCGCTGCCGCCACTGTGCCACAAGCACCACAAATTTACAAAGTATTTTAAATAATTAACCATATAGGTAATTATCCTATATATCTAAACTAATATGTACCTAAAGGATTATCCTTCATTTACAAGACACCCTGGATACTACAAAATATCAATATTCAAACTACAACTAGGCTCATCATCATACCCACATTCAAAGTTGAACTTGTCATTACCCGTCATATTCACAATATATCCTTAGTCTATAGCAATGCATTGATTTATTGCATCATCATTATTTTCAGTTATACAACGTCCACTACTAAACAAAGGCATTCCCAATTGATCCAGTAGACTTTTATTAATGCCAAGTTATTTTTATTTAAAAGATCTAATACAAATACAAATACAAATTTATTTATTGACCACAAGATTATTGTTATTACATATTACGTAAAAATAAATTATGTAGAAGATTTAGGAAGTAAATGTTACACAATGCAAATCACGTTATGCCAACAACAATACAGGGAGCAATTAACTGTGGGCCCCACACTAGGAAATTCCTGTGTCGTGGGCACCCGATGGTTCTTACAGGATTGCGACGGATGCAAGTAACTATGTGTAATGAATGAATTGATGATGATGAAGTGTGTGTGTGTGTGTTTTGCATGTATGTGTGTGTGTGAGATTTGTGTGTATGTGTGTGCGCGAGTGCGTCTATGTTATTTCGGCGGTGCATATGTCTGGAAAAGTGTGTACCTACGTGTGCATTGGCGGCTACTTATATTACGTGCCTAATCAGGTCCTCTGTTTGTTGGTAAGACATGGACAAGAGCTTTGATGTAATCAAATACTTGGCTTGTTTGAAGGTAAGGGCTTTAATGTCACAAAATTTGGCTACTTTATTGTATATGAAAGGCAGCATGTGTGCAGGCAGTCTTCGCGCAAAGGCAGTTTGTACTGCTACCGTCGGTACCTTAAAAGTTCTTTTCGGGAATAAAGATGGGTATTCCACGGACCGCAGCACTTTACGGTGCATCTTTAGGCACGCTTTGAGGATATAAAGCTGACGCACACTTAAGACCCCGGTTTCAGCAAAGAGTGCCTCCGTAGGGTGCAGTAGTGGTTTGTTGCACATTGTCTTTAAGACAGCCCTTTGGGCTCTTTCTAGGACCAGCATTGAAGTGACACCAGATCCTCCCCAAACCGGAATACAGTATGTTAAAAGAGATTCTCCTAAACTCGTGTACACCAAGCAAAGCGTGTCCATGTCGGCAGAAGACCTGAGCAGTTTCATCACGTATATCAGTTTCCGTATGCGAGAAGCAGTGGTTTCCAGATGTTTTTTAAACGAGAGATATTCATCAATAACCACTCCCAAGTACATAATATCAGCAACTCTATCAATAGTTTGGCAAGAGCAAGTGATGGGGTCACACCTAGAGTGTAAACGGAGGTTTGAAGTAGTAGGAGGTGCAGAAGGCAAGGTTTAGTAAAAACATAAGTGTTTAGTTTTACTAGCGTTTAAGGTAAGAAGGTTACAATCAAGCCAGTCTTTAAGTGCAGCCATCCCCTCCTCAGCTCCGTCATAAGTGCTCTCCCAAGATTCGCCATGAAACAACGCAACGGTGTCGTCTGCGTAACAGACGACTTCGACGCCCTGAGGAACCGCGGTATGTATGTCGTTGATGAAGAGAGTGAACAGGGTTGGACCTAGGACTCTACCCTGCGGGTATGGCTATCTATGGCTAACTATCTCCAGAGTCAGTTTGGCACGCTCTTTTTGGGACACCATGTTTATTTAATATACCAATGTGGAAACTATCGAGCTAAGTAGTCTGTGACATAAACATAACACGGTAGATTGGCGTGTGTGATTGACTGACTGTTAGTTGATTATGCGTGGTCAATTTGACAAGCAAATAATTAGGTTTGCGCTAAATTAATCATTAAGTAAATTAATGAACCATAGTCAGTAAGAATTAAGATAGTTTAGGGATGTTGAAGGAAAAAAACTAAGAACCTTTTAGTGGTCCACCCCGGGCTACGACATCACAGACTCCAGTTTGTGATGGCGGCTGAACGTTCCTATCAGCGGTGGTAGGCTCCGTTAGGTGCCGCCTGGTAGTTACCACCCTCCCACCGGAACCCGGCGTCATGCAGCTTGCTATGTTCCATCGCGGTGAGTTGGAGTGGCCTTCTGGGTAAGGTGTGCAAAATTCTTAGCACTTTTCCTGATCGGTTCGTGGTTCATTACACAGATGAACATTTATAACTGTAATTGTTAGCAAAAATAGACTCTGGTAATAATATTGTGAGTCAACATAGTTGGATATTCACAGATCTATCAATATTTATCAAGTAGCCAGTTTGGTAATAGTCTTGGGGACAAGCATTACTCACTGACGTTAGTGACTAAATAACACATCAATATTTAACGTTTTTTCGATTATGTTATGTTTGAGCTGCAATTTTGTTTATCATCACTTAGTTTATTGATAACTAATATAACGTTTTTAAGGTACACTTCCGAGCAATGCGGCTTACGGCTGCGACTCGCCGCATACGGCTCTGAGGAGCCGCGCGGCTATTATGGGACTATGGGAGTGTATGGAATGGCCGCATAAGGCCATAACGCATCGCTCGGAAAGGATTTCATTCACTCCCACGCAGCGAGCCGGAGCCGCAAGCCGCATTGCTCGGAAGTGTACCTTTAGTAAAGTAATGATTGGCAATTTATAATCTTTACATAATAGTAGCATTAAAAAGAATATATTCATTCCAGCCAATAATAATATTAATGTCCCACATATTCATTTCACATGCATTCGCATTTATATAATTGTAATCCAATACCAATTCGACCACAGTAAGCTCGTTATCGTGAAATTTTATTTATCCCGCTAACATTACAATAATCGTTAATTGAAATTGCGTATATGCAAAACATATTCAATACGTGTGTGTTGCAGCTTTAAGTAACGTATGCACTCGACGACCCGCGCGTTCAAACTTCACATGTAAACTACGCGTTTAGCGTGAACTCATAAAACTTAACGCTTCGATCGCGCCCTATGTTGTTGTAGGGCGGTATATTGTTGACATCGATAGTGGAAATTCAACGGAGATTTTTTGTAACAATAGCAACAGTTTCAGCATAACGGCTCATTAATACTGTAAAATATTATTAAAGTAATAATAAATTTGTTTTTAGGGTTCCGTAGTCCAACAAGGAACACTTATAAGATCGCTCAGTCCGTCCATTCCGTCCGTCCTAGTCTGACACAGCAGGATATCTTCTACGTTTATGAACTGATTTGCATGTAACTTGGAGGATACTTCACATATAGATCTCATTTTTAAAAATACGAAAAATTAAAAATACGAAAAATTAAAATTACTCCTTTTTAAGGGTACCTCCTCCGCATACATGTAAAGGGGGGGGTGAATTTTTTTTTTTAAGTGCACCCCCTTGTGTGGGGTATCGTTGAAAAGGACTATGAAAATAAGATAGGGTTTCCATAAAACTTTTTTATCAGCTTTATCATTTGCGAGATATAGCCCGCCAAAGTCGTTTTTTTTTTTTAATTTAATAGGCAGACACTTGGCCGCAATCTCACCTGATGGTAAGCAACGATGCGGCCGACAATGGGACATGTCTGTCTAGAACCAGCCTATTCACTCTTTTCTTAAAGGAATCCAAATCGTAGTGTTTAGGGAACACTTCAGCTGGCAACGAATTCCACTCTCTAGCCGTACGCAAGAGGAACGAAGATTTAAAACGTTTGGTGCGTATAAGTGGTATGTCAACGACATAAGGGTGGAACCCCCGCCTGCGTCTTATGTCCCGATAGTAGAAAGGGGCCGGTGGAATCAGTTCGTGCAATTCCTTCGCACACTCGCTGAAATGTAGCCTGTAAAACACTGAAAGGCACGCCACCTTACGCCTATGTTCGAGGCTTTGCAGCTTAGTTTCACAAAGTTCAGTGTCTCCAATAATTCGTATTGCTCTTTTTTCCATTGAGTCTAATGCAGCCAGTTGGTTTACACGTTTACACGGTGTCCCCCTGTAATTTCTTAAGTCTTGGATCTATAAACTTCAAATCACTCACGTAAAGAAACAGGCGCGGAAACTCTTATTCAAAATTGTTTCGGGTATCCTGTGATGAATACTTTTGAAATTATAAATAAAATAAATATATATATTTTTTCCAAAAGAACAGTATAAACTTAAAAATATTTTTTGCCTATACTGTCTAATGTTGTAAGTTAATAGTACGGAACCCTTCGAGCTCGAGTCTGACTCGCACTTGGACGGTTTTTTTATTAAAACCAAAGTATCAGTTACAACTGTTATTGGTAGAGCACTGCTATGTCCTTTGTCTCCGAAACTACCCTGACTCTAAAATTTTAAAAAATACAGATAAAAATAGTTCATCACCTATAGTTTCCAGGAATAGTAATAAAATATTTTGGTATTTGAAGTAACATAAAATTATATTTAAATAATGTACGGGACCCTCTCCGCGCAAATAAAACTTGCTCTTTTTATTTTATTAGAAAATTATTTTACAAACGTAAGAGAACTTGAGGGAGAACTATTAAAGTCAGGTTTTTCGACATTACCGATAAATTATCTCACATCCTTATGTTGTTCAATGGCGCAAAAACAAATGTAGCCATCCCTTGGACTATTTATTTTATGCATTCCGCCCCGGCGATTTTCGGCCCCAGTTAATCTACTGGCCATTATATTATTGCTGGTTTGGCAGATGAATTTCGTCTGCTACATTTTTGGGATTCCGTACCTCAAAAGGCAAAAGGGTACCCTTGTATGATCACGTCATTGTCCGTCAAGATACAAAGAACGCAGAAAAATGACAACATGAAATTATTAGGATAAAATATTACCTACTGAGAACTTTGCAATCTAAAAATTTTTCATTTTTGGAAGTAAGTAACTAATCTTTATGAAATGACTTACTAACTTAATTGCACTAAAAATAAAATACAATTGGCGGACTTAATGCCTTAAGGCATTTTCTACCACGCGGTTGGCGTGGGAATGCAAAAAGATAATCAGATAGATATATACATACAAATATACACATACACACGATTATTATTTTTATATAAATAAAAGATATAATGAACCCTCGACTCGCACCTGCTGGTTTTTTAGCATAAAACACAATTTCAATTATTGTATTCGTGTCCGCAGTTATTACAGCCATTCTAATAATTTTGATCAAAGTGTTTACGCACGCATCTCGTCGCAAATTGTGGTTTTCGATTGATGTCGATTTATCCTAAACGTTGTAAGATGATGGAATAACAATTTGTGAAATTGAGGGAAACTGGTGGAATGAAGTGTCAAATTGTACACATTTTAAATGGAGGCAATATTTATCTGCAGCTTGAACTTTCTTCCGCGGTTCGAAGTCAATTTTAGGAATTGTTATTTTATTATTATTTTGAATGCTTTTCGAGACGACGTCTCGGCTTGAAGGCTATTTTTTCTTCTTAAAGCTATAACTATTGTTATTTATAGGCAATCGAGAGTTTTTTGTTATCTTTATTTTAGAAACTTAAATGAACTTAGGTACCTACATAAGTACGTATCCTTTAAATTATGTGTCCTAAACGAACACATCAATCCTTTCTATTCTTAATAGAAAAATTACAGCTGTAACGTCTCTACAATTTTACCTATAGATGTGATTCTAGTCCACATATACATTTTATTGTCTATGTCTACTAAATATTATGCAAAACCACCGCTCATGGTACCAGGAGAGCATAAATTCCAGGCGTAACAAGGTGCCCAATCCCGTACCCAAGTTGATCCTCGAAACTAGAAGAAAGCTCGCACGCACAGCTTCTGTTATCCCATTACACGTTGCCCAAATAAACATCTAATTCTTTCCTGCGCACCTCTGCACTTACGGCTGTCCTTTTCGCTCCTGTGTCCCTGTCTCGGTCCCACTGCGTTTGGGCTTGGAGCATTTTAGCTCCTAGTTTTGCTGGCGATCCCGCCGCGCACGGCCGCGTCCCGCGTGTTTTTGCCTCTCGCAGATACGATACAGGCGTGTTTTTACCGGGGCCTTAATGAAAAATTGATGAAAATACGCATTTAACGACCCCTCCGACGGTAAAGGGACGCACTCGGACTGTGATTTTAATTGAACATTGTGTGCACGGATATTGGTATAATGTAGCTGATATAAGGTGAGTTCAACAATGCCAATTTCAGGTGTATAAAGTGACTGAAAATTGGTATTCGGTTGCGCTCTGAATGCGATACGTCCGTATATTGTTTCTGGTTTCCTGTCTGCGCTGAGAAATAGATGTATTATTTTAATAGTTTTATAGTTTTTCTTTTACGTGTCGTGTTAACATTTACGTAGCTTTGAGACTTGTAGAGCTTTTTTACTAAAATGCAAACAAGTGTTTTCGTTATGTATAGCACGTATAATTAGTTTATCCAAGAATTTTGAATATTATTATGAAATAAGAACATTGACTTGTAATATTATGAAAATTGGTTCATTGATTGATATTCATTATTTAAAACGTATATTCCGTTATCGATAAAGTTGTGAATATGCGATTTAGTTTTGCTCATGAATATAAATTGCTTGATTTGTTAATCAGATACAAATAATGACATTGACTATATTCGAACACAAAGTAGCAAAAGATTTGGTTAGTAAGTCCAAAAATATGATGAGTATTTAAACCTTAATATTTAAAAAATGTTTATTAAAACTAACAGTACCTTTCTGATTTTTCTCTTACCTATGAGATTAGAGAATTTATTCAGAAAAAATAACTATCACAAACATAAAACATAATTTGTACATTTGAGAGACTATAAAGTAATGTTGTTTTTCATTTCACCCAGTAAAATGTATTCCAATGTTTGTTGTACATAACTTTGTAGGTAAGAAAACAATGTCATATCTCCGAAGGCTTAATTTAAACTTTCGTAGCAACTGTTGTCTACGAAAACACTACGACGTAGCTGCTACGGATCTACCAAAATTATAGCGCATTATAATATGTATTATTATGCAGTAACAAGCTGAACTATACAATAAATTGGGTGGTTCGAAGAAGCTTATTTAAAAAAATGTGGTAATTTAGTTAGGACGTAATGACAGAATGAACGTGAATTTTAGCAAAGTGCACCATATTAAAAATGATTTTGTGCACTTTCCTCTACGATAGGCTGATTTTATAAGGCCTTGTATTTTAGTCAGAAAAGGAATATTATAAAATAACGCTGAACTTCCAAATTGATCTTTATTAAAGGGTATTTAACTTTAGAGGTATCTATTTTAAGTTCTTACAAATGTATTATATTTTTATAACTTAAGCAATTATTTTGCAAGTTTTTACTAAATTAAATCAAATTTCACTTACCCACCGGATTTATTCTTAAATTTCCCACCGGATGACACAGTCGATAATTTTTTGTAAGTGAAATTTGATTTAATTTCTTACAAATGATTTCCAAATTCGAATTGTATCCTATTACATAATTATAGGGTTGTGGTGGTATCATACCCCTGTTGTAGGTAATCAGATACAGTATGTATATTGTAATTAATGTTATAGCTGTCAGCCACAACAAGCCCCAAGCTATCGTTTTCCGCATAATTAAAACCTAACGCTTAATTGTTTAATTACTGAAACAATGACCCACCGATGAACTGAACGGTCCGGGCCGGATATAAAAAAAAGACATTATCGATTTCGAGAATGAGAGCTTTCGGTCTGGCGTTTTAACCTAAAAAGTATAATTTAGGGTGGAACAAATAAGCGTAGAATTAAAAGGAACTACTTAACATAGTGCACATATTTTATTTTATGTTTAAAAAAGGTTTAGATGAAGACAAGTCTCGGGTTGCCTAGGGTGCGTTTAGGTCTTATCTATGCTTACAAACCGGAAATACAAATGCTGCATAATAACTCTGCACTAAAAAATTTCAAAGTTAGTTACAGCAACTTGGATAAATTCTCTTAGAAAATGACTTAGAAAAATCTTGTCGAAAGACAAAAGCTATTTTATTTGCGAAAATAAACTAGATAAGATTGGGGATTACAATTCGGCATTTTCGTGGATAAAGTCGCGCCAGAAAGCCCGAATTTTGTAACTATGTCGTAAAATATCATTTTCTTTCTTTTTGTAAAGTAAATCACGTCTTTTTATTTATTTTACCAAAAGTTACACATTAATCATAATTAAGATTTTCTGCCAAACTCCATAACAGTTTCTCGGTAGTAGTTCTCGTAGGTTAGGCATTAAGTATCTCTAAAGTGCTAAAGAACAGTAAACAAAAACATGTACGTAAACTTTTATTCTATGATATGAAAACCTATGACATTAGAGTTTCGTATAAACAAAATTAAGAAAAGTTATCTCTCACACAAACCATTTCCAATGTTTTTCGAAAAAGTCTGAACCGATTTTGATGCAACTGCGAACCGTAGCTAGATAGAAAATGTGTCTGACCCTTAAATTACTAGCTATTACTATCAATTATCAACTTAAATTCCGTCGTGTAGGTATATTTAAAATTCTGAAAAATCGCTTCAACCGCACCCATTTTCCATGAGCTTGCCATGTGCAGTGATTTAGAGGCCGCATATTTTATGTGGGGTAATTTTTGTGGCCTGTCGAGAACGCTTAGCTGTCCGCGTTGATTAGTCTGTGATGCATTGTTTTTAGGGTACCGTAGTACAATAACGGGGCCCAATTACCGAGCGTTTGTAAGCCTACCTAAATCGATCGCTACTAAAGTGCAATAGTAACAGCTTTCAGGATAGTAAAATTAGACTAACGTCAAGCAGCGATAGCTATCACACTAATGAAAAAAATACAGTTAATATGTTTAATTTTTTGCAGAGGACGTGTCTACTTGACTTAAAACCGCTTTTACCAATTTTTAAACAGTCGGTAAACATCGATTAACTGATAATTTGTCAAAATCCCATAAAAAATACTCGTATGTCAAATCATGCTAAACCAGCTAGGCGGCTGATTTAAAATTAAAAATGTGTTGGTGAACTCAAGGTAAAATCACACAAATTACAGTATCAAATGTAAAATAATGGTATTACCTAATTTACTCGTTAGCGGAGAGTTCACAAACTTAAAAGATATACTAAGAGAGTCGTTTGTAAAAAAAAACAGGAATATAGACCCTGATACGTTAATTATTATGTGATGCATCATTTTCAGGGTTCCGTACCTAAAGGGCGCCAACTGCATCCAATTACTAAGCATCCGCTTAGCAGTATTGGCATCATAGTCAGCATATTACGAGAGTTAAATGTTTTCAGTGTTTTTTGCCGATATAATATAATCTTAGATAAGTCAAAGGTTCATCTAAGGCAGAAAAAAAACAATGTTATATATTAAAGTTTAGATATGGGATTGGTAAATTCCTATATCTTCTAAGATATGTATTGTAGTTGGGTCAATCAACTTTTCGTTGTTTCTTAATCTTTTCTAAATTGCAAGTTACTCTGTTTCTTGTGTGAAGTGAAAAAGCATTTTTATTTTAATTAACCCTGACATAGGTATGGTTATGTATGTCATACCATCAAACCAATATTAAAACATCGAAAAAAGTGGTGACCCAGGGGACAAACCATTTTTTCTATACAAATCCTGGGACAATGAAGTCCCCTGAGTCACTAACTTTGCGGATACTTATAAGAGATAAATTACGTCGAAAAGTGTTGTAAATGCGAGGACAATAATCTGAGTACTTGAGAACAAGAGCTAAAGTATACATTTTATATCGATTCTTATTACAATAAGACTGACTTTTGAGAAAGGGTCGAAAACAGGTGACAACGAAAAGTTGATTGACCCAGTTGTAACGTCTAAGTAACATTGTTATGATGAACATGAACGTTTCATGGTGATATTAAATATCTACAATGTAATGTAGCGTAGTTCAGAGAAGGCGCTAGAGATGGAAGTTGTAATTATAAGTTGCTTGGAATATCCTTAGCTTAAAAATGATAGAACATGAAAATCCGTTTTACTTTTTGCATTAAGTCTACGAGTAGATCACAAAGACGTATTAGGCGTTATGCCTCAATTCTTATGAAACATAACCCAGCCGTTTTGCGTGTCAATTTACCCGAGAGATAAAAATCGCGTAACTTTTACATCTTACAAGGTAATATCTGTAAGATAAAAAATTAAAATAACTGGCGGAGATTAAGTAATCTGTTCATACTCGCGAGAGTCTGTTCTGTGTATGAAGAAATATGGTCTATATTGCATTTGCAAAATCAGTGATTCTCCTGTGGATTCAGTATGGATGGAGACAAGCGGAGGCGTCTCTGGAGATTTTATGCCCGTCACGCTCAGAGCGAGCTATAAAGCGGTTCTCCCTGAAAATTGAAAGTGACTTCAGCTGTAAAGCGTACACAACGAATGGGTGAAAGCGCTTGAGGATATATCAATTTCGGCTGCCAGCCGCTTTTATGCTTATTTGCGCGACGGCTGAGTGTCTCGAGAAGATTGATGCTTGAATGCGCTATGAGGAGTTTTCTTAAGGAGATTCGATGAGCGTTATCATTTGATGGTAGCTCAAGGATTATGATATTGATGCTTTTTTAGAAACGTCTCGATAATTATAAAATTAAAATAAACCTGAGTGATCTTTCCAAACTTTAGGTACCTCATTTTCATTTACTCGTTCCATTTCTAGTTTATCTGGGCCTAGAGCAGACCGCAATATATTTTGTTTTAATTTTCCTTAAAATATATTTAATTGTATCTACCATATAAATTCAAATGAAGACTTATTTCAACTAGGTCTTTGATTTTTGTTCTTATTACTCACTAACTATACAAAGTAAAATAATTTCTTGCCTAGGCAGACGAGTTTATTTTATAATATGCATGCTTACTTATTCAGAATGTGTTTTTCACTTCATTGAGATAAATGAAACCCCCGAAATTCGGTTTTGGCTAAAAGTTCCAGCGCTTACAAAAAATATTTTATTCATTCTTTACCTGTATCTTTTTAACATTACTTATTCAGTAATGGCGGTGCGTTCCCGTCAAAAACGTCACCCGTTTTTTTTTAGGTATCACCCCACATACATCCAGCGCCCATCGGATATATCCGTCCAGAAATAGATTCCAAACCGTACCGGCCGTACGCTGTGATCAGTGGAATAAATTTTAATGAGGTAAAAGCTTTTTGGATTTATTTGCGTTTCAATTAAAATAGCTTTAAATATAGGCATGTCCAAGTGTGTGTGACACGAACATTCTTAGTTTAGCGGAGAAAATAACTCAGTTCATGAGATTCCTCGCCTTATTACCCGACTGCGCCAGTAGGAGGGTTATGTTTTTCGAGATTATGTATGTATTTTGTAAGTTCTTATTCTACAAATATACACCTTCTCACTAACAATAAATGCAGAAAGTGTACAAGTTAGATTTTAAGCAAGGCATCCTAATTAGCAATATCTAAAACTATTAAAATAACTAGTACCTACTCACTTTAAAAACACCTTCGAGCCTTACAAACATTCCCAGAGCATATGAAACGAAATAACATACTTTAACTTTTACACGCCTCGCGTTTTTTGTGTTAGTGTGCCGAAGCGACAAGGCCGTTGAAGTAAATATTTATAACTTTTTATTCGTGTTGTTTGTAACTCCTGTATGTATATGTGTTGAAGAAAGAAAGGAAGGGCCGTTTTTTGTATGTTTGAATTGCGAAATCCTTTGTAATAATAAATAATAGGTAAGCTAATATAGATCCCTTTGCTGGGCAAAGGCCTCACCTCAACTATGAGGAGGTACGAGACATACTCCACCACGCGGGCTCAATGCGGATTGGTGGAGGGGTGTCTGTAAGGCAAGTGACCAACCATACTCTCCGATGTTATTTAGCCGCCCTAGAGCCTTTGACTAGGCTCAACTAATAATATCAACAGGTATTAGCCGGGACCAACTACTTAACGTGCCTTAAATGGTCAATTATCCTTATTATCAACCTTATTATTATTATTATCCTTTTTAAAGGTACTATAATTTATTTATTATTATTTATTCTGTGCATGAAGTTAAATTTTAAGTGGGACATATTTGCGTAACTAATAATAACATATTCAAATTACGATATCAGATATCAAAGATGTCAAAAATTGTATTTTCCCTTCGAATATCTTGTTGGCGAAACAAAGAGAAAATATTATTTCTCTGATCCCAAAGTAAAAAGCTATAAAGCACTTTGGGACAGGTATGGGAATTAGAAATCCAAGAGAATACAATATAGAAAATATAATTTATTATAGACTGGGGAGTGAACCCGGGACCTCTGAGCAAGCGACACCATGAAAACCATCGTGCAAGCCACTCGACTCGACTCAGGTCGACAAAGAATGTCAATAACGATAGTAGGATTTGAGTGGTATAAAACATGGCAATAAATCTGTATGTTAATATCGTTAATCCCAACTTAATAAAATCTTGCAAGACCGAATTAGCTAATCCAAATATACGCAAATGGGCTTTCAACGCAGGTCATAGGACTTGCGCTAGTCCAGATGAGCAAATTCGGACTGGTGCAAGTGAGCTTTCCGGATTAGCTAATCCAGACTTGCATAATTGGGCTTTCAAATCAGATCATAGACCTTGAACATGTCCGGATTAGCTTAACCGGACTTGCGCAAGTGGGCCAAAACCTTCTTTTTTCTCAGTTACCTAAATAATGACATAAAACAAAAACCAGAATAGAAATGTGTCTTCAAACATACCGCTGAAATCTCGTTCTAATATTCTAAACAATAGAGAAAATTCCAGAACCTCACTGTTTGAAAATTATGTTCTTAGCATAAATCTCGGGCAAAGAGCTATCAAAGATTTTATTGGGTGCAAAACGTGCAAGTTTCATAAGCCAACACCAGTTGAATATAACGAATTCATAATAACACTTCAGTGAATGAATGGTCTGTAGACTGCCAAGGCGCTATGTAAGACTTTAGTGGGAAAGTTTCTGTTTTAATTTGGTCAGTAATTTACGATTTGTATAGCTTTCTTAACTGTTGTAGGCTACTATTAGAAATTGTTGGAATAAAACAAGCTAAATTTGAAAATATAGCGAATTTCTATATTTATTAAAATTATAAAACAGAACAATGTTTACAGTTACAATGTAGACCAAGAAGAGGAAGTGGCTGTGATGCCAACAGTAAAAAAATACAAAAGTGATACCAGTTTAAGACTGATAAAAAACTAAAATATAAACAATTTATGTTCATGTATTGAACAGGAATAATAATTATTATTAGCAAATTTTCTTAGCCTATGCATAAACTTAGATTAGAAATAAATAATAAACAAACATATACAGTTTATATGGTTCTGTATATTAAATAGATTAAATTTTGTTAATTGTGATTATGTTTCATCAATACGTCTTTTGAGGGTCCCGCAGCCAAATGCAAATAACGGAAATATAGTTTCGGAATTTCTGTCTGTCTGTCCGTCTCTCCGTTCGTATGTCACAGCCATTTTATTTTGAAATTATTTAAATTACATAGTTAAAACTTTGTAAGTAGATGAATTCAGTGAACCGCTTTACGATTACTTACAAAAAAAAATAATGGAGGGTTATTCATACAAAATATGCTAAATTTATAATGTTATAACGGCTGTTTGAAAATTACACATGTGTTGATGACCTCGACACTTAGATCCGAGTTCACAAATTTAAACAGCCGATAAACCTCGATGGACGGTTAATTTGACAGAATTCCCATAAAAAATATGTCAAAGAATTCTAAACCGGCTGATTAAAAATCAAACATGTGTTGGTGAACTCCAAGCTAAAGTTGACTCGTGTGAATCGCAATATTTAACGTAACGCAAGGTATGTAGTTTTTAGCTCAAGTTTTATTATTTACGTGAATACAAAGAAATGTAGCTCCAGTAAATAATATTCTGCGTAAGCATCCAAAATCTCATAAGTCAGTTATTGGATAGCTGATCAGTAGAGTGAAAATAATACACCTTCCACGGATTGGTTGTAATTGAGCTCGGTATGGGAGTGTTAGTCCAAATATAACAAATAAAGCTGTTAGTAATATTTAAAAAAAAATGTATACTGTTATTGGCTTACATGAATTTTTCTCTACTTATTATAGGTATACACGAAATACCTACATGATAATAATACACGATATTGTAAATTATTTATACATATTACATTTATCAATCAGTCTTATTCTAAAATGTCTATTTAAATAAGTTTAAATAAGAACCCAAAAATTCACACACGAGTAGGATTTTTTGGTTTCTTATTTAAACTTATATAAATAAGATGGAACACTGTGAGTGTTAAAAGATATCAAAAACTACTAAAAAATCTATTCAATCCTAAATCAAAATGCGTTTTCATATGAAAATATGCGTTATTTCTACGACTTTAGTAGGTATAACGCTTTTTTTTATATTTTGAAGTTTGTCTAGTCTATTAATAAAAGTTGTTATACATTTGCTTTTAAATACGCTTCAAGAATATTTTTACTTCGTATAATCACCGGACACTATGACACTATGACACTATGTTTCTCACAAGTTTTTTCTTCATTATGTAGATAGCCTTTTTTACCTGTCGAACACATTTTCGAATATAATGACTACCTTTTACAAATTCGAAAATTAATTAAAGCTATTTCTGATCTTTATTACAAGATTAAAGTACCTACCTACTAACACACTATGCCCCACTATACAGGTCAAACTACTGTATGTTAGGGCCAGGTTAGGGCTGTCTAATTCTATTATAATTTCGGTTCGATAACTTTGATTCTTCTAACTTATGTATTAAAATTATAAAATTCTTACTCAACTACGGCGAAAACATAGATAATTATTGTTTGAGCATAAACACATAAAATAACATCAGCAACAGGTTAATTGAAACACACACTTCTTATCACTTGGGCTTACTCACATAGTACTACACTGTATTTTGTTGAACTCAAGTTGGCTTGGCAAAAACTGTCTAGCTAGACATCAAAAAGAATAATTCAAGTCATACCGCGAGTCAACTAAGGACAGCGCCATCTAGTGAGGACCAATGTAACTAAATTGAGTTTAGATTTAAGTTTGTTAGCTAAACAGTAACCGAGGTAAATTAATAATTAAACGAACTTATCTGTAAGTGAAGTTCGTTAAATACTTGCATTTCTATTTCATTCGTATCAACCTATAAATGAAGTTGGATTTTTTTAACATCCCATTTCATAAATAGCGTTAACAGAACGACAAAGGTTGTATGAAGTAGAAAACTAAAAGAAGTTCTGTCGCAAAATCAACGTTAGTGTCACGTCACCAAAATTCCTCAGTCACTCATGGGCGTTTTAGTTTTAATACAATTAATAATAGTGTTAAAAGAGGCAACCCTATAAGCTTGGAACCTCGGCTTGGAAATTAAATTATTTCCCTCCCACAACACGGCAAGGCTTTTACTATTGACAGATGATGTAGGATCGACGGCTAAATGATTCTGACGCCATTATTAATATACTGAAATTAAACAAGGCAAGCTCACACATGGCACATTATGGAGCCTAAATCGAGCACGACAGAGTTTTTAGACAAGTTTCTTAAAAACTTCGAAAGAAATTGCTTAAATTATAAAATAATTATTAATATTAAATTAAATAAATACATTGTTCCAACAAACACACCAATTACCTAGCCTCATACTAAGCGTGAGCTTGTGCTATGGTGACTAGGGTAACGGATAGACATACTTAAATACTTTTATAAACATATGGATGTTTATAAAATGACATGACATGACTTAGGTACAAATGCTTGTGCTCATCACACAAACATTTGCCCCTTGCGGGATTCGAACCCGCAACCGCCTGGTTTAGAAGTCCGTGGCGCGAACCACTACACCAAGACGGTCGTCAAATTAATTACACGACAGAGTCGCAAAGAACTGCAGAAAAAGCGTGGTGTAGGCAAGCAGGTTTGCCTCTAATGCGGAAGGTACCGGGTTCGATCCCACGTGGCTAGGGCCACGTGGGATCGAACCCGGTACCTGGTACGTGGTTACCGTGGTTGGTACGTGGTTACCTGGTACCCCGGTACCCGGTAACCACGTACCAATAACTTTTTCTAAGTTACGTACGTACACTTGTTGGTTTACTAACCGATGCTCTTACGGTGAGGGAAAACATTGTACGAACATTATTGCATAAACATTGTACAGTGTCCTAAGAATGACTAGGATGGATAGAGTAACAAAATAAAACACCAGTCCCAGTTTGTAAATTTGTGAATTACAAAAACCACGTGATATCGCGATTGGAGTATGCACAGCGACATCTATGGACGCGATTTGGAACAATGTTTCTGACCTTGTTGCTACAATGTTTTAGTGATAAATGAATCGAAACCGGGACACAATTGTTACGTTTGTTGAAATAAATAACGTTACCGTAATAAAATACATCAATACCTAACCATTTTAATAAGTCAGGTACCTTCTGTTTGATCTGCAAATGACATGACCTCACTAACAAGTGGAGTTGGCAGAGGGCTAGTTATGATTGACGTAACCACTATTTTGATGCGGATACCTTCGTCAATACAAGTTTGATCCCGGATTCGGTAAAAGGGAATTATAAGTGTCAATCTGTCGGCTACGGGAAACTAAGTTTGGATTTTAGAAATGTTAATTATTGATTGTATATGGCATAAACAAAATTAAATTGCAGAACGTTTGAAAATTACTCATAGTTGCAATGGTTTTCGGATAATTGAAAGTTTTCCTTAATTAAACTTTGAGCTTTTAGTAAAAAATAAGGCTTCTGATAAATAATATTTGTTTAGAAGAACCTCTGAAGTCCAGTTTATGTATTTATTTATTTGCTGACTAAGGCTTTAAACTCAGATAATAATAATACAGGTGAGCCTAAGTGTAACAATAATTCAGCAGGCCTTATGCTAGGTTTTGATTGAACTTATTACTTAGTGACCCTTACAGTCGGGTATTTTAAAACTTATAAGAGGGCTACATGTCATTAACTGTTATTAATTGTTTCAAAATTGCAGTTGCAGGAAGTACGTACTTCCTGCAACTGCAATTTTGAAACTTGTGTCATTCCAATAAAGTCTAACGTTCAGTGCACGATACGTACCGTTTCTTTTTAATTAGTAATTAACCAAATGGCATCGCAAAAAAACTTAAAATATCTAAACTGCTTATCAAGTCCAGCAATTAACATTTTAAAGAGACCGGGGAGACCACACGACCCCAGAAACAGTTTGGGAACATTGTGAATTATTAAAACTTCATTACACCGAGATAGTGATGGGACATGTCGATAGGTTTGTGCCCTTGTGAATTACAATTAATTTAAACTTCTTTTATTTTTGTAGTCGGAGCCCTAATAATGCACGTTCGTATTGTATTAATAAAGCTTTTTTTGTTATATGCATGATTATAATCACATTTAAAGAAAAAAATCGGTCAGTAATGTCAAAAGTTATAAAGAAGGCATCAGGTACTTACATCTGCGGCTTTCTATCAGATACTTACACCTCAGGTATCTTATCCTGGGACCATTCAGAGCTCTTGATCAAACATCTAAACTTATTTTATTTTATTTCTTGTCAAGCTAAATGTTATTAAAATACGTCCACATATATAGCAGATATTTCAATTTCCTGAGAAATTGAATGCGGGAAATATCGATACTCCTTTCCCAGCACTACTCTCTAGATAGCAAACCGAAATTCATCGTTGTTACTTGCCGGGTGGCTCGCGGCTCTAGCAATAACCTAATGGATGATAAAGTTTGTTTATAAATGTTGAGAGGCTTAGGTGAAGTTCACTTATAAATTCACCTAAGCCTAGTTAAATTCAGCCAGAGGTAGTCACGCGCGATATACAAACAGCTTAGTCCTACTTAGCTTAGGATAGACCAAGCTAATCTTTAACGTGAGCCTTTTGCGTAATCAAAGCATTTTTAACGAAGCAAATAATTTCATTACATCTACTTTTAATTTTAAAACCACTAGGGTTTCAACATTAAAAGTTGAAAAATATTCTAAACCCTTGAGGATCTAAGTCTCATAAAAATGATTATCTATTGTGTATGGAAACATAATCTCTGAGGGCTTAATGATAAAACCGTCTTAATTGTATTTTTGTAATCTTTATGTTTAAGTGTTAATCTAAGCATCTTTAATAAAGCGAATACAACTTCGTTACAATATTTACTACTTGTTTTAAAATTATAAGTTGACAAATATTTCTAGGAATAATACCGCCTAAATAGTATGAGTAATCTTTCTAAGTTATTTTCATATATAATAAATAGTCGAGCTGTTGAAATATTGGTACCTACTCACTTATTTTATTCGTAGAAAAAATTCGAGTCTGACAAATTTTATATCTTAGCCAATGCACAAATTAATTTTTGCACAATTAGTAATTAAAATTCTACATAAACAATAGTATGTAACTTGTTTTGTATTTTTGTGTTTGTTGTGTCAATGCAATAAAGATCTCATAATACATTGCAATAGATTTTACTGTTAAAAAAATTGTGAACTTCTTTTTTGGTAGGTAATAAAATTTTGTGTTTTTAATAAAAATACTGCAATGTTATTTCTTGATACATGCAGTAGAACTTTCGGTGTAATAATAACAAAATCAGAATTTAATAACTTATTTTGAAAATCTCATTTGTATTCATTCACCCTTTTTAGGAAATAAAACTACGCGCATTAGGCCCAAATATTCTACGCTCTTTTTGTTCGATTTATGACCTATCAAAAATAAGAACCACTTTTCTAACCTATAAACCGTCTTCACTCAAAGCGCCCTTACAACATCTCCATCGATTGCATTACCATAACGCAAACGGTAACCTGAAATTTACAGCTGCCATAAAACAATAATATAATCGAGTCATCTTTCCAGCTCACCCTGAGGCGTTTAAAAACAAGAACTTGCCGCAAGCTTGTTTACTTTTTGGGGAGGTTGGGGTGCGTCACGTGACGCAATTGCAAGAGGTAAAATATACAACTCAGGGTTTTAATTGCCATTATTAAACTGACAAATATTAGCTGGTAGCATTTTAGGAGACAAATTTCACCTTTTTGGACTATGAAGTTGTTAAACCGTAAAATCTCTTACTAAAATGATGCAGCGATGCATGGTTCAGATTAGAATGTTTTTCTCAGTATAAGAACTGTTTGAACGAAATCCAAATAGATTATTTTATCCTATTATTGCGAAAGCACATCCCAATAATACTTATTTTTATATTTATACTTATGTTTTTTTTGTACTTGTTTTTTTGAAGTATAAAAATATATTTGTCACCCTAATATTGTGTTAATGTCTTGTTCCCTAAAATTCCCTCTAACAGCCCTAGTTTCCTCTAAAATCATCAGCTATCCACATTAAATGGAGATGAATAAGACCAATCGTCAACTTATCAAGTACAAAGAAGTATTTTCTATTTCTGAATACGTAAAATATTAAATCAACTATAAATAGAAAGCTTTCACTCTGTTTCCCCAAAAATATTTCCAAGACAACAATATAAATGTTAATAATTCAGGTAAAGTTTCACAGAGCCAGGAAACTTTAAGTTGCTAAGACAATAACAGGCCAACTTATGTTCTTGTCAACATAATAAGGCAAGCGCTCAAAGTGAGGAGGAAAATGGATCAGAAGTTTGTACGGGGGCAGTCGCTATCTTGATATTTTTTCCACCTAAAACTGGAAAAATATATATTATACATTTTGATATTTGGGGATTTTTATATTAGGAACCGATTTAAAAGCCAATTTACATAAACATTTATTAATGGACATATTTCGAAATTAAAAATAGGTGTAAAAAACATTGTTTTTCAAAAACATTGAAAATGATCTTCTGTTTTATTTATATGTTAGAGGGGCAATTTTTTTTTTTCATTTATTTGTCATTAAAGAAACCGCAGAAATATTTAATAAGCGATCAAAAAACCATTAAGGTTTGTAACTAAAGATTCACATAGTCTACTTTTCATACATATGAAAATAAAATATTGTGCCTGAGTAGCGTATCAGTGAAACACCTGCCCATAACAAGTAGTTCTCTTTTTTTCTTGTCGACACGGGCGTTATATTTTTTAAGACCAGTAGCGTTGTCCAGATCCTCATAGTAATAGACTGGTGATTCCATGTTAGTAGGCTACGAACTACAAATTCACTATTACCTAGTTACAAATAAAACAACATGCCATCATATCATGCGTTGAAAATTTGAGTGATATGTTTAATAACAGAGTCACGTCCACAGACGTAAACTTAATTCAATTGCACCTACACGATTGCTTTAGTTTAATCATATCGCAAATCTTTAGACGCTCTTCCTTTAAAATTCGAGTCACGGCTCCATCGTTCTAACGTAGAATTGAACGTTCGCTGTAAAACATATTGAAGTCTGATTACGCTTATTGCTCTGAAAATGGCCCCGATTGTGTGATTTCATTAAAACTTCACTTTACTAAGGCAGTTTGGTTCGCCGTTACTCGGTATTGGTTTATGAAAATTCTGTTTGGATTCGGTTTGCCACTTTTGGTTGGCGAAAGTAATCGAAAATCAATTCGGATCGCGGAGTTGTTTAAAGTTCGTCTGTTAATGTATACATGTAATAACATTATTCCTTGACATTTAAACTTTAAATAAAACTTAACATTAGGTATGTTAAAAAAGGAGCTAAATAAAAATAAGCTCAGAGTTCTAGTGGAACCTTATCGCAAAAGTTCTTTGTCATTTTTTATTGAAATATTAAAACTCTGATTGTTTTCAGTATCCACAGTGCATTAATTTTCTTTATCTTTGGAGTTTTAAATGAATTGATTAAAATTGCCATTTTATTTAACAGGCACAATGGAAAAACTCGGATTAATTTGTAAGCTGCGTACATTTCTGAATATCCCAATTGCGTTCGTGACGCCGGCGGAATTTTAGTTGGCAGATTAAATTTCGTCCACGTTTCTCTATGATGTCAGCACTTTATACCCTTTGAGATATTGGCAAAATATTGGTAAAAAGTGACTGCCACCCTTCGGACGTCGGACGTGGGGCGCGCTTCGAATATTTATGATACCCCAACTTGAGAAATTCGCACGATAAATGTTTAAATTACTTGATGGAACGCAGCGTTTTGGTTTTGCGTTTGTCGTAGAAAGTGTGACGGAGCGGAAGATAGCTTCTGCTGATGCTTGATCTAGTAAATGCTGAAATCTTTAACCCCCTTACTAATAATGATTATGCCATTGCTATAATACTTAGATAAATATGAGACGGCTAATTTGAAATGTTTGTCTCCACTATGTCATATCACCTATCTGTATAGGTGATATGACATAATATAATTTATTATTTCAAATTTGGCCAAATTAGCCGTCACATTATTAGTAAGAGGTTAACTGCCGTACTCAGAGACGTCAATTAAAGTTAATCCTTCATTAAGACTCATGCCGTCCTTATCGATTTCATTGACAAAGACAGTGACAGAAAGAAACTGAATTATAGATTTAATTAATTGACGTTTCTGAGTGCGGCAGTTAGAGTATTACCTATTTCTAAGGACCTCCTAGTCAACATTTATTATTATTATGTATATTTTTTATTTCCATCGTTGTTGGCTTTGTATTTTCACCAGTCAGTGTCTCTTGGTTCTGCGAGTTTAATTTGAATAGATAAGAATAGTTAAGTGTTATAGTTCCTGAATACTCGGTTCGGCTCTGAATATGCTCAGATCGTACTCAAGTAATAGGCAGCAAATCACAAAAATGTCTGATCACAAGAGTAACTCATGCACAGTGTCTTGTGGAGTTCCCCAGGGATCAGTTTTTGGGCCCTCACTCTATCTGATATATGTGAATGACATATCTAACGTTAAGCTGAACGGCCAGCTCACTTTATACGCAGACGATACGTGTCTATTTTCCTTCGGTAATTGTATTTATGATATTGTCATGCTAGCTCAGGAGGATCTCAATATGCTATTTGATTGGTTCCAACACAACCTTCTAACAATAAATGTATCCAAAACATGCTTTTGCATTTTTAAAGCTAAAAACAAGAAAAATCCTGATTTTAATGTACCCAGCATAAACGGACAACCTTTGATTGAAAAAACATCGGAAGCCTATCTAGGCCTTAGGATTGATACTTATATTACCTGGCAAGCACAGATCAATCATATCAAATCGAAGCTATTGTCTTTTTTGGGAGCCATACGACATAGTGTGGGATGTAAACCGCGCGATGTTCGTTTCATTATCTATAACTCGTTCGTAAAATCTCACCTTAGCTACTTAATTGAGTTGTGGGGAAGTGCGCCAAAAACTAGACTCAAAGAATTACAAATACTGCAAAACAAGATCGTAAAGGTGCTGTTCAATTATGACTACTTAACAAGTACCGAAATTATCTACTGCGAGACGAAAATAATGAATGTCAACCAGTTATACACATACAATACATTAATATTAATATATAAGATATTATCAAAAAAAAATCACACTCAAATTAAATTAGTTAAATATAATGAATTGCCCAAGTACTCACTAAGACGAAGTAACAAATTAGTTACACCAAAATCCAGAACAAACTATGGTAAAAAAACAATAACGTATGAAGAAGCACAGCTTTTTAATCATTTACCAGACTATGTAAAGGCCGCAGACTCAATCAATATATTTAAACAAAGGCTAAAGCAACATATTATATTAACTTAAAAACGTTAAAATGTAAAATTAAATTATATTAAACTATGTCAATATAGCCGATTAAGTCTGCCACCTGCAAACTGGACAAATTATCTTTTAAGAATAGACATTATAATGAAATTTCTCGTGCAAGCGACTGTAATGGTTTTATATGAGAAATAAAGATCTTAACCTTGAATACAGCAATGATTTTACAATACAATTTTAGAAGAATTTTACTATAAAGTATGAGGTACATTTTACAATGCAATTATTGGGGCGGGAAGGGATGAAAGTTTTGTTACTTAGATATTAAAGCGAAAGAAGTCACTAATAACAAATCTAGTAGGTACATACATGTACACACCGCCGCACGCCAGACTACCCCACTTTGAGACCGCCCCTATCCCCTACGTAATAAAAGCTGTTTTGGTAGGTAACATGTGTAACTTAACTTGCTGACAACTGTACATAAAATATTAAATAGCTTCACTTGAGCGTAGTTAAATTTTAGTGGAGTTATTCGTTGGTTAAGTCAACTCATTCTATTTGGTATCTGCATTGAATTAGTTGGTTTTGTGCTTTATTTTAATGGCGGCACTGCTAGAATGGAGGCTTAATTCTGTTGTACTGTACTTATTGCTCACTGCGGGCAGTTAGGCTGCATTAAGTAACAGCAGGCTAAATTAAAACGCCAGCTCATTTCACTTTTAGCATAGTTGTCTACTTTTGCCGAAGCCAGAAGGATTTAATTAACAGCTTTGCCCTGAAAGTCTTTACCCAATTTTTTTGAGACGTTGATGACCATTTGATGATGTCTATATCAATGACAGTGGCCAATTGTGCTTATTGGCACTGCTATGCTGTTATAAGTAACTGTGTCGAAAACACGCACAAAGTTCTAAGGAGTAGAATCGCATTAAAGTTTGCATTGTAAGTTTTCAGCAGAAAGCTTAACTAATAAAAATCTTGTATAAGAAAGGTAACAAAATAACGTTTCAGGACTGTAGTTTGTTCATTTCCTGGAGATACCATTGTAAGGCAAAGGAGTTTATTTGTGTTCTCTATGGTAAGGGTTTAATTTGCTGCATTGATTACATTCCTAAAGTAAAAACTTTGCCAAAATTTAAACGAGCATTCGAAATGTGTTGGCGTACCTACTTGTGACGTGTCATTGCACTGACTGCATGTTAGGTTAATTACCAGCACAGAGACTGGTGTGTGCTTTCAACAATAACCATTTCGCTGATGTATGCAGCTATCCTTTGCTGCAGATGCTATCCTTTGCTGCAGATGGTGTAATTTCCAACCCCGTGCAGCGTAGTGAGGTTTCAATGTTGTATTTCTAGATGAAAATAACTAACATTTTCATAAGGTTATATAAGAATTCAAACAGATGTTTCATACATTTGGAAAATCGCTTCGATTTTTTGCCTGTTTCTTTGTCACCAGGATTTAATAAACCGTGATGGCTAGACGGTTGAAATTTTCACAGATGATATACGAGTAATGCTGTTGTTTTACTATAACAACTATATATTTCTTTTTTTTTACTATAACAACATATACTAAAAACAAAGCAAAATAAATCCTACACAACATAGGTTTTTAAACTAAAAAAAAGTTTATTATAATATAGTGCCCAATGTTGCATAGATAATGGTACGGAATCCTTCGTGAGCGAGTTTGTCTCGGACTTGGCCGGTTTTTGTGTAAAACATGTGTTCTTCTCGACTTTATGAACATAGTTAAAGTACTTGTTTTTACCACACAATTCCCGAAACTGAAGTTAGAATCGTATTCTAACGTTAAGTTATACCAATACCACCGCGTTTATTTTGCCTCATAGCTGTATAGCTTTTGTATTGAATCTGATGTAACAATAAAAATACAGTGTCATGCAAATTATTAAAAAACGAGATGAAGCGTGTGATCACGTCATTCCGATGAGTCCCCGTCGGTCCTCGAATTTAATTATTTTCGTACCTTGTCCGGGGTGTTCGGTACCCGTACACAATAAATGGTGGTGTGAATGCATGATATTACCAATTTTTTGGGTAAAAATTTCATTTCCGGTTCGGAGCAATTATGCTTTTTTTTCTTGACCCTGGCACACGACATTTAAAGCGGATGGTAACTTTTAGTTTCACTTGTCTAGGGAAAATTTTGCAGTCAGTTTTCCAAACACTTAAAATGAACTAACCTCATTATGAAAAGCATAAATAAATTTACCAAACGGTTTCTAGACGTGCAAAGAAATGAACACGTAAAAAACCAAACTTAAGCTAAATCTCTCGAAAAGTGCCGAAGAAGAAAAATAAACTATTTACTTACTTGTTTTTGTGTATTTCGTTTCGTATCTCATTTTTAGAGGAATGTAAATTTCTTATTACGGATAAAATATCTTTAAACTTAATTTTGAAACAAAATACTCTTATACACGAACTAATGATAAGTGTTCCAGTTAGGGTTCCGTAGTCAACGAGTAACCCTTATAATTTCGCCAGGTCTGTTCGTTTCGTTGTCTGTCTGAGGGTATCTGCGCTAGGCCGCTGGCAGACAGATAGTTAGCAAAGTTATATCCTGCAACTCTGCTAGTTAGAAACGTGATAGATCAACAATACCACCTTGACACATTCGCTGCTACAGCACGCAGCGGTGTGTGATAACAAGTGATTTTCTATTGCCTCGGGTTAATACGAGAACTCCGTGCTTTAGACCCGAGTTCACCAATATTTATACAGCCGGTAAACCTGGATCTGGATTGACGGTTAATTTGACAGAATTCCCATACACATTATGTCAAATATTGGTGAAATAGCTGATTAAAAATTAAACATTTGTTGACCTCCAGGTAGCTGTCAGTCTTATTAGATCATTTTAGACACCAAGAGCATAAAAAGTTGGCCATAGTCAGGCCTGTGTATCTCCCCGCGTAGGTAGCAAAAACGTACCTACGCGCGGCGCCCCTACTTAGGGGCTAAAACAAGTTGCGTGTCGCTACCGGCCAGCGACACGCTCGCGCGTTTTATTCACCGGCGGCCGCGCGGCTACGTTGCTGGCTGGACGAGAATGAACAAAGAACTAGAAAGAGGCGCTAGATGGCGTTAGAAGCTTCTCGTAGCAGTCAACCCTATCGCGTCGCGTGATATTACGTCACTGAATAGGTTTAGTGTGTTATGAATCATATTCCAAAGCAATAAGTATGAAATTATCTTGCAATGGATTTTTATAGGTGTCTACACGAAAATGTGCTTGACTCTGAGGCGAACTAAATTACGCCATATTGTTGACGACATTGAGTAGACATTTCTTTGAATACAATTGCTAAGTCATACTTCTGTACGAAGTACTAGTACTTATTCTGTGCCATAGTCTATAGTAGGAATATGAATCACAACAAAAAAGTTTAATTAATTACATAATTTACGGGAATGTCCGCTTACACTGCGAAAACACGTTTTTTTGTTCACTTCGGACAGTCGGGGTTGTAATTTTGCCATAATATTCTTTATCGATTCGGGCCCAGGGACAATGCATGTCGGGTTATCAATTTTAAGCCTTTTTAATTGCATTCAGGCCGTAAACGGTTTAATGTATGGGCGTGGGCATACACGATAGTGATAAATATTATTAAACGCCAATATATATGAGTCATTATGAATGACCTGTTTTTGCATGATTTTATTATAAGTTAATTTATTATTGGCGTGTCTATAATTAAAACTTAACTCGAATTCTACTCACTAACTCACACTTTACTTGGGTCAGCAAATCCTTTCAAGCCTTATATCTATGGCTTCAAATGAATAAAAGATTAATTGAGTGACTTACATTTGCCAGGGTTTAATACAAGCCATTGACTCGACTAATAATGTCCTCCTAGCCGAATTTCGACCACGGCGGCCTATCTCAACAGAGTTAGCCCAACTGCGCAGGACATATTATAGTGCACAAGTGTCTGCGCAATACACAGGTGCACTCTCATGATTCGGTGAGACGGGAGTCCGACATGACCGTAGAGAGATCAGGCGCAGGACCAACGGCTTAACGTGCTTTCCGAGGCACGGGGGTGTTAACACCACCAACTTCCTGACTCCGGAGCTGTGTATAAGTTATTTCAAGACAGAAAAAACCCAAACACTCTCGGCTCGACCTGGGATTCGAACCCGGGACCTCGTGGATAGTACCCAGCGTGCTGACCACTAGACCAACGAGGCAATGACTCGACTATGGTAACGCCTAAGGGAAGGGAAAAGTAATACTTACGCACTAGTATAAACATTCATCTATAATTAAGTTAAGTTACTGGTTGTTATTTTTTAAACATACTAGCAATATACAGAAATATAGCTTTCAATTTATGTATATAATTCAGTTAGTCAGAACATTTCAGGAAGTTCCTTCATACCGATAAGAGGATTTTGACCACATACAGTAGTTATTTTATAATTTATGCAATTTGTTTGGAAGTTTGTACGAATGTAATACCACCGGATGACACAGTCGATCAATTTTTGTGTGCAATTTACCTTCACATGCAGTGGTTAGAACATTTCAGGAACATTTTCCATTAGATAAATTTTATGTAAAACATGGGAATAAAATGTTACGCTATCCATGATTTTGAAGACCAGTTATTATGTTTGTCTAAATGAATAAAAATATTAAAAGCAACCGCAGCTCTGTTGGCACAATGCTATTTCATATTCACATAGATCTATCATTCTGTTCGGTTGGACATGTTTTAACAAATACAAGGAGACACAGTAGGCTCTAAAGTTACGTCACGTACATGCTCATTTTCACCAACCAGGGCCGCGTTTCAAAAAGGGCGCAAGTCTTGTAATACGAGTGTGTAATCATAGTATCGCTAAGATTCAGAAATGGTACATGACTTGTAATACAAGTGTGTAACCATAATATATAATTTAATATGTGTTACTATGGTTACACACTCGTATTACAAGACTTATACCCTTTCTGAAACGCGGCCCAGCTCTGTGTCTGTACTAGGTGTGTTTTGTGCATACGAACGCACGTCAAACTACTCCACTCTGACTTTCTACTCCACTATTCCCTACACAACAAAAGCTTTTTTTGTAGTTTAAATGGGTAACCTGGCCTGCTGCCAGCCGTACCTTGTACGCAGTCCTTTCCCAAATTCTTTTTTACTGTCTAGACAGGGAAAGCTTCTCGTACGTCCAAAAATGTAAGTCACATGTGCAGTGGCCAGCACATCAGACAGTACATGTATACCTACTATTTTTTTTAAAGTTCTAAGCTGGTCATCACTAAACTTGAGATAAAAAGAAAAAGAGCCGTATTTTTAAAGTGTCTCTTATGGTTTGAATATGACAAATCTCTGCTATTCATAAAACGGGTCTACCGAAGTTTCTTTAATTGTATCCTAACAATATGCGATCCTAAAGCTTTAGTTCGAAAATAGTTGGGTTCGATGCCCCCTCTAAATGTGAGGTGTCCTCTTTTAGATAATTTCATTCATAGGCATTTGGGCAGGTGTAATAGGGTCGCAAATTGAATTGAATTTGTAGCCCATCATGCATTATTCGTGTAAGAGAATCGACCTTGGGACCAGGGTATGTCAACTGTCTCGGAGAGCTTTTAATAAGATTAATTGATAGCAGTTTTAGATTTCTAGCTACTATACCAATTGCTGTCGTTTTTTTTAACCAAAGGGCGTAGAAGTGAATGTAAGGGAAGTTTGTCTATTAGATCAACTTAGATTTCACGATTTAAAAAAGTCATCTAGTTAAATTCATGTTAAAGGAAAACAGTTAAAAGAAAAAAGTTTGTAATATTTTAGTAGTAGTTCATAATTTTAACTGTTTCAAACACTGTTAGTTTTGGTAGCTTAAATCAAAATGTAACAACATTTTTCTATTGTTACAGGTACTACGACCGCGCGTGAAATGTTGTGACACAATGACAGTTTAGTGTTGTGCGCGTATCGATGAAATCTGTCGATAAAATGGCGGGGCTGTGGCTGGCGCTGCTTCTGCCAGCGCTCGCGATCGCAGCGCCAACTGATTCGGACGCTTGCAACCCGGACAAGATGACGGTATACCGAATGGTCCTGCACACGTACTGGACGAGGGAGAAGTTTCCGAAACACTATCCGGACTGGAGGCCGCCGGCGCAGTGGTCTAAAGTTTATGGTAAGTAGATTGAAAAAAAAACTTTGGCAGATATCGGCCTTATATAAATGAACGAGCACGAGTATCAATATGTATACATCAGCATTCAATTTGAGACCTTATTACAATGGCATAAAAACTTATTTGTAAACATTACATTGCTTGTGACTGTACAGTCAAGTTAAGCTGTATTTATGTGTTTAAAATTTTAAAGTAAAGACCAACACGATACAATCTTGTTATGCGAAGAAGGGTGAAAAGTTATCAAAACATAAGATGTAGGAAAAAGCTTTAGCAATTAAAATGCGATCAAAACTTTAAATGTAGGAATTATCTATGGCAATTAAATCAGTTATTTCACACTCGGTTCGCCTGTCTTATTGTTCTATTATAAGACTGTACGTCAGTAATATAGACCACTTAGAAATTCAGAAGTGGTATAAAAAGTAAATTATAATTGCAAAGGTGTTCACTTTCTTAGCAACACCCGGGCACTCTCAAAGTTCGGGCCGTGGAATAAATTCTGCCATTGTGTGGATTTGCCCACAATAACAGCAATGAATAAATTGTTTTCGCATAAATTTACATTCCACTCTTTAACTAGTTGCGAGAAAAGTTCCGCCAACTCCACAATTTTGTCGACGAAATTGAAGCGAGGAAATTATTGAATAGTTCAATGCTGTAGAAATAATTGAAGTTTCGCCGCCTTTTGTTTAATTGATTTTCGATCGCCGTAAGCTGGGTGTATAAACTGTTCTTTGATATTTTATAAGAACATTGTCGCTCATTTAAATCTTGTACGCTGCAAGAAAGTATCTAGTTGGTAAATGATGGTACTTCCATACATTTTATCAAAAGATCGAAACAGCCATTAATAGTTACGCTCTTAGCGACTAATATCAACGCAATTTTTTTGCGTATTTATTAAATCAGGTTGACGTAATGTCACCGCATTTAAGTACAACAATACAAACATTGCAATTCATAACAGACTTGTTCACAGAAATTGAATGTCAGTGTTAACAGACCGCAGTTTTCATGACGCATGATTTGTTCCGCAGCCGGCGTGATAAAACACTCAGTGCTGTCACAATAGAAGCGACAACGGAAAGGTCACTCCCGATTTAATTTTGTACTCCTAAAATTAGCACACTTGACAACCCGCCTACGTATTTTACGATCTGTACGGCGTGATAATTGATACAGGCTGATGTTATTGGATAAGAATTATGAATTTATTTATTTATTAATGTTACCAACGACTGTTGCATTATATCTTTGCTCTAAAACATTGAATCGGTGTTAAATTAAATGCACAGTTAGTTATCGGTAAAAATAACATGCGAAGTAACATTAGAAGAAGACTAAAATTACATTACATATTCAAATATGAACTTATATTGTTATTTAAAGTTTCCTTTAATTTCGATTTCATCATAAACTTAAAACGAAATTTAGTGTGGAAACATATTCTACAAAATTCGATGACTTTTTTGTTTGATAGTAATCACCGTGTGAAATTGATAAGTATTACACAAAAAACCAACCTTCGTCGGGTTTAATAATAAAATTTTATATTTAAAAATTGCTGTCCATATGGGTTAGTAGCAACAGAAAATACTTACAAATTTAATTTAAAAATCTTCGGTAGTCTGTTAGTACAGTTACTTGACATGTAAAATAATAATATGCGGGTTTGAGTTACACCTAACGTCGTTTGCTTTTTTAAGTGCAATGTTTTTCTTTACTCTTCTAAATGCTCTGAATATTAGTACTATGTACGCAATGCCCACGTTAGATCATGTTTTTGCTAAGCCTACTGCAGATACTCTTGTTGCAGTGTTGTGCAGTCAATGACATTGATAAACATAATCAAATCTGCAATGAAAGTCAAATGATGGGGGTGACGTTTTCCTGCAACGTTCCGCCCAAAACGCAACTAACTCAACTACTTAGAACTTTTTAAAAAAGTATATTAAATATAGCATCCGACTTTAAGATACTATTAAACCTACCTATAAAACCTATATATGATACTTATTAAACCTATAAAGATAGGCTACGTTTAGGCAGCGATAAATTACGAGTAAATATAGAAATAGAAAAAACCTTAGAAAATCTCTAAAAGATAGAGATCACTGGTGGACACCAACTTATGGAAATTATTCATTTTAAGTGATAAGCGTTTACTTAAATATCTAAAGATAATCATATTTTAGGCAATAGCCCTGTACGCGAGGATTCAAATCCCGCCTTAGGTGGTTAATTTTTCAAGCGCAATATCGAACCAAGTTATAGTATTTGAAATACGGTAATTCTATACTTCGGTAGGCCTTTATCTTTACTGTGTTTGACCTTCATCTAGACATAGACCTTTTTATTGTTGTAATGATGCAACGCAAATAGTCTTCTATCTATTGCATAATGAGACAATTTAATATAAAAAATGTAACTGATGTCAATGGCCTGAATTACTAGGTACATAGAAGTATGTGCACAATGTATGTATGTGCACTTAACTAGACAGCTATGGTAGGGAGAGCAGTTAATTGAAAAATTGCTGCCAATAGAGTTAACGATCACAATGATGGGACTGACAATTTAAGACCATCAAAGCAAAAACTAAGCACATACCTTTTAAATTACTTTAATTAAGCTCTGCACTAAATGAAGTGTTTAGTAGAATAAAAACATAGCAAAAATTGTCTATGAAAAGCTATACCTGCCTCTTCAGATGTAAATCAAATCATCAATGTTTAATCCCTTAAAGAATCGTCGCTTAAGTAATACAAACTTAAGACTAAATCTATGGTTTTAATGACTCCCAACTTATCTGAGCTCACCAGCAGCAGAGAGAAAATAAATTAAGATAGTATTCAAATATTGGATCAAAATATCTCCAACATTATTTTTATTAGAGTTATTATTGTAATTAGAGTAGTATATCTATCATTAATAATAAAACAACATCAAAGTAGCGGAGAAATTTGGCTTTCAAAGCTTTTGTTGGAAGTGTTATAATCCACGGTCGGCTTTTTTCTAGCTTCAAAATTGGTGACTTACTAGTATATATTTTGTAACAGGTAGTTATCGATGTGTGTTTAAAACTTTCAAAAACAAATCCCGAAAGTTGTTACGTAATTTGTAAGTATCTCAAAAATGTTAACCAAAAATATTGATATTTTAAGTTAATAATAACATCGATGAATAGTGCTTAGTTAGTTAAAAATTTTAGAATAGAATAAAAAAAATATTGGCACTTTGCATTAAATCAAAGCAATACAAAATTAACGTAAAAATTAAAGATAGTTATATAAAAGTGACAACAGCAAGAAAGTGCCAACAAGATTTTTTCACTCTTTATCACAAATTTTACCAATGATATTTTACTGGATAACAATCCTAACATATTCGATTTACGTATGCCCTACACGCATTGGCCGAGGGCCAAATTACGTGTTAAAATAGGCAGTTATCGAAAGAGACAGGAAGGCGGGTCGGCTTACAACGCTATTACGTTTCAGGAAGCGTTGAGAGGACGTAAAAAAATATCGACATAATTAGAAAAGGTGTCCCATTCTTAAAAAAAATTACGAGTGAGGTTTGTTTAAAATGAAATTTATTTATTTTTACTTTAAACAAATAAAATAAAACATTTACTTAGTATAACAATAACTGTGAAATAGATATTAAAATAGATAAAAAATTGACTTTGATGAAACAAAGGACACCCTTACAAAATAATTATTTTTTTATACTTAGTATAAATGTCTTCATTATTAGGATCAAAATCCTGCGTAAGTATTTGTTTTAACAAGCATCAAAGGGTAGGAGTTTGAATCAATCCATCAAAATGTCTATTTCGTTATAAATTGTAATTGAAAATGTCCATTTAGAATGTTAAGCACTCAGTGATATAATTATGCGAAAGATAAATTGGTAAGATCTTGAGGAAAGTCTCTCAAATATAATGAAAGCTTTGAAGTCGTTAGGGCAATGTTTTTAACTGATAAGTTTACGTGATCCTTGTTTGATTCAAATTATTTTCGGAAAATTGAAAAATAAAAGAGTTTTCATATTTTATTATGTATAAGCTACAACCTTCTTATATTGAATTTAAAACAATAAAAAAAATACATTTATTATTACGTATGTAGAGATTTTTCCTTATATATTTTTTTTCTAAACGAGTCTAGTTCATACTAATAAGGTAAAATGACTGACACTGGCACAAAATATAATTAAGCGAAATGTCTGAGTGACCATAATATTCAAATGACTTTTGGAAAAAAAATACTGGTCCATTGCTTGCATCGCATGAACCGCTCAAAGTTAACATGTTAAGTGCCACGTATATTATGCAGTCTCGACACGTAATATCAAATTTATTAAATATTAGACCAAAGGTGTTGACTAAAATTCCCAAATTTTGTTTGTAAGTATATTATAAAGCGTTGAATCTTCTGAATGATATCATGTTGCAGTGGATCACCGAGTAGCAAATAAATAGAACGTCAGTTACACAGACGGATTGATATTTGCCGCAAAAATAGCAAATAGCGACAGACCAGTTGTTATCGACACAAATACTGTGACGACTTGTGATTGTTTAGTGAGCCTTTTACTGTGTAAAAAAATAAAAATTGTACGACGGTTCTCTCCAAGTGATAAAACATACAGAATAAAAACATGATGTGATGATTTGCGAAATTCCTCTATAGTATACTAGAAAAACTGCGTAACAAAAAATCGTTTTGTTATAAACCATTTTGTACACACACGAAAAAAGTGAAATTACCTTTCACAGTGTAAAAATACGTTTTCATACTACATAAACGTTTCATGTTTGAGAAATGTATGTCAAGACAAACCGCCAGCCGGCGGAATGGAGGTAACACGACATAACTATTTTCTCAGCCTATTTATTACGTGACAAACAACACGCAGCTATTTTGTAGTAAACAACCATTTGGACGTAGCTTAGAAGATACATTCGGCGTTTAAGAGGTTAAGAATGCTTCGAACTTTTCGGGGTGACTAGCAGATGGACAGTCCAAAAAAGAACAATAAAAGTAAAAAGTTTGTGTTTACTTAATGAAAGTTTCAGATAGATTTTCTAATGACACAGAATAAACAGTTCGACTTAAGCTGAGTGGGGTCCTTTTCATATGGACATCTCAGACGCACAACTGCACAGTCCGACTGGCTTACCTACATAAATTGTAATTTTGTTGTGTTTCTTGTTTTATAACCGTGCCCGTTACGTTGTTTGTTTTCGTGTGATAAGCGATGTCCATTCATTAATAAATGATTTTTCTTTCTTCTTTCTTTCAGTACAAACACTCATAATAATTAGATTAACTTTAATGAAGATGCCTATAAAAGCTTTACAATCGTTATTTACGAGATTACGAGACCATGTACCTTTTTATTTAATCTAATGTTAATGACCATGAAATTTTAAAACAATATATTTAATACTACTTATCTTTGGTACAAGAAAAAATGCTACTGCACCGAATACAACTTGTAAGACGTGAGTTCCCAATATCTTGACATCTTCAGAAGAACAAACTTTGTGAAGATGAAAATGTGTATCAGCAAAAATAAATGGACAAACAAGTAAACTATCAACGTATGTAACTCCACCGAAGTGTGCTCTAAGGATATTTATTGCCGATGGCAAAACAAGAGGCACGCTCGTACACAAGGCTCGTCAGGCTACCCCACTTTGACCTTGAGACCGCCTCTATTTCTTACGTAATAAAAGCTGCTTTCGTAGTTCACCTGGGTAACTGTCTTGCTACCACTACCGACTGTACTAAGCAGTAAACAACCAACGACGTTCCCGATAGCTTACACTCTTCGAGACTTTGAGTAACGTTACTTAGGTGACTGTAGGTAACTTAGTTGCAGAATATAAATTTATATCGTATCTAATTGCTTAAAAAAATGCTGTAAAAATATGTAGGTTGAGCAAAAATACCACAAATGTTTCTTATAGAACCAGGTTAGAATGACATTAAGTTTTCTTTGTCAAAAGAAAACCAAAAAGTGCACCTAACTTTAGGTACTCCAAATTGGCAAATCCCCGTGACTTCATTTGCGTAAATGATTTACATTACATTCCATACAGGATTTTTAGATGCATTCTTGCAAGAAACAAATCTCCTGGGACCATTCTATCTATTCACGTAGAGGCATTTGATCCTCAGCCTGAATAAAAAGTATTCTCTGACCTTATAATAACTATATAAGTTTTGTTTACTTTACATTGTTGGGTAAGTACAGTAAGTATGGATTTATTATTATATCTATGTATGTTTATGTAAGTTGATTATATTAATGTATGTATGTAGGTGTATAATACATTATTTGCATTAGAATAGTTCAATTATTATGTTGTTCTTTTTACGCCGCCACGACTATTTCTGCCAATTTATTCTTTATTGCACTGTTTGTGCAATAAAGAATAAATAAATATAGTATTTGAAATTAACAAACATAATATTATTATGATGATGAAGTAATTACTGATAACCATCTACGGAGATCGGTGTAAGGTGTAAGCAAAAGTTTTAGGGGACGAATGCACATCGCTTTACCAAAATTCATCAAGATTAGTACAAAATTTACAAAGAGATTTAATCACCGAATACTTCTTTTGGATATGCAACAAATATTTTCATTTGCCACGTGATTTCTACGTAACATTTCAGGTAATCAAACTCCAAACCAAATCTACTCAATACTGCAACTTTTGTTGGATTGCAAAGTAATCATTATGGGAACATAATCTTCATACAAAGATGAGTCAGACGATTTTATTTACGTACAAATTGACATCATAAAGTGCCCATTGTTCTGCACCCACACTCACAGAAAAATTGCCGGCGTTTTGTCGGTCGATACTTTGTAAGGGATTCCATGAATTATACATTTTACAGGACCTGTATTTTTGAGAAGAGCGTAACAGACTCCCACACAGATGGTCCGACGACATGAAAAATCGTTTTGATACAACCTGGTCCAGGAATACCGATGACAAGGTGTTGTTGTTGTTGTTCATCTAAATTAATTAAGAATTTATACTAAGGATTTTATATTTAGTATAAAATTATTCAACACCCAAGTTTAATGAATATTACTGCAAAACTAATAAAGTAACCATAACCGCTATAGTTTTCCTTTAAAGTTTATGTAATGGACTATCATCCTGATTTTTAAAACCAGCAGTTAAGCTTTTAGAGGGGGAAAGGCCGTACTGGATAAAAAAAAATCACTTTAAAGTTAAATATTTCCTAAATGGAGCATTAAATAAAAAAAATGTTTTAAAAACCCTGTAGTCATTTTAAAAGTCCTACTTAAAGATACCCCACACGATGGGGTAGACGACGAAAAAAAAATCATCCCTACTTCACATGTAGGGCAGCTACCCTAAAAAAATATTTTCCAGAATTTTATTCTACCACTTTGTCGGCATAAATAGTACACATATACTTACAAAATGACAGCTTTCTAGTACTAACGGTCTCTTAGCAAAACCTCTCGGACGCAGACGGACATGACGAAACTATAAGGGTTCCTTGTCAGGACTACGGAACCCTAAAAAGCATAACTATTTCCAGCAGTAGGCAAACACATGCTGGAGAAGAACTATTTTTACACCATATTACTTAGCTGCAGGACTCCACTGTTGAACTCTCACATCGAATGCGGCGTTGACCAGTCGAACCACTAGTAGGGCCCAAAAGATAAAGAAATATGTTCTGGTCCCATATAAGCCAATATTGATTTATATTAATTTATTGAACTTTATTATTGGCATTCTGTGTCCTAATTAAATAAACGATTTTTGACTTTGACAACCTATTTGTGTCCAGTGCAACCTCATTACATTCACTCGGTAGTCCGTGTCCGTGTCACTCGTGTCCGTGTCCGTATCTTGCATGTCTATCCGTCAAATGAGTTTTAATAATAAATGTTGAATTTTTTATATTGATCAGATCTCAAATCCTTGTCCTCCTTAAAAGAAGCTTGTCACGACTGTAACAGCTATTTAACCAAAAACAAGATATCTGGTCCAATTTATTTCACCCAAAGTAAAAATATCCAGTTACAAAGCTTCCCCGTATCAGATGTCAAAGGAATTAAGTGGTACTGAAACTGTCCTTCTATTGTCACCCGATATAGCCACCCTACTCCTTAGACGCTTTGTGAATTGAATATGTGGCCTGGATTTGGGGAGATAATTTTAACGTCACAAGACACGCCTTGATAAGAAAATGGCGAGAAATCAGACGTAAATAAATCGGTTCTGTGTTTTTGTTGCTCGGATTTTTGGTAATGTCGCGCTTAATAATTATTCAGTTATCAGGCAGGCAGATGCGACAACTGATAGCTACCAGTTTTCGGTTTTTCGTATTGTGTGGAGCGTATTTAGAATTCGATGAGCGTCAATTCGGTTTCTAAATTGATTGATAATTTGGGCGAAGACCACATCTTCCGGATGCTTATTTAATCCATTAAAAATACGAGTAAATTTAGCAACGTAGATATAGAAGGACCCTAACCAAAATGCAATATATTCTATAGCAATGTTCCCTATTGCTAACAATATGTATGAAACTGATATAAGCCTTCAAAAAATCAATTGTGAATTTTGCATACTGACATTTCGTGGCGATAGCGAAGTTTACTATAGAATAGAAAGCATTTTCTGTAGGGGCCCAGTCTGTCAGACTGACCTCAGTCCACACTACTATTACTACTATCAAGGACTTGAGTATATCGATTTGTGGAAAGTAAATTAAATGCTTGTCTGTATGTATACGGTGTCTGGTGTATAAAGTTTTTGCGGAATCACGGTAGTTTTTACCAGTACCTAGGTTTTCCCTGTTTTGACTCTTACTGGACTCGATTCCAATGTTTTATGTCTAAGAGTAAACCTAAGTTCAGTCTCTCTTTTTCTACTACACAAAGGAAAAGAAAAAGACTACAATAATTTATAATCGTCAAATTAAGTAATGTGATTTCTTACGAATTTTTACAAGTTTTTGCGTGTTTTCGTCTAACTTTAGTTGTCAGCGAATGACAGCCCTAATAAATTTCCTATGAATTATTTCATTTCCTTAGAAACTAACAGCTGTTTAGTCTGACGTTTCTAAATTAATATATTCTGTCTCTTTTTGTTTGCTTGGCAGAGAAAGAGTGAGATGAATGTTTTAATCTTTAACAGGAAACATTGGAATCGACCTGTGTTGCTAATAATTCATTAGTTCGGGTTCTTTGCAATGTACCTATAGCTCTGGACTCACACTGGACGTTTCACTCGTTTCCACGTGTAAAAATTCTTCTTTCCTTTGGAAAACTGAAATTGGTTTACCTGTCGTCAAGTCCATTTCGTTACGAAAGATCGGCGTTACGCCACTTTTGAATGTGTCAGCAGACGGAGTAATTACTCACGATTGACCTCGTCTCCACTTTACGTGGTGAGAAATTTATTTGTCTGTAGGTAGGTACCTGTAGGTTTTACAGGAAATAATAATTGCATCTTGTTTGGCTACTTTCGAAAATTCTTTTGTACTTTTGACTAGGCAGTATCATAGTTTTTAATTTTACAATGAGTAGTTGTACTTATTGTCATTAAGACTAACTTAAATGTAGGAAAATTAGTTCGATCATCCTATTATTACGTAGCGTTAAGCAAGTCTATTAAAAACTAAATAAACAAGTTCAAGATATAATTGGTGGAAGACGAGTCACTTACCTAGACGCAAACGAAACATTTGTCTAAAACACAGAGAGCAGCTCAATTAATATCTCTTTCAAACGTTCAACGTAATCGGCAGTGGCAGCATTATTCTAAAAGCGAGTTAAAAATTCGACCATCTTTCATCGTTCCATTAAAATATCTCGTAACGAAAGAGGATTCGTGACGTTACGTCAGGCGCCGCTACGATTACTCACAGACTTGGACGGAACCCAAGGCACAACTTCCCAAAGATGGGTTTTGTCACATACATTAATGTGTCTATTCCTTCCATTGGATAAATTATCTTGCCATAAAGTTTTTTACTGAGTTTGTTTCGTCAATCAATTTATGGTTGACAGGTGTGACAAGCCAACTAAGTAATCTGCGATTTGATCATCTTAGACCCGAGCTCACCAATCCTTAAACAGACTTGTTGTATGGGAATTGACATAATATTGTATGAGAATTCTGTCAAATTAAACGTCAATTGTTGTTTACCGGCTGTTTAAAAATTGGTGAATTCGTGACCCCGTAGGATGTCGTTACCCTGTTATTTTTTAATCTTTTTAGCTTTCTATAAACTTAATTTAGTTTAGAATTATATTTTTTAGACATTTTTAACTTTTAAAGAAAATAAACGGTCATAGAGTTTGAAGTTTCCAGATAGATTTTGATAATGTGTACTCAAACTTTTATTTTATATGTAGTACATGGGAGTGTTCATAAAATACAGATTTATAATAATAACAGAGATATATTTTTGCAGCTGACTCTACCATTTCACTTCCGAACTAAACATAAAACTCGTCGAGTAAAAACATTCTTTCTGTATTAATGAGACGTGAATAACCACTGACTACTCTACATAATTTAAGCGACATCATATTTGTAGAGTAAAATGGCACATTTTTTTCAATAAAAATATAAGCTTAAAAAAAATTATATCGCAAAATGTTTCTGTAGTCGACGTATTTGATCTGTACCATAATTCTTATTCATATTTACTAAACGATCTGAACAAATATTTCATAAAGTGTTTTTTGTTTGGTAGCAAAATATTTGCGCGCAATATTAAAATTCATGAATCTAATAACGACAAGAACATAATCATATTGATTCTAAACAAAGGATGGCTCTTGAATATATATGGCGATTTTTCAACTTTGACATAAATTACAAATACAATAGGACGACCGTCTTGGTGTAGTGGTCTGCGCTCCGGTCTACAAAACCAGAGGTTCGAATTCCGCAAGGGGCACATGTTTGTGAGTACGAGCATTTGTTCCTAAGTCACGTGTGTATAAACGTATATAAGTATGGCTATCCGTTATCCTAGTCGCCATAGCACAAGCTCACGCTTAGTTTAGGGCTAGGTAATCAATGTGTATGTTGAAACAATTTAATTTATTTATTTACTAGCAGTTTCCCGCGACTTCGCCCGCGCCAAAAGTCGGATTTTCCATACAAATTTTCATCCTCCATTTCACCCCCCTGATGAGTATAATATATCGCGACAAAAAGTTACCTATGTCCTTCCCAGTGTCTCAAACTATCTCTGTGCCAAATTTCATTTGATTCGGTCCAGTAGTTTCGGAGCCTATTCGATGCAAATAAACAAACAAACAAACAAATCTTTCCTCTTTATAATATTAGTATAGACAAACTTCTGATATTCTAGGTTAGTACATAAAAGCAAATTTAAAAAAACTTTAATTAATAGATATTCTTCAAAATCTTAAAATAATATTTACGTTTTCATACTAAAGTATTAATGTTGTCGTAACTTCGCTTTGAAACCCTATGATATTAGAATTTAGAAACATATCACATTGTATACCGCAATCTTACGGCAAACTATTCAAAATATTATTACCTAATTAAGAGGTAGGTATCACAGATGAAGAGATGACACTTTAAAATCAGTTCATGTTTATTTTATTTAACATATATTTCTTAGCTGACTGTTGTAAAATCAGCCTTTAGGTGTGATAGAACGATAATAAGTTCTGGTTATCCAATAAAGGAGTAGCCTGAGCTCACTAACAGATGTTTAAGTTGACGTATTTTGTATGAGAATCCTGTCAAATTTACCGTTAATCGATGTTTATCGGATGATTTATATCGTCGCTATGACCTGACGACAAAGAAAATGTAATTTAATCAAAATTTTCCTTTAATTTGTCTTCCTTCCAAAATAATTACCAACAGTTGAAAGTCAAAACAACGAGTTCTCAGTACTGCGATGAATACATCACTATCGCTAACCTAAATAACAGAAACTTTATTTAGATTTTATTTTGTTCAATCTGCTTTAAGTGTAACGAAAATAATGAGGTCAAATAGTCTTGGAAAAGATTTTTTGACATTAACATATTATTATAGTACATTTACATTTGTTAACCTATAAAGGTGTTTCTAAAAAGTATTTTAGAGACTTTTTCAGAATTACTCATCTATTATTCCACCAGGCATATTCATGCACTTTCTATCAGGTGAAATAGTTATCAAACGCTTTGCCTATTTTTAACCTACTTCATAGAAAAGGATTTTTTCTTCTTCTATAATACTTAAGGCGGTCCTGCACGAAAATGAGAAAATTAACGTATTTTTAAATCACTTGTACGATGAGGTGAATTAGTTAAATACATTCAAACAACTTGTTTACGTTAGCCTAATCATTGCATAAGGTCCTGGTCTTGTTGAAATTTAAAACAAATTTATTATGATATAGACTTGTAGCTAATGATATCTAAAAGCATTTTTTTTTTCGAAAACTTGGTGATTTTTGCGCATAAAACAATAATTTGTACATGAAAATGATTGTATTGATATTCCACAGGTCCCCATCTTTTTAATATACACGATTAAAATATAAATAAGAAAATATAATAACTTTTCAGTTTTTAACGCAAATGTCTGATGGTTTTGCGCGTTGCGCAGAATAAAACTATTGTTCTAATTAAATCATCAAGTCTAAAACTTTAAAGTTAATGAATCTAATTATTAATATTAATAAGTTCGAATCTTATTGAAGATCGTTTAGACTTACTCGACTTGCTTCGCGCTGCACCCCCCTAACATTGACCTCCTTAAAACCTTGAAAAAAAACCGTCTTTTTGTACATAATGTACAAAAAGACGGTTTTTTTCAATGTCTAGGCATTAGCATTATGGACAAACCGTCTTTTTGTACATATTTCTTTTTGACATGATTTGCTGCCGCCTTCTCACCTATTCTCATGACATTTTGATAATCTGTAAAACTATTTAAACCATTCGCTGCCAAACTCGAGAAAAAAAAATGTTATCACGCACCAGTACGTACTGTGGGTGTGCGAATGGGTTAAACAATAAAAAGTTTAAGATCAAGATAGTAATCTCGTTCAAAAGTTTGTAACGGTAATACTTCTAGTTAACCATAAAAATGTTAAGTAGCATGAATAATTCAATTCGCCTCCTATTTTCACCAATAAAGGTGAAAAGATGGTAAAAACAAACTCGATAAATATTAAATCGAGTTCAAATAACAGTTTCCTCGAAATTTTACTTGAAACTTTTTACCTAAAGTAACAAGGGCCAAATTAATGTTGTCGTTACCCACAATACTTCCGAAGAAAAAAGAAATTAGGGAGAGAGCTTCCTTCTTAAGGAAAAACAAAACCATTAGTTTAAGGTGGGCCTAATTGCCGATCGTTAGGTCGGCCGAACGAGACTGTATTTTTGTATAGGTTAGGGTTCGATCTGGGTACTTACCTTACAGGAGCTCCTCTTACTGACTTGTTTTGGCACTGCCTTGCTATTTTGATTTATTTTAAGTGATAGACAACCATAAGTGCACGAGCATTTTTGATAAACGGGCAGATTTTTAAATATGTATTACATTTTAGTGACTTCTACCTACATGTAGCATCGCAATAATTATTCTACTTGAATAGTAGAATTAAAATAAAATCGCCATCTTCATCAACCTAAAATTCTCAATTGATTAACTTATAGTTAAAGTATTTGAATATGAACAGTTAAAATACCCATTAAAAATTACAATAATTAAAACTGCGAACTGCAGTAAACAATTTCGGCATTCAAAAGGTTAAATTGAAATACCACCAATACCAAATGCTATGCATACACCTGCCGTCTGAAGACCCCAAAAATAAACAGCAATTAATACAACCAGATTTCGCGAGCAGTCTTTACACCTGTCGCTTAGCGAAAATAAAACAATACAGCAAGTAGGTTGTTTACAGATTACAGCTGTAAGCATGCCAGCTGGCACGCAGCGGGTTCAGTACTCTCTGATATCGGTGAATCACGCGTTATGTCATGAAAACTAACTTAGACCGAGTTCACGAATTGTTAACAGCCAGTAAACATAGACTGACGGTTTATTTGACGCAATTCTCATACCAAATATGTCAAATAATAATATAAAATATAGGGTTTATATATTCTCTGAATTTCCTTTTTCAGATTTTGTTATAGTAATAGATTAATTATATGTGATGCAATGGTCTACAGATATAAGAATTGGTTTGCTGAACAGACTACCTTTGTTTCGTAAGTGTGAGCTACTTTTTGTTTCGACTACGAGCATTTTTGTGACGCGTATTATACTTTTGTACATAAGTCTAGGGAAACCTATTATTAGCTTTATTTTTTGTAACATCAACTCTTTGTAAAACTACTTATTAGCTGTTGGTTTTCTTAAATAAATAAATAACGGCTGGTTAAAAATTAAACTGGTGTTGGTGAACTCGACCTTTACAGGATTTAGTGCATGCGAATTGCGATAGGGGTCGGTCGGATTACTAGTTGCATATTTGTGGAGGTTTGTTTTCATCTTTGATAAAGTGAATGTCATACCTAACGTAAGTATACGAGTATTAGGGTTTATTGGCTACCTTTTTAGTCGTGGTCAGTACACTAACTTCGATCCAATAACTCAGAAACTGCTCCGACTCAAAATAATAGGTGGTGTTGCCACTGAAAACATGAATGGCATCTTTTGGATCTATATTCGGTGACGAAAAAACGCCTGCAAGGCCGTTTCTCTAAAGCTTCTTCTTCTTCTTCTTCCGTGCTTCTTCCCATTATTTGGGGTCGGCCCTCCTCGTTTTCATGCGCCAGGTCGGTCGATCCTGGGTTGTCTTTATATTTAACTGGGCCTGTTTCAAGTCTTTGGATATTGTGGACCACCACGTAGCAAGCGGGCAACCTCTGCCTTTCTTTCTGTCCGGTAGTGCGAGGGCTTTCTTCACGAAATGGTCTTCGTCGCGTCTCATGACATGCCCGTACCATCTCAAGCGGGATTCCTTGACCTTATCGGCAACGGGGGCAACCTTATAACTTCCTAAAGCACTAGGATGATTAATAACTGAAGTAAATCATAATCACCCAGTTGAACAGACATTCGGCTTCAATGGCTCCATTAGCTACTAATGTGTAATATTAGCCTCAAGGATCATAAGACCACCCGCGGTATCATGATACCTGAAGGAATAATCAAAATTGTGTTATATTAATCAACTAGCGATTCCCCGCGACTTCGTCCGCGCCAAAGTTTGATTTCCATACATACTTTCATCCATCATTTCACCCCCTGATGACTTTATATCGCGACAAAAAGTAGCATATGCCCTTTCCAGGGCCTTAAACTATCACTGTACAAAATTTTATTTGAATCGGTTCAGTAGTTTCAGAGCCTATTCAATACAAAAAATCAAATCTTTCCTGTTTATAATATATTATAAGTAAAAATAGTAAAGATCTGTAATATTTTATGTCATATTTGACAGTTTTTTAGGAGTTAATAGCTGCACATATTAGTAGCTGCTGAAGCCAAAATATTATTTTACAAGTACCTAACACAACACAGAGACTACCATCTCAACACACAGTTCTTCAACTCAGCGTAAGTAGTTCCACTAATTCAATTCTCATGTTGTGAACTCGTGAATGGAGGTTCGTAGTCAATGGAATAATAACCAACCTCTTTCCGTCCATTTGCCCTGGGAAAGTTTTAATCATAAACTGGATGTTTGCCAGATTATTTTTAAAATGCCGTATTTTTACTTACCAGCGACAATTGGGGCTAAATATGTTGTGTTTGACCTAAATGCTGGGAACAGGTTAAACTATGAATTAGGACAGTATTTTTCTGCAATTATACTTCCGCTTTAAAATTGATTCTAGACGGTGAAATACCTTCGTGCAGTATACAGTATTATTTCAATAGCCCATATTGATAGGTAAATTAGGTATTCTAAGATTGATTAAATTTCGCACACAAAAATTGATCGACAGTGTCATCCGGTAAGACTCGAAACCACGACCCATCGCTATCCGGGCGAATGCTCTTTCCAACTGAGCTACGGAGGACGTTAATCAGTCGACGAATTTTTGTAAGTGCTTGCTACGCCAGTGAGCTGGCGTTTGATTTCCCACCCATGAAAATGTACCCACATGTATCCACATGCACGCCGCATCGAAAACGCCTGGAAGAGCTATTGGTCCCTTAAAACCTTTATGAAAGGCAAATTACCAATATGCCTTAAGCGTAAGATAATGGACATGTGTATTCTTCCCATCCTCACGTATGGCGCCCAAACTTGGTCTTTGACTAATCATCAGAGGTCCAGCCTGGAGGTCTGTCAGAGAGCAATGGAGCGCAGTATGCTGGGCATAAAATTATCTGTTTGCATTCGAAATACCGTACTGCGCTCCAAAACTCTCATTACTGATATCTCCACGAAAGCTGCTCAGTTAAAGTGGGACTGGGCCGGACATGTCTGCCGCATGTCAAACGACCTCTGGGCCAAGATATGCACCAAGTGGGTCCCTTTAAATGGAAAACGACCACGCGGTAGACCCAGAAGGCGGTGGCGTGACGAGCTGGACTCATTTCGAGAAGACTGGGAGGCAATAGCCCAAAATCGTGGAGAGTGGAGAAAGAGTAGGGAGGCCTTTGCCCTGCAGTGGGACACAACAGGCTCGTAATAGTAATAATAATAATGTATCCTATGGAAATATTTTGACGAATATTCAACCACCAGTTCAGATAAAATCAGCTTAACTTATAATCATTTAATCAGATTTAAGAATACGGATATAATTATTAAATCGGAATTAACTTTCGTATAATATTTCGTACAATCTGTAAAACTTGCAAACAAATTTCTTAAATTATAAAAATAATTATATTGTAAGATTGTTAAGACCCATGTTCACTAATTATTAAACAGCCGGTGAACCTCAACTGACGGTTAATTTGTCTGAATTCCCATACAAAATATGTCAAATAATGTTCTAACGTCTGATTAAAAATTAAACATGTATTGGTGAACTCTAGGCTGAGTGTCATGATGTACCTATAAGGTGTCTTTAATATATCTATCAATGTGTCTCATTATTTTCTCTCGCATTAATCATCTGCATTGCAGAGTTCAGAGAGGTGTGGAATTGCTCCACTGAAGGGGCAGCATGTGGCGTGCTGTAGGTGAGTGGCGACACCTCGTACCCCGACTCCCGAGGGCCCGGCTTAACTTATTTGGCCCTCGCCTCTTGTGCTTGCCTTAACCGGCCGGCCAAGAGTGGAGATCGCAAGAGCAGAACCTATGCTCCAGGTTGGAAGTGTAAAATGTCATAACGCTAAAGTTATGAATGAATAAATATTGTTATGCAGAACTCATTCGCGCATGAAAACACACGCGCACTTGAAATTAAGCTTTTAGAAACGATAAATCCACAACATACTGACTGTTTCTTTTTTCACAACTATATTTTTTCTTTAGCTTCACAGTCCAATCATTTGACGACCGTCTTGGTGTAGTCATTCGCGCACCGGACTTCTAAACCAGGCGGTTGCGGGTTCGAATCCCGCAGGGGCAAATGTTTGTGTGATGAGCACGAGCATTTGTACCTAAGTCATGGATGTTTATATGTATTTAAGTATTTCTATCCGTTATCCTAGTCACCATAGCACAAGCTCACGCTTAATTTGGGGCTAGGTGTGTTTGTTAAAAAAAAAACTCAGAACAGTGGACCATTTTAAAAAAGAATACTACCTATCACATAATTTCAGACTACAATCGCCTCCACAATCTCTACATTGACTTATCAAATGAGTAATGCACCAAATATATAATTAAAAAAATACACACCAGTCCTTAACACAACAGATTAATTGTCCGCCCACAAAACGTCCAGCATTGGCCAAAAGTTTTTAATTTAAAGAGTCGGGAATATCGCGGGAAACATATTGCCCTTTTTCATTGCCCACTATTGTAACGAACGAGCGAAAATAAGACAATGTAAATGTATTTAATTGCCGCCCACACAGCGGCCCTGTTTGAAAAAAACGACAAATCATAAGTAGATGCAGTATGCCCACTCTTTTGTAACGCGATACAACAATGTAAACCTTTTCCTTCGCAAATCAGTTGTGACGAATGCAAAATAACAAGTGATATATAACTTTAATTATTATTTTTGTAATTTTAGATTCAAAAAGTAATTTGTCATGCCATTTAACTCTCTTCACCTACAATAGGCTTAACGACTGCCAATATATATTTTCGTGATATGATATTTTTTCTAAATCAAACATTTTACCCGACAAATTTAACTTACTTTATATTAAAACGAAGCAAGACAAGGATTGTTGGTAATAATAATAAGAGTAATAATACTATTCATAGCCGATGAATAGTATTATTATTACCAACAATCCTTGTCTTGCTTCGTTTTAATATAAAGTAAGTTAAATTTTTCCTGAAAAATCCAAGCCAAGAACAAAAACTAATCTATGCATTTATATTTTATCTATCTACTATCAATCTTTCTAATATCTATAAGTATGGCTTAAAACTCCTCATAGTTGTGGTGAGGCCTTTGCTCAGCAGTGGGATCTAGTAGTAACTTTACTTACTACTATTTATCGACCTACCGATTAAAAAACACACAACACAACAAAAACATACACAGTATAAGTAGGCATAAACTAGATACGTGAACGGACTTTCTGAATACTCTTATTCTGTGGACCGGCCATGTGCAAGATGCTTGGACAATTAGTGTCCAGTAGCTTTTGTTTCCTTGCACTTTAAAAAGAATTTATAAGCATTGCAGTCGACAGCGTTTTTTTATATCTTTTTCTCGTTCTTTTGAGGACAAGGCCTAATTTCTACCTTGTACCGAGAAAATGTTTAATCATTAATACTAATTGGTATAATGGTAAAATTTTATAATCCTGACTAATATTAAAAATGCGAATATAGCTCTATCTTGTGTAACGGCATCACGCTTAAGCTACTGAACCGTTTCATTTGTACAGAGATATCCTAGTATATAGGTTAGAGATAGTTTGAGACCCTTGGAAGGACATAAGCTACTTTTTAAGCGGTATAAAAACATCAGGGATGGGGCGAGGGTGGTCGCTGGGGGGAACTGCTAGTATTTTATAATTTATGTAGCTAAGAATGTATGTAGAGTAATTATACCATGCTTATTTTTTCAAACCTATAACCCATTTTGTGTTTATTATTATGAAAAAAAAAACGTGCGAGTATCGTTTTGGGGTACGGAAAGCACATAACAATTATCGATGACGTGTGCCGGCGAGTCATCCACAGCATCTAGATACTAAACATATCTACATACATAGGTACATCCTTTAATTTCAGTCCGCAGTCAGTGCTCACAAATATGACCTACTATCCTCCAAAGTGATGTAATAAGAGTCATGTAAATGAAATAATTCGTTAGCCTTTTTACTTCACTCCATCAGAGATTTCATAAAACTTCATTAGCGAGGACTTGCTTAATGAAAACGTTATTTTTCCTTGAGTTTTTTATGACTCACTTTTTAATATTCATTGCGCCTGAATAAACATAAAGTTTGCAAGGATTAAGTTTGTAAAATCATAGCTACTGAAATTAATTTGCTTATTTTATTTAATTCATTTCAGAGGATAGGTACTTCAAAGGAGATAGGTCTACAAAGATTTTTGCCGAATGGGAAAATTTCGCGTCATAATACTTGTGTTACCGATGAGATATTTTAAATTCAGAAATTAATTTCTACTAGGAATTGTGAACAGAATTAGTTCCTAAAATCTAAATTTGTAACCATCTTTTGTAACCATTTAAATTTACATTAAATATTTTTTAGCATCACCTTCTAATCAGCTAGTCCGTGCTAATGCACATATTTTTCTTTTAAAAAACACAGTGTGAGTTTAATTGCGTTATCTTTTTTTTAATTCTCCAAAGCAACTCGAGTTCGGGGTTAAGTACCTAATAAAATAAATAAAAAGTTCATGTACTAAATAAAGTCGATTCAGCGAAAACTAATCGCAGGGCGTGCTATTAGCAGAACTTGCCCGGGCTAAGGTAATTCCCAATGCCCGATGTTTTGTCTCGCGGACCTAGCGCCGCTTTACGGCCCCAAAGTTGGGAACATCTGGAAAGTTCAAATTGGAGTTTGGGAGTAACCGTGGTTGTAGCTGAGATAGGTACTCCGGTTTAGTTGTGCATTTATTTTTCAGGTAGGGTCGGTTGGTTAAGTTTTATTATTGTAACTAGTCCTGGTTTTAAAACGACGCATACTCTCATTATAGTCGGCTCGTATTTGTCATATTAATCGGCTCGTACACCGGTTTTAAATATGTCTCCATCATGATCAGTCGTAGGACGTCCGCTGCTGAACTTAGGCCTCCCTTTTTTTTTTCGCGGAGAAAATGCGTTACGCATACCTGGTGCCCTGGGGATGGCAGCAGGTTATGTGGGACTCCTTAGCGAACGGCCAAGCATACCCACTAAAACCTCCGCGTGGTTCCTCAGTCCGCTTAGGGAGACGACGACGGATCGCTGTTAGCATGCACTTCGTCGTCCCTGCGGTTTGTCGTACCTCCCAGTGCGGGTACAGTACCCGGCGGAAGCCTCGTAACTAATGAGGCATCCGTTCCGCCTTGTTCAGAATCACAGTTTTCCACAATGACCGCTTGCAAGCGGTTTGCATCCAGTGTGCGACCTTTACAAAGTCGTCATTCATCTTGCCGTTGGACGTCTTACGCTGCGCCCTGATCAAACTCTATATTTTACTAACAACCATTTATCTTTGTTCCAGGCGTGTCCCACGATCGGTCCTACGTCCTATTCCGGCTGGGTCGTCGCGTGTCATCGCCCGTCCGGTCTTTTGCCGAGTCCGGTCGGTCGGATGCCTTAGGGTCGGCTCCGGGCACGCTGGACGTCTTCGGTGCACCCGGAGTTAACCAGGGTGCGGGCCGGACCGAAGCAGAGTTCTTTGTTGACGGGAATCATTCGAGGGTGAGTGATGAGCATGTTCGTCACGCTAGCATAGAGAGACAAAATACAAAAGAAGTCAACATAATTATCAGCTGCAAGTTATCCATTGCTAAATATGTACGTTTGTACGTATTTAGTGGCCGTTTGCGTAAGTTGTATATAAAAGAAAGGATGTACCGGTGCATATTAATCCTTAAGCAGGCCGCGGACGTATGCTTCCCACATAGATTTTTTAACGTCGTAGCCGGGTTTTGGTGAATCAAAGTCCACAATCTGTCAAAATCTAATCTTAAATATATACTCTATGGTTCCAAATACTAAAACTCGGTGTTTCCGAACGTATGTGTCATTGACAGCCAGTTGAATTTTTGACTACCGTTCGAGAGGTGATTTTCAGTAACTGTGCAATACTTTTTCCGATTATGGCGAAACCAAGAGAGGTAAGTCGTGCAATTTTTTGATATGTTATAGATTTTGAGTTTTAGTACCAAAATTTTTATGTTTTTTTGTTGTTTTCCTGCAAAATGTTATAAAAATCAGGTAAAATAACATGTGGGGAACATATGACCATAACCTGTTGAGTTGAGCTATTTGTGGGAACTATATTTTCTTTGCATGTTCTAATTACCTTATTTTTTGTATACTATCTTATTCACCCTACTTTGTTCGTGTGTCTTAACATAAGCAAATTAAAAATACGCATGGTTATGATTATTTTACATAAATGTTACTGAAGTTGAGATCTGCAATAGGATATTTTTTTACTTTTTTAAATATATTTCATTTATACATTTCATCAAAATAAAAATCTCTACCCAGGCAATGGGATTATGTTTTCCCACGTCATTTTTTCAGCTATTTCAGTGTTTTTTCAGTAATTTGTTGATAAGGAATCGGAAAGTTTAAGCGTTATTTTAAGCCTAAATCCATATATAACACTTCATATACAGTAGCGGTTTATCGGGGCCTGCTTAAGGGTTAATTAGGGTTCCGTATTCCGACAAGGAACTCTTATAAGATCGTTCAGTCCGTCCGTCCTAGTCTGTCACAGCAGAATATCTTTTACGTTTATGGACCGATATGCATGTAACTTGGATCGAGGATACTTCCATATAGATCTCATTTTTTAAAATACAAAAAAAATAAATTACCCCTTTTTAAGGGTACCTCCCCAAACATGTAAAGGGGGGGTGAATTATTTTTTTGAGTGCACCCCCTTGTGCGGGATATCGTTGAAAAGAACTATGAAAATAAGGTAGGGTTTCCATACAACACTTTTTTATCAGCTTTACCATTTGCGAGATATAGCCCGCCAAAGTCGTTTACACGGTGTCCCCCTGTAATTTCTAAAGTCTTGGACCTATAGACTTCAAAACACTCACGTAAAGAAACAGGCGCGGAAACTCTTATTTAAAATTGTTTCGGGTATCCTGTGATGAATACTTTTGAAACTAAAATAAAAATATATACTTTTTTTCAAAAGAACAGTATAAACTATTAACCTGTAAACCCCTGTAAACAGGCAAAACAGCGCGGTGCCAAAAATGACTACGGAACCCTACTTTATGCGTGGCCCGACACGCACTTGGCCGGTTTTTTACTATTAAGTACTGTATGTTTATTTAACACAGGTGACACTAACTAATTACTAACTTTAAGTTCAGTCTGTTTCTGTAGTAAGCAAACGAAAACAGACAGACTAACATACTTTAGAATCTTCAGAATAAACAGCTATCAGTTGCTTAGGAAATTGCAGGATCTAGACAAAATAGGGTTGTCATTCGATAACGACTAAGATTAAGTAACTTGTAAAAATACATAAGAAACCGCATCACTTATTTTGACGTTTCTTAATTATGTAAGACGCGAGTTCACCAATTCTTAAACAGCCGGTGAACCTTGATTGACGGTTAATTTGTCAGAATTTCCATGCAAAATATGTCAAATAATACTTAACCTGTTTGTTTAGCACAGGAAGAAATAGACTAAACTAAAATTAATTGGCCGTTCAAAAGTATTCCTAATTGACAAACAAATACCCCGTTATTCCAAAAACTTAGTACCGGGTTTAAGACAGGACTAAGGTATTAGCTAGCCAATTAGAAAAGCGCTTCTCTATTAGGTTATGTCACGAATGTGTCATTCATTCCTCTGTTATCGGCTAATATTTAGACCCATTTTAAACCTGGACAATTTTTTTTTGTAATAACACCGATAGCGTTTCAGAAAATGTTAGTTCACTTCCTTCACAAATACTATCTATGTAACTTTAATAAGTCAGCCTATTAGATCCCAATGCTGGGAAAAGGCTTCACCTCAACTATGAGGAGGAACGAGCCATACTTCACCACGCGGGCTCAGTGCGGATTGGTGGAGGGGTGTATGTAAGGCAAGTGACAAACCTTACTGTCAGAAGTTATCAAGCCGCCCTAGGGCCTCTGACTAGGCTTAACGACTAATACCACAGATATTAGCCGGGACCAACTGCTTAACGTGCCTTCCGAAGCACGGAGATGCTTGTCATGGACGTCACTTACATGGTCGGAATGATCACCCATCCAATCACGACCGCGCCGTGGGTTGCTTAACTTTTGGTATCACTACCAAAGCGCTGCCGCCACTGTGCCACAAGCACCTCTATGTAACTTTAACCTGACTGAAACATCGCGATCGCTAAAACCCGATAGTTTACTCGTAATGATCTGCAAAATCAAACAACAAGAATGGAAACGGAAACTATCGTAATGGCTGCGGGAGTCGGATTCGCCAATTAATCCGGTTGATTTTCCAATACGTACTGAAATGTTAAATATAGCCAATTAGCGGAGTTAAAGGTTTGGAAATCAATTAGTTAGTTAAAACAATAAAACCTATTTTTAACAGAATTCCTGTGTTTATTTATTTTATTTGGAATAACGAACAGCAATCACAAATATAACTTACGATCTAAATGTCAGTAATACCGATTTTCTTATCAAAAAGCCTACATGACGACCGTCTCGGTGTAGTGGTTCGCGCCCCGGACTTCTAAACCAGGTGGTTGCAGGTTCGAATCCCGCAAGGGCCAAATGTTTGTGTGATGAGCACGAGCATTTGTACCTAAGTCACGAATGTTTATAAATGTATATAAGTATGTCTATCCGTTATCCTAGTCACCATAGCACAGCTTTCAAGCTTAGTTTGGGGCTAGGTAATTGGTGTGTTTGTTAAAACAATTTATTTCTTTAATTTATTATTTACATTATTGTCTTCAGGTTAGTTTGTGCGGTACTCATTTAATACAATACAAAAAAAAGGATAAACCAAATTAGTTTTGATAGTTAAAGGTCGGGAAGTCATATGTCGTTAAATATAAACATTCTTCTGGTTATCAGTTATAAAACTAGTTTGTTACTGATAACCAGAAGTTCGCAAGTCACTAGATTACGGCTTACTAGTAGCCAAATTTTGGTTACTGTTAACCAATCATTTTTTTCAGTGAAGATAAGTTAAGTTTATTCACCCAAACATGTGTGGTCATATTTACTTTCTACCTGATCGATGTCTATTTATTGATACGGATTTTTACGGATAGTAAAGAGAAATCTGACATTTTTATATGCCTTTGGCGCCAAGGATCTATTTCAGGATTCTTTTCTGGTTTTATTATTCAATCAAATCTCTTGCTAGTGAGAGAATAAGAGGGAAAAAAATACCATCTTTTACATTTGGTGCTGTGAATTTATTGTATTCTTAGAGTCATGAATAGGGCCCTTCGTTGCAATTGTCGAAATAGTCCCTGTAATTATGCAATATACAGATTTTTTACATTTTTTTTTTATTATTTACCATAGGTAAAATAAACATAATACTAAGTTTTATATTTTTTTAAATGGTCAAACTACCAGGCACACTAAAAAAATAACATGTTCTCATACAAGATGTTTCCCAAAAATGATTTATTTAATTTCCCTTAGCCTAGACTTCAACAACACTTGTTTAATTTGTAATTAGCCGATTTAGAATTATTTGTCAAAATTTGTATGGGAAATATGTCAAATTACCCGTCAATTTTGGTTTAACTCGGATCTTACTGAATACATCGTTAAGGATTTCAGTGGAATAAAAAACATTTTCTATTTTAGTTTTTAATACAAAAAAACATAAGTGCTATCAAGGATCATTTTGTAGCCTATAATATATTTGCTTCACAGTAGCAATAGGCAACTAATTGTTTTAAAGTTTCGTCCACTAAATCAGAATTTGTAAACTTGTAAACAATTAGCAAACAAAAACATCCAAATTAAATTTCCGGAATTACCGGCATCAAAAATAAAATGGCCGATGCAAATAACTCTCTTAATGACACTCATAATTTAACGACAAAAGCTATAGAAATAAGGGCAATTAAAATAATAAGTGGCCAATTCTGGCACAGGCAGCGAATTCAATAATTGCGTGGATATTCAGATTCGTTATTGCCAATACAATAATGCGAAATAATTGAGAGCTATGACTATAAAATGTTGATATTTTGCAATTTACAAATCTTTGCAGCAAGGCCTTTTGAGCCAAGGCCAGAATAAATAATTGTACAAGTACAGACTGCGTATTAGTGCAAATAACTATGTACTAATAACATGTACTGGATTACCTATGTGGAAGCTAGTTTCAATGAGAAAAATAAATTTAAAAAAATATATATTTTTAATGAGAGTCGTGTCCGTAAAAGATGTTCACAAAGTTTAAAAAATAAAAGTAATTACTAGTAACATAGTACTTAATTACTGAACAGTGATAACCCATTATAAGATAAAAAAACCGACTTTAAAACTGCCTACAGTACTAATTAAAACAAAAAAATTTATAAAGTCGGTTAAAAAAGTGTTTAAACGATTCAAAATCTCAAAATGCCTGCGTACTTATCCACCCCCATCGACTCGACAAGAATCGAAAAAGGACGCATTATAATATATAATTGAAATATCAAGTCTCTATCCTCTTTGAAACTTTGAGCTTTCCAGATATTATGTGTGTTCCATCCCACAAATTGTAGTAAACCTATATAGGTACAGTGGTAAGCACATGAGACTACATTTTTGTTGCAAAAACACTTTTATTACAACTGCATAAGATACCACAATGTTTACCTTGACATGCTGACAAATTACTACCATACTATCTAAGCAGTTGCCTATTCAAGTCTATTATGCTTATGAATGAATGGATATATTCGTTTGCGGCCCTCTCCCCAAACAATACGAGTAGCCAAAAATATCGTATTTCATCACTAATTAATGCCCGAAGTGCAAACAACAATTACGATACGTCAGCCGAGTGGTCGAATAAAAGAGGCGAGGGATGCATTGATACGGGATATCGATATAATATATTCGATGAAACGAATATTGATTTGTGATATCAAAAAAAAGGGGGTTAATTACTTGGACTGCGGACTCAATATCAAGTCGGACTCGCGCACTAAGAGTTCCGTTCAAACAAACTCACTTGTAACAAGTTTGTTTTGAAGACATACTCGTATGTAGTCAATAAAGTATTTTCTGACAAAATTTCTCAAAATTTTAGCTTTATTTTATGTTGATAGATGGCGTATTCATATAAGTTATACGTATAAAAATTTCGTCCGAAATCATTCAGACTAAAAAAACTGAATATCGTAATAAGTATTACGTGTACAGACATGTAGTGTAAGTACTTACGTCAAAAATTTTAAGAGTTTCAAAACGCAGTTAAAAATAAATTTTAATGAAAAACTCGTCTTGATGATCACTTAATTAAAAAATAATACCTGTCAGTACGCGTGGATTTTTAAACATGCTAAGAAACATAAATGTTATGATCACAGCTAAAACGAGCAACATAATTTAGGCAGATTTTATATAAGAAAAAGTCTTATATAAAATCTGCCTAAATTACGTTGTTCAACGCCATCTAGCGGATTTTTAAGTACTGTTTTTTGACACTAGGAAATCGCTCATTGACAGACCAGGATTAACGGTAAATCAAATAGGTATTAAGCATTACAGACAAATAAACAACTAAGTAATCCAGATTCAAGGATACCATGTTCAGGTGGGGATTCTTCGATGGAACCGATATGTCATGTGTCTGCGGGTTCACTCCACAAGACATGTCCCATCTCTTGTCTTGTCCTGCGTGCCCTGATTCCTGATCTCTAGAAGACCTTATGTGTGCAAACGACAAGGCAATCTGCTTCGCCAATTACTGGGCACAACAAATTTAAGTCGCTTTACCATCGACACGATAAGAAAAAGAAGAAGTAGCCCTACATTTGTTTACAACTCTTAACCTAAGGCTTAGTTAACACGTCATAATTATCATAGAATATTTTACGACCCGTCTGTCGTCATATCACTACCTACACATGGGGTGAAGCCAACTCGTCATTTATGGGGATTTTTATCACGATCACGCTGTTTGTCGGCAGTTAAGCCTAATTTCTGTTGTTTATGGCCATTTTCGATACGGGTCTATCGAATTGTGACATTTTTAATGTTTTGTTTAGTTATATTGAACTCGTATCTCGCCACTTTTGACTTAGTTTTTCACGATTAGGTCCTTCTAGCGTTGCCGCTCGATAGTCCACTATCTATAGCTTTTAGACATACTGTCGATAGTTGAGGCAAAATCAATAGTATCGATAGGCTATCGATAATTGTTGCACTAGTCATACTATCAATAGTATCGATAGTGATTTTAATATTGAGCTGCCATACTATCGATACAATATTGCTGTGTGTCGATAGTATTGATCCTAATGGAGGTATCGATACTATCGATAGCCCTATCGATATTTTAGATGATTTTCGATAGTTAGGTATCATTATATTAGAGTTGATCTCAAACATCGGCAACGCTTATTCCGTCTACAACAAAATTCTGTATCTAGCTAGTTTTTCGAGGCAACCGGACTCATACAAGTAGTGAAAATGGTAAACACCAGACAAAATGATATCGCCGGTTGATTGAACTTGTCAAATATTAGTTCACCGTTCGATACTAGATCGTAATAACTAATACTTCCTATGTTTACAGAAATACATTAGTTAGGTCAGATTTTAACGCTTGTTAATTAGGTCGCTTGGCATGACGCACAGCCAAAATTAAACGGTCAATTCAGTGTAAAAATCTGTAGAAAATTATACTTTGAAATATTTAACATAGAATAAAACAAAAAAAATAGAAAGGTAACTAAAAATCATCTGTATAGTTATAAATTAAAAAAAAATGATTGTTTGTTATCTAGCTGATATAGTGGTCGTTAAAATTGGTTTGGCTGTTATATCCATTCACGGTTGAGCCTATGAAATAATTATCATCTCATTTAGAAGAATGGAGCTTTGATCAGCATAATTAATCTCTAAACTAATTCCCCGGGATAAATCTTTTGGAATGTTCAATCGCTGTAATTATTGGATTCGAGGATATCTTGGAACTAATTCCGACCAATTAAACATTGGATTTGAACGCCACATTTAATTACAGACATCTCAAGGGCGGTAGATGTTTAGGTATGAACTTTGTTACCCAGTTTCTACGTAGAAACGTTCATATAGTTCGACAAGTTCCAGCGCGACCTTACTTTGGTCAGGGGGTGGGGGGCGAGGCATGCTTGAAGTCAGCGGGGACGGCTAGTGTTGAACGAGATCTATATATTTTTAAAACGAAACTCTGTTGATATATTTTCTTAGAGATGGCAACATTAATTGATTGGTCTGCTCCTGACAATTTAATTAACCTGTTGAAATCTGAAACGTTTACGCAATACAATTTTGAAAGCGGCCTAGCTTATAAAACATAACTAATTGGAAATTTCGTTAATGTACCGTACCTTACTGATTTGTAACTGGCTTACCAATTAACTAATAATATAGGTACTCATAACCTTTGAAATATGTATTTCATTACATTGTATGTATGTACATAATTTTTTTTATAAGCACCTATTATAATCTGAATTTCTATGATATTATAATTTACATTTGGTTTGACCATTTCGTAGTTTTTTTGAACAGTTCATGATAAACACGTTTTCACTCGCTCTACTAATGGATGTTCTGATTAATAATGGATTGCTTTTCGTATTCATTTACATTTTAAACAAAAATAACTACACCGTTTACCTAATTCATTTTTATTTTAATGTAAATATGACAGTCACTGCACTGTAATTACCTGATCTGTCATATCCTGGATCATGGTCAGTTGACCCTGGCCCTTCACGTGCAAGTGCACAACTGGAATAATGCTTAGTATGATGATGATGTATGACAGAATTTATGATTGCTATTTGTTTCAGGTATCAGTGATGGCCAGGATGGTCCCATCACCGGACTGGTTCATTGGGGTTGACAGTTTTGACCTTTGTGTGGACGGCAACTGGCTTGATAGCATAACTATTGAGGTACGTACACACCAGATTTGAACAACTGTTAGTATTAGAAGAAGAAGAAGAACTTTTAGAAGCCACGTTGTTTTTAAAGCTACTAATATGCTAGAGACGTTATGGTCTAGCTGCTAGACCATGGAATGGTGATTGCTTTTAAGAGGTTTGGCGTTTAATGGGTAAGAAGACCTTGTACCTATTTTTATCCGACTGCAGAAGGAGGGTTATGTTTTTCGAGAGTATGTATGTATAATTGTTTAGCACGCTCTACAGCCCAAACGGCAGGACATTCATTGACATATGTCGTTGAGTTTGACGAAATGGTGATAGTGACATAGGCGATATACATTTAAAAAATGGCGCCCGCAAATGGAAATAAAGGGGGGAGGGGGATTGAGTTTTTCCTTACCATAGCAATATGGGTATCAAATGAAAGCCAGTAAAAAGACCATTCCAAAAATATAATAATTTTTGCAGTCGGTTGTTTTTTTTTTCAATAAATATGTTTGTTATTGTAATCGTAAGCAAGAACTGTTACAAGACATCGGAAGAAGGAATTTAATTTGTGTTGGCGCTCTTATTTAGAAAATTAACATATTAAATAACCTTCAGAGAAAATATGGCACAATTCTGCGAAGTGTAGACGTTTCGTAAAATCGTGATATTTTATCTTTGTATAATAGGAAAGTTATATTGTTTCCGTAACTTATTTTTAAGCGGGGGCGGAAACTTATTTTTAGTTCGTCAAACGTCGTTCCCTCATTTTGTAATAAGAATGGAACTTGCTACTAAGTCCCTACTTAAGGGTTGCACAAATATGAGGACCAAATACACAAAATAGTAATATTAAGCATCTTGGCCATGCTGATTGAGCTAAATAAGGTGCATCGTGCTTCCAGCATAATATCAAAGTTGCCAATCTCATTTTTAGGGATCAAGCTTACTAGCACCAACATGTATGAGCTGTATGTCGAGTATCTCACCTAGTGTCTGGTTGCGCAACCGATTTGACAATTACGCCGTCAATTATTACTAGCAAGACTGTGTGTTAGATAAAGAATACTGTTTTATGACTGCCTCGTTGGTCTAGTGGTCAGCACGCTGGGTACTATCCACGAGGTCCCGGGTTCGAATCCCGGGTCGGGCCGACAGTGTTTGGGTTGTTCTGTCTTGAAATTACTCAGACACAGCTGCGGAGTCAGGAAATTGGTGGTGTTAACACCCCCGTGCCTCGGAAAGCTCGTTTAGCCGTTGTTCCTGCGCCTGATCTCTCTACGGTCATGTCGGACTGCCGTCTCACCGAATTATGAGAGTGAAGGAACAGACAGTGCACCTGTGTATTGCACACACACTTGTCACAATAATATGTCCCGCGCAGTTGGCTGATCTCTGTTAAGATAGGCCGCCGTAGTCGAAATTCGGCCAGGAGGACATTAATATTATTATTACTGTTTTATTTTTCCACCAGGTGGATCCCTTAGATGCCGGAACAGACAACGGGTTTACATTCACAGCACCAAACTGGCCAACGGCTCCGCAAGGAGTCGCGTACCGGATCACCTCTAAATACCCTTCACACCCGGCTGGATCGTTCTTCTACCCGCATTTGAGAAGGCTACCACCGATTGCTACTTTCCAGTTTATAAAGGTGAGGACAGAAAAGATTACATTCCATATAATGGTTACCGTCATCTTTAACAATTGTTATCACCATCTTTTCTTATTTTAAACAGTTCTTTAAATGCTTTAGCATTATGGGAAACCCTGCTTTAATTGCTTAAAAAAATCTGTATTATTTTATCACAGTGCCAAATCTTGACAAGGAAGGTAACAACTACTACTTATAATTATTATTATGTATCTAGCGTGTTTCGTTCTGGCCAAGCCTTTGGAATCTAAAGTTTACTTTAGAACTATTGGCCAAACTGTTGGTGTCTAAAGCCTACTACCTACCTTTGCCTTTTAAAAGTCGTTTATTCCCAACAGCTCCGCGAATACGAACTATCCGAAGTGTTCCACCGAAGCAGCGACGATAGGCGATACGACGTACTACAGCTCGACAAGCTAAGCCACAACAGCATTGATGTGCTGGACGGGAACCACGCGCTGTCCATAGCTGAAGAGGTGGAGCGAGCTGAAGCGCCGAAGATATACGCAGACGGCACGCTGACTACGCCTGACGGAGCATACTCGTACTATACTGTGTAAGTAGCACTAGTAGCACATTTGATGACAAGCTTAGCCACAACAGTATTGATGTGCTGCAGGGATGTTATGGAGCTCCGTAACCGTAACCGAAACTATCGGATATCCGAAATAAAAATCTACCTGTAACCGTAACCTAATCTGATATAAAAGTTTCGGATAATTTCGGATAAAGGCGGAGTCTAAATGAAACATGTATTGACAGGTTTTTGTTTTTCCCGTCCGAACCGACACACTGCCTCGCGCGAGTCGCGAGTATTGCAAAGTTTGTTTACATAGACAGTCATTAACTCGAAATAAAGAAAGAAAAGTGTTGTGTTGTATTGTTTTACCTAGTAATCTACCGAATTGAAATTATCCGAAACTAACGGATAATCTGAAATCATTGCATATCCGTAACCGTATCCAAAACCGAAATAATATTATTCTGATATCCATATCCGTATCCAGATCCGAAATTTCATATCCATAACATCCCTGATGTGATGAACAGGAACCATGCGTTGTCCATAGCTAAAAACCGGCCAAGTGCGAGTCGGAATCGAGCACGAAGGGTTCCGTACCATTAACTTATAACATTAGACAGTATAGGAATTTTTTTTTTTTTTAAGTTTATGCTGTTCTTTTGGAAAAAAGTATATATATTTATTTTATTTATAATTTCAAAAGTATTCATCACAGGATACCCGAAACAATTTTAAGTAAGAGTTTCCGCGCCTGTTTCTTTACGTGAGTGATTTGAAGTTTATAGGTCCAAGACTTTAGAAATTACGGGGGGGGGGGGGGGGGGGGCACCGTGTAAACGACTTTGGCTAACTATATCTCGCAATGGTAAAGCTAATAAAAAAAGTGTTGTATGAAAACCCTACCTTATTTTTATAGTCCTTTACACCGATACCCCACACAAGCGGGTGCACTCAAAAAAATAATTCAGCCCCCCCTTTACATGCATGGGGAAGTACCCTTAAAAAGGGGTAATTTTAATTTTTCGTATTTTTAAAAATGAGGTCTATATGTGAAGTATCCTCGAACCAAGTTACATGCAAATCAGTCCATAAACGTAGAAAATATTCTGCTGTGACAGACTAGGATGGACGGAACGGACGGACTGAACGATCTTATAAGGGTTCCTTGTCGGACTACGGAACCCTTAAAAGGGGAGCGAGCTGAGGCGCCGAAGATACAAATACGCCCGACGGGGCATACTCTTACTACTGATATATATTTTTTACAAATACTGGACAACATCACATACATTGCTCAAATTCTAAACTAAGTAGCTTAATTACTTGTGTTATGAAAATCTAAAATAACGGTGGTTCCCAAACCCAGATATATTGACCCGACCAGATATATTAAACCGGTGTACGAGTCACTCGGCTACGAAGGTCGTCAAAATAAATAAATAAAATCGTTATACTGTTACGTAGCTTAAAGAATATATGACAATTTCAGACAAAACAGCATTATTTTATTTTTTCTTATTTTAATAAAAACAAATATCATAAATAGGAAATGGAGGGGTGGAAATACGAAATACGTGACTATATCTTCTCGACGTACGAATGTTCCCCATGGGGAAATTGAATTCGTGTTTTATTATGGGGGTGAAAATAATATGCAATAATGTTGCAAAAGTATTACTGTCTATAAACGTAATGGATATTCAAGTTTTGCATTAACACCCACCACCGTGATCTTTATTTTTTCCCCTCTTATGAAATTATTAGTGCTATTAAAAATGACAAGTGTTTTTGTTATGATTGTGTGCAATTGCAAGCTCCATCTATTTGCATCTAGGTGATTCAGTTGATTTTACTGTAATAAAATAAATTAGATACGATGTAAAATATGTAAATAGTTAGTTATATCGCTCCACCAGACAAGAAAGGTGCACGCTTTTTCAAAAAGCTTGTAAGCTCTGCTGCAGATGGCGATCCAATATTTCCGATTGTAGCTTTCCCTGTCGCTCATGCAGGCATGTCAGCGCGAACGAGCGTGATGGCTAGATCCCAAAATACCGACATGGTCATCTGAAGCAATCAGGTCGACAACTCTGCTGATACCCTATCTTAATTTAATAAGTTCAACTTTGCTGTAGGGTAAACTCGACATCGGCGACGACCGAAGAGCCTCGCTCAGCAAACGAGCTACCAACTTCAGGGCCGACAGCGAGTGAGCGCTCAGCGCTCAGAAGTCTAGCTCGCCGGTACCGGGCGAGGCGGCGACGCAAGCTGAGAGCTGACAACACCAATCCAGCTGAGCGGAGAAAGCGAAAAAGAGCAAGTGAGTATTAGACACCTTTAAATTAAACGCTATTTTAAAGGTAGAAAGAGAAGCGAGGTAATCACAGGCAGCGAGCAAGCCCTTAATACTTCAGAGATCATGTTTCTCGACACAATAGAAAAACAACCTCAGTGAGACCGCCAGCAGTTTTCCGATCCTCAAGAGATAATGCAAAAAAAACTTAGCTCCCGGTGCAGATAGCAACAGCTACGCATACTGAGAGTTGATAATACAGACCCAGTTAAGTTAGCATAGCAAAAAAGCGACTTAAATACTTTTATTTTTTATAAGGTAGAGCATTATACCCATTATTGTTGCAATTAAATTATACCCATTATTGTTGCAATTAAAATGTCACGGCAATCAGTCGTTAACAAAGACTTACAAAGAGCCCAAATAAATCTATAGATGACCCAAGACAGAGTGTCACGCCGAAACATGATATATCAGACCTTGTCGATTTTTACTTTTAATTTATTTAAATAATGGTACACACTGCTTATAGACCATTTCTCGTAATTTAGACTCTGAAATTCTGTAGCAAGAACAATATCTTGTTTTAATTTATCTTGTCTGTAGTGATATATTTACATTTTATTATGTCAGACCAGCGGTTATTAAGCCTGTAATACAAACGAGTATTTGGAAGCAAAATTTAATTTTAGACAACACGCAGAAATGAGTGAAGCCTGAACTCGACAGCTGTGTATGTAGTGAACACTAGTACACTTGACATGTGATACGAATCCAACAAGCGTTTCTTGTAATATTGTTAAGTCAAGTCTATCCAATATAGTTGAGACTGGAGATGTGAATAAGCTTCTGAACAATTTTGAAGATATGCAATATAATACCAAGAGACATGTTTCACGAAGTTTTCAGTTCAAAATACTTTTTAGTGATATAGTTTTTGCACAGCTGTAATTCTTTATAAATAAAACTAACACCTATGCAAAGTAAACCTAAACAAATGAGCCGATAAATCTAGAAACGAAACTTATTCTGCATGCTTTCAAGCAAAAAGTGTTAAAGTTAAGTCCCATCCTCGGCCGCATCGTCTTTGACCATCGTGTGGAGGAGGCCAAATTATGTTCTGCCAATACAAAAAAATGCCAATTGTTGTCGTGTTATAAAACATCAAGAGTGTGAAATATAGGGGATGTAAGTTTGTATGGAAAATCCGACTTTTGACGCAGGCGATATCGCAGGGAACTGCTAGTTAATAAATAAATAATTATTGGGAATAAATCTTGTATCTACACAGGACTGCTAGACTGCCGCGTCTCAGACTGGGGCGAGTGGAGCGCTTGCCACAGCGATGGCGGCTGCGTCGGCTCAGCGCTGCGCACGCGCCGAGTCATCCGCCGCCAGAGGCCAGGAGGAGCGCCATGCCCCCCCACCGCGCAGTCGCGGTGGTGCGCTACCAACTGCACGCAGCACGAGGATTGGAGAAATAACTTGACGTAACTCGATGTAGCACTGTGCGCGGAATTTTTGCATCGTCTTTCGATTGTTTTTTTTTTAATTTTATTTTGAGTAAGACTGGCCACATAAAAAAGTTCAGTAATTAATGACGCGTTGGTGATCAAAATAGGTTATATTTGATCCTATTCGTACCATCTCAATAATAGCAAGAATAAGGTATTATAAACATAAAAATTTTGAGAAAATCAACCCATATTATTTTGTAATGCAATTGTGAATGGTCATCTAAGGAATAATGAACATTGTAAAAGGTTTTAATGATCAAATTTTTTAAGTTTAAACAATAATAAATTGGTACCGATGCAAAAGGTCGCACATGTGTAGTAGGCCTTAGTTCTTTCTCAGTTTGATTTATTCTTAAAAAATAAACACACACTTTTACCTTAATTAATTTTTCATTCAAGACTTTGTTAGCATCTGTGTCTGTCCGTCCAAATGTCATTTCTTTCGATTCCATTTCCGTCATTATAAGGCTGATCACACACACACACACACACAAATTTCTCATAACACAGTGTCAGTAGATTAAATAGAATTTTTTATACCGCTTTGATAAAATCTGTGTCCAACTTGTCGACAGCATCAATATTATAATTATTGGGAATAAACTAGAATGACAGTAATATCGTGTGTGTGCAGGCAGCTAAATAATTGGTTCTTATTTTTTTATACTTATGTAAATTCGTGGTGTATAAAAGAAACCAATAAAAATTGTTGTAAAAAAAAATTAGTAATATTAAGAGATGACTGTCAATGTTCGGGATGATAGATAGACTTCGATTGATTACAGCTGTAATAATTAAGCTTTTTGACATTTTATTTTGTTCGTCAATTATTGTTATGTAAAATAGTGTAAGAGGAATCATGACTTTATCAGAAATTGCAAATAAGTTCAGTCTCTTAAGAAAAATACTCACCACTTACACTTATTTGTAATATTTGAAAATAATGTTAAACATATGGCCCTGCTTATGTATCAGCTACTTTGATAATTTGTAAACCATAATAAATGTTTTATAATTATACACTCAGCTCTAGTACAAATAACAAATTGTGTCTTATGCTATTGTACGGAAACATTATTTTTTCTAAAGCTAAATCGAATATTAGTCTTAAGACATGTATACAGTTGCAATCCCAAGCATTTACTGCAATAGATATTCAAATGTATGAATGATAGTTTTCAAAAAAACATTTTGTGTTAGTTATTAGTCTCTTTCTTATTTGTAAGAGATGTCATGCAGTAGAAATTGTGACCTTGGAGTATTCAATAAAATGTTTAAATATACATATCGTTCACCTAAGTCTTACAGTGTGACAGTATCTCAATAAATTGTAGCTTTTGAACTAGGACAAATAAATAATCCAAAGAAACAGCTTTTATTTTTCATACAAGTAAGTGTAAAAATAATTAGAGTAAGTCAGTATCTAGATAAGTAATCGTAAGTTATCAAAAGCCTTCTTTAAAGCTACGATTTTTATTAAGATTTTTCCTTTTAAATTGAATTCTGATTATTACCTACTACTTTTGAAAAATTTATAATTTCAAATTGAATTAAATTTCGCTCACAAAAATTAATTGACTGTGTCATCCGGTGGTGGTGGTTAATTTTTGTGAGCGAAATTTAATTAAATTTCGTAAAAACTTGCAAAACAATTAATTTATAAAAAATTAAGTTATAAAAAAAATTATAATATAATTTCATCCACATAAGTACTTTTGCTAGCGGTACAAAGTGTGCTATGATGTTAAAAAACTTTTTTAATAATTTTTTTACCTAAAACTTAACTTTCGAAAACTACTTTTTGTTTTCATAATAAAAAATTTGATAGATCATGCACTAGTTGATTTAAGAACTCTAAATAACTTTAGAAATTTTTAATATCGTCGCGTTTGCCAAAGAATAAAATTTAGAGTACCTACCTATACAACAGGCAATTATATATAGTATTTTTTTCGCATTTTTGTTCCGTGTTAATAAAACGAATCTTAAATCGTTTTGTCAATAAAAAATCTTGAAACTTCCAAGTAGCATAGTACCTATTTCTAAAAAGAACATGTTCACGTAGATTGTTCAGAAGATTTTGATGCTATAGTTATTTAACATAGAGCCAAAAATGCTGAAATGTTAACCTTAGAGTAATTATCGGAGTAACTATGTGTATTTTTTACAATGTAAATTATTCTGATTTCAATAATAAAACATCTTAAATAACAAACTTGTGTTGTTTTTTTTGCACTACATTGTAGGTAGTAGGTAAGTACCCTAAGTCGAAAACAACAAAAACTTTTGTAAGTAAAAAGAGGTCAACCTGTATTTTTACTTATCAATTTGTGATTAAACATAGGCTAGGTTGTGTGTGTACGAGATAATAATGTTTAAACTAATAGTATGCGCATCATAATTCAGAAGATTACAAGTCCATAGGTAACATACACAAACAATTATTTCAAAATCTATATTTTTGTACTTATTCATCATTTTCTTGCCCTGTTACCAGATTATCTGGGGTTAATGCATAAATTTTTATTTTATTATTTGAAATGAGTTTGCTCTTGACTCTATACTGAGCCAAACGTGGCGTAGACAGTGTCGACGATGGAGCGAACTCACCCAGAAGGTTCTGGCACTCCCACTGATCGTGGAACACAGCAAGCTGCTTGGCGCCGGGCTCTGCTAGAAGGGTGGTAGCTACCCGGCCAGGTGGCACCTAACGGAGCCTACTACAGCTGATAGGATCGTTCAGCCGCCATCACAAACTGGAGTTTGTGATTTCGTTGCTCGGAGTGGATCACTAGGATGCAAATCCTTGACCACCATCCCAAAGTAAGTAGGTATGTTAGCAATCCTATCACTCGTCACTGAGTCATCAAAGAGGAATGGAGGGGGGAGGGATATTTTTTTAATACCGTACAGAATTCTACTTCGTAAATAATCATATCCCCTGCGTACCCAGTAGATATCTGTTCAGATTGGAAGCCGTAGCAAAAAATCGGTATTGGAAATATAACAATTTAACATTTATAAATAAGTAAGTAAGTTGAGTGTTGCCATGTACCTATTACTTTATGTAGGGTGATTTTATTAAAATAGCGGGTCCAGCGTAAGGCGCAATTTGACCATGTTGGACGCATAGGGGCTAAACTCTCGTCACACCCTCCGGGTAGCAAACAGTTCTGGTCCCTGTCCAAGGCGGTCGAATCGAATTTCTGTCGTCCTTCTTTTCCGCCGATGCTTAAACCTGATGGGTCGTTAGCCCACTCAGCATTAGAGAAGGCAAATCTATTTGCCTCTCTCTTTGCTGGCAATCCGAGATTAAACTCTGGCTCAAAACAACCACCTACTGTACCTCGCTGTGATTCCTCGATGTCCGAGATCACTGTGCATATTAAAGAGGTCCGAAGAGTATTGAGCAGTCTAGACACGAACAAGGCTAGCGGGCCTAACGGCATACCAGCGAGAGTGCTGAAGCATTGTGCACCTGAGCTGTCTCCTGTGCTGACACGTTTGTTTCGCCTCTCTTTAAGGGCTAAAAAAGTTCCGGGAGCCTGGAAGCTAGCGAATGTGCAACCAGTACACAAAAAGGGTGATCGCGCTGACCTTGCTAACTATCGACCGATTGCCATCACCTCCATATTATGTAAAGTTATGGAGAGGGTCATAAACAATAAGTTGCTGACCTACCTCGAAGACAATGATCTTCTCAGTAACCGTCAATATGGTTTTCGCCGGAAACGGTCTACTGGTGATCTTCTGGTCTACGTCACGCACTGTTGGGGTGAAGCCATCAAGAAACCATGGCGAAGCATTAGCTATTTCGCTTGATATCTCTTAGGCCTTTGACAGGGTCTGGCACGCTAGCTTGCTCAACAAGCTTCCTGCTCTCGGCATCCCTGCTGACTTCTGTAGCTGGGTTTCAGACTTCCTGAGTGAGCGGTCGATCAGAGTAGTCAGAGACGGCTGCTCCTCTGACCTTTGGGCTATTAATGCCGGAGTTCCTCAGGGGTCGGTTCTCTCTGCAACTCTTTTCCTGCTGCACATTAACAACCTGCTCCAACCAGGTATCGTTGGCTACGCGGATGACAGCACGGTTACAGAGAGATACTTATCCGGCGCAGGGACCAGTGGGGACGAAATTCAACTCTTCAGGGATGCCATGGTGGAGCGAACAAACTTGACTTTAAGTCATGTCTCCCAATGGGGTGAAGACAATCTTGTCAGCTTCAACGCCAAAAAAAACACAAGCATGCCTATTTACCACCAAGAGAAGCCCTTTCCTCCAGTCTCCAACTTTTCGGGGTGCGTCTGTTGCTGTTACCGACCATCTTGAGCTTTTGGGCATGGAATTGACAGCTAGTCTTAATTTTGGTTCCAGCATTGAGCACAAAGCTCGAACTGCGGCAAAAAAACTGGGTATCCTGAACAGAGTCAAGCGATACTTTACGCCAGGACAGCTTTTGTCACTTTATAAAGCGCAAGTCCGATCCTGCATGGAGTATTGCAGTCATCTCTGGGATGGATCAGCTAAGTACCAACTAGCTGCACTTGACGCGGTGGAGCGCAGAGCAAGGAGGCTTATCGGTGACGAAGATCTATGCGCCAGACTCCACAGCCTGGCTCATCGCCGCAAAGTTGCCTGCTTGTCGGTCTTTTACAGGCTATATTTCGGAGAGTGTGCTCAAGAGCTCCATGAACTCATTCCACCAGCCCCATTCTACCACCGCACTTTTAGACGTACCGCGGGATACCACCCATATCGCGTTGATATTCCAACGATACGAACTAAGCGCTTTTTATCAACATTTATAATGCGCACAGCTAAGTTGTGGAACTCACTACCCGCTTCAGTGTTTCCAACGGATTACAACCCAAAGACCTTCAAGCTCAGAGTGAACAGGCTTCTTCTGGGTGAGCTCGGTCCATCATCGACTCTGTCTGTGCCACGTCTGGCTTAGTCTAGAGTCAAGAGCAAACCCATTTCAAATAAAAAAAATAAATGATAATATCAATTTAGTTCACTTTTACTTCATATATTTACTTTTACAATAATTCTAAAAGTATTACCAAGGGAACCAGAAAGATGAATTATTATACCAGCTTAACCTATTAAAACTGTTCACACAAGAACGGGTACTTAACCTTTTTCTGGCGGTTGACGGAGACATAGGAAATTAAAGATGGTATCACCATAATGAACTTTCTGTTAAATAGAGTTCCAATTCGCGTAAACGGCAATTTGAGATGCTTTGAAAAGAGACAACTTGAGTTTGATGGTTTGGTTTGCAAACCTTTTAATTTATGTAGAAACAAATTTTAATTTTACTTGTCATGGCCTTGTTACCTTTAATCATGGCTAAGTTACATTTTTTTTCATCGTAATAGATGATAGTGAATGTTGCAACAAAAAATTCGCACATAGGCAACATGTTTGGTTTTTTATTTAAACTTATAAAAATAAAACATAGTGAGTGTTAAAAATATTAAAAATACATATTAATACTATACTATATATCATTCAAAAAAAATACTCCTATATAAATTATTATCTATCTTAAAGTAATAAAGTTGCCAAGTGTTGGTAAATGTACACATTATTTAAGCTTTGTATATGGAGCATTACTTAATTTCCTTAGAGGTCATGACCCATTTGCTGACGAAAATGGATCATGACCCTAAGGTCATTAACGATTACTCATGTCTAAGTATACTCTTAAACAATCGAGTCATGTCCTTAAATAAAGTCTGTTATCAATCAGGGTTGCTAAATAGCCCACAAGATATGAAAAAAGAACGATTTTATATTTTTACCCGACTGCGACAGAAGGAGGTTAACGTTTCCAACGTATGTATATATGTGAGTATGTACATTTTTTGTCACGCTCTACAGCTCAAACGGTTAGACGGATTTTGACATGTGAGGTGTCGTTGAATTTGTCAGAAATTGTGGTAGTGCCATAGGCACAATAAATTTTGACAATGGCGTCCGCCATGAAAAAAGGGGGGGAGGGTAAGGTAAAACAGGGTAAGAATAACAATATGGGTATTATATGAAAAGTAGCTAGTCAAAATACCGTTTCAAAAATATAATAAATTTTGTAGTCGGGTATTTCGTTTTTTAAATAACTAAGCATTACTTGTTATCAATCGCAAAGCTGTACACGACTTAAATATACTAATCAACACTGTCTAGGGATATTTTGGATATAATCATACTATGTTTTGTATATCCCTAGACAGTGTTGATGTGTGTATTTAAAAAAAAAAGTACAGGCTACTCAAACAAGATGATGCTAGGTTGCCTGCAGCACTGCGCTTGGAGGAGATTTAAAATTTACAAATAAATATTTTCTACACATTCACTAAAAGAGCGCTTGACCATCTGCATTTTAATTAAAACTTATACTTAAACAACTCGTTAAAAACGTAACTCACGAATGTTTCATTAGTAGGCAATTCATTATGCTCCGTAAATTCCCATATTTAATGAAATCCATTTAATGTAATCCATCGGATGACAGACAAATTGGCAAACAGAAAATGCCGTGATGTAAAAATATTACCTTAATTAATATCTGTTTGGTATGAACCATTAACTATTAAATCAAATGATGCAAGTGATAAATAAATAAATTAGTTAGTTATCCACTACTAATGGTGGAAATTCGATCAGGAACGGACGTAAGTTGGTTGGTATATTGTTATTAACTTGAATGGTCACTTACATTACAGCAGTTATTTACGGGATTGCTAACATATATATTTTAAAACTAAAAAGTTACATGGTAGCAATTTCATAAATAACTATTTCAACGAAATTAAATCAAATTTCACTTACATAAATTATTAATGGCGTAGCAAGCACTTGCAAAAATTTGTCGACTGACTAACGTCCTCCGTAGCTTAGTTGGTAAGAGCACTCGCCCGGATAACGAAGGGACGTGGGTTCGAGTCCCACCGGATGACACAGTCGATTAATTTTTGTAAGTGAAATTTGATGTAATTTCGTGAGAAACGTGCAAAATAATTGCTTAAGTTATAAAAATATAATAACTATTTCAACGTTGGTAGGTAACCTATGCAAAGCCAATACTTTTCGCTCTGTCTATACAAACCTTTGTTAATGTCGTGACTTTTCAGATAGAATTACTCTTAGATTATCGAAGCATACTTATCAAGCAACTAGGTTGAAGGTCTTATGTCTAATATTACTATAAAAATCGTATTTAATTCATAATTGAAGAAAATACGGGTCTAGGTGCTACCTTAAAAAATCAGGGTCCACTATAACTACCGTTTGTAATTTGACCAAGAAAAGTCCTAATTCGTGTATCACGGGTGTAAAAAACACGTTTTTATGAACAAAAAGTATGAAATCTAAATTTTTATATGTAATCAGTAAGTCCTAAATTTATCTATCACTCAGTCGAATAAAATCAACGTTCGTGAGGTGAAAAGGCACTTGCATTAAAGTTTTACTGAATAAGTACACGCCGTGAAGTTTTGGCGCGATTTCAATCTAAAGTGGCCGTGATAAATCGTCGTGACGACACTGATTCGGTCTGTGTCTTACGACTTTGCCCTTATTTTTCCAAACAGCTTTTGTCGCTTGGGAAGTAATTACAGTGAAAGTGTATTAAAACAAGGCAGAAATTATAATCTTTGCAATCTGCTGGTAGGTACTAAACGCGTACTTATAACCTGTGAAACAGTTTTTGCTATTGAGATGCAAAAAAAGTTTTGGGAAGTGACTCGTAAAATCAATTTGCGGTACTCCCAGATTTACAACAGATTATATTATGATTACTACTTTTTACATTGAAAACGGAATGAGAGCTTGAATCGGTATTTGGGTAGTTTTCATAACAAATTATGTAATTACAAATAGAATAGGTACTTAAAGTTAAGTGCCAACACAGAATTAATAATAGTTAAAACATTACCAAGAACATTATTATAGAAAGAGTAATGTATTTTGAATAGATGGATGTCTTAACACCGATAGGTGATTAAGTAGGTCATAGGTAGATAATTTAACAAAATAACTAACGCTACGCGTATTATCGTGCATAAGTTATCCCGAATCAATGGCTCAAATGTACAAAGCTGAGCCACGTACTAGTTCCTATACAAGCACAGATAAATTAAGTTTCGGCGAGCGATCTTCAAAGTTGCGCGTACCTTGCAGAGCGGAAGTTTCGCCGGGCTATGAATAATGTTGTCCGGGACGGACGCGACTTCCCTTGCCGTTTGTCCGCGTGCCTATCTCGACGACGAAATTTGATCGGCGAATTCAAAACTAGTTTCGTTTCTTTGAGGATTTTCATGCAAGTATCGGGTACGATTAACGACTGCATATGGTCTCTCTGGGATTTACAGGTGTAGAAATTATGTTATTATCATCCTATATTTTTTTTGTAATATATTATCAATTTATCATTGCGATCGGTCAGGCGACTATAGACAGTGAGATGAAGTCCATTCGTATACATTGAGGCAACTTCCCAGTAAAAGCAGCTCAATAGCCATTCTAAAAAAACTTAAAAATATGAAAAAAAAAAGATCCACGCGATAATTAATAATACTGATGTACTTTTCTGTTTGGATGAACCCGGATGATAAGGCTGACGAATAGATGAGTAGCCGTAAAAATCTCATTATTGGGAACTAGTAATTTCATTTCCTAAGCCTCCTTAAGAGGAAATGCGGTCACGTGGCATTTGAAGAATTGCTATTTGAATAAAATGTTTCCGTCTCGATGAAATCGCTCGCGGCCGCCCAAGCAAGAATGAGCTAAACAAATGAGCTAAGACGATAAAACGCTTCTTATATTTGACCAAAACAGCATTTCGTAGTCCCCTATTTCCTCGTCCAAAATTTAACAAATGATAATATTTTTTCTGAAATAATTGATTAAAGGTTTGGACTATGCTCCTGTTTTAGTTAATTTACGTACGTAGATTTTTTTGGCGAGCGTTTGAAAGTTGAGGTTGAAAATTGGCAATTTGATTAGTTTTTGAAGGCTCACATTTGCTTTGTTACTTCGAATATGAGAAAAAACGAAAAATAAGAGCATAGGTGGTAAATTAAGATTTTATGGTAAAAAAAGGTTTACCTTTAGAGCCATTATCCAGGGAGAAAACAGGGGACTACGTTTGTATGGAGAAATGGCGCCTTGTCTTTCCCCTTAAACTCGACGTTTACCGGCTATTTAAAAATTGGTAAATTCGGGTCTTAGTAAGATAAAAGTTGATTATATCTTTAAACCGAAGCAGTATTCTATTGCACCATCACCAATATACTAAAACACAGGCTTCGCCTATCGTTTACTTGCAGCATTTACGATAAGCCTCTTATCCAAAGGATTTCCACTGAAACCCCCAAATCCAATATGATAATATTATTTTATTTCCCCCACCCCCATAATTTAATCCAAACTATCAAGTGTCTGTTAGTGACTTGCATTGCAAGATAAATTGTAGGAGCTCTATAATCGCAGATCACTTACTTGATAGAAACCTCGATAGATTATTTTTACTGTGTATACCAATTTTTAATAAAACATGTAGGTAATAATCATAACATTACTGATGTGCGAATGTAAAAAAAAATCTTAAAAATATTAATGACTGATCTTTTTAAGTCTAGCACGTAATAAATTGACTACAAACACATCACATGTCACACAAATATATCACAACGACGAGAACCACCTAGTAAACGCGCTTCGTTCACCATCATCTAGTGAAAATTTGAATTTGAAGCTCAAAACTATTTCAGTTGCATTAATTGAGTCTGTTTTTTGAGTCCTTACATAAGTCTTTAAGCAAATATGCTAGGAATGCGACACGATGACCTTATTAGAATGATTATAAAGGAAAAACTAGAAGGAAGAAGGAAAAATAGATGGCTAGGAAAGGTCATATATGGACCAAAAAGAGAAAAGTTAGGTGTCGGTTTGTACCGAGGTCTAGGAGATGGCTTGGATTACAGAAAAATGGGAAAAACTGCCACCGACAAGAGCGTGGATCCTAAATTACAGATGTACACAAGTTTTTAGACCATACCTACCAAAGTCATTTTTTGCGGACTGCGATATCTATGACTGAAGACAGTCTAAGCTGCGAACACAGTAGGGGGATCACGCACAATTTGCGGGGTAGATGCCTTGTAATGCAATAACGGAAGGGCACAATTTTCAACAGGGCTCACGGCATGATGTATGAGTTGGCATCCATTGTCGACAACGCCGTTCGAAATAGTGTTTGTTCATGCAGAAATTATGTCGCTGTATTTGTTATTGATACTTCTTCTGTAAAAAAAGCAGGTGAATTTCTTTAGCATTGGGTGTTCGTGTTGGCGAAATAATCATAAGGAATACTCAGTAAAATAGAACATAACTTTTTGGTCCAAAAATGTATTTTTTTAGTGATTTCCTCTTACTTTCACATTACCAACATGTTAATCAATAGAAGCACCTACGTTGGACTCAATCAATAAAAAAATATAGCACCCCTTTCTTTTCGGGGTTAAAAACTTTAAATGTAGGCTTATCATTTCCTTTTTTTGGGTACCAAATCAACGTTAAGATGATATGATGAAGGTAAATTTTTAAACAACGATTCTTTTGGCAGGTTGCACAAATTGAAGATCAATACTACCTAATAATACACGTACACCGTTTATTCAATGTTTGCGTCACCCAAATCGCTGAAGCCAAGCCCGTCAATGTTTGCGACAGGATTAGGCTGTTCATGACATACCCGACCAAAGGGTGGGATTCAATTAGATTACTGTACAAGATTAGCTTTGGTGCGTTATTTCACTGATTAATTCACTCCTGGAGATAAGGTGCAGGGCGGACCTGAGATGTAAGCAGATTTGATTATGAGAGCCTCCATAAAACATTGATATTTGGCACCCAGCTAACATATAAAATTAAAAAAATACATTTTCCCGGTCACCACATCGTAAAAAAATGTATTTGATTCGTCCTTTATTTTTAGTTTAAGCTGTTACGCGATGAAATCAACAAAAGAGTGAAATTTAAGTGTTTTCTGGTTGCAATGAGGAATGTCTTGTATAGATCTACTTATAAAATGGAGAATAGAGCGCGGAACTGTACTTATTCACACTTTTTAAGTATAAAATACAAGTTGCACAACACTTTACAAAGCACAAACATTATTCCTTTGTACCTGAAGGAAACCATAAAGAAAGTTGTCTTCTTCAAGCCTACAAATCAAAAGCATTGCCCACCTTTTATCAAACACATTAACGTTTTCAGTTTGACAAATGTTTTATGAACCTTATTTCATAGCGTTTAAGGTTTATTTTTTAGTAGTAAGGGTTTATGTAGTTAGTGAGGTTCACCTGCTAGCGGCAGTATATACAGGATGTCCACGAATAGATAAAGATCTATTTTTGAAATTAACAAAAAATACAACATGAAAAATAGAAATGTGAACTATTGTTTAGTTAAAAAAAAATGTATATGGCTTATCGATCACTTCACAATCTTTAATATTTTTTAAAAAAATCTGTAAAAACTGACTATTATTTTCTTTTTCTTATCCAGCTTTGAAATCTATCTGTCAAAAGTAACTCTTGATTTTACGTACAATATCAAAAGTCTTATAGTCTCGTAGTAAAAGTTCCATAGTGCGTTTCGCTCTTTGCTATTGGACACAGCCTGTATATCTGTAACATGTTTGTATTTCTTCCCGTCATATTGCAGTTTATCGGCCATTGTTTTCGTCTCAACAGACTCTTTGCTTTTGAGTTACGGTTATGTTCCTGTAGAAAAATGGTACATTTAAACCAAAACGTGATTGCGACTGAGAGACTTAAAGCATTGTTATTATAGAAATATTTCTGTTATCATACAAATGCGTTTAGTTAGCACATTAGGTAAAAATACACTTTCCTATCCCATTTGTTAAAACAACCTTCGAATATAATTTCAAAAACCCAAAAGCAATCAATCACACGGTATTTTGAATGCAAATTTTAGTAGAAAATATAATGATATTGTTATAAAATTTGCATTCAAATAAAATCCCCTTCAACGTACACCCTAAAATAAGTTCTTCATTAGTTGGTCTTTAAATAGAACATAAAACGTATCACTTAATCCTACCGTAATTAAACGCCTCAAGTTGCCTTTTTTTTCTAATTAAACTGAAATACGATTACCTCATCACCATTAAGGCTGTGCCTCTAGCACAGATAACTTATTGAATAGACGACTCAATAATGTTTTGTTTAAGTTGTTATCAAATAAAATTGATAAATCAAACTGTACGTAACCATCTACTTACGAGTATGGCTTAAATTATCTAGCTGTATCTAATAATTAAACTGAAATATATTCATACTAATATTATAAATGCGAATGCCTGTCTGTCTGTTACCTCTTGACGCTTAAACCACTAAACCGATTGAGATGACATTTGGTATGGAGACTGTTCAAGACCCTGTAAAGGACATAGGCTACATTTCGTCGATATAAATCATTAAGGGGTGAAATGGGGGATGAAAGTTTAGATGGAAAATTCAACTCTTGCGGGCGAAGTCGCGGGGAACCACTAGTTTTATATATGTTGGAATACTATCTACTTTTCATAAAGCGATTAAAATTACCTAAACATTTCAACAGAAAATTTATCACGTTCTATCAACAACCAGATGTAAAATGGTAAAAAAACATAGGTACGTATCAAACAAAGTACCTAGTTCATTAATATAATAAAAAATAAGGGTATTATTTCTTTATTGTCTAGATTCCTTATTTAAAGCGGATAGTTATCTTCTTCTGATTGTCAAATTAGTCTGTGCCTTGTAACGACCTTTTAATTGCCCACAAATTGCGCAAAGAAAACTCCACGATACACGCGCCCTAAATCATAATAAAACTAAATGGCGTTCTCTAGTAATGAAAGTTCTTTGGAGAGTTTACGATCTAGTCCTTTTATATAGCAAGCAAATGTTTCATTTAGTTCGTGATGCTATTTCTTGATTAGTAACGAAAATAAAAGTATAGAGGACGTTTTACGATGGACGCTGTATCGAACACGCTGATGACAATTTCAGATACCATGGAACCTAAATTCTAATATTATTTTATTTGTTTATATATCTAAACTTTATTGCACAAAAAAGTACGATTAGCGGACTTAATGCCTAAAGGCATTCTCTACCGGTCAACCGCGTTGGAATGCAAAAAGATAATCAGTAGCTCGACATTCAGTGAAGATACAATTTAAGGAAAACTAACATACTACTAATTAAATTAATATAAATATTATGAGTCTATTAATAAAAGAAAATTTGAATTTTGTCTTGATTCAAGTACCAATGTCATTCGACAGAATAATCTTTACATGACTTCAAAAGCTAATCATGAAATCAAGTTTCAAACTCGCCTAAGTATGCTTATAAAAAAAAGCACGTAACTTCGAAATAAAATAAGAAAAAGTGTAAGATAGGCAGTATGTCTTATATTCGCTTATATTCTTATATCAGCAGAAATGCCTAGTCTCAACCAAAATTGTATGCCCTTTCGCAAAATAAGTTTTTTTATCGACAGCTTATTCTGAGTTACCTTAATATAATTTTACGATTCGCTGTCAAGCATTTTATTGATAGAAGTTTCACAAGAGTAAGCTGTATAGGTCAAAGAGTGTATAAGTCCTACTAGATATTAAAAAATATTAGCTAGCAATATTATGAATACTTAGACAATGCGAAATGAAATTGATAGCATTCATTAATTGCATTCATAGTAAAGTGTTTATTATTCAAATAAACAACCCTTCGCTTAGAATTCAGGAGCGGGCGCAGCGGCGTCATTTATCACAATTATAATTTATTATTCCGCTTTTCGGGTGTTATTAATTACGTATTAATTATGATTTAGAGAGCCCTCATGTGTCTGATGAATTGGTACGCGGAATTCTACTATTTTATATTTCCAATTCTGAATTGCTGGCTTCTGTTTGATATTTTCTTGCCTTCCTAAGACCCGAGTTCACCAATTTTTAAACAGCCGGTAAACGTAAGTTGACGATTAATTTGACACAAGGCACATATAACATTATGTCAAAACACATTATAACCGCTGTTTACAAAATAAATATGTTTTGGTGAAGTAGACCCTTACCTACGTCTTTTATAATACTACGTTAAAAAATTCTCATGTCATACAAATCATCATTTGGATAGCACAATTTTCAACTGACACTTCAAGATACGTTCAGTTGACCATTACTGGTTTACAAGTTTACAATAGACGAAACTGTAACGGAACTTATTTCATTGTAATATTTATAGCTGTTTCATAAGCCAAAGTGTGTCAATAAATAAATAAATTGTTTTAAAAAAACACACTAATTACCTAGCCCCAAACTAATCGTGAGCTTGTGCTATGGTGACTAGGATAACGGATGGAAATACTTAAATACATATAAACATCCATGACTTAGGTATAAATGCTCGTGCTCATCACACAGACATTTGCCCCTTGCGGGATTCGAACCCGGAACCGCCTGGTTTAGTAGTCCGGTGCGCGAACGACTACACCAAGACGGTCGTCAATGATCCCGATCAATAAACAATAAAATAAAAATAATTGTGTTGGGCCGGGATGGCAAGGAAAATACAAAATTTATTTATTCATAAATTCATTTCTTACTTCATAATTTATTATTTTGATTGGGCAATGATTGATTGCAACACCTGGCGCGTGAATACACGCCATATTCATGGAAATATATTTTAAATAAACAAGATAAAAAGCTCCAAAGTTAAGATTAAACGTTTCGACGATGCAATTTTTCAGACATTTAGACAAGAGGACGTGTCCAGCCTCCAGTCTAGTCTAGGCCATTAGTGGCAGCGACTTGCTGCTCCACTTAGGCACTTTTGGCTTCAGAGATCAGAGCATTACGAGTCCTCAGAAAAACTTGACTAACGATCGTATAACTAGCCATTTTCACAGCCGTCCCCATCATTTTTGGGGTTATGTACGTCAAAAAGAAGTTATTGAACTCTTTAGGACCGTCTATCTAACAATACCTTTTTTCTCAGCAACACGTAGAGCTATCAAGTTGCAATTAACATCAAATTGAAGCTGAAAAAACAGTTTAAAGTAAGCGCAATCCAAAGATACGGCCAATCAAGCTTTATATTTTCTAACATGTCGCAAGAGATTCAAAATCCATAATAAAATTTGACAAGCTTCCATCTTACGTTAAGAAAGGAAACAGTCTCAAATGATTAATATGTTATACAATTGCAAAAAAACCGGTGGAAATACAAATAATATGTTAAGCAACGTAAGGTTGAAAATCACTTCCATTCATACGAAACATGTTCATAAGTCTTTACGATTAAAGCCGTCACAGGTCTTGCTATTATCCTTCCTACTATCCCAAACTCGACCCTATCGCCTTTTAATAAGGGTGTATTCAAACTCAAGTGATTCAGGTGTGACAGTGTTGAAAAGAAATGTTAATGAAGTCGCTTCGACATGGAGAGGTTCTACTCTCAACGTCGATGACCGCCCGTTCGATTTTATGTGACCCTCTCACACGTGCCAGCATGTAAGGGGAACTGAAAGAGATGGATAGCTAGAAACGGTCTGAATACTGTCGTGTGGGGTAGACCCTTAGGCTTTGATGGATGAATGCAGACGAATAAAGCGACTGCAATTAGCACAGGCTTGTTCCCCAGTGATGAGATGCTGAGACTCGGTTCAAAAGAGAATCTGAAGAATCCGGCTATACTCGAGTGCGAGTATTCTAAGAGTAACATGTGAAACATTTGGTACCTACTTAATAGCTATAGTCACCTGGAACTTATCATTCTGCTTTATACAGCACGCTTCACATAAAATTTAAGAAAAGAGTGAATAGGCTGCTTCTAAACAGACATGTCACATCCTCGACCTCATCGTCGCTTATCATCAGGTAAGATTGCAGACTAAAGTCTGCCAATTAAAAAAAAACTTCCTTCTTTATGGGTAAATGACTTACAATACTAAAGGTGCTTGAATTTTTTTTCTTTTCTGAATGGTATTCGTTTCTCTGGTTTACGCAAATAGTCTTCAATGTTTTCTATGTTCGTTTCTACATCACCCTAAATGTTGATAACACTTTTTTAACAGCCTGTGTAGAAATAAGCCAGCTCATTCAATATTGTTCGACGCGTTGCTACTCAGAAAACCAAATTTTAATTATGACGACTTGTATGTTTGTACCTTTTTATCACAAAAACTAGGTGCACAACCATTCAAAAATAATAGTGAATTAAATTAGCTTATAACTTGAAACAGCTTTGTCTATATTTGAATTGTGCTCAAAATCCGTATCCCCATCGGATTTTGAAGACGTTAATTACTCACGGGTTTTTGTTGAACCGATTTTAATTGGTCGGGCCACGGGCTAACAATGTTTGGACACTGTATAGAGATTTCGTTGCGTTTCAACCCCTTTCTATCGAAGGGGGTAAACGTTTTGATAAAACGAATAAAATTTTACAGTGGGCCCCACATCAACCTTGATCTATAAAATTACCGCAACCATATTAAAACTTTATGTTGATCACATAGAGTTCTATATCATTTGGGATATTTAACATTTAATTTTTTTAGTCACAATGTAGTGAAGGTTCTTGTAATGTAATGGCTGCAGCGCTTTGGTAGTGTTACCAGAATGAAGCAACTACGAGGCGGTCGTGATTATTGCTATAATTAAGATTATAATAATTTATTAGTGACGTCTATCACTAGTTATATACAGCCGCAGTTCCATGGCGGATTTATAGCATCTGACAATAAGGTTGGTCACTTGCCCTACCGATAATATTTTCATAGGTGTAATGGCTTATACACAGTGAGTTGTACCCATGGTTGTACTTATACGCGGTTGAAGCGATCATGTCTGTAGGTAGAGAAAAACGAGTCGTGAAATTCGTTTAGTAAATAATTAAGCCAATGCATAGTGATGAAGTTTAATTATAAATAATTAAATTCAAGCAACGCAGATAATTAATTAACGGATTTCAGTTGCGTACATTTCATGGAGTTTTAAGGATTACCATAACGATAATCCGACACTAGTTGCTCGAAATTTTTTACCAAATTATAATTAAATATTTTCATCATCTTTTTTTGTAAAAGAACTAAATCAACATTTGCCCAAATTATGTTAAATTACTTTTATAAACTCTTAACTGATAAAACAGTATATGCAATCAATATTCTTAGATGTAAATAACACTTTTTAAAATTTTACATAAAATCCGAGTCATATTAAAATGAACTTACCAAATAAACTACACAGAGGAACCTTCCTCGCATAAATTGTCAAGCAGGTCACACACAGTGGAGTTGCGTCACTCCATCCCGCGCAAAATACGAAAGCGAAAAATTAAGGAGGGCGTCAGAATAGCGGACATTTCCATACAAAAGCATTGAGTTTTGTTCAGTTTTACGCGAAGGATATAAATCTTGGTGGCTGACAGCCCACCAGGTGCACCCCCACTTTCAACTCTGAATACAAATGATAATGAACACCGAGGATCCTGTTTGAGGCCAACACGCACTGAGCTGATAAACCGCGGCGACTTTTGACAGCGTTTAGTATAAGCTTTTACCGAAGCTGAACTTGTAGACGAAATGCAATCAATCTATTCTAAAGATAAGTCGCAATCGCTAACAAAATATTGAACGTCACGATCACGTGACTTTGGCATACATATTTTAACATTTAATTGGCAATAACGAAGCTCGTTATAGAGTAGATTGCATCTAGTGTAAAGGCCCAGGTGACTTACAGTAAGTGACAACATATTAAACTTATTTATAAGATTAACAGCCAGCACTCCAAAACCTTGATGCATAAATAGTAAAAAAATGTTAGCCGTACGTAAATACTTATCAGCCACCTGAAAAAGTCATTGATGCGTGTTTTGATTGCACTAATGAAGGCACTTTCGTTTCAGTTACCAAGTTTCTAACAAAAATATTACAATGGTCAGCTTGATTGAATTTGGCAATGTTAGATGGAAACAATTATAATTTTCCAAATTTATGTCCAACAAAACGTTAAAATGAGGACGTTGGATCCGCCCAGTGCGTGTTCTCACTTTCGTGTTTATATTAATGTCTTTTGGGAAACGAAAATATATCCTAATGAAGTGTCATGCGACGCATGCAGATGAGTCAAGCCTGCGAAATTTGATAACGGAGGCTGCAATAATCAGGCTTATTGTTTTCTGTGAAGCTTCTTAAGCCTCGATTTAAATCAACGATGCTACAACTAATTTATCTCTTAAATCGGAGTTCATCGATAATTAAAAATTCAGTTAACCTCAATTGACAGTTAAACCTTCACGCATCATGTTTCCGGACACAATAGAAAATTAATTGTTATCAACCCACCCGCGGGTCTTATGGGGTTTGTAAGGTTTGACACAATTCTCATAGAAAAATACCAAATAATATTCTAATGGCTACTGCTTAAAATTCCTGTTGGTGAACTCGACCCTTTTAAATTTATCATAGCTGACACCTTGTACCATGATAAAGTACTAGGTATTCATAGTTTATGTGCTTCAGATGGCAGTCGATCCACTGTAATTACCTGATCTGCCACAACCTGGATCATGGCCAGCGGACCCTGGTCCTTCGCGTGCGAGCGCACAACCGGGATAACGCTAGGAGGATGATGATGTGCTCCTAATAAACTAAGAATATACTTTTTTTTTAATCAAATTGTTCTCGTTTTAACCGGGAGCAATTTCGAGAAGAAATAATTTTAACAAATGAATTTGAACGAACATAATTATTCTAAGTTTTTTGTAAAAGGTGCTAAGGAAACTTTATCAGTGAAGACAGACTTTGTTCAAAAAATATCTAATACAAAACTAATTTAAACTTAAAAGTGAAAAGGCTGAAAATATTTAAATATTTTGAATACGAAATAACCTGGAGTTTCTTAACATAGTTAGGAACTTTTTTAAATTTTAAAATTAGTTATTCTATTCTTGTACAAACAGTTTGCTGATTAACTACTAAATATATTTTCTTAATAATTCAGAAAACATTCGCTGTCATACAAGATTAAATGTGTTATAAAATTAGGAGTCAATCAATTAGAAGACAGGTGCTTGTGGCGCAGTGGCGGCAGCGCTTTGGTGGTGATACTAAAGATAAGCAACCCACGGCACGGTCGTGATTGGATGGGTGACCATTCCGACCATTTAAGTGACATCCATGACAAGCATCTCCGTACTTCGGAAGGCACGTTAAGCAGTTGGTCCCGGCTAATATCTGTGGTATTAGTCGTAAAGCCTAGTCAGAGGCCCTAGGTAGTAAGGTTTGTCACTTGCCTTACATACACCCCTCCACCAATCCGCACTGAGCCCGCGTGTAGGAGTATGGCTCGTACCTCCTCATAGTTGAGGTGAGGCCTTTTCCCAGCAGTGGGATCTAATAGGCTGACTTTACAATTACAAGAAGGGAATGTTCGCAAAACACTTATTTAATATTACCTGTCCTATGTGCGGCCATAAGTTAGTTCTACTCCACTAAAGTTAGTATATGACCAATAGAAATCGGAAACATAACACGACTTATATTAGGTACAGTTTAGATTGGGACTACTAAAACAAACCACACAATTTAAATAATGTCAGACTAAACGTCCCTAGCTCGGGCTGCCCACGACCAGAAATAGGCAATTTCCTCTCTCGGATAGAAATAGACAAGTTGTATAGGAGGTCTTATGTTTTATTTAAGCGCAACTAAAGACAGTCACACATTAAACAAGCCTAGTGTTTAGACAAAAAAAAAATATTTTTGTAAGGTTTTCTGACGGAGCGGTAACTAGTCCAATCAAGCTTTGTCAGACCTCTAAGGGTAGTTCTTAAGTCACCAAGGTTGGTTATAATTCATACGATGAGAAGAAATAAAGATCAATTACGTTTAAAATTCGAAGAAATCTCTACTGATTACTTCTTATAAGACCCTAATTTTTGACAGTCAGATGCTAAATACAATAACTAATTTTAAATGTCGTATAATACGCATAATAGTTCTTAAACACAGTAATAACATTTTAACACACGGGCATGTCGTATTTTATGAATGAATATTTTTATAAGTCTATTTTATTTTGAGCAATTCACCTAACTTTAATTTTCCAGAGAGCTATGGAGCGCAGTATGCTGAGCATCAAACTCTCTGATCGCATCCGAAATACCATACTGCGCTTTAGAACTCTTTTAACTGATAGGTATCACCCAGAAAGTCGCCCAGCTAAATAGGGTCTGGGCCGGATATGCCAGCCGAATGTCTAACAACCTCTAGGCCAAAACATTCACCCTTTAAATAGAGAACGGCGCGCTGGATGCCTGGCTGGACGACTGGGACACAGCTGCCCAAGATCGTAGAGGGTGGAAAAATAGTAGAGGCCTTTGTGTATTAATGGGACATCACGAGCTCATAATAATAATAATTTTCTAAGCCAACACGAATGCTTGGCATAGATACGAGAGTTGTTAAGCCACATCGTGCTAACGCAGCGTTGATTGATGGCGTCAGTGGCGCGCCGATATATTTGCACTCCAATCTCCTTGTATAGTCCGGGAGGTCACACACATTTGCCTATCGTTATTGAATGGGAATCCATGTTGGCATAAATGACGTAGACCACATAGGTAGCCGTTACGAATCAATAGTTTCGTAATTTTGATCGAAATTTTTGTCTTTTTTTTAAAACAAGCTCTCTATCGTTCTCGATTTTTTTTGTGTATAAGAGAGAGCACAAGATTGAAAAGGTGCTAGTAAATACATATCTTTTTTTACAATTCGATAAATGACTAGGTGTCCAAAAAAAGTTTTTGGATTTAGAAAGACGTTTGTCAGTGTTTACACTTGTGCGTCTTTATCTCACACACACATATACATACACATCACACACACACATACCTGATCCCACAACACAGGAAATCCTAGTGTGAGTATCAGTGCCTATCCATGTTTGTAACTTTTTCTTTGGTGAAATATTTTTTTTATTATCTTCAGAACGATGAAATAAGAAGCAAAAATAACCATTTTTTTAAGATACCAATACTTATTTAATACCAATACTTATAAAAACCAAAAAAGTTGAAAAACACTATTTACTACTACTATACTCATTTAAATATTTTAAAGCTCACAGCTACAATAAATAAATAACATCAACAAATTAATGCGAATAACTGAGCACCGCCCCTGGACTATAAACAGGAAGGGAAATCGTCTACCGCCAAAACATCCAATGCTCATTTATCCGAAAGTGATAAATAGGCTTGTATGAATTTAAGAGTACAGTTGGCAATGAAATATATATTATAATTTGTAGTTTAAACAATTTATTTACAGGCAAATTACAGATATTATAAAACATGATTATGTACAAAGTTTAAATTAAAAATTATAAAAAGGGTCCTTGTGGTAAGGTTCCCAGGATACTGGCAGCGTTACCCCGCTGGATAGCAATGCTTATACGCTGTGCAAGGTAGCTGCCAGCTCTTGGGTCACCACTGATGTCAATCAGCCTCTTGGAAATCTCTTTAAAAAAGAAATAGCGTTGGGACCCCACGGACCCAGTGTTTCGACTCCAAACGGTACAAAGTGATACCGGGAGTCGATCTGCCAGTACTTGTTTTTTTTTTTTTAGTTTTCGGCATTTCCCGCAGCCAAACTAAAATTTAAACAAAATTAGGGTCATCCGGAATAAAAACAATGTTGCCAATCTTAAAGTTTTGTAAGCTTCAAAAACATATGGCTGGCATAACGTTAGAAATGACAGTGTTTTATATATATTTAACCGGTTTTAACCTGAGATAACCCAAACTTAATTCATCTAAGGTGTTAAGAATTAAGTCTATTTTGTGGAAATACGTAACTTCTTTCAACTACAATTACAATACAATTAATATGAAATCATTTTGTTGGTGTCTGTACGTGATACTGTTAGTAAGTAATGAATATGTTATGAGCAAATCTTTGCACATTGAACTAAAACTTGTCATTTTACCATGGAAAGGGGATGCCATGGTTGAATACATTTGAAAGGGGTGATAAATTATGTAGAATTATCAGTTTATCAGACGGCATCCTTGGTTGTTCGTCAAACTTCTTTTAGCCAATTTTTTCATTGTAACAAAGTTATTGGCCGTAAAGCTATCTTAGCTCAACATTAACTACAGCTGTATGCTACAAGATTGGTTGGAACGCAAGACTATCCCAATACAAAGATATATTACTCCATTTCCTTTACGTTATTTCCTTAGTCACTGAAAATAGATCACTAGGTATTTTACCATAGTCTAGTGTTTTCGTCAGCTGACTCCTCACTATGAGATGCGGTTGCAGGTTCGAGTCCCGTAAGGGGCAAATGGTTGTGTGATGAGCACGAGCATTTGCACCTAAGTCATGGATGTTTATAAATGTATATAAGTATGTCTATCCGTTATCCTAGTCACCATAGCACAAGCTCATGCTTAGTTTGGGGCTAGGTAATTAGTGTGTTTGTCAAAACAATTTATTATTGTTATTATTCTTAGTTCGATTCCCAGAGGGTACAAAAAGAGAAAAAACAATTCTTCAGAAGAATTACCTAAAATTGTGTAAGATCGATTCAGTAAAATAAACATGTTTTAATGGATCAAGAAGTATTTGTCTTATAACCCGATCTTGCCTTGTCAAATTGCTCTCTAAAAAACCGATTTCATCCTCAATGGAACTGTGAAACGAACACAGGAACTTTCTATACAGTGTGAACATAGACTGGCAAGAAAAAACTACACAACTATGCACAATAGCAGTGCCCCGCGACTTCGCTCGCGCCAAAAGTCGGATTTTCCATACAAACTTTCATCCCCCATATCACCCCCTTTTTATGTTTTAAAATCGCGACAAAAAATAGCCTATGTCCTTCCCAGGGTCTCAAACTATTTCTGTACCAAATTTCATTTGAATCGGTTCAGTAGGTAAGCCACGATTATGTAACACACATACATAGTTACTGTCTTTTATAATATTGGTTAAGATTCGGATTTATAATCGTACCACTATAAATAAGGGAAAGGAAAAATCCTTTGTGGTCCAACATTAAACGAATTACCGAGACAAGACAACACAGCTCATCAGATCAATAAAACGAATGGGAGAGGCTTCCTTGTGCTGCGGTGGAGCACTGTTCACGGCGACGGTTATTAAGCAATTCTGGACTGCAGCCAGGGATGGGATATCTTATTGATAAATATATCGATATTTTTTTGGGTTCGGCCGGAAGAATTCATGTCTTCAGCAGAAGTTGAGCAAAGACTGCTGACAGTTTAGGATCAATTAATAAAATGTGAATTCATTGTAGTCAGGTCATTAGAATTACGTGAACTGACTGATAGGTATTAGGAAAACATACATACTTACACTACATACTATAAATAGGTCTACTAATTTTAAAGATATAAAACTTTGACGAATGGTAAAACGATATACAAATGAATGTGTGTATTATTAATAATGTACATTCATATGCAAGTAACAATTTTAAACTGAAATCCGTTCTCTCCGCTTTAGCTCCGTTACGCCAGCATTAGATTTGTAAGAAAAGTGTTATATCTGTCAAACGGTTACTGACATTTTGTTATGTATTTTAAATCTCATACGATACGATACGATACGAGGTGCTACTCAGCCAGGATCAAAGCCTAATACGGTAAAACCGGCACACCAAGTAGCACAATTTTGGGGAAAGACACGCTCTGGGATGGGCAAGGAAGACCGACAAACCAAAGTCCGTCGGCCACAACCAACTAGATATGCATCTTAAGCTTGGTATAGGAATATAGGTAAAGACGGGTATCAGTATTAGGAATGAGCGTTGGTGAGATGGGCGTCTGGCTTTAGGTGTTTAGTGTAGGAGCTTTCCGGGCTTCTTTTTTCATGTTGTATGTTTTGGACCGGGCTGGATCATTTCTTTGTTTATGACGTGGCGCTGAAATCAGATTCGCTGTCTCTTCCCAGTCAAATATTTCTTGTGCTGCATTTTTTGGTTCTGTTTTGTTTTTTGCTGGTTCAAACCACTCTTAGCTAGTCTTGTTGATTGAGGTTGATCTTAATTGAGGTTTTGCGCTAAGGAATCTTGCCATATTGGTCTACCAACTTTCAATCGCCACTTTTTGTTTTTTTGGTGGATTTTTACCGTGGCTCAGCATGTCTTTGAGTATGACTCTTTTGTATTGTCTGAGCATGGATCTATTTGCTTTTGTTATTGCGGCTGCCTTCAGCCCGTATCTCATTGTAGGCTCTACTATCATTTTGTAAAGTAGTCTGGCTAGCTGCCATTGCATTCCTGTCTTATTTACAACCGGAATAAGTATTTTAGAATTTTTGGCACCCTGCTTTATCTAGTTTTTACAGGTGTCTTTTCTGCTGTAATGTAAGTGCCGAGGTACTTGATTTCATTTACTGGTTTGATGTTCATACAAATGCTACTGTGAAGGACTGGGCTTGTCTTGATTCAATCGATGGATCACGAACCGGAATTTTCGGTTTTGTTTCGTAAATTTTGAGCCCTACTACTGTTGACAACAGTTCTTTCATCCGAAATAAAATAGTTTTTAATTAGTTAAACTCAGTTCCTATGATGATTAAATCATCGGCGAACGATAGACATAGTGGCAGGATAATTTTTGCATCTTGATTGAAATGAAAAAACGAGGTTTATTCTTCCAGTGTTTTCAGAACGTCGTCGAGGCGTGGTGATAGCGGACATCCTTGTTTTACGCCTTTACCTTTGGTAATAAAGCTGGTTTGCTGACCGTACCACCTGATGCGTGTCGATTCATTCATACACATCACGCTTTGATAATCCTATTAGTAAATGTCTTATTGGTTCTTGTAACTAAAATGTCTTAGAGCGCGTTTAGGTCCACATTGTCAAAAGCTTTTTCTATGTCAAATACTATTACAAACGTTTTTGTACCTTCTCTTCAATTTTCGTCAAGAAATCTCCTCAGTGTGAAAATGTGGTTATCAGTAGACCTATTTTGAAGAAAAGCTGCTTTTTAGTTGCCTAGACCACCGATTATATAATAGTTACTCATGGACTATCTGTTATACTGTCCAGGCGTGAAAGAAGGAAGTTCACTTAAATTCTGTACCCAGTACAGCGAATTACATATTGAAATGCGCCTATAATCGTTTATGCATACGGGTTATTTTTTTCTTTGGTATCAGAACTTGAATTGTTTGTGTCCATGTATTGGGTATTATATTATTTTCCCATGCTATCCGAATATGTTCTGTAATTTCCGCGAAGATTGTATAAGGCACTCCTTTGAATAGTTCGGCTTCCACTAGGTCTACTCCTGGAGCCGAGCCATTACGCATGCTATTTATAATTGTTTTATATTTCTTTAATAGTAAGTGCGGCGCCCAGCTCTTCTAGGTTTTCATTCTTGTTTAGTTCCATTGCCGGTCACTCTGATAATTCCAATTCATTTTCCCATTTTGAGATTGGTATATACTTATTTTTTCTTCTGTATTTTTCCGCCATTTTATATCTCCTGTAGTAATGGTATGTAATCCTCATTCGCTGAGATGAATGCTGGCTGTTGAGTTCCTTAAAAAGAGCCTGGTTTCTTTGTCTTCACTTTCTTTTTCAATCGTGTGTAACCTGTTACGACATTTTTTTGAGGTTCGCCTGTGTAGAGGAGTCAGGAGAAAATCGGTGTTTAAATTTTTGCAAGTCCGCTAGGACAAGTCTGTGATCTCGCGATAAATTTCTTTCTAGTTTTAGTACGGCGGTTGCTGATGTTTCTAATTTTGTTTTAAAGTTTTGATACAACTTTCTGGTTGTATCGTTCTGTAATAGCTCATAGTTTAGCTGCAGTAAAACAGATGTTTGGCTTGATTCTTATTGGATTCAAACTTGCTAGTTGGACTTTTACTGCTATTGGTTATATTGTATGTAAGCTCCGCTATGATTAGTTTATGGTCGGATGTTTGATTGTTTAATGTTATGTATTTTAAATCTTATACACCAAAAAGGCCTTACAACTAGATAAACTATTTAAATTGCCTTGTTGAACCTTAACGTGTGATGTATATTTAATATTTATAATTTTTGCTTTGTGAAACGTGGGTTTTATCGATAATTTTAATGTGCTATCGACATCACTAGACATTTGTCGGTCGGTAACAACTGTGCTCATTAAACGCTAGTTGCACCGCGACATGGTACTCTCCGCCGCTCTCGAATGTCACGCTAAGGGCTCAGATGCATCGGCAAGTTGCATAAGTTGCACAATCACTATGACCTAACTATCGTGTACGGTCATTAATGTGAAAGTCAAGTGAAATTCATAAATCGAAACGTACGTTGAAAAAATGCAACGTTATACTCATAGATTTATATTCTTTATTGCATTAAACACGTACCTTATTGTTAAGATTGTCTTTTGTTTCTTAATTTGAAATACAACAGAATGGTTTACTGGAAAAATTTTTTTGAGTGATGTCCATCCAGTGTTACTACAAAAAAATTAGACTAGGTTTAAAATAGGTCTAAATATAAGCCGACAACAGAGGATTGAATGACACATTCGTGACTTTACCTAATAGAGGAACGCTTTTCTAATTGGCTAGCTAATACGTAGCTTAATCCTGGCTTAAACCCGGTACTAAGTTTTTGTAATAACAGGGATCGTGTTTAAGATGATTTGACCCAATGATATGACCCAAAAAAAGACCCACCCAAAATCAGATTCATATCACAAATAGGTAGTACAAGTAAAGAATAAAGATTCTTCATGGGACTGTTGGGTACTCCATAGAGTAAATAAACCGGCCAAGTGCGAGTCGGACTCGCACACGAAGGGTTTCGTACCATCATGGACGACCGTGGTACCATTAACTTGCAACTTTAGACAGTATAGGCAAGAAAACACGTTTGTATGAGATAAATATATATTTTTTTTCAATTTTTTTTAAAAGTGAAATACAACATAATATTCTGTGAATATTTTAGTACTTTTTGCCACTATATAAATACTCGTAGGCGAGCAAATAATGGCGAAAAATTTACGTTTGTCGTATGGGAGCCCCCTTAAATATTTATTTTATTTCGGTTTTAGTATTAATTGTTATAACTGCTACAGTAAAACATACATCATCTGTGAAAATTTCAACTGTCTATCTATCACGGTTCATGAGATAGAGCCTGCTGACAGACAGACAGCGGAGGCTTAGTAATATGGTCCCGTTTTCACCCTACGGGTACCGGAACGGAACGGAATGGAACCCTAAAAAGCGACTAGAAAAGATTAGAAATGTACAATGAAATAATGATTTATTCATTAACTTTACGATTTTATGATCATAATGAAAAATTCAGTTGCAGGATGTTAGAAAATGTATCCCGCTTGGTGGCGCTGCTATACATGTAGACCTGTCTGTGTTAATCTCTCAAATTATCGTTCCAATTTACTTTGAACTTTTATAATAACCGAAACAAACAAACAAAACTTTATGTTACATTTTGACCGCGTTATACGGAAACATTCCCTTAATTCCGTGCCTCGTTTTTGGTATAACTAGACACTCAATTACAGTAATGGACTAGTTAGACATCAAGCCAATTAACTAATGAACTACCAACGGGATTTTGTAAGCTGGACTTAGTAATGCAAACGTTGGAAATTTTGTACGAACACTTTCAGGTAGTTAAGTGAAACGTGGATAGTGTTTTTGTACACCATTTCTTTGTTTGCCTTAATTTTAACGCGTTTTGGGCTATTAGAAAAAAAATGATATTACAAATCTTTAAAATAATGTTTGTAGCATAAGAAATGACATGAATAAATAAAAATAACCCCTTAATGTGTTACTTAGCGCCACATTAATCTCGAATCTCGAAATCGGCTGGACCAATTCGGCATTTTTTTATCAATTAAGCCTAAGAAAGGTTTTTATGGAGAAAAAAAAATTAAATTGTAAGTAATAAAGTAAAACTTGAAAACAAATTAGGCTAAAGACGGTATGAATTTAGCTTAGATAGCTGTAGTTAAAAAAAAACACTAACAAGAAAGTGATCATACTAACAAATAATCATGTTAACTACTATTTAGTTAAAGTTAAAACTTGTGTGTGGGGGTGTAGACATAGATATAGCCGAAAACAAGACGAATTTATAGATGGCCTTAGTAGAAACATTTTGATTTAAAATAAATTGTTCATTTATCTGTGTTATGTTACAATATAAGGTTTTTTTATATCGGCCAAAATTTATGTAAAAATCGTTAAAATGTTTTTTTTTTAAATATCACAGAAATCAAAAATTACTCTAACAGAGCTAAGCAAAGCACAGCCAAGTGTACTTAATAAGCTATTCACTCATTAAAAACCAATGGAATAATATTAAACAATATTAATTCTTACGTTTTATGAATTAATTTATCAATCAGTATGAATACACTGTGATCTACTTACTGAACATCGCCCGCCCTTTGATTGACAATCCTTTGCGTACCTTCGAACAATCGAACGCAGAATTAAAATAACAATAGTATTAATTATACCGACCCTTTGTTTCATAATTGCAGACCAATGAGTTTAATAGAAGCTTGTCTTCAATATTGATGTTGATGCTCTGAAAGGCAAAACATTAGCTTTCTAGTTTTGTTGGTACAAAATATCATTTTTTTCAACCGTTAATAAATTTTTTAAGGCCCACTTTTACGACACTCGATAAATACACTTAGCGCTAAATATATTTAAAAACATCATTCTGTCTTTGTCAGTCATTCGACGTTGGCAGAAACAGGATGATATTTTAAAACATAATTACCGTTAAACGTATTTAACGAGTTTCGTAAAAGTGGGCCTTAGAATTGTAACTGCGAGTTTCGTCCTAGATTCCTATGCATATGGTTTACGTTACGGACGAAGGTACGGGTTCTTATTTAAGCTTTTCTCTTTTTACAAAGGGTTTGCATCCCTGCAACGCTGAAGTATTTTATACCACTATGCGGCGTTTGAAGGTTTAATCTATTTACACAGTGGTCTCTAACGGGTAGAGATGTCCTCTTTAATTAATCGTTCGTGATCTAATCAACGAGCTCCCAGCAGGTTTGTTTAGTATAAATTGGCTATGTTTTTGAACTGCTCTACGGATCTGAGTTATGTGTCCCATTGTTAGAAGAGTTGTTGAATTACGCAATTTCAAACGCGTTTGATAACAGCAGACATTTCTAAAGACGCCATAAGTACGTACCTATAAAGTGAGCCCAAAAATGTCCTAATCACCTAGCCTAGTCGTAAAGAAAACCCTGTCTATAGTACGTTTTTATACTACTATAGGTGTTTTTATAAACAAACATATATCCTAAGTAAATATTGCAGTAAAAATTTATTGCCAGCATTTCTAGGGTTCCGTACCTACTAAAAAAAGAAACCCTATGGGATTACTGTATTGCCGTCTGTCTGTCAAGAACCTTTTTCTCAGGAACGCGTTGAGATATAAAGTTGAAATTGACTTCAAATACTTATGTCTATGGTCTCTTAAAGCTATACAAATATCAAGCTTATAAGTCAACGTTATCAAAAGATACGGCCATTTCTGCTCTATTTTCTATCATTTTTCAGGGGAATCAAAACCTATGGGGTACTTCCCATGGACCTAGAACCATGAAATTTGGCAAGACAGCTAACAGTAAAAGTATAGGAAAAAGTTCGAAAACCGCGAATTTGTGATTACATCGCAGAAAAAAACCTTTGTTTGTATGGAACCCTAAGTGCGTGAGGCTGACTGACACTTGTCCGGTTTTTAGTTGAGATAGACTGTTAATTAATTTATAGTCCAATATTCACTTTTGTAAAAGCTTGCAAAGAAATTGCTTGAATTACTTCTAAACATTATGGATGAATATTTCTAGACGTGATAAACAATGATGGTATTAACAAGACTAACATAATATCATAATAAATGAAAAAAAAAAACTAAGCTGCGTTCACAACGACTCAAACAGTCGGAGACTGATTTCGTCCCTAAAATACTCGTATAAGAGGAGTAGTATAGGGTGTCTTAACTTAGTCTCTAGTACTGCCTTTGACCCTCAAAAGTTTTGAGTTAGTCTAATTGCCGTGGCTCCTTTAGAACTAACCCTTGTGCTAGAGTTGTCTAGCAGTAGATAGTTAGACCATCGATTATCGACCTTGAAAGCTGATATTTTTTTAAGCTTTCAACGGTAGTAAGTACAAATATGACAGAATAACTAAAACTCATTAACGAATATTGGTAATAGTAGAACTACATGATACACTTGTACTTACAAATTAATCGAATAAAACTACCAAATATTGTCATAGTTTATTTAACCTTTGGAAAAGTAGCTAAGAGTGTGTTAGCAGGTTGGTAACAGCTGCAAGTAGTTAGGTACCTACCTAAATGTCTTTAGGTAGATACCTAAAGACACTACTTCTATTTTCTAGTCGTATTCTTTATTGCTAAAAGTCGCGTCCGTCTTGAGAAGTTTCCGTACGGAATTGACGCGCTACTTCCACGCATCCCTATAATTTTCTAGCTTTCGGAGCGTTTTGGTCGATGTATGCTTCGATCGCAAATCATCACTATTGTTGACGGCAACTTACTCATATCATAAAATATTGACGGTGACACTATCTATAGTGACCTGTAGGCGACACTAGGTAATGTCGGAGACGCTCAATGAAACTACCATTTACTGTCATAGTGTCGAAAACGATAACTGATACACACAATATAAATATTTTCTTTATTTATTAGCAACACTAGACCGAACTCTCAAACACCAAACATGGTAAATGCACGTTGGAAATGTCGTAAACGAAAATTGATGCACACAACATAAAATAATACTACTTATATCGATAGTTAGCTATACGCAACACTAGCATGAGCTCTCAAACACCAAACATGGTGCATAATTTGCACGTTAGAGTTACGAGTGCTCTCCACACTGAAGCCGGGGACCCTTCGCGCGATTAAGGACCATAGCATCGTTTAAGGGTTAAAAATTTACGTTCTAATATTTCGAGAGAGTTTAAACATTTCTGTGTTCACATAAGATAGGAATAAAAACACGCGTTATGTGAATCCTGCTGACAATCCCAAAACAATACATTGAAATGTCAACAGTGGAAATAAGTGTCTTACCTTTTTTATTTACTTAAGGCTGATTCGGAATACAAAAAATAAATACAATAATTCTTACTACCTATTAGTAATAGTGCTGAACTGAATGTTTTTGATTCAATCGCTTTACAGTACCATTGAGACATTAAATCTCTGAATTTATTGTAAGCTTTACAACAAACAGCACGTGATGTACTTTAAAATAAGTTCTGTTATAATACCTTTTCTAATTTCTGGTTTTCCAAGATGTTGAAATTTGATTTTGGGCCTTGCCCCACTTGACATGCCTATTAGTAAAATGCTTAAAAATATCTTCAATTTTCCGTGGTGCGTCCGCTGTCTATCCTAACTAAGGTAATTTATTAAAATTAAATTTTTCTAACGTTGCATTTTTCGATATTTGCGCCCCGGAGTGTTTTCCTTCTCTAATATCCGTGTTTTAAGGGCCATTCTGATAAAAAGTACCATAAAAGCTTTGTTATAATATTTTCAAAATAATGTTTGTAATCTGTAATTTAAGAGATTTCTACAGTTAACAGTGTGTATATCTAAATGGGGTGTATCTAGTCTTTGAAATAAAAAATGGTTGAATTGTATTAAATATATTGTTTTTTATTATTTTTTAACTCTCACAGTGTTCTTTCTTATTTATATAACGATCTTATCTTATTTTTATGACGTCACGCAATGACGTATTCAAAAAGAGACCAAGAATTTCGGGCGGGTGGCTGCACGGTAGCTCAGTTGGTAAGAGCGTTGGCACGGTTAGCCAAAGGACGTAGGTTCAAATCCTACCCGTGTGCAAATTTTTGGTTTCTTATTTAAACTTGTATTAAATATTTTTGCACTGTCAAAGAAACAACTTATCTAAAATTAATAATGGTAACATAGGTACAATGTTCTTTGAATTTTTATTATTGGTTTAAATTCAAATATTATTTGTTGTGTTGTCGAATAGCAACTTTGATCCGATTAAGTTGGTTATCTATATATATATATATCCAAGAAATTAGTTGAAATAACCACAAACGGCGGTGCTAATGATTTCTATAAAACTGTTATAATTCAAAGGTCTTATTATTTATTCATTATAGCTCAGCTAATTGCCTTGTTTCAAAATAACTAGATTAACATTTCGTTTTCGAGGTTTGAGTCAATTTGACACGATATTTATGAGTTCAACAAAATACAACCTACGTTTATTCCAAAACCATTGGAAAACTTTGATTTCCATATGACTTAACTTGAAAACCGCATTCACTTTTATTCATAACGTCAGTGAACAGAAAATTACTCAAATTATACTAACGCGTGCATTAATATTATGCTAAATAGGTCTTACTAAGAAATATTCACGAACTCATATACGAATTAAAGTTGACTGAGGACTAAAAAGAATGAAGACCTTTAAACACATTCTTTAATAAATTAGTGCCTTTTGCAAACCCAAATGGGTTATTAGGTTACGTGTTATTCAGACAATCTTACTAAGACAGTCTAAGCCCCATCTCGCTTTTTCACAGGTTGAAAGAGCGAGATGGGGCAGACAGACTTACTTGCTCTTATTACACTACGCTTTGTCTGTAGGACTGTCTGAACATCGCGGAGTCTTATAACCTCCTAAGCTGTATTCATTAACCAGTATCGCGGCTGCATCACCGAGCTGTATCACTTTACGTTAACCATCAAGCGTTTTAAGCGGTTTATACTCAGCATCTGAGATTAATCGTCGTAAAGTTTCAATATTCACAGAAAATAGCAAATAAACTGCCGTGAGATTTACAAAGTTACTGGGGATTTTTGGTGGGTGGCTGAGGATGATGCTATACGCACCTAGTGCGTCTTTGCACTAATGCAGATGGGCAAAAATGGGTGCTGATCTCAGATCATAAAACAAAGAAGAAATATGTAATGACTCGGTAATTTCTCGAGAACCTGTGTCTCCAAAACTTTTCATAATATGTGCGTTATAACAACTACAACTTGTAGAACCGAGAATAAGACACAGAACCGAGCAGCCGAGAAAGTCACGGGAATCGGCTAGACCACAATATAGTATGATCATTGATCAAAGCTTGCAACGAACTAGTGCTTCAAGTATTTACATGTGGTCAACTGATTCGGATAATATAATAAAAACAGTTGAAGGACGAACAGTGTTACTAGTTTCTACGTGTGATCAACTGATTCGGACAATATAATAAAAACAGTTGAAGGAGGAACAGTGACAACTAGTTTCTACGTGTAGTCAACTGATTCGGACAATATAATAAAAACAGTTGAAGGAGGAACAGTGTTACTAGTTTCTTCGTGTGGTCAACTGATTTGGACATTATAATGAAAACAGTTAAAGGAGGAACAGTGACAACTAGTTTCTACGTGTAGTCAACTGATTCGGACAATATAATAAAAACAGTTGAAGGACGAACAGTGACAACTAGTTTCTACGTGTAGTCAACTGATTCGGACAATATAATAAAAACAGTTGAAGGACGAACAGTGTCACTAGTTTCTTCGTGTGGTCAACTGATTTGGACATTATAATAAAAACAGTTGAAGGACAAACAGTGTTACTAGTTTCTACGTGTGATCAACTGATTTGGACAATATAATAAAAACAGTTGAAGGAGGAACAGTGACAACTAGTTTCTACGTGTAGTTAACTGATTCGGACAATATAATAAAAACAGTTGAAGGAGGAACAGCGACAACAAGTTTCTACGTGTAGTCAACTGATTCGGACAATATAATAAAAACAGTTGAAGGAGGAACAGTGTTACTAGTTTCTACGTGTGGTCAACTGATTTGGACAGTATAATAAAAACAGTTGAAGGAGGAACAGTGACAACTAGTTTCTTCGTGTAATCAACTGATTCGGACAATATAATAAAAACAGTTGAAGAACGAACAGTGTTACTAGTTTCTACGTGTGGTCAACTGATTTGGACAATATAATAAAAACAGTTGAAGGAGGAACAGTGACAACTAGTTTCTACGTGTAGTCAACTGATTCGGACAGTATAATAAAAACAGTCGAAGGAGGAACAGTGACAACTAGTTTCTACGTGTAGTCAACTGATTCGGACAATATAATAAAAACAGTTGAAGGAGGAACAGTGTTACTAGTTTCTACGTGTGGTCAACTGATTTGGACAATATAATAAAAACAGTTGAAGGAGGAACAGTGACAACTAGTTTCTACGTGTAGTCAACTGATTCGGACAATATAATAAAAATAGTTGAAGGACGAACAGTGACAACTAGTTTCTACGTGTAGTCAACTGATTCGGACAATATAATAAAAACAGTTGAAGGACGAACAGTGTCACTAGTTTCTACGTGTGGTCAACTGATTCGTATAATAAAAACAGTTGTAGGACGAACTAGAGTTGGTTGCTAGTTTCTACGTGTATACAACAAATGAAAAAACAGTTGAAGGAGGAACTTGTGTTGGTAGTCTCTACGTGTACTTGTGTGTGGTCAACTGGTTCGCACAATATGAAAAAAAACCGGGCAACTAGTTGGACTCGCGGTTTTCGGAGTTTTTCCTTTACTTGTACTGTTAGATCTTCCTTCTTGCCAAATTTCATGGTTCTAGGTCCATGGGAAGTACCCCATTGGTTTTGATTCCCCTGAAAAATATTAGGAAATAGGGAAAAATAGCCTTGAGCTGTACAAAAGCTTTATATGAAGACATAAGTATTTGATGTTAATTTCAACTTTATACCTCCACGCAGTCCTGAGAAAAAGATTCTTGCCAGACAGACGGACAACAAAGTGATCCTGTAAGGGTTTCTTTTTTCCTTTTAAGGTATGGAACCCTAAAAAAAGTTGAACTTTAAAAAACAGTTGAAGGTCCATGGTAGGGTTTGCAGTGTATCTCAGCGGGATGCTTTGAGACAAGCCAGCATTTGCATTCAACGCAGTACGCGTCCCGAGGGTGCAGTATTTGCATGCGCGACTGACCGCATCCAGAGATGACACGTTCATTCACTCATTCTTTTGGGTTTCATTGACCCGATGTATGAATACAAAGTAAAGACAGTTTTTTTTAAGTTTACCATTTGTATTCTAGATGTTATTTTGCCTACCAAAATATGTCACTCATTTTCGCGTTTTATTATTACTTCTAAATCCTCCTAAATCTCATACAACGCGTATATATATTTTTATTATTTGTGTTTGTATTTTTATTACTTCAAAATGCTTATTTTACAGCGTGATAAAAAGGATAAGCAAAAAGTTTAGGGGTGATGTAAAATCTATTTCAAAGGATACCTACAGGGAAAAAAAAAAAAAAAAAAAAAAAAAAATATTTAATCATGCAGATTAGTCGTCACGCAGATGATAAGGTAACATCGTACAATAGTATCATACTTTGTTAAATACTTTCAAGGTTTCGTATTCAACCAGTTTACCAATTTCGACATGCACATAACTGACACCACTAAAACCGAACACTAAAAGACATCGATCATAAAAGCCCACCCACACCTCCACTAAGTAGAGGATCGGATTTCAATAAGAACTCCGTTCCTCGCTAATCCTACACTCGGTAAATAACTTGTTCCGCACAACTTTCCGCCCCACTGGGTTCGGCTTAAGCATTATTCGGACACAAAAAAGTCATAATTCCACTCATTACGAAGGGGGGATAAGCCGACAGGCACAATGGTCCGTAAATGAAGGCTTTTCTTCCCTATACGGAATTCGTATGTTTCCCGTTTTTGTGACACGTTTTTTTTAATGAAACAGTTCTGGGAGTTTGTGTGACGCGCTTTGAGGTCCGTTTTGGTGTCCAATTAAAGTGTTATACACTTGTTTATATAATATATGAGACGGCAATTTGGAATTAATGACAGAAAGGTGACATGACATAGTGGAGACCAACATTTCAAATTTGCCGTTTCATATTTATTCAAGTGTTGTAGTAATGTCAAAATGACCATTAGAGGGGCTTGAGTGTTAGATATTGGCTGCACCTCTTTTTAAATACTAATGCAATAAATCTTATACCCTCACATATTATGAAATTACCTTTACACTATTATTTATTCTGTGCCTTTACCTTTATCTTGCTTGATTAGCTTTCCAGAGAGGTTTTGCTGCCAGCCTTCTGGGCACCATTCCTTTTGGCAGCGCTGGGGCTGATACTTTATTTAAATATTGTAAATATTATTTATTTTATTTTTATACATACTTATTTTAGGTTTATTTTTATATGATTTTTTAGTAGCTCGTTTGTGTATTTTTTGACCCCTTGATAAGCATGAATAAAAATGTTAAAACAACATAAACACACCCATGAATTTATTTGTTTCTTACGTTTACGCGAATTGTTGAACTCATTAAAACACAATTTTACGGATTACTTCGCGATTTATTTTACATTTTATTTAAAACCTGACGTTTCGAACACTTTACACTACAGCGTTTGTGGTCACAGGGACACCCATGAACTTGATAATTTTAATTAACATAATCTTCTCTACTTTACTCAGGAACTTAATAAATTAGTTTATAGTACCCCTTATCTGTACCCTGATTAAGACCACCGGAAACTTTGTAAGTATAAATTACATTTACCTGTGAGTATCGTCATAAATTCCCATGCAATATATTTTGTAACATTGTCCTGAGACGGATATTGTTTTAATTTGGCGGAGCCTCGTAAAGTTTTAAGGGTGTGGTCACACTTGCCGCTAGTTGTAAAGCTAGAGTGTAGCTATCTAGACCATTTTCAGTGTGACCTTGGTATGTTATGTTGGTACGTTTACCGGCAGAGGGCAGAAGATTAGTTTTTTTTTGGTGTTTTATCAAAAGATCAACCCTAAAAGTTCTAGATGGGCTTTTATATAAGTTTAAATATTTAATCCAGTTATACGTATTACACTGTCCCTAATTCTTTAATGTTATAAAATATCATGTTTTGTTAACCAGTAATGGATAACTAACTGTTCCTTTAAGTGTCAGTTAAAAATCTCTATGTGTTTTGGATTCTGTTTTTTATTCGCAAGCTATAGTTCTATGTATTTGACCTTTAGTAACGGCTTTTTTCATTTCATGCATCAAAAATCCACATTTTCATGTTCAAAAAAGTTAGCAACACACAAAAGGTTTCATAGCCACCAAAACAGTAGTAAAAGTGTAAGTTGTATTGTAGCAACTAAAATAATCATGATTTCAGTCTGTTTTTCCCAGTAAAGCACGCCGTGAAAACACATTTAACCGATTCGCTGCCAACCTCGAGTCACAATACAAAATCAATTGTTATCACGCACCGTGTACACAAACGTGGCATGGAACCAGTTAAGGATTACTTTTCTGTGCAACACCATAATTAGCTATAGTTTTAAGTCATGTTGTGTTTTCCAATAAAGAAAATAAAAAGTAATACTTTAAAAAATCTAAAAGCATCACCAAGTTACAGCTGGAATTAAATTACCAGTTCCTTACGTTGCTCCCTTAGCAAGGTGACGTTAAATTCTCAATCTATTTAAGCACCTGTTTTCTTCTCCCATAAATTTGGGCTTGCTAACCAAACTGCGGTGGCCAACACCAATGAACCTTTCGGGCAAATGTTTACGCCCAGCCGCCGGCCAACTTGGTACAGTTCTTTAAATAAAATGGCTGCCCCTCGATGGGGTGCGGTTACGGTGATTCGGAAGGGTGTAGATGCGTTTCGGAAGTTGCCATCAACTTTCTGAACTTTAGTTTTTAATTGGTAAATCGGTTTCTGAGGTCCGATAACGGGCTGTTAAAGTCCCACAAGTTGACTGTACCTACATAAAAGAGTGCGATCTAAATTTCACCAAACCATAAATTTTGACGTTATTCTTCGCTCGCCTTCTGTGGCGAGTGAAAGATCACGCGCGTGCCGATTTCTACTGATTTTCGTTCGTGATCTAAAACTCCGCATCTTTGAATAACTCGATCGACTGCAGCTAGAAACCGCAACGATTGGCCCTACCCACTCTTCACAGAAGGCATGTTACAGAATGAACGTCAATAGTTATGTGTTATGTGAAAATTAAGTCGCATTCACCAACAGAATGTCATACGAGTGATTCAAAAATAGAGCTCCTGGTCCCTTATATTATATTAATTTATATCTATAAAGAGGTAAAATATGTAGTTCCTTTGTATGAAAGAAAAACTACAGAGCCGATTTTAAAAATTCGTTAACTAATAGAAAGCTATTTTGAAATGACTGAAACATTATATTTATTTTTTCTATTCTTAATCTTTATTGCACTCGTAGGAAGCAGGTGTGAAATATTGATTGGTTAATTTGTTGTAATTCTCCGCTAGGGTTAATAACAAAACTGACATTGTAGTGTCTTTACTGTCCCACTATGGTAAATATAATTCTACATACCAGTATTTCTATAATGTACAGCTTTAGCATTCAAACAATCACTGGAAATTAATTAATAAATTGTTTCAACAAACACACCAATTACCTAGCCTCAAACTAAGCGGATAGAAATACTTAAATACATATAAACATTCATGACTTAGGTACAAATGCTCGTCACTTTTATTTTTATGGGGTAATTGTTTGAAAATATGACTTGAATCTACTGTGTATTCGGACATTGAAACTGGGTTTTAATCCAATTCATCAGTCATATTAAAAATCTAGATTTAAACATAAAAAATATCCTTTTATGATAATAAAGCGTGGATATTCGTGGATACTAATGATGACAGACTGCAGTTATAAAATCATAAAGGCATTAGAAAACTAATCAAAGCTCATAAACCCATCAACATCAAATACACCACTTACCGTCTTCTACGCTTCAAGACAGCTCAAAGGCCAGCTCTATAAAGAGCAGTCAAACTTTGCCTGTCAACCGTTTGTTGGGCCACAATAAAAACTCCCCCAGGCCTTGTTCTGACGATTTTTATGATGAAAAATGACCGACCTACGTATTTTCAGATACGATTGTGGACTTAAACATTTGTTCGTTAACCGCTTCAGTGAACTCCTGGGTAGGGTGACTCGAGATTAAATATTTGTTAAGATGAAGTGCCTCGTTGAGAAATTCACGAACAATAAATGAAGACACGGTCGAGATTTGTTTTATTTTGTGGTCAGTTTGGTTCGAATATGCAGTTACAGCATTTTCCTATCGTTAAAAATATCATGACGTAAGATTTTAGCGAATTGCTGTTGTCGCCATTGCAAGTTGCAATTCCGAAGACCACCATTTTCATTTGAGTTGAAGACGAAAAGACCAATGAGGTGAAACTTATTTAAAAAAATAGAACTTATTTAATATAAAAATTATATAAATTAGCTTAATAGCATAGCTTGATTATTAGTATTTTTTTAATTTTGCTATAAAATAGGTATTTTTCAACTTTTGTTGGAAGCCCATTGGAGTGACTTAGTAGGTATAGAGGGAAGGTTCCTATTGTTTGCGTACGGTTTGTCGTATAAATTTATTTAAGGTGACCAATAAACTATGCAACTAGTAAGCTGAGGCTAGCTTTGCAAGAAACATGCATTTTCAATCTTATTCCTAGAAATTGAAACCATACAAATACAAATGAATTACGATTTTTTAACGTCGTGGAGATAGACTTAAAGTCCACAGGGGTGAAATCCATGGTTAGGTATTACTATGATACACTTTTTGCCATCAGAATCAGTTTTAGGTGTATTTACGAGGTATTTAATAAGACATTCTCAATTTAAGTAATTATTATTATAACATAAAGGCCACAAGCACAGTTAGATATAGAAAATATCAGAATTTGGGAGAATAAAATAGAATAGCCATCACACGAAATCCTTATCAAGGAATTATCCTTCTACCTATCTACTCCTAATTCTTTGTTTTCCTAATATGTAGGGTAAATGTGTTAACGTACACCATAACCACAATGTAAGAATGCACAGAAGATCCAATAAATGAAATTACAATCTATTACAATCAAAACAAGTCAGCCTACGTCAAAAATCATTTCAACTTTTACCACAAGATAGCAGCAAGCAATAAATTTTCATTTGTAGGCCACAACTCAAATGCCTGGTGATTCCATCAACAATTTATGTCAAGATGCAATTAAAATCTGAAGAGAAAGCCCTCACAATACTTATTCAAAGTAATAGGATAAGCTATGTATTTACAGATACTTGTTGTTTTACTAGCCAAATTAATTATCTTCACACGCACCTTCTGTCCTTAAACGTATTTTGTAACGTTACAGGACATTTTGTTGCCTCCACCATCTTGCAATCCCCATAGCTACAGTCTTGCTGCTTAACGAACCCCATTAGACCCCCGAAATTAAACCTTGGCCAGTGATAAGAGGACATTGGACCCGCAATACAAAAGCCAATGGGAATAAACGCAGCACCTAAATCTTAATTGCATATTTTTGGCATTGTTTACTTTTGTTATTTGCGATGGTAATTGCTTGTGATTTAAACATGAAATGAAGAGTGAATGAAGCATGATAAAATCATGTTGATAATATTTCCTTAGGGCAGCTTAATAACATCTGACAGAAAGATTGGTCACTTGCCTTACAGCCTTCCACTAATCCGCACTGAGCCCGCGTGGTGTAGTATGGCTCAAACCTCATAAAATAGTTAAGGTGAGGCCTTCGCCCAGCAGTGGGATGTGTGATTGAAATTACATTACTATAATATTTCTTGCAAAAATGGCCTAAGTCACGCCTAGCTTGAATCTAACAGTTTTTTCAAGGTTCCGTAGTCAACGACGACAAAGGCTGTCAACTGTAAAATAGATTTAACTGTAGGTCGGAGATATTTCAGACGTTTTGGCTGTCTATTCTCTATGTGTTATGTCTCAAATGCCCCAAATTACAATCCCAAATTTTTCAAAAAATATTTATATAATTTACCCTATATTTTATTTAAAAATAAGTATGAATGAAGTTTTGCCTTACAAATTTTCACCCGTTCAACTTCAACCCCGACTTGGCTTCGTTTGAATTGTACGTGCTTCAACACATATTACGACTTGTAATGTATTAATTAAACTTTTGCTAATTACTGACTTGACGCGGTATGAATATTTTAAACAAAAATGGGCCTGATTCCCAAAAGCGCTAAGTAAAACTAATTTAAATTCATGTTTAAGTATCCTTTCTCTTTCTATGCTAAAGGTACGAAAAGAGACAGGCCAAAATAATTTACAAACATGGAGGTAAATAAGGTTACCTCTCATATACTTTTTGTAGTTTTCAGTGCCTCTATCTGTGCCACGGCTGGCTTAGTGTTATGTATACTATATTATCTGTGGTGTTACACAAGAGCACACTAATTCCAAAATAATAATAAAATGTCGTGAATCCGTAGACAATTTAAAGAGAACATCAAGTTCTCTTTAAATTGTCTACGGATTTTCTTATTTCCTTAGCAACTGACAGCTGCCTACTTGACTTGACATTTCTAAATCATTTTGCTCTGCCTCTTTACGTTTCTGCAGTAGAAAAGCGACAGATGGGTTTAAATATGTATTAGAGAGTGCTGTCGAGAATAAGGTCAATGTCGTCGAGTGAATACCGGCGAGTAATTAATATGAAATTACGAGTATATTGCTAGTGTACCAAGTTTGGTACCCTTTCAGAAGGAGAATTAGGTTTCTATTTTTGGTAAATTGATTTTGACTTTCTCGGAGGACGAAGTCAGTTTTCAAAATTTTGGGTCGACTTATTTAGTATTCATTTGTTTTCATTTACCTTCTTTGTTTTGTTTAGCACAAAGGCTTAAGATATCTAATGACCATTATTTTATAGAAAATTAAAATTATAAACGAATATGTAACGAACGAATGTGTCAGAATTAGAAGTGTGTTTTCTTTAAAAGATATCTACTACAAATCATAATACTATTCAGCTTCCAAAGCAAAAAGTAAGTTATTAAAAATGTATGTTTTAATATGACACGGTTACAGTGGTTCTAAATTCAACATCACGGAAATAATAAACGCAGCGATCTGGGTGCCATTGGGAAAGTCAACAAATTAATATTCTGCCGATGAATTTGCTAAACGCAGACATCCGATTTTGAATTCGTATTCAAACAGCCATCTGTTGCGATTGGTTAGCGGCAACTTGGGTAGACTTTGCAAAAATGCAGCCATGGAGAAAAACTCGTGAGTTACCATTTTCTCAATTGTGTCACACAACACCTTTAAAAACTGTAACACCCCAGTTGGGTAAAATAACTTTAGTATCACTTGGTAAATACAATGTTACTATATTTAATGTTAAATCCTATTACTGCCGCACTCAAAGTTGTCAATTAAATGTAATCTATAAATAAGTCTCGTTCTGTCACTTACTTTGTCAATGAAATTAGATTAACTTTAATTGACGTCTTTGGGTACGGCAGTTAGTGGTTGCCAATTATATATAATATTAATACTTTGTAATAATAAGATATCCGTTTTGACTTTTGCCGTTCTGTCACTTATCACTGAAAAAAATATTTGGTTAACAGTAACCAAAATTTGGCTACTAGTTGGCCGTAATCTAGTGACTTGCGAACTTCTGGTAATCAGTAACAAAATAGTTTATATTTAACAAAAAATTACTTCCCTACAACGAAATCTTCAACTAACAAAATTAGTTTGGTTCATCCTTTTTTTCAGTGTAAACCCGCATTAAATCTCGTAAGTCGCGCTTTGAAAAGCGTGGAACAGTGGGCCACAACCTGAATCGATATCACAATGAAATTGTTGGCGTCACAAACAAATTACCATAACTCAATGGCCTTTCAAAAGCTTAAATGTTAGAACAAAATTACTTGGAAAACTTTCTCAAGCCTCCCCCGTACCATGATCACTATACACTGGCGGGATAATTACATCGCGATCGCAGCACCCTTTGGGCGCCACTTCAGAATCCAATTTTAAATTCTTATTTAAACAGCCCTCCTTTTGAGCGGTGAAAATTAGTCGAGACGTTTGCACATTTCTGAGCGCATGCTTAGGGCGCGTTCAGCAGGATTTGTTTTTCAAATGTTTTTTTTTGTCAAAAAGGCACGAAACGGACAAAAACAGCCTAACTTTACCACAAGTGGTACCGTTACATATGCAAAAACTTTATAATATGCTCACGTGACAGTGTCTGAGAGTAAACAGCAATTTAATAAAACATTACGTTTTTTCTTTTAATTTAAGTTATCATAATGCATGCACGTTAAACTTTATGTAGTTGTTTGTTTTTATGGTGGTTGGTAAGGTGGTGGTAAAACTAAGGTGTCGTAGGTCCTACGTATATCGTCCAAAACGGACCCTGGGTCCTCACGCGCGAGCGCACAACTGAGATAACGCTTGGATACTGATGGTGATGAAGTTCTAACCACCAAGGAGTAGGTACCTGCAGAACTACCGCCTGAGTTAAAAGCTATCACATTTACAATTTGCTATTCCAAAAGAGTGATATAGTAGTATCATTACCCATAAGACGTCTGTTGTTTAAAAGCTTTTGTCGCTTTCCTGAAAGCTAATTACTACAGCAATTTAAAAGCAATCTAGTTAGTAGGTGATAGCGATATCCCTGCAGTACCTCTAAGGTCGAATGTGCCTACCATAACTTATTTCTTCATGCCGGATCTCAAATTATTTCGTCCGCATGAACAACCCCTTAAATGCGTAGCTAAATGTAATTACTCAAGATGGAACTTAGATGTCACCCCAGATACCGTAGATTGAATCAGTCAAATTCACTGATTCAGAGTGTGACGAAAGTTGATTATGTTAAACATTTTTCGGAATCCCGTTTACCTACTGAACGAAATTCTCTATTCACGGAATTTGATAAAAGTTTTAAGTACTCGTAATCGTATTTAGTAAATAAATTATCTCAAATATACGAGACAAGCTATTGGCAAAAAAACTTAAAATTGTTTCTAGGTCATGCATAACAAATGTCGCACCAAAATAAAAACAAACAAAAACGGTATCATAATTACGTAGAGTAATAATAATGTCCTCCTAGCCGAATTTCGACTACGGCGGTCTATCTCAACAGAGATTAGCGAACTGCGCGGGACATATTATAGTGCACAAGTGTGTGCGCAACACGCAGGTGCACTCTCTGCTCCTTCACTCTCATAATTCGGTGAGACGGCAGTCCGACATGACCGTAGAGAGATCAGGCGCAGGACCAACGGCTTAACGTGCTTTCCGAGGCACGGGGGTGTTATTACCACCAACTTTCTGACTCCGAAGTCGTGTCTGAGTAATTTCAAGACAGAAAAACCCAAACACTCTCGGCCCGACCCGGGATTCGAACCCGAGACCTTGTGGATAGTACCCAGCGTGCTGACCACTAGACCAACGAGGCAGTCACGTAGTCAGTTACGTAGAGTACTTAAGCAATAAATAGTATTCATTTTAGTTATTTATATTATACATTTGGGCCCTTACTGTGCTGAGCTCTAAAATAATGGAATTAAAACTACGTCCAACGTCTTCAGATCCATCCATCCATAATTAATTATAATATAAAAAAACTCCTCCCAGTTTCTCAAAGGCATATTGATAACGTTTATCACCTGATCAATCATCAGCTTGGTTGCATCAGTGGTAGCTTACTTACCAATCAGTAACAAAATTTAACAGAAGAGGAAATATCCTAATGACGTGATCTGTATCTAGAGATATAATCAGCGTAAAACGATGTGGAATAGTCAGCGTACAGTCACTAGCAATAAAAAGTGCCAATACAAGTGTCCTCTTAAAGGTACTATCGTAATGAAGTCTTAAATCGTATACAGCTAAAGCATTAAATGTACAGAAAACTAGCACTATGGAGCGCCTACCGATATCCGATTTAAAAAGTTGAATGGCTAAACAGTAAAGTGAACACAGCTTACCAAAACATCATTTACAATTTAAGTGCCGTTAATTGAAAAAAATGCTCCAGCGTTTATGTCTCCCGGCGGAAAAGCGCTTTCATGAAATAAAGCAGTTGGATCTCCACTCGTTTATGAATTATACCGCAGGAGGCGTGACGTGTTATCTTAGCCAGGCACGGACTAGGACTAGATAGGACCTATCTAACCCAAATTAGTCTAATAAAGGCCCGACTAGATAGGCCCTAATTAGCCAAGGGGCTTTATTTAATTTAAACAAATTAGACGGTTGAGTGTTATAATTCGATTTTGATCTCGTACTTTGACAGTTCTTTATCATTGCATTTTGTAAGGAATACTAATAGATAAACCAGGAACCGGGTATTAGGTAATCTATTTAAGTTATTCATTTTTTGTATAACAAAGCAGCGCTCTCATACTCATGTATGTATATGAGTGATCAATTCCTCTCAATAATAACAATATGGAGCTCTATTTTTGAATCACTCGTATGACAGAATGTGTTAGCGAATGCTACATTATTTTTACTCAACACATTATAGCGTTTACTCTATCACTCGCCCTGTGTGACGAGTGGGTAGGGCACGTGTTGCGGTATCGAGCAATCATGTGCAGTAGTTTTTTTTAAAGTATATTTGGTTCTGTATACGTTATTAGGTTACGATGGGACTGACGTACATTTTATGTAAAAGTCCCTAAAATAAATAAAAGATAAAAAAAATGTGCAATCGATCGAGTGATTCAAAATGCAGAGATTGAGATGACGAACGAAAATCAGTGCAGATGCTCGCTAGTGATTCAAAAATAGAGCCCATCATCTTTGTAACTACTTTGAAATGCATACAAATCGTATGTAAACGAAAACATGGTCTGTCGAAATTCTGTTGCAAAACGATTTTGTTATTTTGTAAAATAATAAGAGCCAATTCTCTTAGCTATGGCGAAAAACCTGACAAAGAGAATTCTAAATGTAATTTTTATGAAAGTGCCTTGAATACCTTCCCGTACACAAAGATGGTTTTATTCAAATGCGAAAAACAAATAGCAGCTAAGCCTCATACAAATAGACGGATGTTTCCCAATTTTTTGTATTTCAACGCCTTTGTCGTCCGTTCCTATCTTTTTAATCGTTTTTGATGAGTATGCGGCAGTTTGAACATTTTAGAATTTTCCTTTGTGTTTCAGAACGCTCCTAAATTAGGTTTTAATTTCGACTTTTGATGTCTAGGTGGATTTAAGAACTTTGTACAATTTTCACGTTCTTTGTTCTTCTGTGGTAGCAGGCTTTGATAGTGATGGTCAATGGTAGCAACAAACTTCGCGGCCGAGTTTGGACGAGTTACCACTCCGAACATATTAGCATACGTCTTGTAGAGTGACGTATAGTCAGCATCAAAAGTATGAATGTTTGAGTATTCTGTCTAAGTAGGAATTTTTATCATTACGACGTTACCATGAAACTTTAAATCATGAATTAACTGTGGCAAGATACTAACATGTTCATCCACTTTTGATGCTGAGAGTGCAAGCATCTCGGTGCTTTGGAAGGCGTGTTAACCTGTTGGTGTCAGAAAATTTCGCTAGACAGATTTCCATCGGATACATGCGGGTACATTCCCCAAGTATTGATGAAATCGAACGCCGGCACACTGGCGTAGCAAGCACTTACAAAAATTCGTCGCTGACTAACGTCCTTCGTAGCTCAGTTGGTAAGAGCATTCCCCCGGATAGCGAAGGGACGTGGGTTTGAGTCCTTTGTGAGCATTTTTGTGAGCGAAATTAAAATTCAATTTCGTTAAAACTTGCAAAATAGTTGCTTTTTTTTAAAAAAAAAGGCTAATATCTAGCGATATAGTTATAAAAATAATTATATCGCTAGATATTAGCCACTCTATGGGCCTTATTATCTTGATTACATGTGACAGTAAGGTTGATCAACTGTGTAGTTGGTTGGTCAAAACCTAAACCGCGGGGCGACCGCCTAACTTTATAGGCATCAAAATAGGTATAGATATAGGCTTGGTACAGACTTCAGAAGGAATGACAGCTGTCAAATAAAAAAAATTGAAACCTATTATTGACTTCAAATGGGCATGACAAAATTGAATGCAATGAACGAATGGTTTGCCATATCGCATGCGCAAAGGACCGCCGTTATTAAGCGCCTTTTAAACGATCAAAATTGTTTGTCAAAGTCTTTCAAGCTTTTTGTTAGTGTGCAGCAGTTTGACGCGTTTGTCAAATATAATTTATATAAGAACGTGAGCTTGACAAACTAATCTATCAAACTAATTTAATCGCTTACAGAGGGCTTTAGTCTGAAGCTTTGTTTAATACGGCAACGTCAGTCGTTATTTTATTTACCATATACTCAATTAAATTTTGGGGAAAAAATTGTGAAACTAAGAGTACCTACTAGCTAACTAGGAAATAGCTATATCAGCTGCGAGAAGACCGCATAGGCATGCTTCTTCCGGAAGACACCTTCATCAGAACATTATGTCTTAGAAAAGATCTATATTTGCCGCAAGCTAAGATTGCAAGGATTTGTCCTTGTAAACACCATGATAAAGAACGTCGCATTGTGCTAGTAAGTCTGAGATCATCTTTTTTTTTCAATCGAGTTATTGTTCTGATGTGTGTAAACTTTTTTATAATGCTATTTCTGTGATGTTGTAGATCCTAACTGCGTTCGTTTTTTTGTAAGTAGGTCTTATCAGAAGATCTTTCGGTCTTAGTCGTCAACATGGGATTGTTATCATACAACGTAACGAACACCGATTGCAATTACGAATATAACAGTGTTTGTCTGAAAAATCTTAACCCTATCGATAAGCTACAGAAACCTAGAGACACTACAGTAATATAAGAAGAAATGAAGTAAAGTCACACATAAAGTAAACAGTTATTTATTTGTATTTTTGTTAATACATAAGTTAGGTATAATTAAACAGCATTAAAAGTACCAGTCTCTTTTTTATTTTTTAGTTTCAAGCTTATAATGAATGGGTAACATAATAAATTAGAAGCAGCATGCACTCTGTTATAATTCCCTATTCATTAGTTGTTAAAAGTAATTGAATTTGAATAGTTGAAACTGAATCGTTATTTACAAATCTTTGACATAGGTAACTGACAACTGTCAGCAATACAAGCATAGCACACAGACACAAATTCGTAGAGATCAAATAAATCTATGGCGTGCATAGAGTAGAAATAAAAAAGTTTGTATATTTATCACAAATTCATTATGCACATCTATTACAGGAATTCGATCTGCTTGCCTAAAATTGCATATGTCCTATAACGTTATATACCTATCATTTTTAAAGTATTGTCGTCTTACAAAACCTTACTCAGTTGGTATATAAATTTATTGAAAGTGAACATAGTGTTCGTTTTCCTGACGCAAATGTGAACGTTATTTCCAATTCGCTTCTAAAACCTCAACTCTTTTAACGATACTTATGTAATGTAGGTACCTACCTAACTAATAAGAAACAAACGCCTTTTATTTATTTCAGATATAAATAATGCTATATCATGTTTGCTCTTCATAAGCGCCCGCCTCTCTTCCATCCAACGCCAGTCGCCGCTCCTCCACCACCGCCAATCTCCATTTTTTAGTCTCCAGTTGCACTGCTCATTGCGATTCCGACGATCCAAATGCATGGTCCACTGCAGGGGGCCTACTGTAATAAATGAATTAGTATATCTATTAGCGAATACTTTTTGAAATGCTCTATTAAGACGGATTTATTCCAAGCCGAGTATTCGTTGCTTTCATGATATGCTTTAAGCTAAAATAAATTTATGTAGGTATTTCAAATAAACTAAAATGCATTCCTATTTGCATGATGACTTGTTTGGTGAACCGAAACATTATTATTATAACACATGCAGTAGTAGGCGAAGGATACTTACAAAATAAAAGTATCCAATGCTTTGTAAGCTAGGTTATCACCGTAAACTTATTTGCCTTTATCTTGGTCAGTTTTGGAGACACCGTCACCCACTGCATTAGGCCTGGAGGTTAATCGTGTAAGGTCAGCTTGCTTGGTCTAGGAAATTTTGAAAAAGGTTCCCCTGGCTCTTAATGAGTGTGTCTTCATCCACGTCCAAAGTTCTTTAATATTTTCTTGGTGCCAGTATTTCGATGTACAATACAGGGTTAGAAAATGTAATTAAGCACCAATACACAATACATTTTGTATGAATGTGATCACTGACTCAATAATCACTATGAATGTAATTTTCTAGTTTGTTTTTATAAGACGTCAATCTGTCTTATTTTTGACGTAATGATAATTCACGTAAACCTGACAATGCGTTTTGTTATACGCTACTTTATTTTTCAAATGTAAATAATACGTATTTATATCAAATAAGCGAATAATACTAGCAAAAATAATAAAAATATTATAATATATTCCAAATAACGGTCATTAAAAATATTTAAATTATCGTATAAATTAAAAAAAATGTATTATTTAATAACTTCAAAATGGGTGAATATAATACGCAAAATTTTCATTCACTCGGTATTCATAGCCTTCAAAAATCAAAGCAATTTCAATTCTTATGTTCATTCAGTTGAATTGAATTGAAATAGGTATAGGTATAGGTTTCAAGTTAGGCGGTAGGCCTGCCGTGCGTAGTCGAGTTAAAAAGAAACGAGATTAACACTCGACGGACGACAGCATAAAAAGCTAAACAATGAAAAATCTTATGCAATGGTAATATAGTCGATTTTGCAACAAATATAAGTATAGTCTGAAGAACCCAAAGCGGGTTGCACAAAACGTTTTTGTTTACTTATTTATTTAAAATTAGAAACGGGTTTTAAACGCTGTCATGTTTAACATAATAATTTATTTTTACGATGTTTCATTAAAACAATATCTCATTATCCTTCGTCATTATACAATCTCTGCCTTGTTGGTCTAGTGATCAGCACGCTGGGTATGATCCACAAGGTCCCGGGTTCGAATCCCGGGTCGGGCCAAGAGTGTTTGGGTTTTTCTGTCTTGAAATCACTCAGACACGGCTCCAGAGTCAGAAAGTTGGTGGTGTTAACACCCCCGTGCCTCGGAAAGCACGTTAAGCCGTTGGTCCTGCGCCTGATCTCTCTACGGTCATGTCGGACTGCCGTCTCACCGAATTATGAGAGTGAAGAAACAGAGAGTGCATTTGTGTATTGCGCACATACTATACTATAATATGTCCTGCGCAGTTGGCTAATCTCAGTTGAGATATGCTGCCGTAGTCGAAATCGGCTAGGACGACATCATCATCATCATCATAAAATCTCTGCCCACGACCGGATTCTTTAGGATTAGGGGTTAGATGTAACATGGTGATTATAAAATTGTGGATAGGTTTGGCAGTACACAATCAGCTGATTATGTATGACAAATTCTCTAGAGTGCTTTTGCTCCTGGAAGTGTTTGATTGATTCTTTGCATTTGCCACTCACGTTTGAGTGGCAGTCCGATCCGAAAACCGGATCCAAAAAAATAATACGTTATTTTAATTGATTAAAACCAGAAATTCGTATTTTAATCGTTTTATGAAAAAAGCATTGTATTCTCAGTTTGGCTCCTATAATGTGTCTTTCACGGTACGGGTATTCGGGTTGAAGTAATTTAGATTTTATTAATTTAGATTTACTTTACACGTCATCTTCCGTGGTCACTGGTTGATATTTTATCTGTGACCACGGACGCTATAAGTGTTCGAAACGTCAGGTTTTAAACTTAATTATCCCACTCAGCACCAAATTCGATATAAACAAAGAAAATTATGGGAAATTAAGCTCGCATCGCAAATGTGACCTATTATGGTGATTCGGTTTATGGCTCTAAGCCTCACTTTACGAGTGTGTTGAAAAATTTATGTTCTCTTACACTATCTGACAGCAGATGTTAAGAACCAATAATTTTTCATCTCGCCTATTCGGAACGTTGAATTTTCATGTGTAGATAGCCGGGTGGAAAATAGCTTTTCCCTCCTATTTTATACTCCTACTATTGAATAAAAGGTCACTATCGAGAGTATCGATAGTATTGCTATGTGTCGATAGTATTTATATTAACGGAGCTATCGAAACTATCATTACTATCGATAGTCTATCGATACTATCATTACTATCGGTAGACTATCCATACTGTAGATATTCTATCGATACTTTTGAATTTGCTTTAACTGTCGATAGTCTATCGATACTATCGATATTTTATCGATACCATGATACTATTGCTTTTGACTCAACTATCGATATTCTATCGATACTATTGCTTTTGCCTAGACTATTGATAGTCTATCGATACTATCGATATTCTATCGATACTATTGCTATTGCTTAGACTATCGATAGTCTATCGATACTATTGCTTTTGCCTCAACTATCGATAGTATATCGATACTATTGCTTTGGCCTCAACTATCGATTTCGAAAAACTATCGATAGTGGACTATCGAGCGGCAACGCTACCCACTTTGGCGCCACTCGCGGACTAAGTGAAACGCCAAAATGTACCCGTCGGGTGCTTCGCGGATATGAAATGGAAAGCACCTTCGATTGCACCACATAAAAAAAGAAATGCAATTTTTCTTTCCTCACAGTCGAAATGAAAAATAGTATGATTAACTCGGGTGAAAGCACCCATTCCACTCTCGAGCTATTGGCGCTCGAACGAAGTAAATGCTTTGAACTTCTCGAGTAGAATGGGTCACTTTCGTTCCTTGTAACAATCTACTATTTTAGTAACTTTAAAATGCACATCTTTAATTCTCAATGCATCACAAATAAATGTTTACAGTCCAATTCTAGTTAGGAAATGAACCTCACAATCCAATATGAAAACTTTACCCAAAGTTCGGTTCGCGAAGTCTATGCACTTAGCTGATTGCGACCCCTAGTGTAAAATTCAGGAACTACATTTTCCTTACAAATGCTAGCTAATTTCATAAAAGCCTGCTTAGGAGGGTGCATCCGTAATGCCATACTTCGGGCAGACTTACTGAATCTACAAATTTCTTACAAGCTTCTCGTTTTATTATGTGCAGAATTTTGTTGAACATTGTTCGTGTATTCTATGTGCGAAAATGTATATTTAAAATTTGGTAAAAATTTTCTATGGTAAATTTTATTATTTGAAAATAATTAATAAATGCTATGGTTTTACAGTTTTAGATGATAAACCAACAAACAACATCAATATACTTGATGTTAGAAATGCTTAGAACGCTTTTAACAAAATACAATTTGAACTATTTTGTATCTTAGTTGAAGTATTCATTAAATTATATTCCGAAAGTTTTAGTTCTAATTGAAATAAGTACAAGCTTATTCAGGGCTTCAGAATTTAATTAATGGATGTGTACCATTCTACATAGTCCACAATTCAACAAGTCAAGCTTAGGCATTCTAGGGACAAATTGAACAATTTAGCTTTCTAGTAATTAAGCTCGGTGGCACCATCTTAACTAAAACGAACGTCTAAATTATTTACGAAAAAGTATAACGGTTAAGGCGAAGACTCTAGCGCTAGCTAGCACTACCAATGATTTTATTCAAAATATTACTAAAGCAGATCAATTTTTAAAATCTGATTACTTGGGACATTAAATACCTTTACTATTTATTAAATCACAATTACTTTTCAATTTGATGATAACAAAGGTACCACTTTTGGCGAATTTATGAGATAACGAAAGAAAACATAGTACCTAATTTATAGACGGTCAATTCATAGTATAAGCATTTTTCTAATGCCCCACGACGTCAGAATTTTTCAAATGCCTCATGATGTCAGATTATGAAAAATTGGTGTGTTTTAGTAACGATAATAAATCTAGTGAGCCTTTGCCCCAAATTAAATTATAGTTCAACTCTGGTTCAAACGTCAACTATAACAAGCAAGAAAAAAAATGATGTCTCGAAACGTTTGAATTGAATAAAGCTTACCATCGGTTGAGATTGCGGTCAAATGTCTGCCTATTAATAAAAAAAAAAAAAATAAACAAACAAAAAACGAAAGCATGGATTGCTAATACTGTTTTTGAAGTCGCTCAAAAGAAATTGCCACATCTAATTTTACTACGTCAAGGGCCATCAAATCAAAAGTAAGTATCTCTACTTGAGTGCCATAAACCAGGTAAACAGATCCAAAGAAATAAAAGTAAATAATTGAATCCCCAGCCTACGGCTGATATAGACGTAAAAGACATGAGATGAGGATAAAGAAATTCCATTGCCTACTTAAAATGAAAACCAAAAAAAATATACGAATGAAACATATCATTATCAAATACTGCCTTTGATGAACCACACTTTGGAAATTTTTAAGTCCACCTGTGACAAGATTTAGTAGACATTAATTAAGTTGAAAGTTGTGCCATGTTTAAGCGTAGTATTTTACCTAAATTTATTTAAGAACTAGTACTTAACATTGATCTACGTAAAAAGAAAATCTACGCAAATTTTATACAGGGGAAAGGTATGATTGTTTATTTGTATTGAACAGGCTCCGAAACTACTAAACCGTTTCAAATGAAATTAGGTTTAGAGATAGTTTAAAACCTTAGAAAGGACATAGGCTACTTTTTGTCGCGATATAAAATGGGGTGAAATGGGGTATAAAAGTTTGTATAGAAAATCCGACTTATGACGAGGGCAAAGTCGCGGGGAACTGCTAGTAAAAAATAAACAGACACGTATTTTTTTCGCGAAATATAGTTATTAAAGACAAAATTTAATTGAAACAATGAGTTTTAAGTGTAATGAACTTACCCGATCTTAAGTCTATTTCAAGGAATCCTAAAATCGTTAAGTTTGAAATCTTTACAGTTATAGAGGAGGGTGGAACCAGCCACTGTTAATGCATGTGCAGGCAACTTAACAACGAAATAGTAGTACTTGTTGCAACCACTTTTTATTCTTGTTGAAAGTTTTTCGGTTGCGCCAAGCAATTTACAGTCAGTGCAAAGTTAAATTCAGAGCTATTTTAAGGCGTTTGAAAAAGGAATGCTTGGTTGGGAGGAAATTGGGGTTAAAGTCAGCACAAACTACTTAATTTGTAACGTTTCAAGGGTACATCATCATCATCATTATGATCTATAGCCTTTGGGGTATCCAATCTTGGATGTAGTTCCTTCCCTTTTTTTTCGTCTTTTCCTCTTTTTCCAGTCCTGGCAATCTTGCGCCCGACTCATCCCACCAAGGCCTGCGTATCGGTAGTCTGCTACGCTCTCTAGTGTCCGCTCTTGGTCTCCATTGGAAGACTCCTTTTATCCAGCGAGTTATAAGTGTATTACACTTACAAAATGTACGTTTGTAGTGTTGTAGATTTTAAAGTGTGGTAAATTTTAATACTTCCTTGGCGATTAGATTTGCTTTAGAACTGATAGATATAATCTGTCAGATAAGTGCATTTTCCAATTGACTACATTTTCACCTTATGTAGAACCAAACTACGATTCTATATAGTTTGTATTACCGAACTGAAGAAACGATTTACTATCATTCCAACCGAACCCCGCTCTATCTGATCGCTAAGTGAGATTTAGAAGTTTTCTCAGCTGAATAGTCTCGCAACCCCTAACAAGACGGAGTTATCTCGTAACACCTATTGTGGATCTTGTGATAAATAAGTTATAACAAGACAACTTATACAGCAATAACCTTCGAATAATAGAATTTGTATTTTCTTGTCAGTTTTACTAGAGCTCTTAATAAATAATTTATTTAGAGCTCTTTGATTCTCCGAAGGTAAAGAATGTTTTGTTAAGCTTAGCAATTTTGAGTTCAAAAGGAATATTTTAATACAATACTTTCATCTTGAATAGCAAATAGTTTTACAAATTATCTTAATAAGACCATTGAACGCTTGATAATGGATTGAATAGTTAATTGGTTAGGACATGATTATCCAAACAACCTTTAGCCAGTGCTTTCTAGCTCACCGAAACTATTTAACAATGTTATATTCAAGGTATTACAAAACTACCCGTTAGAAATGAAATTAGCCATCAGATAAGTAACTAAACAACTTTTGCTTAGAACCATGGGTCAAACTATGCCAAAAAAATCTACTTTTAATAGAAATCAAAAGTCACATGACCGGTGTAGTATGGGAAGTCAATCACATTATATCGTTTATCGACCCATGTTTCTAGGAGAAAGTAGTTCAGTTCCTGATTCTGAGTAGCTTCCATCATGTTTAACAAGTAGTTTTGTAACTCTAAATTTACTGCACCGATTTTTATGATATCGAATTTGTTGTTCGATTTGTTTGCTTCTCAAATAGCAAAATTATAAAGAAATCCAAAAAAATCGCATCAAGGGAATGAAATGAAATGGGGAATGACAGTGTATAGGTAAAATCTGGCGTTGTGCTGACGAAGGCGCGGAGTGAGCGCTAGTGAATAACACTTTTCTACTTTTCAACATTTTCTTTGCTCTATTTCTGAACAAGAGGAGGTAATACGTGTTTTCAGACTACAACAGATGTTTAACTCAACGCGTGGGAGCAAAGAGTAGGACTTATGCAACCTTCTTGTACTTTTTATTGAATGATCCGCTTAGTTTTATACAGTTAGATTACTTGGTAAGCTCAGTTCTTAAAATCATTATTGACTAGATGAATTTTGAATAATAGTAGTAATTGGTTATATTCTGCTGGTTATTCAAGTCAAGTTTAAGATATTTCAGTTGCCTGGCTATGACAGAGGTATTGGGTATTGTGTACCTATTATGAGAAATAATTCCTCTCGACCTTTCCGAAATGATGTACAGTCAGCAGCACCTCAGGTTACCTATTCGAACTACGAACATAGCTTATATTACGCAGGGAAAATAGTCGGTCTCAACGTCAAAGGGACGTGGAGCTGTGTGTATTTATTGAAAATATTAAAAAAATTAAATCAAATTTCACTTACAAAAATTAATCGACTGTGTCATCCGGTGGGACTCGAACCCACGTCCCTTCGCTATCCGGGCGAGTGCTCTTACCAACTAAGCTACGGAGGACATTAGTCAGTCGACGAATTTTTCAAGTGCTTGCTACGCCAGTGAGCCGGCGTTCGATTTCATCAATAACTTGCAAAATAATTGCTTAAGTTATAAAAATATGATATGAAAATATTAAGTTGATTGCGTTTGAACAATACTTGCTGATTAATCACTTAATTAAAGGTTTGCTTGTTTATTGAACGTAGCTTTGTATTTTGCACAGATTTAAATTATAGTGACTTTAAAAAGTACATTGAATGTGTTGTACGACTGTCTCACATTATATTGACTACTTTAATGTACATAGATGGTATGATTTTGATTAAACTATTCCAGAACGATGTCATATTTACCAACCTGTTCTATTGCATATGCAATAGAACTCTTCGGACCGTTACAGCCTGGTATCTCCATTGTTTGCTGTCTCATATGCAATATGCATTACAACAGTGGACGTAGTTTGCCATAACCATAAAGACTTCAGCCATCTCGGTTTAGGATCCCTTAAAATTGGACTGTGCCCGTACTATGTATGTTGTTTTCCGTATTTTCGACTCCATTCGTCCTTTTTACTCATATTGGGATCTTAGGTTGAATGAGTGAGGCGGCAAGAGTTGGTCATGTACTTAAAGAGTAGGACCCTTACAAATAAACTACAAGTATAAGTTCATAGTGTCGTCGCTGTGAACAAACTTAAGTTTTATTTTAGCTTTTAGGGCTTAAGCCTTTATAGAATGCAAGAAATTCTTGCCAGTGCTCAACATAAAAAGTCGTGGATTCTATAAAATAAAATTAGATCTAACTACTGGGTTGAGTAACCTGATCTCATTCAATAAATATACCAAATACATATGTAAATGCCGATCAAATAAACGAGTCGAGGTTACATATACGTTCAATATGCCGAAATACAATTCCGATCAGTGTGGCCCCCGTATTAAAACAATTGAATTTACATCTCGCAATACTCATAGTTTTGTACACAAAGAATATTATAACAAACTCTGTATCAATATAAAAGTTTTCTTTGCGAAGAGCAACGAATGGTCGGGTACGTTCTGAAACTTAAACACAGTAAGAAGATTGTCAAAGCTAAAATATTTGCTCAAAACATACGCAAAGTCGACGGAAGCATAGCAAAACTAAATAAACAAGGCCATTAGTCCTGAAATGTTATTGTTAGGACGGTTGTGTTATAGAACTTATATCATGTCTGCTAGAAAACTTGTAGGTAATAAACCGTGTTACAAGAAAACAAACGAAACAAAATAATAAAAATAATTTATTCACGAAAGTAAAATACAAGTGTAGGTTACAAAGTAGCTTATAAACTAAATATGTTCTTAATAATGAACTTGCTACCTAAGATAGGGTAAACCCTGTGTTTTAGGTTAAGCAAAAATAAACAAGAGGAGCAAATAAAGATGATTAAACTATGATGTTATATATATGTATACTTTATAACATATAAGGCACTTAAAATGAAGTAGTTTAAAATAGTAATACAATTACAATCATCAGCTTCTGCCACCAATTTTTAATATTTTTTTAATAATTTCTTTGCATGTTTTTACGAAAGTAAAATATTGCGCTCAAAAATTCATTGATATCGAGGTAAAAAAATGCCGTGTAATAACAAACTACTAACTACTACTACTATAAGCCGTTATGCTCTATCTATTGTGTTTGAACAGAAAAGAAGAAATAGAATCGTGGAAATATTAATATATATTTTTTTGCTGTCTGTCTGTACGTTCTCATCTTCTTTAACTGTGACGGTCGCTCAGATAACCGTGCATAGAATATAAACAGAACAGTCGCTCGCACAGACATTGACCATTTTTGACTTTATGACTATAGACATAACTAGGATACATCAATTGTCAATAAGTTATATTGTACGGTGCACATAATGCATTGCTAGAAAATCTAGCCGTTTTGTATAAAAGCTCTTTTGTTCGGGCCAAAACAAAATCTTTTATTGTATGGAATGTAGCATCATGATATCCTGGGTACTCACTTAATGATACTCAACTCAACTCAATTAATGATATCGATTTAAAAAAAATGTACCAAGGAACTGTTTGGTTGGTAATTACTGATGATGATGATGTGATCTCGGCCGATTTTCGCCACGGCGACTGTCTTCAAAAGACGGAGGTAATGTCTTTGGACATTAATGGTCGCAAGTCAGTAAATATTACACTCGGAGGGGATGAGCTGAAGCAGGTGGACAAGTTTCGCTACCTGGGGAGCACAATATCATCCAAGGGTTATCATAACGCAGAGATCAACAGCAGAATCCGTAATTGCTATATTTAATATGGATATGGATAATTATAAGAACTTACAAGGACCAATAATTAAGAGCAATAAGCTATTGTTGTTTTAATTTTCATTACCTACACTAATAATAAGTAATAAATTGTTTCAACCAACACACCAATTACCTAGCCCCAAACTAAGCGTGAGCTTGTGCTATGGTGACTAGAATAACGGATAAAAATACTTAAATATATATAAACATCCATGACTTAGGTACAAATGCTCGTGCTTATCACACAAATATTTGCCCCTTGCGGGATTCGAACCCGGAACCGCCTGGTTTAGAAGTCCGGTGCGCGAGGTGTCTTGGTGTCAAGACGGTCGTCACGGTACACTAGTATATTCTTGACCAATTTTTAATTAAATCGTTTTCACTGCCATTTCAATTTTAATTATCAGACTGTTTACTATCCCAAGTTTGTCTGGTGCTTTGCTTTAAGCAATAAGACCGTCTAAATTGTACAACTCTACCAAAAATTGGAAATTATGTTTACTGTGTGTTTATCTTCACGATACTTTGAAACAGTTCTCAAATAACGCAAACTAAATGATAAAAAGCCTGATGGTACTCATATCGTGATAAAATGTTGTCAACAATCCTATTGCTTAAATTGTTACAAACATAAAAAAAATGATTGCCAAATTTTTCTCCATTCCTCATAATTTTCCCTGAAATTGATACCAAAACGTCCCCAAAAATATGATACTAGAACGGTAAGTATAATCAGCCGATAAAAATTCTGCGCACCCTCCTCGCAGTCACGTTGTCCTTTCAATGGGACCAATTAGAGGCAGTACCGTGGACTAAGGGACTGTTTGTTTACTCTGTAACATAGAGTTAAAAAAAGTTACATATTTACGAGTACATTGGGCCACGCATCAACTTACTCAAATCTGTCAAAATATCTCAAATGATATGGAACTCAATGTAATAAGGTTGAAATATGGTTGCGGAAATCACACACGTCACACTGGTGACGGCCCGGGGTTCTGATTTCCGGGCCGCACAGGTGTTGGCCACCGCTGGAGTGGCGGCGGTGGTGAGCCGAATCCGCCAGTTGGGCCTGGAGGTGGCCCTCCACAAGTCAGAGGCTATTTGTTTCTGCGGCCGCCGACGTGGGCCACCTTCTGGGTCAATAGTAGTGGTTGGTGGAACCCCCATCCCAGTCCAGCCGACACTTAAATATCTCGGTGTCGTGCTGGACAGCAAGTGGGGGTTCCAGGCCCATTTCGAGAAGTTGGCGCCTCGATTGTTGGGGGCGGCGGGCGCCCTAGGACGCCTGCTGCCCAACCTTGGTGGAGGTGACGGAGTTTGTCGTCGCCTGTACCTCGGAGTGGTGCGGTCGATGGCCCTCTATGGGGCCCCGATCTGGGCGGGGTCCCTGAAGAATCGCCACCGGGCCCTCTTGCGTCAGGTGCAGAGGGTCCTGGCGATCAGGGCCATCAGGGGATACCGCACTATCTCCTACGAGGTGGCGTGCGCTCTCGCCGGGTCCCTTCCGTGGGACCTGGAGGCCGAGGTTCAGTCCTCGGTCTACTGGCGAGTAGCAGCGCACGCCCAGAGTCAGGGCTGCCGGCCCCCACCCGACACTGTAGTGCGGTGGCGCCAGGCGGCCCACGAGGTGGCTCTGGAAGAGTGGCGGCGGCGACTTGTGGAGGGACTCGGAGACCATCCTACCGAGTCCCGTCGCCGGGCAGTGGAGGCCGTCCATCCCGTCCTGTCTAGATGGGTTGGACGGAAACACGGGTCGGTTACTTTCCGGCTGACGCAGATCCTCTCGGGGCATGGATGCTTCGGGAGGTATCTGTGTGTAGTCGCCGGAAAGGAGCCGACCTCGAGATGCCACCATTGTGACTGTGTCGAAGACACGGCACAGCACACAATGGTGGACTGCCCGGCGTGGGCGGAGCCGCGGGCGGAGTTGGCCGCGGCTCTCGGAGGTAGAGACCTCAGCTTACCGACCGTCGTGTCTAAGATGGTCGGAAGCGAGGGGTCTTGGGAGGCGGTGGCCCATTTCTGCGACGTGGTGATGTCGCAGAAAGAGGCCGCCGAACGGGACCGGGAAAGAGACCCGGCCTCCCTCCGCCTTCGGCGCCCGCGGGGCGCGCGCTCGGGCCGCGGTGCCAGAACGAGCGGCGCCCTGACGGGAGGGTCTCGGGCAGACGGTGTGGGGACACCTCTGCCCAATCACCAGGGACCCTCCTGAGAGACGGTGCACTGTACGCCGAGTGCGCCGTCTGGAGGGGGGGTGCTCCCCCCTCCGTGGAGATTCGCCCTCTGAAGTAGAGGGTGGAAATTGCCGCTGGCAGGGTCGCGGGACTGTCGAGATACCGCGGCCCCTGCTGTCACAGCCAACACATGCGGCGGGCGTCGTCAGGTTTTAGTGGGTATACCCGAGTCCGGGGAGTCCCACACACGCCTCTTCGTTCCCCGACGGAGAGGTACGGTGCGTAAGGCATTTCCTGACGTAAAAAAAAAAAAAAAAAAAAAAAAAAAAATGGTTGCGGAAATTTGACACTTTCAGCGTAGGTTGATATGTGTACTGTACTACCTGTACAGTGGACAACACAGAGTACACATTTTTATTCTAAAATAGCCCTTATAAAAACTACATAAGATGCCGCAGTGTTTATTTAGACATGTTGTCTTTCACTAACTATGCTAAAAGTACCTTGTGTCAGTTTGATTAAATCTTCAATAAACTTACTCAAAGTGATGATTATCTAATTACTTCATCTAAAACTCAGGGTTCTTCGACATAGTACGAGGAAAGAATACCAGAGGGTATTAAGTTTGCGTTTTTTGCTTAATGTAACCATATGCTAACTGGGTAAAAAACTAAACAATTACATCGCACTGATAAAAAGCAGAATTTTGTGCGGTGCAAAGAATCTGTAAGGTGTAAGAATCGCTTATATTATCAAGAGGAAAGATTTGTATTTTTTATAACGTTTGTAACAAATAAACTTAAAAACTACTATTTCTATACCAATTGTTTTTTACCATTAAAACGATTTATTACTCATGAGTGACTTGTGGTAAAGCCCTCTTATTTCCTACCTATTCAATTTTTTATTGCACCCATACGAATGCTGGGCGGGTTGCTATTAAGTAAATACAATGATAATGATTATTGTACCACTATGATTTTTCGTAGGTTATACCATCCTCTAATGCAGAATGCTTCTGAATCTTTTTTACAATAGTAAATAATCAGCAAAGTTCACAATGCATAACCGAAACATTCACACACGCCAAGTAAACTTCCAAGTACTTTTTCCGGCCATTAAACAGTTGACTTTTCCCTTTTCACGCACTGGCCAGCATCAAGATTTCATGCATTTTTCGTCTTCAAGCATCAACTCAAGTACAATCGGCCATAAAAATTCCACCCGCTCTCCTAGCGGTCACGTTGGCCTTTCAATGGAACCAATTAGGGGCTGTACGAAGGACTTGGAAACTGTTTGTTCCGTTGGTACAACTTTAATGAGGACTATACATTATGCTTGGGCTCTTTTGATGCTTTGACTCCATCTTCCGTTAGAGGGATGATACTATTCGTTTATGTAGTTCAAGAAATCTTAGATCATTATATTTCATGTGCCATTAAAACTGTACTAAGGTTGTATTGATATTTCGTAAGACAAAGAATTTTTAACGTCGTTATGCGCTACCATGTCAACGCAATCTTTTTTTAAAGTATCTTATACTATCTCTTTGATTTGTTACACAGATAAAAGAGTCAACGAATATAAAATATCAGATGTGTTTATTAAAGTGTAAATAGTAGTACTCCTCCTAGCCGAATTTCGACTACAGTGGCCTATCTCAACAGAGATTAGCCAACTGCGCGGGAGATATTATAGTGCACAAGTGTGTGCGCAATACACAGGTGCACTGTCTATTCCTTCACTCTCTTAATTCGGTGAGATGGCCGTCCGACATGACCGTAGAAAGATCAGGCGCAGGACCAACGGTATTACGTGCTTTTCGAGGCACGGGGGTGTTAACACCACCAACTTCCTGACTCCGAAGCTGTGTCTGAGTTATTTCAAGACAGAAAAACCCAACACTTTCAACCCGACCCGAGATTCGAACCCGAGACCTCAAGGATATTACCCAGCGCGCTGACCACTAGACCAACGAGGCAGTTAAAGTATAAAAACGATGAATTCATTGCTAGCAAAGCCAACAAAAACACACACACACACTTATATTCAATACTTACAGCTTTGTTATGCAACATTATTTCACTAAGACGAAACATTTCATGAAGTTTGCTAGTTGCGACCTACATCATACTAGAATACATTCCAAATGCGTTTATGATGGAAACAGAATGAATAGTGTTGCGGTTACACCATACATTTGTCTCTGTCACCCACTGTACATGAGAAATAGAATATAGAGTACAAGTCATGATTTATCGTAATATACATTCAAGTACGGACGAAAAGTATGAATTACAAAAATGTTACTCAATAAAAACTACCCACATTTATAACCCAAAATTTCGTTTCTGTGCCTTGATGTTTTTGTCCCTTAAAAAGAACTAAAGAACCACGGCAACTGAAATCGTTCCGGCCAATAAACAAAAAAGCATCTAAGCTAAAGTGAAATGGGGCTTAAGAGCGTAACAGACATAGCGTCTTTTCGAGTCCCCGACATGAAGGGGATCCGCTGAAACGAAATAACACCCTCAACAGGCTTTCAAAAAAGACAATCCAAGTTTGGTGCGCAAAAGTTTTTTAATATTCTCACCGCTCAGTGTAATCCGGACCCTAAAAATTTCCTATTCGCAAGAGGTCGTCGATGTAATTTTGCATGAAGGAAATGACAAAGTTCCACCAAGTAAGTGGGGTCTATCTTTCAATCTTCGTATTGTGGGCGTACGATTTGATGGTTACAGGCAAGGAGCAAAGAAGCTTGGGGCTGTTTATTTGTCAAGAGTCATTGACCCACAATGTATAAACAAACTCTCAATAGGAGGGAATTTTATTTTGACAAAAGAATTGTTTGCATCAAATTTTGTCGTTAACCTAAGTAAGCCGTATCACCGTAACATAATGAGAATTAAGGCCCGCCCAGTTTAACTTTAGGCAAACATTTGCTTTTTGTACAGAATTTTTAAGATCAAAGCACCTCGGTACAAAAGCGCTTCAGTAAAATAGACAAATCTATAGAGAGTTTGTGTAAGACGATATTTTAACAGAGCCTCTTACTTCATGAGAGAAATAGGACCCAATTTTTTTTTTCAAAAAACGGGCCAGTTCTTTATTTTTTTTTCTTACAAAATTGATGTTTCTAAGATCGTCCTTTTTTAAGTCCGTTTTTCTTTGCGTGTCAAACATTGTAAACTATCTTTTAAAGACTTTGAAAGTTATTCTGGTGAAAAAAATAAATAAACTAATAGCTCTAAAAAGCTACATATATTAAACGATAAACTACCATATAAGGATGTAATTTTTGTGTATATCTTTTTTTTAAATGAATAATTTCGTTACAAAGGAATGTCAAGATTGTTTACAATGTTGGAAAAGCAATGAAAAACGGACTTAAGTCTTAAAAACGATTTTGCAACTGTCTCTCTCATTTTGATTTACAATTTTATGGTAAATTAAACACCGAACTTGTGTACCAAACGTAACCAAGAGAGAAATCGCAACACTGTTTACTTAAAAATCAAAATGTTTTGGCGATTTTCTTGAAACCTAGCGTATAAAAACAAAAGTTTATTTCACAACAATTATTTACTAATTTTGATGACTTTGCCCTCTAAGTTTCATGCGTTACTAAAATGTACATGTACCTTATATAATGTCATCAAGACATAATCGAATTGTCCACACAATGGGTGAGATAATGGCACTACTCTATTAGTCTGAAGGACAAATCCAAACAAATGTAAGTAGAGGTTCCGAAAAGTCACGACTTTTCTAAGGTCAGTTCAAGACAATAAATTGGCAGTCGTAGGCAGACTACAAAGTAAAGGCTGGCAAATAATAAAATGAACTAATGAGGTGATTATGGAAATAGGTTTTACAAAAAGGGGTTTGTAAGAGCTTCGCTCAGTTTTATTCAAATTTCTATTCTATTAAACTTTAAAGGCATTCTAGATAAAAACGAAAGATAACTTGAAAATATAAAGTGAAGCAGCTGTTGATTGATTAATTTATAAATTTTACAGAATATACCGATAGCGTCGTAATTCATCATGAAGCAAATCTGGTACAATTATTTATGAAAATATACCTAGAATAATAACTTGAATGAAGAAACTGTATTTGAACAGTCTTCTCTAAAAACGCACGTTAGGTGTAACATTTTCACCCCCCAAAGGATGAATATAAAATGTTTTATTTTGTAAAACAACTAGTGTACATATAAGAATAAAAAATTTGGAGGTGTACAAAAAAAGAATAGAGAATTTATCTTATACATTAACAGTAATTGGTCTATAGGTTTTCCTCATAGTCTTTTCTTAAAATAAGTAAAAAGTCCTTGCAAAAACGGCTTAGTATGTAAAATGTAGGTAAGTAATAACAACTTGGACGACCGTCTTGGTTCAGTGGTTCGTGTCCCGGACAAAAACCAGCGGTTGCGGATTCAAATTCCGCAAGGGGCAAATGATTGTGTGATGAGCACGAGCATTTGTACCTAAATCATGGATGGTACAAATGAACATAAGTTTGTCTATCCATTATCCTAGTCACCATAGCACAAGTTCACGCTTGGTAATTGATGGTTGGTGGAACTTAAACATTTGTATGTGCCATATTTCTTCTGTCTCTGCCTCGACTGCCTCGCTGGTCTAGTGGTCAGCACGCTAGGTACTATCCACGAGGTCCCGGGTTCGAATCCCGGGTCGGGCCGAGAGTGTTTGGGTTTTTCTGTCTTGAAATTACTCAGACACAGCTCCGGAGTCAGGAAGTTGGTGGTGTTAACACCCCCGTGCCTCGGAAAGCACGTTAAGCCGTTGGTCCTGCGCCTGATCTCTCTACGGTCATGTCGGACTGCCGTCTCACCGAATTATGAGAGTGATGGAACAGAGAGTGCATCTGTGTACTGCGCACATACTTGTGCAATATAATATGTCCTGCGCAGTTGGCTAAACTCTGTTGAGATAGGTCGCCGTAGTCGAAATTGGCTATGAGGACATTATTATTATTATTTCTTCTGTAGAATTAATTACAGTTATGCACTACTTACCTATATTACCTTACATTACCATACATTACATTTAGAAATACTTACAAACATAAACACTACAGTTGAATTGAAGTGCGAAAACTGAATGCACCTTTAAAATTATCTCGGTTGAAGCTAAATTCAGGAGACATAAAGCAGTGGTTAGATTAAAAGCGATCGTTTTAGTTTAATGTTTTCGGTCCGACCGCATCCTACGAACGAGCTGAATGTTGGTTCTGGCTCCATTTGGATGCACACATGCGGTGAAGATTGGTCAACTGTAAGAGTCATCGTACACTTAACACAAGAGACTATCCAGCTGGGTCAGCATATAAAAGGGGTCTGACGCAGAATGTGCACTTCCCAAAATGTACACTCGACATAAAATGAGCATTTCGCATTTGGTGCACATCTCAAAATGAGCACTTCGTAGAATTAGCATTTCGCAAAATGAGCACTTCGCAGAATGCAATGCAGCAACTATTCGAAGTGCCTTAAAATAGCCAATGCCTTAGATGAAGCTTTATAAAACCTCAAACAAAGTGAGTGACTTACATAGATACGCATCGTGACAACATAATAAGTAAATATGGATTATTTATAATTAAATTTTTTTTTTTAGCACCTTCAGGTGAAAATGATTTTTGGGTCTTTAATGTTGCTCACATACAAAGTTCAATAATCTATTTTTTATGACCAGTATTCAAATATATTCATCATTAATTTTATCTTTTTATTATACCAGATAGTTGGTCACGTGAAATAAAACACAGCATGCACTAGTGTTTAGGCGCTGAGTGGACAGAGACCCTAAGGATCTGCGTCACGGTTGCCGCGTTGGACGAAAATCAATAATAACTTGGTCGTACTAAAAATATCTACTAATTATTTGACTTAATAATATTATTATATAAATTCTACGTAAATAGTTTAAGTATTAACACAATATATTTATAAACAATAAAAAATAAATATATAATTATAGTATCAACCCCTCCACCAAGTTGCTGGTGCCAAGAAGGCTGGCAGTGTTACCCCTCTGAATGGCCAAATAATAATTATGCAAAATCAAAATAAGGATATTATCATTGATTAGCAGTACTTATGAAGACCCCAAATGACGTAAGTTTTCTCGAGAGAGTGGCAAAGTCGTTGATGGTGGCTTTATTTGTTAGTGGTGGCAAGTGGTGTGCTTCCACGCGTTCCTTGTTACGCTCTCTACCCAGTCTATACCCAGCTACCGCACTCCATACCCAGCTTTAGTTTTCACCACAATCATCTTGTTCGTCATTTAAAAACTCAATACAAACCACGTTCAGTTAAACGGAGCATGTGTCCGAACTAACCTTTTTTCTAGTGTTTTCAAAAGCTTATCTACACAAAACATTCCTGAACAAAAATTGCGACATGGTTTTCCATTCGGGGACAATTTAAATTGAAATTGGCAAATGTCAGCGTCCACAAATGTTAGGGACAAGGATCTTTTGTTCTGGTGTAACTGGATAGGATTACTTAAAGACTATCATTCGTATTCGTTTTCAACGCTTCATAGTTTCAAAGCGATTTACCAAAGGTATTAAAATCGCCAGCAACGAAATGTAAAAAAAAATTGTTTTAGTATATGTAAACCCATCACGTTTTTTAAAAAACTTCTACCTTCTAAACCATTTAGTCATCATCATCCTAGCGCTATCCCGGTTGTGCACTCGCACGTGAGTGCCGAGGGTCCGCTGACCATGATCCAGGATGTGGCAGATCAGGTAATTACAGTAGATCGACTGCCACCTGACCTCCCTGACCCTGTTAACAGGGAAACCTGACCAGTTTGGTTACACCTTCAGTCTACTATGTCGTATTAAGAAGGGAAATCACCTGTATCTCTGGTCGTTTTTGCAGAAATTGATTTTATATTTTTAATATAGGTTCTTAAAATGCCTATAATTCAGGCGATTTTTTTTTCTTGGCCATGTCATTTAGGTAACAATCCTACGAGTTGAACCACACAAAAAAATCCGATGTTTGATGCAAATACACATCTTTGTGTACAGAACACTCCGTGAGCGAGTTCGACTTGCACTTACCCGGTTTTATAATAACTAAACGCTTTTAGTTGAAAATTTTAGATACCTAATTTTGAGATTTAGACATTAAATTTGACACAGTAATTTTTGTGGCTTACTAATTCTGATATAATTTAGCTTAGACAATAAAAAAGAAATAACTAAATAAAATTACTGAAGTGTTAGAAATGAGAAGACCCCCTCCTGGCAACACTGCATGTCCGTGCTTATATAAAGCCTCGAGCGCCTGTTACAAGCCTATTTGCCTGTAGTATTTTTTTTCTAAATAATCGGGCGGAGCTGTAATTCTGGATGCTGTCGGATATTCGTCGCAAGTAAGGGAAAGCGTCGTGCGACGTCGTCTTCTCCTCCCCGCGATCAAGGACGCATTGCTGCGGGGCACTGACAAGTTATTGTGCGGCTGCCTGTCTGGCGGAGGGGCCTACAGGCCTGAGTGAATTGGGCGAGCGCGGGAGCGCTGCCATGCCTCGGAGCACGTCTGCGTTCGACGCGAGGAATGCTGCGGACTGACTACTGGAAGTACTGTTGTCTTATCCGGTGAGATCTAACGAATATTTTGTCTTAGATTTTGACCTTAGTGTTCATGATGACGATACGTGGTGTGACAAATGAAATGACGCGAAATGTTTAGCTTGCGTTAGTCATTGTTTGAAGGTAGACTTGACATAGCTAATGGACAAGTACCACGCGTAATTGGTCATGTTTTGAAGCGAAATTTAAAGCTTTGTACCCACGTAATATCGACGTCGTGATCATTCTTTAAGATGTTAAGTCTTGACGAATTTTCCACATACGTACCTACGTGGGATGCGTACGTTCAGTCAGTGTCTATTTTTTTTACTTGTAGAATTTGCGTTTTCTCACTAATGAAGGGTCATAATAAAATAGATCAGGGTTAGGTACGACCGAGCGAGAATAAAATGAAGGAAATCATAACGTTACTTGAAAAATTGTATAAAACGTTACATCATGACCTACCTACTTTAATAATGACAAAAACAAAGCGAGGATACACGATACTTGTGTTGTTTTATGTTCCATAAGCGTTGCATTTTAGTTTATTCCGTGTTTTGACGTGATGAACATGAGCAATTGTAGTACCTAAGTAGGGTAGACAAAACTATTGAGTGAATTCATTCCAAAATATGTGTAACCGATAACTTCACGGCTGAAGATTTCCGTTTGATTTTATACATGCCGACGTTTTGAGTTGTTGATGAAATTTCTTAATACTTATGATAGTAGGTATCAAAATGTTCTACGCGAAAGCAGCCGACAAGAACGTCGTAATGACTCTGGAATTATCAAAAAGACGCTTTTGTGAATCAACGGAGAGTGTCACCACAGTGGCTCCGGCATGCTCGTGCCGTGCCGTATTGTGACGAAGATTATTCCGCATGGGCGGTTACAAGACTCAGCTTCTTGCCTGCTCCTGTGGGAGGTCGACCCAGGCAGTGGCAGAGAAAGCCCATGACGCGGTGAAATGGACTTCGGGTGTATGTGAAGCTTTCTTCGGGAGTGGTAATAAGTGCCTTTTATTGTTGTAAACCCCGACATTGTGGCTGTTGTTAACTTGTTAGCCCCGACATTGTGGCTGTTGTTAACTTGTTAGCCCCGACATTGTGGCTGTTGTTAACTTGTTAGCCCCGACATTGTGGCTGTTGTTAACTTGTTAGCCCCGACATTGTGGCTGTTGTTAACTTGTTAGCCCCGACATTGTGGCTGTTGTTAGCCCCGAACTTGTGGCTGATTTTTGTCCCGCTATTGTGGTTGTTGGTTTGCCCTGACATTGTGGCTGTCGCTTTGCCCCGAGGCCCCGATATTGTGGCTATTGTTGGCCCTGATATTTTGGTGCCTACTGGCGCGTGATGCGCTAGCCTGCGCGCCTACAAGAGGTGCAAGGCAACGCTGGCACGTGATGCGTGAGTCTGCACGCCTACAAGCGGTGCGAGGCGGCCATAGCGCGTGATGCGCGAGCATGCACGCCTACAACCGCTGCGAGGCGACACTGGCGCGTAATGCGCGAGCCTGCGCGCCTACAAGCGGTGCGAGGTGACGCTGACGCGTGATGCACGAGCCTGCGTGCCTACGCGCATTTGCTGGAGAACGCACTCACGTGCTCATTACACAAGATAAGATTTCATTTCATTTAATTTTATTTCCCATCTAATCTAGTGGTCACGACGCTGAGTACCATCCATAAGGTCTTGGGTTCGAGTCCCGGGTCTAGCTGAAAGTTTCTGGGGTTTTCTGCCTCTAACTCCGAAATAGCTTCTGATTCAGGAGGTTGGTGGTGGTAATTTGGTCCCCGTTGGTCTTGCGTCCACTCTTGTCGGACTGCCGTCTCATCGAACTGTGAGAGTGAAGAAACGGAGTGCCAGGTGCACTCACTATATTGCGCACACACTTATGTACTGGTATACCCTCCGCGCGGTGGGCTAATCCCTGTTGAGAATGGCCACTGTCGTCTTAATTCAGCTAGGACTTTGTAATTATTAAGCCCTCTCATGTAGTGCTTGAAGTATTCGGTTGCGCTGGAAAAGACACGAGTAAAGTGTAAAAAAGTAAAGTAACCCGATTGTTGATTTGTGTTCCTCGATTCGCCACGTGAGCTTTTAAGTAATAAAGGTTCGATTACGTTGAACGTAATGTCCTAAGACTGGTGTGGTTGTTTCAGCTTGTAACGAGATCGAGGATAAAGACCCTGCTGACGATGCGAGAGCTACAGGTCTATCATCGCACTCGTGAAGGTTGCGAGGACGCTGCCCCGTCAGGAGAGGCCGTGTTAGAAATGAGAAGACCCCCTCCTGGCAACACTGCATGTCCGTGCTTATATAAAGCCTCGAGCGCCTGTTACAAGCCTATTTGCCTGACAGCCACCGAAGAGAAAACATTAAGCCCGAAGCTCTGTTCGATTATTCCCTCCGATTTAGTTATTTTCTTTGCATTATTCAAATATTGTTGAGTTTGTTTGATTAAAATTATTTTTAAAAGTGAAATCTTCGTTATTTATAAAAGAAGTGTAATACCTAAGCCTGAATCTACCAATAATAAAAATAAATCTCCCAATCCATCCCTGGCCTTTAACGACTGTCTATCAATGTCGTCTAATTAACTCAGGGCGGTAATAGCTTTTTGTCGTATACCACACGTTTCTAACAGAATACAGTAAAAATAATATTTACTGGAACATGCTATGTTCAACAGTTTAACGAATGTACTTACAACTATTATTATAAAATTAATAGTATGTATAGCTATTTATTATTACAAAACAAATAAATATAAATTATAAGACTAACTTATTAGTTGCTAAAAACCTTATTTTTAATGAAGTAACGTTCTGAAACTTACAATATAAATTACATTTGCAAAAGGTCATTTTAAGTGTCTATACTGAAATGAATTAAGGTATTCTGGACTATCCTGGCGAATGCAGGTTTTTTGAAAAATATTTATCGACCAGATTAAGATGATTTACAACGTAGGTAGTTTAATTTTAACAACAATATCGTAGGCGAAGTCGAAGTATACTATTTTATAAAATAAAATTTGTTATTAACTTTTGAGTGCGACGGTACAAATGGGCACACTTTAATAAAAAATCTTTAAATCGCTTCCGGGGCGAGTTAGTACTGGGACGAGATAAACTGAACCCATATTGTTTCGCAGTTTGACTGTATTGTCTTTATAATAGAGGTGAAAATACTGCATCTGCACAGAGTTTATTATTTGTCGTATGTTCATTGATTGTGGTATTTTAATCTTACTTAATATGCAGCTGATTTACAATATCCCGCCCTTTATTCGGTTCCAAATATTTCCAGAATAGGACTGCGTAAAAATAGAGACGTATCCACTAGCTCTAATTCCGGCATTTCCGGTCCTGCCATGATCGATATCCGTCAATTAGCCACAACACACACACTGACAGCGACGGACTAGTATGACCATTATCGTTTTTATATCTAACTGCCGTACTCAGAGACGTCAATAAAGTTAATCCTTCATTAAGTCGCATGCTGTCCTTTTCCATTTCATTGACAAAGAAAGTGACAGGACGAGACTTAATTATGGATTAAATTTCATTGACGACTCTGAGTGCGACAGTAAGAGTTATATAGTTGAGATTGCGTTATAATCAATGCAACATTAGGTTTTATTATCTAAGATTTACCTAAATAACGTAATTACTCTATCTTATGTGTAAGGATCCTTATTAGGAAGTTAGGAACCTAAGATGGGTAATAGGATCTAATTTGTTCCTTACTTCGATCACATCTTCCTATTTCCTTACTTTTTTGACTTATAATAATAAAATAATGTCCTCCTAGCCGATTTCGACTACAAGGGCCTATCTCAACAGAGATTAGCCAACTCGCAGGACATATTATAGTGCACAAGTGTGTGCGCAATACACAGGTGCACTCTCTGTTCCTTTACTCTCATAATTCGGTGAGACGGCAGTCCAACATGACCGTAAAGAGATCAGACGTAGGACTAACGAACATAGACAGAAAAACCCAAACACTCTCGGCCCGACCCGGGATTTGAACCCGGGACCTCATGGATGGTACCCAGCGTGCTGACCACTAGACCAACGAGGCAGTCAAAGTCAAGATACTTATAAATAGAGAATAGTGTAATACGTTCTTTAAGGCAAGATTTTTATGTGTTTTGCTACTGTGCCTCTTCCCTTTTTTAGTAAATTTCTGGCTAGAGTAAAATCGAAAAAAAATGATAGAAAAAAGGTGATCTTACTAAATTATTTCAGACCGAATAAAAATACAATAATTTTCTTTGCTTATTTTCTACTTAATAACTTTTGTCTTATATCGAAATTCTTTTGACTTAAATACTTTTTTTCTAACATTAATTGAAAGAAAATATTTCTCTATTTATTTATTTAAACTTTTTGCACACAGATTATTGTACAAATGGAGGACTTAACGCTAAAAGCATCTATAACTGTACATCATGAATATTTTTGTGCCTAAATTAAACTAAGACGATTCCGTTGGTTCTAATTCCGTCCCTGTCGTGATCGATGTCCGCAAATTAGCCGCAACATACTGTCGTCGTCCGGACTGCCATTGGACCGTCCAGCGAGAAAGTTGTTTTTGTCCCTATATCACCGGATTAAAGTCCAAAATCGTGCGATGTGTTTCTGGTTATAGTAACAGTGGTCTGTACAATAATTATTTTGTATTTTAAACGACTGAGTCGTTTAAAATGGGTTTTATTCACGTCAGTATCGATTAACTCTAAATGCAGGTTATTCTCACGGATTAAACATAAAAAATATTACTTTTATGTTTGTTTTTAAATGAATATCAATAAAAAGTGATATTTATTTTCAAAATTACACAGATATGAAAGTTAATATCAATTAAAAATGTCGATACACAAACGCTACAATATTTTATGCCAGTACAAAGAGTTTCGCTGACACTATTCTGATGGGAAAAGCTAGGGATTTGATCTCGTTGCCTGCTAATATCGTCCCTAAAGATTTCGTCCTGGGTCTTTTTAAGGCATGAATTAAAAGGTTTTTGCTAAGCAAATATGAACTGCCCTGGACCATGTCTTCACCCTGCACCAATCTTATGTGATCAGTGTGACTACGGTCAAATACCTGCTTAGAATAGTATATAAAAAGACTAAAAGACTCTTAGTCGATAGCCACTGTGATCAATGTCTACCAATTTATGATGCCTTGCATTATCTGCCGAAGATTATAAAATATAAATTATTTTGAGACGAATTGCCCGGATGAATTAAACAGTTACTGAATATTTCATCAACCATAGGTTCGTGGTCTAAACCATTTAAAACGCGATGTAGGTTGTGGCTTTGACATGCGGTGTGACTAATCAGTATTGAATAGAGTTTATTTCTCTTTAATTACATTCGAAATCCCACTAACTTTGACGTTTTTGTTTATAATTCGTACAATAAGTTTTTTTTTCAATCGCGTGCCCGGTTGTCACTTTTAAAAAATATTTTTATATTATTTCGGTTGTTTGATACATTTTTCGACCAAACTTTTTTTGTAAGCATAGTGTCTTTATCCGATGATTTTATCTGTATATGATGGCTTATAATCGCTTTTACAAAATAAGCAGTTCCTTTTAAAGTTTTTACGAAAATAAATTTCGCTTACAAATTCATCGGTCGTTTTATGGTCTGGCTACGAAGGCTTTTTCGATACACAACTGCCCTAAATAATATGCACATATTAAAAAATCGTGATTACCTATAATCTAAACATTAAGTCGTAAACAATTGAAAATAAAGCTAAATACATTACAATTTCAAGAATTTTCCCTTATATATCTACTTACAAACTTACCTCTTTATAATAACATCACAAGCCATTATTTCCGAACAAAGTGACGAAAATATTTAATTAATACTTTCGGGCCCCCGATCAGCCCTTAATCCACCCCTGGTTCTATTGGAGTGATCGATGTCCGCAAATTAGCCGCGACGCGCCCCCGCCGCTGAGTTATTTTTCATGGAAACTTTTAAAAGGTTCCCCGTACATGTTTTTGAGAGGTCCTTTTGTAAAATAGTTTTATTGGGTAAGTTCCTCTCATTTTTCTTCGGAACAGCTTCCTTATTTGGCGTCGGGAACTTTTTTGCTTGTTTCTGTTTTATGAAGACGTGTTGTACGTTAACTTTTTACCGTTATATATGTTTTTGTATATTATTTTATAGTATGTTTTCTGTGCATCGTGCATTATAAAAATCTAATAATATTTAAAACACAAATAAAGGTATGGCTTTAAAACTTTTTTCATTTTTCCCTACTTTAAACGTAAAAAAAATTGGCAACTCCTTTTTATTCTATTGATTTATTATTTATCTTAATTGACCTACTGTCAGCGATGAATATGTGAACTATTAAATTCCCTTCTACACCCGGATCAAGACTCATAAATCTTTAAACAAAATAAGTATTTTCAACAAATACCTATAATCCCTTAAAAGAAATTTAAAATTCTGTACTCGTGCCGATATACTAAACGTTACACGCCCTCTAATTTCTACAAAGTTTTAACGAAACGCCAACACAAACAAAGGTAAAGTTTCGCAGACAAGGCCGTTGTTGCAAGGGGAAAGTATCGCATTCCAACCACGGTGAAAAGATACTTTTTGACGGCTCATGGTCGCGGCCTACGCGTTTCGTAAGTAATTTAGGATTTAAGGATTACAATTGACTTACTAAAACATGTAACAACAACCAAGGTATAGAAAATATAATGTTTTTTAGTTTTATTTACTAACAACCATAACAACCAGTTTTTAGGGTTGTTTGCTGTTCCATCATCAAAATAACTTTAAGTATAATTGTCCAAACTTCACTAGCACTACTGTACAAGCTATTGATTTGAATGGCCGCCGTGGTTCGGACTCACAACCTCACGCTTTTGTCTCTGGTTTGACGCCTATTACTAAACTACTAGATACTAATTGCCTGTTACTTTATTTTAAAAGCAAGGATTCATTCAACAACAAAATAGTCCCCAATTTTTCTGCCTGGCTTAATTCACTAATAATATTAGTGTAACAATAATAATATTAGTGTAACAATAATAATATTAGTGTAGCAATAATAATATTAGTGTAACAAATATTTTTTATTTTTGGTTTGTTTGTATTGAATAGGCTCTGAAACCTGACTGACTGGACCGATGCAAATGAAATTGGTACAGATATAGTTTGAGACTCTGCAAAGGACATAGGCTACTTTTTGTCGCAGGCGAAGTCGCGGGAAACTGCTAAGTTCATAAATATGACCTCCCAATTCCCTAAGTGCGTTCCTGTTAACACACGAACAAACAAGACCCCCGACAAAGGACACAATGGCGAACATTCCTTTGTACATGTTTAAACTTCCAAAACATTTTTCAATTCAAAACTGTTGACGGAAACTTTCAGTATAGGAATTTCGCATACATTTTGAGGCAGTGCTTTTTCGCTGAGTGACTCGGATCGTGAATGTTTTAAATGTGATAGAATGTTTTCAAGATACTATTTAAAGCTGTCCACAGTTTACAGTACCTACATGCAGTTAATGTTAAAATGACTGTCATTATATTATTGGGGTATGTGAGGAAAGGAATTTCCTCAGAACTATTTTACATAGTACATGTAACAACAGTGCAGCATGGTCCCAGTTATACACAATATGTCTTTCTCAACCGATATGCTTTATCTAGTAATCGATATTAAAAATATATTATTTACCAAACAAAATGGCATACTCTGGCACTGGATAGACGTCGGCGGAGATATGTAGGGAAGGCCTTTTCCCAGCAACGGGATGATTCGGGCTAAAAAAACTTGGCAATACTCTCTTGTATTATGTCTCTTACAGGCGATAGTACTTTTGTACAGTCCGTAAACAAAAGAAAATTAATTAACTATATATACAACTTATTAATAAAAATTAAGATAAATTACTTAATACAACACAAAAACAAAAATTATAAAAAGGGTCCTTGTGGTAAGGTTCCTAGGATGCTGGCAGCATTACCGCGCTGGATAGCGATGCTTATACGCTGAGCAAGGTAGCTGCCAGCTCTTAGGTCATTACTGATGTCAACTAGCCTCTTGGAAATCTCTTTGAAAAAAGTGATAGCGTTGGGACCCCACGAACCCAGTGTTTCGACTCCAAACGGTACAAAGTGGTACCGGGAGTCGATCTGCCTGTACTTGTTCTTTTTAAAGTTTTCGGCACCCCTCGCAGCCAAACCAGCATCACGGCTTGTAAACAAAATGACTTGTTTTTAATCAAGTGACCGTGCAACGTTTACGTAATACAACCGACAAACGTAAAACAAAACACCTGACCGCAAAAGTTATAATATTTTTGAAATGGTCTTTTTACTGGCTTTCATTTGATACCCATATTGGTTTGGTAAGGCAAAAATCGCTTCCCCCTCCCCCCTTTATTTCCATTTGCGGGCGCCATTTTTAAAATGTATATAGCCTATGTCACTCTCACAATTTTGACAAATTCAACGACACCTCATATGTTAAAAACTGTCCACCCGTTTGGGCTTGCCATATTATACATACATACTCTTGAAAAACATAACCCTCCTTCCGCAGTCAAGTAAAAAGGAGGAGGTATGTATGTTTTCTTAATGTATATTTACCGATTTATCCGTCAATCGTGGACCCATGATTTTCAAAATTCTTTTTTAAAGGAATTAGCATACTCCTGAGGTGTCACTATGTCAAGATCTGATGATAGGATCCTGGAGATATCGAGGTCACTCTTAAGATTTTATAAGTATGTATACCGATTTTGCTGCAGAATATAACCACTATTATAACCAACAGTTCATTGACGTCTATCCGTTTTTCCTTTAAAATATTTTCTTACAATATTTAGTTACCCCTTTTCTGAGCTAGCATACGTAGGCCTAAATAAACTATTAAAACCAAATGTTTTGACCGAGCCCATGCAGCCCTTTGAGATAATGTCTTTGTGTCCTACATTAATATTATTGCAAGATACGAGTATATTGTGGATCTATAATATTACGTCTGTAAGAAACTATATTTTCATGTTATTTTCCTGAAACTTGGGAACCTACTCATGGTGTACGACGTTCACACGCTGCACGTCAGACTACCCAACTTTGACCTTAAGACCGCCTCTATTATCGTCGTAATAAATGCTGTTTTCTTAATTAACTAACTTTACGTGTCGTGTTTGTACAATGCGCCCCACATAAACCTACGCTGATTTGTCTAATTTCCGCAACACTATTTCAACCCTATGTTGATTACATAGAGTTCTATATCATTTGAGATATTTTGATAGATTCTGGTAAATTGATATCCCTCTGTATCCAATACACAGTCAATCAATATCAAAAGTCAAATATGTATTTTTTTTTCCTCTTATTCTTGCGTTTAGCAAAACGCTACCTTGTAATTGTATTTATTTACTACACTTAACCAGGTACTAACAAAAAATTAGAACATTCTTCACCTCTTCAATTACGTTAATCCATATTGAAGATTCGTCGCAAACACCTTAATTGAGTTCATTGACCCGGTCTCGTTTCTTGAAAACAGCAAGAAAAACTTTCTTCGGAACGTAACAAGGCAGCGAAGTAGGTAAAAGTCAGAGGTAGTTAGCAGCTTGTCTGCTCAAAACGGTTGGGCGTATCACTTCAATTTCTTGCGAGCCACATCAACTGGGTAACCGGTTTATGGGATAAGCGAAAAGTGTTTTTTTTTTCTAAGTAATGGGTTCGCTCTTGACTCTAGACTAAGACAATCGTGGCGTAGGGAGAGTTAACTGTTGGGTGAACTCAACCGAAAGGGTCCAGACCTTTCTGGTTGAGTCTCCCATTCACCAACGGAACATGACAAGCTGCTTGGAAGCGCCGGGATCCAATAGGAGAGTGGTAGCTGCCAGGCGGCACTTAATGGAGCCTACCACCGCTGTTAGGATTGTTCAGGCGCCATCAAAAACTAGAGTTTGGAATTTCGTTGCCCGGGGTGAACCACTAGGAGGTAGATCCTTCACCTAATAAAATAATGACCTCCTAGTCAATAATAATGACTACAGCGGCCAATCTCAACAGAGATTAGCCAACTGCGCGAAAGATATTATAGTGGACAAGTGTGTACACAATACACAGATGCACTCTCTGTTCCTTCACTCTCATAGTTCGGTGAGACGGCAATCCGGCTTGACCGGAGAGAGATCAGGCACAGGACCAACAACTCAACGTGCTTTTCGAGGCACGGAGGTGTTAACACCATCAACTTTCTGACCTGGAGCTGTCTCTCGTAGGTGCGGACTGCATCGTTGGTCAAGTGATCAGCACGCTGGGTACTATCCACGAGGTTGGGATGGAATCTCATGTTAGCCCGAGTTTCTGATTTTTTCAGCCTTGAAATAACTAGGACTCCGCTCTGAAGTTTAAGATATGAGTAGTACAACACACTAATACAAAGAATGCATTAATGTATCTTTTACAGTATCCAGCGCTACCACGTTCATTCCGCAGGAAGGCTGCGCCTAAAATCGTCGGACCATATAAAATTTCATGCTTATCTGGCTAATTTCTGTTGAAATTGACTGTCGTTGCTGATAATCGGTGGATTCGTGTATAATATATGTGTCGGTATACGAGTGAAGCCAATAAATCTGTATCTTAAGTTATTTTACCGTGTAGACTAGACTGCAACAACACAGGTCTGGCGTGGCAAATTTGGATTGAGCTATCGGAAACTCCATTTGGGACCTACCTAAACAATTTTGCGATGGAGTCATCGTCGATGTGTAAAAATTTGTATGTATTTCTATCATAATTGCGTAGTAAAAAAGTTATTGATGGACAGACAGATCAATAACTCATCCCCTTAAATATAGAGACTGTTTAAACGAACAACCTGTGATCTTAGTTTATATCCGATATTTGCCCAGTTTTTTCATAACCGCTAGTAAATAAAAAAGACACACATAAGATTACATAAATGAAAAAAAAATACAATAACAACGACTTTACGAACTTAAATCATATTTTGAATATATTAGTTAAGTTTTTTCTAAGTAAAATAATAATAAGAAACTAACCGACTCCCAAACAAACCTTCGACAGAGTTACTGAAAAAAAAACCCTCCACTCACTCATCACTTGTAGCACAACACATCACAGCAGCGCAACGGAAGCTCGCCGAGCTGCGGAAATTGGTCGACTTAGCGAATTAAAGCGAGCGATACAGGGATCCGAGAATCCCTCGATTACCTGAAATAGGCGCCCCTGTCCACAGGATATTGAATTTTTATATACGCCACGTGTCAACAGAGCCCCCCCCAAAATCCATGTCATCAGAGGGTTATTTCCATAGTCCAATATAAGGAGAATGCACCGTCTCTTCGATTTTATTTGCTTTTAAAGGGGCTTTTATTGACGCTTGTTAAAATAATTTTAGTAAAATTCAGTGACTTGCTGTGTCTGTAGTCATTTTTTTGTTATAGAATTTAAAAGGGTTCAAACAAAACAAAACATAAAAGGATAAAATGTTCTATGCATATAGCTATTTAAGTGACATACACTACGTGATCAAAATGTATAGAACACTACACGTCATATTTAAAATAGTTACATCCAATCCCAGCAGTCTAATCGCACACCCCTAATCCATACTTAATATTATAAATGCAAAAGTGTGTCTGTCTGTTACCTCTTGACGCTTAAACCACTGAACCGATTGAGATGAAATTTGGTAAGGAGGCAGTTCGAGACCCTGGAATCCTTTCCAGGGTCTCGAACTGCCATAGGCTACATTTTGTCACGATATAAAAACAATAAGGGGGTGAAATGGGGAATGAAAGTTTATATGGGAAATCTAACTCTTGCGGACGAAGTCGCGAGGAACCACTGGTATTATCATAGATTACATATTAGATATTAAAACAAATATATATCTTAGGGCACAAAATAAAGAATCGACTTCATAGCAAATATTTTTAATCATCGTATTTTTAATAACTCCTTTTTTTAAATACTTATCTGAAAATAAAGTGAATAGAGAGATAACTCAACTTTCACGTATCATAATTACTAATAATGTTTTGCACTTTTCAGTTGATCATTTACACAGAATCGTGCGTGCGTATTTTCCTATTAATAAGTTAAATTTTGCAGACGTAACATTTTTTACAGCAGATATAAACAATAAAATGTGTAAAAAAAATTGTTTCTTTGCTTAGTTGGATTAAGTTAGACTGTTAGTCAAACCTGAAAATTTGCCACCCCTTTGGATTTAACCCTGTATTAAAGTCTTCAGAAAGTATTGGACGATACGCTAAGGTTTGTCTTGAGATAAGTTTGATACAAGTTAGTCCATGCATAATGGTGAATAGTCTACAAGTAAGTTCTAATATGAACACAGTAAAGCAAAGCAATACAGCTGTTACAGCATAAAGATATGAGGCACTTTGCCAAAACTTCAACTGACTAAGGATCTATAAATAACTTACATAGGAACGACTTGTATTCAGTTAGTTAGAACTAGGATAAAGTACTAAGCGTTTAATACAGATGCGATACTAAGTATTCGTTGTTAGTTGTTCCATGGATAACAACAGCTTTAATCGAAGTTTTACTTCGATAAGTTACATTGTCGATTTTTTTAAATATCTACCGATTTTGGATTCCGAACACAACTAACGAGCAGCAGCAACAGTTGACAAAAGCGACAGTAAAGTTAGATAACAATCATGACATGAAATTAAATTAAATTTCGCCCTCAAAAAATATCGACTGTGTCATCCAGTGGGACTCAAACCCCCGACTTTTCGCTATCCGGGCGAATGCTTTTACCTAACTGAGCAGCGGAGTGCTTGTAAGTGCTTGCTTGAGTCAGTGTTCGATTTCATCAATACTTGGGGAATATACCCACATGCATCCGATTGAAATATTTTTACAAATATTGACCATCAGTTGAGATGAAATCAGTTTAATTGATAATTATTTTTATAGCTTAAGCAAGTACTTACGAAATTAAATTAAATTTCACTAATTCCGGGCGAATTTCTGCAAGCGAAAAATTTAATTTCGTTAAAACTTGCAAACAAATTGCTTAAGTTATAAGATAAATTATAAATCCTGTTATTTTACTTGCTAAAATTTTCACAATCAAAATCAGTTTCTATTTTAAAATTCTTTTAACAATACCTGGCGTTGATAGTCGTTGGATTAGTGAACCGATAATATCGCACGCTAATCAATTGCTCAAATTGAGCCATTCTCAAATTACAGCCTAGGAGGCGAATTGCGATGGCTTTAACGGAGAAGTTTTATTGCTGGCACCTAAAATGACGCTTTAAAAACTATTTTTAATAACTGTGCGTAAGTTCTTAGCCTGGAGTTCACCAACACATGTTAATTTTTAAAGCGGCTTATTAAGCATGGCTTGACAAATTTTGTATGCGAATTCGGTAAAATAACCGTCAATCGTAGTTTGGCGGATTTTTGAAAATTGGTGAACTTGGGTATTAGTGAATAAACAGGAACTAATGTAACTGCACACATGGATTTCAAGGCTACAGGATAAAAGGTACAAAATATCATCAATTTCACTAAGTTTGGATAATCTTAATTAATTTATTAGAAATCAAGACGCTCCTAACGTCATACAGCGGTAATTTTAGATTTCCAAATTGATTACACTTCTGTGTACTCTTCTTTTTGAAATCTGAATAAAACAAGAACAAAAAGCTTACCAGCCTTTACTTCTGCAGAGACTTTAGTAGGAAGTCAAAAGTGTTCGCTCCTCACTCGAGCATTGTTGAAATCACTGCAGCATTTTAACGACCGTCTGAAATCGTAAAACGAAGTGAGATCTTAAAGCGAGAGGGTTCTAACACCCTCATTACTATGTATCTGATAGGAGCGTTTTAAAGTGACGCTCGTTCTAGGTGCGTACGCGTTTTCAACGTCGAATAAAGCATTTTACTGTTACAAATAAAATGGAGGGTTGTACGAGAATTCTCAGACTTGTATGTTACGTCATTTATGTAGGTACTCGTCTTGTTAAAGTTGACCTTTCGGGTTTTACTACCAGAGTTCGGATGGGATCGTGTAATTTTGGCCTTTTAGGAGGATCTGACGGTAACTTCATAAAATACACGGCTGACAAATGTCTTCGAGTAAGTATTTTTACTTTATATAAAGTTTCATAAAATAAGTATGACGTTTCTTATAAGTACCTGGGCAAACGAGCTTTGATCGGTTACTATTAAAAAAAGGCGTATGTAAGTCTTATTAAAAAAAACTAAAAAAGCTTATAAACTTGAATAAATACAACAAAAAATATCGTCACCAAGCTAGATTTGAGCCACAGACGCATACTATAGTAGTATAGTGTAAAATTAGCGACCATATTCTGAGTCGAACAATGCGAAAGAAAAACGTATGATAACTCGAAAACACGCGTTTTGGTAAACATAAGACCAGTCTTGATCGATTTTTAAGACAAGATTTAAGGTTCTCCTATTCTTTAAAATGGCTGAGCCAGCTGAACTAATCATAATTTAACATTTTATTTTTGCAATAAAATTATTTTCAATGTTCACACAATAATATCCAAAGTAGATCACTTCATGCAAACAACACAAAATACCATTGACGCTAAAACTACGACTATGTCTCAAAAAACTTAAGAAAACCTGATTTTTCCTACCCCATTTCATACGGGTTTGAAATGGGGTAGGAAAAATCGCGCAATATCAAATATCAACACGATGCAGGGCCGAAGTAATATACACCTCATATCTCTAGACAAAATGATATTAGACTTGTCTTGTCTATCATTTACCTCGGGGATGCTGTGTGCCACTTTGTACTTTGCTTCGTCCCGAGAGGCGTGCGGATAAGATTTGACGGAGCATTAATTAGAGTCCCTTGAAACTCTCTGGAGAATTTTTTGTTGGTTTCTGAGAAATATTGACGGGAAATATGTTATCGAGATTTATATTAGAAGATAGTATTTGTGATTTTTCCATAAAGTCAACAACGTCTCTGTTTTGTAAAAAATCGTGAACAAAATGTTTGTCTTGACATAAATATAAATACATACTATAGTCCGACAAATTTGTGCGCGACCCTCCTTTCTTTGCGCCCTGCAAGACGTGTCGGAGGTAAGGAAGCGCCAATCACACGCCACTATCAGAAATCCCCTTTCCCGCAACATCACCTGTCCCCGCTGACATCTAGCGTGCCTCGCCTGCGCACTTCTGGCGGCCGCAGGAGTACCGCATACGAATTTGTCGGACTTGGTCTTCAAAAATATCCGCTGAAAGGAGGTTTCTGTCCCTCAAAATAACTCTCCTCGAATTGTAAGGGAACAACTTAAGTTACAAAACAAATTCTTTTAGTTCTTAACCCTAATGTCATAGTCAGTCAAATCACTGTCGTGTTTTCTCTACAAAGAAAAATAAAATAATCTAATTTCTACCAATCTAAATCAGATTCCAAATTGCCGCCGTCTAGCCAGCCTGATAATTTATTTTGTATTTTTAAAAGAAAAAGAAAATAAAAGAAGACAAATAACTCAAGTCCCAAGAGAAACAAAGCTGACTCCGGTCCGCTGCGCCCACGTAAAATATTGACTTGTAACGCGAACATCGCGCCTGCTCGGCCGAGACGGCTAATAACTTGGCCTCTGTCTGCCGTGCTCCCTCGGCTCCTTTGTATTCTCCACTTGCATCGGATCGACACTTAGATTAAGAGATTCTTCCGACTTCTGTAGTGTAAGCTTTACTAGTGATGTCGGGTTCTATGAACTGGCTGAAGAAGACAAGAAAAATTCACAGTATACAGACTCGTGTATCAGTCGATAGCTTTAAGTATTTGATGCTGTTCAACCAAATTGTTATCAGTAGTATATTTAGTATTAATTGAACACTAGCAGTTCCCCGACTTCATCCGCGCCAAAAATTGGATTTTCCATTGAAACTTTCATCCCCCATTTCACCCCCCTAATGGTTTATACCGATTTTTTATTTGAATCGGTCCAGCATATCGGACCCTATTCAATACAAAAAAACAACCAAATAAATCTTTCCTCTTTATAATATTAGTGTAGATTAAACAAATAAAATACTGTAGTGTTTACGAAAGCGCAACGGCTGCGTTAAACCTATTTTTAAATTGTCCTACGTCCGCACGTCAAATTACCCCAGTTTGACTTTCAGACCGCCTCTATTCTTTACGTATAAAAGCTGTTGTCGTAGTTCAAATGGGAAGCTGGACGTGCTGACCGTACGCTCAAGCATTCTGATAACGATTCTTATGACATATGAATTTCTCATAAATTTTCTCATTTTCGAGACTTTTATTGGTTTCTAGACGTCAGTTTATAAGATCTTATTACTTTCCTGAAAACTATAAACACCTATGGTAATTTGAAAATAATCGTAAAAGATAACTGCCTGCAGGCATGGCACGATTGAAACTGAATATTATTTATCGGACACAATATTTAACAATTTTGGTACAAATTCATTTCACTAAACTTTTCAATACCTACGCTTATAGTCTCGTGGTATCGCTATTCAATGACGCACGTTAGTACCAAAACGATGTTTTTCTCTTCTAACAAAAGATTTTCATTAGGGAAATCACTGTTGCTCGCACTAAAAGTCGCCAAATGTGGCGTCCTCTGGATATAACTTAGGTATCCAGTTGTCATCCAATTTGAATTTTGGCCAGTACATCGAGTCCATAGCCTAAACTGCAGCTAGAAAGCTTGGAGTTCTCTCTAAGGTCAGGCGGTATTATACATCAAAGCAGCTTCTACAACTATTCCAAGCCAAAGTTAGATCATGTATGGAGTACTGCTGCCACCTTTAGGATGGATCTGCCAAATACCAACTGCATTAGACTCGATGGAAAAAAGAGCAATACGAATTATTGGAGACACTGAACTTTGTGAAACTTAGCTGCAAAGCCTCGAACATAGACGTAAGGTGGCGTGCCTTTCAGTGTTCTACAGGCTATATTTCGGCGAGTGTGCGAAGGAATTGCACGAATTCCACCGGCCTCTTTCTACTATCGGGACATAAGACGCAGGCGGGGGTTCCACCCTTATGTCGTTGAAATACCACTAATACGCACCAAACGTTTTAAATCTTCGTTCCACTTGCGTACGACTAGAGAGTGAAATTCGTTGCCAGCTGAAGTGTTCCCTAAACACTACGATTTCGATTCTTTTAAGAAAAGAGTGAATAGGCTGCTTCTAGACAGACATGTCCCATCCGCATCGTCGCTTACCATCAGGCGAGATTGCGGTCAAATGTCTGCCTATTAAATAAAAAAAAAACACTACATTTTACCGAAAAAAATAAAAAAAACTTTAAAATTTCACCTAAAAATAAGAATTTTGCACATTTTCATTAGAAACTGGTTAAACTCATTTGTACAATATAGCCTACATTTTTAGGAAAAACGAACACCCTGTTATCAAGAAATAAAAATTAAAAATGGCTGCCGTTTTCAAAATTGAGTGTATGTATTAGCTCCCAAAGTTTTTTTAGTCGTCAACTAATTGTTACACAATTGAAAAGTTCAGTCGAACAGCTTATGCATTTCGGCGGGGAATTTTCGCAACAAATTATTATTAACAGCTACTCGAAATTGCCATGACAATGAGTAAGTTCACGGCTTACAGTCGGAATACGTATTAATGAGCCTAAGCCAGGATTTGAGGATACAAAAGTTTTGCGACGATATTCATTTTCTGTGTCTGAGCCGTATTTTGCAAACATGGATTAGTGAGAAACGTTTTGCTATCTTTTATTCCACAACAAGAGAGTGATGTAAGAAAGATATCTCGATTACGATTGCTAAGTTTTTCAGAGTAAAAATATAATTATGATTTAACATTGTCTTTTTATTTTAGGAGCATTATTTTCCAAACGTCCGCGTCAGTTTTAAAACTTTAATTGCTTTCCCAAAACTATAGCTATTGCAATTTGAAGCTCAGTTGGAAAAATCATTCGCCCGGATAGCGAAGGGTTGTGGGTTCGAGTACCACCGCATGACACGGTCGATAAATTTTTGTGTGTATTTAATTTCATAAAAACTTGCAAACAAATTACTTAAAAATTATAAAAATAATTGTAATTACAGATTGTTTAATAACTTTTGTTCACATTTTGTGATACATAAGTCAAATTTTATTTGAGGTTTGGGATTACTGTGATTTTTCAATACTTTTTTTATCTTTAACGAACATGTTCTTCATACAATGAATTACAAATGCTATATGAAACACATAAAAGTGATTATCATCTGCACTTTTATCATAAGAATCGCATATTCTTTAATCGACTGACTAACGTCCTCCGTAGCTCAGTTGGTAAGAGCACTCGCCCGGATAGCGAAGGGACGTGGGTTCGAGTCCCACCGGATGACACAGTCGATTAATTTTTGTGAGCGAAATTTGATTTAATTTCGCATAATTCTTAATAAGAAATGCAAGCAACAAAAAACCTAATTCTTCTTATCAGGAAATATGGTTAAAATTACTCGTCATTCATGGAAAAGACTCGCTAAGAATGTATACTTATATAATAATAGAAACTTCGTGAACATAGATTTATTTTTCAACGGAATAAGTGACACAAATATTTCAACAGCTACTTGTGTTCTGCCTGCACCCGATGCATTTTGTTTGACCAAACTAATGTGAAGGCACCTCAAAGACGCAAGGTACCTATAAAATATTAATGGATTCCTACGATGCTTTGAAGCGCTATAAAGAATGTCCCACATAAAATAAAGCTATCTCAGAGCGAGTAATTTACGACTTCTATGAACTGCGGTCCTGTTCTGAAATGGGTTGTCCGTATTCCATGGTTTTTCCATCCCGTTTGCTCTCACTTCCATGTTGGCATGAGTAATGGGGACGGCTATAGTCGAAAATACAAACATCGTCTTACAGAGTCGGGATCTGAATTCAACGATTTTACAATTCAATGAATGCCTTTGAAAACGCAAACTTGCAGGCGATTTTCTGCTTTATTAAAACAAATTAGCCTCTTTGACAAGAGATAAGTTTTGTCGTACATAAATTAAATTCTCATAAATTTACTTTAAAAAAAAACAAATCTATACATTTATTGATAGATTATTTCAACAAACACACCATACCTAGCCCCAAACTAAGCGTGAGCTTGTGCTATGGCGACTAGGATAACGGATAGACATACTTATATACGGTTATACATCCATGACTTAGGTACAAATGCTCGTGCTCATCACACAAACATTTGCCCATTGCGGGATTCGAACCCACAACTTCTAGTTTTGTAGTCCGGAGCGCGGACCACTACACCAAGATGGTCGTCAAACTTTAACTAAATGCATATTCACTTCCTTAGCGGCTAGTGCAATAAGCAGTAAAAGAAACTAAGGCTCTTTTCGTAGCCATTTTCAAAGTGTGTAACTGATGTTTTTATACAAACTAGTCTAGTCTATAAGTAATCATATATAATTTTATAACAGCCGTCTGTCATATCAGTACGTCCAGACAGGATCGATATAATCACTCAAATTGCAACCTGTGATAACATCACCGCCATTAATTTTGCAACATGAATAGCGATTCAGATACAATCGGAATAATCGCTCGATTTACATTGAAAAATATCGAAAGAATGCCGAATGGACATTTTAGCCGATTAAGCTGCCTTTTATTATTTATATTAAAAATTGGATCGAGTAGTACTAGAATATTTTACAATGCCAGAAGGACATTTCAGCAGATTTAGCTGATTTTTACAAGGAGCAAGCTAGAATAATAAAGATGCAAGTCGTCTGAAAAAGATTAACGCACACAAGTCATTGATTAACTTGTAATAGGTACTTAAGTTACTTTACTTACTTACTGCGCATTTTATACCGGTGGGTAATCTTATTTGCACCTTTTATCACAATGGGGTAAGCTTTTATCCTATGTGATGATTTTAATAAACATCTTTTTAACATTTTAATTCGTCTGTGTTTAGGTGTTTATATTTTTGTGGCGAGTTGATGATACTGATGTTCTCCCAGACGTATCCGTCAATTGGCGCAACCCTAAGTGCGTGTTAAGGTATGGTTCAAAACTCCGCTGCTCGCAGCAGTACAGCACTACTGGTCCCCATTATAATCTGCATATGTTTCTATAAAGTAGGGATGGTCATGAAAAAAAAATATCGATATTTTTTTCGATATAATATATCGTAGTATAATATCGATAGTTTGCGATATATCGAACAAATATATCGATATTTTAAAAATATCGATATATTTGTTCGTAAGTAATTACTTGTATTTAACTAGTCTATAATATTAAATAGGGATCAGGTTAATTATGAGTAAAAACACTTTAGAGAGAAGAAACGAATCAACTTTATTTAAAAAATCATACGAAAAGAAAACAAAGGCCATACGAACCGAAAGTCATGCTTAGCATACCAATATGAAAGATTTATAAATCCCAGTACTTTTTCTCTAAACCTTGCAAAAACAAAATTTTATTTACCCTTTTGGCTTGTAATCTGCTTCTTTGCTGTGTAAGAACCTGTGCGGCTTTTGAGAAGAGTCGTTCAGATGGAACTGAGCTAGCCACCATAGTTAAATATTTAAATGCTACATTGTATAGGTAACGTTGGGAACTGTATTTTATAGTCTGCCCACACTTCTAATGGGTTTTCGTTAAATCTACTGACTGGAGCCCTCAAATAAAGTGATAACTCATCTGAAAAACTTTCATTAGTTTTATTTGTTTTCCAATTCTTCTGGACCAGTTTATGGTGATCACTCCAGAGATCCGATGATAAACTAATTTTGTCTGAATTGTCAGAGTCAGATTCCACAGTGGATTCATCTTGCTGATTTTTTTTTATCATCTCTTTGATTATACTGATGGCATTTGCGCACGCCAAAGCATCTTCAAAATGAAGTTTCTTAAATCTTGGGTCCAAAATTGTAGCAATAGCTAATGATGATACCTGTTCAATGGCGCCCATTCGTTTATTGATTTCGGTAAGAATGCGATTTTGTACCTCCCTTATTAAAGGTTCTTCAATTACTAAGCTTTTGAGTTTTGATATCATGCAGTGCACTAATGGAATGACTTTGCTACTTGAGCAATATTTATCACCAGATATTTCTTTGGTCGCTGCTTCTAGTAGGCGTAGTATGTTAAGAAGCGATGTTAATATTGTCAACTCCATACCAGTTAACATCGGCGGTGCTGTTTTGTGACGAATTAAAATTTCGCTTACCGCATTTCGTAAATCAAGGAAACGTACAATCATATAGTATTTGCTGTTCCAACGTGTAGGGACATCCTGAATCAATTTTGTGTCAGCTTTAACTGATTTACGCAACTCGTCACTTGCTACACAACTTTGTTTAAAAAAAGTAACAACATTTTTTACTTTCGTTAATATCTGCTGTAATTCTGGAATTCCTAAAATATTTTGAGCTACTAAATTAAGTGTGTGCGCAAAACAAGGGATATGCTTTTTTTTCCCAAATGCAATTTCGACAGCCTTCACCATATTTGCAGCATTATCAGTTACTACTGCTGTGACTTTATCAGTATTAAATCCCCACTCTTCACATGTTTTAGTGAGCATTTGTGCAATGTATTCGGAAGTATGCCTTTCATCTAAGTGGTACACACCTAAAGTTACGGAATGAAATTCAATTCCGATGCCAAAATGAGCAGTTACACCGAGATAACTTCTCATTTGTAGATCTGACCAAATGTCACTTGTAAGGGGAAGATCTTCTACACAGCATAATTTACGTTTTATAACTGCTGACAATGCATCATACTTTTCATCTAACCAGCGTGTCACAGAAGTTCTGCTAGGAATCTTATAATGAGGTGCCGTTACTTTCAGAAGATTCTTGAAACCTTCATTTTCAACTAATGAAAAAGGTTGATTGTCTTTACAGATCATGTGTCATCATGGCATTGTTAATTCTTTTAGTTTTATCACCAGTAGAAGTATACGCATATATTTCTCCAAAACTACTTTCAATTGATCTCTGGCGTTTAAAAGGAAATTCCCTGTCAGAATCCATCTTTTGATCAGTTTGAGAATTTTTCGTACTTATCTCGCTACTATCCATTGGCGACGACGTAGAATCCATTGGCGACGACGTAGAATCCATTGGCGACGACGTAGACTTTGAAGGCAAAAGTTGATGTTCCTTGACGGTAAATTCCGATATTGTGATACTATCTTGTTTTGAAGTACTAGGGATTGGGTTGGACAAATCTGAATTTAAATCTTTTGTAACAGCAGCAGCACTATTGTTCCTTTTGAGAACTTCCAAGTAAACAGCCTTATGAATATTTTTGATATGTGCCATCAGATTAGAGGTATTGCCAGCCGTTTTAACATTTTTTTGAATTAACTTGCATCTGGCAGTTTTCTCATCATTTTTTTCGTAATAATTCCAAACAATACTTTTTTTAGTAGGTGCCATATTGAAAGAATTCCTGATTTCTGAAAAAAAAGAACTGCGTGAGAAAAATCCCAAGTCCTAAAAATTTATGAAATAAAAACAAATCCATCGAAATAAATTTAATCGACCATTTCCCATCCCTAACTAAAACTCTTGAAAACAAAAAAATGGCCATTGTCAAGTTAATTAGTACACTTTGGTTGGAGACCTTGATACAAATACTAATGAAATGAAATGAGTATGAAATTGGCCGACATGTTGTTTTTTTTTAACTGTACATTTTTTAGTTTATTGAATCAAAACTTTATTTACAGGTACCTATGCTTTTATTATTGTATAAAATAGTTAGTGTCGGCTAGATTCACACTCATAAATACATTTCAAGCATTCCATTATTTAATACTATTAAATAGTAACAATTGATAGTACTTTTATTAAAAACACGTTACCTATACTTACTTACTGTATGAATCGTAAACTGTAATAAACAAAACAGATAATAATTATCACAGCTTGCTTCTTCTAAATAATTTATAAAATCTGGTTTTATATATCATTATACACCTTAACGGTATTTATATTTCGTAAACTATTTATACAAACTTTTACAGGTTATATTGCCAAAAACGAAACCAACAAAACAAGTGAGTGAGTGACCATAGATACCACAGCTTATAAAAGTTTTGCTACTAGTGCTGCCCTCACGGAGAGTATCTCATGTCTGCGTTTCGTTATTGTAAAGGCTAGTTTTCTATAATCCGGGGATTTCCGTTTTAATTTTACTCAAATTGTCAATTTTGTAGATTTAAAGGAATAAGTCTTAGAGAATTTAAGTAAATATGAAGAAAAAAATTGAATGTGACAAGATAATATCGTAATGACGATATTTTATATATCGGATAAAATATATCGATATGACATTCGATACTTGATGATTCGATAGTATCGGATTGATTCGATATATTGCGTACATGTATCGATATTTTTTGAAATATCGATATATATCGCCCACTACTACTATAAAGGTACACTTCCGAGCACTGCGGCCGCTTCTCGCCTCATGCGGCCCCTTGGAGCTGCGCGGCTATCATTGAGCTATAGGAGTTTATGAGACCCTTTCCGAGCGATGTGTCACGGTCGCAAGCCGCAAGCCGCATTAGTCCGAAATCTTCCTTAAGATTAATATCTGAGCTACTCAGCAATGACGCTGCAGCAATGCAATACTTTTTAACGCAGTGGCAGCACTGCTGCGTGCAGCGGAGATCTCAATATACTAACTTTAGGTGCTCTTGCATGGGCTCGAGCGTGACTAGCAAAATCACACTTGGGTTTCAAGTGTGGTTATATTCATTAGGAGTTTGCACGACACCACACACGAAACGTTCTAAATACTTCTCTCGTGTTTACATAAGTATTTTAACAAGCATTTCTAAAATTGCTTAATAGGGCGGTTTTATTTATCAATATGTATTAAATTTATTTTTATTTATGTTTTTAATTATAAGTGTGAATGGATTATGTACATGTTTATTAAGATGGTTTAGGCACTTTTATCTCGCCATTCTACCCACCAACACAATGCTTGCAATCCGCATGGACTCAAAGAGTTAAATTTCAGGGGCCAAAGCCTTGCCTTCAGTGTAGCCGAAGTCAAACTCTCTACAAACCTTTTGATATCCGGTTAGCACGTGACACACAATATATATCTCTCCGCGAGTAAAGTCACGTGTCAATGCGTTATCTAACGATTTTCACGCCGGGGGCAGGTGATATTTAAGTCGAGCATTCATTCGTGAGGAGGCACGCTAGTATGATGTTTATTTATAAGTTACGATGAAGGAAATCCTCCCTGCCGAGTGTAATGGGGTGGATTATCAGAAATTCACACGCCTCAGGAGTTAGAAGTCGAATGCGTAGACATTTGTAATGTAAACAGAGTGCTTTTAAAACTTGCCGGGAATGTGGGCTCCAGTACATTTTCTGTATCTAACCATTATTTTTAAAAGATACTTTGACAATATAGTGACTAAGTTTCTTGCGCTGCTTCTTCTCAGCACTTGCTCACTATTTGTCCCGAAGCAGTGGCAGGGCTAAAAATATGCTGGGACATGTTTAAGTGCCCCCATGTGGGTCTATATGCATAAATAAATGACTTTTTGCCTACTATGAAGGTTTTGAAATCTAGTTTACAACGTAAGAAGCTCATTAAAAAAGTAAAATCGATACTTACATTGTACGTTTCAACCGCGACAGTTTTTTTTTAGTAGTTTGTCAAATCCGCCACCACAGACGAAACGTTTTAAATACTACTCTCGTGTTCACATAATAGAAGTGTGTGTGAATGGATTATGCACATGTTTATTTTTCGTATTCTTGTAATGTTCTGGGTAGCATACCAAAAAACCATAAGGGTATAACACACATCGCTCAATTATAACAAAAACATGACCAAATCCCGAAACGAAAAAAGCAAAAAGAAAATCTTTTCATTTGTGAAGCCGGACAGACCCAAGGTGGGTAAAAACGAAAATGCACGATTTTCTCCAAAAATATTTTTTATCAACGTATATTTATGACGTGTGCAATACTACCCTTAAAGGAGGTCAATGAACTGTAACCGGAAGATCGACAGGACCGAAGGGTTGACGAGACAAACTGAAAACATCTACCCCATGGGGATAAATAACCATAAATAAGATCAAAATACCCGAACAGATATAGAATAGTGTTGACAATCGATCAATAGGCAACAAACAATTATATCGATATCTGAGTCCATACCCTATGAGGCTTTGTCTGTATTTTTGCTCTGGCTATAGCACTTACGCAGTTACGTATATTGACTGGCGGCTAGTGTGAGTGAAAAGGATGGCTGGTTAAAAAGATAGGCTTTGGTTTAGTACGGCCTGTTGTGAAATGCAAAAACTGATAATAAAAGTTTAGTACCTACTGACAACAGTATTTCAAACACTACACTAGTCATCCATGCTTGTTCTTAACAAGTATCTTAGTAACAAGCTAGCCAATATCATTTTATGACGATATCATAACTTTTAAGGATTGTGACTAAGGTAAATACGTTTATCTATAAATTATAATAACTCATCGGTGTTAAAATGTATTAATAGTAAACAATAATAATAGTTTATCGATAAGACAGTGATACATGGTGGTGCATAACATCGACGAGCCCAACACTACAAAGAAAGCATTTCTTTCGGATAGGCTCGGATCAACGCCAACTGAAATGACATGACATTAATTTTCTTACCTTTATCTTTTCACATTCGTTGTTTACATTTTTGTCTTTTAAAAACGTTTTCTTTTTATATTAGGTTTTACTAATGAAGTTATACAGGTTGTGGTTCTATAAAGTCGCCAGTTAAACTTTTAAAGGGAGTGAATTTAACCTTGAGGGCCAAAATTTTTTTAACTTATCTTGAAAAAATGCTTATAATTAACCATCATAAAAATTTGTTCATATGTAGGTAAAGAGTTTAGTTAAAAAAAAATTGATAGATGTTATTGATGAGCAAATTAATTTATTCTAATACAAGTAATATAGCAACTGACTTAACAACAGCTTACACGTTTAACAAAATGGAAATATATTTTTTAAATTGCTCTCTGTACTATAAAAAATGACACACATTTTCATTGAAAATCAATTTTACGCATCTGTTGCTGATAGCTGTAAAATGATCAATTTTAGAAAATAACAATCGGAGACCAGTTTGTGAAAAAATACGGACATGGTACTATTACATGAGAGAATATAGTTTTTAAAATAATTACTTATTTAATCATCAATGTTATGCTAGCGTTATCCCAGTTGTAAATATCCATAGCTCACTGCCCGGCTGAATTATTGTGATCGTGTATTAGTGATTCATTAATAAACTTTTCAACAAAACTTTGGCAATACGATAGATTGGATGAAATCTTAGAAGAATCTGATTGTAATTAAATAAGAATATAATTATGCTTTTCACTTTTGGCGTTTTGCTATTTACTTATTTTTCTGAGGATGTTTCTCTTGCTAAATTTATCTTTTTTTTATTTGTTTGAAACTGTAGTTGTAGTTAATAAGTGTTTGTATGAGCACGTTTAGTTTTTGTTATGATATCAGTGCGTTTGTTTGTATTGACTATAAGTCTTATTGTATCTATCTGTTCCTGTCACAACCATTCGATGTTAATAATTTAAATGAGCCATTTGTAAAATGTAGGTCCTTTTTTGGCTGTAGGTAATATTAATAATTATTGCTTGTGTACTAAATCTGTGGATTGATGTATAATAATAAAAAATAATAATATATACTTACAATCTCTGGTTTTACCTAACTAATTTGACGTGACCCCGATCAGGCTAAATTTTGTAATTTTTAAAACTGGTTGTGCTATATTTAGGATTGTTAAAAAAACAACTCAAACTTTAGTACATAAAGAGCATCGGGCGTCTGTTTGAACGGCCCACTTGGGCAAATAGGCCTGTTTAGGCCAAACTCGGGCAAGTCAGCCAGTTTAGGCCTCGGCTTTTGGCCTCGCAAGGTGACGAGTTTGGAACTTGGCGCTTTCTATTTGTCTTTTACGGCCGCTATCTGGCAGGTGGCTTGGAAAGTTTTTTGGGGTTCCACTGAGAAAAATATAGAAATACCTAGATGATAGTTTGGGTGTCATGGGTTAATTATTAAGAAAGAAAATACGTTTATTAATAAATGAACATCACATAACACACGAAAATAAACAACATAAAATGCACAGTTACAAAAGAAAAAACATAGTAAAATGATAAAATAATAATTTAGGTAAACCAGTTAGACAGTGTAGTTGCGCGCCTGTGAGACGGTCTTAACACTGCCCCGCACCACGCAGCGTGGCGCATGTTTTTTATTAAGTGAGTATTCTACCGCGGGTTGTGGAGCAAACGACGAAATTCACGCGCTACGCTACGTGGTGCGGGGCAGTATGAAGGCCGCATGATGTCCACATTAAAAGATCCAGTCAGGTTTTATTAAGTTAGGTAAGTACTAGAAAAAATGTGTCCTGGAGGTAAATGAAGGGAAGTTTCATTTATTTTTATTTTCAATAAATATTGATTAATGTTTGGACTGTGAACCCCTCATATGTGTAAAAACAATACCTAGTTAAAAAAATCTGTACTCACTTAAGTTGTTTGTTTGGGGAAGTAGAAAGTTTAGTAATGGCGGTTAAAACCAAAATATATGTGTTGAGAACTTTAACTTTCTTACTATTATCGTTAACCAATAAAAGTCGTTTAAGTATGGAAGTGTTATCCCTAGTGTTAATAATTATTGTTATATCACACGAATGTGTAATCAACAATATTTAGAAACTCATACGGAACCTTGGCGCAAAAGATCTTGTTCACATTGTCCGTTTCGTTCGTACTTTTTATTTCGTTGCCCTTGCGAGTAGACATCAAGATTGGTGTAGTTTTCCTTTTAATCTAGATTTATAGAGCATGTTTATATACAAGACTCATCAAACGAAGCTAGTATGTACTACGCTGTTCCCTAGTTTTCATCATAATTCCTTTAAAGGAAACATAAATGACTAGGTATATGAACAAAAATTGGAGTTTATTAAAATGTTGAGTCGAACGTATTTTTATATAATTACGATTAGACAATCTCTTATAAGCAAATAAGTAGAACGTTAACTCTACGAGTTAAGAGACGAAATGCAAAAGGTGATCTATAAAGTTCAATCGCACGAACAACAAAAGTAAAAAAAAGACTAGATGCATAAAAAATATATATTTTTGCACTTGAAAAAATGACTACCAGAGGCGGGAATCGAACCCAAAATCCAACCCAAATAAAACAATAATTTATTGTATTTGCAAGCTTCATCTTTCGATTGTTAAATACTTGCAATAGTATTTCTTTCGAGTGTTGAGGGTGTAATCCGGTGAAAGCAACGCGGCATTACAGCGTTAAGAAGCACTTGAAAATTTCGACAGGCTCTGCCAACGCCAGGGTGGCCGAGAGGTTAGGCAATCGCCCGGTATGCGAGGAACGCGGGTTCGATTCCCGCCTCTGGTAGACATTTTTTCAAGTGCAAAAATATATTTAGATTGCATATTGAATGCTTATTACTTAAAAACAATAATTTATTGAATAAAAAAACCTTATTAATTACTATAACTAGAAACTTACTGCCGCACTCAGAGACGTCAATTAAATTTAATCTATATTTAAGTCTTGTTCTGTCACTTTCTTTGTCAATGAAATAGAGAAGGACGGTATGACTTAATGAAGTTAGTGCCTAATAGTAGATATATAAGTAAAAAATTTTCTCTCTCTGTTCCTTTACTTGCTCTTATTTCATTTTGGTTTAAACTTATGATATAAAACTTACTTTGTGGATTTTATACTGTCACAAAAACCTAAAACCAATCAGGACCCATTTATGTTCGACCCCTCCGATGAACTAGTTTTCTGTGATTGAGGTAAAATTGCATAACCTTAAGCTAGTACATAAGCTATTCATAGGGAATTGATCATTGTAAATTCATTTATTTCATTATTTTAAATAAAACAAACAATTCCAAGTTTCTCTTTTATTTCTTTTGTCCGTGGAATTCGCAGGGCATTCACAGTACAGGATTTCACGTGACAATGGGTATCCAATGAATGGGCTTGCTGATAACATATCCATAAATAAGGTGACGTCACTCCAAATCCAATATGGCGGACTATGATTTTATGCTTTCTTACAATATGGGTTTCAAATGAAAGGGCTTGCTAAGAATAGCTCGATAAACAAGGTGACGTCACTCCAAATCAAATAAGGCGGACTTCTGAAGATGGTGAACTAAGTTTTTTTAAGCTTTCTTACAATATGGGTATCAAATGAAAGGGCTTGCAGAGAATAAGTATGCGAGTTTAACTCCGTTGCTCCGTTCCGTTTAGGAATTTGGTGTATTAGGTTTTCTTGGCGTGAAGAAAAGGCGTGATAGCCAAGCGGAGAACACTTTACTTTACTTCACTTTTCATCCGTGATATCATGAGTTATATCTCCGCCTGTAGGTACCAATAACTTTGTACAAAAACTTAAGTACCTACAGTCTTTTTGAAATATATCGCTGCCTAACGGTGAAGAAAAACACCATGAGGAAAAACCTGTACACTAGTGGCTAGTGTGTGAGATGGAAAAGGCAATGGCAAACCATTCCATTAAATATTGCCTAGAAGTCGTTGTGTGTGTTTCATTCCACATAATTATCACGACCCTCAGTCATGACTGTTAAAAGGGGTTTTCTTGGAGTCCTCGATTATAATTATTGAGGTTGAATTTTTTGAGTCTGTAGCATCGGTAGGTAAACTTTGACGAGTTTAATTTTGGTGAGATATGCGTCAAGAGCATTGGTTTGCCTGTCTAGGAGAAGGATAACTTCAAATCAAACTGGAATTGTGCTTACACTGCGTAAGGCTTAGCTTGAAGATACAATAATTAGCTTGAAGCTTACTTATGCCTTACGCGGCGCATTTCTCCTTACACCCTAGACAAGGTGTTGTAATATAAAAATACTTATTGGAGCCCAATTTTAAAGCAAATATCTTCAATCGATTGAGCTGAAATTTTGTATACAGGTTGTTTAGATGAAAATGCATGGTAAGCTGTGTAAGTCGTCTAAGATTTTTGTGTATTGATTGTACAGAGGATTTGGAGACCTTGAAAGTAAAAAATAAAGTCGAATTGTTGTTGTCCGTAGCATCAATTGTTTAACTTTGATTTGTGTATTTTCGCGAGAGGCGTCAACAGCATTAGTTTACAACTTGCAAGTGGCATACAAACATTAAGCCTTAAATTGTTTAACATAAAAGCAAGCATTAGGATACTCTCCCTTCGCGCCTTTGGCCTTTAAATTGCACTGTTTATTGGGCAGACAAGTACCACAGCGAAGGACCACGGCGAGTCAGGTTAAAATAATTGGTTTTCCTATTTGCTGTATTTTTGAAGGGATTTCAATACTTCATGGTAATAATTAGTGCTCTTTAACTCTTTGGTTTACATTAAATTCGTAGCCAAGCTATTTTACTCGTCGCCTAGCCATTTAATTAGCCGCCAAGCCGTTATTTGTTGTTCCTTACTTACCTATGTCTTAAGTAAGCGAGCTTAAAACTTTCGCCACCTTTAAGTCAATGTCGTTATTCAATTTTTAAAAAAGCCCTTTTTGAGGCTTACCTGAGATACCAAGGTATGTTAGATTTTAGTTGCACATAGTTACTTACCCTTTCAGTTTTTAGTCGATCGAAAAATAATAAGCCCATCGAATTTAATCGACAAATGCCCTTGCCTAAATGATGCGTTGAATGAGATAAACAGTGAGATATGTCTACAGACTAAGAAATCTGTCCAGCGATAACTAAAGTAAAAAATAATTTACAAGTAAAAAACAAGCTTTTATGTCAATGCGCTAAAAGGTATCAATAAATTTTCCTTTAAAACTTTTACGATCAAATCAAACATCATTACACAATTTATATTATATAGAAGCTTGTCGCGAGATTTTACCTGTATAGATAAACAAGTAAATTATACATATACATAACTTGATATGATTGACTAAATTTTCTTAAAATCAAACTACTAAATACGCCAAGTGAGTACTTAAATCTCGCAACAAGCTTTTATATAATATAAATTGTATAATGATGTAATTATTTGATCGGTAAAGTTTTAAAGGAAAATTTATTTATACTTTTTAGCGCATTGACATAAAAGCTTGTTTTTAAAAAGTGTTTTTTACTTGTAAATTATTTGTAAAAATATTTCCATTGGATACATACATTCCCCAAGTATTAATGAAATCGAACGCCGGCTCACTGGCGTAGCAAGCACTTTCAAAAATTCGTCGACTGACTAACGTCCTCCGTAGCTTAGTTGGTAAGAGCACTCGCCCGGATAGCGAAGAGACGTGGGTTCGAGTCCCACCGGATGACACAGTCGATTAATTCTTGTAAGTGAAATTTGATTTAATTTCGTAAAAACTTGCCAAATAATTGCTTAAGATATAAAAATATAATAAGTTACTTCACATATGAAGTTTTTAAATTCTCAGTGAAATAAAAAATACCGAGAAATTTGTTGAAACCCAAAGACGTGATATGGTTCGGAAAACATATGCGCGATGAATAAGCAAAATTCCATGAATTCCATCCCCTTGCCGACCCTGAGAATTATTCGTAAAACGTTAATGCACCAGCGAAATGTTCATGCTACGAATACACTCAGTAGCAAAGAAAACAAGCCAGGCGAATATAATATTATTATGGATTCAATAAATAAAGAAATAAAATTATCTTTTTTAACCACAAAGTTCACTACATTTCTAATAACTAAGTTAAAACATGCAAACTGAAATATAAAATCATTCTGAGTTTCTAGAGGCTCCCAAATAGGCAGTGCATTTATCTTGGGAGACCAAATTCATTTATGTTTGCGACTTAAAATATGTACTTGTTATTAAGTGTGTGTGTGTCCTTTTGTATTTGATAGAAAACATTGACTAATTGCAGTGTCTTTTTAGTACAAGTATTAAAACTGTATCAAATTAAAGCAATCAATCCGAGTAATTCAAAACAAGTTCAGGGACCGATTTTCATACAGCACAGCATAGTTTATCAACTTTACATAAACTATCTCCATCTCTTAGAAAATTAGACTGTTTGGTCTACATTTTCAGTATGGAGCAGTATTTTAAGTACCAAAGATTATGAGCTTCGTTCGGAACATTATGTAATTAAGTAGATCATAATTACCGTAAGATCAAAACCTAAGTCTTCATTCTCATCCGCCTGCCATTAGGGCCCAGGGTCCGCCTGCCATTAGGGCCCAGGGTCCGCTGACCCTGATCCAGAATGTGGCAGATCAAGTAATTACAAAGAAGCGACTGCCATCTGACCTCCGTGACTCTGTTACCAGGGGAACCTGACCAGTCTTGGATCAGTTAAGATCAAAACCTAAGTAGTTCACAATATTTAAATTCTTGCTAGTCTATTTCCTTTTTCTTTGCTCGCCACTATATTCGATGCAGAACCGAGAAAATATTGAAATTGTTTACCATAAACTCTAAAATACGATCATGGTTATGAAAAAGGATACATTGAAGCTTCCTTCAAGCTGGCTGGCTTGTATCAGTCAACAAATAGTATAGTTATGTGTAGTGATGAGATGGGTAAAAACATGGGGCCCCTACTTGCACAATATATGGGACAAAGTGTAATAAATTACTGCATGCCTGGAGCATCTTATGATGTAATTATAAATAAAATTCTTATTTTTAAATTCAGTGAAAATTCTACCCTAATAATTTTTATAGGAAATAGAGGTAATGTAAACAAAAAGAAATTCCTTAATATTTTTGAAAGTTTGCAATTGCTAAAAATAGGTAAAATCGTTTTGTTTAGCTTACCATATAGCAGCGCTTTGACAGACGAAGAAAATAATCTTAGGTATAAAATAAACCTAGACTTGCATAAATCGACATCTTATAATGTTCATAAATTCCATATAATTGACATAAATAATTATTTTAAAAATAAGATTTACCTGACGAGAGATAAATATTTTGTGAATAATTATCTTAAAAGACAAATAGCTATTTCGCTATCATATTGTATAGATTATTCAGCCAAGAACTTGGCTACCAAGTCTGCTTCTATTGAGCAGACCAATGACATGAATATTCAACCTTTGGAATCCGTTCCAATTAACAATCATTTAAATTAAATATTCAGACAATAGAGGAAAACTCTTGCTTACAACAAAGCCTAGCTAGCTTGGAAAGTTCAAATCATTTAAACATAGTGCATCAAAATATTCAAGGCTTATCCGGGAAAGAATTAGAAGTAGAATTATTCATACAAGAAAGGAATATTCATGTTTTATGTGTCACTGAGCACTGGCTCAAAAAGTATGAACTTATGTTGTCTCTTGAAAATTGTAGCCTTATTAGTTCGTTCTCTAGGGAGGCGGCCATCCATGGTGGGTCATTAATATTAATCAATAATAATTTAAAATGTAAAGAGCGCAAAGATATTGTATCTCTCTCTGTTGAACGAACTATTGAGTTATCATGTGCAGAGCTAGACGATTACATAATTGTTTGTGTTTATAGACCCCCAACTGGTAATTTTAAATTATTTGAGTCTATAATGGAAGAATCACTCAGGAAATTATTTACTAATAAAAAGAAAGTAGTTGTATGAGGGGATTTCAATGTCGATATTATAGATGAAGAAAATACCTATAGAGTAAGGTTTTTAAGCCTTTTCAAATCCTTCAATTTAATGCCTGTTTTTGCTGAACCGACTAGAATTACTGCTACAACAGCTACTTGCTTAAACAATATATTCTGTAACTCTGTTGTGATAAAAAAATCTACAGTAAATTTTGTAAAATCCGATCACTGCGGTCAGTCAGTCACGTTTGAACACCGTTTTGTGCCAACTAAAAATGTAGTTCAATTTAGACCAGTCACTGATTCCCGTAAAGAAAAATTTAAGTCTAACATAAGTGATAAAATTCCACTTTTGCCTTTTATTAATGACAATGTTAATAACCAATATGAGTATTTTTTTGAATTAGTTAAAAGTGAATTTGATAAAAAAATTCCTAAAAATTAATTAGTTATAAACAATTTGAAACCGAAGTTCAGTGACTGGGCTACAGTAGGTATTTACATCAGTAGGAAAAAAACGTTTGAATTATATAATCAAAAGGTATATAGAAATAATGACCCAACATTCCTAGAATATGTTAAAAAATACTCAAAGTTATTCAAGAACGTTTGCATGGTAGTTAAATCTAATTATATACATGAAAAAATTAATAAATCCAGTAATAAAATTAAAGAAACTTGGAATATTATAAACAAAGAAACTTGTAAAACTAAACCACGTGATCACACATTTACATTAAAAATTGATAATAAGAATATTAAATCTGATAATGAAGTTGCAGGTGCCTTCGAGAAGTACTTCTCTAATGTACCTATCGAAACCACAAAACAACTTTATTCGTGCGCTCTGCATGCGAAATCCCTGCTGGTGTCTAGTGTTGACAAGTGTAACTCCTCATTTGATTTCACTCATATTAATCCTTTAATGATAGTAAAAACTTTCAAGGAATTAAAACAAAAAAAAACTGAGGATATATGGGGAATATCAACTGACACAATAAAACCCATTATACCTCTCGTAGCATCTCACTTAGCACATATATTCAACGAATGTATTGATCAAGGTCAATTTCCTACTTTAATGAAATATAGTAATATTATACCTTTTTTTAAGTCAGGGGAAAAAAGTGACCCAAGCAACTTCAGGCCAATTTCCATTCTACCTGCATTTAGCAAAATTTTTGAAAAAGTTATATTTAATCAATTGCTCTCTCATTTTAAACTGAACAATTTACTGCACGAGAAAAGGTAGAAATACAACAGATGCTGGGGTGGCACTCGTCAAAAACATTTTGGATGCTTATGAAGATAAACACAATGCAATAGGTGTATTCTGTGACTTGTCGAAGGCATTTGATTGTGTCGATCACCAAACACTCATTATTAAGCTTGATCTTTACGGTGTATCTAATAAAGCGTCTAAACTGTTGAATTCTTACCTCTCAGGCAGACTACAAACAGTAAACGTAAATGGCATTAACTCCTCAGGTGCTCCGCTTCAAATGAGAGTGCCCCAGGGCTCAATATTGGGACCATTGCTATTTTTGATCTATAATGACCTTCCTTTTTATGCCAAAGACTCCTGTGAGATAGTTCTGTTTGCTGATGATACTTCTTTAGTCTTCAAATCAAGAAGAGGCGAAGAATCATTTGACAATGTAAGCGGAGCTCTCTCTAAGGTATTAAATTGGTTCACTAGCAATAACTTGCTTCTTAATACAAAAAAAGACTAAATGTATTAAATTCACCATGCCTAACGTGAAGCAAGCTAACACAGAAATCCTACTCAACGGTGAAAAATTACATCTATCAAACTCCACTGTTTTTCTGGGCATTACATTGGATTCGAAGTTGCAGTGGGGACCACATGTTGACGCTCTGGCTGGGAGACTTGCTTCAGCTGCCTTTGCGGTTAGAAAAATTAGACATTTGACTGGTGTTGAAACAGCAAGGCTTGTGTATTTTAGTGGGGTTCTGCTGCGGACATAGATACTATCTTTATTTTACAGAAAAGAGCCATTCGTGCCATTTACAAACTTAGTCCCCGCGAATCCCTGAGAGAATTCTTTAAAGAAATTAACATCCTCACTGTCGCTTCTCAATACATATTTGATAATGTACGTACGCAAAAATTTAGATCTTTTTATGAAAAAAATTATATTCATTCTTATAACACAAGAAATAAAAACAAACTTGTCATTCCAAACTTCAGATTAGCCATTACAATTAATTAATTCTTGGGAAATTGTGTCAAATTTTTCGAATAATATACCTTATAATGTTATCGAACTACCTATTAATAAATTCAAGTTACATGTCAAAAACTACCCTAATGTCGAAGGGGTATTATAAAATTCAAGACTATCTTAATGACGAGAATGTATGGACAGTCTAGCCTGCACCAAACTGATGTACCTACCTGTTTATTTTGATTTGTTTTATTTTTGTGGCAGCTAGTGGTGACTGAGTTTGTTTCGGCGTTTCTTCTCAGCACTTGCCAGATTGTCTGTGTCTTGTCTCGAAGCGCTAGTAGGGCCCAAAAGATAAGGAGACATGTTCTGCCCCATATGGGCTATAATTGATTGATATTTTGACGTTCATAAGTGGCATTTTGTGTCCTAAATTGAATAAAGAATGTTTGACTTTGACTTTGACCTTTGGTGCTAAATTTGTTACTGAAGGAGAATGTTTTCTTGCTATGTTATTGTTTGTTTTAAAAATATGTTTCACACATCAAACGAACCGGTTTTTTAAGGTAATCTGAGTTAGAGAAGCACTTTACTCATTCTTACTTTCAAATTGTATTATGTTAGTAGTATTGCTATACGATTTATTATTGTGTATTAATTTTAATGTAGTAAATGTATTGAAAAAATGCCTTTCTGGGCTTATAAAAAACCTTATCATTGTTAATTACAAGAAATTCACAAATGATATAAATTAATGACAGCATTTAATAATTTCCGAATATTGTTGTTAATGATTCCATTTTTTGTCTTATTATTTTAAAAAATAAAAACAATTATCGCCATCTCGCCATCTCTGAGGTCCCGGGTACGATCCCCGGTCAGGTCAATTTAGGAATTCATATTTTCTATATTGTCTCGGGTCTGGGTGTTTTGATACCACCGTTATTTCAAATATCCATAACGCAAGTGCTTAAGCTACTTACCTTAGGATCTGGACAATGTATGTGATGTTGTGCAATATTATATCAATTGAATCGTGCGCTACTGGTAAAGCCAACGCCGGTAAATTATACTACGATCCGTTAAAGTATTTTATCATCCCCAGTCTAAGTGTCTTAAACATTAAACAAAACAGAACACTTTACCGTGCGGCCACAAAGTCAATAAATCCTATTTTCCAGTGGAATGTTTGGTTTCCCCATAAAATAACGTTATGGCCCCCTTTCTTCCTCGCAGGACGCCTGCAGAGAATCCAAGCCAATATAAATTCCGCCCCGTATTATTTCTAGTGAGTTTATTGAAAAACTCTGAGTTTGCTTATTCTTTACGCGAGGTAATATTTTGGAAAGATGAAGCTTACTGTGGTTTATAAGAGGTTTAGTTTTGTGTGTAAAGTAAACGTATGTATTCCACGACCATTTTGAGATTTCATGGCCTTAAAAATACAATATATTGCATGTTGAATTTTTTATATTTAGATCGCCTAAAATTGAAAACCGGCTAAGTGTGAGTCGAAATGGCGCACTGAGAGTTCCGTACTAACAAAGGGTTTTTTACGATGTAACCACAAATTAGCGGTTTTCGAACATTTTCCATTACCTGTAAGTACTGTAAGCACTTCCTTCTTGGCAAATTTCATGATTTCTATGAGAAGAACCTTTAGATTTTGATTCCCTTGATGTTAGAATATCTGTCTAAAATGACCGTATTTTTGAATTGAGTTAACTTAGAAGCTTGATGTTTTCCCAGATTCAAGGGACCACAGTCTTAAGTGTTTGATTTTAAATCTCTGTTCATCTGTTATTTTATTCTCAAATTAAAACTTCCACGCATTTCCTAGTAAAATGATCTTAACCGACAGACGGGCAGACGAACTACAAAGTGATCTTAAAAGGGTTCATTTCCTTTTTTCCTTTTGAGGCATGGAACCATACAGTTTAGTTTATTATACCAATAATTCGGCCCGTCTTGTTAACTTGAAGTCACTATATATATCTACGTAGATAAGTGATGATTAAACGCCTGCCACAGAGCACATTCAATCAACAACAACTAAGCCCACATCAAAGAACGAAAGTTGCAAGAAATTCCTGGCAAATTAAAAACATTGACTTCAAACTTGACCCGTGGCCGCACCACAGACTTGGTATTTGCGAGGGGATGTGCTGAGTCACAAAGAATCCGCGGTCTCTGTGATGAAGGGAGGTATTGCCGACGAATGCCTGCCACAGGAGACGGGGCTATGTTGGAACCACTCGATAAAATTCGTCCAAAGAAGATTATTATGCATTGTTATATTTGAAGCAATCATAGTCTTATAAGTTTCCAGAAAATGTAAATAACGAATAAATGGAAACTACTAGTAAAATAATTACCAATATTCTTAAGACGATTTTAGGCTTAAATTAAAAAACTTTCATATTTGATTTTTTTTTTATTATTTCAGGGGCCAAATATGAAATATAAATATCAAGTTATAAAATCTTCCCTACTATTTTAGTAGTAAAGGAATTTGAACTCTATGAAGAGAATCTGTATCCACAAGTTAGAATTTAGCGTGGCTAAAGAGACTAGGTATAACAAACTGTAGCTGTTGTGTACATACAATGCATAACATAATTTTCTCCGCCATTTTCCAATTTTACTACGTCTACTGTTTTCAACCGGAAGATTTTCTGAAAGATATTACTTTATGTCCGAAAAGGTTATGCGTGACCCTCGACGGGGGGCAAGGCAGCTTCAATAGCTCTCTGACAGTCATAGAAAATTCCCTTCACCGCAACGACACCCGTCCCGTGACATCTACGATCTGTTAATATTTTATCATCCCCAATCATATAGCATGTCTCGCTCGCCCCCCGCACCTCTGGCGGAAAAAGTACCGTCTAATTTTCATAGCACTCTATAATTTTTTAAATTTCTACTGTGTGCAGCGCGCAATAAGATCTTTTAAATATTAAAGACATACAAGCTTACTTACCTATACTAATTTTTATCGTCATCATTTGCTTAATCTGTGCGACATGTCTATCGATGCGTAATAGTTCCCTCATCCAGATTACGGCGGAATGCCAAGCGTTCAGCAAGGGACAGTTAAAATTACATCCGCGATTAACACACTTAACTCGCGATTAGAGCGATTGGCGCGAATCGGCGGCGACTCATACAGAGATGCGCGTGCGTCGAAATCCCGCGCAATTGGCTCAAATCATCCGTCTTAGATGGAATGCTAACCACTTAATTTGGCTCGAATACACCGAAGACGGCATATGATTATTTAATGTATGTTATAAAAGAGATTGTTGTATTAAAAAAATTGTTTCAACCGCTTGGTTGCAGAGTTGATAAAGGAAGTAAGGGTCAACGACATTCTTATAACAAAACTGCAAAATGGACAAACACCTACAAAAAGAAGAAATAATAAAAACGCATTACAGATGCAACGTAAACGTAATATATTTAGATGCAACGTATTGAAAATATTTTAAAACTTATACGCACGTGGAGTTATTAACAATCGCTGATAATCTTTAAGCATACCTACATAAATGTATTTTGATTTTAGTTTGGTCATAAAGGAAACTCTCCCTCCGCGCCTCGGGTTTTTGAATTACACTCTAGTATCGGACAGACTAGTACCACGGCGAAGGACCACGGCGAGTCGGGGTCAACTAAAAGGACTTGTCCATTAATGGTTTTTTATTCGTCAATATTTCTAACCAGAATAAACTATAGATTATATGAAAGAGTTCACAAAAACTGGCCTTTCATCATAATTAATATATTTTTTAAGGCCTCCGATTTAGAGAAAATTTTAAATTATTTTTTCTCTTTGTTTGTTCATGAACCGCACTTTCGCCTATATCAATTAACGCATGAAAAAAAAAATTGTTAGCAAAATTGACATTCCATTGACAGTAGTATAGAAAGGCAATGGTACATAGCCATACAGCCAGGAAATACAAGTAAGTGATCAATGGATGATGTCTGTTACAAAACATATTTTTTCGCAAAAATGGAGGCGTTTAAAATTCTGATTTCTATGGTATCGTGTTTCGTATTTTTGTAGCTTAAAAATAAATATAGGTTATAGGTGGTTGGTGATATCTTGGAATAAAAAACCAGCCTCCATACAAAAAGTCCTCTTTTTTTCAAGTCCTTTGTTTTTCTTAATGAACCTCTATCTCAATGGTATACAATTTTTGTGGCGTTTCGTTCATAGGTCTTTTAAAATTCGGTATTTTTAATTATCGGGTTTTCAATCTTTCGATATATTAAACTTTCGGTCATAAAAAGAGTCGGTATTTTAATATTCGGCGTTCCGATTATAGGTCTTATAAGAGTATTTTGAGTTTTCGGGATTTTAAACTTTCGGTATTGAGAACTTTCGATCATATAAACATTCGGCATTTTGACTATCGCCCTTCCGTTCGTAGGGGTTATGAAATTCGGAATTTTCAAATTCGGCATTGTAATACGTACCCCTTATGTCTATAGGAAAATACATCTATTTTCCCGCGCCGCGCCGCGCTGCCGCGTTGCGTGGACAGAGATAATTAGCGCGCGCTCTTTTTTGGGCGTTAACAGGTTAATTTTATTTCGAGTTTTTCAAATAATTAATTTGTAGTAATACATTTAAGTCACACGGCCGAATACTGAAACGCTACTCAAATCCATCACTCACTTAAAGGCCTCCAAAAATTGAGTGTCTCTCACATTTAAATTGTATACACAAACGCTACTCAGGCAATTTAAACCATGATTAGCAGAGCAGTCGTTAAATGTTTACATAATGGCAACATTCATTTTTAAAAGTATGTTCTCGTTTACAATTTTCATATTCTTAAGGAACGTATTCGTTTTACGCATCATTGGTTGTATAGATTCTTTGTTTTTTTTTTTTGGATAGAAACTTTTACGACGCCATTGTTGTGAAATGAAACGTTGAGTGTCAAAGAAAAAAATATATTTGCCAAACTTTTTGACATTTGTCACAGCGCGGTTCTAATCAAATTAATTTTAATTCACATTATTAAAATAAATTTATACAAGGTTGAAGTGCAGTGCAGTATTTTATAACTATTCAATAGACAAAAATAAAATGGAAATGAACAAGTATATAATTGTCATACAATTTTTTAAATGAAGACAAATCAAATTGGTATGCCAAGTGTTCTGCACAGATTAATGTTCTAAGGTGGGTGGACCATGGAAGGCCACGCTCCTTTGAAGGCCAACTATCAAAAAGTCGTAGTTATTGACATGTAAACACATATTCCTTCGGCTATACACTAAGATCCATCAAACTCAAGGCCACAGATGCGGCGGCGAGTCGCTCGCGCCGCTATTGTGGCAGTGCGATCTCACGCTTCGTAGACTTCGGTCGTCGACGTTACAATTGTTATTCGCGCGCACAGCAAAACGTAAGTTTTTAGTAAGATAACCTATTATTATTTCATATTTTTTTACTGTGAATTGTCGTATAAGGATATGTTTATGGTACTAAAGAAAAAAAAAATAGTTTTGCCTCGATTTAAGTTAAAATATTGGTAGTGTTCCCAGGAAAGCCGGTGGTTCCTTATAAGCCCAATCAAAAATTTGACAGTTGGCCTTGCTAGGGTACATGGGCCTTACAAAGAACATGTACAAACCATGAACATATGAACAGTTACTTTTTAGTTATAAATACGTACTGTTACAGTTAAAACAATGATTTAAAGTTAGTACAGTACTTAGTCTGTAGTGTCTATTATTTTATTATTATTAATATAAGAAAGTCATTGATAATTTTTAGTTTGGCCTTCTTAGGAACATTTTGGCCTTACAAAGAACGGACCCATAAGAAGGCCATTTGAGGTAAAAAAAAAAGTTTTTAATTTCATTATAATACGCATTGGCAAGTTATTTGATGTCAATATAATACTCATTACTACTGTTTTTAAATAATTTCCATTAATATATTCTTAGTTATACGATGGTGTTCAAGTAATGTTCGTTGAGTTTTTTATAAATGATAAAAATATATTGAGCATTTAATGTTTTGCTTAAATGAAAGAGCTTATTATGTAGTTTTAGTAAAAGCGAATATATTAATTGTTACAACTCTATTTTTAAGTTGAACGACTGATGTATAATATTGGCCTTGTTTGGACCCGTGTTCCTTGCAAGGCCATTTGGAAGAGCTTAACAAAACTTAAGTTTAATGAATACTGATTAAAGCTAGGTTAAAAAAAAAGTGATTTATATGGTACACAATAAAACAAAGTATTATTTGATAATTTGTTTTTTTCATTTATCCAGTTAATAAACGACTAAAAAGCGTTTACTCGTTAGAGTGGCCTTCCATGGTCCACCCACCTTACATTGGTGGATCAAACCCAGATTGTCGGATGCCGATGACCTAAAAGATCCTGTCGGGACAACTTGATCTAAAATTACCGGTGACAGAGCGTTGTGGAAAAGTTTGGAGAGGCCGAGTATGCCATGCAGTGGGCAGATACATGCTGAAGAAGAACACATCAAATACTACTCGCATGTATCGACTTTCTACTTATTTTTATACTTATGTTTTATGATGTAATTGTGATTATATGATGACTACTAAAAAAAAGTGTACATATTTATTAGCATAGTGCTGACAAAAAAGTTTTGATTAGTTTCAAGACCTGCTGCGGCTGAACTATTAGCTCTTCCTCAACAATCTCCTCCTCCTCCTTCCTCAATAAGGAGTTTTTATCCATAATTAGGCTATCGTTTGAGAGTGCAACGATGTGCAAAATATGCATACTACAATAACTATAGAAGGAATTGTAATTTCCGTTGTAGGCAAAGAAAACACCTTTGTAAGACAACAAAAAGCCTCTTTATGAGATTTCTAGTGCATATCTGAGTCCTGATTGTGTTCTAGTATTTAAAAGTAGGGTTAAAATAGGGCGACATGGGTACCCACAGAGAAAATAAGGATTTTATAGACATTATTTTTATACCATGATATCACTATCAACTGATTTGAGAGACCTCAAGACCACTCTCAGATTTAGCGGCTACTTAAATCGGTATGACAGTCATTTGACAGCTAAATAGCGTTGAGTTGCGTTTCAGTATACCATTTTTCATCTGAGTGGCGTTTGAGCACGATTTATTTTGAGATAGTCTTAATTTTAACAGATGCTTACATTTTGGCTTCGAGTATGCGAATTCTGATTTTAGGAGCTGCTCAATTGCTTGAGACGCCGTCAAATATTTGAGTAGCCTTTCAGTATTCGGCCGAAAGCCTGCCCAATTCGAACAATGACAGCTTACCAACGAACTAAGTTATGAACCAAGGCCAAAGCGATCAAAACAAATCCAAATCTTCGACTAATTAATAATCCGAACTAATTCCTTTATCAAGTTAGAAAGTTATGAACTAAGTATATTTCAGAAAGGACTTGTCCTCTTTTTGTATGCAGGCTGGTTTTTTATTCCAAGATATCGCCAACCACCAATAACCTATATTTATCTTTAAGCTACAAAAATATGAAACACGTAACCACAGAGATCTGAATTTTAAACGCCTCCATTTTTGAGAAAAAATATGTTTTGTAATGAGGCATCATCCATTGATCATTACTTGTATTTCCTGGCTGTATGGCTATGTACCATTGCCTTTCCACTGGTGGATAAATACTACTAGGTACTACCACAGATTATATAATAGGTATTACTGTCAACGGAATGAGAATTTTGCTGTTATTTTTTTTATGCGTTAATCGGTATAGGCGAAGGTGCGGTTTATGTACAGACAAAGAGAAAAAATAATTTCAATTTTTCTCTAAATCGGAGGCCTTAAAAAATATATTAATTATGCAGAAAGGCTAGTTTTTGTAAACTCTTTCATATAATATTTAGTTTATTCTGGTTAGAAATATTGACGAATAAAAAACCACTAATGGACAAGTCCTTTACGACTTGAAATCCTTCAGGCTGACTAGTTTAACAATGAAAACAGAAACGCTGTCTGCTTATTAAAATAGTTATGGCCCAGATAACTTCGCCTCAACTTAATTCTAAAATAGTCAGCTTATACTAAAACGTAGGAAGCTAGGTAAAATCGATCCATAAAAGTTGAATCCTATTGATAGATGTTGATAACAGTATATTATTCTACCCTCAAAAACTGGGTGATTTATTTATTTATTTTATTTTATTTAAACTTTTTGCACACAGTTTGTTGTACAAATGGCGAACTTTACGGTAAAAGCATTCTCTACCTGTAATCATAGGTCCAAACAGAGAAATACAGGTTGTGCAAGATATTAGGAAAAAGTTGATTGGCTAATGTCTGTTGAGATAGGCCGCCGTAGTCGAAATTCGGCTAGGAGGACATTATCATTATATGTGGAAAGTCTAACGTTTACTATTAGCATTATCTACCTACTTTATCTTAAGCATAGTAAATAAAAAAAAGCATCGAGACAGTTAAGGGCAAGACTAAAGCCCTAGGAATGTTCTCAATTCGCAAGCTCAAAGTCATTAAATTAATCCAACTATTTCATATTTCTTAAGTTGGGAAAGCCGTACATATTCTCATTTCTGTTAATTTTGCTAGAAATTCAATCCTGTAACGCGATACGGGCCTTTGCGGTTTCTTTAGCGCTTGCCTTCTTGGTTTTTAGTTTGTTTAAGAAGTGTTTTGAGGTTTTGCTTTGATTCTGTTTCGATAGTAGCTCTGAAGAGGAAGTTTTGTTTTGGAAAGACAAACAAAAAAGTGCATTGCGCTGCTGTAAGTAAATTTTTTATTCACATTAAGTGGGAGTTTTTGTTTTGATTGAATAATTTAGTATGCCTAACACTTAAAATGGTAAATTTACAATATCGATCATGACTTGACCACAAAATGGTTGTATTGGTTATAATTGTAGGTGCTTGAAGGAGCTCAAGAAAAACAAATTTTCAAATTTTCCTATATATTTTTGCTATCAATAGGTATGTCAGCAATGTGCACCTAGCAATTTGTTTAGTCTTTTTATTTATTAATATTATCTGTATTAGTTGAAATGTTTTTATTAGCACATTTCATCAACAATCCAGCAGAAAACAAAACTTGGTTAGTAGCCACAATAGAAACGTCCTCAACCATCGTTAAAATTGATTCGAAAAAGAACACATTAACACCATACATTTGCATTATTCAAAAGCCATGTAAATAACCACACATCCCACCATACACCAGATTAATTCACAACATTTAAGCAAGGGAACCCTTATTTGCAACCCCTAAAAGTTCCACAATGGGGTGTCTTATATTAACCGAGATTACGCCATGCAAGTTTCACGTTTCAAAGGGTGATTTGGAAAAGGGGAAATTGAGAACTTTATTCGTGAGTTTAGAGTTGTTTTGGTTTGAATAACTTGACGAACCCCATAGAAACTGCGCACAATTAATTATTGGGAAAAATAGAGCTTTTACTCTGAATAACTTTTGTTGCGATGAAATCCTCGATATTGTATGGATTGTAGGTTTGTTTGTTGAGCGAAATGCAGAGTCGCTAATCCAGTTTATTAAAACCTTTATTATACGCAGCATATGTGCAATACATTCGTTAGTCGGAGAGAGAGAGACTAATAAGACCCGAGTTCATTTATTTTTAAACAGCTGGTAAACGTCAGATGACGGTTTATTTGACACAATTTTCATACAAAATATGTTAAATAATATAATAACCACTGTTTATAAATTAAACGTCTATGTTGATGAACTATGGCATCAATAAGTAAACTTTAACAGATAAATAAAATAAAATCATAGACTATTAAAAATTGAACTTGATAGTGTTTCTCGCAACAACTTTACTTTTATTGTTTGTCTCAAACAAACATGCTTTATTATGAATACCAATTGTATCATGTTAAAGAGAACAAAAATATTTGAATCATTACACAGCGAAGGCATTATACTTGTTAATGACAGTATAATAACGACCTCAAAAGATACAAAAAAATGTGTACTAATATTATAACCGATAATGTGATAGAAACTATATTGGCTATATAGGTAGGCACCTATTTATATTAAACAACCTTTTTCTTCCATGCTTTTAAATAAACGGCAATCTTTAGTACATTGCATCATAATAAGGGACCAAGCATTATTGTTAAAGTAGCAATTCTTTCCACTCAAAGGGTTATTAGGTATAAATAAATAAATAAATATATTGTTTCAACAAACACACCAATTACCTAGCCCCAAACTAAGCGTCAGCTTGTGCTATGGTGACTAGAATAACGGATAGAAATACTTAAATACATATAAACATCCATGACTTAGGTACAAATGCTCGTGCTCATCACACAAACATTTGCCCCTTGCGGGATTCGAACCCGCAACCGCCTGGTATAGAAGTCCGGTGCGCGAACGACTACACCATAACGGCCGTCCATATAGGTATAGGTAAACATAACGGCTCATACGCTTTCAAAAGCTTACTTAGCTAATAATAAGTAAAGGATGTAAAATCTGAAATATTAAGGGCAAACAGACCCACTGGGGGTATATGAAACATCAAACAAAACGTTCAGAGGATTGAAAAGATGCAGGAAAATATGAGGCGAGGGGAGCAGATATATTTGCTGCAGAAAAAGTCAGAGTAATAAAATTATACGTCAACAAAACACACTTTTTATATAAGCTTACGTACGACTAATTGTACTTTATTAACGAGTTTTCTTAATGCTTTAACACCAAATTACTTCTTTAAAACCTTCGTAAACTAGTAAATAGCAAGCTTAATCCTAAGCAAGTAAGCTCTATCAACAGGAAACAATTAAGGAAAAATGGTTGAGTGCTTAAATACATTTTATCTAGTCCGATTGTCCTTAATAATAAACAGATAGATACACTTTATTGCACACATCATACAGTAGACATTCACACAATTTTCTTAGAGAGTCGTACAATTTGGGCGGTAATAAATTTTTTTTATAGACAGATATTTGACTGCAATCTCACAAGTTGAGCACCGATGGTTTAATCAACCTTTTTTTTAGTTATTTATGTTTTTTTACTTTCTTACGGTTGTATTTTTTGATAGATTTTGTTTTATATGTGTGGATTGATGTTGTCAGGAGAGGGGTGTGCAGGGTATTTATACAGATGGATATACGGGAAACTAGGGCTTAAAAAAGGGAATTTTAAGGGAACTCGACGAAGGCACGAAATACAGGGTGACAACTCGTTCATTAATCTGTCACAACAGTAAGGTACAAAAAAAGGAATTATAAACCATAAAGTCGTTATATTCCTTGACGAGTCTACAGAGGCTCACGATCCTGCCAAGAAGGTAACAAAAATGTGCAGGATAGCTATAGATATACGGGAAACTAGGGCTTAAAAAAGGGAATTTTAAGGGAACACGACAAAGGCACGAAATACAGGGTGACAACTCGTTCATTAATCTGTCACAACAGTCAAGTACAAAAAAAGGAATTATAAACCATAAATATTTATAAAAAGGTATTATTTTAATGTGCGTTCGCAACAAGGGGATCAAAGTGTTTTTAACATTATCCCGATTTTCTATTAACTAAACAACACCAGGATATCTCAAGAGATCAGGTAAACAATAGTAAGCAACGATGCGGCCGGGTATGGTTCATGTACTGATGTTTGACTGACTAGTAACAGCCTTTGCACTCTTTTCTTGAAAGTATCCGGTGTCGTAGTGTCTAGGGCAGTGATTTACAAAGTATCTGGGCTACGACCCATCAAATATAAGTGTGCAAACTCAGGAAGTTTCAATGAACTCTAGGAAATTTGAATATAAGTCAGCCTATTAGATCCCACTGCTGGGAAAAGGCCTCACCTCAACTATGAGGAGGAACGAGCCATACTTCACCACGCGGGCTCAGTGCGGATTGGTGGAGGGGTGTATGTAAGGCAAGTGACAAACCTTACTGTCAGAAGTTATCAAGCCGCCCTAGGGCCTCTGACTAGGCTTAACGACTAATACCACAGATATTAGCCGGAAATTTGAATATGAAAACCAAATTATGAATAAAGTACTCAGTCGCCCGCCGCGACATTTTGAACGTTTAGTATGTTAATGAATGTAATAAAACCGCATATTACTGTACCTACTTCTTTTCAAATCTAGAAACAATGAGTTAGAAGACAAAGTATACACTGGACAATAACTTGTTTAAGAGAAACTATTTGTGACGGCTACAATATCCTAGCAACTTCCTCAACACAAATTGTGATTCTATTTCAGACTCTATTTCTTACTTTTTAAAGTAGAATTTCGTAGGTACAGTTCTCGAGCAATTATTGCAGTTTACAAGAGGAAATTATCGGCGATAAAGACATCTGGAGCACTGTCGCAAGCCATTTGTTCGGCCCCTTGTTTGTTAAGGTATTTGGACAATAATGTACTGAGATCCAAGAACTTGTTTCATGTCTTCGTCGGCTTGGCGAATGAGCTACCAGGAAACGTAATAAAACAAACATCCGTATTTAAATCGAGCTCTATCATGAAAAACAACAACACTTGTTCAATGTCTATTAGGGTATTGAGGTGCTTGTGGCGTAGTGGCGGTAGCGCTTTAGTAATGATACCAAAGTTAAGCAACCCACGGCGCGGTCGTGATAGGATGGGTGAGATTCCGTCCATTAAGTGACGACTAAGCAGCTTGATAACGTCTAACAGTGAGCTTAGTCACTTGCCTCATAGACACCCCTCCACCAATCCGCACTGAGCCCGCGTGATGGAATAAGGCTCATACCTCTTTATAGTTGAGATGAAGGCTTTGCCTGGCAGTAAGACTTATTTATTTTATTGACCGCAATCGCACCTGATGGTAGGCGACGATGCAGCCAAGGATGGGTCATGTCTGTAGTAACAGCATATGGCCTATATTAGATCTATCTATATAGGATTACTTTACTTTTACCAAGTATTGATGCCTGTTATAAGTCTGTTTTTTTTTGTAATATATGGCTTAATATAAATGTATGCCGTGCCACGACCTTCAATCTTCTTCTTCTTAATGTGCCATCTTCTGTCTAAGTTCGGCGATCATCATAGCCATTTGCACCCTTGATACCGCAGCTCTAAACAATGATCGGGTACTCCTTCCAAACCATTGGCGTAAGTTCTTCAGCCTGGATACCTTTCTACGTCCTACACTTCTATTGCCTTGAATCTTTCCCTATATGACCACTTAACCTACGAGGCAGTAAAGTAACCATAATACCAAGTACTGTTTTATATATTTGCCTTCTAAAGCATGATTGCCACGTTCTCATTAAAATGATTTTAATTTGACACGTCCTTTATGCAATTCATAAAGGATTTTATGATTTAACAGCACTTAGACCTAATAGCGGAGCAGACCTCAATTAACATTGCCAACGTTGTACCACAATATGCAGAATCACCGCAATCTCGTCCAAAATGCCCAATTATTGTCTGTGCCCACTACACTACACCATACTATGCCATGCTATGAATGCAAAAATATTTTTCGTATTGAAAAGTACGGACAATGCGCAAAACTGTTCCCTCACTGACGAACACCGGGTTCACACACACACACTTTCGAGCTTTATTAAGATTATTAATATCCAGAATACAGCCAGAATACTATAGTAGCATTTAATTTGTAATCTATAATGTTCTTTCTTAAAATACTGTTCAATTGATTTGACATGCTAAGTTGACCAGAATATGATATAATATGATGATGGCATCTCTCTTTTCAAGCGTGATCAATGATAGGTGGGCATATTTATAAATCAATATAGCGACTTATGGTCGAAAATCAATTTGCCTGGTTATTATGTTCCGTTTATTTATCAGTCATGGTGATACGGTGTAATAGGCGCAGACCTTTATTCATCAGCAGTCATAGTCACAATACTATTGTCAATATAAACGAAAATTGTCATAGCCCCCATGCCCGGGGTTATTAAAAATTCCATCACGGGATTACTCGCGGCGGTTCAGAACTTCAGTCTTTATTCCCATTTATAAAAAATAATAAAATAAATGTTCCCAACCAGTGTAAGTATTCTGTGTTATAAGATTCAATGTTTGTTCTTTGGTTTTGATTTCAAGACAATAGACGTAATGTTTATTTGAATCAAACTACATTCCGTTTGTGATCAAGTTTAAATTTGGAAAAGTTGTCGTTCACGGTAACATAATGAAATCTTAAGGAAAAGAATACTAAGTTGTTTTGTATTTTTGGTGCTGAATAAATACTTTTCTTCTTTCTTCTTCTTCTTCTTACTTTTTGCTAAAATGAAAATTCAGTTTCGTTCCTATGAAAATTCTAATAACGATTGACGTGAAAACAAGAATAGACCCCCAGACCTAATGTCCAAGGTCACACAAAAGGCCCATTCAACTCTTTTCACGTGCGAGATAGGGTGAATACAACCTGTTTGAGGGATATGAAAGCGACACTGAAATGCCTTTGCGCAGTTTCAGAAGGCTGTTTCAGAGAATCTCGCTGGCGAGGGTTAGGGTCTTTTGTCTGTCCGCTTTGTGGTGAGTTTTACTATGTACGAGTATGTATAGGAGGGTAAATATTAACAGGTATGCAATTAGACCGACCAAGTATTTCTGAGGGTAGGTATAGAGGCTTTTATCGTGTTTCAAATTTTCCGTCCTTAAGTTTCCGTCGCTGGGTTAATTGCGTGTCACATTTACAAATATGCGGTTAAATTCCTCTAAGCGTGGTTTGAATTTCTCACGATTGAATCCCTATCATAAAAATGAACTTATTCAACACATAATATTTTTATAACTTAAGAAATAATTTTGCAAGTTCTTACGAAATTAAATCAGATTTTACTTACAAAAATTAATCGACCACCACTACATTAATAACATTAATACTACGACATTAATGTCCCACCGGATGACACAGTCGATTATTTTTTGTAAGTAAAATTTGATTTAATTTTATTCAACACACTCCTTCCTGACTGGACTTTTCATACATTTGCAAGGCATTGAGCATATTTTCTTCTTAAGGTTTACAATACCCTAGTTAATATTATTATCTCTAAAAATACAAAATATATTTTTTTGAGGTTAAAATAAAATAAATTTTGCTCACAAATATTGATCGACTGCGCCATCCGGTACGAATAAACTTGCAAAGAAATTGCTTAAATTATAAAAAAAAAAATATAGATTTAAAAAGTCAAAAAGCCAAGTTACAATTAATTTAATTGAACACAGAAAGTACTACTTATCAACGTCGATAATAATAACAAATAATAGTAGATTATTCACCGAGGGGGTAAAGTGATGTCTTACGTCACGGGCGACATCTTGAATCTCGAGCGTAACGAAGGATTCGAGAGTTAACTCCAGAGCGCAGCGAAGGAGTTTAGTGTTCACTCCCGAGCATAGCGAGGGAGTTAAAAGTAGAATCCTGAGTGGAGCGAGGGATTTAAGCTCGCCCAAGACGAAGACATCTTTATCCCCGAGGAGAATACTCTGCTTTTCACACTTCCTACGAGGCAATAAAAAATGTACTACAAAAACTGATTTTACCTATAAGTATATTATATCCTTTGATTTTTCTGGCAGTAAATTATTATTATTAACAATACCTGCAGCTTTACATTTAATGGACTTCGGTGTCGTCACTCGAAAGTTTTACTAAAACTTTGTTTGTAATTACCTATATAAAATACATAGGTTTTTTTCTTTATTTATTTCTTTTTTTAGAAGCGCGCGCTTTTTTTAAATTCCATTCGTGCTAAAATTCTTGGCTGCCAGGTTCAAATTTCAAATTTGTTCTCTTTGGTGCGGAACAAGCTAGTGTGATCATGCCTACGAACTCTTATTCGAAATTCAAATCACTTTGCCTCCCTAGGGGCGTAATGAAATTTCATATAACATTACGTCCCTAGGGATGCAATGACTCACTTTGAGTCAGGTTTACTTGATGTGTAATTGAACATTGCCGAGTAGGTAGTGTGAAAAAGCCATTTATTTATTTAATTGACCAGAACATCTCTCCTTATTTAAATACAAAATGTATTATATGTAATTGTTTGAATCAAGCGTTACTTTGCGGAAATCCTTTATTAAACTGAATAATTAAAATTATTTTGCTTTAAATTCCCACTAAGAGCGGAACCTACCCTCTTAGCGAAAATTTAAAAGAAAATAATTAAAATTTTTCTATTAAAAAAATATATTGTTATCTATTGAACCTAAGTTTTATTCAAATATAATAATCTCTTTCCGCCGTAACTCGTTGCAGAGGCCGTACTCCGGTTTACGATGCTCTTAATTTTGAGTTTAACCATCACGCTCGTTCGCGTTGTCGTTCTAGCGTGAGTGACAGGGACAGCTACATTCAAAAATACGGACATTGTCAACCGTAGTAAGGTCTCAGGGCCCGTAGACAAGATGCAGTGTATTCTAAAGCGAAGTTCGTTATCGCTAACAAAATGTATGAAACTGACATAGGCCATCGAAATATCACGTGATTTATGCATACATATTTTGACATTTCGTTGGCGATAACGAAGTTTACTGTAGGAAGATCACATCTTGTCTGAGGGCTCAGTTCTCTATAGCAATTCCGGTCTCCAAGACGCCATGCAATCGCAATTAATAACAAACACCGACCGCCGCACCTGCACTTGCGGTTATCCGGTTAACAAGGCAACACCGTGTAACTAGATTGATCCGGTTTGTACTGGATTACCGGAATGGCCGACCTGTGACGCCGACAAATTGACCTACACGTCTACACGGTGCACTACACAAATTTACTTAGTTACTATTACTAGGACGGGGTATGGTAGTTTGAATAACTAGACAATTCTCATCCTGGAGTTCACAGACATATGTTTAATTTTAATCAGCCGGTTTAGCATTATATGACATGTTTTGTATGGGAGTTTTGTTAAATTAACCGCCAATTGTGGTTTATTGGCTGTTTGGTGAACTTGGGTCTTAAAGTGTTACGCTTTGTTGAACATAAGTTCGTTCGCTTTTCGTAGTAGCCGAGCACTCGGACCCATACAGCATTGCGGGTCTAAATACTCGTTTAACGATGCCTTTAGTTTTAATATGCACATTTGTGTCCCAGAGAACTCCAGTAAGCGACCTCCACTTGAGTCAGTCCGTCTTGATTCTGGTGCCTAGAACTTATTTGATCTAAATAACTATTTATAATTAACCTCTTGAAAGATCGTTACTAAGTACTTCTATTAACAAACCAAATCTTTTCATTACTGGAGTATTTGAACAACGTAATAGGCAGCTAACTGTTAAAGTAACTAATCATAACTTATAATGAATCATAAATATTTAATCACTTGAGAATGTTTAAATTGGTTGATAGGCTAAGAGCTCTACTCAGCAACAAATTATGAATTTCATTATGATTCAAAGAGTACTTACCAAAAGCTTTTGATTACATCAAAATAAGTTAAAAGGTGTAGTACACCTAAAAATATTAAAATTTTACGCAAATATTTATTACAATATTCATCTCAAAAACAATAAAAAAAAATACTTTATGGCCTCAATAAGTACAACATTATTACCTAAAAGATACCGTAAAGAACATCAATCTTTAAAAAAAAAAGAGCAGCTGCTGCGTTTTCCGGATTCCACAGGTTTAATTTTCCACTTGATAAATTTTTAAATTAACCAACCATCCGATAATTTGTTAGTTGCCGATAATTTTCGCACCCCGCCCCACAGCTGCGTAACTGTGAGCTGTAACCGGATAATTTATTTAAAATTATCAGAGACCCTACGAGGTCCGTATTTTCGAGTCCAACCGTCACGCTCGTTCGCGTTGTCATTCTGTCGTGAGTGATAGGGACGGCTACATTCGGAAATACGGACGTCGTCAACCGGAGTAAGGGCTCTGAACCCGCGACGGATATACTCTCCCGATCCTAAATAGAAATTAATTTTGGGGATACTGGGGAACAGTCGACCTGATAAAACGTTGATTACTTTTGAGTAATGCCAAAGGGTATTCCGTAATTTTTTGTTGTTATTATAAGTTAATGATAAATGAAATGAATTGTAAAAAATGATATGAATTGTAATGTAATGAATTTTTATATAAAAACTGATTTTCGAAATAAATTATTATTACTATAAGAACGCTAAAAATGCTAAAAAATGTGAATACCTAAATAAAATGTTACTTGAATCAGTCTATATGTATCCGTTTTATTAAGTTTTCAAGTATAAACTTTCATTTCGTCCCGCACCGCACTATTATTTTAGCTAGGCGAAATACCAAATAAAAGGGGTATTACCTACCTCTTGCAGTTAACTGTTCAGCACATTTGCCAATCTCGGTTTTATATCCTCTTCCAATGATATTGCACAAATCTACATGTCTCTCTACAATCTAATCACCTCTTCTCTTTTGATGAACTGAATAGGTATAATGTCCTCCTAACCGAATTTCGACTACAGAAGCCGATCTCAACATAGATAAGCCGACTGCGCGGGTGATACTATAATAAATAATAAATTGTTTCAACAAACACACAAATTACCTAGCCCCAAACTAAACGTGAGCTTGTGCTATGGTGACTAGGATAACGGATAGACATACTTATAAACATCCATGACTTAGGTACAAATGCTCGTGCTCTTCACACAAACATTTGCCCCTTGCAGGATTCAAACCCGCAAACGCGGGTTTAAAAGTCCGGGGCGCGAACCACTACCCCAAGACGGTCGTCAAATTATAGTGCACAAGTGTGTGCGCAATACACAGGTGCACTGTCTGTTCCATCACTCTCATAATTCAGTGAGACGACAGTCCGTCGTGACCGTAGAAAGATCAGGCGCAGGACCAACGGCTTAACGTCCTTTCCGAGACGCGGGGGTGTTAACACCACCAACTTCTTGACTCTGGAGCTGTGTCTGAGTTATTTCAAGGCAGAAAAACCCAACACTTTCGGCCCCAACGGGGATTCGAACCCAGGACTTCGTGGATGCGACCCAGCGTGCTGACCACTAGATCAATTAGACTGACTACTAGACCTACGAGGTATCATGGGTAGTACAACGATTTTCATTATTTATCCAGAGCCTGAGAACACGCTGTATACTTTTTTTTCGTAAGTAGTATTTTCCATGTGCCAATAAAGTTGCCATTATTAAAAGCGCGTATTGCTCACCCAATGGTTTAGGGAAGCCTATACAAACGCCATATCGCTCGTAGGACCGATTTAGCTTTTATGGGGAGGTGGGGAAAGCTCATGAATTACGCATCAAAGGATACAAGTATTGTTAAAGTTTATTTCGTTTTATTTGAGAAGTTGGGTACCGCTTAGTTTTACTTAATATTTAAAGTTATTACTTACTATCAAGCACTAATCATAAATGCATAAGTGGCTATGGATTTGGAGGATTTTCAAAAAAAGGAAAATTGACGACAAATAATTTAAAACTAAACGAGATAAGTTTTTGAATTTACATCCGCAAAAACAAAGTAAATTACAACAATTAATGTTATAATTCGAAAAAGTGAAAAGTGTGTTTGCAATTATATCAACTTAGTGGAAGTTGATTATATTAACTTATGAACCGCATAGATCACACTCAGTAGTACTTATTCTGTGACTCAGCTAACGATAATTTCAAAAGTTTTATAATGTTTATAGATAGATTCTCTTTATAGCATACTGCAGAAGACATTTGTACATAACTTTTCATAAATAATCGTACAATTTAGGTGTTCTTATTGCTAATAGAAATTCTTCCAGACAACCTTCAGGTAGAGGACAGTCTAAAAAAAACTGTGGGTGAAAACTATTTAAACAAAAGAAAATGGTTTATTTACGTAAAAAATATACATAATTCGAAACGAGCGGCATATTTCTTTCGACTTCAAAACCCCCCAACCCTCTACAAAACATCGATCAAATCTGAATTGCGACAAACTAAGGATAAAGTGCGATAAAAAACGCAATAAAATGTCAATCAATCGCAAGTGTTATTGTGATGGCTCGCGGCAGGTACACCAACAAAACCTACCCGTAAATTTTAATAACCCATTAAGTTTTTCCCTCGGGACATTCATGCGATCTAGAGACGTAATAATACGACTATCGATAGATCGATAACTACGAAAAGTATCGATAAAATAAAATAATGTTAGACCGTGATTGATGAGTGCGCACATCCCTACTACTACTCGTTGTATCCCAACCAACAATCTTTTAGGAGAAAATATAGGAGCGTCGGTGACGTTGCGGCTAAACAGTACCGTTATCATGAGTTTACGGCGGTTTTACTCGCTAGCGACGACGTAAAAAAAGTGTATGGAAAATTGCACAGCGCCTCTAGCGGTAACTTGGAGAACTAAAATTTTCTATACACTATTTTTACGTCGTCGCTAGCGAGTAAAACCACCGTAAACTCATGGTAACGGTACTGGTTGCCTCTCTTGCAAGGCACCGAATCGATCCCACGTGTCGCCATATACCAATGACTTTTTCTGAGTTACGTACATTAGTTGATTTACCAACCGATGCTCTTACGGTGCGGGACGATATTGTAAGGAAACCTGCACAATCAGGCGACTGAATGTATCACCATGATCCAAACGTCACAGGTGCTATTAACAGGGTCGCGGAGGGCAGATGGCAGTCGCTCCATTGTACTTACCTGATCTGCCATATCCTGGATCGCAGTCCAAAGCGGACCCCAGGGTCCGCTTTGGACCGCGGAATGATATGCGTGCACGAGGATCCAGATCCTCGTGCACGAGTGCACAACCGGGATAACACTGGGATGGTATTGATAATAATTTACTTTAATACATATTTTATTAGTTTCAAGTCTAATCGAATGAGACTATCGATAATCGAGCATCACGTTCACCGATCGCTATGGTGGCGTCTGTCCCATAAAGTTTCGGATCGCTTGGCACGTTTCCAACCAAATTCGTGTGTAATAACGAAAATCCACTTTCAGTTATGTTTTATACGCGCGGCCAACACTCTATAACGTCTGACCGCTCCGCAGACCACTGATACTGACAGACGCCCCGCTTAAATAGAAATTATGCGTACCCCCTCTTGTCCGCGACCCCTCTACTGCTAGACGTGTCCTGTGCGAGAACGGACCCTTACCGCCTGTTCCCTTCGTTCCTCCTTCCGAACATCCCCCTCTAGGACTCAAACTGCCATGGCCCACTTGGAAGTCCCTTAACAGACTTCGGTCCCAAGTCGGTAGATGCAAGGATACCATGTTCAGGTGGGGATTCTCCGATGGACCTGATATGTTATGTGTGTGTACCCCACAAGGCATGTCCCATCTCTTGTCTTATCCTGCGTGCCCTGATTCCTGCTCTCTAGAAGACCTTATGTGTGCAAGCGACAAGGCAATCTGCGTCGCCAATTACTGGGCACAACAAATTTAAGTCGCTTTACCATCGACACGATAAGAAGAAGAAGAATAGACATTTATATCAGTAATCAAGAAGACATCAGTATTTTAAGTTATATACTAACAGCTTCTAACACTAACAGGACATTATCAATCATGTTAGAATATGTATTTCATAGGAATTTGTTACTGCATGATCTGTTAAGGAAAAGCAGGGGTGTTTCCAAACACAAGCAAACTCTGCTGAAAGAGAAGCCCAACCACAACTTGTAATATCAAAATACTAAATTAAGCAATAAAGATTTTGTATTCAATTTAATGTGAAATACATTGTAATCAAAACAAAATGAATATTATTGGATTGAAACCAAAAACATACGATTATGAACGAAAGTGTTTCTATAAAATGTCAAAACAATTATTTTAATAAATTTTTTTGCTGTATACTGTTATTATTGTATGTATTCATATTTATTTATTCACTTGGTAATGTATTTAATACTTACTAAAAAAATAGTATCATCTTTATCCTATGTCGTCTGTATCGCCCACTCTATTATGTGCCTTTTGCAAACCATTTCTTTTCGATTACTTACAGCATTTCGTGTCTAATAATATAGTATGTCCTAGCAATAGTTAGTTTTATAAGGTATTTTTTTTAAATTGTTATGCAATCATTTCGCCGCTATCTTACCTGATATGATAAGCGACGAGGAAGCCAAGAATGGGTTATGTCATGTTTGACTAGTACCTACTTATTCAATCTATTTAAACTAAAAGAAAAGAGGGAAAGAGAGGACTGTATAATAGGAATGAGGCTCAGAGTAAGGGAAAATAAAGATATAATAAAATAAATATATTATTGCACTTTAAAAAAATGATTTTGAGGGCATTTTTTCAAGTGCAATAATATATTCAGATTGCAAAGTGAATGCTTATCATTAACAATAATTAGACGTATGTACGTACCAAGAGAAGAAGAAACAGAATGACAGAGCGAGCAACGTCAAAAAATATTATTTAAATAGCTAGCCTGGTGGCCAGTTCTCAACACACTCTTTTCTTAGAAGATAGATACTTTCGTAGTACGAGTATCATAATGTTTAGAAAACACTTCGTTCTACACATATATTGTACCTAAATGCTTTCACCGACCTAAGGGAATTTTTAGTGTCACACGTATTGTGGATTGGCTCACGCCCCGGGATTGGTCCGCTTGCGTCGCACCTGTAAAGTACCTTATAATATAGGTATTTATGGTAAAGTGTGATATGCGTACGCGGCGGGTCGCGGAATACACTCATACGGAATGGTTCTTTGTGAATTTTGCGATTGCCACGTATGCGGGCCACTCCCGCGTGCGTAGGCAAATCCACATGACACTAAAAACGCCCTAAGACTGTTTTCAATCGTACAACAAAACAGTCGATAGCTGTTAGTTTAGTCGTCAGAGTGGTTTTCTTTGGTATTACACTAATTAATAATGTTGTCCTCCTAGCCGATGTGTGCACAATACACAGATGTACTCTCTGTTCCTTTACTCTCATAATTGGGTGTGGTCTGACATGACTGTAAAGAGATCAGGCGCAGGACCAACGTCTTAACGTACTTTTCGAGGCACGGGGGTATTATCAACACACGTCCTGAGTCCGGAGCTGTGTCCGAGTTATTTCAAGACGGAAAAACCCAACATTTCCGGCCAGACCCAGGCTTCGAACCCGGGACCACATGGATAGTACCCGGTGTGCTGACGACTATACGAACGAGAAACTAGCTATCAATCATGATGCGAAAATGTAAAACGCAACAAGTGATCAATAAAACCGGATGTTGATCGAGCTTAGTGTTTGGCGGTCGCATACACCTCCGTTTGTTTGAGTTTCCTTACGAAGGGAGCGTTTTCAGAAGGGAAAATAAAGGCCGCTTAATATTTTTAAATGGCAATACTAAGAAAGGAAAAATGATATCAGGTGAGGTCTGCTATATTAAATAAAGAAAGCATTTAAATGTCTTTCTGTGCTATAAAATTGCTGCCATATAGTCTTGGAACTAAATACACACATCAACACTGTCTAGGGATATACAAAACATAGTATTATTTTATCCAGAATATCCCTAGACAGTGTTGATTAGTATATTATTTAAAATTAAAATTATCAATTTAGAATTCTAAATCTGAATTTGTCAACACAAAAAAAACTAAGTGTTCTAAACATAAACCTTGGACAAACTAGTTATAGTCTAACTATTAAGTCATCCAAGACATAAATAGACACAAATAAAACAGTGTAAAATTAAGAGTTCTCGAAAACTAACTCATTAAACGTTTTACTTGAACTGTAAAACAAGACCAAAAATATCATAAATCTATCCTAAATTGAGATTGCTTCGAATTGCATTTTGAACACAATACCTTAAATGCATCCAAAATGGATGCTTTTACATGCTTTAAACTGAGATGTCATGTATTTAACATGACAAATGACAGCAAAGCATGCAACGGCTCTACCACAAATACCCTACTCTGGAAACCATGCCTGTATTTCCTGCTGTAGCTATCTTTTTCACTCACTTAAGGTTGCTAGCATGAGTGACAGGGCCAGAAAGAGTCCTAGGTAAGAACATTCACAGGGTAAAGCTTCAGGACAAAGTAGAAATGACGGGTCGGATGGGATGAAAATTTTAATGGCGATTTTGGTTGCAGTTTGTGCTGGCATTTGGCGATAATTTTCATAAAGAGCATACTTAATAGCAGTCATCGAGATCTATAATAATGTCCTATAATAATGTCCTAACCCGAATTTTGACTACAGTGGCCAACCTCAACAGAGATTTGCCGACTGCGCGGGAGATTTTATAGTGCATAAGTGTGTGCGCAATACACAGGTCTCTGTTCCTTCACTCTCATAGGTAATTCGGTGAGACGGCAGTCCGACATGACCGTAGATAGATCAGGCGCAGGACCAAAAGCTTGAGTGCTTTTTGAGGCACGGGGGTGTAAACACTACCAACTTCCTGATTTCGGAGCTGTGTCTGAAACAACAGAAAAACCCAACACTCTCGGCCCAACCCGACCATACCCAACGTGCTGACCACTAGACGAACAAGGCATTCTATCTATCAGTCAGATCTATAATACATAGTCGCAGTCTGGGTTTATGGATCATCGTACAATTTATATACAACATATTAAATTCCGACCGCTTATCTGAGACCTCGCCTGCGGAGTTCAGGGGTGCGGGGGTAGACTAGAACAAGGATTTGATTGGTTGATTTGAATTTTGAAAAGGATGCGAATTTCGAATGCAAAATTACTACTAATCAAATCACAAGCGTCCGTCGCCCTCACCGCTCATGGACCCCGTTCTCATCTACCCCCGCACCTCTGTACCCCACAGGAGAGGTTTCAGATAAGCGGTCGGACTACAGTAGCCGCGTGAATTTTAAATAAAAACCTGAAATAGATTCAATAGGACACAAGCTACACAAACAGCTATTTGTCAATCCGATATTCATAATCAATGCATGGATAAATTGTTATGGAAATAATTAATTACCTCTGAAACCTAACATTAATTATAATTAATCAGAAACCGAACATAATAATTAATTACGTTTCACTGTAGAAGGTTAGAAGTTTAAGTACAATAATACGTAAATCAATACAAACTCACAAAAGTAAGTTATCCACTCAACTATTCATTGCTCTTACCAATCCAATACTACTTAAGTACTTTTGTTTACTGAATAACCTCACAATATCGTACAAGTATCGTAGATGTCTGAGAAAATGGCCCGAAACAAGCGAAAATAAAGATCGTAACAGCCTCCCGAGCCGATTACTAGCCTCTCAATGGTTTTTTATGAGAATCGTAAAATATTATCCAGATGTGATGAGGCTGTGAACACAATAACGGCTCTATTGTAGACGTAAGAGCATTAAAACACTCGCCTAATGTGTATTTGAGAATCATCTATAAGACTACTAATACACTTAAAATAATTCTGAACATTTTTTAATATTTTGTGTGTGGATATAATACACACTTAACAATTCTCTTGATGCCTTGTTCACTCAAAAAAGTGACTAAAATTATCAAAAACTTTAAGCTAGGTTGGTTGTACATTATATCTTTATTAGCTAAAAACATGGTACAACTTAGTCAAGCACAACATAACATTGCGCCATTTAAATAGAAATAACAATGCTCGCGTTTTACCTTTTTATTTGGCATACGTATAATTCTTGTCGCTAAGCCATTTCTAAGTGTAGAGTTGGTAGCTGTTGACTCTAACAGGTTAAAATGGGCATAAAACTGATGAAAGGACTCCTCATAACCCCTCAAAACGGTCAGAACGAACTACAGGCATGGCAGCAATTTTTTATGGTTAAAAATCCAAAGTAAGACCATTTTGTGTCAAGTACATAAACTAAAGAGTAGTCTACACCGAGTCAAGTACCAAATCGGCAATATTTAATACCTTTGGCGTTGAAAAAACCCATCACAGTCGTACCTAAAGCAAGATCCCTCTATCAGCCACGTCAATGTCGATCAGAAGCAGACAGTTTTAGAGTTCCGTATCCATAAGACAAAATAGACACCCTAGCTAAGGAATATATGATTCTCGTAACTGCCCAAATCTGTTTGAAAAGTATCTTTGAGGTGTTAAGAGAAACCTTGATTTTTGAACAATAATGTAAGTGAAAATTGATGAAAAATAAAAAAAAATAATTGATTAAAAAAATGGAATAATAAAATTGTATAAAACTTAGTTTTATAATCATAAGGGAAACACTACAAGCTATCAAAAGCTGTCAGTTCGATGCATAGTGAACGCGTTTGCACACGATTGCTGGTTTTGTGCATCATCTTTATACCTCATAGCAAACATCACAAAATAAGAACTGATCAACTATAATTAAGTATACAATCTCATCATCATCATAATCAACTATAATTAAGTATACACTCTCATCATCATCATATATAAGGGTCATTCTCCTGTCGGTGGAGTTCTTCCCATTCCTCACTATTCCCCGCCATTCTTTTGACCTCCCAATACGATAGGTAACCCAACTTTTTCTTGCCCAGTATATATATAAACTGTATAAAATAAAATACAGCCATACGGAACCTCCACTCAGCAAGTCGTGCTAGACGGTTTTTACAGCTCTCTCCGGCCCCGGTTAAACTTAATTTGTGCCGGTCCCATTTCCCCCGCGCTTCCCTGATTATCGGGGAGATATACATCGCCATCGATCCTCAATAGCACCTTGAAAATTCTTTTTTCTAATTTACATTTGGAAGATGGCGACAGAAACTGTTGCGCTTTGATAGATTGGGTTGTCGGAGAGCTGGGGACGAGAGGAGAGATTGTGTATTAACTTTTTTTTGGATATGGTATTTTTTTAATGGTTACCATAAGGGTATAGTATACCGAAGGTTGTCTAGAATAAATTGCTTTTATCGTTATAAGAGCGCCCATATTGTATACTATCTATGATAGCTCAAACGGCTGGACGGATTTTGACATGTGAGGTGTAATTGAATTTTTCAAAATTGTGGTAGTGACATAGGCTACGTAAATTTTAAAAATGGCGTTCGCAAATGAAAATAGAAGGGGGGGGGGGGGTAGTGTAAGGTACAGTTTGCTATGAGGATTAGTGATATGCCAAATTTTTGTTCCCTATTGAAGTCATCAAACAATCCAGTTGGAAATTTAGGAGTCAATACGACTTTCATATAAACAGACATGCTATGTGTGCTAGCCGGCGACACGTTTCCCTAGCTAGCACATACCGTGCTGCCAAACCGGGGAGACCAGGGATTTTTATTTATGCCTAGAAAGTTTAGCACAATGAGTGCCAGTAAACTCCAAAAAATTGATTATCACAACTAAGAACTGTAGGAACTACGAGCATTAAACTTTGTGCTAGCTGGAGACCCGTGTCTTCAGCTAGCACATCTGTATCTACACAATTACCAATGACATATTTACGGTTCATATCTTAAGACATTCAGCGGAATAGGAGTCATAGACTCTGAATATTTCAAAGCCCTAGCTTGAAAACTGTTTGAACTACGAGCCCACAACCGTGAGAGAGCCACTGTGTAAGCTGAAGACACGCTTGCAAAACGTCACTTGTATATCTCTTAAATTACATGATTATGAGTTATTTTTTAAACATAAAGTGATTGATTATAATAGAAGCCATCTTCCAGCATTAGATTCAAACATTTAGACATCTTAGATCCCAGGTTATAATCCAAAAACGAATACCGACCTTTATTAAATTGGTTTGACACAGTCATCGCGCTGTTGAACTGTCTGTATGCTTCCATATTGTAAGCGAGTTGGAACCTACAATCTTTCGTTTTAGGAGTTATATTTGCATACATGTAACTTACGTGGAAACTGCTTAGAGCAGTCTGTCGACATTTCACACAAGAAAAATTATAAACGTGCTTAGTGCCAATATTTAGACAAAATAAAATGCATTAACTCCGCACTGAATCGCGTAGTTCAAGATAAGATTTGTATTTTAGTCGTATTTATTATTTATTTTTACGTCAAATTGGTAAGCTTATAAATAAGCTTGCAGTATACTGCAATGAATGTCAATGTCAAGTTTTTTTCGGTGGTAGTGCGTAATTTATGTTGGTATTTTTTAACAAAAAGTATTTCCACAAAACCGAATTAAGTTAATCTGCAAAAATTGGATGGAAAAGAATTGAGAGTGTGAAATCGGTAGCGTTAGACGAGTACTTACAAAAATCCGGGCAAATGCGAGTCGGACTCGCACACGAAGGATTCCGTACGATTATCCATAACATTAGAAATTATATTATAACCTTTCTTTTTGTTAGCAAACAAGTAAACTACGAGCATTAAACTTTGTGCTAGCTGGAGACCCGTTTCTTCAGCTAGCACATCTGTATCTACACAATTACCAATGACATATTTACGGTTCATATCTTAAGACATTCAGCGGAATAGGCGTCACAGACTCTGAATATTTCAAAGCCCTAGCTTAAAAACTGTTTGAACTACGAGCCCACAACCGTGAGAGAGCCACTGTGTAAGCTGAAGACACGCTTGCAAAACGTCACTTGTATATCTCTTAAATTACATTAATTTGCGTAACATTTTAAACATAAAATAATTTACTATAATTGAAGTCATCTTCCAGCCTTAATTTTAAATATCTGTACATCTTAAATTTCAAGATATAAGCAAAAATTGGATACCACCTCAAAAAATGGTTTGACGCAGTCAATGCGCCGTTATACTGACTGTGCATATTATAAGTGAGATTGAGCCTAGAATCCTATGCTTAAGGAGTCATTTTTGTGTACCTACCTATGCAAGTATTTCGATGACATAAGCTTTAGGCTAGGAGCCATACATTATAAAGTAAACCAATTATAAGACGATTTTTGTGAATTGATAAAAAAGTATCCGTTAATTTGAAATCTAAAGATTGCAAAAAGGAACTTAAAGTTCGCTATCAGCGTAAAAGCATCGCTATCCAGCGCGGTAATGCTGCCAGCATCCTGGGAACCTTACCACAAGGACCCTTTTTATAATTTTTGTTTTTGTACTGTATTTTTATCTTATTTTTTTAATAAGTTGTAAATATGTTGTTTATTTGATTTTATTGTATAGAGACACACAAATTTGTTTAACTTACTTATAAGTTTATGACAAGCTTATAAACTAAAACTTATAGTTATTAAACTATAGGGTTATTATCTGACATCATCAGCATCATATTAAACCGCAAAATGGCCACTGCTGAACAATGTGCATAGGTAGTAAGAAGACTAAAACAATCTTTATAAATCGTTTTGAAGATTTTTTTTACTTTTCCTATCATCTGAAACTAACACTAATTTGATTCACGTTCTTATTTAAAAGTTGACTGGATTTGCATTTAAATTGTTTATTTAATCAATGCGAATCCAGTCAACTTACTTTATATTTCCCCTTACTCACTAATACTGCTTAACGTTATGCTGTTTTCAAACATGTTGGTGTGATGGATGCTTAAATAACATTGCGTATAAGTGTATTTTAGCAAATGAACCCTTAAATCATAATGCCAGTAAGTTACTGTTATGAGATTTTCAGTGTAATATCCTTTGGATTGGCACGTTTGTTATTTCAGCGTACAATATTTGAATCGAGATACGGCTACAGATAAGGATTTTCTTACATATCGGTGTCATGTTTACCTACAAAAAAATAAAGTTGTTTTAAACAAGCCTCATTTCAACATTTTGGGGACTTAAAATTCAATTATGATAAACATAGATAGTCGCTCAAACTTCGATGTTTTAAAATAATATCATCTGTTAGTACCCAGTAATGGACAATGACATAATTTAACAACAAACGAAGTAAGAAACAAACGGATAATTATAGCGTCAGTTGTTTATTTTTTTTTAAACTTTATTGCACTGTAAGTTGTACAATTGGCGGACTTAATGCCTTAGGGCATTCTCTACCAGTCAACCGCTTGGAGATGCAGAAAGTTGAATATTTAGGCTTTGTTTTTTGAGGAATCCTTATTAGGTATTCTTTTCTTCTTCCTTCCTTCCTATTTTAATTTATCTAATAACTGAATATTTCGAAAAGCCCTAAAATATTTCCTGTGTTCGTTTCATAAAAGCCTGCGAAATATCCCTTCAGTACGATCGGTGCGTCGTCAACCGTGACACTCCTGTTTACATAGCAAAAGAGACCTCTATTACGAGTGGTGTAAGGTCGAAAAAGTTCAAAGGGCCCCGTTTGACGTGTCGTCTACTACACAGTAGATTAAAGAAAACAGCCAGCCCTAACTGCACCGATTGCAAAATGTTGATTTGAAAAATAAACAGACAAAAACTTGTAATGAGGGATTTTCCAAGTGTCAAAAATCAGTACTTAAAAATCCGCTAGATAGCGTTGACCAATCTAAGCAAGGTAGATTTTAATTTAAGCAAAAGGCTGCTTTTTGCATTTGATATGTTATAATGCTTATGTTTAGCATGTTTTTGATTCATGCGTACTAAGAGGTCGCTTTTTTCACAATTTAGTGATCATCAAGACATTTTTTCTATTAAATTTTAGTGTTAACTCCAATGTGAAACTTGCTTATTTTTAACGTAAGTCCTTCCACTAGGGGAAGGTGGGGTAAGACGGGGTAGCGAGGTGAGATGGGGACCATACCAAAACAGATGATACATTGTCGCTAGGAAAGTTATTTTATCGCCATCTGTTGGTGTATACTAGAAGTTGTCAGTGTCATAAAAAGTTTAGTCAAAGGTGAGCACGTTGTGAGTTGGTAAGTGTTTTTTTTTTAATTTTAGTGGTTTTATCTAATTTTTGACGTAAAGTAAGTGCGTGGCTGTTCATAGTGTATGGTATACAAGTTGTGTGACGTATTTTTATATTGATTATTGTTTATTTTACTACTCTAAATTCATTAATTCATTCCACCCTTTTTTGATTTATAACCTCAAAAAAATTAATACAACTTGAGAGTCCAGTTTGGGAAAGATGGGGTACCTACTTGTGGGCAAGACGGGGTTGGTCTTTCCCGCTTATTTGTTATTTCTTGGATTTTGATTTAATTTAAAATTGAGGCTAGGTACTTTTTGGGTTAATTTATATTATTTCTTAATAGATACCCAAACGGCCACATGCACCGCCTCAAATTCTACAACAAATACATAAACTCAAACAACTGCTGCAACTTCATCTTTAATACAGCAAGCATTAGTAAATGATTCTTTAGATAATGCACTTTTTCATCTGGTTAGCCCGAAGCAGTTAATGCCTTATCCAAGGATGGTCGAAAAAAGGACAAGTTCGAAGAAGAGGAAATGCAGCTATAGTCACTGCTTCTCCATATAAAAAAGAGTTAGAGGAAAGAGAAAACAGTAAGAAACCGAAACCAAAGGTAACATACAAAAGGAAACTGAAAAAAACTAATACAAGATCTAAAAGAAACAAGAAAGTTGACGAAGGAGTTCAGTCATCAGATGACGAAGATACAGAATGTCTGTATTGTCATGGCTTGTATTCAAAGTCTACTGAAGGATATCCATCCTTCACTTGCCAGAGTTGTGCTAAGTGGGACAATGCGCCCACGGCTGTGCAGGCGTGGAAGATAAAGATGACGAAGCTGTGCATATTTGCCCGGTTCGTAAAGATAACGACGATTAAATATTCTGTACCCCATCTTACCTAAGGGGGTACCCCGTCTTGCCCTATAGGTGGGGGCAAGATGGGGAGATTTTGTTTTTTTTTCAAGTTGATGAATCTATGAGAAGAATTTCCTTTTTTTGTTTCGACTGATTATAATTAAAAGAGAATAGACTGATTATTTTCTTAATAAAAGTTCCTACGTTGTGCAATAAAAACGGAGGGTTTTATTTAAGAAATACCTTAAAGTCCCCGTCTTACCCCACCTTCCCCTACATCCTGTATACATAATATTACAATAATTTGTTTTGTTTTATGCTCAATGATTTTGACGTTATTCGGTGGGATATTCGATCAATTTTTGAGTACAAATATATTTGGATAACTTGGATAAATACCGCCATCTATCAACATACAACAAAACTAAAATTTTGAGTTGTCAAAAAATCCCTCATTGGAAGTCCATTTAGTTTACTATTAATATAACATGACTTATTATAACTGCTCTTGCTGCTAGCATTAGCAGGTAAAAGTTATAGGTAGCTTTGCAAGTTTTAACGATAGTAAATTAAATTTCGCATCCAAAAATTGATCGACTATCCCACCGAATAACACGGTCGATCAATTCAAAATCACAATATAAAATCGATATACTTTAATATCAGTATAAGCACAGAATAAGTACTAGTACCTCGTACAGAAGTATGACTTAGCAATTGTATTCAAAGAAATGTCTCCTCAATGTCGTCAACAATATGGCGTAATTTAGTTCGCCTTTCACCTACAAAAATCCATTGCGAGATAATTTCATACTTATTGCTCTGGAATATGATTCATAATACACTAAACCTCTTCAGTAACGTAATATCACGCGACGCGATAGGGTTGACTGCTACAAGAAGCTTCTAACGCCATCTAGCGCCTCTTTCTAGTACTTTATTCATTCTCGTCCAGCCAGCAACGTAGCCGCGCGGCCGCCGGTGAACAAAACGCGCGAGCGTGTCGCTGGCCGGTAGCGACACGCAACTTGTTTTAGCCCCTAAGTAAGAGTCGCCGCACGTAGGTACGTTTTTGCTACCTACGCGGGGAGATACACAGGCCTGACATAAGATCCATCATTCTTGAGCTTGATAGAAAGGTACAGATATAGATATTTATCCGGATTCGAAGTCAATTATGTATTCAATTTAGGACAGAAAATGCCACTTACGAATGTCAATAATAAAAAAATACTATAAGGTATTATATTACCAAGCCTGCGTCGCATAACATTAAGGCCCACTTGCGTACGTCCGCATTAGCTAATCTGGATTTGTTCGAGGCCTATTATCTGAGTTGCAAGCCCATTTTCACCAGTCTGGATTAGCTGATCTGGACTGGAGCAAGTGTTCCTTCCGGATTAGCTAATCTGGACATGTGCAAGTGGTCTTTCAACTCAGATAACAAGCCTTGAAAAAGTCCAATAGCTAATCCGGAGCGCAAGTGGGCTTAAGACTTTAATGTGTTGGCTGTTCTAACTACACTGTGCTTCAAGCTGCAGTTTGAAGGGGCAAGCGCGCAATGGACCGTGAACGTTTGCTTGAGAGAATCGCGAAACAGCATGTTTTTTATGAAAATTTATGGATAAAACCGTTTTTCAACCACGCCTACGGTGACTTGACTTGTGCATACGAGTGGAAGTTTTTTAAACGCTTTTTATTTTAAAGTTAATTGAATTTGTTGAGCTCAAATTGGCAGTCAGTCATTCGCGAGTCGAATCTAATTAAAATACCTATTATAATATTTTAATAAAAAGAGGTAGTCATCCTGTCATCTCGTACTGCGCGGCGACACAGAATAAGTCGGCGATTCGAATTATTTTACGTGTTAAATGTCATATTTGAATGCAAAATTGAGCAATTGCTCAATTAGAGGCAATCAATTTCCGCGCGCTAAAGACCCATCTATCTCTTTTTAAATGCACTATCATTGCTTATATAAACTAATATTGTACACACGGCCGTGCGTACGGTACGTGTATCAGACTAACCTACTGAGACCGCGTCTATTCCCTACGTAATAAAAGCTATTTTCGTAGTTAACATGGGTAACCTGACGTGCTGCGTTAATACTTTGGAGGGCGTCTAGACTTTGGAGGGCGAATTTCAATCAGTTACTTTATTAAATAACTGATTAAAATTAATCCTGATATGGGTCTGGGTGTTGTGATACTACCATTGTTTATATAACGGTTACACAGTGCTTTAGCTACTTACACTGGGATCAAAGCAATGTATGTAATGTTGTTAATTTTTTATTTATTTACGGTAACCTACATTTTGTTGGTCTCATATAGCCACAAATTACATTCAAATAAAAAAAAACATGCAGGTTCAATAAGCAGACCCCATACATTAAAAATAGATTTCATATAAATTGAATACTGTTTTACAAGCGGTACTTACAAACTCAATAAATAATTTCGCAATACTACGATCGATGATTGTAAGCCGGTTTTAGACAGCATCAATTTCATTATTTCGTAAATAATATTTGATACTATGTTGACAGAAAAAACAGAACACAGAATAAAATTAAAACAAAAAAAACTCGTTCTACAATTTTGTGGTAGGTAAGCACGTGTAATTTCTGGAACTACTGAACCGATATTGATATTTTTTACCAGTAGAAAGCTACGCTATCCTTAAGTGACCGAGGCTATACGAGTATTTAGCTTTTTTTTATTGCACCCGTGCAAAATCGAGGTGGGTAGCTAGTCTAAATATAATGAGTCGTAACTACGTCCGTACGTATTATTTTATGTTTTCTTCTTTTACCTATCAATATATATACATACATAATTATGTAGACAGGTAGGTACGAGTCTGCAAACATGAAATAAACTAAAGCAAGCTTTGATCGTAGTATATTTTTTTCGCAGAAAAACATCGTTATTGAAAAGTTAAATTTGTCATTCTGCACAATTTAGACGTTCCTGTAGTGACGTGCGGCACCACAATACTTTTTCCCACTGAATTGCAAACTGATTGCAAACTTACTTTTGGCCCACTATAAGTCTCGATTCAGATCAACTTTAAATACCAAATCCCTTTAAGAATTCGGAAATTTTAATTTAAAAAGAACTCTTGTAAATAACAACGGCAAAGTATTTGATGCTCAGTCTTGCCACCAGCCAGCTTGGCCACCCTGGCGTTAGGAGAGTCTGTCAAATTTTCAATTGCTTCTTTTAACACTGTAATGCCGCGTAATTTTATTGGGATTACACCTTTAAAACTCGAACGATATGCTTATGCAAGTATTTAATAATCAAAAGATGAAGCTTGCAAATACAATAGATGATTGTTTTACACTTAAAAAAATGACCACCAGAGGCGGGAATCGAACCCGCGTTCCTCGCTTTTGTCTATCTAGCTTTAACTAGGCGTATAAGGTGGCTAATATTTGCGTTGAAGAACAGGTTATTAGCCGGTTATTTTGATCATATCGATAAGTAAAAGGGTGACTTACTCATAGCTGTAACATCACTATTCGGGCCCCTCAGAGCGTAGACGTTTCTAAATTTTTGCAACATTTTCTTACCGTAAGCAAATAGGAAGCGTTCACAATGACGCAAACTTATTTACAGCGTTCCTGAGTTTCGAGAAACTTCCACGGCCCCTACTTTTGGAATTTTGATGACACATTCCAAGTTATTTAACCGAATAACCCGCGGGAACTTGGTGCACACAGGTTTTATTTGACAAGGAAACTTGAAAGAATTGATGTCACTTTACAAAAAAAATATCTGGGTTTTTTCATGGCTTTTCTGCGCTCTTAGATTCATTAAGATGTTCACCCCCGTTGTCTCATCTTCGGGACATTCAATTTTAAGTATTTTCCTTTAAAAAATGCTTCAATGCTCCTTATGCATTGGTTTTTCTTGCCAAGTCATTTAGTTGCTCTCAATTTGTAAGCATTCTAATATCGTAAACTGATAGTAATTTATTTCGCAAACATAAGAGCATATTGTGAGTTCTACATAAAGTTTGTTTTACTGAGAGTTTGCTCTTCGTCGCACTTTGCGTTCAATTCAAATCGTGATTAAAACTTTTCATTTGAAACTTTAACCCCGTTCATTAAAAAATAACAATCACGACGCAAGTACAAATCATCATGACTCAATTGTTCAGCTTATATGAATGAACCCACCTTCTTTGTAACATCAAGATAAGTAGTCCGCACATCAGACAGATATGTACTTTTCATACCCTGATTTCAACAGCATAAGATAACACAATGTCAGGCCTGTGTATCTTCCCGCGTAGGTAGCTAAAACGTACCTACGCGCGGCGACCCCTAGGTAAGAGCCTAAACAAGTTGGGTGTCGCTAGCCGGCAGCGACACGCTCCCGCGTTTTATTCACCGGCGGTGCGCGACACTAGGTTGCTGGTTAGACGAGCGTGAATAAAGTCCTAGAAAGATGCGCTAGATGGCGTAAGTAGCTTCTTGTGGCAGTCAACCCTATAGCGTTGCGTGATGGTACGTCACTGAATAGGTTTAGTGTATTATGAATCATATTCCAGAGTTATAAGAATGAAATTATCTTTCAATGTATTTTTGTAGGTGTCTACACGAAAATGTGTTTGAGTCTGAGGCGAACTGAATTACACCATATCGTTGACAACATTGAGTAGATAATTCTTTGAATTTCATTGCAAAGTCGTACTTCTGTACGAAGTACTAGTACTTATTCTGTGACAATGTTTACTTTGATTTGATGTCATCCGAATCTATTCACTATACTAAAACAAATACCGCAACGAGTCAACGAGTAGCCACTTTTTGTCATTTTAATCAGTTACTTTTCCTTTTCTCAAAGAGAGAGGGATAGTGAAGCGAAAGTCACAATAAAAGATTATTTTCTGCAAACAGTCCAGTAACATCACTGTGTAAACTTTTAAGATGGATGCAAACCAACATTATTATTTAAACGCACCAAGAAAATGGCGATAACATTTACGTAAGACAACCTAAGTATGTCGAAAATAGGTACTTTGAAAAGTCCGTTCAAAGGCACAATGGCGCTGGCAGGACTTCCCAATGCTAAATTACCTAGTAATCTCATAAAATGTGCTTCTATTTCAAGCGGGGACCTAGTTCCCTGGGAAAAGGTAATTTGTTCAGAGCACTCTTCCTCTATAAGACTGACAAAGGCACTGTTCAAGAGCGGGACATGGCGTAAAATGTGGCCTGGAATGGAAATGGGGTTCCGTCCCTCTGAATTGTAGTTTTAGTGTTGAAGAGATTTATTCTCATAGTGCAACGTATGCGTTTTGGATACGAAACTGGTGTTATTAATACGCAAACAAACATCTACATTTTTTTTTCAAGTAGCCTTACATTTGCGATGTTGGCAGGCAATCTGTAAATACGAGTAAAATAAGTATTTATACATCACAGGTTACATTGCAAAGAGTTTTTGTTTCCGGAGTGTCTCAGAATTAGTAAATTAATCAATCGATGTTTTTTTTTCACTTTATTTCTATCCGCTATTCAAAGTTGTATGCGTGGATAATTTAACGAATCCTTGGAATAATACACATGCAAGATATCTGCGTAACGATCAACTAAAAAGAGCAATAAATTAACAGTCATTATGGCGCGCAAAAATTGCTTTATTTCTCTATTTTCGGATATTTTAAAGTAGAAATTATTCAAAAATACGATGAATAAAAACAATCGCGATAAAGTCGTTTCTTTTAAGTGTTCTTCTAGAACTTTTTTCTAAAATTTGGCAACTGAAAAGTGAAAAACCAGTATTTACGACTTCTTACGAGTAGGTACTCTTCGCACATCATATTTAAAAATAATGATATTATCTAACATAATTATATCACTTATTTCATGACCAAAGATTGTTTTAGCACCTTTAAATAAGTAGAAGGTTATGCATTTCCTCACTCTCCCACGGGACCCCAAAAAGGAATCTTTTACCGCACGCTTTCGCAAATCCGAATCGAATATCATCGAGTCGACAGTATCTAAGGAAATTAAACATTCTACCCGCCGCTAGAACTTAATCTCACTGTAATAGTAAGCCGGAAAATTGCAAATTAAAAGACGAACAGCTCGGACGATATTCAACCTAAGGTTGTTGTAATAAGAGAGAAAATCCAACGGCGAAAGTTGTTTGAGGGTAGATAAAAAAGATACTCCCTTATGTTGAAGAGAAGTTCAATTAATTAAGGATTCCCATACGGACTCTATTAAGGGTTATTAGGGATAACAATATGGTATATCAACGCATTTCCCATCCAATACCATCCTCATTGATTTTTATCTTTTCTGTAACGGTGGAAATGGGACTCGAAAGTGCATTTGCGTTAAATCCCGCTTGCAATGCAGCGTTAATACTTCGGAAGAGATTATGCAGTTTCTATTGTTCTACTGCGGGCTTTCGTCGATAAAACACGGGAGAATAATATTTCTGGCCAATTGTATTCAAATTGTACTCTTTTTCAGAGCCCTGAAAGGCTTGGAAATCACAACATTGCGTTTTTAGGTAAGTAACATAAAGAAACCAGTAGTGTTGTCATGCGGATTAAGGTATCTGATGAAGTGTTTTGATTTGTAGTGGACTACTACCTAACCTAAGAACTGCCATCAAATTATTTGATCAACCAATTACTTTATCCACGTTCAAGTAACAGTGCGTTTCATAACCTTCTGGAATATTAATTATTTTTTGATGACCGCCGTGGCCGAGTGGTTCGCGCGCCGGTTTTTAAGGTGTTGCCATCTCTGAGCTCACGGGTTTGATCCCCAGTTGGGTCAATGTAAAAATCCATATTGTCTATGTAGTCTCGGGTCTGAGTGTTGTGATGCCACCGTTTTATTCTGATATCCATAATACACGTGCTTTAGCTACTTACTTTAGGATCGGAGCAAATATATTGCTCATTTATATATATGTACCTAATGTTGTCCAATAGTTGTATTTAAACCTTCACGTATCATGTTTCCAGACATAATAGAAAATTAATTGTTATCAGTCCGCCTGCGGGCAAAGAATATGTATACACCGCGGGTCTTATCGGTTTTGACAGGTTAATGAATCGATTGAAGAATTGTCGTTGTCATACTATGTATCGTCAGTTAGGTTAGGGTGGTTGTTAAAATAAGCTTAAAAGCTCATCGATAGGTTGGTATTGAAATCTGAACCGTATTAACATCAAACAAAATAAATTAACACCCCTTGCAAGAGTTACGAATTGTTCATGCAAACGGTAATGAATACACTTAACCTCTTCCGAGGCGATACACGCACACCGATGGTCGTGAAATCTGTGAGTGTTGAACAATCTTATCAATGCAGAGTATCGTGTTACACGACTCCCTAAATTTCTGAATGCCAAATAAGTTTGGACGACACTGGGCGGGAAGTATGACGAAGCTATCCCATTTTATTAACCTACTTCGAACTGCTAGTTAATCCTTATAATTGTTTATGCTACACCCAGTAGGTACTCTTCTAGCCAATAGACAGTGCAATCCATTTTGTTTGCGTTAGTTGATTTTAAAGTTACTTAAAGTAACTTTTTCGCTACACAACTGATGCAGATGTCGAAATTTTCACACAAACTTTTATCATTCATGCGAATAGACTTTGACTAGACATGACTTTTTTACATACCCAGCACTGCCTCAATAGTTGTCCTCCTCTTGAGGATCATAAGACCGCCCGCGGTCCGATAACAATTGATTATCTATTGTGTCTGGACGCCCTCTTTCTAGGTGGACCGATGACCTTAGGAAGGTGGCCGGTGGTGGCTGAATGCAAGAAGCGGAGGACCGCGAAGAGGCCTATGTCTAGGAGTGGACTGCAATAGGCTGATAAGATGAAGTGTCTGGAAACATGATATCCGAGTGATTAATATTAAGGAAGATGTAGTAGGGATTTAATTTCTCCTTTGTCTTATTAAGCTTATTTAAACAACCAACCACCTAGCTAACGATCCATAGTATGACGACAATTCTTCAATCGATCCATTAACGCATCGTTCCATATCATAACTTCGATGATCCGTTTTGTTCTCACTGTGCCCACGGCCTAACAAGCCGTGAACCGGCCAGGGTGGTTGGCATTACACTTAATTGTTCTACAAAACTTTACGACCCGATAACGCACCTAGGGTCCCAAGTTTGTACAGTCAGCGTGGTTAGCAAGGTGGTTGCAAACACTGAAGTTACTCAGTTAGGCAAACAATTAAAACTTGCGCACGTCCGGATTAGTTATTCCGGACTTTGTCAAGGCCTATTATCTGAGTTGAAGGCTCACTTGCACAAGTCTGGATTAGCTAATCCGGAAGTAATTCGGCAAGTGACTAGCTTTTAAACTATAACCATGTCATATTATATCTAAAAAATAGATATTGCACTTGAAAAACAAAACCGGCCAAGTGCGAGTCGGACTCGCGTGCGAAGGGTTCCGTACCATTAACTTAAAACATTAGACAGTATAGGCAAAAAAATTATATATTTTTTTATATTTTATTTATAATTTCAAAAGTATTCATCACAGGATACCCGAAAAAAAATTACATAAGAGTTTCCGCGGCTGTTTCTTTACGTGAGTGATTTGAAGTTTATAGGTCCAAGACTTTAGAAATTACAGAGGGGGAAACCGTGTAAACCCTTAAAATGGGGTAATTTTAATTTTTTGTATTTTTAAAAATGAGATCTATATGTGAAGTATCCTCGAACCAAGTTACATGCAAATTAGTCCATAAACGTAGAAGATATTCTGCTGTGACAGACTAGGACGGACGGACTGAACCATCTTATAAGGGTTCCTTGTCGGACTACGGAACCCTAATAATTGACAAATAAGCAGTGCAAAAACAGGCTAGCTATAGTTAGGGACTAGTTGGTTGTTGAATAATATAAATACAACAAACATTATGAAAAACTGCCTAGCAATACTAATATAATAACCACAACCGAGTAAATTATTTATATTGCTACGAGTAACAAGAAATCTATTGGACCATTATTTCGAGAATTGATACCAGCAAAGATATTAAATTCAATATTCGTACAAAGAACAGATATTTTTCTTTACGATTATATCAATATTAGTTCATCCTATTGTAAGTACACGTTTAGAATTATTATTTTTAATGGCCGACTGTAGTAAAGGGGGATGTTATCATCTACGAATTGTTTGTCTAATCGATCACAATATTTTTACTCCCAGTGGAAAAAGTTTGCTTTTATTGAGCAAGATAAACGAGTTTTGTTATGTTTTAATATATTACAATAAGTGCTGATGGATCAATACACTCCGGGCGTACTAAGCTAGGAAGGGATGAAAATAAAACGGCAACATTGACCTGTTGGTAGAGAATGGTGACAAATATTTCAATACATACTTTTACTAGTTTATTCGTCAACAGTTCTTTTATTTTGTAGCCGTTATTATATTTTTGATATATTTTTTATGGGAAATGTGTCTAATTAACCATCAATTTAAAATTTTGTGAACTCTGGTCTTAGAGTTCAATTTTTAAACAGCCATTACAATTATTTGACATACGTATTTTTATGATAATTGTGCTAAATTAACTGCCATATTACTAGATTCGACGGCCTGTTTAAAAATTTATGAACTCGGGACTTGGTTTATTTCGTAATCAGCTCATGGAAAACTGGTTGCCTATGTTTCTCTCCATAGGGAGAAAATTATAGAATTTTGTACAAAATATGGAACGTCATTAACACGTTCCGGGACAGAACGTCGACGGACGGTACTCCAAAACCTACTCAAATTGACACAAGCATTTCCCATACAATTTCTTCCCCGCTTGACGACGTTAAGGAATAACTTGTACTTATTTATATTGCGGGTTACGACAGTTCTTTTCTCGACGTGACCGCCTTTGAACACAATGTCATATCACGCATCCCATGTAGGGTGCTGTATGACGCAACGTCTGTCGACGTTGCCACCTTCAGGCGTGGTTTTATATCACACATCCTATGTAGGGTCGTATACTCGCTATATAACCGCTTTGGGACAAACTCCTTTGCATCCGAGTTCCAGATTAAGAAAATCGTGGCTGAGTATCAAAAAAAATTTCACCGGAGTCAGACTCGTCTTCTGGGGGTTTATAATTGCGGTCAAAAGCGTATTCTCCATCGTCGTCGGAAAAAGGATCTTTATCTTCAGCCTCCGACACGTCTTGATCATCTTTGAGCACCGGAGATCGTTTTCTTCGACGTTTCTACGAAAAGGTAATAAAAGTAGGTATTTATATCAAACGATTGGACTTATACTCACTAACTCTTTAGAAATACTAAGACAGCGGCAAGATTTAGTAGCATTATTCACATTTTATATGAATTTACTCATTCACGAACAAATGTCATAGCAAAAATGCAATAAAATACAAGTAAAAAGGAAATTATACCTACATTTCTTGATCGCGTTCCGTGACGTGGGGCTCGAGCGACGCGGGTCTCCCGCGCAGTGACACAGTTCCGACTGAAGTGGGGGGATGCGAGCGTACGCGCCCGGCCTCGGCCGTTGTGTCACAATACGAGGCGACTTTGCATGTGTGCGTGTAGTTTACTTGTGTGCTCAAAAACTTTACGATGTGACACTATAGCCAGCTTGTACTCTTGATATACGACACTAATACGTCACTCTACAATATTTTCTATTGCTGACGGCCGTTTGTCGACGAGCTGTCGTAATTCGAAGCTCAAAGTCAGCCGTCGGTGAACGTTGTGTCGGTTTCTATTGGAATTTAAGGACCGTCCTTCGACGTACTGTCCCGGAAAGTGTTAAGGGAAACAGCATGGACCACCCGTGGTTACCTTCACCCTAAAAATACGCCACTAGTTACCGCCGTCATAACTACATCCAATTGGATACTTTACAACTTACAGTGAACACTGGGATGGTAGGCTTTTTGAGTGAAGTAAAACGATATTATCACGTGTTAGCCCTATCACTTAAGACTAAATACTTTAAAACCAAATTTAAACGTTTCAATATATCATTTATATTTAGTTTTATTTGGTTGCCTCCGACTTCGTTCGCAAAAAAATCAAATTTTCCATTAAACTTTCGTCCTCCTTTTCAACCCCTTTGAGGTGAAATTTTCTAAAACCTGAAATATGACATTTTTAATTTCTAACTAAATAGTTAAATACCATTTTTTTATCTATTGAGCTTAAAAACAGACGGAGTTCTATACAAACTTACCTGCCCTTTTTACGGGGTTTTAAGGAATGTTTTTCCAAAAATCCATTCTAGTGCTCATCTACAGTATAAAAATAATTATTGAAAAAAAACCCCGACTGCAAAAAATATAATATTTTTGGAATGGTCTTTTTACTCTCTGGCTTACATTTGACACACATTATTGCTATGGTAAGGAAAAAATCAAGCCCCCCTCCCCGCTTTATTTCTATTTGTGGGCGCCATTTTATTAATGTATACAGCATAATGTTACTCTCACAATTTTGACATATTCCGTTAAATTTGTCAAAACACCACATATGTCAAAAACTGTCAAGCCGTTTGGGCTGTAGGGCGTGCCAAACAATTATACATACATACATAGTCACAAAAACATAACCCTCCTTCCGCAGTCGGGTAAAAAAGCATGGTGCAAAATTTCAAATTTATAATCCTACCCCATATTATAGTTTGAGCTGTGTGTTGATATATCAGTCGGTCAGTGTTTTTATTATTAAGATTTCCTAGTTGTATGACGAGCGATACTAAACTGAAACTATGAATTTACCTTCTTCGCTTCGCTAGTAAAGTTGTCAAGTCAATAATCTGAATAAAATACAACAAATTGCCAGGAATTTTAATTTAATTTGGTCCTCACCACACAAAAATTATAAATTGATTTGCTTAAACCTATGATGCCGAATCATGACGATAACTAACGTAACACGTTGGTTTTTGAGGGGCTTACTCGTATTAAAGCTGTTGCTTTTATTAATCTTCAGTTATTAGCAGGGTTCATAAAATCTTGTAGCGTAGCTTACTTGAGACCATGAGAGATAAATTGACATATATTTTCCATATAAAATATGTCAAACAATCCATCAAATTAGCAAAATAACCCAAAGGTAGTGAAACAGGCTTTTAGTAGTTGGTGGGTGGTATCGGAAACTCTACTGCACATGCACACATTGTAGCGTAACGTTCAGTACGTACACGCGTCGGCTTGTTTTTGCCGGCAATAACACCGACAATGAAGCTTAGCGGTGGCAGTTTACGATCTCATATATCGCGGGGCAAGAGTTCCGCTCTTGCTGGGGATGTGGAGCAAGGTGTAAGCGATAGCGTTCTAATTATTTTGCGACAATTTCTTTTTGGTCGTATTCTACTTGTGACGTGCCCTATATAATGTATGTTTAACTTATGCTGCCAGTTCTGTTGTCTCAACATTTTCCAGCTTATCTAAGTGCAGCAAAACTTGCTCTTGTCTAGTCTTGTCCAGTAATTGAATCGCAACTGAATAGTAAGACAGTTTTAGTACTGGCCATATATGAACATTCAATTGCGGTTCTATTTTAATTTTGTTAGTGCAATTTTGCAGACTTGGTCCCCAGGCCACCAGCGTATGGATACGTCAATATACTTCAATTGACATAAATGTTTTCATGGTCTTAAACTCGGACTTCTAATAACGGTCACCTAAGATGTTTACTTCAATTCGTCTCATTAGTTTTCCCTGACGTTAAAGGTGACAAGTTTTTATTTGTCTGCTTATTTTTTTTAAATTTATATCATGATCAAACAACACTTCTAATTTTGCAGATATGTTCTATAATGGAGTCTAAAATTATTATTTCGAACATTTACAGAAGTACTATGCGTCACTAGCTAAATTTTGCTGTTACTGCACACAATACATGACTGTACTTAGTACGAATATAATGTAATGATGACCACACTTTACTGAAAAGCTTTTGTATCATTATCGTCAAAAATTAAGACTACTTGATGATGAAATTGTTCTATCTTTATGACGTAGTAGATACTTAAATACTACAAGTATCAGGTACAAGACTACCATACCCAACCTACGTGTATCCGCTTTTGGAAAACGCCACCGCTTATGACACAAACGTGGCCTGTGTAACGGAAACAATTTATCGTATTTTACAACTATGCCGCCATAGTAACATGATTTTTCATTACTACCGAATACCTCCATCATAACTTCATAATAGCACTTAATGGTGCCTCCTGCGGACTTTACTCGTATACCTTCATTAAATAAAACTGTTCCCTGTTTAAAGGATAATGCATCCTTAGTATGTTTATAACGTAAAGTTTCGTATAATTTTAATTATACCTATTTGATTAACCCACCGGATGACGATTAATTTTTGTGAGCGAAATTCAATTTGATTTCGAAAAAACTTGCAAAATAGATGCTTAAGTTATAAAAATAATTATACTATTTGATTAATATAGAGGATATTATAATATAAGAGGAATAACAAGTAAAAATTCTAAACAAAAATGTTTTCTAAAGTAGCAAATAATTAGAATCTTAGCTAACTTGTTTCATAATATACTATTATATCACAATAAAATATACTATAAAGTTACATAACAAATTAAACGAAAAAATACAAGTACAATTTTAGCGGTCTTATGCTGCCAGCGATCTATTCCAGACATTCTTTAAAAAAAACAATAATATATTTTTAAGTGGTGGGTAGTGCTATAAGAATCTACTTTTTATATTTAAATATATTATTTTTTTCAAGTGCAATAATATATTTAGATTGCATAGTGAATGCTTATCACTTGAAAACAATAATTTATCGTATTTTATATTTAAGTCAAAACATGATTACAATTCAAATCTATACCTAATATTTTGTTCAATAATATACGTAAATTGGAGCAAGTTGCCGTGTCTGTGTAGTTATATCCCGAAATGTACGAGTAGAATCCCGAAAATTCCATTCCTTATAAATCTTCGCTGTTTTGTCAACCGCCAGCAATAAAATTGTCGAATTTTATCGAGCCCAAGTTTCTTAATGGCGGCCACTCAACCGCGAATCACAGGCAGGGAGCTTAACCAAAAGTCGCTGTTTATTCGAGAAACACTTTGTTTTGTCGCTAATTACAGTTTTCACTTCGAAGACGAAAGATTAGGAGTTTGAGAGTTGAGACAATAGCTTGACGTCAATTTAGGGTTGAATTAGATTGATCATTTATGGGGCGTAAATAAATAAGTGAAACTTTTGCTTATAAGGGCTTTGCCGCATTTAAACAAATCAATATGCCTTTATGGATTCACAACGCCACACAAAAAAAGCTCAAACATGGCACATCTTTTAACTGACTGTTATTTATCCACTACTGGTTTAAAACTTTATCATGATAATTTAGAACAAAAAAAAAATGTTTAAGTTTTATTGAATTTACAGTCCCTGATCGCTGGACTTCAAACTGTCTCTCTGCCTGCCAGGTACGTGCGTTTTTTTTTAATTACAGGTTTTTTGTTAACATCCTACATTTCTTGATGTCACACTAAAAGTTCTGTTTGTTGTGACACTGCACATTCGAAGTAACGTGTTCAAGCTTATATCTATGATAATATAAACAATAACATTGATTAAACTAATATTAGTGTTGATGACAGAATTGAGATGCATATATTTTAGTAATGAGGAACACCTGCGGCCGGGAAACAGTAGCAGTTAATTTATTATAATTACATCACATTTGTAGATTATATATTAATCTATTATAATTACATCACGTTTGTAGATATGTAGTTTTTATTTATTTTATTTTTCTGATTTAATTTTTTAATGCATTTGGATCCCGGTAGCATTACAGTTTGATCTAATAGTAAAAGTGATTCAACTTTCTGCATCTCCAAGCGGTTGACTGGTAGAGAATGCCCTAAGGCATTAAGTCCGCCAATTGTACAACTTACAGTGCAATAAAGTTTAAATAAATAAATAAAATTTACGTAGCTTCTGGACACTATGAGCTAGTTTCTAAAATAAAGTCAAATCCAAATATATTGGCGCTTTGAGCTTTAGCAGGCTTGGTTCAATCCGCAATTTAGCTTAAAGCTACAAGTATGTACGCGGATCGACAGGTCGGCGTTTTTTCGTAATGGATGTGTGACATCCATTACGAAAGCCGACCGCATGATGACCGCATCAAATGTAAGATCTAGGCCGTTTAGCGTCGCGTCAGTCGCCCCTACGCTATGGAGAGATTAGGTTAGGTACGCGAGAGAAAGAGAGGCAAATATGTAGGTACTTATATCGTTAGGCACTTTATTGTATCATAGCATGTTATAGCAAGAGAAATATTTTATGTAGGTAGGTGAATGAAAGCCGAATTTATGAAATAAAACCTTCCGACTAAAAATACTCGGCCATACTTGATATTTCACAAGAATGTTACCATAACTTTGAGGTACCCAATAGTTTCGCATACCATCGTTAATTAATATTAAAGTTTAGAGTTATTAAATTTTGCAGGGAGCTTCTTTTCAAGGAGGTTTACCCTTTCCGGCAACATTCTTGGCGGAACAAGTTATGTTTATTAAAAGGTAAGTTTAGTCATATGCCGAGTCAAAAGATTTACCACGGCAATGAATGTATATGTCGCAGTATGATAGATAAAGCCGTAATATATTTATTTCCCTTTGAATATGATTATATACCGTAACATAGTTATTACTATCTTACTGTTTAGTGATAGTTAGTTTAATGATATACTTATATTACTTGATTAATTTAGTATTTTTATATTATAAATACCTGCGCCTCGGCCGCGCTCCCGCATTACATTCCTTAAAATTATTTCACAAAACTAATCCAGTAATATTATATCACTAACCTTTAAATGGCATTAAAATGATGATGATGATGAATTGACGTGGGTGGCTGCCACATCAGACTTAAAATTTTTGTTGAAAAATGACATTTATTACAACTACATAAGAAACTACAGTGTTTACCTTGACGTGCTGTCCTTCATGCCTACTCATGTGTTATACAGGGTGTCCGGATTTCGACTAGCGATAATATAATGGCCTTTCATTAATAAAGTTTTAAAGACATAATCGTAATAAAATAAAAATTTAGACATTTTTTTTTTGTTTTTAGAAAAGAATAAAAAAATACATTTTTGGGTTTGGTTTTGGAATAGGCTTAAAAAACTATGTAACTGTTTGTAATTTTTAGCAACATTTCTTATATTTTTTTTCTATATGATAGTTTATTATTTTGATTTGATCTTTATTTCACTTGATAGGCAATAGCGTTTCCTTCAAAAGAAAAAGAAATAGCATTTTTTGAATAAATTAAAATTGCTGCCATTTAAAGATGAAAGGGGTAGGAGGATTTAGAGCCCAAAATGGGGTTTTTGTCGTTAGCATTTGGTGATCTAATAGCCGATAAATTATCGCTAGTCAAAACCCGGACACACTGTATCTTATACCTACTTATGATATTAATTTATACTTAAAACTTAGATTTTCAGTTAGATTTAACTCGATCTTCGCATTCAGATACTATTTAACAAAATCCATAATATAATAATAAATTGTTTCAACAAACACGACGATTACCTAGCGTGAGTTTGTGCTATGGCGATTAGGATAACGGATAGACATACTTTTATACGATTATACAACCATGACTTAGGTACAAATGCTCGTGCTCATCACAAAAACATTTGCCGATTGCGGTATTCGAACCCGCAACCTCTGGTTTTGTAGTCCGGAGTACATTACAACGGAGTGTAAGTTTCCTTAATTATTTGCATCAATCTTGCTAGGGCCTAATCTCTTTTACCGATAGTTAGGATAGAGGTAAGCAAGGTTTCATTTAATTGCATACTTTCTCTCGAAATTGATCATCTTTTAACAGAGCCATTTTATTGGTTCCAAAATTAATATTTCCTTTGTGTTCCACAAAATATCGCGTCATTTAGAGCGAAACCGTTTCTTCCTAAACTTGCCTAATTTGGAGCTATTTCAGCATTTTAGGTACACCGTAAAACAATTTCAAAATAAACAAGCCTTTGGGGTTTGCCGGACACTGTCGCTAACGAAGCAGCAGTCAGATTCTCTCGCCTGCCACGCCACAATTCACATTATTCACCCTCAGGCGGTAACTATGGCCCCAAACCGGTAAGTGACCTAGAAAAAGTAGCTAATACCATTCTCTCCGTAGCTCAAAGTCAAAAGACTCATTGTAGTGTCGAGCTACCTAAATTCAACGGCAACATATCTGAATGGCTGCTATTTAAGCGCACATTTGACGACACTAAAATCAATTGCTCAGCAAGCGAAAACATAATAAGGCTACGAAATGCTTTATATGGGGAGGCTAAAGAAGCGGTTTTTTCCCTTTTACTATGTTCTACTGACCCTGAAGTGGTCATGCGCTCCCTAGAGTTACGATTTGCTCGCCCCAAAGATATAATTTTGAATGAGCTTGGTTTGCTAAGAACCTAACGTCAGTACGCATACTAACGCGCTAGCTATTTTTGCTTCCAAAGTAAGAAACTGTGTTAGTGTAGTCACTTTATTAAATAGTACTCGCTATATACATTCACCGGAACTCATTAACATTTTAGTGTCAAAGCTGAGCCCGCTCCTCCAAAGCAAGTGGTGCGACTTCGCAGCGGAGCGCTGCGTGCCTGGTCATCCGCAGATAGAAGTGTTTGCGAGCTTCCTCGAGGTGGAGGCCGACAAGCAAGCCAACTTCGGCCCAAGCGAACTCTTCCGCTCTACTCCTCGCGTCGATAAAACGAGGACAGTACCGGTTTTGCAGACACCACATCAGCGACTAATCCAACGCATTCATATCGCTTCACGCCTACGCATCAGATTAATACATTTTCTGGCAATCTTTTGGCAAATCCCGCTTCTTCATCAGGTCTTGGCGCGCCTTTGCAGTGCTTGTACTGTGCTGGCTCCGATCACAACATCAAATCTTGCTCAGAGTTTGCCGCATTGAACGTTTCCGATCGCGAGTCGTGGGTTCACAAAAACAAGGTTTGCTGGAAAGCAAAGTCGTGTGGCGTTGATGGCTGCAACCAAAATCATAACAAATTACTGCATTTATCCAAAACTTAACAATTTTCTTTTCCAAATGTAAACAACGTCATGTCATCCGTCAATGAAGTGCCATCGACATCTCATGTTAGCGCTGACAATAATAAAGAAAAAGTTTCTTTCAACAACAATAAAGAGGTTTTGACAAATTCCCAGGAACCTAAATCGAACTTTAAAGTTGTTCAGAATATCACTTATTCTGAACCACGTTCTGATTATTTTTGCATGACCAAAGATGAAAACGCTTTGCTTTTAAAAGTAATTCCAGTAGTGATTTCTGGCCCTAAAGGCGAAGTTGAAACATTTGCTTTTTTGGACGACGGGTCCACGGTAACCCTTCTCGATGAGGAGTTAGCAGGTCAGCTAGGTGTTTCCGGGACTAACGAGAACATCTCTATTGAGACTATAACAGGCACGTGTGACAATATTCCTGTTAAATTGGTAGATTTTGATATTCGCGGAAAGCACAGAAATGAAAGTTACCGTGTTTATAAAGCCCGCACTATCCCTCATTTAAAACTTAGGCCTCAAGAGGTTACGGTTAGAGATACTAGCTTTGCACATCCCAAGGATATTTCCAAGGAGTTAGTTTATGACACTGCAAAGCCAAAGATTTTAATAGGGACTTCAGATTGGCCTTTATTGTTAACTAGGGAAAACAGGATAGGCGCTCCGGCACAACCAGTAGCGATTCGTACCGCTTTAGGTTGGGTTTTATTCGGTCAACTTCCTCGAAATTCTCTCTCTACGCATTCAGTTAACCATATTGGCCATGATATTTTTCTGGATAATTAACTAGACAAACTGATTAAAGATTATTATCGACTCGACTCCATTAGTATAAGGCAAGAAGAGAAGATAAGCACAGAAGATGCTAGGGCTATCCACATATTGGAAAAGACTACACGTCGTTTAGACTGTGGTAGATTTGAGGTTGGCCTTCCGTAGCGTAAAGATGAACCTGTTATTCCGCAAAGTTATTACTTGGCTCTGTCCAGATTACAAGGCTTGCGTAAGCGGTTTAATAAAGATGTAGAATATGCCCAATTATATACCGCCGCCATTCACGTCAATAATAAAAACGCTTGTGACTTTCAGGAAAAGTATCCCGAAGCCGCACAGTCTATTATCCGTGATCATTATATGGACGATTTTCTGGCGTCCTGTGATACCTTGGATGATGCTGCACGTTTAACAGCCGATGTTTTGCACGTCCATGCACAATGCGGCTTCGAGATGCGGTCTTGGGTGTCTAATGTCCCAGAAGCGCTTGAGTTGATTCCATCTCATCTACGCAAAAAAGATACTGGCAATGTTGGTTTAAATTTAGATCAATCAAAGCCGGCCGTGCGCGTTTTAGGGATGCATTGGAATCCCCACGATGATACATTTGGTTTCAAAATTGATATCAATATTCCCTTACCAGCTCAATTTACTAAGCGCCAGGTTTCAAGTGATCTGATGCGTGTGTACGATCCGCTAGGTCTTATACAACCTAAAGTTACTCGAGGGAAGATCTTATTTAAAAAAACCTGGAGGTTAGTAAGTTCGTGAGACGTTCCATTGCCATCTTCGGAATGTGAGCGATGGGAAGAGTGGTACCGTGATATTAAATCGTTACATGCTTGTGTCGTACCTCGCGAATATAAATTTTGTTCCAAGTTTATTTCGCAAGAGTTGCACGTTTTCACAGATGCGAGCGAGTTAGCATACGCATGCGTTGCCTATTGGCGATTTTCGTTTGATTCTAAAACAGTTCTTGCATGGATAAAGAGCGATTCTCGCAAATATAAAGCCTTTGTTAGTCACCGATTGGGTGAAATTGCTGAACAAACGCGAGTGAACGAATGGCGTTGGGTGCCGACAGCTCTCAACGTGGCGGACGACGCCACTCGTTCTAACGCCGTTTCGTTGGAAAGATGGTGGCAAGGCCCTTCTTTCTTAAGAGATAGGGAAGAAGCTTGGCCTCGAGAATTTGATGAATCTCTCACTACAGCTGAGGTGCTAAAACCTAGCGAATAAGGAACTTTTACTAGTGTTAATTATTTACTTTTGTCGGCAGACCGCTTCTCGGATTGGCGACGTCTGTTAAGGACGACCGCACGAGTTTTTCAATTCACGCGTTTATTGAAAGGCGACATACGCTGTGCTGATGCAATAAGCTGCCCGGGGGTGCGTCCGCTACTTGCCTGTGACATCAAGAACGCAGAATTTTACCTTTTTAAGCAAACCCAACGAGACTCCTTCTCAGAGGAATTAGATTGTTTAAGTCAGAAGAAGCAAATTTCAAGAAGGAGCCATCTTATCAAGCTGTCACCTAAATTGTGTGGAGATGGGTTATTGCGAGCGACTGGAAGGATTGTTTTTGTTCCAAATGTTAGTTTGACTGTCAAAGAACCAATAATACTAGATGGAAAACATCCTACAGTATGACTTTTCATTGCAAAATATCACGTCTGGGCTTTGCACGGAAACAATGAAACAGTGATTAACGAGCTGCGTCAAAAATTCGCTATTTTGCATTTGAGACGACAGTACGCTTGATCAAATCGCGGTGCCACGTCTGCCGCCTACGTAAGATAAAGCCTGCACTACCACCAGTTGGGGACCTGCCTATAGAGAGACTGCAGCATCATCACCGGCCTTTTTCATTCGTTGGGCTTGACTACTTTGGGTCCTTAGAAGTGGCAGTAAAGAGGTCGCGAGAAAAGCGATATGTGGCGCTCTTCACTTGTCTTGTCACACGAGCTGTACACTTAGAAGTAGCGGCAAATTTAACTGCAGACAGTGCAATAATGGCTCTCCGAAGGTTTATTTTCCGCCGAGGATGCCCCATTCAAATCTTGTCGGACAACGGAACAGCATTTGTCGGTGCAAACAGATTGTTAAAAGAAGCTTGGGCCCAACTAGACCATTCACGTCTCTTGAACTTCGCCGCGTTTAATAATATAGAGTGGCGGTTTCTTCCTCCAGGTTCGCCCTTTATGGGCGGGGCCTGGGAAAGGCTCATGCAGAGCGTAAAGCGAGCGCTGGCGGTAACTATGAAAGAGCGGGCACCCAAAGAGGAGGTTGTAGTTACATTTCTAGCTGAAATCGAATCGGTTATAAACTCAAGACCCCTGACACATGTTCCAGTCGCCCATGAAGATGAGCCGGCATTGACGCCTAACCATTTCTTGCTTGGCACAAGCTCGTGTTTGCCAGCCCCAGCCTCAGCAGAAACGGATCTAATAGGGCGCCTGAATTGGAAGAAAGCCATAAGGCTCGCCGACCAATTTTGATCTCGTTGGGTCCGGGAATATCTTCCTAACCTCCTGCAGCGCCACCCATCACCACAAAATCATCGAAATTTACATGTGGGAGACCTAGTTGTCATTTGTGACGGCAATCTGCCGCGTGGAGTTTGGCCGCGTGGGAGAATTGTGAAGGTGTTCCCGGGCGATGATCAAATTGTGCGGGTAGCGGACGTAAAGACCAGCGCAGGGTACCTGCGCGTAAGCTAACAAGGCTGGATCTGTCGCCATGACTTCTTTGGTAAGAAATTTAGTTCTTACCAGGGGGGAAGGATGTCGGCGACAGATCTGGCAACCCCGTAGCTGGGCTGCTTGTCTGTGGACTTGCCTAGCAACGGGGTCTTGTTGATTTGTAACTTGAGCGATTGGTTGTATTAGCTTGAATTGTACCTATATAGTTTCTCGGGTTATTATTGTGATCTTTTTCCTATTTCATTATAAACTACCTAAAATCGAAATACAGTCCTTTCTTTATTCTAGTCGCGATAATTAGTAAACTCGGGTCTTAGACATTTCACAAAATTAATTTGAAGCTAATTGCGACTCCTTGGTAGGGGTCGGTAGTCCGGGCTTCCCTAGGGCGGAGCGTCTTGTGAGGCTCAACTGTATCCCTCCCGAAGCTTAAGGGATTTCCCTCTACACCAGGATACAGACACTCTCGCGTTTTCCTCCGCTTTGAAAAATGCGAAAAATATTCACAATATTTTTACCTTAAAACTATCCCGAATTTTTAAAATCACACTGGGGATTTTTTTGGCAAATTGGTTGGATTTCAGTTTGCTGCAAATACAACGAAAGCAATATTTTTTAGAGTTTTGCCGCATTGTGTAAACGGAAAACTTTATATAGGCATAGTACAGTATTTCTAACAGCCAATCTTTTACCTAGTACGTGTGTAGTAAAAACACTTGACAAATTACCTGCTATGAAGTTTGAATAATAAATACAAAACTATGTTCTTCAGTTGTTAGGTTTAGCTTTCTAGCAATCAGGCCTAGGCACTCGACTAATATGAACTATTTTGCTAATTGCGTACAACAATAAACAGCGAATTCAACGTTAGCGTGTCGTACAAATGAAATAAAATTTGGCTAAACGACCTAGCCTTACTTAAGTCTGACACAATTTCGTGTAGAAAATTGTCGTTTATACAATCTTTTGTAACTTTCTTTTACAATCCTCGCCGTAAAGAAAACAAAGCGGCTCAAAGCGTAACCTTGTTTTTGATGGTCGAATTTATCAAGTAATCGAGTTAGGGGCCTCAAGGAATTCTTTACGAACGAAATCACAAAATAATCAAAGTTTATAACTTCGTTTTAATTTTCTAGTGAACGCTTTCGCGACGCTTTGTATTCCGATAACGTAAAACTAAGTTGGGATAAATAGAATTCATTTTGGGTAGGACTTGAACCTTTTTGAATCAAGTTGTAATTGATTATAAAAAAATGTCGTTGGGCTGTAAATTGATTAGGGAAAAGTGATCGCATTAATTTAATAGTACCTACTTTTAGACTGACTTTGAAGGAAATTGCAAACTGTTTGAGTATAACAAATAATAACCATTTTGTTATTAGGTCTTTGATATGAAGAATGAAAATATGTTAGTCTCATACTGAAGATAAAGAACATATTTTCGAAAACACCTTTTTATACAACACATCTGATTGTTTTTGAAAATAAACATATCGGATTTCTCTTCTATATCTTTCTGATGTGATTAAGACAGCAAACTGCTGCTGACGCAAATTAAAATCACCAGGGTTGTACAATATATCCTATATAAGCCTTGAAGGTATTTCTTATTCATGGCACAAAAATTAACAAAAGCATTCTAACAAAGCCGTACTTAGTGCGTGCTCAAAAGAAATTTTAATAACGTGTTTACGGCAGTGTTGCCAACTTTTCCGCGGTTAATTTCCCCTTTTAAACGCTAAGGACGGTATTAGAACCAGAATTATGATGATATTCGGGGTCTATAGACAAATATGTTTAACAAATACTTAATATCAAACTGGAAAAGTTTTTGAATACTAGTTTTGTGTACAAATCGTAAAAATGCCTGTCATCCACTAAGAATCAATTATGTCATTCAACCATGCTGGTCGTTTAGCATTGTGATTAGACCTTAGGCTAAATCACACACTATACCCCTTACTAATAATGAACTTGCCCCTGCAAAAACACTTTTTTACATATGAGACGGCTAATTTGGAATTATTGACAGATAGGTGATAGACATTTCAAATTACCCGTAGTATTATAGAAATGCCAAAGTCATTTTTAGTAAGCAGTATATGTGCAAGTAGTCCTGTAGAAATACAATTTTTAATCTTCTTAACCCACTTATTGCGATTATTGAACAGATTCATGGAATTTATTTTTGCAGATTCTATGGAATCACTTATCTTTGGGACGTATTCGAACGCGATGTTATCAAAATGCGGTTTCACAGTAACAATACTGCCTTTTTTACAGCTGTACATTTTTATAATGTAATTATATGCATAGTGTTATTTTACTTTCTGGTAGATTATAAAGAGATAATTTTATATTTTTTTTCGGAATATTATACTAATGAGTTTTGATACTAACATGAGCCTTTCATGCTTACACTTTTGTGTCGGTTTGTGTTGCCTAAAATAAAGATATTTTATTTTATTTTGGGTATAGTAGTATTTTTTCTTATTAATTTATTTATACAAAGTAACTATAAAATCTACCAAAGTGCGTATGCAGTTTGTAATTTTACCTGCATGACCACGAAATGTTTTTTATATTTATTGGCGGTACAAACAAAACCATCAAAATAAAGTACTCTATTGTACGTTTTTCTAAGCCTTTAGTGTTAGGAAATACTTTTCTGGCACGACCACATAAATTGTGAAGACACGTCATATGGAATGAAACAGTCAGACATCATCTATGTTAGTTTAGTACTTAGTTCCCAGTTACTTCGCCCGTGCAATGTATTTGATTTAAAGAGATAAAAACTATCATTTGTCCTTTCCCGGGGCTCTATTTATCTCTATACCTTATCGAAATCGGTTCAGTGGTATAAACGTGAAGATGTAGCATAGCAGACAGACACTATTTTGCATTTATAATAATATGTAAGAATAGTGAAATCAGGGCTTACTGCCGTATCCAGAGACGTCAATTAAAGTTAATCCTTCGTTAAGTCTTATGCCGTCCTTTTCTATTTCGTTGACAAAGAAAGTGACAAAACGAGACTTAATTATAGTTTAAATTAAATTGACGTCTCTGAGTACGGCCATTAACCACCTACAGTTTGACAAGGGCCCTTTCTCGGAAATTCACCGAGATATTACTTATTAATAGGGAAAAGAATATGGCATCCCCTGTACGTAAGCCCCTTATTTGTTTGGTAATGAAATGTATGACAGGGGACACGGGGGTTTAATGAAAACTCTGAGTGGCTGCTTCTTAATCTCTTTTTCTATTGTGTATTTTCTTGTTTTTCTTCCGTGCGTTTTGTTTGAGAGCTTTTGTCATTATGAAGACAAGTGGTTTATTTTTTCGTCCCCGAGGACGGGCAGATTTTAAGGTACAAGGCTGCCACGGAATTGGATGAGATGGGCTATTGTATACGTATTTTGCTGTGTACGATTTCCCCAATTTCCTCTATTCAATTAAGATTCGAGTGTGGTTTTGCATTAAGCTGCGTGTCCTGTAAATTAGTATTAGTCAAGTTTTTGAATTGTCAAATAAATTGAACATATACAACGAAACAATTATTTTATTTCATTCATTTGAGCAACTAATAACTTTCGTCTTTGAACTTAGTACATAAGAGCTTTCTTATCAAACAAAGAAAATGTTTCACTGTCACCTTAAAGTGACTTAATAAGCTTTACGAAAAAATCAGGTAATAACAAATGCGATATTTCCAATTCAAAACTTGTCAAAATTTTTTCTGCCTCGCCCAGTGGGTAGCTGGAAGTGGACGCCTTTAGGTACTAAGTCCACCATTTCTACTTCTTCATTTGTGCAATAAAGAGGTAAAAATATCTTTAACGTTGCCCTATAATTGTGCAGGATAATCTACAGATGTAGTAGGTAGGTACCTACGTTGACAAACTTCGCCAAAGCGAACAACGATATATCATAGTGTTTGCTTCCAGTAGGTACCCCAACGTTTGTAAACAATGAATGGCATAAGGGGAGACGACAATACAAAGTGTGCTTTAGAACACAACAAGTCCAATGCGAGTAGTTACGACTGTTTTTTGGGGTTCAGCACTCATTTTACATTTGCACGTAAAATGTATACATTTTCTCAACCAATTTTGACACCTATATTTCAGAATATAGAGATTCATTTCAACTGAGTAAATTTCGCTTTTTGTATTAGGTTAATGCAGTGTATTCCTGGTTAATTGTTATAAAAGTAACCATGAATCCCTTATCTTTTCGCAGTAAGAGTCCATTTCCACACTATTGCACCACGAAATGGGCAAATAAACTTGCTTAAACATTGCTGTTAAAACATACTTGTAGTTACCATCCTGATTCTGATAGTTTTTAATATTTTTCTTTCTCACTTAATTCTAGAACACTAATATGTAATATTGTTGGAATATAGATAAGCATCATTGCTTCATAAAGGCCTTAGGTAATTCGAGTACGTTTCATAATAGTAATAATAAATTCGAAGTACCAAGTCAGTTTAGCCCAGGCCGTAATATTACCCAACTTTTATCACCAGAGTACATTATGTTTACAACCTCGCATGGGACAAACAGACAGTCTTTATTTGATCTAAGTAGAGCGAAGACGTTAATGGTCTAAAGACAGACGGAACCCTAATGTGTGTTCGTCACGCACTTGTCATAATTCCCTGTGCGTGTTCGGATGTGAGATAGAAACAAGTTGAGATAAAGCTTTCTTCGTGTAAGTGTGCACTGAAAAATATAACACAGTAAAAGGCATTAAACACAAAAACCGGCTGGAGTTAGACTCGCGCATGAAGGGTTCCGTACCATTAACTTACAACATTAGACAGTATAGGCAAAATAACACGTTTGTATGGGAGCCCCCCTGAAATTTATTTTTTTAATTTTAATTTAATTATTTATTTTTAAAGTGAAATACGGCATAATATTCTGTGTATATTTCAAGCGTCTACCTGTTGCCGTTATTAATAGCGAGCAAAAACGGTAAAAAACACGTTTTTTGTATGTGAGCCCCCCGTAAATATTAATTTTATTCTGTTTTTAGTATTTGTTGTTATAGCGGCAAAATTCAACTGTCCAGTTATCACGGTTCATGAGATACTGCCTGGTGACAGACAGACAGACAGCGAAGGCTTAGTGATAGGGTCCCGTTTTTACCCTTCGTGTACGGAACCCTAATAAAGAGCATACGTAGAATATGCATTACAATAAAATGCATGGTTCTTATTTCTAGGATTGTGTATGAAATTTACAGAAACACGATGTTTCCATGGCGATAGCGAACTACGCTGTACAATAGATTGCATCTTGTTTCTCTAGATTCGCCTAGTAATGAAAATTTCATTACAAAGCTTCTAAACAAAGCATCTATCAAAGGTTTGGTTACGAATACAGTTCGGTATAATGCCTAAGTCATTATAAAGGTATAGGTAGGTATTGAATCAATTGGATATAGTGCACTTTGAATAAATGACTGCATAACTAAACTCACATTTGAACCTCACATACATTGGACTCAATTCAAATGCGCCCTGTCTAAGATCACATTTAAGTTCAGCCTCTCTCTTTCTCTGCCAAAAAAACAAAAAGAGACAGTCTATGTTGATCTAGAAACGTCAGATTAAACAGCTGTCCGTTGCTAAGGAAATTAGAGAATCCATAGACAATTTAGTAAGGATGTCATTCGACTAAAGTTAGACGGAAACATTCGAAAACTTATAAGAAAAATCCGTAAGAAATCGCATCACTTCATTTGGCGTTTCTAAATTATTGTAGGCTATCTCTGTTCGTTTGTTTCACAGAGAAAGAGAGAGACTGAACTTAAATTTAATCTTAGACAGGGCGCATTGGATTTGAGTCCATTCACAATATTTTATAACAATCGTACTTTATTTAACCGTGATGACAAAAACCTGCGCGGTATTTTTTCCAAAATCATCCACACACTTCTACGTTTTTTATTCACCTCAATAGCAGTAAAAGGTACATGAAATATCGAAAGTTCGTTCAGTAATGGGAGCCATTGTAGTGGGGGCTGCAAAAAGAGAAACTCGAGGGCCGCTGGTTCGGCAGATAAGTAGTCGGTTTGGTGCTTGTTGCAACCGCATGCATGAGTAAAACTGGGCCTATACTGGGTAGACATGAGTCCGCCTTGTTAGGCTGAATTTAGACCAGCAGAGGTTTATTTGTAGGCCTTTCTCATTTTAGTACCTGGGCGACTACTATTTAATAAAAAAAGCTTTATAATTTGGAAGTCTTTTTTTAAAACCCGGCCAAGTGCGAGTCGGAATCGCGCACGAAGGGTTCCGTATTCCGAAGGATGGCTACACCCTTATCACTTAAAACGCTTTCACAATTAGGCGACTTTAGCAGCGCGACTATGGCGTATATAGTAGCGCTGTCGAAGCTTTTTAAAAGTGCCTTCAAAATGGTTATAAAAGGCTGGGTTAGATTTTCTACTTAATGCCGCCGAAACTTATGTCTCACTTGCTGCTTGACCTACCTATTTCAGAAATATCACATCTTATTGCGAGTTTAAACCCAACAACGCCATCTTTTGAGATGTTTTTGAACCAGCATTGTTCGTTCTTCGCGATAACTTCGCAAAAAGTTCTTTTTGTATTTGATTGAACGACAAATTAATGATGTTCGGACTTATTCCTCAACTAATGATGTAAGACCTTCCTTCTTGCCAAATTTTATGGTTCTAGGTCTATGGGAAGTACCTTATAGGTTTTGATTCCCCTGAGAAATGGGGAAAAATGTTAGAAAATTAGACTTAATTGGCCGTATCTTTTATTTGCGTTAACTAAAAAGCTTGATTCTTTTACAGCTTTAAGGGACCATAGACATAAGTATTTGATATTAATTTCAACCTTAGACCTTCACGCGTTCCTTAGAAAAAGTGTCTTGACAGACAGACGGACGGACGGACAGACGGACAACAAAGTGATCCTATAGGGGTTCCTTTTTTCCTTTTGAGGTACGGAACCCTAAAAACAAAAAAAAGCTATAAACTTGAATTAAAAAAACAACAAAGTAAAAAATTTCTACTCAGCCACGACGCTCATGCTTACTTGTGCGAAATTAGCAACTACAATGCGAACGAAAAACGCATGACAACTCGAAAACACGCGTTTTCCCAACCATCGTCGTGTTAGTAGTGGACGAGGTGGTAGGCCAAATTAATCGTATTAGTACTTATATTACTTCACTATCGCTTTTCTCTTCTAATTATTATTGCGTTAAAAGAAACTGAGTACTAAGCATACCATATTTTTCAATGGAATTAAATTTACAAATCCCCGCAGGTGTAGAATCTAGTTTGATAACGTTCTGAATATTCTGCACAATAAAAACTTCTGTTCGCATTGATGTTGGGAAGTTTGGGTGAAATACGCTTGCCCTCTCTGCTTATATCTTATTTAGTAGTATTTTCTATTTGCCAACATTTCCGTTTCACCAACTAACTTCGGTGTAACAGCATCCATTGAAGACTAGCTATAGTTATTTATATTTGGCCAGCGCAGTATTGAAAGCAGTTTTATGCTCAGACCCTAACCTATTAACTCGTCCATATTTCGCGAACAAGTGTACACAAGTTGTGTTGTGTTGTTTATTCAGATTTCAGCTGAATTTTGGTTGGGGTGGAAATCTGTTTATATTTATGATGCTGCCAGCACACTACCCACCCTGCCTATAGTCTGTAGACGCAATATTTGAGCAGGCTTTAAATTAACGGACAATGCAACAAATGGGCCCGCAAAATAAAAGTGATCCCTCAGACATTCATATTTTAGATCTGTTTTTTTTTCAATATGTACAAGAAAAATCGAACCTGGAGATAACGATAAGTTAAATATAGCAATAAAATGTATATCAAGGCCTCGAATACACTGAAAAAAAAAGGATCAGCAAAACTAGTTTTGTTAGTTGAAGGTTTCCTTGTAGGGAAGTCAATTTTTGTTAAACATAAGGAATCTTCTTCAAGAAGTTCGCAATTCACTAGATTACGGCCTACTAGTAGCCAAATTTTGGTTACTGTTACCCAATAAACATTTTTCAGTGTAGTATGTCAACGTCCTCTACGGTAACTATCATTAGCGTATGTTTCATACGAGTATATGTGGGAAATATAATTATAACCAAACTCACTTACAGGTAAGTTCGTTTGATTACTAAATTAGGCCATAACCATTGCCTATATCACAGTAGTGTGATAATTATGTTATCTTGATGTTATAATGCTTGCTCAGTTATGGGTGTCTAATTGGGTTATTCAGAGAGTGAATAGTAAGATAGACGTATGATAGACATGTTACTATTTGTGAGTATTAGCTATGGTATGAATATACCTAATAATTGACTTTGATGTTTTCATGTCCAAAAAACTTAAAAATGTAATGTTTGACATAAGTATAGAAAATAAGACAATCTGTGCTTTAAACACTTTTTGGTATGTGAGAGATCCAATGCACCTTTTCCTATATAAATTAAGTAATTTTGAAAATATTTGCGAAATTAAATATCCTTTAAAAATTAAAATTATGAATACATCGCGTGTTATAATAACTATACTTCAATCAGTTTGCTTCATTTTCTTATTATTAATGTCTTGTAAGATTTTCTTCTAGACGTTTTCATTTAAGATAGGCTATCGTAAAACACTAAATCACGTTCAACATATTCTTAGTCTGCGGACCGTCTGCTAAAAATATTCTACGCCAAGTTATGAACAATATATCATGTAGTGACGGCTAAATAGGAGTATGCCCTTAAGGATTTTTCGTTGGAATTTTTAATAACATTCGGTAACATTCGTCGGCTCTCCCTAGCTAGGACAATAAGGGACAATATGACAATAGACGACCATAGCTGGAATCCCTATTGTCAACGTTTTGTACGCACTCCAGACAAGCTGTAAAATAAGCCTTATTTTATTCAGCATTGAGTCGAGAACTGTCGAGATATGTTGAGGAAACCGACGGTGTTTTATATGAGTTGATAGAGGAATTTTTGTTATGTGCTTTTAATTTTCATCAAATTTTTGATGGGATTTCAGTTCGTCTTAAAATTCCTGTGCAACTACGAACGATTTTAGTGTAACTTTGACGACCGTCTTAGTGTAGTGGTTCGCGCTCCGGACTACAAAACCAGAGGTTGCGGGTCAAATCTCGCAAGGGGCAAATGTTGATGTGATTAGCATGAGCATAAAATAAAATAAAATAAAAAAATAAAATAAAAATATTTCCTAGTCGCCACAGCATAAGCTCACGCTTAGTTTGGGGCTAAGTAATTGGTGTGTTTGTTGAAACACTTTATTATTATTTTATAAAACTCCAAGTATATTTGTAAATGGTAATAATAGGGTAGTCACAAGTCTTAAAGGAGGGTAATTAAATGCGATTACGCGTAAATGATATTTGAAATGCTGTAGGTAACTTCAAAGGCTCTGTATTGTGTTCAGTAACAAAAGACACAGCAGCTACATTAGTCAAAATATAGAAATAAATATTTTTTCTTTAGTCACACACTTATCTTGAATCCTCTGTTTTTCTCCAATCAAAGCAAAACATTGTGAAAAGGGACATCGACCCGAAGTGCTTAATTCAGTTAAGCGCTTCAAAGTTTAAACTCAATGCAAAAGTTTGGGCAGCGGTCTCGGGATAGGGCAGCTACTTTGTAGAGTTAGCTACTGGAGCTAGCGAAACTAAGATAAGGAGTTTTGATTGGAACACTTGTCCTTATTGAAATGTCCGAAATATGCTTACAAGCATGAACATGAAGTGACGTAAGAATGGAGAATGTTCTGGCTTCATAGAATGTTCGCCTATGAACTGTTGGTAATGAAAACTAGATAGATATACTATAAGAATAGTCAAGAACTCGAGACATTTAATTTTAAGCAACGGACACTTGAAGGAATATACCTAGTAATAACACAAAATGCATCGTGTTTTAAGGTTATAAAAGGAATAGAAAGACGCAGCCTAAATGAATTCCTAATGCAAGATTGATTGCAATTCCAAATGCAATTAACTTACCACTCGTGGAGCAGTCCATTGGCGTATACAACGAAGAATTTCTTCGTTGTTTAATAGCATGGAACCTCCAGCAGATCCACAATTCACACAAAACTGGTTTTGCAGATCCATACCGTTTCACAGCGTGAGTCCTTTAATCACAGCCAGGTCAAAAATAAGTGCAATCGAATCAGAGTCCGTAGTGAACCCAAAGTCGAAATAAACCAAAATTAATCTTAGGAGCAGCGAAAAACAAACAAGTTGCAGAATGCGCGAGAGCTTTGTTCAAGTATTTTAAGTCAAAAGCATGTGTCAGTTTTTTTTCAGTATTAATTTTACGGCCTTAGATCTGTCCATATCAGCCAAAGCATATGTCAGTAAGTCAGCAGCCAATATTTGTATAAAAAATAAATAACTATTGGCATGGGTTTGCTTTTTACTCTAGACTAAACCAGACGTGGCGTAGATGGAGATGACGATGGATCGATCTCACACAGAAGGTTTTGGTACTCTCACTCACCGATGGAACACAGCAAGCTGCTTGGCGCCAGGCTCCGGTGGGAGGGTGGTAGCTACCAGGCGACGCCTAACGGAGCCTACCACCGCTGTTCTAGTATTCCTCTGGATCATTCAGCAAACACAAACTGAAGTTTGCGATGTCGTTACCCGGGGTGGACCATTAGGAATGAGATTCTTCAAAGTAGCTTGAAAATCCTACGTCTATTATTTAAATATTTTTTGTAAATAGCCACCGTCTACGATTACACATTTTAAATATAAATAAGGTTGTGTCCTCGAATTGTTATTTGGTTTGGTTGTTGTAATCTTCGAATTTGTGCTTATCCACTTGATGTTCGAATAAACGAATCGTAATTTTATTTTGATTCGAATTTCCCATGGCGAATCGGATTCAGATTTTCTCTAGAAGAATGATTTCCCTTGGGTTAATTAATGCTTGGGGCCCGATAGATCTGTTGCCGAAAGCTCATTTCACCGCTGCTTTACATTTCTAATTCTGGCAAGTCGCAATCTGGACTCAAACTAATGAGGCCAGAGATAATGAAGCCACTTTCAGGGAAACTATCGCAGGATAATGTTGAGACGACCTCGGATCGGGAGAGGAAATTATTTGCATATTTCCAATACTACTGTAATTAAGCCGATATTTGTTTAATATTTTGCAACCACATTCAACAACGACCACTGACACCTGAATGTAATTTTGAAGTATTGTATTTATATATTTACGCATAACATGAACTGTAGAAACGGTAGATCAAGCGCCATGTGGCATTCTCTACCGCTATATTAGTTTAGTTACTCGTTTTTAACAAAATCTTTTTGGTAAGACAGTAATTTTTAGAATTTTAATTAAACCTTCGTTGCTTTTTTAACAGAATATGCTATTATTGTTACGGAAACTTAAGTAAATGATTGCGAAAATATCAATTAATAAAAAATGTGTTATTTTAAAAATTACGTGTCAACTCTTTGTTTGGAAAATTGAACTAAGAACCTATTTCATTGCATAGCTCGACAGCAAGACAGTGTTTTACTGACCTAAAGCCTCAATCATCATTTCACTGTATTGTTCCTCTAACCTTGGCGTAGTTTACTATGCCGCTGCTCTTCAACTGCATTCGCAACGACCCTCGAATTAAAACTCGCCATTGTAAACCAGAACAAAAAAAGTGACCCATTTCCGCAACAGAACAATGGTTCTCACTTAAATAAATTACTTCTAGAGTACGGAGGATAGTTTTTTGCAAAACTTAGAGACAGTGTTACGAATTAAAGTTTTACTTTATTTTAGTTGCGTCGAGCGGATGCAAATGGTGTCTTTAAAATGTTATTTACTTTTCTTAGGCGATTAAGTAACGAGTTTTTTAAGTTCTTCTTTGCTGAAAGTCGTTACGATAAATACCTAGTTTCTTTCACATCACAATGACTCAAATGTATACATACAGGGTGTTTCTTCTAAGGTGTCAAGCCGATTCGTGGTGATAGGTGACCACCATACCTATCAATTAAACCCCCATGTACATTGACAGATTTTTTATAGTTATTCAGATATTTGCAATAAAAAAAATGTATGAAAAAATAATCAAAGTGATTTATTTTGACTATTCAATTTAAGCTGAAATCGAGGGTATACAAACAGCAATAAAATGCTCTCTTTTGTTAAAATTTTGACAAGAACTTTTCCCATACGTTTTGTAAGGAACTTTTGTTTACAGATATCTCGAAAACTACCAAGAATCGCTGAACATACTTGGGGGTTCAATTGATAGGTATGGTGGTCACCAGTCACCATGCATCGGCTTGACATCTTACAAGACACACCCAGCATTTTAGTGTGTGCTTGACATTAAATTAAAATTCAATAATACTTATTCGCTATTGGTTACTATAGAACTAAAACACAAAGTCTGTCGATATTCAATAACTCATTGAAGTCTAACACCTAAGATTGTTCATTTCAGAAACATCATAAGCGATTATGTTTGAGTGACACGAGTATTAAAAGCTGTGTTGTGCTGATTTTACATTTTCAAATAAATGCACATCATACCTAATAAAACCAGCCTTTCCGCAAAAAGTTATCCAAAAGGATTGTAGCTTTTCGATTTATAAGGTCCAATTTCGTGCTTATATTTCAAATCTCACGAGTGCTAACGAAATAAATTGTGTAACGTGTCGGCCTAGATCCCAGCACATCTAAAACCTTTTTCGTGTTTACGGGTTTTTGTCGGCTTACGGCTTAGGCAAACAGCCGAGATGCTAATCGGATGACTGTACGCTGATTGCAGACGACGTATCTTCGGACGGTGGCTATTTGGTGAAATGAATACGGCATCTGGAATTTAGTTATTTTTTATTATTATTTGTAATTGGTTTGTTCCTGACTCTAGACTAAGCCAGATGTGACGCAGGTCGCAGACAGAGCCGACAGTGGAAAAAGCTTAATGCATTCGCGCCCGAAAAACAAATAATGAAATCCACAGCATTCAAATCAATCATCGGGGAACCAGGCGTAGGTTAGCGTATCATCCCTACGTTGTAGACATTCTACCTGCCCGTACAAAGCATTTTGCTGACACTATTCTGATGCGAACATCCATGGACTGGAACTTGCTGCCTGCTAATATATTCCCCAAAGATCACGACCTGGCTCTCTTTAAGGCAAGAATAGATTATACTACCTCGCACCAATCTTGTGTTATCAGTGTAACTACGGTCAAATAACTACTTGGAATAGTATAAAAAAGCTATTTAAGTATCAATTATACAGTCCAAGGTAGCCATAAATGCCAATGTCAAAATACGTGTTCAATCGATACGCAAACCACCGGGATAACTAAGACCCGAGGTCACCAATTTTTAAACAGTAGGTAAACGGGAATTGTCGGTTATTTAACACAATTTCCATGCAAAATATGTCAAATAATTAAAAACGTTTGTTCAGGAATTAAACATGTGTTTGTGAATTCGACCCTACTAACACCCGATTTAACCAATTTTTAAACATCCGGTAAACATAAATTGACTTAATTATATAAACTTATAGTTAATTTGACACAAATTTCATACAGGATAAATACTAAAAACGGCTGTTTAAAAATTAAACATGTGTTAGTGAACTAGACCCTAAACTACATCTAATTTCGAACGTTATTCGGAATCGTTTAAACTGTTAGTCATGAGAAGTTGTTTTAATATTTTGTCCAATGTATTTTACATTGTAAATGTTAAAACTGTGACTGCAATGACGTGAGTGAATGTTTATTTAGCAGCTCGCTTTAGCAGGTACTTTTAAGAAAGTTGGCACATAATATGACTTCATATTCCTTAACATTTTATAACTAGGTATTTCAAAGTAAAAATTGAAAACATCTACGCATAAAAGCTTGTGTCTTAAGTTAGAGCTTTATTATTTCTAAACTTTCTAGCTACACGTTGTTCAAAGTCTTGATTGATACTTTTGATATTAATCAAGCAGTCTTCGCAGCTACCAACTGTACATATAACCGATTAATATCGATGTTTGATCTCGCTATTGTAATGCATCGGACATCGTAACATGAGTACGATAGCAAACATCTCACGTGATTGTCACAGAATGGATGAGATTGATGTAAGGGATAAGAATTAGCGACAAACAAAATACATGACCGTATTAATTTTATTAAAAATATATTTGACTGGACATCATTTATAACTCAAGAACGGTTAGACCGATTTTCAGATAATTATTTGGTACGATTCTTCTCTTCCCCGAATAGAAGAATATCTACTTACAATAACATTAAAAATTTACACATGAACGTTGTTTTAGATTCATTGATCTTCTTATTTATTACAAGCTATTGCGCCTAGCTTCAACCAATAACAAAATAACAGTTTTACCATTGCCAATAAAACTGTTGTTTTATTTTGGTGATAACCCTTTATTACCCCCCTAATATAAAGCGAAACGCTTTAAATCAACTTGCCACTGTTATAACTAACAGTTTGGAATCTTAATATATTATTGCACTTGAAAAAATGACCGCCAGAGGCGGGAATCAAACCCGCGTTCCTCGCATGCCGGGCGATTGCCTAACCTCTCGGCCACCCTGGCGTTGGCATAGCCTGTCGAAATTTTCAAGTGCTTCTTAACGCTGTAATGCCGCGTTGCTTTCATCAATGTTATTGGGATTACACCCTCAACACTCGAAAGAAATACTATTGCAAGTATTTAACAATCGAAAGATGAAGCTAGCAAATACGATAAATTATTGTTTTTAAGTGATAAGCATTCACTTTGCAATCTTAATATATTATTGCACTTGAAAAAATGACCGCCAGAGGCGGGAATCGAACCCGCGTTCCTCGCATGCCGGGCGATTGCCTAACCTCTCGGCCACCCTGGCGTTGGCATAGCCTGTCGAAATTTTCAAGTGCTTCTTAACGCTGTAATGCCGCGTTGCTTTCATCAATGTTATTGGGATTACACCCTCAACACTCGAAAGAAATACTATTGCAAGTTATTAACAATCGAAAGATGAAGCTTGCAAATACGATAAATTATTGTTTTTAAGTGATAAGCATTCACTTAGCACATCTTAATATATTATCTTAATACTTGCAATAGTATTTCTTTCGAGTGTTGAGGGTGTAATCCCAATAACATTGATGAAAGCAACGCGGCATTACAGCGTTAAGAAGCACTTGAAAATTTCGACAGGCTATGCCAACGCCAGGGTGGCCGAGAGGTTAGGCAATCGCCCGGCATGCGAGGAACGCGGGTTCGATTCCCGCCTCTGGCGGTCATTTTTTCAAGTGCAATAATATATTAAGATTGCAAAGTGAATGCTTATCACTTAAAAACAATAATTTATCGTATTTGCAAGCTTCATCTTTCGATTGTTAAATACTTACAATAGTATTTCTTTCGAGTGTTGAGGGTGTAATCCCAATAATATTGATGAAAGCAACGAGGCATTACAGCGTTAAGAAGCACTTGAAAATTTCGACCGGCTATGCAAACGCCAGGGTGGCCGAGAGGTTAGGCAATCGCCCGGCATGCGAGGAACGCGGGTTCGATTCCCGCCTCTGGCGGTCATTTTTTCAAGTGCAATAATATATTAAGATTGCAAAGTGAATGCTTATCACTTAAAAACAATAATTTAACAGTTTGGAACTAAATTAAAATTAATCGCGGATAGGTTACATGACAGTAGAGAAAAACATTTCAAATTAGCCGTCTTATATAAATATAATCGAGTGTTATAGCAATGTCAAAATCATTATTAGTAAGGTGGTTAGTATCAATACCACAACTATATGGCGCAGGTTTCAGTTTGTGACTTGCACCACCAACCGCGCACATAAGAAGACGTACACTACGCAGGCATACCCCATATGTCAAGTTTGACGTTTATCCAATATAGTACGTGCCTGCAGTGGCTTGATCTAATCGGTTACTGTCGGGCCTTTGCTTATTTATCCGTACAGCGAGATGTCGTCGGAATTGATTTGTGCAGGAAATAACGTATCACGGATCTATCAAGGATATATCACGGATATATCTCAGATATGTCATACATTGCCTACATTCGGCATCACTCCAATACTTAATACGGATGTTGGGACTCGTTTATTTACATTTATTCGCGAGTTTGACTGTACGAGAATGTGAGTGTGCGTATTTTGTTACGGTTGAGTAAAATATAGAAGTTATGAACTAAGATACCAAAAATATGTTCCTTGTGTTGGTATAAATAGGAGGATGTTTTTGCACGGAATGACGTATTTATTACATACGTACGTACGTACATAGGTGTCTCTATGAATAAAAGCAATAAATAAAAAAATGTTATCTTAAAATCGAGTTCTCTTATTATTTTATCCCGCCCATAGGATTGCCGCCTTGACTATCGGGTGGCCAGCCCTTTTTAATTTTACATGCTCGTTAAATCCATGAACCCGTAGATTTTTTGGACAGTAAGTTTACATCTGAAGCATCCTGGCGTAATTTGCATAATTATGATATAGTTTTTAATATTTTTTAACACTCACAGTGTTTTTCTTATTTATATAAGTTTAAATAAGAGACCAAAAATTAGCACACAGGTATGATTTGAACTTACGACCTTTGGCTAACCGGGCCAACGCTCTTACCGACTGAGCTACTGTGCAGTTCATCCAACCGTGTGAAATTCTTGGTCTCTTTTGTCTTACGTCATTGCGTCATTGCCCGTTTAGCCAATGGTCGTAGGTTCAAATGCTACCTGTGTGTGTATTTCTGGTTTCTTATTTAAACTTATATAAATAAGAAAAACACTGTGAGTGTTAAAAAAAAACTATTGAATAGCGAAAGCGTCAACATTCAGGTTGAATTTATTCTGTAAAAAAATACTATTTGGCCCGCTGCTGTTGCAATGCAGCTCGGGTAGATGTCGCTGCCGTCACGCAATGACGTAAGACAAAAGAGACCAAGAATTTCACACGGTTGGATGAATTGCACAGTAGCTCAGTTGGTAAGAGCGTTGGCCCAGTTAGCCAAAGGTCGTAGGTTCAAATCCTACCTGTGTGCGAATTTTTGGTTTCTTATTTCAACTTGCATAATTATGACTTAATTAAAACTTACGCCAGCATGCTAAATAAATAATAATAATAATAAATTTAATATTGGACAACATCACATACATTGCTCTGATCCCAAAGTAAGTAGCTAAAGCACTTGTGTTATGGAAATCAGAAACAACGGTGGTACCACAACACCCAGACCCGAAACAATATAGAAAATATGAAACTCGGGACCTCTGCGATGGTGACACCAGTGTGCGAGCCGCTCAGCCACGGAAGTCGTCAAGTGGCAGACTCAGGCAGTGAAATCCCATAAGTGGCAGAATCAGCGCATAGCATTGCGTATTTCAGTCCTAAGCAAACTTAGCTTTTCAACTTTGATCACATTACTCAAAATGTCAAAAGTAATTCAGTGGAAATCAAAAACTCCAATCTGGGAACCGTGCCATATTCGCTCGATGGCCAAAAATTCGTGGCGCATTACCGACCGATTTCTGGACTTGGGTGCGACAAGGGTGTATTTATGGGTTCTCAAAGCAAGTAGTAAATCAGGGACAGATTTTTCGGGGCGTTCTCAGCCGTGTTCTGTCGCAGTCAGGCGTGATCGTCGACTTGCGATAGCATTTTGAGAGGGCTATTATACATTTTTGATGTTTAAACGCTTATTTGAAACATAAATCGATACGCACGCTGGCTTTTAGCGCGTTCTTCTGCTTAGATGCAACAACTTTTTCCATGGAACCAATATGGTGCAATAAGAAAATCAATGTATTAATTCGTAAAAGTTTGTGTATACCACAATTTAGGTATTGGTTCCATAAAAATCGTTATTGTTCAATGCAATAACAATTTTTTGGCAGAAGGAGAAATGTGTTAAAAAACAAAAGCACATAAAAACCAATATATCAGTCGTAGAAAATTACCTACTTTAGCAAGGATTTTCATCAGAACGTCATCTTTAATATTATCTGTGACTCTATTATTCAAATTGGTAGACTTTTCAGGAAGTATTCAATGATTTACAATGATTATGCAGGCAAAGATGCACCTAACTCACAGGTATTTTATATATTTTTATATATTAGATTGCGTTTATTGCTACGAATCGTTCACCAATACATGTTTAATTTTTAGTCCCTCGGATGTTTAAAAATGGGTGAACTCGTTAGACAGGGCATGGCTTACAAAAAAAACATTTATATTGCGTTTATTTCTACGAATCGTACTACAAAACTGCTACGCCGTAGCGCGTCTACTACGAAGTTCGTAGCACTCAGCTAGTCTACCGACTATTGCAGTTTTTATACACAATCAAAGCCGTTTTTCTGTAGACGACGCTCTTGAATATTTTATCAATAGGGTTCTCTTATAAAATGGTTTCTGCAAAACGCCTTACTTCTTAGTACGGAGCGATAGGGGCCCCGAGATTATGTTCTACGAGAGCTTTTAATATTTACATTTTTTATGCTGGCAACCGCGTGGAATACATTTGAAAGGTTTTTGAACGTAAAATAGGAACATGATGCGCAAAAAAATATGGTTATCATTTGGCGCGCGGCTTGGGAATAAGAGGATTCTGATCTTGTTTCTGTTCAGAGTTACTTTTCAGTCAGCAAAATAAGAGCTAGAACTATATTAAGAAACGACTATGTTATGGGAAATTATATATAATCATCGTATTTTTGAATGACATCTTCTTTGAAATATCTGAAATTAAAGAAAATAGAGAGACAAAGCTTTTTTTGCCTTTCACGCGCCAAAATGACTGTATTACATTTTTCAATTGATTGTTACGCAGATATCTTGCTTGCGAATGAGTAAAGGCCAAGATCTTTCAAATCTACCTGTTTTTGGTTTAGTTTTAAGGTATGAAATGGCCGTTGTTTTAGTCCAGAAAATATATTATGTTGGTATTCATGAACTGTTCTTGATTATTTTTAGGCTCAAAACACGATAATTATTACTTCTCTCGCTCGCAAGATGCCTATCTTGCCTATCACTTAAGGACTATTTTTCAAGTTTTACTTTAAGATTATGAACACTATATATAGAAAGAACTACACTGAAAAATAGGAAATGACTGATGAACCTAAATTATTCTGAGGCAAGCATTTTAAATTTGGTTTTTATAAATTTCAAAACCTCAATATAGCATTGAGGTATAGTATAGATTGATATACAGGGTGTCCGGGTTTCGACTAGCGAGTATTTAAGGCGGTCCTGCACGAAACTGAGAAAATTACCGTATTTCTAAATCACTTGTACGATGAGCTCAGTTTGTTAAATACATTAAAACAACTTATTTACGTTAGCCTAATCATTGCACAAGGTCCTGGTCTTGTTGAAATTTGAAACAAATTCTTTATGATATAAAAAACATGACTTGTAGCTAATGATATCTAAGAGCATTTTTTTTTTCGAAAACTTGGTGATTTTTACGCATGAAACAATAATTTGTACATGAAAATGATTGTATTGATATTCCGCAGGTCCCCATCTTTATAATATACACGAATAAATTATAAATAAGAAAATATGAACACTTTTCAGTTTTTAACACAAATGTCTGTTGGTTTTGCGCAGAATAAAACTATTGTTCTAATTAAATCATCAAGTCCAAAACTTTAAAGCAAATTACTAATATTAATAAGTTCGATTCTGTTTGAAGATCGTTTAGACTTCTCGACTTGCTTCGCGCTGCACCGCCTTAAGGGCCTTTTATTTATCAAATTATAAAGATATAATCCTAATGAAAAATATTTCAATTAAAAAAAAAAAAACATTTTTGAGTTTAGTTTTGTAATACGTTTAAAATACTATGTAACTGTTTTAAATTTTTAGTAATAGTTCTTTAAAAAAAAATTGTTTCCTCTATGACGGTTAATAATTTTGAATTTATCTTTATGTCACTTGATAGGCCATAGCGTTACCTTCCAAAAGAATTATTTTCATAGCTTTTAGGACCTCCAGATAAATAGCATTTTTTTAAATGGCTGCCAATTCAAGAGGGGGGGAGTTATTCCCGTTCGCTGTTAAAAAATCATACGCGTGGATAATTTAAGGGCAGGATCTTTGAGCGATTTTGCTCCAACAATGCCTGGCGAGCGACTGAAGCAGAGCGCGAGCAGAGCAGAGATGATTAGATCATAATTATTAGGTCTAAATCGGGGGTAGTTAGACCTCCAACATGGGGGTTTGTTGTCGATAACATTTGATGATCTAATAATAATATTTAACCCATAAATTTACGCCAGTCGAAACTCGGACACACTATATACAATACGAGACGCGCGCTCTACTTCAGTCACCCGCCAGGCATTGTTGGAGCAAAATCGCTCAAAGATCCTGCCCTTAAATTATTCACGCGTATGATTTTTTAACAGCGGAGGGAAATAATGCAATGTAAGTAAAGTAAACTTTGCCTACATAGACTATATAGATCCCCCTGCTGGGCAAAGGCCTTAACCTCAACTATAGATCGATTAAGTTGCTGTTACTGATTCTGGAAACTTTGCACCTCACTGTAGCCCTGTAGGTATAGGTACGTCTATATCAACTAGTGGTTTGGAAACAATACTGAACGAATTATTACTTGGAATGTATTGACCGCAGAAACTGATAACTGTGTGGTAATTTTCATCATTGGTTGTTACTTTATGGCGTAGATTTCTTGCGAATAAATAAAATTTGACTATCCTATACGTACTATCACTCTTAATTTTACAGTAAAATTGAGAGTCTGTAAGTAAGTACTTTGTAAGAACGCTAACCCAGACACGCGTAAAATTATCGGAATACATGAACGTAGACGTACGAGTAGGTACTTAAAATAACTTATTTAGGTATAGTACTTAGTTGAAGCGATATAAATTTGTTTTTATTGTCTTTTCAACTAATTGTGCAACTCTTAAAATCTCATTTCCGCACGGAACCCATGGGTAGACGTAGGTTCTAAAAAAAGTAGCTTATTTAGGCATAATACTTAGTTCTGTAGCAATGTATGTTGATTTTTATTGTCTTGAAACTAATTGTGCAACTCATTATAAATTTTAATTCCATCAACTTTAATGTTTTTAAAAATATGAAACTCCAAATCCAATCTAATAATGCCTCTACTCGTATATTCATAAGCTTCTAAAATCATCGGTGTTGCCAGCTTGCGGAGCGCGACTCAATGGCAAACGTCGCGTCTGGTTCATGCACAATTTACCCGCGCCTGCCCTGCCGTTAAAACAAAGCCCTATTTGCCTGAGCCCACCCTATAAGGGCGCGATTGTTAATCGGGACAACGTACTCCGTTAGTACAGTGTATAGTTTTAGTTAGTGTGTTCCAACACTAACATGGTTTTACTGTTGTCGGTATCAGTATGGAGATGAGACAAAAGCTTGAAATAGAAAGGTTGCAGCGTATTTTTTATTTTTCCACTATGTGATGGGATTACAATTCAACTTATTTTTATACTAGCAGTTACCCGCAACTTTGCCCGCATCAAAAGTCAGATTTTCCACACTTCCTGATGCTGACATCTAACCTAATTTTATATCGCGACAAAAATAGCCTATGTCGTTTCCCGGTTCTCAAACTATCTTTGAATCGGTCCAGTAGTTTCGGAGCCTATTCAATACAAACAAACAATCAAATCTTTGCTCTTTATAATATTAGTGTAGATGAAGACCCAATAAAAGGCACTGTGCCAACACTTCGTAGTATTAACCCTACATCGACTTTGGGACAATCATCGGCTAGTGATCAGGGGAAGCAGCGCCAGAAACTTTGTCACTATTTTCATAGACCTACTAAATCAACTGTCCTATCCTATTGTGAATTTATGCGATAGTATGGAACAATGCCTAGTTTATTAGGGTTCAGTTTACTAATTGTTAATCGGTATTGAGCTGTGGAACAGACATTTCGATAGTTAACCTATTAAGTCGTGGACATATTGTTTTTAATTATACTAGTAACACTGTATTACAAATTACAAATTTATTTATTGACCACAATATTATTGTTATTACATATTACAGAAGACATTATGTAGAAGATTTAGGAAGTAAATGTTACACAATGCAAATCATGTTATGCCAACAACAATACATGGAGCAATTAACTGTGGGCCCCACGCTAGGAAATTCCTGTGACGTGGGCACCCGACGGTTCTTACAGGATTGCGACGGATGCAAGTAACTATGTGTAATAAATGAATTGATGATGATGAAGGGTGTGTGTGTGTGTTTGCATGTGTGAGTGTGTGATTTGTGTGTGTGTGTGTATGTGTGTATGTGCGTGCTTGTGTGTGTGCGCGTGTGCGTCTATGTTATTTCGGCGGTGCATATGTCTGGAAAAGTGCGCACCTACGTGTGCATTGGCGGGTACCTATATTACGTGCCTAATCAGGTCCTCTGTTTGTTGGTAAGACATGGACAAGAGCTTTGATGTAATCAAATACTTGGTTTGTTGTAAGGTAAGGGCTTTAATGTCACAAAATTTGGCTACTTTATTGTATATGAAAGGCAGCATGTGTGCAGGCAGTCTTCGCGCAAAGGCGTCTGGACTGCTACCGTCGGTACCTTACAATATAAACTTTACAATATAAATTCTGTTGTTGCTGTATTACAGTAAGCCATTCAATGTGGTAACTAACAAAGTCTAGTAGCAAGATATGTAAGATCCGAGATAAACTCTATGAACATGTTGACCAATTGCTTGAAGGATCAACCGCTTTGAATACAATAGTTCCAGGGTTCAGTTATTACTCTGATTCTGTTATCATTTACAACGCATAATGTTTTTCGTCATAAACTGAATGCATAATGTTAATGGCCATAATGATCATGGCATAAGCCTTTATAGCATAACTTCATAACGCATACCATCAAATGGCTAAAATCTGGAAGGCATAATCAAAAAAAGTTATATATTCGATATGCATAACAATTGCAAGGCGTATTTTAGTTTGCCAAGACTTTTGTCCACTTTTTAGTATGAAGTAAATACATTAATTTTGGCTTACTTGATTTTCGGCTAGTAATAAGGTAGTATGTCAATTGAAATTATGACGTTATCGTCAAAATTTACATACAACATTATGCGTTTCAACGTGTTGGTTGAAACACATAATGTTAATCGTTAACCCCCTGGTTTATTTGAGAAAAGGAACTCTCCGTCTTTTCTTCTTTATAAGTACCTACTACACAACTATAATGTAATAAGCTTTATTATTTTATTGTTATTGCAGTGGTGCAATAAAATTCTGTTGTGGAAAAGAGATTCCTTTATTATAAACAACTTCAGCTACTACATAACTATAAATAACTAACTCTTCTTAGCAACACATTAATAAACCCTACGTATGCTAAATAATAGATAAATACGTAATAATAAACAAAGTACAAATAGTCTGGCCACACCGCCCGGGGTGGCGGTACCAAATCTCGTCTGCCCAGTTAGTCTGCCAATTCCGTTTAGCCTCGGGACCTAGCCCACCGATATTAGGAGCTCTTACCCTATACACAAAATACAAAATACGAACTTTTCATGTTGTATAACAAGGATTCAGGATGAAATAAAATTCGTAAAACATCATCCACATATTCCACGTGTTTCTAGATGAGTCTACCTAATTAATATGACTTTTGGTAGGCAGGTTTTTATGACTGTAATTGAGTATGTTCCTCTAACTAAAGTTTGTCTAGAAGAGATCGCTTGTACGATAAAACCGCTTACATCTTTCTGTGTAAAATGCTGTACTTACTGTATTTTTCTGTTATGGTGTGCAATAAAGAGTTATCTATCTAAATAAAACCAAATTGACGATCTGCTTTCAGAATAAGTAATGTTAATTATTTCTTAACACTTCTTGTCATCCATCTTTAAGTATACGTGCTCGATAAGTTATACGAGTATCAATCATTGAACGTTAAATACCGAAACTACTTTCTCTAAAAATCATGTTCGTTGTGGTCAGGACATTTCTATATTCTGCATAAAAAAGAGAACATTGCTAAAAACACGCTCACCAAATATTTCTCTAAGCCAGTGCTATAAATAACACAGGCTGGTGCAAACACCGCACGCAGATTCCGATCTCGCTACACAGGCTAAAAATATGCCAAGTTCCAAACTTATTTGACCGCACAATTGGCAGTAAAAGGAGCAGACAACAACTACTCTACTAGGCCTAGGGTAGGTATTCTCAAACCACTCGAAATCATTTTTTAAGTAGTTTATAACGTGACTCTTTCTCAAAGAGGCAAATAAGAATACATCAGGTCAGTTCCAAACAGCTCGCTTAAGAGCATCCCACGCGTGCTCTATTGGGTTTAAGTCAGGCGAGCCGGCAGGCCAGTCTAACCTTGTGATGTCGTATTTTCGGAGAGCAGCATTGACTCGTTGAGCTTGATGTGCGGGCGCATTATCATCGACCAGTACAAATTGGTGCCCATGGTTTACTCGGAATGGTCTGACAATTCCATCAATAGCAACTCTGGATTCTGGAAAATCTGGATGAGTACTGATTCGTGATTCGACAACGAAGAGACAGGACTAACTCAGATTTCTGAGTGAGCGTAAGCTATGACTGAAAGCCTTTTTATATGGAAAAGCAATTGAACTGTTTTATTGTTTTAATTGTATATTTTTAAATAAATAATCCTAAAAGAAGAGGAAATCAAAATTTATCTACCGTAACAAAAAAGATTTCGATTTTTCAAAGTGATCGTAAACTTTTTTGATGTGTGTACTCGTATGTTCTGAGATGTTTGTACTGTATAGCATAACTTATTGTATTTGGCGGGTTAATTAAGACGACGTCTTACGAATTATGTCGAATTTGATGTTCTCTGATTTGATGAAACCATAGAGCATTGATAGTCGTATTAGATATACTTAAGTGTCCTCTGAAGCATGGAATCATGTTTCTTATTTTACAAGTAAATGTTTTGTTACTTTGCAGTGTCTCTGAATTTAAAATGTATGTGTCATTAACAAGCCTACCGCCAAACTTCAAAGTTATTGCAGTATAGATGATTGCAATTCCAAACCCATTGCATTTTGAAAGAAATCGAGATACGCGGTAGGCCTGCAGTCCAGCGCAAATAGACCAGACATATCAATCGATATTTATCAACAAAAGAAGAACGATTTGAGGATACTCCCCCTGGCATCCGACCCTGGCGCGAGTCCAACCCGCGCTTGCCGCTGCCAGCGACCACTCCGGTCCTAATTGCATCCGAGCTGTTTACGCGATTTTAAGCTGGAACTTATTATCCTGCCAAGGTGCGCTGACACATTTGCCGCCACTTTTTAAATTAAGCGTAATGGCGGCGGGTAAATGGAAGTGCAGTTGCAGCAGGAGGTGCTTCGGTTTTAACTTTTGTAATATTTTAAAAAGAATTAGGAAATGGTGTTTCAGTTATAGAGTAAAGAAATAATTGGAAATGGCTCTTCCTGGCTTTATGTTCTACATGGTGGTGGGGTCAGCTTTTTTTATTTTTCTTCTTCACTTCGCCCAGTCTTCGACATATTTGGTGGTAATTCCGCACTCCCTCATCGTTTAGCACTACATCTCTACCTCTTTTTTTGGGTCTGCCTCTGGATCTTCGACCGCTGATGCAGAGATGTAGCGCCACACTCCCGACTTCTTGCTATAAAATCATCATGGTTTATAATTAACTTATTTAATTTTCAGCTTGATAAGAAGTAATAATGATATGATAAGTGACCAACAATACAAGAAGTTATGGCAAAGTACTTGTGACCACGACGAAAATGCAATAGTTCAAAATATTTGTTGTTATTTAAAATTATCCTTCAATTAGTAATTCAAAGCATTGGGACATATCATAGATTCAATTTATGTGTGGCCAAAAAGAGACATGTATATTTTACAGTTTTGGCTATATATGTATTTAACAAACGTGAGAACAAGTCTTACTTAACTCTAGCACCTATAGCAGCAAAAGCAACACTTAAAACGGCGGAGCAGTAAGTACAAAATTTGCATAACGGCCACGCAAGCGTCTCAAACGCCGCTCCTAATACCGGGATACAAAGGCGCACAATTACATTAATATTTTTCATTATACCTAATGCCTTGCTCTCAGACGTCTGCCCTCGCAACTTTGGGTTTTAAGCCTGATATGAATATTGCGGCACGAGGTTCTTAGCCATGTTTGAACTTTTTGAGGAGCTAGTTTTTTTATTAACATTCTTGTGCGATTCATTCAGTTTCAAAAGGTCTTCATTTACAATATATTTTTTGGGTTCTGTACCTCAAATGGAAAAACGAGACCCTTAAATATATGATCACTCCGTCGTCCGACCGTCTGCCCGTTCGTCAAGCTTTTTATTTAGGAACTTATGGAAGTACTTGCTACTTGTACTTGAAATAATAGACTCAGATTTTTGTGTATTAAAAAATAAGCCCTAAATTCAAAACTAAATTAAAACAATAACAGTTAAAATAATGGGTGGGTTTTGTCGTTTTAAGAGCAGTCGATTGATATTTGTAAGAACATTTACAGTCAATTTTACCATAATCATGGCAAAATGTTATCAAAAAACCAAATTAAAAACACCAATATTTCATCCTCTAACTGCTAATAAGTATTTCTCGTAAACAAGGAAATTTACGAAAACTCTCATGGCAATGTTGTTTTAACTCCGTTACTGTTACCCATAAAATAACGAAGCGGGTCAAATCTTCGGGTTATTAAATTTAAACCCTTCTGCGTGACCAGTGTTGCGCCTGGTCCAGTCAAGATAACAGAACTGGACTATTCGTTAATGTTATAACACTCGTATGGTTTCAGGTGATCGTTTGGATTTGGTGAATATCTCCGGTTTGACAATTATAGAAATTTCAAGGAGACAATCCTTTAAATGAATAAGACCCCAGTTCACCAATTCTAAACAGCTAGTGAACCTCAATTGACGGTAAATTTAACAGATTCCCGTACATAATAATATTTTATGTCAAATAATGCTTAACCGGCCGATTAAAAATTATCATATGTTGGCGAACTACAGGCTTAAGACTGTCTACGATATAAAACTTGATTATCTCTCTCTATCTCTCTCTGATAGATTAGTTATAATTATTTTATGATTTAAGCAATTTCACTCCATGTTATTTATAAAATTTATGATCGGGACGTCACGGAGATAACTCTTTATTGCACACCATAAAAGCGTGATAAAAGTAACAACAATACAATTTAGGTACACAGAAAGATGTACAAATTATGTAAATTCTTCAGTAAAATATTTTATTTAGCTAATAAATAGTATAATAAATTATGTTTGAGACATAATATAAGCAGATTCTATCTTCATCATTTATTTTACTCACATTACACTCATATCATTGAAGTTTATTGACGTTCTGTCTCTGTCTTGGATAAAATAAAAGAACCGGGCAAGTGCGAGTCCGAGTCGCGCACTGAGGGATCCGTTGCAGTGCAACGGAACCCTCATTGCAGTTCTCGGTTTTTTTGCAAATTTCATGATTTGAGTTGTAAGGGATTTGTTTGATTCCTCTGCGAAATAAGGCTTGGTTTTATTACAGCTTCGAGGGACCGCAGACATAAGTATTACTTGATAATTGCAACTAAATATCTTCATAATTTCCTGAAAAAGGCTCTTGACAGGCAGACGAACTGACTGACAGACGGAGAACAAAAGGCTTTTAAAAATGTTCATTTATTTCGTTTTAGTTCCGAAATCCTAATGAATAAAATTTTGTTTTGGACTAGAATACGAACTTGGCAGCACTATTACCATCAGTAAATGTAATAATCGTCGCATAATAATCTGTCATGTGTGCAAGCTGCCAAGCACACAAGTAATCGTTGTTTGTGAACCGAGATATTGTTTCCGACCGGTTCTCGAGGTCTACAGAACCCTAACAAAGGTATTGTTTTGAGAGAAGCATTGTGGAGAGAACCTCAATTGCTTAGTATGAACGACTGCACCACGTCACGTAATAGGGGTGATTTTGCGACAAAAATGTATAGGCTGACGTGCTGCATAGTCTGATGGCCACTGTACTTAGATAGGTTATGTTATAGGTTCAGAGTGACGTGTGTCGATCAATCATTTCTTATGACCCGGGTCAATCGTGACCCACACACGAATGCGTGTGGTGATCGGGTCGATGTTTATTCGTTCATTTCCATCATTCGGATCTTCATCAATCTCCCCTTTACAACAGGTTCGACCAGTCGGCGTTTGGTCGTAATGGATGTCACAAGCCGGCCGCATCGCATGTAAGATCTACTACGACTCACGCGCGCGTTAGTCGTCGCGTCGGTCGACCTTACGCTGTCAGGTAAAATGAGGTTACGCGAAAGAAAGAAAGGCAAATATGTAGGTGCTTATAGCGGTAGGCTATTGGCGCGCCACGTTTCAATTTGCACGTTATTGTATCGTATCCAGAGTCGTTATTTACTAAAATAGCTTTGTGGAGTGGTCCTTCTGTACTTGTACTATTATTTATTCTGTGCCCCTGCATCGTCTTGTCTTCTATTTTCCGAGCTCGATCTTGCTGCAGCGAGCGAGGGACATGGCGGTTAATTGACCATGAAACGCACACGGTCGCTTAGCAGTAATCCGTCTACGTACTCGAGTAGGCTACGGAGTTGCTACGGAGCTCATTTATATTTTGTTGATGTCATAATGTTAATGTGAGTCAAGAATAGGGTGCGGCCGACAAAACAGTCATTCGTTATTATGGTTCTGAGATGTTTTGTAGTGTATTACTACGAAGGAGTAGGTATATTGATGACCGTATTGGTGTAATGGTTTGCGTTTCGGACTACAAAACCAGAGATCGCGGGTTCAAATCCCGCAAGGGGCAGATGTTTGTGTAATGAGGACGAGCATTTGTACCTGAGTATCAGATGTTTATATAAACGTTTTTAATATGTCTATCTGTTATCCTAATAACAATAGCACAAGCTCACGCTTAGTTTGGGGCTAGGTAATTTGTGTGTTTGTTTAAACAAATTAAATAAATTGAAATTGTTTCAACAAACACACCAATTACCTAGCCCCAAACTAAGCGTGAGCTTTTGCTATGGTGACTAGGATAACGGATAGAAATACTTAAATACGTATAAACATCCATGACTTAGGTACAAATGATCGTGCTCATCACACAAACATTTGCCCCTTGCGGGATTCGAACCCGCAACCGCCTGGTTTAGAAGTCCGGTGCGCGAACGACTTCACCAAAACGGTCGCCAACAATTTATTTATTTATTATGTCATTTAATTACTTTTCAATAACTATTACATAAAAGTAATAAAATAAACTGTACTATGACTAAAACATTTTAAATTAAGAACGTTTAGGCAATGCATGAGGAAACTGTGAAGCAATAATTGTAATGCTATTTATGTTTACCCCCGCTGCAAAAAGAAAACGAAAATTATTTCCCTAAAACGAAAAGCTTTCCTTTTACAAAAAGCACTTTCAATTATACAAAAAACATCCCAAAAACAGAATTTGTTGCAAAATTTTCCGGTGACGTCACTCATCATGCGTCCGCTTTAAGTGACGCATTTCCCAAACTCATTAAAGTCAGTTATAACATCAAATCGGAAATCCCCGACATTCCGTAGCTAATTGGACGAAAATAAAAATGTCGAAAACTTCTTTCATTAGCGACTTGAAGTGTGCATCTGCGGATTACATTAAGTTGACAAAAACAAAAGTCAGTGGTTGGTGTAAGTTTTAATTGCCTCGAGAAATCGCAGGCGGCTTTAATTAAAATATTACTTTGGAGACAAAGAGAAATGCCGAAAAGATTAGCGGTTTGTGAGGCTAGTTTTCCGGGTGCGGTACGTATATTCGCCGCCTGGTTTGTACTTATAAATTGAATTATGGCACACACCATAGGAACAAAACGTTCTGCTAAGCTTTAAAGATTACAAGCAAGGAATGGTCAAATACGTTTTAGGACAAAGTTACAGTTATAGCTAGCATATCAGACTATGTTAACGTTCTAAAATAGCCCCTATTATAACTCTCTAAGATTCAACAGCCTTAAGGTGCTATCTTTAGTACATATAAAACATGTAAATACACGTCTTGCATAACGACAATATTTAGAGAATTCGTGATTATACCTACAGATTGTGCTGAACTGCCCCCCTTTCCCAGTTTGTCTATGGTTATAATATATATTGATTATTGTCTAAATGTCAGTGTCAAAAAATAATATAGGTACTTAAGTTTTACGCATTACCGAACCAGCTTTTTTCAGCATTTAAAAACTAATAGTATCACGCGGAAACCTCTGGTAAGGTTCAAAGATAATCAAGTTCAGTGTATTTTTTTGAAATCACTTTTATCCCTACTTTTCTACAATGGAACGCATTCAATCAGTATTTTAGTTTGTATTTTAGTTAAAAGAATTAAAGTTTATAGGATTTTCAGTGAGTCCAATGCTGTAACATTAATGAGAGTCTTCAGCTGCGGAGCGGGAAAAATGTTTAGGCGGCAACAACTTCCCGCCTTCGTCGGAATTTAAAGTTTACGTGTCCTGAATATTTCATTGTAATATTCGTTATTTACTTTATTGTTTTAGCCGAAAATGGCCCCGAGAGGATATTATGCTTGTAATGCTCTGAAACACGAAATTAATTTGCTTTGATGAATAATTAAGCGTTAAAATACAAAGTGTATTAATTGTGAATTGCCTGAAATAAAAACTAGACAATAATTTCAATTAGTATGATAAGTATAACATGCACAAAACCTTCATAATATTTAAATTTCTTTAGTTACTAAGTTCTTTAGTTACTAGTTACAGAAAATAGGCCTTGAACAAATCCAGATTAACTAAACCGGACCTTAGAAACTTAATAAATTATATTTTGTAGTACCACGGGGTACAACGCAAGGCATTCTGGACGCGGGTATCTATCTCCTCTTCCCTTGTGTTTGTGTCAGTGATGGTACATCCCAAGTACTTGAATTTGGCGGCTCCTTTAAACACAATCTCTCCACATCGCAGATGTTCGCGCTGTTGCCTTGTGTTTTTATAACGCTTCATGTGGAGATATTCCGTCTTCTCCTGGTTTATTCTGAGTCCAACTGCGGAGGCCCCAGAAGCAAGGGTCTGCACCGCAATCTCTATCCGCAATCTCTTGGTCTGGCCCAGAAGAGCCAAGTCATCCGCGTAACCAATGACCCTATGTTGTCCGTTCAGTCGTACACCTATGTCCAGATTCATAACTTTCCGGATGACATGTTCTAGAGCCAGGTTAAAGAGCATTGGAGACAAAGCATCTCCCTGCTTTAGTCCCGTTACCACATCGAACTTCTCCGTCAGTTCACCCCCAACCCTGACGCGCATCTTGCTCACTCTAGTCGCAACCTTAAGTAGCGTGATTAGCTTTTGTGGGATGCCAAAGCTGTCGAGTATGTTGTACAGTGATTCTCTATCAATACTGTCGTAGGCTTTACTGAAGTCGACAAACAGCGAGTGGATGCTTTGAGCATATTCCCATTTCTTCTCCATCAGTTGCTTCAGGAGGAAGATTTGGTCCACGGTGCTACGGTTATGCCGGAACCCACACTGATAATCTCCTATGATTTTTTCAGCTTACGGTTCGAGTCTATCCAGAAGCACATACGACAGCACCTTATAAGCTGTCAGAAGGAGAGCGATACCTCTGCTGCCCTTCACAAGGTGCTGGTGTCCAAGCTTCTTAGCAGAAGAACCAAGATACGAATATACAAAACTGTCATAAGACCGATCTTGGTGTATGGCAGTGAGGCTTGGACTCTAATCCTCAAGGAAGAAGAAAAGCTTTTAGTGGCAGAGAGGAAAATCATGGGGAAGATTCTGGGTCAAACTCGGAGAGAAGATGGCAGCTGGAGGGTCCGGAAAAACCACGAGATCAAGGAGCTGGTCGCCGAACCCAACATCTTGGGAGAGAAGCCAAAGCCCAGAGACTTCGTTGGATGGGCCATCTCGAAAGAATGGGGGAGGATCGTAGCGCCAAAGCAGCGTATCTTGGAATACCTCAAGGCCCCCGCCCCGTCGGCCGGCCCAGATACCGCTGGAAGGACGCCGTCATGTCAGATCTACAGGAACTACAAGTTACGGACTGGCAAGAGGCGGCGCAAGACCGGATCAGATGGCGTTCTCTTGTGTCGGAGGCCAAGACACACTTTGGGTCGCTGCGCCAAAGGAGTAAGTAAGTAAGTAAGTACCACGGGGTACCTACTACTATGTAATCTATCAATCGCCCGGTATGCTGTAAGCGCGGATTCGATTCTCGTCTCAGCCGGTCTTTTTTCAAGTGCTCTTAAATATTAAAGAAAGCCATCGTTTCCAGTTATTTTTCGGCAGATCTTTTTTGTCTGCAAAGTAACGTTCTTTACTTACTTATTTAAGAAAAAAATATTCCTATCAAAAAATAATACAGGAATTCATGCGAAGTACCTATTACTTTTATTAAAGTGTTCCTACAAGGAATTTCTCACAAAATGAGACCCCACCTCACAAAATCACCCCTTTTTAATCCGCCCTTGAATTCTTTCCCTGACCCAATAGCCGATACATTATGTTGACCCACTCGATATTGTTTCTATCAGGAAAAGCGATTACGGTTTCCTATAAATTTTCCCATCGTGATAGTAATTTACGTCAACTACTCTGATTTATATTGTGCGCAGTGATTTTTAGCTTTTTATAGAAGTTAGGATGCAAAAAATGTCTTAGATCACAAACTAGATTTAATGACTCAACTACAGGAATGAGTAAGCACCTTGGTGAGATAAGCACGCAGTAATTCAGTCAAGACATTCATGCATTGCGGGCCATTGATTTCCATGCCTGAAAATACAGTCAAACTACATATTAAATGCCAAAAATGGTGTCAAATGTCAAGAGGTGAAACAATTAGTGTAACGAACTTCATTCATCATGGAAATCAGTCAACGCTCTTTTTGGCTCCCGTCATGTTTGCTTAATCTTTTTTTTTACAGATTTCTATTCTCACACGGACGTTAGTTAGCACGTGAAAACTCCCTCAGGCTACCGTCTGCGTGCATATCTGCAAGGACATGCCTGCTTATGTACAGTGGGTCACTGATTCATTAAAAGAAATAAGGATATTAACAGAAGCCTTTCAATATATTTATGAAAATATTATATATGTGCGCAAAAACTTGCATTTACAAAGAAAAGCGATACACATAATTTAAACACTAGAAATAAAAATAAACTTGCTGTTCCACAATTCAGGCTTCAAATGGTTGGTCATTCTTTTATGGGGAAATGTATCAATTTCTTTAACAAATTACTCGAACATATTGTAGAATTACCAATAAATAAATTTAAATCATAAATTAAGGATACTTTAATGACAAAGGGTTATTATAAGGTGGACGATTATTTGAATTATGTAAACATGTGGACCAGGTCGCACCAGTAAAATTTTAATTTCTGTATCTGAACATTATTTTTAAAAGAGGCTTTGAAAAAAGTGACTGAGTTTCTTGCGCTGCTTCTTCTCAGCACTAGCCCAGAATTTGTCCCGAAGCAGTGGTAGGTAAAAATATATGATGGGACGTGTATAAGTGCCCCCAGTGGCCTACATGCATAAATAAATGACTTTTATGACTATTTCATCAACTTACCTAAAACTGTCAAAATATCTCGAATGATATGGAACTATATGTGATCAACATAAGGTTGAAATATGATTGGGGAATTTTGACAGATCAGAGTAGGTTGATGTGAAGCCGTGTGTACACGGGATGATAATGACAGATGATGCGTTGTTTTGTTACACATTCGCCAGAAGCCTCTTATCATCACGGCTCCCATAAATTCTTCCCCACCATTACTAATTTACGTCAACGGCACAGATTTATTTTCTCTGGAATTATTTTTTGCGTCCGCACCGTATGTTTTGCTACCACCTTATTTATGGAGAGTATCACAATTACTGTACTCTGTTGCTTCAGATAAACGCATACATTTCCATTATAAGTTGACTTCTCACTAAAAGGATCACCCGTACAATTAGAGTTCAGGATATTGTGGACATGTAAAGCTTAACTCAGAATGAGGAGAATGAGGAAAATGGGGAAACTCCAGTCTTAATCGTAAACACGTTTAGTTTGCCGGAAATGGAACTATGGTGAAAACAAGAACATAAAAATAATCATAAAAGTAGCTTATCAGTATCTATCGTAAAAGTAATATCACATAAAGAACACAACGAAAAAAAAATCGTATTGATTTATTTACCTTTATTGTGAAACTAGCTGACCCGGCGAACTTTGTTCCGCCTTAATGTCAATAAATAAGCAGTTTTTTTTTTTATTGGAAAAAATACAAAAAAAATTAAATTTCTACATCAATCATTCATAATTATTTCTGTATTTTAGTACATAGGTTGCTCTTCATTTAAGTACCTTGTGATACACGACATTTTTTGTTTTATTATCAGGCGCAAAAACAAACAACGCAGATGGTCTTCCGACCCGTGAACATGCCACGTATAATTGACCATGGGAAAAACATGAATGTTCTAGATTTAAACCACAAACTTTTAAGGATTGGCCTTGTGATTTGTTGATGGTCATGGCAAATGCAAGACGTATCGGAAATTGAAGTCTTTTAAATTCAAACGGCATATCGGTTGGGATCATCGGTATCCTCGGAATGAGAACTTGCTCACCTTTGAATTTTCCTATCATTATCGTAGCGTAAATTACATTGTTCATCAATTTTCTAACCACCAAACGCGTACCGTTGCACAGTTTTGGTTGGTTTATGTTTCGAAGCATGATTACTACGGAGCCAACCTTTAGGCGTAAATTGTGCGGTGGTAAGCCAGGCACGTCCAAAGAGTTTAAAAATTCAATTGGATAGTTGGTGGCTTCATCTTCATTTGTGACGCAGTCAATAGATTTGAATGAATGCATTGTTCCAATGATCTTATTTTGAATTATGTTGTTTAGGTCATCTACATCTTTATTCTTAGCCGCTAAAATTGCTCGCTCACTCATCCATTCATAATTTTTGTAGTTAGAAATAATTTCTGGAAATACATTGTTGATAAGTTCGTCTTTTGATGAGACAAAATTACAGAAATTATTTGGAAATGATATTAATCCGCTCGATTCATCGACAGGTACTTGACCATTACCGATAGTCAGCAATTGCTCCGAGAAATCTTCAGCAGATGTATCATTAAGCAATGCAACTCTCATGTTTGTTGTCAGTTGCAGTTTCTTCACATGGCGCCATAGATTTGACGATTTGAGGCAAGCGTTTATTTCGTCGGCAGCCGTAGATCTTGGAATTACTGGCAGTATTTGGCGGAAATCACCAGAAAGTAAAATCATTGCTCCTCCAAAACATCTCGAGTCATTGCGTAAATCTTTTAATGTTCGGTTAAGTGCTTCTAATGCACGTTTATGCGCCATTGTGCATTCGTCCCAGATGATGATTTTCGATACCGCTAAAACTTTGGCCATTGCTGAGTGTTTTGCAATATTACACGTTGGTTCTTCAATAGTTTGAAGATTTAACGGTAATTTGAATGCTGAATGAGCCGTACGGCATCCTTCTAACAATGTGGCTGCTATTCCAGAAGAAGCAACTGCAACCGCTATGTTAGATCTCGCCCGAACAGTTGCTAAAACTAATGACATGAGGAATGTCTTGCCAGTTCCACCAGGGGCATCTAGGAAATATAAACCACCATTTTCATCATCGATTGCCTTCATTAAAGTATCATAAACTTTCTTTTGTTGGTAATTCAACAGGGGTACATTCATTTGAACTACTAAATCTAATTCCTGGTGATCATATTCACGTTCCCGTTCCAATTCTCGATTAAATGCGTCATTCATTTCACGATATGGTGCTGGCATTCCTAACCTGATTAATAAATTACCGCACATGAGGTAACACATATCTTCGATCAAGAGTAAAGCACGATTATGTATCTCCTCATTCATCTCAATATCGTGATTTCTGGAACTGACACGAATTTGATGTAAAATATCTTCTGACATATTATCCTTGTATTTGTGCCACAGGTTACATGGGTTTGATGGAAAACATGTCGAAATTATGATAGCGAATAATGTGCGTATCTGACTTGGAGATGCACAGATAATGGCTTCAGCGATTGTCGTATCCCAATGACTATCGTTTTCTAATAACTTCAATTCTTCACATGCAGCACGATATGTTGGGAATATTACACCATTAACAGTTCGTAGTGACTCAAATGACGTTGGCCCACGCACATTTACCAGCAACAACCGCAAATAGAAACATTCATTATTCTTTGGATGAACTGTATACATACGACCAAGAGCATCAGTAGAACGCACATCTGGATACCCAGGAACCGCATCGCCTTGCTTCCGTCTTTGAAAATTCTTCGATGAAGCATTCCAAGTATAATAACGTGGCATCTCCGAGTAAAGCAAAGTTCGTGCAAACTGATCGCTTTGGCAGATTGCAAAAAAACTGGTCAATGTAGTTGCTGGAGGTGTTTCAGCACGTTGCGTAGCATTCGAAGCCGTGAAATATACTCGTTGACCATTCTCCAGATGCACCGCCAAATGCGTAACAGTAGGATGACGTTCGTGAATGGGAAATGCGAATATACGCCAAATCGCTTCATTACAGTTCACATAACGACCAACTTGATAGCGTGAAATTTCATCGTTGGTATTCGAGGATTGCAATCCAAAAACCGCCATATCACTGCCTTTCGTGACATATTTGCAAATATATTTTATGGACTTAACTGAATTGCAGTATTCAACGTTGCAATGTGTCTTGAACGATTTAGAAATAAGTGGCGAATATGGAACAATCCAACTGTTGTCGACAACGAAATCCATTCTTTTCACTTTCGTTGTGACAGTTCGACCGTTGTCATCTGGTGATCGACGCCGATACAGCGGATAACCATCATTGCCAGTGACAGTCTCCGCCGTTAATTTCCGTGGATATCGTTTAGAGCACTTTCCATCGACCATGCAAGGTGATTGGGGATTGATGGCACCACACGGTCCATGAATCATATTAGTAGTAACAACATCATGTAGGTCTGGATCGACTTCATAATCAGGAATCTCAGCACATATGATATCATCTATTTGGTCAGGCTGAATTCTTTCCACTAACCAAATAAGAATGTGTGCGTGCGGCAGGCCTCGCTTTTGCCATTCGATTGAATACATCCAGCATCGAGTATCTCCAAAGACGCGTTGTTTAACAATAAAGTTCATCAGGGACCGAATTTTTTGCCTGAATATACGTGCTGTGATGTCGTGTCTATCACTTGATGTTTGTCCGGGAAGCAGCAATTGAGTAATTTCTATCCATTTTGGATTACAGGTAAAAGTAATAAAGAGATCGGGCCGACCGTAATGACGAACATATGTCATTGCATCTTGTGCATATTCATGCATATGACGTGGACTACCAATGTATGTCGCCGGCAGAATAGTTAATCGACCAATATTAGCTGCATTTCCTTCAGTATTAACTGCATCACGTAAATGGATGTACTCCTCAGAACGCAGTTTGGCTTGGTTCAACCTAATGAATGTTAAACGTTCCGTTTCTATTTTTACATACATGTCAACGCAATACTGCTGAAACAATCGACGAAACCGCAGCAAATAGTTGTCAGCATTTTGACGAATCATCAAACGATATGCGTAATAATTCATTGAGCTAACTTTCTTTGTAGTTTCTTCACCTGAAATTAAAAATTTGATAATTAACCATTTCAAAGGCAAATTTTAAAGGCAAACAATACAGACATTAACCATTTTTTTAATAAGCATTATTTTAAATCAGTGTCTTTCACAAATAAATGAAATAAATTATGATACTGATACTCACCATTCAATGGATTTTTCATTTTAATATTAAAATAATATCCATCTTCTCCTTGCCAAAACATCAGCGGGTATTGCAATGTGTCATATGATCGATGAGTTTCAGATATTTGTTGCAGTTGCCCAGTATCGCGACGTGTAAGCACAATATCGCGTTTTTCCAATTGTTCACCAACAATCAGGATGGCAACTTCGTCTACTGTTGGAGCATTAAATGTCCTTTCGTGTGTTCCAGATGGTCGTTTATCTGCTTTGATAACAACTTTATAGTCATCACTTGGCATGCGCTCTAAAGCACTCTTAAACAACCTGACCAACGCATGATGTTCATGAAGCAGACACTGCAAGTCTTGAAGAATTGCTCGCTTCATTCCTGCATTGATCTCTAGGCGTCGATCAAGTTGTTCTTCCATGTTGCCCATGAAATATATTTGTAAAAATTTATTCTGTGTATCTTCGAAAGGTAGTAATGATCCAATTCGATGATGAATCTGTCCTTGTATCTACAAAATAAAAACCAGACAGTATTAACTGGGTTATAAACACTTTTTTCGGTGGGAGAGTAGAGTTCAGAATTAGCAAATATACTACATAGGTACCAATAGATAAAGTAAGTTATTCTTTAACTACATTCTATATAAGTACAAAAATAAATACCTTAAATGTCGGATTAAATCCCCGTTCTTCGATAATATCTGCCCCAAATGACGTCATCTGGAAACAACCATTGTATTTTTGAGTATTTGCAAGAAAGTGGCGTGATTCTTGTGTTTCGCCACAAAGCAATGAATACAATGGCTCAGGTGGCGGAGTCAACAATGGCAATTTCACTTTACCATTAAGGCAGCATAATCCAGGCGTTTCTCCGGAAAACTTTAATGCACCACAATACTCGCAAACTACGTCCATTTGCCCAATGCAAACGCTAGGATGCAAGCTGTAATCATTGCTGCAATCGTATTGAAACGCTGCTCGATTCAAATCAGCACTTGATAAATATCTTGTTCTGCGTCGCAAATTATCTATTTGTTGACCTCTGTTGTTCGCTCGACGATTCTGCATTGCCAACCGAGCTGTTTCACGGGCTGCTTCACTTTGCTCTCGTGATTGAGAAGCACGAAGTCGAGCCATACTATCGCGGCGCTGTTCACGTGCAATTTCTTGTTCTTCTTCAGTCCTTTCATTTGCAGTATTTCGTATTCTTCTTGCATCACGGCTTTGTCGGGAAAGATTCGATCGTCTTGGTCGCGGCATTATTAATTAAACTTCACTTCACCTTAAAACTTAAATTTTTAACCATACCGAGTTTTATAGTTCACTTCACTGTTTATACGAATGGGCAATTGGGCAATAATGTTAATTATTTATTTAATAGAAATAGTTATATTATTGATTTCTTACAAATATCAAATAGTCATCCATACGTCATTACATAGCTGTCATTATACGTCAATTTTGTTATTCCAAGTCTGATTCTTTTTTGTTATACCACGTTTTATAGTGACTGACGTTACATGTCAAGTCACACGGGAATGATGTCGAACGGGATAAAAAGTATCCTATGTCCTTCTCCTGGCTCTAAACTACCTCCCTGCCAATTTTCAGCTAAATCGGTTCAGCCGTTCTTGAGTTATAAGTGAAGTAACTAACACGACTTTCTTTTATATATATAGATTACCCTTATTTGGGTGAATCTGTGGACTGTGGTATACAAATAGTATAAATGCTCCTTTTGAATTTTGGATGCAATAATATGAAAAATACTCAGAAGCACTCTCTAAAGCACTCTCTAGTCCTTCACTCTTTGACGACCGCCTTGGTGTAGTGGTTAGCACCCCGGACTACTAAACCAGGCGGTTGCGGGTTCGAATCCTGCAAGGGGCAAATGTTTGTGTGATGAGCATGAGCATTTGTACCTCAGTCATATAAACGTATATAAGTATGTCTATCCGTTATCCTAGTCACCATAGCACAAGCTCACGCTTAGTTTGGGTAGTCCCAAAACAAATAAATTGTTTCAACAAACACACCAATTATCTAGTGATAATTGGTGTGTTTGTTGAAACAATTTATTTATTTTGGTATTTATTTATTATTTACTCTCATAGTCCGACTTTCAGAGGCAACAATTCGTCATAATTCAAGACAAATCAAGCTGTGCTACAAAGCTATAAGTTCAGCAAATTAAAATCGAATACACACACTTACCTAGTCGTTTAAGAGATTATATACTTAATAACATATATTCTCAATATTCTTTATCTTTTTTGGAGTTTGACATTCGTAATAATATCACACAATTGTGAGTGGTAATTTGGTTTCAGTGCAGTGTCGCCTTCAAAGGGGCCACCTTAATTAATTACATTGAACCGCCAGGCGAGGGGCTGTCTTCACGGATGTCCTTATAAAATTAGTTTTAAACAAATAATTTCGTTTTAATGGAAGTCGCAGTTTTAATTTACGCGAAGTACATACAATGTTTAAATTTGTATTTTTTAAAGTTTTTAAAATAGTTAAAAACAATCTTGATCCATTTCAACTGGTCAAAAAGGATAACCCCAAGTTGAGATAGTAGAAGAAAAAGTAAGTAAGAAGTGTTGAATGTATTTTGTTTGTCATTTTAAAAAAAACTAAATATTGGCTTGTTAATCTATGCTCATATTGCCTTTTACTTAATTACAAAAGCTAATAGTAGATGTAAGTAGTCAATAATGTCAGCGTTATTAGACCGTTATTCTCATTTACGATTATGTTACCACCTTTTGATAACACATATTCGGGATTCCACCAAAGCGTGGGGAAGAGATGTGTGGTGTGTCTTTCCTTACATTTGACACGCAAATCGGCGTCGAGTGGGGCGGAGGTGTGTTTCAAATACGTACATTGGTCAGCACCTTAGATTATACATTTGATGCAAAATCACCCTTATTACAATAGCATAATATGCCATATTGTTTATCTTGAATTGTCCTCTCATCTTCCGCGTGGTGTGAAACAGCCCTAGGGCTTGTTACGACGAGTATACCATAGTATAGGCTGTTACTAGTCCAGACATCACCCATTTTGGCTGCATCGTCGCCTATCATCGGGAGTGATTGCGGCCAAACTTCTGTTTTTTTATTTTTTTAAATTAAGTTTAATTATTGAAACATAGGGTTTTCTTACAGTTTTTATTGTGTGCGGTTCCATAGGCTTTTAGATCGTTGCACAGACCACACAACCTAAAGACCACGCATTGCGGGGGACTTACATTCGCCTAGGTTATGCAGTATCACTGCATAACAGCCGGCCCCGCCCCCTTTCGTTTCTCATTCCGCTACCGAGACTCAAAGTAACAACATTGACCTTGCTCCCGAAAAAAAATAAAAATAAGCGGTAATAATGCCGTATTGTTCAGTGAAATGGTGTGAAAAGTGTAGTACAACATCTAGTCTCACGAAAGATGGCATTACATTTCAACGGTAAGTAATTATTCCTATCAAATTAATTGAAATACTCCAATATCAAAAATGAAATAAAATGTTTTATTTCAAAGAGCACGCGTTGATGTCTTTTTTTTGCTATCCCTTTCTCGCAAGTTTAGTTCAAATGATGTTGTCTCAATTTGTCAATTAGCTAGGAGTAAAATAGTGTCGAGACACATACTAGTAAACTTAAAATTCAAAATATCGACAAATCGTAAACAAAACAAGTGATAAGTGGGTATCTAAATTTCAGTTATTTCATATATATTTTAATAAAGTGACTTTACATAAGAGCACTTACGATGAATTGAAATAAGTGTAAAGTGCTTCAACAAACAAACTTTAACTAATAAAACAAACAACTTAACTCAACTTTTTAAAATAAATATATCAAACTCACATTGCGTACGATTGCCATTTTTTTTCACACTTAGTTTTCGTACACTTAACAAAATGATGTTGAGTGAGATAGGTAACTTGTTTTACTAAAACCGCAAAATTATGAAAAGTAGCTAAATAACGTGAGATCTCCGGCGATTGACCTTTGCCCACTCCAGTTTTTTTTTTAATTGCTATTTATCGGTGTCGGTTGTACGTGTGTTTTTTAAATGAATTATTTTAAAGCTCCTAAATATTTTCTTACTTTTTTTTAAACTAAGGTATCGATATCAAGGTATGTCTTGCCCATCACTAGTGAGCTATCACTGCCATTGTCAAATTTGACGTCTCCTTGTACTAGCCAATCGGAACGAGCAGACCTCTCCCCGCACCCCACCAACTTTTGGCGATTTTGTTTTCGTATTAGAGTTGATAAAAGCGTGGTCTTTAGGTTGTGTGGTCTGTGGATCGTTGACACGCAATGCGAAAACGTAAATAACGAAGGCTGCAGAGGCAGGGCTGTGACGGTAGTCAACTGAATCCGTGTAGGTGGGTTTATTTATATAACGACACCAAATTTAGGTCACGGAAAGATTCTCACAGACTTCTTGAATGTAGGTATAAGTAGTGGCTTAGTAAGAGGTTATTTACGCGCTCACCACGCGACCGTGTGAAGAAATTTTCTACGGAATTCGGTCAGATTATGAGTTATTTCTGGCCCGGCCTCTGAATGGGAATCCTGATTCAGATTACTTACAGGGGCTGATAACTAGAATTTTATTATTTAAAGAACTTTATTATTATTATTATGTTACTGGGGCGTCGGGCTCAAACCTGCTAAATTGCATTAGCAGTATTGTAATACAATCGTAATTGATTAGCCAAATGTTAAAACCAAGCTATTCAGTTACGATCCTGTGTCACATATTAAAAGTTGGAGAGCTACTAATTGAATTTGTCACTAGTCACTTTTAAAGATTCGCGATTTTTACACATATCACATACATACAGGTCTTAACGCGATAACGAAACAGTTTGAAGGTAAAAATGTTTACCTCCAAATTCAGCCCGACGTTTCGAACGCGTTGCAGCGTTTCGTTATCGCGTTAAGACCTGTATGTATGTGTTATGAACTTATCACTGCTGTAACTTATATATTTGATCATGAGAGTGAAGGCAAATCTGTAAATAATACCAACATTGATAAAATACAACCAATTACGCGCTATCACCGTTCACACGAGACTATAGACAGGGAACGCGTTATATTATGAGCGAAAATGAACTATTTCTATTCCGCCCGATCGCACCCGTCGCGATATCCACCGAATAAACTCGGCTATCTCTATACGGAACGCCATATTGTGTCAAATCGTTTTCAGGGGTCTCCGGGAAAATCGGCAGGATGATACGTTTCTGAATTTTCTTTCTATCTATATAGACTGCCCAGATGTTGAACTTACGGATTGCCGAAACAAAACGATTGAATTGATGTCAATTTCTTTGGCATGGATATTGAATAAGATACAATCGATCATCTGATAAAAACGGTTTGATAGGCGACTGATAACGAAACAATTGTTATGAAAATGGTATGCACATGTACATGTCTGTAAATATGAACGATGGATTAGAATCTTCAGAGTTAGTAATAGGATCCTATTTTTACCCTTTGGGTACGGAACCCTAAAAACAATCTTTATCATCACAAAAACGAAAATAGCCGCCACAAATCTCACCAACCAATTAAACATTAATTACCTTAACCCCCAGTAATTAGGATTACTTTGCTTAAAAATAGTGAGGGTCTAGATTCCAGGGATAAATCAGGGATGTTAAGCTCGAAATCTATTATCCCTTGGCCGTTAATTGGCTAAATCCGGGGCCTACGGGTGACCCACGGGGTGTATTTCGATTGTGATAGCAACTGCTTATGTAACGAGCTCTATTCGCATATTCTATTTCATTCAGGCTTCAACTATGGCAGTTAGATGATATTCTGTCTCTCTGACAAAGTAGCTATCGCGAGGATGAGTCGGATATATTATCCTTTTTGACATTATTAAAATAAAGTCATGTACAGTGGGCCACACAGCACATTACCCAAATCTGACAAAATAACTCAAATTATATGAAACTCTATGTAATCAACATAACGTAGAATTTAGGTTGCTAAAGTTTGACAGATCAGGGTATGTTGATGTGTGGCCAGTGGTATTGCCTATCACAGCTTACTGCCGCACTCAGAGACGTCAATTAAATTTAATCTATAATTAAGTCTCATTCTGTCACTTTCTTTGTCAATGAAATAGAAAAGCACGGCATGTGACATAATGAAAGATTAACTTTAATTGACGTCTCTGAGGACGCAGTTAATCTATTTTGAGGCTAACAGGCTAGCATAAGATGTACCGAATTTCTAGTCTTAAATATTATTAGTTATATTACTTTTGATAATATTATATTTTACACAATACCTTAGTGGGTACTGCAGAAATTAAGATAAAGTTTTTTACTTTTCGCTGGCCTTTCTTGTCATTCAACAAAAACACTTACTGTTTTTGTTGAATGACAAGAAACAATATCGAGAACTATTTTATAATCACAAATAATGATTAAGTTGGATTACAAGCCACTTATACTCGTTAGACAAAGAGTACCTACATGTATAGCGATGTTAAACACTTGTGTGCTTTTCGGAGTTTACTCGATCAATCGCTTTTCGTAGATGAAAAACGAGGTACATGCATCTGTTCTATTGAATATCATATCAACTAGTATCTTTCACTTCACGGAATACCTGCTTCGGTCGCATTTTCAGAGGTCCATTGTAGCTTACTTCCCGGAAATACCCCCTAATATTAAATTGGGTTACGGTTCCAGTTTTCTGGTAACAAAGTGTAAATTTAGATTTTGAAATACAAGTTGATTCGTATGTCAGTGACAATAGCATACAATTTGTGGAACTGTTAGTAATGTTTCAGAAGTAAAAATTCGTTTTCAAAAAGATTATATTCAAAAGAAAATCGTGCAAATCAATAGAATACTGAACAATATTTTTCTATTTAAAGGACTTGTCCTCTTTTTTTATGGAGGCTGGTTTTTTATTCCGAGATATCACCAACCACCAATAACCTATATTTATCTTTAAGCTACAAAAATATGATACACGTAACCATAGAAATCAGAATTTTAAACGCCTCCATTTTTTAGAAAAAATATGTTTTGTAACAGGCATCATCCATTGATCACTTACTTGTATTTCCTGACTGTATGGCTATGTACTATTGCCTTTCCACTGGTGGATAAATACTACTAGGTACTACCACAGATTATATAATAGGAATGACTGTCTGTGGAACTGTCAATGGAATGTCAATTTTGCTGTCTATTTTTTTTTATATAGGCGCAGGCGCGGTTTATGTACAGACAAAGAGAAAAATTAATTTCAATTTTTCTCTAAATCGGAGGCCTTCAAAAATATATGAATTATGCAGAAAGACTAGTTTTTATGAACTCTTTCATATAATATTTAGTTTATTCTGGTTAGAAATATTGACGAATAAAAAACCATTAATGAACAATTCCTTTAAAGTAATGAAATAGCGAAAGTTTCCAGAAGTTCAGCAACTTTCCATTGCTTGATTTATGTGCTATATTTTCAAAGAACTGGGTTTCTAATAGAAAACCGCATCTAAATCAGACTTCCACAGTGAAACTAGTTCAGTAAATATATTGACTACACTAGGTAATATCACAGAAAATCTTATAGTGCATGGCAATATGTTGATTTATAATTATTTTTATAACTTAAGCAATTATTTTGCAAGTTTTTACGAAATTGCAATTAATTTCGCTTATAATTGTTTTTATAACTTAAGCAATTATTTTGCAAGTTTTTACGAAATCAAATTAATTTCGCTCACAAAAATCAATCGACTGTGTTCCACCGGATGACACAGTCGATTGGTTTTTGTGAGCGAAATTAATTTTAAATATGTTGATTGCTATATGCATAGATCTCACGTTTTTTTTAAATTGTGCACTCGGTGTATCAATATACCGATCGTATGAAATTGTACCTACTTTACGTAAACAAGATGTGATTCCATTTTATTTAAAGAAATAGGTAATAATGGTATTCATATTAATGTTTGGATATTAGTACAGTTCCTATTCAAAACATACCACTTATCATAGAGTGTATCGTTACTTATTTATTTCACAACTGTAGGAAAGAAATAACATGTCGTGATCAGTATGTTTTCAAAGACTGCTGTTTATGTCATGGATGTACTTGTAAATAATACATACAAAAATTTTAAAAAATTTAAATATGTTGTCATGTTTTTATTAATGTAACAGAAATTCTAATTTTATTTTATTTGTGAATGTTCCTTATTCCCTTATGGCACATGGTCCTGAAATAAATGATTTTATTTATTTATTATTATAAACATCTTTGTAAACCAACCCTACCACGCGTAAAACAAGTTTCTTGACTTATATCGGTGTCGGTTATCTTTATCGGTGTCGGTTGTACGTGTGTTTTTTAAATGAATTATTTTAAAGCTCCTAAATATTTTCTTACTTTTTTTTAAACTAAGGTATCGATATCAAGGTATGTCTTGCCCATCACTAGTGAGCTATCACTGCCATTGTCAAATTTGACGTCTCCTTGTACTAGCCAATCGGAACGAGCAGACCTCTCCCCGCACCCCACCAACTTTTGGCGATTTTGTTTTCGTATTAGAGTTGATAAAAGCGTGGTCTTTAGGTTGTGTGGTCTGTGGATCGTTGACACGCAATGCGAAAACGTAAATAACGAAGGCTGCAGAGGCAGGGCTGTGACGGTAGTCAACTGAATCCGTGTAGGTGGGTTTATTTATATAACGACACCAAATTTAGGTCACGGAAAGATTCTCACAGACTTCTTGAATGTAGGTATAAGTAGTGGCTTAGTAAGAGGTTATTTACGCGCTCACCACGCGACCGTGTGAAGAAATTTTCTACGGAATTCGGTCAGATTATGAGTTATTTCTGGCCCGGCCTCTGAATGGGAATCCTGATTCAGATTACTTACAGGGGCTGATAACTAGAATTTTATTATTTAAAGAACTTTATTATTATTATTATGTTACTGGGGCGTCGGGCTCAAACCTGCTAAATTGCATTAGCAGTATTGTAATACAATCGTAATTGATTAGCCAAATGTTAAAACCAAGCTATTCAGTTACGATCCTGTGTCACATATTAAAAGTTGGAGAGCTACTAATTGAATTTGTCACTAGTCACTTTTAAAGATTCGCGATTTTTACACATATCACATACATACAGGTCTTAACGCGATAACGAAACAGTTTGAAGGTAAAAATGTTTACCTCCAAATTCAGCCCGACGTTTCGAACGCGTTGCAGCGTTTCGTTATCGCGTTAAGACCTGTATGTATGTGTTATGAACTTATCACTGCTGTAACTTATATATTTGATCATGAGAGTGAAGGCAAATCTGTAAATAATACCAACATTGATAAAATACAACCAATTACGCGCTATCACCGTTCACACGAGACTATAGACAGGGAACGCGTTATATTATGAGCGAAAATGAACTATTTCTATTCCGCCCGATCGCACCCGTCGCGATATCCACCGAATAAACTCGGCTATCTCTATACGGAACGCCATATTGTGTCAAATCGTTTTCAGGGGTCTCCGGGAAAATCGGCAGGATGATACGTTTCTGAATTTTCTTTCTATCTATATAGACTGCCCAGATGTTGAACTTACGGATTGCCGAAACAAAACGATTGAATTGATGTCAATTTCTTTGGCATGGATATTGAATAAGATACAATCGATCATCTGATAAAAACGGTTTGATAGGCGACTGATAACGAAACAATTGTTATGAAAATGGTATGCACATGTACATGTCTGTAAATATGAACGATGGATTAGAATCTTCAGAGTTAGTAATAGGATCCTATTTTTACCCTTTGGGTACGGAACCCTAAAAACAATCTTTATCATCACAAAAACGAAAATAGCCGCCACAAATCTCACCAACCAATTAAACATTAATTACCTTAACCCCCAGTAATTAGGATTACTTTGCTTAAAAATAGTGAGGGTCTAGATTCCAGGGATAAATCAGGGATGTTAAGCTCGAAATCTATTATCCCTTGGCCGTTAATTGGCTAAATCCGGGGCCTACGGGTGACCCACGGGGTGTATTTCGATTGTGATAGCAACTGCTTATGTAACGAGCTCTATTCGCATATTCTATTTCATTCAGGCTTCAACTATGGCAGTTAGATGATATTCTGTCTCTCTGACAAAGTAGCTATCGCGAGGATGAGTCGGATATATTATCCTTTTTGACATTATTAAAATAAAGTCATGTACAGTGGGCCACACAGCACATTACCCAAATCTGACAAAATAACTCAAATTATATGAAACTCTATGTAATCAACATAACGTAGAATTTAGGTTGCTAAAGTTTGACAGATCAGGGTATGTTGATGTGTGGCCAGTGGTATTGCCTATCACAGCTTACTGCCGCACTCAGAGACGTCAATTAAATTTAATCTATAATTAAGTCTCATTCTGTCACTTTCTTTGTCAATGAAATAGAAAAGCACGGCATGTGACATAATGAAAGATTAACTTTAATTGACGTCTCTGAGGACGCAGTTAATCTATTTTGAGGCTAACAGGCTAGCATAAGATGTACCGAATTTCTAGTCTTAAATATTATTAGTTATATTACTTTTGATAATATTATATTTTACACAATACCTTAGTGGGTACTGCAGAAATTAAGATAAAGTTTTTTACTTTTCGCTGGCCTTTCTTGTCATTCAACAAAAACACTTACTGTTTTTGTTGAATGACAAGAAACAATATCGAGAACTATTTTATAATCACAAATAATGATTAAGTTGGATTACAAGCCACTTATACTCGTTAGACAAAGAGTACCTACATGTATAGCGATGTTAAACACTTGTGTGCTTTTCGGAGTTTACTCGATCAATCGCTTTTCGTAGATGAAAAACGAGGTACATGCATCTGTTCTATTGAATATCATATCAACTAGTATCTTTCACTTCACGGAATACCTGCTTCGGTCGCATTTTCAGAGGTCCATTGTAGCTTACTTCCCGGAAATACCCCCTAATATTAAATTGGGTTACGGTTCCAGTTTTCTGGTAACAAAGTGTAAATTTAGATTTTGAAATACAAGTTGATTCGTATGTCAGTGACAATAGCATACAATTTGTGGAACTGTTAGTAATGTTTCAGAAGTAAAAATTCGTTTTCAAAAAGATTATATTCAAAAGAAAATCGTGCAAATCAATAGAATACTGAACAATATTTTTCTATTTAAAGGACTTGTCCTCTTTTTTTATGGAGGCTGGTTTTTTATTCCGAGATATCACCAACCACCAATAACCTATATTTATCTTTAAGCTACAAAAATATGATACACGTAACCATAGAAATCAGAATTTTAAACGCCTCCATTTTTTAGAAAAAATATGTTTTGTAACAGGCATCATCCATTGATCACTTACTTGTATTTCCTGACTGTATGGCTATGTACTATTGCCTTTCCACTGGTGGATAAATACTACTAGGTACTACCACAGATTATATAATAGGAATGACTGTCTGTGGAACTGTCAATGGAATGTCAATTTTGCTGTCTATTTTTTTTTATATAGGCGCAGGCGCGGTTTATGTACAGACAAAGAGAAAAATTAATTTCAATTTTTCTCTAAATCGGAGGCCTTCAAAAATATATGAATTATGCAGAAAGACTAGTTTTTATGAACTCTTTCATATAATATTTAGTTTATTCTGGTTAGAAATATTGACGAATAAAAAACCATTAATGAACAATTCCTTTAAAGTAATGAAATAGCGAAAGTTTCCAGAAGTTCAGCAACTTTCCATTGCTTGATTTATGTGCTATATTTTCAAAGAACTGGGTTTCTAATAGAAAACCGCATCTAAATCAGACTTCCACAGTGAAACTAGTTCAGTAAATATATTGACTACACTAGGTAATATCACAGAAAATCTTATAGTGCATGGCAATATGTTGATTTATAATTATTTTTATAACTTAAGCAATTATTTTGCAAGTTTTTACGAAATTGCAATTAATTTCGCTTATAATTGTTTTTATAACTTAAGCAATTATTTTGCAAGTTTTTACGAAATCAAATTAATTTCGCTCACAAAAATCAATCGACTGTGTTCCACCGGATGACACAGTCGATTGGTTTTTGTGAGCGAAATTAATTTTAAATATGTTGATTGCTATATGCATAGATCTCACGTTTTTTTTAAATTGTGCACTCGGTGTATCAATATACCGATCGTATGAAATTGTACCTACTTTACGTAAACAAGATGTGATTCCATTTTATTTAAAGAAATAGGTAATAATGGTATTCATATTAATGTTTGGATATTAGTACAGTTCCTATTCAAAACATACCACTTATCATAGAGTGTATCGTTACTTATTTATTTCACAACTGTAGGAAAGAAATAACATGTCGTGATCAGTATGTTTTCAAAGACTGCTGTTTATGTCATGGATGTACTTGTAAATAATACATACAAAAATTTTAAAAAATTTAAATATGTTGTCATGTTTTTATTAATGTAACAGAAATTCTAATTTTATTTTATTTGTGAATGTTCCTTATTCCCTTATGGCACATGGTCCTGAAATAAATGATTTTATTTATTTATTATTATAAACATCTTTGTAAACCAACCCTACCACGCGTAAAACAAGTTTCTTGACTTATATCGGTGTCGGTTATCTTTATCGGTGTCGGTTGTACGTGTGTTTTTTAAATGAATTATTTTAAAGCTCCTAAATATTTTCTTACTTTTTTTTAAACTAAGGTATCGATATCAAGGTATGTCTTGCCCATCACTAGTGAGCTATCACTGCCATTGTCAAATTTGACGTCTCCTTGTACTAGCCAATCGGAACGAGCAGACCTCTCCCCGCACCCCACCAACTTTTGGCGATTTTGTTTTCGTATTAGAGTTGATAAAAGCGTGGTCTTTAGGTTGTGTGGTCTGTGGATCGTTGACACGCAATGCGAAAACGTAAATAACGAAGGCTGCAGAGGCAGGGCTGTGACGGTAGTCAACTGAATCCGTGTAGGTGGGTTTATTTATATAACGACACCAAATTTAGGTCACGGAAAGATTCTCACAGACTTCTTGAATGTAGGTATAAGTAGTGGCTTAGTAAGAGGTTATTTACGCGCTCACCACGCGACCGTGTGAAGAAATTTTCTACGGAATTCGGTCAGATTATGAGTTATTTCTGGCCCGGCCTCTGAATGGGAATCCTGATTCAGATTACTTACAGGGGCTGATAACTAGAATTTTATTATTTAAAGAACTTTATTATTATTATTATGTTACTGGGGCGTCGGGCTCAAACCTGCTAAATTGCATTAGCAGTATTGTAATACAATCGTAATTGATTAGCCAAATGTTAAAACCAAGCTATTCAGTTACGATCCTGTGTCACATATTAAAAGTTGGAGAGCTACTAATTGAATTTGTCACTAGTCACTTTTAAAGATTCGCGATTTTTACACATATCACATACATACAGGTCTTAACGCGATAACGAAACAGTTTGAAGGTAAAAATGTTTACCTCCAAATTCAGCCCGACGTTTCGAACGCGTTGCAGCGTTTCGTTATCGCGTTAAGACCTGTATGTATGTGTTATGAACTTATCACTGCTGTAACTTATATATTTGATCATGAGAGTGAAGGCAAATCTGTAAATAATACCAACATTGATAAAATACAACCAATTACGCGCTATCACCGTTCACACGAGACTATAGACAGGGAACGCGTTATATTATGAGCGAAAATGAACTATTTCTATTCCGCCCGATCGCACCCGTCGCGATATCCACCGAATAAACTCGGCTATCTCTATACGGAACGCCATATTGTGTCAAATCGTTTTCAGGGGTCTCCGGGAAAATCGGCAGGATGATACGTTTCTGAATTTTCTTTCTATCTATATAGACTGCCCAGATGTTGAACTTACGGATTGCCGAAACAAAACGATTGAATTGATGTCAATTTCTTTGGCATGGATATTGAATAAGATACAATCGATCATCTGATAAAAACGGTTTGATAGGCGACTGATAACGAAACAATTGTTATGAAAATGGTATGCACATGTACATGTCTGTAAATATGAACGATGGATTAGAATCTTCAGAGTTAGTAATAGGATCCTATTTTTACCCTTTGGGTACGGAACCCTAAAAACAATCTTTATCATCACAAAAACGAAAATAGCCGCCACAAATCTCACCAACCAATTAAACATTAATTACCTTAACCCCCAGTAATTAGGATTACTTTGCTTAAAAATAGTGAGGGTCTAGATTCCAGGGATAAATCAGGGATGTTAAGCTCGAAATCTATTATCCCTTGGCCGTTAATTGGCTAAATCCGGGGCCTACGGGTGACCCACGGGGTGTATTTCGATTGTGATAGCAACTGCTTATGTAACGAGCTCTATTCGCATATTCTATTTCATTCAGGCTTCAACTATGGCAGTTAGATGATATTCTGTCTCTCTGACAAAGTAGCTATCGCGAGGATGAGTCGGATATATTATCCTTTTTGACATTATTAAAATAAAGTCATGTACAGTGGGCCACACAGCACATTACCCAAATCTGACAAAATAACTCAAATTATATGAAACTCTATGTAATCAACATAACGTAGAATTTAGGTTGCTAAAGTTTGACAGATCAGGGTATGTTGATGTGTGGCCAGTGGTATTGCCTATCACAGCTTACTGCCGCACTCAGAGACGTCAATTAAATTTAATCTATAATTAAGTCTCATTCTGTCACTTTCTTTGTCAATGAAATAGAAAAGCACGGCATGTGACATAATGAAAGATTAACTTTAATTGACGTCTCTGAGGACGCAGTTAATCTATTTTGAGGCTAACAGGCTAGCATAAGATGTACCGAATTTCTAGTCTTAAATATTATTAGTTATATTACTTTTGATAATATTATATTTTACACAATACCTTAGTGGGTACTGCAGAAATTAAGATAAAGTTTTTTACTTTTCGCTGGCCTTTCTTGTCATTCAACAAAAACACTTACTGTTTTTGTTGAATGACAAGAAACAATATCGAGAACTATTTTATAATCACAAATAATGATTAAGTTGGATTACAAGCCACTTATACTCGTTAGACAAAGAGTACCTACATGTATAGCGATGTTAAACACTTGTGTGCTTTTCGGAGTTTACTCGATCAATCGCTTTTCGTAGATGAAAAACGAGGTACATGCATCTGTTCTATTGAATATCATATCAACTAGTATCTTTCACTTCACGGAATACCTGCTTCGGTCGCATTTTCAGAGGTCCATTGTAGCTTACTTCCCGGAAATACCCCCTAATATTAAATTGGGTTACGGTTCCAGTTTTCTGGTAACAAAGTGTAAATTTAGATTTTGAAATACAAGTTGATTCGTATGTCAGTGACAATAGCATACAATTTGTGGAACTGTTAGTAATGTTTCAGAAGTAAAAATTCGTTTTCAAAAAGATTATATTCAAAAGAAAATCGTGCAAATCAATAGAATACTGAACAATATTTTTCTATTTAAAGGACTTGTCCTCTTTTTTTATGGAGGCTGGTTTTTTATTCCGAGATATCACCAACCACCAATAACCTATATTTATCTTTAAGCTACAAAAATATGATACACGTAACCATAGAAATCAGAATTTTAAACGCCTCCATTTTTTAGAAAAAATATGTTTTGTAACAGGCATCATCCATTGATCACTTACTTGTATTTCCTGACTGTATGGCTATGTACTATTGCCTTTCCACTGGTGGATAAATACTACTAGGTACTACCACAGATTATATAATAGGAATGACTGTCTGTGGAACTGTCAATGGAATGTCAATTTTGCTGTCTATTTTTTTTTATATAGGCGCAGGCGCGGTTTATGTACAGACAAAGAGAAAAATTAATTTCAATTTTTCTCTAAATCGGAGGCCTTCAAAAATATATGAATTATGCAGAAAGACTAGTTTTTATGAACTCTTTCATATAATATTTAGTTTATTCTGGTTAGAAATATTGACGAATAAAAAACCATTAATGAACAATTCCTTTAAAGTAATGAAATAGCGAAAGTTTCCAGAAGTTCAGCAACTTTCCATTGCTTGATTTATGTGCTATATTTTCAAAGAACTGGGTTTCTAATAGAAAACCGCATCTAAATCAGACTTCCACAGTGAAACTAGTTCAGTAAATATATTGACTACACTAGGTAATATCACAGAAAATCTTATAGTGCATGGCAATATGTTGATTTATAATTATTTTTATAACTTAAGCAATTATTTTGCAAGTTTTTACGAAATTGCAATTAATTTCGCTTATAATTGTTTTTATAACTTAAGCAATTATTTTGCAAGTTTTTACGAAATCAAATTAATTTCGCTCACAAAAATCAATCGACTGTGTTCCACCGGATGACACAGTCGATTGGTTTTTGTGAGCGAAATTAATTTTAAATATGTTGATTGCTATATGCATAGATCTCACGTTTTTTTTAAATTGTGCACTCGGTGTATCAATATACCGATCGTATGAAATTGTACCTACTTTACGTAAACAAGATGTGATTCCATTTTATTTAAAGAAATAGGTAATAATGGTATTCATATTAATGTTTGGATATTAGTACAGTTCCTATTCAAAACATACCACTTATCATAGAGTGTATCGTTACTTATTTATTTCACAACTGTAGGAAAGAAATAACATGTCGTGATCAGTATGTTTTCAAAGACTGCTGTTTATGTCATGGATGTACTTGTAAATAATACATACAAAAATTTTAAAAAATTTAAATATGTTGTCATGTTTTTATTAATGTAACAGAAATTCTAATTTTATTTTATTTGTGAATGTTCCTTATTCCCTTATGGCACATGGTCCTGAAATAAATGATTTTATTTATTTATTATTATAAACATCTTTGTAAACCAACCCTACCACGCGTAAAACAAGTTTCTTGACTTAAAATCGTTCTTTTTACAATCAAGTAACGGTGAAAATGTCTGAGGGTAATTTAGATCGTTCCAGTTTCGCCAAAAAATTCATTTAAATCTCCAGCCCAGTGGTTTCAAGTCAGGAATTTGTGGAATCCATCAATTTATACGATTTTCTTTAGCGTGGAAATTCCCTCGCGCCGATAAATTAGACTACCCTGATTTATTCGAGTTCTTAATGCCGGTTTGACTGTACAAAGATATACGAGTAAGTACGTATTTAGGACGTGGAAATGAGAGTGGTATTGCTTGAGCATTCCGAATGTGTATAAATTGGATCAGAAAACATTTTCAACGCCAATCATTGGTTTCTGGGAAAAAATTGATGTTACTTGAGGTTTGGGTAAAAAAAAATTGGTAAAAAACCTACGTATCAATTTTTGTGACGTACACAGATACCTCTATTTCCTTAAAAATCAAAACTATTTTTTTTATTTTAACCTAATAACAACATCTGTTGTTGTATTCGTATCTAAACGAGTGACAAAAATCGGCTCACTACATATTCATGTACCGGAGTTGGTCATAAACAAGTTTTTCGATTACGCACCCGGTTGAACGTACAACTTATACATCATAACTGCACCAACGAGGCCCACGTACCGTCGAACTCCGCCGTAAAAGCTACATAATATTAAGTCGTAAATTCGCAGAAACACCACATGAGCCAATTTCCCACACTTATTTGTCGCAGGGCGGGCGTACCCGCGATGTATGGACAGGAGCCGTTTAACCTCTAGAATGGGTGTACGTGACGTTTCCTTTCTGACACGTAGCAATTTATAGCGGAGCGTGGCTTCAAAACACGGGACGCTTTCCAGCTGTGAGACTGTTCTGTGTGGCTGCCAGCGATTGGCGAGCGGTTGAGTCGGCGAGTGATAAGCAAAAAGTATATTTTTCGGATAATTTTGTGGCTTATTTCCTTAAAGGTTTTTTCGTTATGATTAGGTTACATCACGGAAAAAAAGTCTTTAATTAATTGAGTTAAGACCCAAAAAAATTATATTATAGGTATCTTATCGATCATAGCACAATCATTTGGTCGTTACTCGGGACGGAGCTGGGCATTTATTTGCTGTAAGGCGGCCTTGACTAGTTTTTTATTTAGATTGATAAGTACTGGTGTGGGATACAACTTCTCCTTACTCTGTGCCTGAAATAATATTTTCCGTTATTTATTACGGTACAATTAAGGTTTAGAAAAAAAAAACTATTCTAAAAGTGGAGTATAGCTAATGACATTCGGGAATAATGTCGCTTTTTAGTACTGGTGAATACATTTCAAAATCGGTTTAATACTTTCAGAAATTACTTCCTATAAATTAACTTTAAAAAAATTGCACACATGCGGAGCCAAGTCATTTTTCTAGCAGCAAATAAAGTCAAAAGTGCTATTTGATAATTTTATCTAGTTTCATTAAGTCCTAAGTTATGGTATATTAAAGAGAGCACCCTGTAACTCCCAGCGTGTTTGTGTTGTCTGTGTCAGCACCCTGTATAGCTCCCCGCGTGTTTGTGTTGTCTGTGTCTCCAGTCGGAGGCGACATGGACGATAGCGCTTTGAAGTCTCTTTCTCGGTGATAAATCGTTCGGTTCAATGCACTTTAAAGGGTGTTTTAAAATGTATACCCGAGCGTCTGGAGATGGTCTTTAAATCCTGGAATACATCAGTTATGTGCATAGTAAGGACGATTGATTTTTACAACTCTTCGAGTATTTCGATTTAACTCGATGACGACCGTCTTGGTGTAGTGGTTCGCGCCACGGACTTCTAAACTAGGCGGTTGCGGGTTCGAATCCCGCAAGGGACAAATGTTTGTGTGATGAGCACGAGCATTTGTAACTAAGTCATGGATGTTTATAAATGTATATAAGTATGTCTGTCCGTTATTCTAGTCACCATAGCACAAGCTGACGCTTAGTTTGGGGCTAGGTAATTGGTGTGTTTGTTGAAACGATTTATTATTTATTATGAACTGTCTGTTTTGGGTCAGTAAGCGGCTTAAAGAGATTTGAATTACATATTCATTCTTGGAATCGTTTACTTAATAGCCGAGTACATTTTTTTATACAACCATTTTTAATATAAAGCTGAAGATTTCAGTTTTACCTCACTACTTTTCTATTTACTACGACTGAGAATATGTACGCGACTTTCACAATACCAACCCATATTTTTCCACGCAAGTTTCTACCCTCTATTATAACGACTAAACATACTTACTAAACAGTCATAAAGGGTCTTTTCCACCAGGCACGTCTCTCATAATTTGGCGAAAAAACCGGCGTGCGAGCTATAAACCGGCGGGTATAGGCGTCGCCGAAACACGGGTTTGCACTCTACGCGTCGTAAATGCGCCTTTTGTTAACACGCCTAATGCCCCGGTTAGCTTTTAAACTGAGATAGATATAATGTAAGGTGGGGTTAGGTATGGGATGGTGTAATGCGTGCGGCGCGGCGCCTTTTCAGCACGTTTATGCTGTGCAGAAATTAATGTCAATCAATGTCGCGTGTCTTTGAGAGTGACAGTTTTGGTTAGGCGGAACTGGTTATTTGTTGTTCAATATTTTTTTCTAGATGTGGTGCACTTTATGAATTGGCTATTTGACACCACCAATCGTTTACGTACTTAAAATGGACTGTCAAAATGTTCTTCTTCCATTGTCTTCCATAGATTTGATCAATCGGAATAGTAAACTATGACGTCACTTTTCACAACACTCGACTAACTCACTTTTCATTGAGTTAAGCTTAATTAAAAATAAAATACATAGTATAAAAGACATCAATAAACATGTGGTTAAAATATGCTGTTATTTTTAAGATATAGGGTTTCGGGAATCATTTTTGGATGGTGCCAAGTAACCAATTGTTTCAAAAACAGAAATCGCTTATATTGATTAGGATTAGGTAACAGGGAAACACGTACTATCCAGTACGTGATTGTATGAATGATGGCGTACGTCTTTTTTTATTTATTTTTTATTTCATCAGTACAGAAACAGGTTACAGTCGGTGACTTACAAAACAGGGAAATTATACTTATGGAGTTCCATCCATTCCAGACAGTGTACATAAAATTACTATTTTAATAATTATTTGTGCGTTTTATGGGGTAAGTATCTCTAAATTTTAAACTTTAAACTGGTTTAAAATAGTTACTTATGACTTGTTAAGAATAAAAACCGAGGAAAGAGGCTCATATGCAACGAAGAAGACAGCTGTAACTAAAATAAAAATATTAAAAAATAACATGTCGCTGCAACAATCCTTTTTTGTATATTGTAAAGACATAAAAGGCTATGCGCTTCCTACATGCCATAAAAACCCGGCCAAGAGCGAGTCGGACTCGCGCACTAACCGGCTCACTGGCGTAGCATGCACTTACAAAAATTCGTCGACTGACTAACGTCCTCCGTAGCTCAGTTGGTAAGAGCACTCGCCCAGATAGCAAAGGGACGTGGGTTTGAGTCACACCGGATGACACAGTTGAATTAATTTCGTAAAAACTTGCAAAATAATTGCTTAAGTTATTAAAATAATTATACCACAATATTTTGTTGACAGCAAATATAACTTTGTTTTTAATAGTGTTTGTATGAAGAACAAAGCTATGTTTGCGGTTGTTGAAAATGTGCTATATCTCAAAAACTACTAGTTCGATCTCGTTCGAACCAATTTTCGTTGACAGAATTTGTTACGATGTACGTCATGTATTTTTTTTTTAAATTTACACTTGCTTAGTTCAAAAGTTAGACGGGGGGACGCCCATTTTACCACTTTGGGAGCGTCTATCTCTCAAACGTTAGACTTTTAGAGAAAATGGTTTTACAAACCTCTTCTCTTTAAAAGACCTATCTATAGAAACCCCACACGCATAGGTTTGATTGATTTTTTTTTTGGTTTCAGTATCATGTATATGGTCCCCCTTCATCATCTTTCGCTTGCCCTGTTCCCATTATATTTGGGGTCGGCGCAGTATGGTTCCCCCTTAAATATCCTCATTTTTCATGTTTTGTATGAGAATCGTAAAGCGATTAACGGGATACATCTGTGTCCTCCTAGCCGAATTTCGACCACGGCGGCCTATCTCAATAGAGATTAGCCAACTGCGCAGGACATATTATAGTGCATACGTGTGAGCGCAATACTCAGGTGCACTCTCTGTTCCTTCACTCTCATAATTCGGTGAGACGGCAGTCCGACATGAACGTAGAGAGATCAGGCGCAGGACCAACGGCTTAACGTGCTTTCCGAGGCACGGGGGTGTTAACACCACCAACTTGACTCCGGAGCTATGTCTGAGTAATTTCAAGACAGAAAAACTCAAACACTCTCGGCCGGGATTCGAACCCGGGACCTCGTGGATAGTACCCAGCGTGCTGACCACTAGACCAACGAGGCAGTCTGTCTTACCGAGTTTCAACTGTGTAATTAATGCTAATAGTTTCAGAATAAAGGTACTGTGACATACGGACGGACGGACAGACAGACAGACTTGATGAAGCTATAAGGGTTCCGTGTTTGGCCATCGGCTACGGAACCCTAAAAAAACAATGTATAAATCCCATAATATCGTATTATTACCTAATAGCCCCGTTCAATTTCGCTACGTCCTAATGTAAAGATGTATAAAACTCAATTACGACTACCACTATAATGTCACCCCCGGGCATACGTTGATGTTAACATAATCAGGATTGGGGGACATTAAATGTCCATTAATTTAATGCACACCGCGTGTTTTTGCGATGTCGTCCGCCTCGTGGCTTCATTTTAGGGGTCGGTTCTATTGAAACGGTTACGAAAGAGAATATTTTGTACGATATAATGTGAGAAGGGAATAAAAAAAACTTTAGGTACAAAAATCTTAATCAGTAAAAACAGTATTATTAAAGTAACTTCTTTAGAAAGCAGTGACAATGGAATTTGTCGAATATCTTATTCTGTCGTAAATCTCACATTGAGTAAAACAACATAATCATATCTTCTACTAATTTAGAACTTTGTTCTAAATACCTCATAATTGATTTTACAGAAGAGGAAATTATTAATTATAGCTAATGTAACACAAACGTAAAAACTTAAACTAAAGACTAAACCTTATGTATGACAAATATTATGTATACAAAATGTACAAGAAAGAAGTAAAAAAATATATAAAGAAAAAAGATTATAAAAAAAATCCCAAATCAGTAAACCTCTTAATCATGTTGCTGGTGCCAAGAAGGTTTGTATTTAATGATTAGAAGAAGAGGTTTTGTGTGCGATGTACAGCCTGCTAGGCTCCTCCCGCCCGCCTCACCAGAATGGTGAGCCACCAGCAAATGCTAGCGAACTAGCATTGTTCTCCTATTGTTGTTTCTTCACCATTAAATACGACTTTATGGTAAATGATCATAAAAAACCGGCCAAGTGCGAGTCGGAGTCGCGCGCGAAGGGTTCCGTTCCATTAACTTAAAACATTAGACAGTATAGGCAAAAAAGTATACATTTGTATTTTATTTATAATTTCAAAAGTATTCATCACAGGATACCCAAAACTATTTTTAATAAGAGTTTCCGCGCCTGCTTCTTTACGTGAGTGATTTGAAGTTTATAGGTCCAAGACTTTAGAAATTACAGGGGGGGACACCGTGTAAACGACTTTGGCGGGCTATATCTCGCAAACGGTAAAGCTGATAAAAAAGAGTTGTATGAAAACCCTACCTTATTTTTATAGTCCTTTTAACGATACCTCACACAAAGGGGTGCAATCAAAAAAAAATTTACCCCCCCTTAACATGTATGGGGAGTTACCCTTAAAAAGGGGTAATTTTATTTTTTTGTATTTTTAAAAATGAGATCTATGTGTGAAGTATCCTCAAACCAAGTTACATGCAAATCAGTCCATAAACGTAGAAGATATTCTCTGTGAAAGACTAGGACGGACGGACTGAACGATCTTATAAGGGTTCCTTGTCGGACTACGGAACCCTAAAAACCTAATTTTACTTATTTATCGTGTGTTCGTTCACAGAAAAGTCCGGCTAAACTGGCGGGCGGGTCTACCTGGTTTATCAGTTCTAAAACCAGGCAGCCCAAGCTGCCCTGTCTACAGTCGGCAGCACGTAAAGGTATACAGTTGAATCGTAGTTCAACAGCTTTTATTACGTAGAGAAAAGAGACGGTTTCACTGTTAACATGTATGACTTGAGCTGCGGCCGTGTGTAATACTTACATGTTTACACTATGTAAATTTATTTAGCTTTTGTATGTAGACCGACTGGTTAACTTTGTTTAACCTTTAATGTAGGCTCACGAGGGCTTAGGTGAAGTTTTATTATCGACCTCTATTACGCCTCCTAAACTTTGTTCCGTCAGTTTGTGTAGTTCTAAATGTAAGTGCCTAAAGTTTTCGTCTATACTCCGAGTTTGAGATTTAGTTGAATAACTAACAAACGTCATAAGACACAAGAAATATGTAAGACGTTTAGTTTTTAAAGGTTTTCTAGGTTTTGAAAGATTTATATGTACAAGTTAGCTGGTGTCATTTTGACATTTAAAATTTTAACTATATTTTTCACTAGTTACACAATTAGATCAATTTTTGTAATGCATTTAAGATGCTAAAAATATTACTTCTAAAGGAAATATTTTTTTATAAACACTTAACGTAAGCAATTAAAAAGGCATCATAATGTGCGAAATCCAATCTTGAAGTTGCTACGTGCTAAAAAGATATTAAGTCAATTCCATTGAACGAGAGCAAGCAAACAAATGTACAGTAATTAATCCTCTCGGAAAAAATACAGCAATCCAAAGCAGAGATTGAAAGAGGCAAGTTCGAAGGCAGTTGCTGCGTTATTTATTGTCGTAGTAACGAGTTGCCGAGGAGTTTTACTAGAATCATTAATAAGTTTCCTTTGCTGGCCTGAAAAGCGTAAGTTCCATGCGATCTGTGTTAACCAGTCGAATGTTTGCAGGTTCTATTAGACCTGTAAAGAATTTTTTTATGGTATAAAAAGCTGAAAATACAAGAATAGAAATGACTTCATGTGTCATTTCTAGTTAATTTCTTTCATATAAATATTTAATTAAGGGCGCAAATATTTACTTTTTGTCATCTTGTAGTATTTGTATTAGAATGCCAAAAAAGGCATTTACTTATTGAGTGATAAGACTAAATGAACATCGGAATTGAGTCAACATACCTGAATTTGAATGCTTACGGTAGTTCATAAAATGCTACTCGAAAAAGTTTGAATAAAGTTTTATAAGTTATTTATTATAGTCAGTGTGATACCGTTACAAACTAACATCGATTTGCTCAAATTGATTAGTCGTAGTGATGCTTTTAAGCAATGTCAAGGGTTATAATTAGTAATTCTTACATTTTAGGGTCAAGTATCTCATAGTGAAACGAACGCTGCGGCTTGTAAAGGCAGTAACTTGTGAGTGAAGGGGATACAGTGCAAAGTTAGAAAGTAACTTTAGAGAGTCATTACCGTGCTGCGTTGTAAAGTAAAATAAGTCAGCGAGTAATAACAAAAGTCTTAAAAAAGTTTATGAGTAGCTCCTTAAACACAGCTTTATTGCTGTTTACCAGCATCAGTTTTTTTTTCAGGTGTTACCAAAAACCTTTATAACTGAAGAGTGTTAATCAAACTCTTAAAAGGATACCTCTGTTAATTTCTTTTTATCGTTGAATTTAATTCTTTAGTAAATCAATAAAAAAACGGGCTTTATATAACAACTTGTTAGGCGATAGGAGCTTATTGTGTTGTAGCAAGAGTCGTAGCAAGTTATTTAAATGATTCTGCGGAGTGATTCTTCTGTCCTTATACTATGACAAAAACCCGTTAATTGTGACCAATTTACACTGAAAAAATGATTGGTTAACAGTAACCAAAATTTGACTACTAACAGGCCGTAATCTAGTGACTTGCGAACTTCTGGTTATCAGTAACAAACAAGTTTTGTTACTGATAACCAAAAGATTGTTTATATTTAACAAAAATTGACTTTCCGATAGCGAAACCTTCAACTGTCAAAACTAGTTTGGTTGATCCTTTTTTAAAGTGTATTCTAAATTAAAATTCAATTATACAATTTTAACGGAGCTCTTCTAGATGTAAATTTAGCACCCTTCAGCTATAACACCCTTTGTAACACCTTGTATTCTGCTCAGAGTTAAGTTACTGCACCATGTACTGTGGCAGACATTGGGTATGTCGGTCGGTACAGTCGGCGCCGCGTGATCTAATCAGCCGGGAGAGTGATGGAGACATTAATACCGGCGGGAACTGATTGCCTCAACGGATTCCCGAACATTCCAGCCGCGTTTCCTGTTTTATGCTGTTGTCGAACGTGCCCATAATTTGGAAGTAGTTATTAGAAAGTTGCAGATTGAGTAAGTTTGTGGTAAAAATATGTGTGGTGGTCATGAAATATTTGCCCGTATTTTTCATGTTGCCTAATCGAACGTACGGTTAGTAAAAAATACTATTTTGTTATTAAATTACGTCGACTTTTCTAACACACACAACCATTTATTATTGTTTAACGAACACCAACTTACTAGCCCTAAACTAAGCTTGAGCTTGTATTATATTACGACTTAAATAACGGAGCGGCATACATAGATTATACGTTCATAAACATCATCATGTAGGTATCACCGGGTTTTCGATATCTGTAACTAAAAAGATCTGAAATTCAAAGCATTCAGCGCACAATCGAGATAGGTACAATTTACAATGAACTGAAACCCTGAAATTAAGTTCTGTCTTTGTGCAGCGTGCTACAGCGTAGGTGGATTGTCTATTGGGTATCGATCCGGCGCCTGTGTCTTAATTTGAATTTGAGGCCATACCAGTCACTTGGCATGGCATTTTATTCGCAGCACTTGAGAATTTTCTGTGGTTTTTGACATAGTAGCTATTTAACCCCTTGAGGATTATAAGACCGCCGGCGATCGCATAACAATTGATTTTCTATTGTGTCTGGAAACTTGATCTCTGAATGGTAAGCGCTCCTTACTTATTAGGCACGGTTCACACTAAACCGGATTCGGCATTTACAATTTTGGCAAAACTGAGTCGGAGGTAGTTCCTATAAAAAATCGTCAAAACTGTAGTGCAAAAAGAGCCTTGTACATATTCTCGTTCCCATCCTCATCCCCATCGAAACCTACAGAGTGAGTGGTTGAGTCCAGCAAGGTCCTGTTTACAAGAGTGTCCGTCCATCTTGCTGGTAGTTTATTATTATGATTATTTTTTAAATTGACAACATCAATTACATTGTACAGATCCTAGAGTAAGTAGCTTAAGCACTTGTGTAATGGAAATCTGAAACAACGGTAGTATACAACACCCAGACCCGAGGCAGGCCTATGTATCTCCCCGCGTAAGTAGCAAAAACGTACCTACGCGCGGCGCCCCTACTTAGGGGCTAAAACAAGTTGCGTGTCGCTACCGGTCAGTGACACGCTCGCGCGTTTTATTCACCGGTGGCCGCGCGGCTACGTTGCTGGCTGGACGAGAATGAATAAAGTACTAGAAAGAGGCGCTAGATGGCGTAAGAAGCTTCTCGTAGCAGTCAACCCTATCGCGCGGCGTGATATTACGTCACTGAATAGGTTTAGTGTATTATGAATCATATTCCAGAGCAATAAGTATAAAATTATCTTGCAATGGATTTTTGTAGGTGTCTACACGAAAATGTGCTTAACTCTGAGGCGAACTAAATTACGCCATATTGTTGACGACATTGAGTAGACATTTCTTTGAATACAATTGCTAAGTCATACTTCTGTACGAAGTACTAGTATTCTGTGCCCGAGGTAACATAGAAAATGTGAATTTATACAGTGTGTCCGGGTTTTAACGGGCGATAATTAATGAGCTATTACATCATCAAATATTATCGACAAAAACATGTTGGGGGTCTAACTCTCCCTCTCTTGAAATGGCAGCCATTTTATATTTTAATTATTTTTTAAGAATGCTATTTCTATGGATATGGCGGTCTTAAAAGTTATGAAAATGTTTATTTTGGAAGGTCTATCAAGTGAAATAAAGATCAATTCAAAATTATTAACCATCATGGAGGAAAACATTTTTTTTAAATAAATCCTGCTAAAAATTTAAAACAGTTTTTCATTTTATTTCTTATTTATTTATAAAAACAAATACATATGTGACCTTATATCTATCGCCAAACTGCTGCAGCACAGTTTGTTGGCGAAAATACACTCTTTTATACAAAAGCAAACATGTCACACGTGCAACTATACGTTTATATTACTTATGCAATAGTTCAATGATAGGACTATGGTAAACTATTATCTATCCACATAGGTAGGTACATAATAGCTTACCACATCCTACTCTTCAATATTTTTATGGAAGGCAGCAGGCATTACATTTTTAAGTTTTGATTTAAAGGCATTTAACGTCATGCCTTCTACATCAAAGTGTATGTTATTAAATATTGTAGGTATTAGGTACTTCCTTGTTCTTTTACCATAATAATTAGTTACCGTGGTAGTTAAATAGTTTTTTAAACCTATTACAAAACTAAACCCAAAAATGCAATATTTCATTAGGATTATGTCTTTAAAATTTGGTAAGTAAAAGGCCCTTAATTTATCGCTTGTCGAAACCCGACACAGAGTGTCCGGTATTGAGATGGCGATATCTTTTAAGCCGGTGCGCGACCCACTAGGCTACAGAGGTCGTACAAACTGAGCTTTATTGAGCTTAGCATTAAAATTTAATTTTTTCCACCTTGCTTTTGTCAGAGATAGGTAAGTATAGTATGCGAAACAAAGGTAGTGTTTTACGGTCTCATTTAACTAAGCTAGTCATATTCGGATCTATTCGTGTAGGCAATTCTTTTCAAAAACGACTTAGTCAGCATTAATCGTTTATTCGACTTAAATCACCCCTTCAAATTGCTTTCGTAAGTACATTTCGAATTACGCTCAACAGCCTTAATCAGACGCAATTAACAACCGCTCAATTACCCGAATTGAAAAATTATTCGATCCTACTATCGATAACCGATAATGAATCGAATAAATCGCACTGATTACCCAATCAGAATGCGAACGGAGACGATCCATTCTTTTATTACCGCTGCGTTAAATGCTCGTCGTGGTCTGGATTTGGAATCTAGAAAATTCTATTGGTTGCTGATCAAGCATTTTTATTTGCAACAAGTATTAAATTTCTTTTGTTAGCTCGTTTTTGATTTAACATTAGTACTGTTTAACATACTAATATTTGTTGCTTACGGGGCGACTTTACATGTAAAGAGCGTTGTTTTTTTTTTCAGTATAAACTTATACGTACAATTTGATTACTCAATCATTTTTTAATTAATCGTGAACTTGAATGACATTTTAAACTGCTTAATTTACATGTACTCAAGTACATCTTTGATGTTATAACATTGACTATCTATTTATTATATCGGTATGTTCGAAATCAATGATAAAATTTCACGCCTATACGGGTGGGTAAAAATGTTGTAAACTGAAACACAATAGTATCCATATTTATGTCATTCGAAACTCAATAAAGTATTCGCATATGAACAACCAATATTTTATGGTACACGCATACAGTGTAAGTATTTCAATAAATGCTGTTGTTCCTCCCGAATGAAGAGCAGCATAAAAAACAATGCCGGCCCAAATTAAAAATGTCGCAATATCGCGTCCGCAGTTCCATACATTACAATAAACGATGTGCTGCGAAACTGCTCAAAATACTCACACCTATATAGAGGATGTAGTGATGTGCATATTGTTATCGATAAACAGCCTATCTTTCTCTATGTGGAGTTCCTTAAAATCGCGACACGTCAGTAACACTAAGCTGTTGCGTAAACTGCTCTCCGAAACACGATAAGTTGTGCTTGTTTCCTTACCAAACAGGTAGTCATTTTTGTGTATCTTATGTTGGGACTCGAACTCACGACCCCTCGCTATCCGGGCGATTGCTCCGCTACCGACGATTTTATTTTTAAGAGCTTGCGCACCAGAGTGTGCGAGTCCCACCAATTGTATAATTAGAAGACCTTCGATGTTTTGCGTGTGCGAAATTTATTTTCGAGCTGTAAACCTAATAAATAAATAAAGAATTAACTTAGTCGTCAAAATAAAAAAAAATGTTTATCTTTGCAACTCGCGTAAGTTAAAACCTAGTGTGGGAAATTATGTTGACGGAGACAAGATGCAATTTATTTTACACCAATGTTAGCTATCGCTAATCAATTATATACTATAACTGACATTATCGAAACAAAGTAATGTGACGTCTACACACATATTTTGAAATTTTGTTGGCGATAGCGAGGTTCGGCTTGTATCTTTAAGGTATCTATTGAGTGCAGTTTTATTTTGGTGCCGTCCAGTGTAATAGCGTGTAGTCAAAATAATCAATGCGGTTGAAATATCGATGTCCCTACGTCATTATTAAGCACGAGTGACGTCACGTAATACATTGGACATGCGGCGTGTAATGAGAACGCGCAAACAATGCTGTCATGTTGTTGTGTTTATGGCAGCTTCAACGGAATGATGTTGGCTTGACGTTAACAATTGTTAAGATTATTTTAATGTTTTAGCAAACGGTGTCAGTTCAGATATATAAATGATGTGAGATCCACAAGATGAAAAAAGTAACATAACCATTCGTATTGTATTTCTTACTATTTTTTGTTAATTATCAACGCTAGATCCTCATCCAGGACAAAAAAAACCATGGCCTGGAATATGTGCCCAAATGTGTGTGGTCATATTTGGTCACATTTATTTTATAACCTAAGCCAGAGGGTCCATTTCTTCCCCGTACAACCACAAAATTATTTATAATACAAGAATATTTCATCTACGAAAACATTCATCGCCCGAAAATTAGGCAAGAACCAAACTTGTCGCTCTATTGTTGATAAATAGTTCATCGCTGATCTTACACTTTGATGAATCACATATTAAATTAACACACGCGCTCACTCACAGCAGACCGCATTTGAAATCCGCCCCACTGCACCAAATTCATTGAAATAGAACTTCGATAACTCTAATAATATCACGGTATCGGCTTACAGCTCAAGTGTCATGATAAGTAAGTTTTAATAGGCAAGCTCAGATTTCAAAAAGTGTACGAAAATAAACGAGCATTTGATACTGATGACTGGCGAAGTAGGTCATGAGATCAAACGAGAACCATCTTCCCACCACTTTATAGAATTCGATGAGGTGAAACTTCATGTTCACTTAGTTCGTTTCATTTGTGAAGGGAAAAGAATTGGGACTGGCAACCACAATGTAACATAGATAGTAAGATACGTTAGTGCTCGCAGGCTTACCGCGTAACTCGATTACTTTCATATTGCAATAGTTATAGCTTATAGGATAGCAATAATAGTGTTTAAACTAATGTCAGAAGCTATAATATCTATAAAAACTGGGCAATTGCGAGTCAGACTCGCGCACTGAGCGTCCCATACAAACAAAGGTTTTTTTCGGTTTTCGGACTTTTTCCTTTATTTGTACTGTTAGACCTTCCTTCTTACCAAATTTCATGGTTCTAGATCCATGGGAAATACCCCATAGGTTTTGATTCCCCAGAATAATGTTACAAAATGGGGCAAAAATTGCCGTATCTTTTGATTGCGTTGACTTAAAAGCTTGATTTTTGTACAGATTCAAGGGATCATAGACAAGTATTTGATGTTAATTTTAACTTTATACCTCCACGCGTTCCTGAGGAAAAGGATCTTGACAGACAGACGGACAATAAAGTGACCCTATAAGGGTTCCTTTTTCCTTTTGAGGTACGGAACCCTAAAAAGCATGAAAAACTGACAATTCATATGTCTTCCCTAGGAAGAAAATAAAGCAAGTTGTGATCGTTATAGCTTTCAAATTCGGCCTTTCATATTTTTGCCAAGGCTCATTACTTTTACCTCAAACTGCCAGGATTTCGGTTCAGCTAATTATTTGGTATCACTAAATCACTCGGCCGACCCCTGTAATCTAGTCGACGTTTTTCTCACAATTAATTTTGCGATTTCACGTGCCCCGTGGATTACTGCTGCGTAAATTTATACGCACGTGCTGGTCCAAATAATAAAATTCAGTGTTACCAAAATATATAGGATTGAGTTACAAAGAAAAACACAACTCCCAGTTAGTAAGAGTGAATATATTTTGTACCTGAAAATGAAAATAATTTATTTGCTTCAAAAAGATACATTATAAAATATTTAGCTAATGGCAAAAGCCTTTTTTTAAGTATAAAATAAGTATAAAAATTGTGTCAGGAGACTCCGCTCCTTCATAATTATGTATATCATATACTCATTTAAAATATGTGTACTATACTAATATTTTACTTTAATATGAAAAGTATTATATTGATGTTTACATGCTGGTGCTTGTTATGATCAACACTTCTGTGTGACTTAAGTGATATCGCAATTAAAGTAGGCACATGAAAAACACACAAAATCGTTTTATTACACCACAAAAAAAAGAATAAGCAGAAAATCCTACTGTTACCTATTCATTGTATTATTATTATATTTTTTCTGCCTCGTTGGTCTAGTGGTCAGCACGCTGGGTACTATCCACGAGGTCCCGGGTTCGAATCCCGGGTCGGACCGAGAGTGTTTGGGTTTTTTCTGTCTGAAAATTACTCAGACACAGCTCCGGAGTCAGGAAGTTGGTGGTGTTAACACCCCCGTGCCTCGGAAAGCACGTTAAGCCGTTGGTCCTACGCCTGATCTCTCTAAGGTCATGTCGGACTTCCGTCTCACCGAATTATGAGAGTGAAGGAACAGAGATTGCACCTGTGTATTGCGCACACACTTGTGCACTATAATATGTCCCGCGCAGTTGGCTGATCTCTGTTCAGATAGGCCGCCGTAGTCGAAATTCGGCTAGTAGGACATTATCATTATTATAATATTTTTTGCAGTATAAGAAAGATGAGAATTATGAAAGCATGCGACATAAAAACTTATACTAAAATTTGCGGTATGCTGATTAACCATAACCGTACCCGTATTGAGTTCTACTACTACTCATATACTTTAACCACATATTTTCTCATACTATACCACAAAAATGGCTATTTACACATTTAATATTCTGTTATACGACTTACATGCCATTAAGAAGCAAATGACTGATGACTAAGTATTTTTAGTGCTTGTTTGCAATGACAAGTGTATTAAAAAAAGAGGTAGACATGTCATTAGAGCACGGAAATTGCTTGCCTCAAATTGAACAATTTGCTTAACTTTGCATTCTTTCGTAATATGACACTTGACAAGTAAACGAACTTGTTCTTGTCGCATCAAATTCGAATCGACGCGCTTTAGGAGATGAAATATATACTTCCTTTTTAATGCACTATCATTGGTTCGTCTGTACTTAAAACGAAAGAGGCTCTTAACGCTCACTCATTCGAAAGTGCACAGAATAAACGCTAAAACGCTCGCATCTTCCAACTTGGTCTAAAATCATAAAAGGTCGTGCATAATTAAGCATGGATAATACGATTAGGGCTTACCAGTGCGTGATCAGTGTCCCTTACGTGCCGTGGAAAAATGTATTTCCTAGCGTTTGACAACTGAGGCGTTAGTGCTTAGTGTTGCAGATCACTGTGCGCTTGTTTTGTCACTATTTTTGGACTGGGTCAGCTTGTGGTGTACCAAATTAAGTAGAAACACTAACCTTAAACATTCCTGAATATTGTTTAGGCAATTAAAAGTGTCGAGTTCGATCCCACGTGCTGCCATGTACCAACGACTTTTTCTGAGTTTTGTGCATTTGTTGTTTTACTGACCCATGCTTTTACAGTGAGGGAAAATAGTGAAGAAACCTGCACATTCAGGCGACTGAATGTATAACTATGATCGAAAACTGGTCAGGTTTCCCTGTAAACAGGGTCATGGAGGCCAGATGGCAGTCGCTCAACTGCAATTACCTGATCTGCCACATCCTAGATCATGGTCAGCGCACCCTGGGCCCTGGCGTGCGAGTGCACAACCGGAATAACGCCAGGATGAGGATGATTGTTTAAGCAATTTTTTTTGCAAGTTTTACAAACGGAAATATTGCAATAAAAAGTTCATTGATCATCTTTAGGTGGGACTCGAAATCACGACTGTATCTGGGCGAATGCTCTCCTAACTGAGCTACCGCGGACGTTAGCGGTACCATTTGCGCAGGAAACCACTATCACAAATTCACCGAGTAATTAACGTCTAGCTCAATTTGGCGGGCATTCGTGTAGATAGTAAAGGGTCGTGGGTTCGAGTCCGACCCGAAAACGTTCGTTGAATTTTCGAGTGCAATTTTTAATTAGTTAATGTCTTACCGGCATCTTTGGTTATATTACCTTTGGTAATAGCACCTGACTCTCATGTAGGTATGGTTTAACAACTTTACAGTAAGCTCATTCAGGTACATATTTCTATGAATTTTGAGGTTGAAGAGTACCCGTCAACATCGGTAGAATGTGCAAGTTGATAACTATTACCACAGCTGGGCAAAGGCCAAAATGTTTTGGAATACTCAAACAGGACAGCTTGCCAAATGCTGGAGATTGTTTTGTTACGAACCTAACCACATAAGCAGATCTAAGACTGGCCTTAAGCATCTACAGCACTACAAAATATTTTTTATGACAGTAACATACAGTCTAGAAACTTACGAGAGTAATTTAATTTAGTGTATGTAGCTACGGACTACGAAAAAGACTACGTTGCTACTAGCGGAGTCATTATACGCATTCAATGTATGGGAACCAATATTTTTCGGATCAAAAGATGAGCCTTGGCATACTTGTTTCTTAGGTAGACTAGTGTGAAAAACGCCCGGGAGTCAGTGGCTCACACCCCGCTGGGGGGCTGGGGGAGGGGGTGAAGTTCCCTTACTCCGCACGCACTGTGACTCGTCATAACTGCTAATTTATACCTACTAGTGCAAGTTTGGTATCGTTTTCAGCTAAATCAAAGACGGCCGATTGATTTTTGAAACAAAAACCAAGCATTTTGTTACAAATAAATGGAATTACGGCCAAAAATTTTAAAAAATAATTCAATATTTTTTTTGGTAATGGCCGTAAACTTTAAACGTGTACAAATATCTGCTTTAAAAAATATAGGTGAATAGCTGCAGTCATACAGATTCCAAAAATATAAGCTTTGTGGAAAATATTATTAATAAAAATGTTTAAAAAAATATTTTACTCCACGCGGCAGACACGAAAATTCTTAAAAAAATACAGGACAGCAAAAAACAACTTTTATATGTTGGTTAGGACCTGTAACTTGTGAGAAAAGAATATGATGTTTATAGAATAGGACCTACTTTTAATGCTATTTTGATAAAAAGATATTATATGAACCCTGTGTCTATACACCTGGTAAAAAGTTGTGATAGACACTGAATGCTTTCCCCAATGCCACAGAAGGTGTTATGATAGCTTATATGAGCATGAACAGCGATGCGTTTTCCATAATCGAAAAGATTGTGGTCGTTTTATATGACAGGTAGATATTGAGTATTAACACTATGAAATCACGTAATTAACCAATCACTCAATAGTGTTGTGGGCTTCCCCCACATACTACATACTATTAACATAATATATCATACAATAATAAATACACACACAGAGTATATAAACTTACATAAATACATAATATATAAATAAATACACAAGTAAATACATACATAACAATAAATAATACATATTAGTAACTACTTATCTATTACATACTAAATACACTAACATTTACTCTTAACTACATTTACATGACATGCATACTTACCGTACCGTAATACGTCGAGAATCAGCTGGCCGCCGTCACGTAGAATGGAGACGCGCAAACGTGCACCTATCTATACGCATAGCGAACATCGCTCGGCGTAGGCGCAGCGGAGCCGCGCCACGCCAGTCAGAATCTTATTCGGACGCGGAACGCACGTCGCTTGCGCCCTGGTTTTGCTACCTACCGTTCATTGTGATTCGCGCTTGCTATATTATTTCAATCTATTCGCTGTATTCTCTTCCTGTCGCTTCTCCTTCTTTCCGTGCTGCTATTAGTGTGTGTGTGAATATTTCCTGTACTCTTGTGGCGTAATAAATCTGTGTAAACATTATTGGACTGTTTCCTTCAATCTTCGCCGACCCGCAGCTAAGTACATAGACTATATATACCAAGCAACACATTCATACATACACATCCTAAAGTGTATTCATATTAGCCTACTGCAGTCCACTGCTGGATATAGGCCTCTCCAAAACTACGCCAACTTTTATGGTCCTCCGCTTCTCGCATCCAGCCACCACCGGCTACCTTCCTTAGGTCATCGGTCCACCTAGCAGGGAGGCGTCTAACACTACAGTACGTTTTCCGAGACGTGGTCGCCATTCGAGAACCTTCCTTCTCCAACGCCCGTCGGTTTGCGACAGACATGGCCAACCCACTGCCACTTTAACTTACTGCACCTCTGAACGATATCTATGACTTTTGTCTTTTGGCGGATGATCTCATTCTGGATTCTAGTCCTTAGCGAGATCCCCAGCATAGACCGTTCCATAGCTCACTGAGCGACATGCAGTCGGTGGGCCAGCTTGACTGTCAAGTTCCACGTATCGGCCCCGTAGGTCATGGCAGGTAGGACCCACTAGTTAGACACCCTGCTCTTCAGGCATTGCGTCGCCACGACGAGAATATGTGACGTAACTTCTCAAATGCTGCCCAACCTAGCTGCACCCTTCTGACGATTTCGCGCTCGAAGTAGTCTCTATCCAGTTACAACACTTGCCCGAGGTAAACGTATTCCTGGACGACTTCGAGCGTCTTGCCACTGACTGATATCGGTTCCGGGAATAGTGTATTCGAAAATACTTTTTTCTTTAGGTCTTGTTCATTTTCTACGGTGAACGATGCATGAAAGCATTTATTTACAAAAAGATCCATCTAATTGGGAATGATAGACCAAAGTCGGTGACAGCTGGAAACCTTGTACAGACTTGCCAGTGGCAGCCGAAGCATTTATTGTATGTATGTATTGAAAATTTAAGGTGCAGTTGCAAAATGAAGTGTGGCGGCCACAGATGCAGGTGCTTGCAGAGGCAACATAAGTGCACCGAGTTAAGCGATTCCGAAGGCAAATGTACATAAGAGAGAGTACATAAATATATGTGGGTGTTTTAAGCACATATCTATGTAGATCGATTAATTAAGGACCTTCTTGTCACCAGACATTGTCACTAAATCTAGTTGAGCAATAAGTTTTTAAACACGACGGTAAACCTATACACAGAGTTCAAATAATATCTTTTTATCAAAATAGCATTAAAAGTAGGTCCTATTCTATAAACATTGTTTGAGAGTTTAGGCAGTGGATTACACGTGGAGGGCGACAATGACAGGGGGAAAATTGTTTGTCTTCGCACTTACAGCCAGGCACTTGCTGCATCAGTTCTCCGGGGTTTTTGGGGTAACTTCACACACTTCACAGGCCACAATCACTCGAAATGTCTGTAAGGAGCTTCACAGGATACACACGCGGCGAAAGCGCTCTCGTCGGTCTAGGTGTGTCATAGGTAACGTCTCGGTGACAACTAGGGGCTCCGGGGTTCTCACGGTACGTTTTAAACAAATAAAAACTAGGCAGGGACGCGTGCGAGTGCGCGCGGCGCAGTATCAATAGGGCACACAAACAAATCAAAATATTGTAGTAAACATATCGCCCGCCCTAAACACGTCAAGTGTTTACGAGAAGGTTAGGAAGCTAAGGAAAGGAAGTTCACTGGACAGGAAGACGAACTAATTTCGTCAAAGATCTCTTTAGGCTACCGGTAGGAGTTTTAACATCTACCACACGAACAACTGTGTCTTGGCCAGGGTATAAATTAATAATGCGTCCACGACGCCACTGCAAAGGGGGAAGGTTGTCATCTTTTATGAGTACTAGCTCACCCACTTTAGGAGGATCACAAGAAGAGGTCCATTTATTTCTAATTTGTAATGTATTTAAGTATTCTAAATGCCAGCGAGACCAAAAGTGCTGGGTAATTTGTTGGATTAGCTGAAACCGTGTAAGGCGATGCAATTTTACGTCTTTATAAGGGTACTCCGGAAGTGCAGTTAAGGGTTGTCCAATTAAGAAATGACCGGGAGTTAACACTTCGACATCATTAGGGTCCGGAGAAAGTGGGCACAATGGGCGTGAATTTAAAACTGCTTCAATTTTAGCAAAAACAGTGGTCAGCTCTTCAAACGTAAGGGGGGTATCGCCTACTACTCGTTTTAGGTGCGATTTCGCCGATTTAACCGCAGCTTCAAAAAGACCTCCCCAATGAGGGCAAACAGGAGGATCGAAAACCCAGGATATGTTCCGCTTTGAAAGCTCAGAACCAATAGCCGCCTGGTTTTGAGACAGGAAACACTCTAACTCTTTAAGGTAATTGTTGGCACCGATGTAATTTCGACCGCAATCAGATCGGATTAGGCGGGGTACACCACGACGCGACACGAATCGGGAAAAGGCCGCAATAAAGGCTTCAGTAGTTAGGTCCGACACAACCTCAAGGTGAACGGCTTTAGTAGAAAGGCAGACAAATACACACAGGTAACTTTTCACTAACCTTTTGTTCCTATAGGCCTGGACTTTGGTAAAAAAGGGTCCTGCAAAATCGGTACCTACACCGTCAAACGATCTAGCAGCCGTGACGCGGTCTTTAGGTAGGTCACCCATGAAGGGTTGAGATACAGCCGCTTTGAGACGATAACAGGGAAGGCATTTAAAAATCAAATGCTGAATAGCTCTGCGTGCCGACAAGATCCAAAACTCTCTATTTAACATGGCAAGAATTGCATTAACACCAGCATGAGCATTCTCGCGATGGTAATGTGAAATAAGGATGTTCACGAAATTACCATTCTTAGGCAGAAGAAGGGGATGGCGCGCATCAAAGGATAGATCGGAGTTTCGTAATCGACCTCCAACTCGAATCAGGCCTCTGTTATCTAGAAATAAATTCAACTTTCTAAGGGAGTTAGTGATAGGATCGCCACGCCGTAAGCGATCAAGTTCATCAGAAAAGGAGGTAAATTGAACGATTTTCACTAAAAACAAAAGGGAATCTCTCCGTTCCTCAGGGCTCAGGTAGTACAAGTAAGATTTAGGAAATAAAAACCGCCTTAGGTAACAAGTCACGTTTATTAGCTTGTTCAAAGAACTATACCGCTCTAATAAGAATGAGGGATCCGGGGTAGGAACATCGGCAGAGACTACTAAACAACGTAGTCCAGGAAGATCACTACTTGGGTTAGGTTCCGAAATACCGGGCCAGTTGTCAGGAGACTGCGTCAACCACAAAGGTGAAAACCAAAGGGAGTGGTCGATCAGTCGGGTGACTGACATACCTCTCGATGCACAGTCACTAGGGTTCATGTAGCCTGGGACGTGCCTCCATTCACTAGATGTAGGACTATTATTAATCTGGGAGACACGATTAGCCTCAAAAGTCTGAAGGAGGTGAGGAGTGGTTTTTAACCAACACAACACGATTTTACTATCCGTCCAACTATGGATTGAAGTCAACACAGACGACCTTTGCAGACAAAGAGCGACGTGATGAAGTAATTTAGAGAGGAGGGTAGCTCCCAACAATTCCAACTTGGGAATTGTTAAACGGGTCCGAACAGGGGCAACTTTAGATTTAGCCATAACAAGATGGACGGAGCAAACACCAGACGGAAGTTCCGCACGTAAATAAACAGCGGCAGCATATCCCAATTCAGAACAAATGCAGTCCACTCTAAAGACAGGGGTTCATTTAAAGGATCATCCCAGGATAAGCCTGACATCCATAAGCGTTGGATAAATTCCTTAGCCTTAAATACGACGGGAGATATCCAGCCACAAGGGTCATACATACGGGCAATCAAAGATAAAACTTTGCGTTTTGTAATAACTGCATCACGGGTATCACAGGTATAATTGTAGGTAAATGAGTCACTCACAGGATTGTACTGCACACCTAAAATAGCGACAGTCTGAGGATTATCTGGGTCTGAGAATGAATGAGGAAGTTGCAAATGATCCGGGGGCATATCCTCCAGGAGCTCGGGCCTGTTACTAATCCACTTACGGAGTGCATAACCACCAGAGGCCATTATTCCTATAAGTTCAGTTTTCAAGGCCCGGGCAGACGCAATAGTATCAGCACCAGTAAGACAATCGTCGACATAAATATCTCTCTCAAGGACTTCAGCAGCTCGAGGGAGGGTAAGTCTCTCTTGTTCAGCGAGCTCAAGAAGGGCACGAATTGCAATGAATGGACTGGAGCGAAGACCATAGGTATTGGTATTAAGTTCATAGGCAAGAAGTGGCTGAGAGGGATCCTCACGCCAAAGCACAAGTTGGTACCTACTATCATCAGGATGTACCCAAGTCATACGAAACATCATACGAATATCTGTTACAAACACTACCTCGTGCCTGCGGAAATTTAGGAGGATGTGAGAAATATCTCGCTGAAGCTTAGGGCCTGTATGTAAACATTGATTCAGGGACACTTTAGAGGACGTAGGACTACTACCATCGAACACAACACGTATTTTGTCACTAACGGACTTAAAAATTCCATGATGAGGAATAAAATAATGTTCCCGGGTCGAGTCATATGAAGAAAGGGACATATGGTTTAGGTCAAGGTACTCGCGCATAAAGGAAATGTATTTCTCTCGAAAATTAGGATTGGCTTGCAAACGCTTCTCAAGATTATGGAATCGCCGTAAGGCATTGGTTTTAGAATCACCGAGAGGTGGACGATCATGAAGAAAAGGGAGTCTAACCATAAATCTACCATCGCTTCCACGAGTGGTAGTTTCTTTAAAAAGGGTTTCACACTCTATATCCAAGGGGTTCGCAACTGGAGATTGGGGGGCCTCTTCGATTTTCCAGAATTTTTCAACTATTTGGGACAGCGAGACTCCAGTCATGGGGGGTTCCAAATCAGTAAATCCTCCATAAACAGGACCACACAGGACATAACCAAATATCGTCGAGATAGCAGTAAGGCCATCAGGGGACACAAGCAACTCGGACCTTAAAAGGTGACCAATGACGTCAGCTCCAAGAAGTACACTTATAGTACCAGGTTTGTAAAATAAAGGGTCAGCAAGAGGGAGGGGCTTAGTACAGGTAATTACACTTTTAGGTAAGTCTACCTCTGGGAGGGTACCAGCAATCACATTAACAACTATTGCACTGGTGGAGATTTCTGGTAAGGCAGAATTAACTGGCTTAAATGAAAAGGATACAATGCCCGGGGAATTAATTGCTTGAACATTACCTATTCCACGAACAGGAACTGGAGAAGGAATGATAGGTAAGTTCATGTGGTCAACAACAAGCTCAGTAGTAAGAAGGCAGCCCTGAGCACCAGTGTCACATAAGGCACGCGCTTCCACATAATATCCAGACGAGGTTTTAACATGAATCAAGGCCGTAGGTAAAAGAACGAGAGAATTGCGAGGTAAAGATGTAAAAGCGGGTATGGAAGGGGGGCTGCTATCTAGTCAGAATTGTGGGGCCTCATTGTACTTATGAAGAAATGCACGTTGATCCTGGGTTCTTTGACCTAGAGGGGCATTATAAGTACGGTTAACTTTGGGTGCAGGTGGGGATCGCCCGCCCGAACGGGGAGGTGATGCTCTACGGGGATCACGAGGGGGCGGGGCACGAACACGGCGCCATTCAGTACGTGGGGGTGACACACGGTCCGTTAAGCGACTTTGTGGGGATTGCCGCGGTTGGTTGGAAGCTAAGGCCGGGACGTCTCGGTATGAGCGCTCGCGATCGTAATTCACAGGAGAGGAGTCATTATAACACAGCAACGTGTGATGACTGGAACGACGGCCTGTGTGACAGCGATAATCTCGCGTGCATTGGGATATGGAGTGTCTATCCAGGCATCGATAGCACAGTCGGGCTTCTTTTACAAAGGTAACACGTTGACGTGTAGGAAGGCGAATAAAATCGGGACACTCGCGTAAGTAATGCGAAGTACTATTACAAAGGTGACATTAAGATGTCGTCGCAAAGGTAACAAAGGCTCTTGGAGGAGGTGGGGAACGCGCGTTAGGTTTAGGCAAACGAGGGGAGCTCACAGTAGGGGGGGTAGTAGTGTCAACGACAGAAGCACTACCTACATTGTCGTGGTGCCTACATTCATCCTCAAGAAAGGTAATAAGATGATCAAAAGTAGGGAGGTGATTAGGATTATCGCCATAACGACGTTCAAATCTCGATTTTAACTCTGAAGGCAGTTTAGCAAGGCATAAGTATACTAATAGTTACGACCAATGTTTAACAGGAAGTTCCAATCTTTCTAAGCATCGATAAGTCGAAAGCAGGGGGTTCAGGAACGACACACGTAACCCGGAAAGTTTAGGCGTTATAGTAGGGAGCATCATTATTTGAGCAATGTGGGTATCCGCTAAAACACGCAGGTTTTGGTACCTACGTTTTAGGAGGTCACGGGCCACGGTGTAATTGCCCACCTCAATCTTGAGGTGTTGTATTAATCGACGAGGTTCATCCGATAAGGCTCCCACTAAATAGTGTAGCTTCAAAGTCGGGGTAAGGGTAGGCTGGTTGTCCACCACGCTATCAAACTGGTCTATAAAACTGATCCAACTATCGGGACGGCCATCAAACTTAGGTATAGGTAGGTCAGGTAATTTACTAGCCGGGTTATCAATAACCAGGGATTTATTCTCCTTGAAGGGGGTGCTGGTACGGGACGTCTCAAATTGGTGAGGTCGTATTTCGTCAAACTTAATTTTTAAGTCGTCTACTTTGTCCCTGACTACGCGTATCTCGTTCTTAACTTGCACATATTCTTGTTCATAAATAGCAGGATCGAGATTACCTAACAGCTTGGAACAAGCGGCGGAAAACTTGTCGCACATAAGTGGCAGGTCGGAAAGACGCGCTCGCATACGATTGGAGGAAAAGGTCTCAAGAACTCGGTGGGAATCATCAACCCAGTCACTAATATAACGGAGTTCACCAATAGCTTCACGGTATTCAGCTGTATCCGTGTAAAGTACGGCCCTTACGGTCTCGTTGCCGGTTTCGGTATCCGACATTTTATTTACTTTAAATCGCAAGAAACAAGGTAGGTAAATTAAACTCACAAAAGATTTCAATACGATGCGTAAAGGAACAAATAGTAAGGGACGGCACCGGGTATGGCAAACGTAACTCGTAAACACATGCACGCGGTCACGCGGTAATGGCGTGATCAATAGGGAAACAAAGCGCTCGCGCACTTCACTTGCACTCAAAGGGTAGGTAATTAACGCTCTAATCGATTTAATCGACACTTATGTAAAAGGGGTTGTACTCGAATGTTATTAAGGAATTTACTGTAAATAGGTTAGGTATATGACGAGACGTTTTCTTCAAATTACAAAGGAAGGTAGCAAATAAATAACTCTCAATTAAACAAATTACGTTACTAATAAGGGGTCCTAATAAAAAACTATGCTCTGCTACCAAAAATGTTTGAGAGTTTAGGCAGTGGATTACACGTGGAGGGCGACAATGACAGGGGGAAAATTGTTTGTCTTCGCACTTACAGCCAGGCACCTGCTGCATCAGTTCTCCGGGGTTTTTGGGGTAACTTCACACACTTCACAGGCCACAATCACTCGAAATGTCTGTAAGGAGCTTCACAGGATACACACGCGGCGAAAGCGCTCTCGTCGGTCTAGGTGTGTCATAGGTGACGTCTCGGTGACAACTAGGGGCTCCGGGGTTCTCACGGTACGTTTTAAACAAATAAAAACTAGGCAGGGACGCGTGCGAGTGCGCGCGGCGCAGTATCAATAGGGCACACAAAAAAATCAAAATATTGTAGTAAACAAACATCATATTCTATTCTCACAAGTTACAGGTCCTAACCAACATATAAAAGTTGTTTTTTGCTGTCCTGTATTTTTTTAAGAATTTTTGTGTCTGCCGCGTGGAGTAAAATATTTTTTTAAACATTTTTATTAATAATATTTTCCACAAAACTTATATTTTTGGAATCTGTATGACTACGGCTATTCACTTATATTTTTTAAAGCAGATATTGGTACACGTTTAAAGTTTACGGCCATTACCAAAAAAAATATTGAATTTATTTTTTTAATTTTTGGCCGTAATTCCATTTATTTGTAACAAAATGCTTGGTTTTTGTTTCAAAAATCAATCGGCCGTCTTTGATTTAGCTGAAAACGATACCAAACTTGTTCTAGTAGGTATAAATTAGCAGTTATGACGAGTCACAGTGCGTGCGGAGTAAGGGAACTTCACCCCCTCCCCCAGCCCCCCAGCGGGGTGTGAGCCGCTGACTCCCGGGCGTTTTCCACACTAGTCTACCTAAGGAACAAGTATGCCAAGGCTCATCCTTTGATCCGAAAAATATTGGTGTTGGCGTATAACAACCCAACTATACGGTGTGCTACGAATGCAGTAATCATGTAGTTTGTATGAAAAAAAAATACCTTCTTTATACGCTTTTTATTAATTTACAAGACACCCTTTTGGGTGAATATATTGGTATCTCGCTCTTCAACTCGATGTTACAAATTGTGCGTGCGAGTAGTAATATATTAATAAGTAGAGAAAGTTAGTAATACTTAATTTGAAAAAGTGTTTGTTGTTGTGTGTGATTCTGTATGTGTGTGTCTGTTATGTGTGCGCGTGCGAATCTGTGTGTGTGTCAGTGTAAGTGTGTGAGAGAGAGAGAGAGAGTTGTGTAAGATATGTCTAGATATGTATAAAACTTTATGACAGTCTAGAGCGATTCAGTGCCTTTATATGTTAAAACCGATAACAACTCAGTTACCCTTTTTTACATTCCCTAAGATGTAGAGACAAATATTTGTATGTATTTTGTGAGCATATTTTCCTATAAAAAGACTACACCTCACCTAATGTGTGGTAACATTTAGGTAGCAATGAAAACATTTTCTTCCACCCTAATACATTTGCTTACGTATACACTACCATTTCTCCTGGCAAATGGGCTGACAAGTGAAGTAGAAACAAACATGCATATAAATGTATATCACACCTGCCTATATAAAAGTTTAATAAAACAGCCCATGCATAATATATTCGCCGTTAATGTTTACTTTGACGATGTCTCTTGCGAGTACATCGAATATTGAGTTCATAATATCCCATGTTTTATGTTACATAAATGTAATAAGGGAAGCGGGGAAAAGATTTTGTAAAATATTTTGACAGTTATACCTTACGATGGGCGTAAAACAAGCGAGCGAGCGCGCTAAAAAGTGTTATGACGGAGTTGCGAAGTTAAATCTTTTATGTCTCTATTAGGTATGTGATTCAACAACGTAAGGCTTATGTTTGATTAAATTTCTTCAGTTTTATAAATTGTCAATAAAAGTAAGTAGAGGTTTTACCTGATGGCTGGGTAGCAAGTACATGTGTTTTGAATATGACAGCCAGCTTATTCTTTAATGAAGTTACAGAAGTATACTGGTTGAATTGACTTTGAGAACGAACGCCAGCTCACTGGCGTAGCAAGCACTCACAAAAAAATCGTCGACTGACTAACTTCCTCCGTAGCATTCGGATAGCGAAGGGGCGTTCGTGGGTTCGAGTCCCACCGGATGACATAGTCGATCAATTTTTGTGTGCGAAATTTAATTCAATTTGTCTCTGATAGTTCTGTTGCAGAATTTACCATAGTATCAAAATGATAATACCAACGTCAAAATTATACATTCTCACGTTTGTTTGGAAATCTAGTTAACTATTTATGATACTACTTTAGTTACTTTCTTATACCTAAGTTTCAGTAACGTTACAAAATCGAAAGAAAAAAGTACATTTACATTGTTTTATCAAAAATTCTTTCGAAGCTTAACATTTCTAGGTCACAGCTTGGTATAAGTATTATCCTTTAACGGGCTAGTATCACAAGATTGTATTTGTTTCGTGAAGGCATTTTCGGAGCTCTTTCCAAACACTTTGTGTCAATTATTAACACAGTTTTATTAACTTTGTTGAGTTGCCTTCGAGCTGTGATTACAGCAGCGAGATTACTTAGTATCGTTTTTACTAAAAAGCTTTTGTTAAAATGTATGAACAATTTTACTTGTGTCTGTTTTTGAAAGCTTTTTGTTAATTGTTGCGATTACCTATAGGCAAAACCATCTTTCAGTTCATGTAAATAATTGAATCTGAAAGTAGCTACTTTCAGATTCAACTTAACCGAGTATGGTACAGCTGTACATTCGGTTTCGATATTTCAACCACATCAGAAATGGGTTCTAAGTTTAAAAAAAGTTGTTTGGGCACTTTCTTTGTTCATAAACAAAAATATATAATTTGATGGCCTCGTTAAAACAAAATAAACTTCAGTAAGTCTATTCCGTTATGATACTGAGTTTTAGACTAAAAAGATTAGTAAAAACTTACAATGCTACAAGTGTGTTTAATGACAAAACATCAAAAAAGTTTAAAAAGTAGATAGACCTTTTTTTTTGTGAATATGGAGTTTATTTTGTTGTCGGTACTCAAAAATATTGCAGTACAGACAGAACATTGCAGACTTTGGTCATTGATACGTCGAAGTCCAGAAAACCTAGAAAAGCTTATAATTACTGTCAATGTGGATGGTAAACGACCAAAAGGACGCAGTCCCAAACGATGGTCTGATCAGGTAATCGAAGAAATACAAGCTAATGCCGATGTCCCAGGCTCGCCATCAAGTTGAAGGCGGCAGTAGGAGGAGAAACCTGCTGCAACATTTCCGTCAAAATCATGATCCTTAACACTGAGAGACCAAATTAAGAAGGAGGAGGAGGCCCAAAAATAAAACCATGGCTCCTTTTATACTACATAATATAGACATGACACGTATTAGGAGAGTTAGGAAATACTAGTAATGAATAAGGCGACTGTTAATGTTAAAATAGACACGATGTATTAAAATGTTCCACAAAATATTGAATGTTAGAGATGTTAATGTTATGAGTGCGTCTGATCGCGATGACTGCGTGCAATGCACTAAATAAGATGTTTTAAGAAACGCATCAGTAACGGTTCGGTGGTGTAGCATTACACCGAACAAACGTGTGAAATTCGAAAATACACATACCTACTGTATCTTTCCCTTTTGTGGCCTCGTTTTGAATTTCAAATGTCAGCGAAGAATTAATTCGGGCATAACAAGTCGTAATTAAATAGGAAATAATTTCGGAGCACTCAGACATTCAAATGTTGATTGTTTATTGAATTCGCAAACGAGAACGAATTGGATCGTTTTAAGAGTTTTTTTCAGTTGCGCAATTTCGGCTTTTCAATTTACCGAAACTTTTGTTTTAATAATAATTTTAAAGTTATTTGCACAATTTGATTGTCACTGAAAATTCTGGCAGTGAAGAAATATACGGTTCAGTTACATTTTCACAGACTTTTTTGAGTGTAGTGTGAATATCCTCAGGTAATTTCTTGAAAGTTATTTTTAATAAAAACGTCACTTAATTAACCGAATAATTTTTTACTTTAATAAAAAGGTACCCGTGAATAACGTGAAATATTGTTAGTGACCATAAAAGTTTAAAACAATATATCACATACCAGGATTACTATTTCACATAAAATACTTATTATATTTTATAATTAATTATTATGTCAAGCTGTTATAAAATCAAGCTTCTTAGTCAACGCGATCCGAAGATTGGGTCACAAAACAAAACTTATAGGTTAGGTACTTTCAAAAGGTCTAGAATCATGAACTAGAAAAATTAAGGAAAAATCAGTTTTTTTAAATTACTAGATCCAGCAGAAAAAAACTAATTTTTGCTTTAAGAAAGTTGTCGAAGACTCCATGCGCGAGTCCGACTCACACTTGTCTGGTTTTTTATACCAAACAATAAGATTTACTATTTCAATTGGGAGTTTTGTGTAAAATGCTTTGAACTAACACAAAGAACATTAATCCATTCTGTAAAATCCTGATAATCTCGCAATTTGTAGCCAAACACAATAGAATTCCGGCTACGCTTCCAACTTTTTAATTTGCGAAAAGCAAAAGAGTTAATCAACTTCGTACCACTTGTTTATTAAAGAAGCGTAAAGAGAAAATTAGGAAAAAAACGCAATTCTTTTGCCCAACAAATCCGTTACGAGGATATTGCTAGGGAATTAGGAAAATACCGCTTTTAGAAGGCAATGGATCTCAATGTTGGAAATGATAGTCTGCTGATGTATTTAGCCACAACGGTAACAGAGCAAAATATAAACCATTTGACAACTATGATAAAGTAACAGGCGAACGAATAGGCGATTTTTTCAATGATAATAACAGGTATCTACGTGATACAACAATGATAGTGTATTATATTAATATTATAAAATTCACTATCATTGCCTACGTTTCTATAAATCTGCATCTTATATTTTTATGCCAAAGGGCCAATATTAATTATTGATATTGACGATGGTGGTATGTTTTGTCTTAAATTGAACAAATGATTTTTACTTTGATTTTTAACCATTTGGCAAACAAGACAAAGTTACTTATGTATTTTCACGAATTATCTATTTGGAAGCATAAGTTCCCGATGGAAAATTATGTCTACCTAAATTTAGAACACGCAACAATGTCAAAGTTAATATACGATTCTTGGAAAGTGGTTTCTTGTACCTAACCTAAGTAAGTACATGCTAGTTATTACCTTCAATGTCTACAATCGACTTAATGAAGCTAAGGACATGCTATATACATTGTTCGACGCAGAATATGGTCGATAATTTTGCACCGTTAAGCATACGCGTCGTGGCATAACGATAACATTTCTAGGTATAGTTTATTTTAGGCAGCTTGCTATGTTCGAAATTCCAGTGAAATTTGAGAAGCCGTGGTTTTGATGAATAGCGGGATGGTACACCTTGCGGCCTTTTAGAGAATTTAATTAAGAGTTTTTCGCGTTGATTAAACACCGAGGGCTCTTAATAAACAAACCGTATGATGCCCAATAACCTTGCTTTACGACCGCCGCTTAAAAATATAACGTTATTGCGTTATATTTTATCCAGGATAACGGTTCAGGGTTTAAATATCACAAGAATTTCGCTACGTCATTTTGAGTAAATTACAGTATGTAAAATGTGATGGCGCTCTATGTTATAACAAAGATTGAAGCGCTTTATAACTGAACCAAAAAGTGTTTTTTATAGATTTAAGGGTATTAAGACACTATGATCATTCAGGGCTGGATTAAGGACAGGAGAGTACAGTCGGCAGCACGTCAGGTTACTCATTTTAACTACGAAGCTTTTATTACTAGTTAGTGAATTTAGAGTACAAATAAAAAACATGATTATGAATTTGTTTCTTTACACCACCATCACCCTATTACACAGCACGTTTTTATTATAAGCCTATCAATTTCATTTCAGAGCTCATTGATATCTGTCATCGCGAAGTTAGAACAGTCTCATTATAGTTTATGTTTTACATTCCAGAAAAAGCTTATGTAAGTTCATTTTGATTGGTTGCCTGTTGCCACATATAAGTGTATACAGTGTGTCGTTTCGTCCTGCTATAAATGAGCTTTTAATTCATCTATTGTTATCGACCAAATCCAATTTATGTTTCCTAAAAAAATAACAGACATGTTTGGGGTTATATTCGTAAAAAGTTTAAAAAACTATTAAAGTTAAGTCAGCCTATTAGATCCCACTGCTGGGAAAAGGCCTCACCTCAACTATGAGGAGGAACGAGCCATACTCCACCACGCGGGCTCAGTGCGGATTGGTGGAAGGGTGTCTGTAAGGCAAGTGACAAACCTTACTGTCAGATGTTATCAAGCCGCCCTAGGGCCTCTGACTAGGCTTAACGACTAATACCAAGAGATATTAGCCGGGACCAACTGCTTAACGTGCCTTCCGAAACACGGAGATGCTTGTCATGGTCGTCACTTTAATGGTCAGAATGGTCACCCATCCAATCACGACCGCGCCGTGGTTGCTTAACTTTTGGTATCACTACCAAAGCGCTGCCGCCACTGCGCCACAAGCACCTAAAAACTATTGAATTGTTTTAATTTTTTAGCAAGATTTCTTATTATTTATATGAAAATGAGTAATTTTGAATTGGTCTTTGGTTCACGTTATATGCGATATCGTTATCTTAAAAAAAAAATATTAATTTTAGGACCTCCAGATCTATTGAAATTGTATTTGAAAAATAATAATTAAAATGACAGCCATTTCAAGAGAGAAGGGAGTTAAAACCAACATGAAGGTTTTTTTGTCGATTACCTTTGATGAATTAAAAACCCTTTAATTATCGCCGATCAAAGCTTGGACATAGTGTATAGAAATAACATGTTTTCTGTAATTCACGGCATTAAAGAAACCTAGAACTTAATTCCCGTAACTAAAGAGAATCGTTTGAAGAACCACCGAAACTCTGAATCCGTTTTCTACGTAGCGGCGTTTACTAGCTCAATTTAAAATCAAATCAGCTTCCTAATCCTGGCTGTAAATTTCACATCAGCTCCATACGCGTTTAACGTTCGTTACGTTTTACGATTTTAATCTCACCGGCAAATTCTTGCGAAGGATTTATTTGTATCACAGATACAAAAGTGTGCAGAAGGCCAAGTCTTAAGCATCATTATAAATATATTTTTTATTGCAACCAGAAAACACCTAGCAAACATACAATTTATTTAAAAACATGTTATGAACTTACGAATGAGGATGACGCGTGAGGAAGCGTACAGTCGACAGCATATCATAACATACCTACATTTTGATAAATAATAGTCCTCGTCACATTTAACTCCATAAGATGTCACAGCTTAATCTGCTTGCGACTATGTCCTACTTATAAGAACTACCATACAATAAAAAGTTTCCTTGCAACTCCTGGACATAAACAGCAATTGTTCAACCAACTTCAAAAAGGAGGAGGTTGTATGTTCGACTGTATGCATGTTTTTTTTTGTATGCTCACCGATTTTTTGACGATTATGGACCATTTTCATAATATTTTAAAATAAAAGAACGAAGAACAAACAAGAGTTCCATTGCCACTAAGTCAGGGTCTGATGATCCCTGGAAAATAATATTTATTATTGAATAATAAGAACAATATTTAATAGATATTTGTTTTTTACGCTTACGCGAATGTCGGAACTCGTTAAAACCCAGTTTTACAGATTACTTCGTGATTTATTTACATTTGATTTAAAACCTGACGTTTCCCGAAAATCTGAAATCCTGGAGATTTTTTTTATTTTGAAATGTGTTTGACTACATTAATTACTGTAAGCATATGTAAATTAGACTACGCATTATCGTTGCAAGTTAGTAATTGATGACAAGAGAGCACTTGTTTGAGTGCGTCGGTGGCGCAGTGGCTAGCGGATTGGCTCTCATGCGGGAGGAGTAGCCGGTTCGATCCCCATGTACCTACCAATGACTTTTTCTGAGTTACGTACATTAGTTGTTTCACTAACCGATGCTCTTACGGTGAGGGAAAACATCGTGGGGAAACCTGCACATTCAGACGTCTGAATGTGAAACCATGATCCAAACTGTAACCTGTCCCCTTGTAACAGGGTCACGGAGGTCAGATGGCAGTCGCTCCACTGTAATTACCTGGTCTGCCACGTGATCATGGTCCAAAGCGGACCCTGGGCCCTCGCGTGCGAGTGCACAACCGGGATATCGATAGGATAATTAATGATAGCACTTGTTTGAGTAAATTCGTTCGATCGATCGTTCATTTCGTTTTTTTTTACCACAGAATGTTAAACCTACTGTTTCCGTTTTCATTGTCTACTCATCTAATTTCAAATACAAAATCTTCCAACTGGCGCTGACGTTGATGCTTCACTGCAAAATATACTCTACTACATCACAATACAGTATATATAAGTTCTCCTAAAATGTTCGTCGCGTCAAGTTGACGAAACCAATTAATATCCTGAATGTCTTTTATGGCGGTCGTAAACTTATATCACCTAACCTGAACAAGGCTTGTTTATTTTGAAATTGTTTTACGGTGTACCTAAAATGCTGAAATAGCTCCAAATTAGGCAAGTTTAGGAAGAAACGGTTTCGCTCTAAATGACGCGATATTTTGTGGAACACAAAGGAAATATTAATTTTGGAACCAATAAAATGGCTCTGTAAAAAGATGATCAATTTCGAGAGAAAGTATGCAATTAAATGAAACCTTGCTTACCTCTATCCTAACTATCGGTAAAAGAGATTAGGCCCTAGCAAGATTGATGCAAATAATTAAGGAAACTTACACTCCGTTGTAATGTACTCCGGACTACAAAACCAGAGGTTGCGGGTTCGAATACCGCAATCGGCAAATGTTTTTGTGATGAGCACGAGCATTTGTACCTAAGTCATGGTTGTATAATCGTATAAAAGTATGTCTATCCGTTATCCTAATCGCCATAGCACAAACTCACGCTAGGTAATCGTCGTGTTTGTTGAAACAATTTATTATTATATTATGGATTTTGTTAAATAGTATCTGAATGCGAAGATCGAGTTAAATCTAACTGAAAATCTAAGTTTTAAGTATAAATTAATATCATAAGTAGGTATAAGATACAGTGTGTCCGGGTTTTGACTAGCGATAATTTATCGGCTATTAGATCACCAAATGCTAACGACAAAAACCCCATTTTGGGCTCTAAATCCTCCTACCCCTTTCATCTTTAAATGGCAGCAATTTTAATTTATTCAAAAAATGCTATTTCTTTTTCTTTTGAAGGAAACGCTACTGCGTATCAAGTGAAATAAAGATCAAATCAAAATAATAAACTATCATATAGAAAAAAAAATATAAGAAATGTTGCTAAAAATTAAAAACAGTTACATAGTTTTTTAAGCCTATTACAAAACCAAACCCAAAAATGTATTTTTTTATTCTTTTCTAAAATAAAAAAAAAATGTCTAAATTTTTATTTTATTACGATTATGTCTTTAAAACTTTATTAATGAAAGGCCCTTATATTATCGCTAGTCGAAATCCGGACACCCTGTATAACACATGAGTAGGCATGGAGGACAGCACGTCAAGGTAAACACTGTAGTTTCTTATGTAGTTGTAATAAATGACATTTTTCAACAAAAAAAATTAAGTCTGATGTGGCAGCCACCCACGTCAATTCATCATCATCATCATTTTAATGCCATTTAAAGGTTAGTGATATAATATTACTTGATTAGTTTTGTGAAATAATTTTAAGGAATGTAATGCGGGAGCGCGGCCGAGGCGCAGGTATTTATAATATAAAAATACTAAATTAATCAAGTAATATAAGTATATCATTAAACTAACTATCACTAAACAGTAAGATAGTAATAACTATGTTACGGTATATAATCATATTCAAAGGGAAATAAATATATTACGGCTTTATCTATCATACTGCGACATATACATTCATTGCCGTGGTAAATCTTTTGACTCGGCATATGACTAAACTTACCTTTTAATAAACATAACTTGTTCCGCCAAGAATGTTGCCGGGAAGGGTAAACCTCCTTGAAAAGAAGCTCCCTGCAAAATTTAATAACTCTAAACTTTAATATTAATTAACGATGGCATGCGAAACCTGTGCCTGTTATAGTCTCAATAGAGATGTTCTCGTTAGTCCCGGAAACACCTAGCTGACCTGCTAACTCCTCATCGAGAAGGGTTACCGTGGACCCGTCGTCCAAAAGAGCAAATGTTTCAACTTCGCCTTTAGGGCCAGAAATCACTACTGGAATTACTTTTAAAAGCAAAGCGTTTTCATCTTTGGTCATGCAAAAATAATCAGAACGTGGTTCAGAATAAGTGATATTCTGAACAACTTTAAAGTTCGATTTAGGTTCCTGGGAATTTGTCAAAACCTCTTTATTGTTGTTGAAAGAAACTTTTTCTTTATTATTGTCAGCGCTAACATGAGATGTCGATGGCACTTCATTGACGGATGACATGACGTTGTTTACATTTGGAAAAGAAAATTGTTAAGTTTTGGATAAATGCAGTAATTTGTTATGATTTTGGTTGCAGCCATCAACGCCACACGACTTTGCTTTCCAGCAAACCTTGTTTTTGTGAACCCACGACTCGCGATCGGAAACGTTCAATGCGGCAAACTCTGAGCAAGATTTGATGTTGTGATCGGAGCCAGCACAGTACAAGCACTGCAAAGGCGCGCCAAGACCTGATGAAGAAGCGGGATTTGCCAAAAGATTGCCAGAAAATGTATTAATCTGATGCGTAGGCGTGAAGCGATATGAATGCGTTGGATTAGTCGCTGATGTGGTGTCTGCAAAACCGGTACTGTCCTCGTTTTATCGACGCGAGGAGTAGAGCGGAAGAGTTCGCTTGGGCCGAAGTTGGCTTGCTTGTCGGCCTCCACCTCGAGGAAGCTCGCAAACACTTCTATCTGCGGATGACTAGGCACGCAGCGCTCCGCTGCGAAGTCGCACCACTTGCTTTGGAGGAGCGGGCTCAGCTTTGACACTAAAATGTTAATGAGTTCCGGTGAATGTATATAGCGAGTACTATTTAATAAAGTGACTACACTAACACAGTTTCTTACTTTGGAAGCAAAAATAGCTAGCGCGTTAGTATGCGTACTGACGTTAGGTTCTTAGCAAACCAAGCTCATTCAAAATTATATCTTTGGGGCGAGCAAATCGTAACTCTAGGGAGCGCATGACCACTTCAGGGTCAGTAGAACATAGTAAAAGGGAAAAAACCGCTTCTTTAGCCTCCCCATATAAAGCATTTCGTAGCCTTATTATGTTTTCGCTTGCTGAGCAATTGATTTTAGTGTCGTCAAATGTGCGCTTAAATAGCAGCCATTCAGATATGTTGCCGTTGAATTTAGGTAGCTCGACACTACAATGAGTCTTTTGACTTTGAGCTACGGAGAGAATGGTATTAGCTACTTTTTCTAGGTCACTTACCGGTTTGGGGCCATAGTTACCGCCTGAGGGTGAATAATGTGAATTGTGGCGTGGCAGGCGAGAGAATCTGACTGCTGCTTCGTTAGCGACAGTGTCCGGCAAACCCTGTGTGGAGCCGCGCACGCCGCCCTCCGGGACGGAGTGTACACCAACAAAACCCTCACGTTGTTTGCACGGGAAACCCTCCGCGGGCGTCTCGCTATCCAAAAAAGCTGCCTCCGCTTGGTGGTCCACCCAATCGGCAGTGGCTCTGCTCCTCGCACTGAAGGCATCCTTTGCGTTGATTGTCGCAACCGTTGCCTCGAAGGCGGCATTAGCCGCATCTCTATCGGCTGCCGCGGCTGAAGCTGCGGCTGCTGAAGCTGCAGCAGCGGCTGCGGCTGCCGCTGACGCCTCCTGCTTGGCAATTTCAGCCAGGCGGAGCTTGTGGGCTGCATCAGCGGCCTTAAGTCGAGCAACTGTTGCTGACGATGAAGCAGAAGCTGACGAGCGAGCCTCGGTAATAGTGGCCTCGCGGGCCTGTGATCTAGTAAGCATACCTACTCAAGAAAATAATTTTGAATTTTGAAAAAATAAAAACTGATTCACATAGAAAATAAGGTAGAAGGACCAGAATATCGCGGATAGAATAAAGAAAGGACTGTATTTAGATTTTAGGTAGTTTATAATGGAATAGGAAAAAGATCACAATAATAACCCGAGAAACTATATAGGTACAATTCAAGCTAATACCACTAATACAACCAATCGCTCAAGTTACAAATCAACAAGACCCCGTTGCTAGGCAAGTCCACAGACAAGCAGCCCAGCTACGAGGTTGCCAGATCTGTCGCCGACACTAATCATTGATTTAATATTATAGGGATATCTCATCACACTGACAGCTATGGCACATGCTCTAATCGGCCGGATCGCCATTTTAAGCCGATTAAGTATCTAATGACGCGTAGTCCGTCAAACAATGAACATGCCTAAGTGTGTCGTCAAAAATTGCAAAAATCACAGCTCAATGAATCGTAAAAAATATGGAATGACGTTTTATCGGTAGGTAAATATTATTGATAAGGTTTGAAACCGAAATAATACTTGAAACCTGCTTTAATACTTTATTTTCTAATTTATTTACGTAAAACATTGCCAATCTTCTATCACTTTCACACCCAAAGCTAAAATGAAACAAAATACGTGACGTCATCGGAACAAAGTCAATTTTAAGGATGGAGTCGCCAGTGAATTTTTTTTGTTAAACAAAATACTTGAGTTTTTAGGTTTCCACAAAATTATGTTTGTAAAGAAAATGAAGCAAATTTATCGCAATAAACTAGGACGATGAGTTTTATGAGAAGGGAAAATATAGCGTTGTGTGTTCGTATATTTTTTCTGAATCTGATATGTAGGTATTACACTACACGTAAAGGGATGTAGATGCAAAAAGGCTGCAATTAGGCTAGTATTCGGGGCACCCAGCCTATGGTTTTATGTTGTGTTTCACTTGCTTTGCACTTAAATTAAATTAGCCAACTGTTTAGAAGAGAACCTTCTAGCTACCTTAGCAGTAAATCAAAGTATTTTCATAAAACCACACTATAATAAATAACTGTAGCTAAAATAAAGACGAAAAAAAATGTTTTATAAATAGTAATTTCTGCTGAAACTCTTGTCCTTTAAACCGTGCTAACAATAAAAACAGCTGCAGAGAAATAATAACGTAATGTTCAAAGCATAAGAAACATTTTCAATAGAATAATTTAGTAATCCGATTATAATACTATTACACTCATTAATTAACTAAATTAATACCTGTGGCAGTAGCCTTATGCTTATTATAAATCTGTGGAACATGTTGTTGGTGTGTGTGTACTATAGTACATATAGAATATTTTGCCTCAAAATCAATTTTGTACATTATCGTTTGTGTCATTGTCGAGCATCGAAATGTGAACCATCCCCGCATTTCAATGAGTTAGGTTAGGTTAGTTTGTAGTTTAGTGTAGTTGTAGTGTACCTACCCAGAATTGGTAAATTGTGTCAATATAATTATTATTGGTTGTAGTATGACAAGTTTGGACCTGTATAGTAGAAATGTAGAAATATGCTTATAATGAAAGTGTCTTCATTAAAAAAATACTCGTATTCTCATACACATAATATACCTAATTTTATGAAAAGTAGTAAATAAAATATAAATCATTACTTTCATCAGTTACTTAATTTCATATAAAACATGAACAAACAATCTACTCCATTACTTCTTTGTTCGTATTATTGGCTTATGAATCTTTAAGTGAATGATATTTGACATATGACGTAGTGTCGTCATCCATTGCTGCGTAATTACACATGACAATTTAAATAGCTGAAGCTTAAGCGGCAATGTATGAACTTAGCCAGTTGAAGCTTCATAAGGTGAATAATAACATGTGCCATGTTTGGGCTTTGATTTGTATGGCGTAGTGCATCCTTATTATAATAAATCAATAACACTAATATTTAAACTGCCGGTAAACATCGATTGACAGTTAATTTTACAGAAAACCGATGCAAAATTTGACAAATAATGCTAAATCGGTTGATTACAAATTCAACATGTGTTGGTGAACTCCAGGGTAAGGTTGGTTTATAATTGTTTTCAGAGCTAAAATTGTCGTACTAACAGGCTAGACTATTACATATATTGGCCAGCACATCAGACTATAATTTTTTGTTGCAAAATCACCATTATTACAACTGTATAAATAAATAAATAAATTGTTTCAACAAACACACCAATTACCTAGCCCCAAACTAAACGTGAGCTTGTGCTATGGTGACTAGGATAACGGATAGACATACATACTTATATACATTTATAAACATCCATGACTTAGGTACAAATGCTTGTGCTCATCACACAAACATTTGCCCCTTGCGGCAACCGCCTGGTTTAGAAGTCCGTGGCGCGAACCACTACACTAGACGGTCGTCAGATAAGATTCTACAGTGTTTACCTGGACGTGCTGTCGTCCGTACAGGTACTACTAGGTAGTTAAAATTGTCGATTATGTCCGACAAGCTCATGCGCGACTCTCCTGCGACACGAAACGTGTGAGGGGGGCGAGGAAACGCCAATCACGCGACACGCGACGCGCAAATTCCCTTACCGGTAACATACCTGTCCCCGCTGACATCTAGCATCATGCCTATTCTCCGTACCTACGTCTTTCGTACCGCAGGAAAGTCGCGCGCTTGTCGGATATCAAATGAACTGCTTCTAATGGATATCGATTCAACTCAAATATTTGAAAGTTTAACTAATAGTACCTAAAAATGAATTTAGAAAGTACATTCACAAGAATACTCCATCTTCATTTTTTTTTAATATTAAAGAGATTCAGAATTTCAGCAGTCTCTAACGCTGAATACGGAATCTGTATAGTATAAAACAAAAATCATCAATTTTATTGAGTATAAAGATATTTTTTTTTTCAAACAGGTGTTTTAGAGGTGCTTGTGGCGCAGTGGCGGCAGCGCTTTGGTAGTGATACCAAAAGTTAAGCAACCCACGGCACGGTCGTGATTGGATGGGTGACCATTCCGACCATTTAAGTGACGTCCATGACAAGCATCTCCGTGCTTCGGAAGGCACGTTAAGCAGTTGGTCCCGGCTAATATCTGTGGTATTAGTCGTTAAGCCTAGTCAGAGGCCCTAGGGCGGCTTCATAACTTCTGACAGTAAGGTTTGTCACTTGCCTTACATACACCCCTCCACCAATCCGCACTGAGCCCGCGTGGTGAAATATGGCTCGTTCCTCCTCATAGTTGAGGTGAGGCCTTTTCCCAGCAGTGGGATCTAATAGGCTGACTTATATATATATATTATTTTTTTCAAAGACAAGTACCTACCCATTTTCTCATACCTACTCGCTTTAAAAGTACATCCACGCTAATACCAAAACCATTAGTAGGGGCCATGTCAAAACCAGGAGAGGCCTAATTGTGCGGCTAAAAAAGTCCCGCAACATACAAGCTCACCCTTAGCCCTTTGCGCGTGTTTCATACCTTTGAGGGCATTTAAATGTTTCCGTCTGTTTGTTTGTACAAGAACGGTTTGCTTTGCAGCGTGGTTTACAACGAAATTCTCTTTTAGGAATCCCTCAGAAAAAGAGGATAGCAATACCGCGTCATACGCGTATTTCCACGCCACAAAGAGGACAGAAAAGAATACAAAGCTATAAATGCTTCAGTATATAGATAGTCTAGTACAAATCAGACATACGTGATTAAGTCTGACAACTTGCAAAACTACTTATGTAGTTAGTACTTACCGCAGTAAAGTTGATATGGAAAATCTTAGATAGACTACTACGATAGAAACAAATGCATTTGTACGCAGTGGTTCTATTCCGGTATGTTAATTCAATCAAATTATTGTTTTTAGACATATTTGCCGACGACAGAATAATAATGAGATACTATTTTTGACATTACAGTGGGCCCCGTATTAACTTACTTAAATCTGTTAACTTACCAAAATATCTAAGATGATACATATGGAACTCTATATGGTTGAAATATGGTTGCAGAAATTTGACAGATCAGGGTAGGTTAATGTGGAGGCGTGTGTACGAGAATCAGGGCCAGGCTACTGGGCGAAACGTCAAACATTGATTGCATCAAAGTTTCGTCAAAGGAACTGCCACCATCTGATAAACTATTGGTAACAATACTTTCCTACACAGAGAAAAATATAAAGGGTAACATTGCTACTATCTGCCTTAGATACTCTGGCTCTTTGAACCCTTAACCTAACCCTTTCGTTGAAGGCACCCAAATGTTTCATTTGTATATTTACACTTGAAAACGGTAATATACCATTGTTTATATAATACGCATTCGCATTGTTAGGCAACCCGTTAAATTGATTAACTAACGCCGGCAGCGATCTTCCGGGAAATTGAATGAATTTCAACAGACTCAAATGTGAGTTTGTGCTAAAATTGATGCGGTCTGATGTTGAATTTAACGGGATAGGAAAGACTCAGATGTGAGTTTGTGCTAAAATTGATGTGTTGAATTTAACGGGATAGGAAATTGAATAAAGATAGTTTCTCGAGTTAAATCAAACCTGTATGGTTTTGTAAAAAAATGTAAAACTAGAAATATAGATATGTACACAACTCATCGTTAAGAAGTCCTTCTTACTTCTGATAAAGACGTCATATAACCACGAAGTAAGTTTAATTTTACACGTTTTCTTTTTTAATTTACACACCTTTAACATTTTAAATTTTTTCAGATTTAGGTCTTATTGCATGTATAAAAAGTTGTTATCTATCGTTAACTGATTGCGTATTTGAAATTTTATAAGCGACGTCGAATGCACACAGGGGCCTTAATCCTGCATTTTATTTTACGCAATTCTCAATACCTATCATAAAGTTTTATCTTTCTGTTTTTGTCAAAGCCACATTTAAAACCATTTTTGACATTAGGGAATGTATTGTGTAGTGTAGTAGTAACTGTGTTCCTACTTACATATTTATTTCCCACATATAGCTGCTTGTTAGTGTATTCAGTTCAATTTCGATCACGAACTAAGCTTTGGTTGGACTGAATGCCTCCTGTCGACAGTAACAGTCAATTAATAATTGTGAGTTATGTACACAACCAAACGTGCTCACTTTGATATGTTCGCAAGGCAAAGTGGGTTCCATTTAGGTATAAATTAAACCTGGATTCAGTGATGATTTCAAAGCTGGTAAAAGCAAACATCATTTAAAATTGGCAAGGAAATTTAAATGGCAGCATACATTCGATTTTTAATATTTACTTGAACTAATAAAACTAAACTAATAAACTAACTTAACCTGATTACCTCTATAACATCAAACAAAATGTTACTTTGACAAGCAAATATTGAAAAATAAATTGGAAATATATTCAAAATTGATACCAAGAGTAATTCAATTGCACACAAAATCCAATGTGCACGTATTTTACACACAGGCATTACACACTCGCTTTCCGTTTGAAAATATATTGCGAGATAGGCACTGGGGGACTTGGCAGCGATGAAGGAAAATGGTCCTCCAACATTTGAAGGGCTCCAATGAGGGCTGTATTGTTAGTCATTAATTAAGTACATCACGTATACTTACAATTTTTATAGAGGTAAAGTTTGTAAGTATGTTTGTTGGAAATAAATCTCTGGAACTGCTGAACCGATTTAGTAAATTCTTTCAGCAGCTTTAGTTTTGAGCGACATAGGCTATTTTTATATATGTATCTTAGTTGCATTATTGCAAGTGTGAAGCCGAGATGAAAGTTTTGTCCTCGTATGAGTAGGTACGAGTTAGAATTTACCCACGTGCCGCGCTATGTGGATTCCGTAGTACCAAATTACTCAACATTGTAAAGACTTTTACCATGTAACAATAATAATAAATTATTTATTTCCGTTACAAACGTTTATCTTATAAGATAGTGGCTGGTGCCAACTTTTAGGCTTGACAAAGCCTGTGCTCCGTTAACTGAAATTCAAGTTTTCAATAAGATCTGTAAATTATACAAAGTAAGCACAAACAAACGTATGAACTGTATCGGTGTTATTACAAAAAAATTAGACCAGGTTTAAAATGGGTCTAAATATTATCCGACAACAGAGGAATGAATGACACTTTCGTGACATAACCTAATAGAGAAGCGATTTTCTAATTGGCTAGCTAATAGCTTAGTCCTATCTTAAACCCGGTACTAAGTTTTTAGAATAACGGGGTTAGGGTTTTTGTTCTTTTACACAGCATCCTGGAACGTTTGTAGATCGGGGTCTATAAGGTTTTACAACTATATAACTTGACCTAAAGATTGGGAACCTTTGCCAAACGATGGCAAGGGAAAACGTGGGCTATGAGTTAACTGCACTGGCTTAAGATCCCATGCCTTCGAAAATAGGACACGTACGAGGAATGCAGACATCCGCATATTAAAAAGTCATTTCATATACGAACGAGAGCACATTAAGCTATACACTGTTGCACCTTTTGCAGTTATAATAGTGGTGATTACTCGTATGCAACGAAAATGGGTAGTGTAAAATCTGCTGGCCATACCTTCCTTCGTGAATATTTGAAACAGCTTCTTGGGAATTAATGCAAGGGTACCCCTATTTTTAACCGACTCCAAAAAATGAGGAGGTTATCAATTCGGATGTATGTTTTTTTATTTTTTGTGGCTATGTTACCGCATATTTCAGTCAGTTGTGGACTGATTTGAAAAAAAAAGTGTTTACTTGTTTACCTAGAGGTTATACCTTCTAGTTGGTCCCATTGTGGCACAGTCGAGATCTGATAATGGGATCTTGGTGTAATCGAGGGAAACCCTCAAATTTTAAAGGCACGTATAGTGTTTTCGTACTAGTATCTTAATGTTGACATGTTGTTACGTCTGACAGACAACATTATGTGGAGCTGAGCTGATGGTGAAACTCCTTAAAAGTTAGGAGTTTAGTAATTAAAACACCAGATGTTTTGTCAGGTACTGTATAGGATGCTAACAAAACAAAGTCAAAGGCGCAGCTCCCTCCTCTCTCCCAGGACCAGGTGAATTGCCTAAAGTATGAAAATGTACATGTAGATAATAAATTTTAATGATGATGACAAATTACACATTTAAATAGGAGCAAATAGTACTGGACTGGATTAGTGAAAAGGACACCCATAAATTAAGATGTATGTACACACGGCCGCAAGTCAGACTACCCCACTTTGACCTTGAGACCGCCTCTATTCCCTACGTAATAAAAGCTGTTTTCGTAGTTCACATAGGTAAGCTAGGTGCTGCCGACTGTATTTGAAAGATAACTCAGCACAACGAAACCACAAAAGGTCGGTTGCACTATCGCAATGTAGACTACAACCAACGAACTTCAAAAACTTGACAAATTTTGCTCGAAAAAACAAGTGAGGGTACGATTAAAACGAGGGATTTTATTAGAAGTGTTACTGACTCTATTCTTCTTCAACAAGATTTGGACAGATTTTCTGAGTATTGCCTGGATAACAAGTTAAAACTTAGTATTCCCAAATGCCAAACCATAACTTTTACCAAGAACAGAAACAAAATTAATTCTCAATACCAGTTATTTGGGAATGAGTTGAAATCTGTAGGAACCATTAAAGACTTAGGTATTAATCTTGACTGTAGACTGGATCTAGATCGTCATATTAGTGTAATCAAGGATAAGGCTTTTAGAATGTATGGCTTCGTTATGAGAGCGGCTTGTGACTTCAAGCGTCCCTCCGCATTTCTTTATTTATATAGATCAATAATAAGGCCCCAACTAGAGTATGCCACACCTGTCTGGAATCCTATATATTAAAAACATGTTGATATTCTAGAGAGAGTACAGCAAAAATTCTTGCATTGTGTCGAATACAAAAATTCCCATATGCGCCGGTCATACGCAGAACTGCTGAAAAAATATAATTTGCTTAGTCTGGAACACAGACGTACACTTCTTGGTGCTATGACTCTGTATAGAATCTGTAACAATAAGTTTGATTGTACTGGGCTGAGCAACAATTTGTCTTATGTAGTTCCACGCACCGTGCAGCGGCGCGAGGTGCGCGCGCACCGGGTGTTCTACACGCCGCAGCGCTGCACTCGCGCCGGTGAGCACGCACCTTTACGTCGTTTGCTGGACACATACAATAAGACGTTCCCCGACTTAGATATTTTTGCATATAATCCCCAAAAGTTAAAAAAAATCCTAATTGAAATTGTAAAAGAAAAGGTATAGTACGTATACGATTTCATTAATTGTTTCACAGCTCTCTAAAATAAGTTCAGAATCTGTAGATAATATTTGTATGGATATTATTGAAAATATTTTTTGTTTTATTGAGTAACACTTAAAGTAACCTGTGGATAACGGTGTGGGTTTCACAATTAACATATCGATATTATTTTAATACTACTTAGTAATATACATTGTGTAAATTGTTTGTTATCCCTTAATAAATAAATACATGTCTGTCACATAATATTACAATAATTTGTTATTGTTTTATGCTCAATGATTTCAAAGCATTATTTATATAACTTAGATGAATGGCAACATACAATTAAACTAAAATTTTGACCTGTCAGAAAATCCCTCACTTGTGATTACAGCCAAAACTTCCTAATTTAGGACGTCTACACTTCCATTTACAACTTAAAGAAGGGGAAGGAAACAAAAACGAAACACCTGGCTTTGTCCGCGGCTCTCCCTTCATCATATAAGATATTATCAGTGTTTTGCCGACGCGGATTTAAGCTAATCCTGTAAGCGCGATAGGGCGCAGTCGACTCGGGACAAATGCTAATTTGTGTCTTATGTGCAGTAAGAGAACATCTAAAATTAAGCAAATGAAAGAAGTTATACGGTTCGTTTTCAGGGTTCCGTACCCAAAGGGTAAAATCGGACCCCGTTACAAAGACTCTGCTACTGTCTGTCACCAAGCTGAATCTCATGAACCGTGATAGCTAGACAGTTTAAATTTTCACAGATGATTTATTTCTGTTGCCGTTATAACAAAAAATTCTTAATGAATACAAAAGATAATAAATATTTAAGTGGGACCCCCATAAAACAAACGTGATTTTGCTGCCGTTGCTTGCTTGATATATTGATGTAACTTATTATATAAGTCTCTACTTAAATTATGTATACTTGTGTATGTATGTCCTTTACTTAGGTTACATTCAGTTGCTGTGCCCTGCCGGGTGTACACAATTCTAGTGTTACTTTTAAGTTTCTACTGTGTGTGTACTTGCAAAATAAATAAATAACGGCAACAGATGTACACTTAAAAATATAATTAGAATAAGTATATTAAGTAGTGTATTCGCTTTAGAAATAAATTATTAAATTCAGCGATTAAAAAACTAAAAATGGTTATAATAGCGACTCATGTTTTTTTAAATAATGGTATAGAACTCTTCATGCACGAGTCCGCCTCGCATTTGGCTGATTATGCGTTATGATATTTTAATCGAATAATGAGTATTTTTCATGCTGTAAAGTTTCCTGACTTCGGTTCATCGGGTGTTTTGGTTTTGTATTTTTTTTATCAACTTTCATAGGCATATTTTAACTAAATCAATATTATTAATTTAACTACCAAGACCTATTTAGAATCTATTATAAAGCTGTCTCGAATTGCAAATATCTCTGTTATTTGTAACGCTCAGAGGTCGCAAGTTCAACGTTATTTAAAGTCGTAGCAGTCTAGATTTATATTCGCAATATACTTACTTTAATGAAAATCCCAGATTTTATAGCAATATTTTTCAATTTTCTCTCAAAAGTGTGATGAATGGTAAAAGCTAACAAATATGAAGTTGAGTTTAGTTGAATTGGAAATGGACGACTATACAAATATACAGATAATAAAAATGTGTAGATAAGACTACTTAGTGACAAAGAAATATGTCTTTGTGCCTTGGCTTTGTACTCATAGTTATTTTAAAAGCAATAATAGGTAAAAAGCCTTTAAAAACAACAAAGTGACAAAGTTATAAAAACTAGCTGTGATTTTTTTAAACTACGAGTACCTTAGCTATAAATTTGCTTAGGTTATTACACATCAACATTCTCCTAGCGTTATCCCGGTTGTGCACTCGCACGCGTGGGCCCAGGGTCCGCTGACCATGATCCAAAATGTGGCAGATCAGGTAATTACAGTGGAGCGACTGCCATCTTGACCTCCGTGATCACAGGATCACGGAGGTCAGATGGCAGTAATAGGGGAACCTGACCCGTTTCGATCATTGTTACACACGCAGTCGCCTGAATGTGCAGGTTTTCTCACGATGTTTTCCCTCACCTTAAGAGCATCGGTTAGTGAAACAACTAATGTACATAACTCAGAATAAGTCATTGGTACATGGCGGTACGTGGGATCGAACTGGTACCTCCCGCATGAGAGGCAACCCGCTAACCACTGCGCCCACCGACGCTCTTGCTTAAGTATTACACAATATTTAAAAAATACTTAATGTTGTTTTCCCCTTGTAATGTTTTAGAAATTGTTTCTGCTCTTGACATTCCTGCTGGTTGCATTAATTGTTTGTCAGTAAAAAATGTATTTTGTTCCGGGCGGATCAAAGACATGTCAGTACTTCCAGAGGGGAGCGTTCTTGTTGATCTATATATATATATTTTTAACTCGGCCTTATTTGTTGACAACTGGAAAGCGTAGAAGTAATTTTAATCTCCATTTTACTTTTTGTAGTATTACCTTGTCAACAAAGCCTTAGAAATATCAATATTAACAAGAAGAAACAAACAGAGAATATTGTGTCTATATATTACGAATACAGCATACACTAACCCGTATATTCTTTCCCGTTTGTTCTGTTTCAAAGAAAAGAAAAATTTGTACCAATCAATTTTGTATAGTTGAAAGACATCGAAATAGACACCATACAATTTATTTATTTATTTATTTAAGGAAGATTTACAGTTTTAATTATGCACTAAACAGTATACTGTTGTATACTGTAGTTCTATACTAATTATAAATCTTCACATATAGGTCAACAGATAAATAAGGATAAGTAAGATAAACTAAGTCAATTAATAAATTAATGTCAATACAACCATAAATTAATAAAATAGGTATCATACATGATTGACCATAGCTGACATTTACACAAATTAGTTGGGCTAATGTATGTTCAAATGTGTTATACAGGTGGTTAAAATGTTCAAAACGCCTATTCGCTATCTAAAATTTTCTCTTTGACCCTACCACTCACTCGACATTTTTGCGCATTCATATTTGAAGTCAAATTTTAAATAGAATTATGTGCATCAAATGCGTTTGATGTGGGCGAGGGCGCCGAAAGCCAAAATACAATTTACGATTCACTTTTGCAATCCGCTTATTTAAGTGATCTGTATTTATGCGTAGACACGAAAGAATTTCTCTGTGATCTTTTTTGCAATCTGTTACTTTATATTAGGGGTTCAAATCCTATTAAAATTATTTTTGTAAATAATTTGACCTAGTAAAAAATAACTTCGATAGAAGGTAACCTAGACACAGGAATATTTTGCGTTGACATTGCGCTATTATATGAATTAATGGATTTATTGAGTTCAATAACGACTGTAAAACATAAAGATTTTTTAACTTTATGTTTTACAGTCGATCTAACCCTCAAATTTTTTTGCCTTTCTAACGCAGATCCAACAAACTTGTTGGCTCGGGGCACGAACAAATTTGTCGTTCGCAATTCATTCGTCCGTATGAAAATTTCAGTAGGCGTCGCAGGAGGCGTCTCAATGTATGCAAATACCAGGAACCCAATCCTGCCAAGTTTCTGGCGACTTGCACGCCACTAGGCATACGGCTTAGCAAGGTGGTACAGTTAAATTGTAAGCCAGAAGGTTGCACTTGACCAAATAGGAATAGAACTGAGACCTGCTTCAACATTGATCAATACCATTACTTTCTTGCTCTGCTCTAATTCTTTTCTGGGGTCGGCACAGGATTTTCTCCCATGCGAACCTATCACTTTTTTCTCGACTATGTAAAGTTTCACACAGTCCATCCATTTCTTCCTGTTGCCCCTCCGACCACATTTACTCTAATAACTCGCTCTGTCCATTCATTTTTATCTATGATAAAAATACATTTGAAAGAAAGAAACAAAATACATTTATTAATGAATGGACATCACATTTGTTGTTTGGATTCTGTCTGTTTTCAGCAATGTTTCATTACATTTCGTGGCGGCCTATAAAAATATTGTTTACAATTATGTTCATGTGGTAAATGGTTTGTAGGTTGTCCTAAATCAATAAATTACATTAATCTATGTTTGTCATCCATGCGTTCTCAGGACGTTGATCAGATTGCCATGAGTTTTGTAAAGGTGTTCAGTTGGCGCATGCTTAGGTTTCTGGTCCGTGTAGATTATCTGTGGCATTGCAACGCATTCCAGATACAACGAGTAGTAAACAAATTGAAATACTGAATGTCCTATTACACTGTGGGCATACATTTGCACCCAGCTCAACGGCGTGCCTGTACTCGCATGCTAATGTTAAGACATTGTTGCTCTTCTTAGTCAAGTCATGGAAATTCGGATATAGCCAAATGCCAATATGACAATCACAAATCCAATTACTCCGCAAGGAAATAGACTTTGTCCGTATTTATAACAGTCGCTCGCACGCCATGCTGGCATAAATGAGCCAGTCAAGACAGTTCACCGACAGATAGAGATATAAATAAATAAATAGTGGTCAACGTCACATTTATCATATTGCTCTGATCTCATTATATTGCCAAAGCCCTTGTGTTATGGAAATCAGAAAAGATGGTGGTACCACAACATCTAGACCCGAGATTAGATAGATCGAAAATATGGTTTTCTTAACTGACCCGACCGTGATTGAACCCGGGATCTCAGAGATGATGACACTATGAAAACCGCTGTGCAAAATAAGTTTTTGAGCCATCTGACCACAGATGGCAGTGGAACCAAAACAGATGAGAAATCAGTGAAATCAAGTTGTGGATCCGAAAGCTTAGAAGTTTTTACAAGGATATATAAGGTATAATTTAATATTTCAGACAGTATAATAAAATTTAAACTGTTCCATATTCAGGTTTGTTATAATAACCTACAAGTTCAACTTCAACATTTGATTCCACAAATCTGTGCGCAAGGGAAACATTTAATCTGTGTTACAATCCTGTGAAATTTACGCTGCAAGTAGCAAAACTAAACAGGCAAAGTGGAATTTATTTGGAAACAAAAGCCATTTAGTTGGCGTCAGGTAGCGTAGGATTTCGTGCAGTGCTGTTACTGTTTAAAGTTTCGAGATATCGAGTTCCGTGGCTCGGAGCTGTTATAATATCCCGCGCCGTATCTACGTTATGAATGTTCTTTTGTTAACATTCGAAATTCAATACGTGAACGTCAGTAGTAAATTGCCGTTGCATTTTCTAGTGCAATGTTATATTCAAATTAGATTTTCGTTATATGCACTTTTGTAGAGTTTAACGTTCTAACTCGGTACTAGTGACCTCGGAATAGAAACGACTGAATTCGTTTCTATTCCGAGGTCACTAGTATAACTCAGAATTTGTCATGGAATGTGTCAAAACTAACCCGAGGAGCCATCTCGATCTAATTTATGGACAAACTTGGACACGAGTTCAGAACTCCGTCTAGAATATTCTAAGCTGACCGAAGTCCTTTTCAGAAAGGTAGGAATAATGGACATGACAACCGTGCGTCTGTAAATAACAATGCAATATGATATAGCTTCAAGGAAATCAAAAATTCTTTCAAATAACCGTCAGGAAAACAAGCAAATCAAATCAAAAGCAGCTTGCTTTGTTTGCAATGGGAGCGCCAGAACCTCCTGGGTGAGCTTGCTCCACCGTCGACTCTGTTTACGCCACGTCTGGTTTAGTCTCTTAAAATCACCCATTTTGAATTAAATTGTTTTTACCGACGTCACAATTTCAATTTTTAGACTGTGTTTCTATTTATACTATCCGAAGGTTGTCCCGAAAAAATGCTTTTAGCAATAAGATCGCCTAAATTGTATACAAATTTTGTTAATGTAACCAACATATTAAAACGGGACTTAACACGACGGATGTTAGATAAAATATCATTTACCTTTGCCTGCCGTTTCGACCATCTTACACCGGTCGTGGTCACAGGCCGACTGGAGAAATGCGATGTGATGTTTGTATGTTTCAATAAAGCAACACGTAGTTTAAGAGTGATTATTATATTATATATCGTGTCGTAAGTTTCATAGCTGGTTGGTGTGATCGGATATGCCGGCGCGTCATCGCGGTGTAATAGCGATAACTCCGCACCGGCTGTGGGCGCTCGTTTACTCGGAACTCGATAAAGACTGTCGAAAAGATGACTTTATCCAGTAGAAATATAACAGACGTCACCCTTTAACAATTACTGGACGTTGCCTTAGTACATTTTAAGGAGGTGAAAGGTTTTATTAATTATGAATCTCAAATCAATATCCAGATAGCGAACTTACCTTGGTTCCGTTCTCCTGCGCCTGTGCTAGAACTTATATTCAAATCTCTTCGTCATAGATTTAACACCAACAAAACCACAAATTTGTTATAATTATTTTACGACAGCCATATTTTTTAATTGCATTGGAATCATGTTCGTAAGCAGACAACATTATATTCACTGCTGAAAAAGATAAGACTATCCTCTACCCGAAGGTTGTCTGGAAGAAATTGCTTTTAACATAAGACCGCATTGCATGACTTTTTTTTAAATGTCAAAAATAAATAGAATGTGACAAAACTGACTCAAGCTAACTTACACCCATGCTTACACTTAAATAATCAACATAAAATTACGTGTCACCTGACAAATAAATCTTTCTCTCAATAACAAATAGTTCAACATATCTTATTTTATATAGGTCGAAAAGAGAGCCAGTGAAATTACTATAGTAATTGGGTTACCTACATCTTTTATCCCAATTCGTCTTAACTAGAAGGTCAAATAACTGGATTGAAAGCAATTTCAAGTTAAACAGTTTTTGCCCAAAGTCAAACGTAATGCACATGACAGGTCCACACGTGAATTAGTTTGAGAACGATTGGTTTAATTAAAATCTGAACTGATATAAGTAGGTGTTGTACATTAACAAACTGATGCAAAATTGCCTTAATTATGTGTGAATAAAATAAATGCATCACATAAACTTCTGTAGGAATCGGAGGGACACAGGATCTGTTGAAATTCTTGAATTAATTTAACTTATTTTTTTAAAATATAAAAACACTAAAATGTCTTCCTCTTCTTCTTGCAGTCATCATAGAACAAAACACAAACGTAAATTCTAAACGTACCTAACAAATTAAACCTTCACGTATCATGTTCTCACAAACAATAAAAAAATTAACCCTGTTATTGCAAAAACTTAGTAGCGGGTTTAAGCCAGGTCTAAGCTATTAGCTAGCCAATTAGAAAAGCGTTTGTCCATTAGGTCATGTCACGAATGTCTCAATCATTCCTCTGTTGTCGGCTAACATTTAGACCTATTTTTAGCCGACAACAGACGAATGAATGACACATTCGTTACGTAACCTTATAGAGAAACGCTTTTCTAATTGGCTAGCTAATAGCTTAGTCTTGGCTTAAACCCGGTACTAAGTTTTTGTAATGACGGGGTAATTAGTATCGGCCCGCCCGCGGGTCTTATGGGGGTTTGACAGATAAATCATCACTCGTTTAAAAAATGTATGCAACATTATTTCATAGATACAAATTGTAACGGTTTCTTTTTCTGAAATATTCATAAAGTTAATAATATAATTGATAGTAAATTAGGTTTTTGTTTCAATCAAATTATGTGACAATATGACCTACTCCTCAGAACGTTTTGAAAAGGTCCTTTCTTCAACTTTCTTAAAGCGCTTTCCTACAACTGTAAAAAGGCAAATTGGAGATTCGGAAAGCACATCTCGTTAGTAGAACCGTTTGTCTAGACTAGGTCTTACTGTCTCCTAGCGAGAGTTCTTTGTTTACCAAATGAACTAACTTAGCTCCAGAGTTATTCTTTTGAATGAATCGGAGTGAAATCATGTATGCTTTTAAAAAAGCGCTATTTACATTTAAATACATTATTTTCCAATCAATTAAAAACAATGCATATACGTTTAGGTAGGTTACATAAGCGACAAAAACATTATACAGTGGAACTGACAACCTGCTCTTTTGGAGTTAGTTGAAAACAGATTTACCTACAACATAATGCTCAATATTAATGTATGTACTTGTACGGCGACGAATAAATTCTACTTACTTACTACGACGTTTCATACATTAAAATGAATAAACCGTACGTACCTGTAATAAAAATGATGACTGTTACAACGATTCGTCCAAGTAAAACACAATACATGCTTTAAAAATGCGTATTTAGTAGGTAATATCATGGTGGCCCACCTCTGTGTACTCCTCCTGTGTGTCCCGTACCTACTGCCTCGTCACACACAGAATTTCATATCAGATCACATTTAAATTATCTTTACTTATTAAAAAAACACCGGATTAAATCAAGATGCAAACCGCAGCACTCTGACAACTAGGTAAATTGAGGTTGATAAAAGTTGAACTACCCTACTTTTTTATATTGAGATTTAACAGGGGATATGGACGGAGCAATGTTTCCAATATACAAGCGATAATTAATCAGTTTAAAAAACGTAGCGTACGGTTTCCAATCAAAACTTTATTTAAATCCTGTTTTCATTGACTAAAAACTGGGATGAATATAGATTTACAACATAATAAATGCGTGTCTTTATCCAATAAGATCAAATATTAGGTAAATACTTAAAGAATATCTCTTTGAAAGTAAATATATAAAAAGCCTTTTTAGTCTAGCTTTTGCAACCACAAAAGGATCTAGAATTCTTAGAATATCGCGTATTACACCTTACGCGTGTAGATATTTGAATGTAAATCGAATTCAACGGATCCCTAATTTCGTTTATATTCTGAGAGAAAACTCCCCAAAAATGTAATAAACTTGTCAGTAAATTATGTAACACAGATGTACAAAATGAGTAACAGTTCAAATTTGTGCGACACTGTCTTGTAAATTTTTGGACACAGAATGGCTTACTTTCCTCTAGTTGCTTAAAAGAATAACCGAGCATGTTTTTTCAAGAAAGTGTTTGGTGTGTTTGTTGGAACAATTTATTTATTTGTTATCTGTAAAGTCATTGGGCTAAGTCGTCAGTGCGATAAACAAAAAGTCAAACCTATTTTATTAGTCAGAAGAAGACACCAGTTAACATCAAAGTAAATTAATATTGGAGGACTTAATGCCTTAAGGTATTCTCTCTCTAGCTGTGATCTGCGTGAGAATGCAGAATGTTAATTAGTAGTGGAACATTGAGTTAAGTTCCAAAGTACTGATACAATCGATATAAACCACAGTCTTGTGTAGCCAAAACCACCAAAATATGAAGATCTTTCGAGAATCCACTTGCATACTTAGGTGGCTCAGCGACTAAAATTGGTACTTGGCCTCTGGAATTAAAGAACGCCTCTAAAGTCTGATTGTTCAGTTCGGTACAAAAAGATAATAGTTTGAATCTCGATTCCGAAAAACAGCTTTTCGATTAAGTACCTACCTATCTCAAAGAGCCCTTAGTACGAATGATTAGGTAGGTACAACAAACCACGGCGACACTTTTTGTAGTAGTAATAAAGGAGATTTTGGAACAAAAATCTATTACTTTTACACCCAAGTTCCAAGAACAATTCCAAATGTAATTTATAAGCGTGGACTTGTTACCGCAAGTTAATAAACTTCGTCCAACGAAAACACCGGATAGTTTTATTACCAGAATAAAGTAGGCACTACGGTCGGACTAAGCAAATAAAAGATAGAGATCAGGGCTGATGGTATCAAAGCTGAAACTATCAGATATAGTTTCGTTAGTACCTGTAAAAGTTATCGTAGTATCGTAGTTATCGATGTTTTGGATGATCTCCAAAGGTAAATAAACATTATTTTAGGTGCTGCAGGGGTACCTATATTACTTCACTTTTTTTGAATTAATTCTTTAAAAATATAGAAGTGCGTAGTGATGAAGACCAAATTCAATATAAAGTATTTCATTTTGCGTTTTGTAATAAACCGTAGTTTATTACCAAAAGAAAATTATTATTTGGAATAAATCCTAACTAAATTGGACTATCCTCAAATTCAAAGGTTTTAATATCAAACTTGGTATAAGTTAAATGCAGGTCGAATTTTTGTCATCGCGAATATCCGATTAAATAGCAATATCCGAAACTAAAACTAGAACAACCCTAAAAAGACAACGATAGAATTTGTATCGAGTGGCCAGATATACGACTCGGCAAACAAAATAGACTGCGAAAATGCGGGATTAGGAACGTCGCCAGACTACCGTGGGCAAAGGACAATCGTTTTTTTCTGCTTTTCGAATTCACATGACGTACTTAATTCGGATTATTCGGCGAATCGATTGCGGATGAACGTGGGTGCTTTGAAAATGGAAGGTATCTGGCAGTTAAGAATGGTGGACACGTTTGGTAAACAGCACTTCGTTGTTGATTTTTGTTTTTTTAATAGAAGCTTTTCAGTAGTAAGATGGCAAGTTCCAGACACTATGCCAAATACTAAGATTAGGTTGCACTATCTTATAAGTCAGCCTATTAGATCCCACTGCTGGGAAAAGGCCTCACCTCAACTATGAGGAGAAACGAGCCATACTTCACCACGCGGGCTCAGTGCGGATTGGTGGAGGGGTGTATGTAAGGCAAGTGACAAACCTTACTGTCAGAAGTTATCAAGCCGCCCTAGGGCCTCTGACTAGGCTTAACGACTAATACCACAGATATTAGCCGGGACCAACTGCTTAACGTGCCTTCCGAAGCACGGAGATGCTTGTCATGGACGTCACTTAAATGGTCGGAATGGTCACCCATCCAATCACGACCGCGCCGTGGGTTGCTTAACTTTTGGTATCACTACCAAAGCGCTGCCGCCACTGCGCCACAAGCACCTCAATGCACTATCTTACGTAAACTATAAGTCTGTCAAGCTATATGCGCAAATCACTGGTTATAGTCATTGTTACATTCAGAGTAAGGTAGTGCAACTCGGCCTATGGTTATTAAACAATCTTGCTGACAATGCCTTGAGAATATATTTTCTTTGACGATTGATTTGATTAAAAACATCAGATAGAGTTAAAAATTTAAGTACCAATGTCAAAAAAATAAAATAAAACAATTTATCGTCCAGTTGCAGAATAAGATTAACTTTACCCAGCGTTGCTTCCCTAAACGTTTTTGTGAAGTTAGCAGCTGCAAACTTCACACATATTGAAATTGGCAAAAGTAACACTCCCATCCCCAAGTTATAGACAATCCTTCACACCAATATGTTTACGCCCTAACATGAAAATCACAGCTCATTTTTCCGAGCACATTCAGACTGATATTCTGATTCCATCTAAGTTGTGATTATGGTAATCTATTCATGGTTTTAGGAAGCAACAATCCAGTTTGATCCGGTCCAGGATACCCAAAATTAAGGGCTCGAGTACACGTCGTATCGTGGGTCCTACCCACGCCCACTTGGAGGACAAGATGTAGGTACAAGATAGACCAAGTCAAAGGATGTAAGTATTGCGCTGTACTATACTGTAAAAATCTATGGAGGCCTATCTTCACCAGTAGAATTCTTTATTTTATTTGGAACGAGCAGTTCCCTGCGACTTCGCCCGCGCCAAAAGTCGGATTTTCCATACAAACTTTCATCTCCCATTTTACCCCTCTCTCTCTCTCACCCATGATTTTATATCATGACAAAAAGTAGCCTGTGTCCTTTCTAGGGTCTCAAACTATCTCTGTACTAAATTTCATTTGAATCGATCCAGTAGTTTCGGAGCATATTCAATACAAGCAAACAATCAAATCGTACCTCTTTATAATATTAGTGTAGATGGGTTTCATCATGACTCTAGACTTAACCAGACGTAGCGTAGACAGAGTCGACGGTGGAGCGACTTCACCCAGAAGGTTCTGGCACTGCTACTCACCGACGGAACACAGCAAGCTGCTTGGCGCCGGGCTCCGGTGGGAGGGTGGTAGCTACCAGGCGGCACTAAAGGGAGCCTACCACCGCTGTTAGGATCGGTCAGTCGCCAGTTAGTGATGTCTTTGCAAGGGGTGGACCATTAGAAATAAGATTCAGTCTGCGGCTTACTATGATTTAGACTCTATAGGTAGGTATTATATCGTTTTATAACTCTTTATTGACACTGCAAAAGAAACAACAAAGCAATTTACACAGAATGATTTTTAAGTACCGATTTTTGACACTAATAAAATCCCTCATTAACAACGAATGCCCCATTCGTTGTTAATGAGGAACACTAGCTCCCTCACGCGGAGATACGAAACGCTACGCCGTAGGTACCGATAGTTTGGTAGTTTTTTGACTCGCTTGCTAGGATCTCAATAATAAATTGATTTTGTGGGTTTTCCCATGACAAACTTGGTATTTTTTTAATTTTTTGGCATCAGTATCGTTCGTACAACCACTCCTGAGTCGGGGGGCGCTGACCAAAACAACAGCCTGTATACAGTGTTCAGCAGCGACCAGTGGAATCGCGGTGCGGTAGCGCGTGGCGCCGACCGGTGCCGCATACCCGAGCCCTAAGGGTGTTATCAATGGACCTGGTAAGGATTTATAGGCGGCCCGGGTCTACCCGGTAATATCTTAATTACTTTATGATTGTACGGTAAGGCCGGAGTTAGTGCGGGCTTGTCGGTTGATTTATGTAGCGCTGTGACCGGTCCGCTTAATTGAATCTTTGGTTTTACCTGTGGTTGTTTTTATGGAATATTGGGTGGATTAAACGCATTCACTTAATCTTTGTGTAAAATGCATAACTTTATTAAATATTAGGCTAATACTGAATTAAGTACAAAATAAACGGATTATTTTTTTCTTCCGTATATTAGTAAGTACCAAACACACGGCCGCACGTCAGACTATCCCACCTTAACCTTGAGACGGCCCTACGTAATAGAAGTGTTTTCGTGGTTCAAATAGGTAACCTGACGTGCTGCTGACTGTTCGTGGGTATAACGTAGGTACCCAACCTCGCCCAACCGAAGTTATACTACTAAGGTAAACGGTTTAGCCACCCTATGCTATTATATTGTTATATTGAAACAAATAAAATATGTATTATGAATTCGCCCGTAAATACAGTCTTAGTTTTTGGAATGTAGTGCTAGTAATAAACTCATTTACATTTACCGCTGCGTTAAGTTATGATCTGTGCGAAGACGAAAATAGTGACTTTGAACATATCGATAACAATATTATTATTTATGTTTACAGGAGTTTGGTTTGGAAATAACTTAGAAATAAACGTACCTTCATTCATCCTTCATTCACACGTTAGCTGAGCGTACTCGTGTGCCGTTTTATATCGAACCGGGAGCCCAATTTTTGAATCATTCGCGCAGATTTCTACAGATTTTCGTTCGTCATCTAAATCTTCACATTTTTTAATCACTCGATGCGCAAAGAGTGCCCAAGCGATAGAATAAACGCCAAAATTAGTGTTTGCGTGAAAATTTTATCGCATTCGCCAACAGAATGTCATACGAGTGATTGAAAATTTACTTTAATAATGTTTATTAAGTATAACACTACAATATGTATTATGAATTCGCCCGTAAATACAGTCTTAGTTTTTGGAATGTAGTGCTAGTATTATTACTAGCACTACATTCCAAAAACGAATAACATAATATATAATGAGTTTATACTCATTTACATTTACCGCTGTGTTATAACGAAAAAATGTTTAACTTGACAACGTTGTCTCGTACGATTTTCCAACGAATTACTGTCAAGCATAAAACAAACCACCCCCCGATTTAATTTAATTATAAAACACGGTTTTATGTCCCTTCGGCAAAACTTATTACAACCGACATTATTAAGTTATGAGGGTTCGTGCAGTCTTGCACCTCTGGCGTGGGTTCGTCAAACATTTACTTATGTGTTTTGCCATTCCGCGGCTGGGTGGTGGCGAGATAAACTTGTCGGTGGCAAACTTATGTTCGCTCGCCACCAATAATAAGAAGAAGAAGATAAACTTGTCACCTGTCATGTTGACAGCAAAAATGGCGGGATAAAGATAAACAGCCTGTAAAAAAGTTCTGGTTTTATCTCTCCCGCCTTTGTAAATGGTGATGTGTAAAGATAGTAACTATACTACTCGACTGCCTCGTTGGTCTAGTGGTCAGCACGCTGGGTACTATCCACGTGGACCCGGGTTCGAATCCCGGGTCGGGCCGAGAGTGTTTGAGTTTTTCTGTCTTGAAACTACTCAGACACAGCTCCGGAGTCAGGAAGTTGGTGGTTAACACCCCCGTGCCTCGGAAAGCACGTTAAGCCGTTGGTCTTGCGCTTAATCTCACTACGGTCATGTCGGACTGCCGTCTCACCGAATTATGAGAGTGAAGGAACAGAGAGTGCACCTGTGTATTGCGCACACACTTGTGCACTATAATATGTCCTGCGCAGTAAGCTAATCTCTGTTGATAGGCCGCCGTAGTCGAAATCGGCTAGGCGGACATTATTATATTATATAGTAAAGAAAACCAGAACTTTTTTAGCACAGATTAATAATATTATCTTATTTTAAAATTATACTTATAATGAATTATGTTAGGCTGCATGTAGATGTGTGTAGGCAAAAGCAATTAACATTTTCTAAAATTAATTATAATTTCGTGCCTCGTATATAGTCAAATCGCATCATCAGAAACTATTACTTATTTATAACCACAACTTACTGTCTCGTTATTCAAATGGTCAGCATTCTCGCTTATTTTGTGGTTCCTGGGTTCCGATCCCGTGTCGCGTCGGAATTTATAAGTACCTACTGGGTTTTTCTTTGAAAACATTCTTTAAAAAAATACTGTACTATGATTCACTTAGATTTCAAAGAGAAGTACAATAACATTATTACAACCGCACTCATTTGTAAAATTGAGAACCTTATTTATTTCAGAGGCTTTTAAAAATGCTCCATATTCATTAGCTTCAATCTAAACATTTGCAAGTTATGATCTGTGCGAAGACGAAAATAGTGACTTTGAAGATATCGATAACAATATTATTAGTTATGTTTACAGGAGTTTGATTTGGAAATAACTTAGAAATAAACGTACCTACCTTCATTTACACGTTAGCATACCTGTGTGCTGGTAATATCGAACCATTTTGAATCACTCGCGTGCAGAATTCTACTAATTTTCGTTCGTAATTTTAACCTCCGACTAGTTCTTATTCTGTGCATTATTATGCATGCATCTTTGAATCACTCAATCGACTGCTCTCGACCGCTCGGAACCGCAAAGAGTGCCTCTACCCACTGGTCACAGAAGTCAAGCGATAAAATAAACGACAAAATTTTGTGTGATCGAGTGAAAATTATGTCGCATTCGTCAACAGAATGTCATACCAATGATTAAAAAATTGAGCTTCATTATGTTTATTTAGTATAACAGTGGTTGAAATTGATTCTGATCAGAATACATTTTTTTTTGTTATTTTGACGATTAACAGTAGTCTAGAAGTAGTCAGTGGTAAAAGGCTCCGCGCAGATGAGCCACCGATCACAGCCACCGGCGGCCACTTGCCATTTTGACAAAACATCTTTCAAAGTCAAATCTGTCAAATCTAACATGTGAGTGTCAATTGTAGCGGCCACGCCTGCGCGGGACCAAAAGCACGTAGCGCGCGACTGCCACCGTATCGGTGAACGGTGGTCTATCTGCGCGAAGCCAAAATGTTATCTGCTAGCAGCATGCTGTCCACAGTATATGCCGTTCAATCGATACGATAAGCTTAAGACTTTGGGCATCCCTAATATGCCAAATATCTACAATAATTTGTCCCTCACCGCACGTCCCCTGTGTTGCTGTGTTGAAATAAATAAACGTGTATTTCTGGGACCAACCTATTCAGGTTGGTCCCAGAAATACACGTTTATTATATATTACGTATATATTACGGAGAATTTGGTGAAAATTTGAGGCAATGGTCACCAAATTGAACAAGTTGTGTTGTGATAGTGTTTATTTCAAACGGTAATATGGCACGCCTCTTTGTGATAGCAGTACCTTCTAGAAATGTACCTAGAACCTGGTCTAAATAAAAAGATTTTCAACAAAAAAAAAATGTTTTTTAGTTATCAATTTTACTCATCAATTCCAGCTACAAACTGCGCTGATGACATAAATACACTTGTTGTTTAGATTCCACTTACAGAAATGAAATTAAAGAAAAGAGAGCTATTTGATGCTGTCTTTGTACATAGAGGACTATACTTTCGTTGCTAAAAAATAAGCTAACTTTAATCCAGATGTTGCTACCAATTGTTATAACGATCATATATGTAGGTATTTGGATAAAACATAACAGGGGGTCAAGTAGCTTCAGTTTTCAATTACATAGTTTAACATCTAAGATTATCTGTTGAATATTTGGAACAGTTACCAAATCAATGTATCAATAATTCTAAAAACTAATAATTTTGATACTAGTAATACCCGATTTATGAAGACGTAGTTTTGTTCCTTTTTGGCACTTATGACCTTATGTTTCTCAGTACTTCCTTTATCCGCAATATCTGGGCACGCATTAAGGACGACAGCATGTCAAGCTATGTACTGCGTAAAAGGGTCGTTGCAACGAAAATGTATAGTCTGAACCTCTGAGGTGTTGACCACTGTCCGAAGTCGGGTGTATTTAATAGGCTTACTGTGCCTATATAGACCCGACATATACATCCCCCCCGCATGTGACTTTACGGCTCTGCAACCGATGTCAAAGCCTAATATATTTGTGCAGGAATATTAAAACACCCGACACAAAGGCATAGAAACACAATAGATGAGCGCGGGGTGTCCCGGAGTTATTGCGGGATCGGGACGCGGGACGCGGGATAAGTTACGACGCTCATCCCGCTGTCTAGTTCACATGTGCTGCGCCGATAAAATGCTGCCGAAGTAGGGATAACAGATCTTTTAACTTTCAAGAATTCTATTACGCATAACAGCCACCACGGAGGCGGCTAGGTCTTTTGGTAATAAATGACGCTGCATACTACCTAACTCTATTTCTTAAGTTCCTGCGTATTTACTAACCTGCTATGTGCAACCCTTTCCGATGTTTCTTTTCCTTTTATTATTATTGTTATTATCATAAGAGCTGAATTCCTTCCTTACCCGTATAAACGGTGATAAAAATATTTTAGTTAGTTAGATCAAATCATTGGACTTCGTTCAGTCAATTCGCGATCAGTTTTGCCAATTAGACTTCTAGAAGCAGCATTTTACCGGCTCACACCTCAGACGACACGTGCACACTTTATTAGCGTGGCTCCTGATAGCCAGTTTGGTGGGGCGCCACCATCGCAACTCGTCTGGTTTTCGCCGCATGTGATACTGATAATAATTAGCCATCTGAAACTCGCCTGGCACCAGCTGGCTGTTTCTAGCAGATATGTGCAAGGATGCTTGGCGAGGGATGTGTTGGTGAGAACAAATATAATATCTTACCTAATCCTAGCCTCGCTAAACGCAGCTGATGCATCGCACCTTAAATGCTAGGTTGTGTTGTTAAAAATCCCATAAGACATACGTCTAACTAATAATTTAAATGTCGAATTATTAGTTAGACATATGACTCCCATACAAACTCCACCTCCCTTTTCACCCCTTGGTGAGAAGTGAATTTCCGAAAATCCTAAAACACTCAACAACACAAATGCTCGTGGTCATCACACAAATATTTGCCCCTTGCGGTACCCGAACCCGTAACCGCTGGTTTAAGTCCGGAGCGCGCACCATCACCAAGGCGTCAAAACGATGGTAGCATCCGCAAAGGTCTGCGCTGGAAGGGTATCGCTGCAGCTAATGAAGTTTCACCTGGTTCCACCGACTGGTGTCGACTGGCGGGAATAAGCATATATTACGTCACGGAGCTAACAATGGTTGCTGGCAACGAACGTGTACTGAGCAGCGTGGAAGACAATGGATGTGTCTTACACCTGCCTGAATCTATGAATGTTCACAGATGTAAACAGCTTAGATAATACAGGATCTAACTTTATTCCTTTCAACAATACTAACTACAACTCTAATACAACAACTTTTCACATGGGATCAACATTAAAATCAAAAAAAAAAATGATCAGGTGATCAAGAACATTGCCAAGGTCAATTCTCAAAGTGTTATTGTGATACCACCGTTGTTTCAGATTTCCATAACACAAGTGCTTTAGCTACATACTTTGTGATCTTAGCAATCATGCATCTGATGTTGTCCAACATTAAAAAAAAAAAAGGTTTTATAATAGAAACTGTAGAAAAATTATCAGTATTTTGATGTTGAACCCATAATAAGCAGATGATTGCGAGCCGTTCAATTCCCTCATTGACCACATTTGAGGGAACTTAAATATGCGTATGCTCATTCAGTAAAACCTCAATGTTATAAATTATCATCTTTTATTATAATTAACTGCGACTCGAAGTGTCAGTTGAGAGTTAAGTTAAGAAAGAAAGCGTAGAAAATCCTTGTATTGATTAACTAGCAGTTCCCCGCCACTTCGCCTGCGCCAAAAGTTGGGTTTTCCATACAAACTCATGCCACATTTCATCCCCGTAATGATCTTATATTGCGACAAAAAGTAGCCTATGTCCTTTCCTGGGTCTCAAACTATCTCTGTCCCAAACTTAATTTGAATCGGTCCAGTAGTTTCGGAGCCTATTCAATACAAACAAACAATCAAATCTTTCCTCTTTATAATCTCTAGTGTAGATTTAGGGGTCATAGATTTAATATTTTAAGCCTTACGTGTAATTGTATGTATGAAATGTAGGTATGTGTAAACTGTAACTCAGTACATGCAGCGGGTGCAGCCACTGCGCTTCTTGGCATAACAGCAACTGTTCTCATAATGGTGCCATCCGTCTCGTATGCTAGGAATACTACTAAGCGTTTTATGAGCTGGACGATCATTTACTTTTAATGTGCATCCACTTTAAAGTAAACGTTGTGTGAATATTAAAGCGTACGAAATAAATTGTTTCTTTCTAACCGCCCAAATCTTTTGTCTGCAGTTGTAACATTCAGTGTAGAAAGCACTGGCAGCTATGTCACAGTTGATACAAGTACAGGGCCCGTAGCCAAATGGCAATCTTTCTGGAGCGAACTTCGCTATCGGCGACGAAATGTCAAAATTTGTATGCAAAAGTCACGTGATGTTTCGATAGCTTGTGTCAGTTTCATACTTTTTGCTAGCGATAACGAACTTCGCTTGAGCATAAATTGCCACTTGGCTACAGGCCCAGGTGTTGTGATATTACCTACTTAGTACCCATGTTATTACGTTTGTTTAATTGTGTTTCCAAGTTTTGACTGGCGATAATTTATGGCCATTAATTCATCAAATGTTATCGACAAAAAACCCCATGTTAGGTTGTAGCCCTCTTGAAATGGCAGCCATTTTAATTATTAAAAAAAATACTATTTCTATGATTCTGGAGGTCCTAAAAGTTAAGAATGATTCATTTGGAAGGTAACGCTATCACCTTCAAGTGAAATAAAGATCAATTCAAAATTATTAAGTCATAGAAAAAAAAAACTTCCTAAAAATTTAAAACAGTTACATAGTTTTTTTAAACCTATTACAAAAGTAAACCCAAAAATGTATATTTAAATATTTTTTTGAATAAAATGTCTCCTAAATTTGATTAAATATCTCCCGTCGGAACCCAGACACACTATAATTTAGAGTAAGGGGAAAATTTATTTGGAAAGAAAAGTTAAATTATTTGTTATTTATTATTATATCTTGGGCCGGCACAAGATAACCATGTAATATGAGAACTAGCAATAAATAATAGTTTCTTGTTGGAAATAGCAGTGTTAGAAAGTAACTTGATAATTATCAATCATGTACAAATGGTGGGAAGATAGAGTGAAAGTTTCCCCGTTACGTTTAGAAAAATGACCGACCGACACGCAATATGAAAACTATAGTTTTGTTTTATTTGTTGGGATAAACAACCTATAGGGGGGGGGGGGGGGGGTTTCTTAATGAACAAACTTGCTTGCTTGATGTTCACTTTGTACGTAAATCAATTTTAGAGTTTAGGCTTAAAAGCTGAAATTAATTAATACATTGTTCAAACAAACACACCAATTGCCTAGTTCTAAACTAAGCGTAAGCCAATAGTAACTGTGCGTATAATGTAGTAAGATACAAGTCATTTAATTTCCTCCTTAATATGACCATGTTTTCAATTCATTATATCAGAATATGAATATAATTTACAGTTTACATTTGTAGTAAATTCAGGCAGTCGCTCCACTGTAATTAACTGATCTGCCACAACCTGGATCATGGTCAGCGGACCCTGAGCCGGGATAACGCTAGGAGGATGGATGATTAGTAGTAAATTAATCAAATTGGTAGACAATGCTTAATTTCTTTATCATTCCTACTAAGTCCTTACTAGGTGAAGTAGGTACATTAATCAATATAAAAACTAATATAAGAAAAACATTGTAAAACTTTGCTGATATATTTTCGTGGTTCGTCATAGTCTGGGGGATTGTGATCTCATTACACAATATTTTGCTCGCAACTACAAATTCCGAAGAAGAGACTTATTATTTAGGGATTCTGCGATACCAGGGCAATTTTTTGCTAAAGATTTAATGTAATAGAGCCTTCGAAAAATTCATTTTGCAAAGCCATTTGAGTTGATGTGTTATATCTAAAAATGTTACGATAAAAAGCCGTTATTGTAAGTAGGCTATTATTAGCTAGTTACGAAACGCTATTGTAATGCATAATTAGATTTTTCCGTGTGTAAGTGAAAAATCGTCACAGGCTTGCAAAAGACGTCACACATATGAAAAATATATCAGCTTATATTTCAGGTAAAGAAATAGAACGTACATTAAACCTACCTACCGAATAATAACACAATTTTGCTGTCCACATTTCGAACCCCATTTTTACTTATAGAAACTTCAGTTTTTAGACTGTCCTTCGAAGGTTGTCTGGAAGGAAATGCTTTAAGCGTTAAGACCGCCCAAATCGTATGACTACGATTTATTCGTTAACAACCCCGCGACTTCGCCCGCAAGAGTTGAATTTTCCATATAAACTTACATCCCCCATTTCACCCCCTTAATGTTTATATATCGCGACAAAATGAAACCTATGTCCTTTCCAGGGTCTCGAACTGTCTCCATACCAAATTTCATCTCAATCGGTTCAGTGGTTTAAGCGTCAAGAGATAACAGACAGACAGACAGACACACTTTCGCATTTATAATATTAGTATGGATGTCAGTAGACATGGTGTACAATAAAGAGTATCTGACTATCTATGACGTCACTAATATTTCACCTATATTGCCTTGCAATAATGTACCAAATAATAACTACTATTACCAGATTCCCGGAGTTTTTTCATAACCAGACATTTATTAAAGAAAACTCTTCTGACAATAAAATCACACTTCCACTGAGAAATGGAATTACGCGCTTTCCATGGGAAGTTAAAAAGGAATAATGCTTTGAGCACAAAGACGAGGTGAGCTTAGAACGGGCTACAATAGGCGGGAAGGAACATACCTAATGAATGTACAGGAGTAGAGTGGCCATGGGTCATGCATGTGTTTTGGGAGACCTTCCTAGTTTTAAAGTTACATTGTGTTCTTTCATCCACTCATATAACAAAACACACATAGAGCAATATAAATCAATAAATAAATGTTGGACCCATTGATTCAATACGCCATAAAAAACAAAGCCCAAACATGGTACATGTTACGAATTTACCTTAAGTAGCTTCAACTGGCTAAGTTCATACATACTCGTACATTAACACTAAGGCTTCAGTTATTTAAATTGTCATGTGTAATTACGCAGTAATAGATGAAAACACTACGTCTTAAGTCAAATATCATTCACTTGAAGGTTCATAAGCATAAATCAATGGTTGGACTACATCTCATACATAGTTCAGATCCCAAAGTAAGTGAGTGGGTGGTACCACCCAAACCCGAGACAATATAAAAATGTGAATTTCTATATTAACCCGCACCGAACCGGGGACCTCCGATATGGTGACACCCTGAAAACCGGTGAGCGAGCATCTCGGCTAAGGAAGTCATCGAGTCAAGTAATATATATAATAAATAACAATAGGATGATAGACTTGGATAGTTTAACTGTTGCTCTAGCTAGTCAATTTACTATAAGTAAATACTGTGGTGAAATGGTAAGCTAATGATAAAGCTAAAAATTTTGTTAGTTTTTATAAAACCACAGATTTTTTTAAAACAGAGATTTGTCATTGTTTGCTTCTTTTGTGTAAGTGCTGTCGCATAAATTTTCCATATTTCCATTTAATAGCAAACTGCCCATCTTTTTTTTATTGTGCCCTTTTCAAATACTATTTAAGTACATGTGTATAGGGTTAACTAAGAATAACATAAATACATAGGAAATCTGTGTTAATGATTATTTATATTGTTTTAAAGGCTTTCCGTGTTCCATGTCTTAATTCCCCCTGAATTCTTTTTAAAGGAATGAATATGGAAACATTAGTGCAGTTTCTCCGAACGCGGATTTATATTTTTAACGAAATACTCTCGATTTCTTTAAAAGGAAGGAAAATAGAGGTATTTTCTTTATTCAGCGAACGAAGCGAAGTTATAAATACTCTACACTTGTGGTTATAAATACATTGAGCATTATATTGCAGACAGTTTCAAAGGATTTGTCATTAATATAACAGAATGTCGAAATATATGATTTTTAAGGTTCTGTAGTCAACTAGAAACCCTTTAAAGTTTCGCTAAGTCCGTCTGTCTGCCTGTCTTCTTCTCACGTCGATTAACAGTGCTTAAAATGAAGTTCATAATACGGGGTGTCACTTAAGTCTGGAGATGCTGCAATATCTAAAAGTTGATAGTATTAATAGCCAAATTGCTTAAAGGGGTAAATATGGCCATGAATATATTATACAACCTGTACTACGTTGTTTTTTTTTGTATTCATTCAAGGTTACAGTTTTTTTTTATAAAACATGTTTTATAAAGCTTTTTTTCTTAAATAGTAGTAACGGAAGTACTAAAGAACCAACTTGTCTCACAATCACGGTGATGTCTGAATAGTAAAAGAGGTAGATATTGACGGCCATGTTCACGCTTAAAGTATCAGACTGTTGACATTGGCACCCTATATTTTAATCAATTTCAAATTACAAGATACTTTTTGTACTTGACTAAAAAAAAATTCAAAATAATATGCTTTCATGATCAACCTTAATATTTTATTGCTCCATGTTCATTCCAATCATTAATTAAATGACTCAATTTATACTATGTTTCAAGTGATTCTTTAGAAGCTAGTGAACTGTACTTAATATAAACAGATGCCAATCATTACAAATTAATTAAGTTTAATATCATTGAGTTCAAAAGTACCCACTCAAATTTTAAAGGTAACATGACACAAGGCGCAAAACCATGCATACGCCATTAGCCGTAGCACCGTAACGCTGTAGCTCCGTAGCACCGTAGCTCGTAGCATATCGTAGCTCGTAGCATATCGTAGCAAACGCCACGCCACGCTCTGCCACGCCCGGACTAGGGATGTGAAACGAAGGTAGTATTAGTGCATAGTGTTGGTTTTAAAGAATTAAGTGAGAAAATAATTAAAATCTTCCAAACAGTCACACCAGATTTAGAACCTAAACCTCACGTAACCTAAACGTTAAAATCACCTAGTATTACTTTAAAATAATTAAAATCTTCCGAACAGTCACACCAGATTTAGAACCTAAACCTCACGTAACCTAAACGTTAAAATGACCTAGTATTACTTTATAAGAGAGAAATATAAGATATTCTTACAATTTGAAATACACACTCAAGAATGATGACAACATTATTAATAATTATCATGACGTTGCAAATAAGGCAACTTGTCGCCACACCCTGAAGAACCGGAGGTTGATTGAGCCAGGACGGTGGAGAGCTCAGCAGTCTGTGCGTAGTGAGCTTGCAAGTGCCAGTGCTTGTTGAATGCACGATGTGCCGGGATGAGCATGCGCGATGTCTACGGTGAGTCGGGATGAGTGCGCGATGTCCACACGATGAGACGGGATGTACTTACATGCGTGATGTCCACAGTGAGTCGGGATGAGCATGTGTCATGTCCACGATGCGTGCGGATGAGCTTGAAGTCCACAGTGAGTCAGCTGATGAGCTGGGTGAGGCTGCTTAAATTGCATGTACGATTTTATACCAGCATACTAGATTTTAAAAATATCATGACTTTATTTTTCTGACACAGAGGTAGAAGTGTGATGTCTGCACCTGATTATATGACTGACAACCCTATCTTGTATTAAGCTCAATCCAGATTAGGGACGGTACTTCCCTAGATTCACATATCAACTTGGATCTACACAATTAAACGTTGCAATTTAGAATTGCAATTGCGATAGGGATATTATGGGATATATTAGTACTGAAATTTCAGTTATATTCGTAATAAGCTAGTTTTATTTCTAAACAATTTTTCCTTTCTCTCTTCTCTTTCTTTAAAAATCTGTCTACCACTCCCACAAAAATAAGCCAGCTTATACGAGTATCTATCTAATGACGTTAACATCGTATATAAATCATTAACTTTAGCAATATGGTAAATTGGTGGCCATAATTCTTGAACTCTAACTAACCTCGACAGTACCTACCTGAATTAGGTCTTTGGTAACATAACAGTAATGTATTACCTATAAAACTTTTCTTTTTTATGATCAGTGTAAAATCCTATTCTTGCAAACTATACCACATCTTCCTTTTCAGCAGCCTTCCCTGTCACTCATGCCAGTATGACAGCGCCAACGAGCATGATGGCTAGACTCGAAAATTACGGACATGAGTCGGAGTGAGGTCTCTGAACTCAGGTCTAACGAAGTGGGGTCAGCGGCACTAAAGCACCGGCACACGGGCAGCCTCCCTGTAATAAAGAAAATCCTCTTTTCATTGTTCTTTATGCGTCTGCCGGCACGCAGTATCGTTAATGTTCAGCACTTTACGCGGTTACTGTCTACAACGTGGTTGGTTATTATTGTTAAATGTTCATTTGATCACAATACGGATTATGTGGATTAAGTTTTGAAAATATTTACCTATCGTTTTTAAATCGGAGCTTAACTTGTACTACTTAATTGTAATACAAAAAATAAGTACTAATAAAATAAAATATCAACAACTTGCAGCTGCCGCTTAATGTGTAGTGTTCAGAATATTTAAGTGAAATCCAATATCAATATGATGTTTATTATATACCCAGATAATATATCTTAAGCCCCAAGTTGTTTCTATACATATATTCTAGACCTTGTCTTTCAGAATTGCAGACACCATTGAACGACAACAGAACAGTGCATACATGTACTGTCAGTAACCATGTTTAACATATTTTCTAGAACACTACCGCGGAAAATATATCAATATTTCGAAACCTAATGAGCCGGAGACAGGCGCCGAGTTAAGCGCAGTCGGGTGACGGTGTGTCGGTTCACACGCTATTGTCTGCGGTACCGATATCGTGATAAATGCCGGCGGCGGTAAACGTAACATGATAGAACCACCTGAAATGTATCGTGCATATGGTTAGAGTGGATGCACTGTTAGCGATAGTGTGAGGTTTATTGTGTAGAGTATACGAGGTGTTTCAAAATCCTCAGTAATTATGATTTATGTAATAATGTCCTCCTGGCCGAATTTCGACTACGGCGGCCTATCTCAACAGAGATTAGCCAACTGCGCGGGACATATTATAGTGCACAAGTGTGTGCGCAATACACAGGCGCACTCTCTATTCCTTCACTCTCATAATTTCGGTGAGACGGCAGTCCGACATGACCGTAGAGAGATCAGGCGCAGGACCAACGGTTTAACGTGCTTTCCGAGGCACGGGGGTGTTAACACCACCAACCACCAACTTCCTGACTCCGGAGCTGTGTCTGAGTAATTTCAAGACAGATAAACCTAAACACTTTCGGCCCGACCCGGGATTCGAACCCGGGACCTCGTGGATAGTACCCAGCGTGCTGACCACTAGACCAACGAGGCAGTCATATATATATGATTTATGTACTTGAATTCAATGCAACAATTGTATGAAACTAACAAGGGTCTCCTTATAGGAGCTTATTTAACACCCTTCACATACCACAGGTTTTTTGTAACACCTTGTAGATTATTTAGAACACAATTACAGACATTATCACAATTTATTTATAAAGTAGAAGTGGATGTACCCATGTGAAAAAATATATGTGACTCTGGCAGGTTTAAACTTGCTCATGGCGAGATTTAAAAAATAAATAAATATAAAACAAAAAACAAACCTATAATATTGTTTCGGCAGGAAAATATATGCGACTTACTTAGTAGGTACATACACACCAATCGCAAGGGAGTTTACGTGGAACTCCAGGCCTTGTAGTGACGCTTACTAACAAGGTAATCAAAGCATAGCTTTTCAAATCCTAAGTTTTCAAAAGTATAGCTTAATACTGTTAAATATTATACCTTTAAACCAGCAATTCTTGTATTGTTCGAGGCAGATTTAGATCGCTAATTTCGTCCTGGCGACCATGAGCGTTGTGGTCTAATGCGTAAGACGTCGGGCTGAAGAATCGTAGAACACGTGATTTGGAATCTCGCCCGGTGACGAAAAACTTTTTCCCTTTTTTTGTGTATTTATTCAAGTTTATAGCTTTTTTGTTTTTTAAACGTGAGTTACGAATTATAAAGCCTTTTTTATTAAATAATAGTAACCGAGCAGAGCTCAGTCGCTCAGGTACTTACATGTTATCTTACTGTGGCTTTTTCAAATTTAAAACTGGCCACATTTTCAGCGAAAAATAAACTTTTACAAATAAATCAAGACTCCTTTTGCTCGGCGAAGCAGCGAGGGAGGAAGCCGTGGTGACCAAGTACGTAACCCAACTATTCATTGGGCTGGCAAAACTAGGCCTGCGGATTCAAAGGGTTAAATACAACTTACGACACGATGCGATTAAGACTCGGGTGATAAATGCATTTTCACACTACCTACTCGGCAATGTTTAATTCCACATCAAGTAAGCCTGACTCAAAGTGAGTCATTGCATCCCTAGAGACGTAATTTTGTATGAAATCTCATTACACCCCTAGGGAGGCAAAGTGATTTGAATTTCGAATAAGAGTTCGTAGGCATGATCACACTAGCCCGTCCCGCACTAAAGAGAACATATTTTGAACCTGGCAGCCAAGAATTTTAGCACGAATAAAATGAAAAAAAGCGCGCGCTTCTAAAAAAAGAAATAAATAAAGAAAAAACACCTACGTATTTTAAGAAATTACAAACAATGTTGTTTGAGAGTTTAGGCAGTGGATTACACGTGGAGGGCGACAATGATAGGTGGAAAATAGGTCGGTTCGGAGCGCTTATAGCTAGGTACTTGCCACATCAGGGGTTCACTTCACAGGCCACAATCACTCGAAATGTCTGTAAGGAACTTCACAGGATACACACGCGGCGAAAGCGCTCTGGTCGGTCTAGTACATGTGTCATAGGTAACGTCTCGATGGCAACTGGGGGCTCCGGGGTTCTCACGGTACGTTTAAAACAAATAAAAACTAGGCCGGTACACGTGCGAGTGCGCGCGGCGCAGTATCAATAGGGTACACAAACAAATCAAAATATTGTAGTAAACAAATGTTTTTGTAAAACTGTCGAGTGACGAAGTTTATGACACCGGAGTCCAGTAGGTAGATGTTAAGCTGCTGGTATTGTTAATAGTAATAATTTACTGACAGAACAGTCAAAGGATATATACTTATAGATAAAATAAGTGTTTTGTACATTTATTTGTTGCCTCGTAGGAAGTGTGAAAAGCAGAGTATTCTCCTCGGAGATAAAGATGTCTTCGTCTTGGGCGAGCTTAAATCCCTCGCTCCACTCAGGATTCTTCGCTGCGCTCGGGAGTTATCTCTCGAATCCTTCGTTACGCTCGAGATTCAAGATGACGCCGGTGACGTAAGACATCACTTTACCCTCTTGGTGAATAATCTTCTATTTCTTTATTAGATATGGGTAAGTAAACAAACATAGAAGTAAAACATAACTGATGATAGTGAACTTAACCATCAACCGCTTGAGGCGGGAATCGAACCCGAGACCTTCCTTTACTGGATCGAGGAAATGCCTAAACCATTTGATCGCCCAAACTTTAGCACGGCCTAAGTCGAGATTTTCAAGATCTTGTCTCCGCTACAGACCAGCGTTACTTCAAAAATATAGTATGGATAAACACTTAAGAATTTTTTTTCCAAATGCAAATGAATTATTGTCGAATCTAGATTTCATAGTAAATACCTACGTATCACTTTTAAAACAAAAGTAAACATGACTTTAATTTCAAGCAATTTTAGGGTAACAGGTTTTATTTGAGAAAGACTCTCCTAAACTTTGAAAGCTGTTGCTGAATAAATAAGGCCATTAGAGGAACAATTTGGCGGTAATATCGCTGGCAGGGATGTCATGTAAACATATTTTAGGTAAAGCAGAGAACAATTACAGTAAACGGAGAGGACTGATATAATAAATTTGTTAATATGATGTAGGAAATATACACAAGTTACTTTGTAAAACATCATTTAAATATTTAAAATCATTATCCCGGAGAAATCGATCCTATCATCAGATCCTGACTGACAAAAGATGAATTTCCCTTATAGGGGCACATACATTTAACGACCGTCTTGGTGTGGTGGTTCGCGCTCCGGACTATTAAACCAGCGGTTGCGGGTTGGAATCCCGCAAGTGGCAAATGTTTGTGTGATGAACCAAAGCATTTGTACTTAAGTCATGAATTTTCATAAACGTATATAACTATTTCTATCTGTTATCCTGGTCGTCTTAGCACAAGCTCACTCTTAGTTTGGGGCTAGGTATTGGTGTGTTTGTTGAAACAATTTATTATTATTATTATCGACTTTTTCTTTTTCTCTACCCTTGCAGGCCGGTATTACATCTTATATGCGAGTACTAACCAAGCATAACAGCGGTAAAGGCTGATATGTCGGATTATAAAATTGTTTAGGTTAGGCGACAGGTATTAAGGATAACTGTTTTTTGTAGTAAGGATATAAGTTTTGTGGGAATGTGTGGAGGATATAACTATAGGTATTATTAATCTTAAAATAAAGTTTCCGATGAATTGAGAACCTTCTTTTTTATGAAGTCGGTTAAAAAGTTATTAGCAAATAAGATCTAAGCTAAGCTAGGTCAGCTCAAACAGTCGGCACGTGTAATTTACACGTGGGTGGTAAACTCCGTAAAATAACTAGTTAGCACTTTGTGAAATGTACCGCGCTGCGCATTCGTTTGTGTAACTACCTGGTAATGTATAGACTACATAATATGTATAGACTACATAATATGTATAGACTACATAGTATGTATTTTTCAAAACTAGGCGTGGTATTGTAAAACGTACTGCTTACCTGAAATTCGGTTTGTAAAGAAAAAAACCTATAGTAATTTCAAAACCATTTAGAGATTTTATGCCCATAATTACTATACAGTTACTTATACCACGTAAAATTGAAAGATAGGGCTTATTTTTACGAAAATACGAAGTATAATAGTTTATCCTTCATATGGGCATAAAAACGCATCTAAACGCACCGGAAACCGACATATGACGTTACTATTTGCATGTGTGAGAGTTTCCAACCGTTACTTTACATACCGAATTCTAATAGTAGAGATTCGTTCGTTTGTAAGTCAATAATTACAGAAATGCTAGTAAGCATGGGAAATCATTTTTGGATAGGTTACATATTTTGTCGATGGTAGTACCTACTTTACTTATAATGTACTAGTGGATCCCCGCGACTTCGCCCGCATGAGTTGGAATTTCCATATAAACTTTCATCCCCCAATTCACCCCCTAAATGTTTTTATATCGCGACAAAAAGTAGCTTATATCCTTTCCAGGGTCTCGAACTGTCTCCACACCAAATTTAATCTCAATCGGTTCAGTGGTTTAGGCGTCTAGAGGTAACAGGCAAACAGACAGACACACTTTATACGCATAATATTAGTATGGATAATTTTTGTGAACATCCACGACTTAGGCAAAATGCTCGTGCTCATTACACAAACATTTGCCCCTTACGGGATTTGAGTCTGCAACTTCTGGTTTTGTAGTCCCACCCACTACACCAAGACGGTCGTCAAATCCAACCTAACCCTTATTGAAACCTAATGAATCATATCCAAAGTAACTTACCGGCTAAAGCGTTACCTCAAAATGTGTAATTGATATTGATCAATGTCGAATGCTCTTCATCACCAAGTTAGAACCCATTACTAGTACTTACTCCAATATTAACGCGACATGACACGTAATCAGCGTTTAATTACAGTTAGACTTGCTAATACGTAAATGATGAGACTTTGATGTCCCCTGACGATTTACAGGTTTCACTTAATGTCTTGTTGTGACGTAGTCTGAATATTTTGTGCTTATGACAGGGGATGCCGAAAATATATTACAAATTTTTCTTAGCTCAGTTGCATTTTGGTTTTTCGAATACTACTGTAAGTCCCACTTGCGCAAGTCCAGATTAGCTAACCTAGACTTGCACAAGTGTGTTTTACACATATCACCAACACATGCTGAGATTCAACGGCTGTTTAAAAACTGGTTAGATCTAAAAATACTGTGCGTTATGGACAAAAATATGCCATAATCACTCTTAAACTTTCGCGTTTCATTATTAGAACACATTAAAACGGGGATTAACGCGACGGATAGTCTGCCTGTGACCACGATCGGTGCAACCCGGTCGAAACGTCAGGCAAAAATTAAAGGTATATAATGTTTTACCTACTATCCGTCGCGTTAATCCCCGTTTTAATGTGTTCTAAAAATATGCCAGCCAACTGCCATATTATAAGTGATGTGTCGATGGCTCATGTTAGTTTCATACATTTCGTTAGCGATAGCGAACTTCGCTTTAGATAGATTTCATTTTGTCTACGGGCCTTGGTCAGGTAATTTAAGGCTATTTTTATTAGAAATGTGTAACTTTTGTAAAATACATGTATGCAGATTAAAGCTAGTTATCAAAAACTGCTGCCAAGCCTGGATGAAGAAGTTCACCAACACATTTTTATTTATTTAAACTTTTTGCACACAGTTTTTTGTACAAATGACGGTCTTAACGCTAAAAACATTCTCTACCAATCAACCCTATGGTTTGGTCCTATGACCAAACAGAGAAATACAGGCGGTGCAGCAAGACATACACACAAGACACATAAATAAAATAGATGATATACATATTGATACATAAACATACACATGATACACATACATAATAGTAATACACAGAACACATTTCTTCCATTAAGACAGAACAGAGAGTTCTTCCAGGTAATGAATTTTAAAAGCCTTTTATCAGCCGGTTTGGCATTATTTGACATTTTATATTTTTATAACTTAAGCAATTATTTTGCAAGTTTTTACGAAATTAAATCAAATTTCACCAAATATATTATTGAACTTGAAAAAAAAAAACGACCACCAGAGGCGGGAATCGAATCGTTTTTTTCAAGTTTAATAATATATTTAGATAGCATAGTGAATGCTTATCACCTAAAAAAAAAAAAAAAAACAATAATTATCTTATTTGCAAGCTTCATCTTTCGATTGTTAAATACTTGTAATAGTATTTCTTTCGAGTGTTGAGGGTATAATCCCAATAACATTGATGAAAGCAACGCGGCATTACAGCGTTAAGAAACACTTGAAAATTTCGACAGGCTCTGCCAACGCCAGGGTGGCCGAGAGGTTAGGCAATCGCCCGGTATGCGAGGAACGCGGGTTCGATTCCCGCCTCTGGTGGTCGTTTTTTTCAAGTTCAATAATATATTTAGATAGCATAGTGAATGCTTATCACTAAAAAAAAAAAACAATAATTATCTTATTTGCAAGCTTCATCTTTCGATTGTTAAATACTTGTAATGGTATTTCTTTCGAGTGTTGAGGGTATAATCCCAATAACATTGATGAAAGCAACGCGGCATTACAGCGTTAAGAAGCACTTGAAAATTTCGACAGGCTCTGCCAACGCCAGGGTGGCCGAGAGGTTAGGCAATCGCCCGGTATGCGAGGAACGCGGGTTCGATTCCCGCCTCTGGTGGTCGTTTTTTTTTTTCAAGTTCAATAATATATTTAGATAGCATAGTGAATGCTTATCACTAAAAAAAAAAAAAAAACAATAATTATCAAATTTCACTTACAAAAATTAATCGACTGTGTCATCCGGTGGGACTCTGCTCTTACCAACTAAGCTACGGAGGACGTTAGTCAGTCGACGAATTTTTGCAAGTGCTTGCTACGCCAGTGAGCCGGCGTTCGATTTCATCAATACTTGGGGAATGTACCCGCATGTATCCAATGGAAATATTTTTACAAATATTTAACCATCAGTTAAGATGAAATCAGCTTAACCTTTTATATTTTTATAACTTAAGCAATTATTTTGCAAGTTTTTACGAAATTAAATCAAATTTCACTTACAAAAATTAATCGACTGTGTCATCCGGTGGGACTCAATCTCAAAGACTCAATCCGGTCAATTTTTGTCAAACTAACCGTCAATCGGGGTTTACCGGCTGTGAACTTTGGTAAACTCGGGTATAAAAAATAAACTGAAAATAACTTTGTCTTCTGTAAAAACAATCTAATATGGTTTGAAGCACAAGAGTATTTTCCGAGCATTCCGACCGAGTCTAACCAAAATCTCCCTCCTAAATAATTGTCAGGTATACTTAATTAAAATCCCTCAGCAGTAAATTACACTCGTCGCTTCAAAGCCGCAGTTTTTTACAAGTCGGTTTAAGTTACGAAACCTATCTCTTAATATGTGAAAATGTGAGACAGTTTAATTTTCTTCGTAGCACGTGAGTGCATAATCTAAATAGATAGAGAAGGATCATTCATCAAAAAGTTTGAACAGGACTCACCACGACTACTCTTTAAATCATGAATGATTGGTAAGGCATATCCATTGGGCATCCATTTGCTAGGTAACATCATCCCACTAGCCCCCTACTATCATCGGAGAACCAGATGCAGGACAGCGTGTCATCTATAAGTTGTAGATATTCCAACTGCCGGTACAGAACATTTCGCCGCCATCTTTCTGATGCAAACAGCTGCTAATATGTTCATTAAAGTATGACCTGGTTCTTTTTACACAATCAGGTGTGATTAGTGTGACTTCGGCAAAATACCTGCTAAGAAAAAAATATATAAGAAAGGGTCGTGTCAAAAATTACTTAACTTTGTGACTTACCTCTTTGAATGAGACATAATAATCAGAGTTCTCTAATCAAATGAGTGCGAGTGCGTATTTTGCGACCTAAGGTCGCAAAGGTAGTGTTACCTTTTATTTTCAATATTTAACGGATTTATACGAAGAAACACAGACACACAGAAGCGACTGCAAAAATTATTATAATTTTGAAATGGTATTTTTACTGACTTTCATTTAATACCCATATTGCTATGGTATGGAAAAAATCAATCCCCCCAACGCCCTTTGTTTTCATTTGCGGCCGCCATTTCAAAAATGTATATAGCCTATGTCACTACCACAATTTTGACGAATTCAACGACACCTCATATGTCAAACATAGTCCAGCCGTTTGGGCTGTAGAGCGTGCCAAACAATTATACATAACTACTGTCGAAAAACATAACCCTTCTTCCACAGTCGGGTAAAAATCGCTGTCACGTGTATTCTAATTATCTAAAGCTGACTTATTAAAAACCGGCCAAGTGCCAGTCGGACTCGAGTACGATGGGTTCCGTACCATTAACTTACAACATTAGAAAGTATAGGCAAAAAAAAATTTAAGTTTATACTGTTCTTTTGGAAAAAAGAATATATTTTTATTTTATTTATAATTTCAAAAGTATTCATCACAGGAAACCCGAAACAATTTTAAATAAGAGTTTCCGCGCCTGTTTCTTTACGTGAGTGATTTAAAGTTTATAGGTCCAAGACTTTAGAAATTACAGGGGGGGACACCGTGTAAACGACTTTGGCGGGCTATCTCTCGTAAATGGTAAAGCTGATAAAAAAAGTGTTGTATGAAAACCCTACCTTATTTTCATAGTTCTTTTTAACGATACCCCACACAAGGGGGTGCACTAAAAAAAATAATTCACCCCCCCATTTACATGTATGGGGAGGTACCCTTAAAAAGGGGTAATTTTATTTTTTTGTATTTAAAAAAATGAGATCTATATGTGAAGTATCCTCAAACCAAGTTACATGCAAATCAGTTCATAAACGTAGAAGATATTCTGCTGTGACAGACTAGGACGGACGGACTGGACGATCTTATAAGGGTTCCTTATCGGACTACGGAACCCTAAAAATAACTCTTCTGAAAGATATATTTTCGGTAACTTGTAGTCAAGTGAGGAATAGATCTACTGTCTAAACTCCTACTGTGACTGACACGTAAGTGCGAGATTTGTATGCGGGGAGCACGCGAGCCTAGCGTCTGAAGATAAGTCCCAAGATAACTATTTATTAACTACGCCGCGCTATCGGAGCAAACTCAATGATAATGAAGACCTCAGGGCCTGAGCTAGACTGTGTAACATTACTGGGTAACAATAACAATTAGGAGGGTTTGAACGGTAAACGAGTTTTCCCTTGAGTTGTAGTAGGATTGATGTTGTATGAAAATGTTATCTGCACTTAAAAAAAGGATTAGTGCGGAGTTAAGTTAGATGACTATGTACTTACTTAGGCTACCTAGGCTATCACAGAAAATATATGGCCTGCTAAAGATTCAATAATTGAGAAAGTTTTTTTTTATAAAAATGTACCTAATGTATGTACCTATGTAGGTAAGTATTAGTAAAGTTTCAAAGGTACTATAAAATTAAAGATCTTTAGATTAATACAAGTTATGATCCCGTTGAAACTAAGAGTGTGGTTACTAATTAAAAGCTTCATGACCAGCCAATAGTGCAATAATCAATTTGTATATAACCTATTACTTTTAGTGTAAATTAAGATACATACAACTAGGTACTTATTTATTGTCTTTCAAATAATTACAATGAAACTCAATAAATTTGTTCAGCTAAACATAATTGAAATTGGACGAATAAAATAGCTTATAAGAAAATAGTGTTATTATTTCATTAAATCCCAGACAGCTAACAACTAAATTAAACTTTCTCATATCTACTGGACCACCAGTAGATATGAGAAAGTTTAATTTAGTTCGCAGGGTCGCAAATGTAAGATTTGTATTCTAAGGCAGAACGCACACGGTCGCGCGTCCCGGGATGGGTCCCCAAACAAATTATAAACGTGCTAACCGCTAAATTGCGTAGACACTTACTGTTCTTAGTTTGTTACTAAGTATACTAGCTTTTGTAATTGGGTTCGCAGCTAATTGAGAAAAGTCTAGACTTGCGTTTTTTTCGGCTGTATTTGATTAGGTTTTCTAAACTTCTACTAAAAAGTTTGATATGTGATAGGTTAGGTACTCGGTTCGATCCTATAGGGTTAGTGCCTGTTCTGCAGCAAAGTTTAATAATAATCAGGATTCCGAGGATAAAGGGTTAGCAGGGACTTTACCAAAAATTACGGTGTTATTACAAAAAAAATTGACCAGGTTTAAAATGGGTCTAAATATTAGCCGACAACAGAGGAGTGAATGACACATTCGTGACATAACCTTATAGAGAAACGCTTTTCTAATTGGCTAGATAATAGCTTAGTCCTGTCTTAAACCCGGTACTAAGTTTTTGGAATAACGGGGTTATGGTTTAAGTAATTATTATTATATTAAGTAATTTAAGTAAGTTAATATGAAAGATAGGTATATCTTTCTTATTCTTACATGAACGCGTATAGGCAACTTTAAAAAGGTGCTAAGTTTCCCTTTACTGACGCATGATGCAACAAAAATAAATAATGATTTGACTTTGAATCTAATCCCCATACTAATAATGAATTTGCCACTGCTATAACATTTCAATTATCAATTGGAGACACTGAACTTAGTTAAACTAAGCTGCAAAGCCTCGAACATAGGCGTAAGGTGGCGTGCCTTTCAGTGTTCTACAGGCTACATTTCGGCGAGTGTGCGAAGGAATTGCACGAATTGATTCCACCGGCCCCTTTCTACTATCGGGACATAAGACGCAGGCGGGGGTTCCACCCTTATGTCGTTGACATACCACTAATACGCACCAAACGTTTTAAATCTTCGTTCCTCTTGCGTACGGCTAGAGAGTGGAATTCGTTGCCAGCTGAAGTGTTCCCTAAACACTACGATTTGGATTCCTTAAAGAAAAGAGTGAATAGGCTGCTTCTAGACAGACATGTCCCATCATCGGCCGCATCGTCGCTTACCATCAGGTGAGATTGCGGTCAAATGTCTGCCTATTAAATTAAAAAAAAAACTTGTTTTTACAGGGTGTCCCAAAACTCAGCGTTAAGCGGACGTGACGCGATTCTATTGCTCAAACACAACAACTTTTTGTATGGGACCAACATCGAAATCTCAAACTTTTTTTTTGACTTCTTCATACAAACTGCCCTCAGCTGATCGGCACTTTTGTATGAGGAAGCCAAAAATGTTTTTGAGATTTTGATGTTGGTCCCATACAAAAAGTTGTTGTGTTTGAGCAACAGAATCGCGTCATTTCCGCTTAACGCTGAGTTTTCGGACACCCTGTATATGAGACGACTAGTTGGAATTAATGACAGATTGGAGACATGACATAGTGGAGACAAACATTTCAAATTCATCATCATCAAATTTAAGAGCTAGGCTCTTGTCGGTGGAGTTTTTTCCATTCCTCTCTGCTTTCCGCCCTTCTCTTAACCTCCTGATACGACCCGACATTTATCTTTTCTTTTATTTGCTGCATGTAGCTTATTCTTGGTCTTCCTCGCTTCCTTTTTCCTTCTATTCTTCCTTCTATTATCGTTTTAATAAAATTGTCGTGTCGAATCAGGTGGCCTAACATTCGTCCCCTCCTACACTCTATTGTTTCCATCAATCTCCTTTTTTCCCTAACCATAGACAAAACTTCTTTATTTGTTTTCTTCTCCGTCCAACTTATACGCTCCATTCTCCTCCAGCACCACATCTCGAAGGCTTCCAGTCTCTCTCTGTCCCTCTTTGTCAATGTCCACGCTTCACATCCATAGAGTGCTATACTCCAAATGTTAAACAAATGTTAACAAGTTTTTTGCGAACTTTGCTTGATATTCTGGCCTTGAGCAGGTGCTTTTTTGCATTATAAGCTTGTCTCGCCATCGCTATCCTTGCTTTTATATCTGGTGTACATCTGGAGTCACTAGTTATCAAGCTTCCTAGATATTTGAAGGTTTTAACCTGTTCTATTTTTGTGTTATTTATTGAGATAGGGCTATATTTTTCCTTTTTAGAAGCAATTAGTGTTTTTGTTTTATTTATGTTAATTTTGAGACCAAATTCTTTAAAAATAGTGTCCATTTCTGTAACCAGATCTTTCAACTCCAATCTGTTTTCTGCAATGGCTGCAATATCGTCGGCAAAACGAATGAATTTAAATACGTCCCCATTAATTTTGACGCCCCTTATTTTTGATTCCGGTATTCTGCGTATCGCACATTGTATAAATAAATTAAAAATTAGCGGTGAAAGTGGACATCCCTGCCTAACTCCCTGTCTTATTTTTGCCTTTCCGTTTTCCTCTCCTACTTCTATTACCGTTTCTGGGTTTTTATATAATTCATAAATAATCCTTCTGTCTCTATAATCCAATCCAGCTTCTTTGAGTACTTCCATCATTATTTTCCAATTGACCTTATCGAACGCCTTTTCTAAGTCGATAAAAGCTATATGTGTGTCCATGTCAAAATCCAGTCTCCTGTCTATTACCAATCTCAAAGCTAGTATCGCTTCTCTGGTTCCCTTCTCTTGCCGAAACCCATATTGATCCGGTCCCAAAAAGCACTCTGTTAACGGTCTTATTCTGTTCTGAATTATTTTTATTAAAATTTTACTTGCCTGTGAAATAATACTTAGTGTTCTATGTTCAGTACAGTTACAGTCTTGCTTAAATTAAAATCTTGAGGTATTTTGCCTGTTTTATACATTTCTTGAATTAAATTAAAAATTTCCTCTTTCAACTGATTGCAAGCTGCATATTTAACCATCTCAATGTAAATATTATCAACTCCTGCTGTTTTCCCGTTTTGAATACATTTCAAAGCTATTTCGAATTCTTCTTTCAATATCAGAGGTCCCAGTTCTAAAGTATCTACATCTTCTTCTTTTTCCATATAGCTTTCTGACATCCCTTCTCCTGAATAAAGCTCTTCTATATACTCTATCCATCTTTTAACAATTTTTTTTAGAGTCCATTAGTATTTTCCCTTCTTTATCTAATATAGCTGTACTTCGTCTCTTATGTTTCTTGTCCATTTGTTTAATTATATTGTAGGCTTTTTCCATTTTCCCCCGTTTCATCATTAACTCTATTTTATTGCATTTCTCTTCCGTATGTTTTTCTTTCGCTTCCCTGCACAGTCGTGTTATTTTGTTTGTTAATATTCTGTACTCCTTTGCCTTGACATCATCCGTCTTGTTTCTTAATTCTCTTCTCTCAAGCATTAGCGCTATAATTTCTGGGCTAAGCCAGTTTTTCCTCGGAATCAGCTTCTCTTTCTTTATCGTCTCTTCTGCGCTTTTGACCATTATGTTTTTGATTTCATTCCACCTTTCTTCAATATTAATATTTTAAATGTTATTCTTACATCTATCAATAAATTGCTCTAACTTATGACCTACTTTATTACTATATTGCACTTTACTATCACTATTTATATCCTTAAGTTTATTAAGATCCAAGTTCTTTGGTTTGTGTTTTCTTTTTAGTTGCTTAAATTTCAAATTAGCCGTCTCAAATTTTATTCAAGCGTTATAGCAATGTCAAAATCACTATTAGTAAGGTTCCGGGCAGGTGTACCACCGATAGCTAGCGACAAGCTTTTTATATTATATTTTTAATACGTCGCCGCACACATGAAGCGAGTCCTCTCGCGACAGGCCAACCGGTGGCGGCCACTCGCCATTTTGACAAACAATCTTTCAAAAGATCTAGCAGATGAGTGACAATGAGGGGTTTTCTGACAACTCAAAATTTTATTTTATGTTGATAGATAGCGCTGTTTTAACTAAGTTATATCAATATTGTGTCGAAATCTTAAATCATAAAATAAAAACAAATTATTGTAATATTATGCGTACAGACATGTAGTGGAAGTACTTAGTTAAAAAATATCAAGTTGTGAATTGCAATTAAAAATATAATTTATTGGAAAAAACGTCTTGATGATCATTAAATTGTTAAAAAACGACCTATTAGTACTCGTGAATCAAAAACACGATAAACATAAAGATTATAACATAATAAACGCTAAAACCAAACTTTTACTTCAATTAAAATCTCACTGACTTGGTTTGGTCAATGACATCTAGCGGATTTTTAAGTACTGATTTTTGACACTAGGAAAATCCCTCATTGTAGTGGTTATTGACCACCTTTATTTGCGTGGAACCAAAGGGCGTAGCGCGACACCGGTGGCGGTGGTCAGTGGCCCATCTGCGCGGAGCCAAAGGAAATACCACCGGTTTGAGTCGCTTTTATTGCCAGAAACATCCATATATTCATGGTAAAATAACAGACATAAAAAATGAGTTTTTTTTTTGAAACCTTATTATACTGAAATCACTTGCTGTAAATATGTTCTTTATGTATAGTTTAAATTTATCTGACACTGTTTATTATAGTTTATATGTCTCTCTCTTCCTGTCTTTCTATCCATATACCTACATCTCTTCTCCGATTTATCTTGTTTCTCTAATTTCCTACTAGTTTTTCGTGTTTTCACTAAACCTGAACCAAGCAAAATTCAGATTCATGCCTGTATGTAGATAATGCATGATACTGACAGCCACAGGACACCTTCAAGTTCCCCTTTAACAATAGTCAACCTGTGTACCTTACAAAGTACTGTTTAAGAAAGAAGCCATTACGGCACGATTTGAAATATGTATCCTCCCTCAGTGTTGATGTTTGTTCCGTAATTGCACTTCAAAGCAAATCTTACGTAGCAAGTACTCGTATTACGATACCAGCTTCAACAGGTTTCACTTAGAAGTTTACCGCGATTCGAGGAATTTCGGATTCGATTGGCAGTCATGCGCGAGGAGAAAATTATTAATATGTAAATATTCGAATCAATCAATCAATATATCAACTAATAAATTTGTACTTATATGAATACAAAACAGATACGTATTTATAATTGTAGTATATTACAGTAAAGAACAATAAAAAACATACTTGTTACAAGAGTAAGCTTGCTATATTTTATCATGTTTTGATCACTTTTAATTTATTTAATCACTCAATCCTTTGTCACTCGAAACACTCGCGAAGATACTCGTACGTGAGATGTAGTTAATCTGTGATGTAATAAGTGCCTATTGGTATTATTTAGTCTTGACTTTGAGCAAAACTATAACCCCCCTTACTACAACAATGATTTTGACATTGCTTTAACACTTGTTTGCCTATGAGACGGCTAGTTTGGAATTAATGACAGATAGGTGACATAACATAGTGGAGACAAACATTTCAACTTACTTCCAGAGATACATAATGACCTCCTTTCACCATACGATATAGTGCAAACTTAGCATCCAAGAGTGCATGAGAGGTCACGATTACTAAACGGCGATGGTAGTATGAGTCATTTTGTATCAGCGAGTGTACGTAGACAAAGTTGTGTGCAACCACCAGTAAGCATTACTTACTTAATAATATTTATTGGTGCAAGTATTTTTTAGATACTGAAAAATCTATTTTACTTTTTGCTACATAGTTTAGAAGGCAGATTTATTCTATTAAAACTATTTTATTTATTTAGTTGCTGGCGATTCTCTTTTTGGTATATGAAATTTTGGCTATGTCCTTCAACTATTTATTCTGTGACGAGTTAGAAGATGGGTCTGCAAACTAATGCGTGGACATTACGCGCGGCCTCTCGCGGCTTACCCGTAAATCCCGAGCGCTGATGATTCAATTAAAATTTGCATACTACCCCTAAGATATACATGTGTAAGGATTACATTTAAAATGTTTACTCGCACTTGGGTGGAAACTTTCGACCGCAACAATTGTAAGAGATTGTCGTAGTTTCACCAAAACTGATGTTTCAGATACCGCATTACATTAGATACTATATAATAATATTAAGTAAAAGATTTGCAACAAGTAATTTAACTAAGTACTCAATGGGGTGCCTAATAAGATGGAGCCACCGAGATCCGGCCATTTCAGTATTTTTTTATCAATCCTGTTGTTCTAAACATTGCTTTAATTTGTCGCCATAATCTAAAGGAGAAGAATATTGCTTTAATTTATGGATAACATTATTCATAATATTTACTTTCAAGTGAGTATAGACACATTTCTGCATCAGCGCAACCTGAAAGGATAAATGCGTAGTAAGAACCCCATTTATTAATACATATTTAAAGTATGTAGGGGAGTTAATGTCATATACTTAACATAAATTAACGGTTATATTACGATAAAACAACCCATATCTTAGGGATTCTGCATCTCATACCTCATCCATGACTGAGTGCATGGTTCCTGACCACTTGAGCTGAGATCTTTAAACAATGTCATGATTAGTATTGTTAACACCTCACGGACACATCCTTTCTTAGTCCATGAGAAAAATCTTTTTCTCTAGTTTTGTCAAAGTTGCCAACTTTGACAATAACAATATTTGACAGCAAACTTGCTTATCTGGTGTTAAGCTCACGGGAAGTCGATGAATGGAGACTGAGTGTTTAGACCTTTGAGATGTGAGGGTGTACAGAAGAATGTTAAGGATATCCTGGTAAGTAAAATAAAAACTTTACAGTTTTGAATCGCATTAAGAAGGACACAAAAGTATAATACTTACACTGTCAAGAAGAGAAAGCTGGAATATCTTGGACACATTGTGCGCAACCCAAATGTGAACTTGTATTCAAGGGAAACAGAGTGTCGGTCGTATGAAGTCTTGGAAGATATCTTGGCTGAAAAACCTAAGCCAATGGGTTAAAATGAGTATTCAATATTTATAGCCGCGGTATCAAGGGTGCAAGTTGATACTCGCCAAACTACGACAGAAGTTGGCACCTTAAAAAGAAGCTTACGAGAAACTGGTCGTAAATCCCTCGCAGGTCAGTCAACTACAGAAACCGTCCAACGACATTTCACGCCCGATATAAGACTAACACCCTTCTGCTATAAAAAACGAAGCTCAGGGTCCCTTCATTAACATTTAAAGTGCGGCAAACGCTCGCATTGCGATAAGAGATTATGTAAATTTAAATCAAATTGTTAGTGGCCAGAGATTTGTCCAGTAATCCGACAGTGGCGCTCCCATATAATCCCGGTTTATACGACTGCCCTTCTTTGGACTATTTATTTAGGGACTTATAATCGTGTTAAAAAGGAATAGTAAAAAATTTACAAAATAAATGGCTAATGAATGATATAGTACAGAAAGCTATAAATGAAAAGACATGAAAACGATTTTAAATTCAACAATTCGGCGATCTAATTATCTTTAGGCTAGATAGATTAGAAATAGATATCGGATTGAGCAATCAATAGCTTTTAAAACCATTACAAATATGCGGGTTTTTTTATCAGCCTATTGCAGTCCACTGCTGGACATAGGCCTCTCCAAGACTGCGCCAACTTTCTCGGTCCTCCGCTTCTTGCATCCAGCCACCACCGGCCACCTTCCTCAGGTCATCGGTCCACCTAGCAGGGGGCGTCCAACACTACGTTTTCCGAGACGTGGCCCCATTCGACAACCTTCCTAGTCCAACGCCCGTCGGTTCTGCGACAGACATGACCAGCCCACTACCACTTTAGCTTACTGCACCTCTGAACTGAGTAGGTATAATAAAGCTTTAATCGATTGAACCATGTCTTTTTTATCATAGAAAATACTCCAAGAAACCGTTATTTATTAATAAGAAATCTAAGGAAGTCTTCGTCATAAACAACCATTGGGCTTTATTCCCAACTGCACTAATAATATTGTTTTTAAGTTTCCTTCCTGTGTTGCTAAAGTTTATCTGCTGAAGAAACGAAGAGTCAGACTTCTTTAATTTCGAAATGTCGAATTAATCGTTGCAATCTCATGTTCTTTTCTCAGTTTCGCGTGTTTTCGTCCAATGGGGGCGGCAACTGTCATAGTGGCGCTAGTAGCGCAAAGACCAAATACAAAGTTGTTTTTGTATAAAATTAGTTAATTTAGACTATTAAAGATAAAATGTATATATATAGAGTACCAAATTGTAAAGAAACTGAAGGTCACCAGTTTCCTCGAGATAAGAAACTTAAAAAATAGTACGTAAATTATACCTACCTGCATAACATAACCTAAAATGTTGGATGTTGGTATGTTTACTTTTTTCATTTTATAAGAGAACTTACTGCCTAAACTTGAAGTTTTTGACATATGGCTCTAATGTGTAATATAAAAAGGATAACTTTAGTCATTTGTACTTAAAATATAACTTTTTAGCACGATATAAAGAGTAAGTTCCATATTTAAAGTTATTAATAGAACGATATGTTGTTATTATCATACACTAGAATGTTTTAAGGAAGCGTGCTGTTTTATACCGTGTAGGTAGCAAGTTTTATGACCGTAAAATAGAAAAAAAAAACTAAAGAAATTCAAGAAATTTTAATTAGGTCTGGTTTCCTACCACGTAAAAAGTGCCTCCTTTCCTTAACTCTTCTTTTAAGCCACATATTTTTAAGTGGAATACATGTTCCAAAGTTGACAATTGACAAGAAATCATCGGAAATTAAGAAATTTCAAGTAATTCTCAGCTTTGACAGGGGTTCCTACAGTGATGGCGCCATCTAAGATCATCTTTCACTTGCCAACCCCATTTTTGTCTTGATCCTTGATTTACGTATTCCGACGTTTTCTATGGTTTCTACAAACTGTATCAACTAAATTAAATTAAATTATTATAGTCTGTCTCTTTTAGTTATTTGTCAGAAAAACAGACGCAATGAAAATAAAATTAGTCTTTGAGATCTCTGTCGGAAATCATGCCATTTGTATATCTGCCTAATCCAGATTGGCGATTTTACGCGCCCAGACTAAGCCGGGTTTGTACAGCTACCCTCACGTAAGGGGCTTACTTGTGTTGTGTGACGTAAAAAGCGCTAATTAATCCGCTTCGAGGCAATCTGCGTTGATAACAGGATACAGGTTGGTTACGAGAGCGAAGACTCGTTGAATCATTATTACTGAGTGCTAAGATATCGTCATCATATGGAAAATATTGTTGCCAGCTTAGTGTACACTTGCTTTTGCCCGCGACTTCGTCCGCGTGAATTTAAGCCAAAATTCATTTATAAGGTAGGAGTGTAAACATACATTTTCAAAACTATGTAATGACAAATAACAGCACAACAATTATTCAAATCTGTTCAGTAGTTTTTGCGTGAAAGAGGAACAAACATCCATACATTTACACATGCACACTCACAAGCTTTTGCGTTGGCCAGAATAGCGTCAGATTATTTCCCTACTTGACACTTATCGATATTTTGTGCACACTTTACACAATATCTTTATACATTATAGCCTATGTATTATTTCAGGTTATAAACTACATGTATGCCAAATTTCATTCAAACCTGTTCAGTAGATTTCGCGTGAAAGAGTAACAAACATCCAAACAATCATTCATCCACACATTCATACTAAGTAAAATCTGCTAAAATAATGACTACCTCACCGTGTGTGTAATATGAAAGAGAGGATATAAAAAAAACAAAAAAAATCTTGAAAATATAATAATTTATTATTATAAAAAGCAACATAACAATTCCTCAAAGGTAATAAGTATTTATAATACATATTTAGTGGTGCAATTTATACTTATTAATTAGGTACCTAGTAACTATTTGTATTTCATGAGACAATTTCGATTTTATCAGATCAATCAACAACATAGCTCCTACAACGAATACTGTACTTTTTAATAGCATCTTATTATGATCATCAAAATTATAAAATTGCAACCGTATATATTTGTGGATTTATGCGTTTTAAATAATAATATATTTGTTTTGTGCTAGCAAACATTTTTTTCTAGTCTGTTTATTTATTCTGAAAGTAGAGCGAGCTGCGTGTATTTGCTACTATTCGAACGAAAAAAATAGTATTTAATAACGACTTAATGATTACGTTAGCGCTCTAGACGACAAAGCTATAGTCCAAAAAGTTTAAACGCGCGGCCCGCCTGCGGTCGCCAGAGGTGTGGGGGGCGAGACACGCTAGATGTCAGCGGGGACAGGTGACGTTGCAATTGCGTTTAAAAGGAGCTTCTTGCGGGCGCAATGAAGGTCGCGGACGAACCTGTCGGACTATAAGCGATAGCGTACGTTCAAATCCCGCAACGGGCAAGAATTTTATTGTGAGAACCAATGATAGTGCATTTAAAGAGGTAGATCATTAGCGCGCGGAAATTGATTGCCTCAAATTGAGCAATTCGCTCAATTTTGCACTCAAATATGACATTTGACACGTAAAAGAACGTGTGTGTGTGTATCGGAAAAATCAAATCGAATAAAATTAGAATCGCCGCGCAGTACCAGATCAGACAGGTCTACCTATTTTTTAAATAAATACACTGTCAGTGGTGAAAACAGTCAATAAAATATAACGTTTTTAAAACAAGTCCTGTGTTTTGACGCTAGTTTCGACATACCTGTAAATTATGTAGTTCCACAACACCGCAAGAGTTCTTTTCAACCGCTCTGCAGAAAGCAGCTATGATTTAACTTGTAGCAAGGACATACTATTTATTTATTAATGTCCAATAATTTCTTTCTAGTTTTCCTTAGCTTCTCCAGGGGCACCAACTAGAAACCACCTCGTTCGAGCTTTGACGGCCATATTGCGAACTAGTCGCTTTTTGTCGTCAAGAGATGGCGCTAAATCCAATAAAACGTCCTGCTTGTACGGGAGGAGTATCATGGTACGGTATGAATTGGCTATTTCGCTCAGACATTGAAGACTTTTTATCCGTACATCCTGAAACATTTCATTATTATTATTATTGACCCTCAGATTATTTGTCTTATGAATGTAAGTATCTGTGGAGCGCATCTGTATTTTTCGAGTGCAGCCATCACGCTCGTTCGGGCTATTATGGTGCTATGAGTGACAGGGACGCTACAATAGAAAATATTGAAATCGACATGCGCAGTAAGGCCGCCGATGTGGGATGGTTCAGCGATAACTCATCAATCATCATCGCAATATGTGTGTGTATGTACAGACGGCAGCACGTCAGTTTACCCATGTAAACTACGAACTTCGAAAACAGCTTTTATTACGTATGGAATAGAGGTGGTCTCAAGATCAAAGCGAGGTAGTCTGACGTGCAGCCGTATGTACTGATGAATAATTAAAAACTAATATCATTTCACGTCTTATCAAAAAAATTACCATAAATAATAAAGCCAATGTTGTAGAAATAACCTGCATACAAGTAATTTGAAGTAGCTTAGTTACAATACAATAGATCTTACCATAGACTTTACATATTTGGACAAATTCACCAGCCGCGGCAAAATAGTCTGTAAGCTCAAAGCCACAGTGTCGTCTTTGTCTTGAATGAAATGGCACAGTATATCCAACATCACTTGCAATAAGTCTTTATTGTCGTAATCTAAAGATTCCACTATTAGCGGCGAAATCTGAAATCAGATACAACAGGCATAAATATCCGTATTTCTTTCTCTCTTTGTGAAAGGAAAGAGATAATACACATATAAAACAGTCAGGGATGATTTTATGTTAGACCTGAGTTCACCAATTTTTAAAGTCCGTTTTTCTTTGCTAGGCAAACATTGTAAACAATCTTTTTATGACTTTAATAATAATACTAGTGAAAAAAACTTACTAAGTATTTCTTTAAAATTTTGTATGTATTAAATAACAACAGTAGGTGGTTATTTTTTAAGTCTTATCTTATCTTTATCTTATTTTTAAATAAATATTTTCGTTAAAAATTAATGTCATGATTGTTTGCCTAGCAAAAAATACGGACTTTAAACAGCCGGTAAACGAAAATTTACGGCTAACTTGCAGATTTCTATATGTCAAATAATATTGAAACGGCTTAAAAATTAAAATACAATTAAAGCTAAACCAGGCCTGTGTATCTCCCCGCGTAGGTAGCAAAAACGTACCTACGCGCGGCGACCCTTACTTAGGGGCTAAAACAAGTTGCGTGTCGCTACCGGCCAGCGACACGCTCGCGCATTTTATTCACCGGCGGCCGCGCGGCTACGTTGCTGGCTGGACGAGAATGAATAAAGTACTAGAAAGAGGCGCTAGATGGCGTTAGAAGCTTCTCGTAGCAGTCAACCCTATCGCGTCGCGTGATATTACGTCACTGAATAGGTATAGTGTATTATGAATCATATTCCAGAGCAATAAGTATAAAATTATCTTGCAATGGATTTTTGTAGGTGTCTACACGAAAATGTGCCTGACTCTGAGGCAAACTAAATTACGCGATATTGTTGACGACATTGAGTAGACATTTCTTTGAATTTTATTGCTAAGTCATACTTCTGTACGAAGTACTAGTAGGTACTTATTCTGTGGCTAAACATATTTAAAACATAATTATGTCTGTCAGTCATTCGACGATGACGGACAATGATATTTTAAACATATTTAAGTAAAAGTGTTTCGTAAAAGCGGGCCTTAGAATGCTAATAATTTGAAAATAATTTTCTGGATTGATATTCATATTTTGTTTTCTTTTTCTGACATTTATCCATTATTTTAGCGATTACGCCCTGTTCCACTACGCCAGATCCGATAGTTTTGTCGTGAAGCAGACTGGCGGTACTTCCCGTGCTTTACTATCTAAATTAAATTTCAATATTTATTATCTAGATGTATAAACCTAGAAGAGGAGCAGTTACAATACATGCAGTTGACGATTAGAATGGACTGATATACTCATTAAAACACAATTTTACGGATTACTTCGCTATTTATTTACATTTTATTTAAAACCTGACGTTTCGAACACTTTACAGCGTTCGTGGTCACAGGGAGGGGACTCATATATTTCGTGCATGATAATAGTTATCGTACACAACCAAAAAAGAATTGTATGGATTATAGATCTTTATAGATAATATAATTATTATCATTATCAGCCGTAGGACGTCCTCTGCTGAACATAGGCCTCCCTCCATAGGTTTTCCACAGCGACCGGTTGCAAGCGGTCTGCATCCAGTGTGATCCTGCGATCTTTACAAGGTCGTCTGTCCATCTTGCCGGTGGACGTCCCACGCTTTGCCTTTGATCAAAGATCAAAGAGTCTCCACTCTAGAACCTTTCTGCCCCAATGGCCAGATAATATAATAGATAGTTAAAAACCTTATCAGCCAATAACTTTAAACTTGTGTTTTTTGTTCAATGTCTCGTTTATTTGTTCCGTACGTACCTATTTTCGTTTGTTTGTTCTACCGCATGGCATTAATTCTTATCGTTCGAATTGTTATATTGTGTGCATTCTTAGTTCAATGTAAATAAAATACCACGTAGGGTCAGGCCTGTGTATCTTCCCGCGTAGGTAGCAAAAACGTACCTACGCGCGGCGACCCCTAGGTAAGGGCCTAAACAAGTTGGGTGTCGCTAGCCGGCAGCGACACGCTCCCGCGTTTTATTCACCGGCGGTGCGCGACACTAGGTTGCTGGTTGGACGAGCGTGAATAAAGTCTTAGAAAGATGCGCTAGATGGCGTAAGTAGCTTCTTGTGGCAGTCAACCCTATCGCGTCGCGCGATAGTACGTCACTGAATAGGTTTAGTGTATTATGAATCATATTCCAGAGTTATAAGAATGAAATTATCTTGCAATGTATTTTTGTAGGTGTCTACACGAAAATGTGCTTGAGTCTGAGGCGAACTGAATTACACCATATCGTTGACAACATTGAGTAGATATTTCTTTGAATTTCATTGCAAAGTCATACTTCTGTACGGAGTACTAGTACTTATTCTGTCACGACAATATCTGGTCTCTTTACGATATTACCTGACCCGTGGCCCTATCCTTGGGTCAACCAAAGTAAATATCACGGCGGCCATACAATAATTACACTCGCGCTCTCACTTCGACGAACCACTCTCTTCGACATCGTAGAAACACACCGCATAGAGTCTACATTTCGCATCACATTGTCTATGTTACTAAGCCAGTCGTGGCATAGACAGAGTCGACAGTGGAGCGAGCTCACCCAGAAGGCTCTGGCACTCCCTCTCACCGACAGAAGACAGCAAGCTGCTCGGCACCGGGCTCCGCGGCCCCGTGGGTGGTAGCTATCTGGTACGTATTAAACAGTACAGTTGTGTTTCATTACCACCGTACGAATAAAGACGGTCCTCGGTAAGCTCCTTGCGCGCCAGATCATCCTTACACCGTCAATGATGAAAATAAGAGACATTGGATAAACCATAAATTATGACAAATCAATTGTTACAGAATCGGAGAAGACTCATACCCTAATGGAAGACTTTACTGCGAAATTGAGAATATACTTAGAAAACCCACATTTAATTGTAACAACAATTGGGAATGTTATGCTCTAATCAAGATTTGGGACGATCTCGCTGTAATTTGTGAAGAAAATGTGGGTACAGGCGACATAAATGGTAATGATTTTTTCCTTACCATTTACAGCACTTACCAAATGAGTAATTTTCGCTTGCACTTTATAGTGAGCAGTTATTAAATGTTAATATTTTAGTGTCTGATACTGATAATGGTGCGGATTGTTTGGACATACAGTGACAATAAATATTTAAAAAAATAATTATATAAAATTAAATATTTCTTTGATGATTCCGTAAGGAAAGAACGTGTACGCCCGGTATACACTCGCTCGGTTGCAGCGAACCGGCTCGACACGATCGGCGCGAACAATACCTACGGCGAGCGCACGGCCGCCTATCTCGCTCCTCGACTTATCAACGAGTTGCCTAGTGACCTTCGCAATAGTATCACACCATTGAACATTAAATACAAATTAAAAACTCATTTTTTACAACTTTTGCTTTGAATGTAGTCACCACTCGTAAGGACATTTAAAACTGAAATATTGTTTTTATCTCAACTGTTTCTTGTTTAGTATGATTGTAAATAACCAACCAATATTTTATTATCAGTATCGATGTGAGTTGAAGCAGCATTATCTCAAACCTTAGTGGTTTACTCGTGCTGTTTGTTTATTGTAACCATTGTTTTTCTTTTTATATGTTAATAAATAAAAAAAATAAAAATGCGCGACAGTAATATTAATTTTATAATAGTAATTGATGGTTTTCCAAAGGGGAACTTGATTTATTTCTTAATATTTATTTTAAGTTTAATTATTTTTAATGTACATAGTTTGTAGTAGCTTTATTTTGAATATTATGATCCGTGGTATTTAAGACTAATATACTTAACATCAGCTTATATCATATAAAACTTTTTCAATGGTTAATAAATGATGGCTACAATAGAGATTCCATTTTGTACGAATTAGAGATTCCATTTTGTATTAATATCATTCATGGAATGTTATTTAGAAATTACAAACATGAAATTTCATACGAATAAACGAATAACTTAAATGTATATAATTAACAAAAAAATGGAGGTATAAAGGCGTTGTAGTTAAGAGAAAGTTATTAAGGCATTTAAATTTAGAAAGTGAAAAACTGATGTCACTGGTCGAGGATTTTGTATGGGAAGGTGTTTTTTTTTGCGATTTCGATAATGGTCTCGTAGTAAAAGTTGTTGTATTTGACCACCAGAATCGGCCCCCAAAAGGTTTAGCATAATCAAAAATAACCTTGTATATAACCGTTATAATTAAGTTGACACATGTATAAACGTTATAATTATGTAAACTCACGTATAATCAATCATTATAATGTAAGTATACACATGGGTTTTTTAGAGTAGGTTTTGTCAATAAATGATATTTTTAAAAGTATGTAATTGTATTTCTTGCTGTTTTTATTTACCTTAATCTACACACCTAACATAGGTAGGTTGGGACACAAAGATGTAGGGAAGAAAGAAACATTGATAAAAAATCGTAGATCTGTCTATTATTATAGATTGTCTTTATTGATTCCACTTAGAGGTCATACCAAGCCACTTAACTAAGACTCTATCACGTTTTCTTTTCTATACCCTTTATACAAGATAAATAAACATCGGGGTGTTTCACCTTTTGAATTTCCTCTTCATAAAAATAACATTTTTTCCAGCTTTTAGTCATCTTGTAAAACTCTTGTATACGTGGCAGGATTGGTATAGTTAAACTTCATTATTTGAAATACCTCTGTACTTCTCCTGATGCTGTTTACCTCAGAATATAGATAATTTGTATTCGCTTATACGAACATAGACACCAACTTTTAACTTTGAAGGTTAGTTTTTTTTATTGAGACAGATAAGCGCTGTTTGAATGATTCAGGCGCAGGCGCCATACTGATAGTATGAATAACTTTTTAATGTATCGCTCTAAAATATTATTTAAGTGCAAGCTCCATTTGCAGGAGCCGGGAAACTGAACGGCTGCCACAACCTATGTTATAAGGTTTTGATCAATCTTTCAAGCATTGATGCTTTAATCAGACTAAGTTGAGGAGTGGTTGATATTACATTATACATATAGATAAAAAAAACTGGTCATTTATCGCTTTGAACATTTTTAGGACATCTTCATCTTGCAGATGACAATATCTTAGACATGCCTCTTGTAGTATGTTCATATGCCTACTTTCATTGGTTGCGCCCAGGCATACTTGAAAAAGATATCAGAATGTATTTATGTCCACTATTAAGTCTGGAGTATTTTTGGAAATAAATCAAATCAATCTGTCATTTGAATTGGCTGTATAAAACGTCTTCAAATACGTATACCAATTCTGTCACCTGTCATCCTGTACAATATAACCTGAATATGAAAAGCAAGCTATAAGTGAATCTTTTTGTAAAGATGAAATTCAAAGAAACACCCCATGTATTTCTTGTGGAAATGGTGTTAAAAAGAAAAGGTGATAGTGTAAGTTGTATAGTATAAGTGCCTTGGTATACAAAAGTTAAATTAAATAAGACAATCAAATAGCATTATATGTTTTTATTAATGTTTCTTTCTTCCCTACGTATTTGTTAAGTGTTTAGATTAATATAAGTTTAAATAAGAAACCAAAAAATTCGCACACAGGTAGGATTTGAACCCACGTCCTTTGGCTAACCGGGCCAACGCTCTTACCAACTGAGCTACGGTGCAGTCTATCCAGTCGTGTGAAATTCTTGGTCTCTTTTGATTACGACATTGCGTGACGTCAGCGACATCTACCCGAGCTATCTTACAACAGCAGTGGGCCAAGTAGTAATTCTTTACAGAATAAATTCAACTTCTTCTATGATCAACGAATGATGACACTTTCGCTATTCAATAGTTTTTTTAATATTTTTTTAACACAGTGTTATTTCTTATTTCAATGTATTTATTAGTAGGTTCAAATCCTACCTGTGTGCGAATTTTTTGTTTCTTATTTAAAATTATATAAGAAATAACACTGTGAGTGTTAAAAAAAGTATTAAAAAAACTATTGTATAGATTAATGTTTAAAAAAAACAAAAAATACAATAATATTAACATTTAATGACAAAACATACTCTAAGGAATACATGCGTTAAATAAACTTAATAACAATGATTATGCAGATACTTAACAGACACTAGTTATTTCGCTTTGCGATCGCAGACAAAATGAAAAAGACATTCGCAGTGCGTAAATATGATAAATAAACAAAGTTGAAATAAAACTTAGCAGTGATAAAATAACAATATAATAAGCGGTTAACAAGATGATGGATACATAGAACATAGAAACTATCTTTTGTGTGTAGCTTCCGCCAACCAGTAAGTAGCCAAAGTAACCTTCAATTCATACCCACTACAGTGAACAACTCGCAATTTGAGAGTATACGGTAAAAACACCGTACCAACGTAAAACCATGAATGTTAAAGTTCAATTTAATGTTAAAGGAGGATGGGCAAAGTGGTATATCTACTTCAAAATAAATATGACATAGACCAGAATAATCTTATTAAATGTGCGTATTTTTCATATGGACGCAAATCTGTAGGTCATGAGGTTCTAGTCATACTATCTAATCCACTTAACAAAGGAGTTGTAAAGCGTGTGAGCTATGCCCTAACCCAAGCGTTTACTTCATAAAGTTGATAAGGGTGTTTGAGAAGTAAACATCTTATCTTCTTACTAAGTTTTAATTTTTAGTTTTTTGCTTATATCTCTCGTATATCTTTCTAAATCGTTGTAGGGGGAAAGCCACTACTACTTAATAATAACTTTACAAATAACATTACTTTTGTTTTTATAACGTTGTTTAAAATTTTCTAACGTTTTCGTGTAACGCTCCTAAAAAGTGAAAATAAAGCTTAATGGGCAACTCGATATGCATTTTAGTTAGTAGGAACTCAATTTTTTACTAATCCCTCACGGTAAATGGAGTTTAATAAAGTTTTGATTTAGTTTTTTGGTTAGAAGAGTTTTTGTTAGGTCGACGTCATCGGAGGTGTTCAAGAAATCCAAAAGAAAAATTTAGCCGTTTTTTTAATAATGTACTTGTTGTTATACAATTAATAGTATATTTCAAATAATTTCTGGAATTAAAAAAACATGCTACACATTTTGGCAAAAAAAAATCTCCACTTTGATCTACCACATATTACATATTTATATATATATATATATATATATATATATATATATATATATGCCATAGTTTCGTTAATGTTAAGTACGTAGAATAAAATTCATTTATGCCCATTCTCTTTTCTCCACTAATTTATTTAGAACAACGTATACTTTCCAAATTAAAATGTCCTAAGCCGAATAAATTTATTCATTTTCATTTTAAAACCCCTTAAACCCATCTACAACCCTTATGACTCCATGTTTTTTTAAGTTTTTAGTTTCGCAACCGTAAATAGCTACTTCTTTAAAATAAATCAAGTTTCCTACTGTGAAACCAAGTCTATAATATCGATAGAGGTTATAATCACCCTTTTAATTTTAATACGGTCTGCCAAACCGTCTACACGTGCCGCCTATGGTGAAGCTAGAAGACATCCAACATTCTCCGCTTGCAATATAACCACACCTTCAGGGTGCTAATGGGGCTACCCAGATTCTTCAGCGCATCTACAATGTTGGCACAAGCCCGTGTTGATGACTTTTACGCGATCATTCGCAAACGCACTGCTTCAATGCTTGACAGAGTCCGGTAAAGCGTCAACAGTATTCTGATGGCCATCAAAGATAAGCCCTCATGTCCCATATTTAAGCACTGGATTCATCAGCATGGGGTAAGGAATATAAAAATCGCTTTTTCAAATAGAACTTATTAAGTACTAACATTATTTTAACTTTATTGTTACAGAAATGTATAGACTACGAATGAAATGTTAGTCTATGGCAAGTGGTGTAAGAGGTCCGTACATATTGCCATTTAAGTTGCCTGTACCTACTATTTCTCCCCAATTTTCGGCGATTACGTCACATTTCGTTTGAATTATTGTTACAAATGTAGTTTTTAAGTATATTTCCAAATGGCAATTTCGCAGAAGTCTTCCAACATGGTATGGTCTTCTCAGATTCTGTAACAATCGATAAGTAATCATCATCGTTTATCCAATTTCTCTTATATATCATTGACGTTATCGAATATGTCTGTTTGATTTCGTTATTATTTGTCTGAGCAGTCAGGATCAAGAGGTGCTTGTGGCGCAAGAGGTGCTTGTGGCGCAGTGGCGGCAGCGCTTTGGTAGTGATACCAAAAGTTAAGCAACCACGGCGCGGTCGTGATTGGATGGGTGACCATTCCGACCATTAAAGTGACGACCATGACAAGCATCTCCGTGCTTCGGAAGGCACGTTAAGCAGTTGGTCCCGGCTAATATCTCTTGGTATTAGTCGTTAAGCCTAGTCGGAGGCCCTAGGGCGGCTTGATAACATCTGACAGTAAGGTTTGTCACTTGCCTTACAGACACCCCTCCACCAATCCGCACTGAGCCCGCGTGGTGGAGTATGGCTCGTTCCTCCTCATAGTTGAGGTGAGGCCTTTTCCCAGCAGTGGGATCTAATAGGCTGACTTAACTAGTCAGGATCAAAGATTTTTTCCCAATTTTCACAATCCATGATTTTTCGCTCGATCCATTGTAACCATTGTTATTTAAATACACTCCAGTGTACATGTATTAAAACTAGATGGTAACGTAACCATACATCCATTATCCAACTGTTTGCAAAACGCCCACATCAAAACATGAAACTTTGGCCTGTTTACTTCCATCACTTTATAGGGCTTATTCTCCTCAAAACCCAAAGTCATTCTATTTCCTTTTTTATAAAGTTGATCCACAAACGTCAAGTTTTTTAAATAAAAATGTACTTACAGTTTAAAATAGAGCACTGTTTACTGAAAGCTCCTTTAATAGTGAACACATTTTACTGGACATTTTACTTTAACAATAGTGAATATCACTATGATGTAACACAGCTTATATACTCCACATTTTCGGCCCCCCAATAGTAATCATTAGTTCCAATCTTAGAATAATAACAATAATAATAATAGTGTTATTATTATAAGGTTCCAATTAACTATGTCGTTTAACAATAGAAGCTGTTATCAATTATATTACACAATTTCTAACCATAATGGTGATAAGCAGGAATCACTTAATGGGGACAATGTTGTACTCATATGGTTTACTATAGTCACAGAATATTTTTATTTTATTTCGTCGTCAACGATATGGTGTAACTTAGTTCGCCTCAGAGTCAAGCAAATTTTCGTTAAGACACCTACAGAAATACATTGCAAGATAATTTCATTCTTATAACAATGCAAAATGATTCATAGTACACTAATAGTGTTATTCATAAACGCCCAACATGACTGTTATGGCGGATTTGACACTAAAGTTCGTATGTCTTTATTTGTCATATGTGACATTTGTTTCGTCAGAAAAGGACAACTAACCCCGTATAAGTTAGAGGTCTGATAAGTTTTATGAATAAAGGGGTCAACCTATTCAGTGACGTATTATTATGCGGCGCGCTAAGGTTGACTGCTACAAGCAGCTACTAACGCCATCCAGCGCACCTTTCTGGCACTTTATTCATGCTCTTTCAGCCAGCAACGTAGTGCCGAGCGCCGCAGGTGAATAAAACGCGCGCGCGTGTCGCAATCCCAACTTGATTAGCCCGCCACGGTGGATGGCCGCGCGTAGGTACGTTTTTGTTACCTACGCGTGGAGTTACACAGGCCTGCTATAGTCGAAAGATTCGTTGTAGTCGACAACACTTCAACGGGAGACCTTTGCTGACCATTTGTGTCTTCATACCAAAATCTTCATACCTTCTTCAAACACATTGCGAAATATCAACATTCAGCACATTGTTGTTTTTTACGTTTAAGCGAACAGTCGAACTCATTAAAACACAATTTTACGGATTACTTCGCGATTAAAACTTTAACGTTCTTAATAAAATGAAAATAAATTGGACAAACACGTAAACATAAATAAATAAGCTACTAATTATAATAATATAGCACGTAACAACATTTAGCTCTGAAATCGATAGATCCGGCAAAACCGCGCCGGATCGGACGAAGTGTGAACACGACCTTAATAAAATTAAATACAGTATAAATTATTTATATAATTTAAGCATTTTTTGCAAGTTTTAACGAAGTAAATTAAAATTTCGCACACAAAATTTATTGAACGAGTCTTCCGGTGGGACTCGAACCCACGACCCTTCGCTATCCAGGCGAATGCTCTTACCAATTGAGCTACGGAGGACGTTAGTCAGTCGACGTATGTTTTGTAAGTGCTTACTACGCCAGTGAGCCGGCGTTCGATTTCATCAATACTTGGGCAATATACCCACTGTATCTGATGGAAATATTTTTACAAATATTTGACTATGGTTAGATGAAATCAGCTTAACTTATAATTATTTTTATAATTTAATTTGTTTGCAAATATTTTAAGTTCAAGAGCATCTAAGATATGTTTCTAAGATTTCAAACATGTTTCTTCTTTCCAAAAAATGACCAGGGTTAATGTTTTTCACGCCAAAAAATGCACAGTCCCTTTTGCGTTGCAACGAGTTTACACTGAATGAATTTTTTTTTAAAATGGGTTGCTCTTGACTCTAGACTAAGCCAGACTTGGCGCGCAGACAAGAGTCGACGGTGGAGCGAGCTCACGGATAAGAAGCCTGTTCACTCTGACTTTGAAGGTTTTAGTTTGTACTCGTAATCCGTTGGAAACACTAAGCGGGTAGTGAGTTCTACAACTTAGCTTAGCATACATAAAAAAAGTTATCCTTACCTTTGCAACATCATTGTTAAGTACAGTCTTCGGCACTTTCTCAAGTACAAACGCCCAACTTAGCAAGTAGTATTGTTTGGTGTCATCACTCAAGGACTTGATTGAATCCGCTAGAGATTTGAAGGTTTGATACATCCGTTGCTTGTACAACAGACCTGACCTGCAGTGGTGTCTGCTACTCAAATAGTCCGGGAAATCAGTCATAATCAGCTGGATAGCTTCACAACTTTGTTGACTAAGTTCTTGAGATGAGAGCTCTGATATTATCTGAAACATTGGTTTTATTTTTAGTACAATAATCTGATGTAGAAACTGATTTACGGACCAAGTGAAGTTGGTGAAGCAAATGGAACTAAACTTCATCGACAAGAGGTTATGGCCCGACAAGTTCATAGGCGACCCTGCGGCGCCTCCGCAAGACGTGCGGGGGGCGAGGAGGCACTAATCGCGCGTCTTTCATGGGAAATTCCGTGCAAACTTAAACGAGTATACCCGAAATAAGGCCTCTTTTGTGAAGTTTATCTTCATCTTCTTCTTTTTTTTATGGCGAACGAACGTAAGTTCTCCTTCGTGGTGAAAGGAGAAGTGTGAAGTTGAACACTAATGCTATGTTTTGACAAATTCCATGAACAGATTTTTAAGTATTATTTGCAAATGCCTCACTTACGAGGGTCAAACTGAAAGTTCTTAGAAAATCAAAAACTGATTACATTAGCCAGTTATTAGTTTTATTATATCTTTTCAAAATATTGTCCATTGACGTCAATACACCGCTGCATGCGATGGAACCACTGGGAAAAGCACTTTGCCCACTCGTCCTTAGGGGTCTCTTCAATGGCATCGCGATACGCAGCCACCGCTTCTTCAGCATTCATAAACCGCTTTCCTTTAAGTTTTTCTTTAATTTTTGGAAATAAATAAAAATCACAAGGCGCGAGGTCGGGGCTATACGGCGGGTGACCCAGTAATTCAACGTTTGATGTCGCCAAATAGTCGATCGTTCGCTTGGCGGTGTGCGACGAGGCGTTGTCGTGGTGAAGGAGGATCCTACTGCGAGGTCGTTTCTCTCGAACTTTTTCTAAGACAAGTGGCAAACAATTGGTAGTGTACCATTCTGCAGAAACTGTTTTTTGATCCTCTAACACAATTGTTGCGAAATGACCTATCCTTCCAAAGAACGAGGCCACCATTTTTTTTCCCGCACTTCGATCTCTCTTCACTTTAGTTGGCAACTCCTCGAAAGGAAACACCCACTGAGCAGATTGTCTTTTGGTTTCAGGATCATAACAGTAAATCCAGCTTTCGTCACCTGTTAGTATGTCGAACACAGCATTTGAGTCACCTCCGTTAAATCTTTCAATCATTTTACGGCACCAATCCACACGATGGAGTTTTTGAGCCTTAGTCAAATTATGAGGTATCCACCGGGCGCAAAGCTTCCTGACCGCTAAATGTTCGTGGAGGATTTTGTGCACTTGACTCATACCGATGCCTAAGCTTGTCCGAATCTGCTGATAGGTCACTCTTTTGTCAGTCTCTATCATACGCCGCACAACACAGATGTTATTTTCAGTCGTCGCCGTAGAAGGCCGTCCCTCACGTACATCATCAGTGAGATTAGTGCGACCACGTTTAAACTCATTAAACCAGTTGTAAACAGTCGCACGAGATGGGGCTTCATCGTGAAAGGCCAATCGTAGTCTATCATAACTTTCTTGTTGACTTAAATGACATCGAAAGTCATAAAAAATCATTGCACGAAAATTTTCTTGTGTTAAATTCATTTTGACGTGACACAGACAATTTTCAATTTGCCGCCAAGTCGTAAAACAAATGACAAATGAATGAAATATATACTCAGTAATATTGGCAAAGAGTTCTATTTTCAAATTTTAGAATATTTTTTTTATTATATTGTTTATAAGTGGCCAGTTCTAAGAACTTTCAGTTTGACCCTCGTACCTACCGCACTAGATCCGTTAGTGTGAATTCCCTTAAGAAATTCTTTGCTAATTTCGTGAGTGGTAGTAAGAGCAATAAATAATACATTCGCTGATAGATATTTTTACAATACTTATGCATATGAATAATCATTCAGATATAGGCAAGGGCCGGTAACATATTCATTCATTTAATTATCTTCTTGTTATATTTTTAATGATGTCTCTAAATAGGTCGCATGATTAGATTATTGTTTGCTACATGGGTATTAAACTTCTTTTATGTTAATGATATGATAATGGCAGACTCAGTTTGAAATATGACCATTTCTGACCATATTTAAGATATGATTATGTTATGGCACTAAAACTTGCGTAGTGGGTATGTTACATCTGCAAGAATGTGTCAAATATTGTCTAGCTTTATTATTTAGGCACAAGAGAGAGTTCTAGATTATCAATAAAAGCTTACCTTTTGAAGCCAAACTGCAAACAGATCACTTCCCCGCATTATCAGAGCCTTTGTTATCCATCCATATAAAACAATATGCCTTGCAGACACGGCCTCTTCTTTTCTCTCAGATAGAAATGTCTTTGATAATTCATACAAAATTTCAAACTTTTGGCCATATTCTGCCTTGTTCAGGAAATGTGCAACTAACACACATGCTTTTGTTCTTATCGCATCATCGTTACTCTCCAATGATAGTGTTAGGGAAGCTCTTAATATATCTTCAAAATTAGAATTGTGCACAGTTTGATGAAGTGGACTATACAAGCAGTATAAAATGTGGAAATGAGCCGCATCACTTTTGATTTTTTCTAGAACAGGATTAGTGTGCTTTGACAGTACTTTTTGCTGCTTTTCCATGGGTAAACTACTAATTGTATTAGCGATTAACATCAAGCCATGTGACAGTGCCTCTTGTGACCCTGTATTCAGCTCTGAAGTTACCCAACATAAAATAGAATCTATCAAACCATGATCACTTTCAATCTCTGTCAATTTCTCATTTGAATAGAGACTAGCATTGGACATTGATTCATTCATTGCTTCTACAACCTTTGACGCATCTTGATCCTTTGTATTAATAACTTTCAACATCTCTTCAATTATTACCTTCGTAAAATCATCTATGCTTGCCAAATTCGAAAGCAAATTTAAACGCTTTTGCAATGCTTCTTTATCTTGGGTCAAATTCTCCAAATCACACTTGCCTTTTATTACTAAGGACATAATATTTTCTGGGTATTTCCTGGCTATTGCATGGACAGTCTCTACGCTAACACTCAACAAGTCTTTATCTTGGGAATGCTGAACATTGTGGACTAAAATTTCAACAAAGGGTAGAACAAGGTCACTTTGTAACGTGCTTCTAACTCTGATTAGTGTCTTAAATCCTGCTATCTGGAACTCTTTAGACAGCTGACTCACCGCAGTCAGGCACAATTGTGGAATTTCACTTAATTCTGATGCTAGTAGATCTGTAACTTCCCAATGCACAGCTAACTCATACAAATCTCCTAGGAAATCTAAGCTCGCAATCTGGAGTTTGGGTGTAGTTTTGAAACCATAGTACGCTATGATGGCAGGTACCATGGACTTAACGACAAGTACGCATGATTCTTTTGATGCATTTGCTGTTGTCAGGAGCACCTTGCTTGCTTGAACAAACAGGGCAACTGTACTTGACTCTGCAATCGCTGTTTGCATTGAAATAAGTATCCCTTTGAGAAAGGTCTCAAAACCCTGATCTGTGTTTGATGCAGTGGCTAATTTAGAAACTAGGGCAGATAATGTTTGATGAGCAGCCATTTTTAGTTCTTCATCAGTTTTATGTGATATTTCTCTATGTATGGAAGCCCAAAGTGTTTTCAGGAATGGACCATAGGTTTCTGGTTTAAATGTGTTACAGCTTTCTTTCTGAAAATATTTGTGATAAAATTAGTTAATGAACAGTGTAACAACTTTTAATTTTAACCAACCCTTTAACAACAAAGCATGTAGAGGGTGTAAATGCTAAAGATCATAAGGTAAATAGTTACATACCAATAATTTTAAAGAGTCAAGTTTTGCCAATCTCAAGCTAGAGTCCAATTTTTCCACAAGTAAAATAAGGCATTGTTCTCCAAATTCGGGCACAGCACATAAACACGGACACAATGCATCGGCCAAGTCCTGCCTAGACACCGGAGCAGGGTCATCTGGGGCTGGATGGAAGTCAATGGGGTAGTAGCAAGATATTACATCAAACATTTCATCTACTAAATGGCCTAAAGGCACTTCTTTTAAGAATGATGATAGGAAATTAAAAAGGAACATGAGATTGCGTGGATCTCTTTCTCCATCCATTGAAGTTATGACCCCATATACAAAATCTGGACCCATTGATTTTATATCTGAAACATTATATTAATATGTTTACTAACTTACAATTATAACAATTTGTTTACTAACTTACTAAGAAATAGCTACTAAACAGAAATCATAATTAAAAGGGTTAACTCACATTCTACATTTTTATTTACAATATTTTGCACTATGCAGTAGATGTTACATCTGTCTTGCCTCACTTGTGACTGACATGGCACTTCCCTGAATAAAACTGTAAAAAATTCTCCACTATTTGTAATATTGTAATGTGACATATTGACTATTGCCAAATACCCTTCTAGGACTGCTGGTATCACCCTGTGGTTGTCTTTTAGCCGATCTATGTAAAACTTTGATATAAAATTTATTTGCGCTTCTGTTAAATAATCTTGAGGGAGTTCCTTAAGAATTTTGGTGAAAAATCTCATTCCTTTCTCGCGGTACTCAGCTTCCTTGTTGGTCAGGATGCCTCCCAAGTTTTCAACAAGCTGCACAACGTCTAGACGACCAGACATTATGTCTGTAATAAATAAGTAAAGTAGTACAATAACGAACACATTAAACAGAAACTGTCAAACACATAATAAAATCGAGATAAGTTTAGGTCATAAACAATGGCTTAAAGTTCCAAACCTGATATTATGCTGTGTGTTTCTTTAAATAAATCATTATTCTTAATTAATTCTTCCGACAAACTTTGAGTAAGCCACATACTCATTTTGGAACAAGAATACTTTTGTTTCCGTATTATAATATCGTTTTCGAGGATGATTAATACATTGACGTTAAGTGATTGTTTTCAGCACATGGATTTTTGAAATTATTGTTAAACAAACTAGAAAAAAAAATTGTTGAAACGAATCATACACTAATTTTGAGGTTATAATTAGTTTTTAATTTAGTGACACGGTCTGTCACACCAAACAACTAATAACTATTCAGCCAAAACGGAATAGGTTAAAAGAATTTAACAAAAATTATCATAAAGCACAATTTTAATTTTTACTACAATATATGTATACAGGCTGTCCGGGTTCGATAATTGAAGGACCATTTATTTACCAAATTTTAAAGACATAATTCTTATAAAAGATTGTTTTTTACCAAAAATAGATGTATTTTTGAGATGTTTTTTTACAAAAATTGCATTTTTGGGTTTAGTTTTGTAATGGGTTTAAAAAAAATTATTACTGTTTTAAAGGACTTGTCCTCTTTTTGTATAGAGGCTGGTTTTTTATTCTATGATATCACCAACCACTAATAAACCTATATTTATCTTTAAGCTACAAAAATATGAAACACGTAACCATAGAAAGCAGAATTTTAAACGCCTCCATTTTTGAGAAAAAATATGTTTTGTAACAGGTATCATCCATTGATCACTTACTTCTTTTTCCTGGCTGTATGGCTATATACCATTGCCTTTCCACTGGTGGATAAATACTACAGGTACTACCACAGATTACATAACAGGTACAACTGTCAATGGAATGTCAATTTTGCTGTCAATTTTTTTTTTCATGCGTTAATTGATATAGGCGAAGGTGCGATTTCGTACAGACAAAGGCCTTTTAATTAAGGCCACAATTAATCGGAGGCCTTAAAAAATATACTAATTATGCAGAAAGGCTAATTTTTGTGAACTCTTTAATATATTATTTAGTTTATTCTGGTTAGAAATATTGACGAATAAAAAATCATTAATGGACAAGTCCTTTATAGCAAGATTTATTAAAAAACATTTGTTTCCTCTACGACGGTTAATAATTTTGAATTCATCTTTATTTCACTTGATAGGCCACAGTGTTACATTCCAAAAGAATTTTGGGGTCTAACTCGCCTCTTGAAATAGCGGCCATTTAAATTATTTTTTAAAATGCTATCTATGGATCTGGAGGTCCTAAAAATGATGAAAAAAATGTTTTTTTTTTTGAGAAAACACTATGGTCTAAATGGTCTATCAAGGGAAATAAAGATCGATTTAAAATTATTGACCGTCATAAATCAAAATATTTTTTTATATAATTCTTACTAAAAATTTAAATCAGTTTAATAATTTTGAAACCTATTACAAAACTAAACCAAAAAAAAATTTTTTTTAAATATAATAATAATAAATTGTTTCACCAATCACATCAATTACCTAGCCCCAAACTAAGCGTGAGCTTGTGCTAATCCCTTGCGGGTTTAGAAGTCCAGTGCGCGAACGACTACACCAAGACGGTCGTCGATATGTCGAATGTGATAAATAAAACGCCCTTTAATTATCGCTAGTCGAAACGCGGACATATACGAGACATACTGTATATTCATCTCGGATATCGCCTATGAACTATGAACCATAGTTCTTAATGAAAATACTCATCAAGATAGGTCATCAAGTACTTACGCTCTCCGCAAGCCCTCGCGAATATTTCATAGTCTTTAAGTTTAAAGATTTACCAATTTTGTTAATCACAGCTATTTAAAAAGCTATGCCTCGGGATGCCAGCATAAAACATACGATTAATTTTAAAGGAAAACCACTTTTTAAAAAATGTCATCGTTTATAGATAGGTACCGTAAAGCCGGGTTACTTTAGCCCTGGGGGTTAACTTAAGCCCAAAACATTGTTGCTTCTACTTTTAGTAATTTATTCCATAAGGTTTCAATTACAAATTATAGATAGTGTAACAGTCTTCATGTAAGTAAATGCTTTTTTGCCAACATGGACACGCGTTCTGACTGTCAGTGACAACTGAGGCAGTAACAGTGCTAGTTGCGCGAAGTTTAGTACTGCAGACTTTTGTTTGAAACCTTGTTGATTAATATGTTATTTGTTATTACTACCTACTCAATGTTATCAACTGTTTTATTTCACACTTAAGGGTTTGTTGGATAGATAGGTCCCCTGCCATGAAAGGAAATAAAATGTTTTGGAACAAAGAAACCCGTCTGTAACATTAAATTTGGGCCAATTTTTAAAAAAATATAAATATACTTGTAGTTCGTTTTTCGATACTTTTTTTATTGTAAAACAAAACGCAAAAGACATTTGTAATAAGAAAAATATGACAAAATAAACTTTCTAACCAAAAAAGTATGTAAAAGTTTAGGATTTTATAAGTAAACTACTAGGTTCCGCAGATAGAAATTTTGCAGGAAAACTTCTTAGACTAAGACCTGTCTGCCATAAAATTACAGGCGCCCCACTTACCGATTCCAATACTCAACATTATAATATTTCATTTTATCCTAAAAATAGTCAAGATTTCATAAATAATTACCTCATAAACGACAAAAATTGAGTAACGACGATACCAACACAAAATGTAGTACTGTTTTGTACAAAATAACTCATCTTTTTTGATGACGCAATCGGTATTCAACCGTTGTTATAGTTTCAAACCATTTTAAACTGTTGTTTTACAACTATGGCCAGGACTAGCGTTGGGTTTACTCCCCGGAATATTTCCAACTGTTGGGTTTATTCCCAAATTCGGGGAAAGTATGCGGAATATTTCCAATTCGGCGGGAAAATAAGGAAAATACTCAAAAGTGGACTAAAATGAATAAAATACGAGAATTTAGCTACTGAAACAATGGTTTTACGCCTGTAGCGCACCCTTACATAAAACCATAACAGCGGGAACACGCTAGTTTTGCCTGTTTGTCAGTTTTATTACACCAAACGTAAACTGCATGTTCTAATGCTTAGATTTATCTGAATCTTTTTTTCTTTGAGATTCGACGATCCTGTAGTATACTTCCTACTACTGTGTCCACGATGTCGCGAATTGGTGCAGAAATGTAGACGTTTGATAAGGATTGGAGAAATCTTGACATAAACAAACCGGGTCATAGTAAAATCTCTACATTAGAAACGGCAGTTTGGCTTCTGTTAAGTTTGAATATTTGAGGCAAGTGATAATAAAGTTAAATCTTCGTTATTAAAAACAAGAAATTCAAAAAATAAAAAGTGTAGGTTTGTTTTCTTCGAGGTGTCTAGGTGAACATACTTTTAAAGTCCCGAGTGTGATAAGTGAGCTATCAACGGAATAGTACCTGTTCTACAGGTCAACCAGGCCACCCTCGCAGTTCTTTACAATTCAATTTCTTATGTAATGACCAATGAATATATAGGACAAGTGAAGGCCGAGACTAAAGAAAAACATTATACTAGTGCTAAATTAAAAACTACGAGTCACAAAACGAGTAACTTTGTAGAGTGAAGTAAAGTGAAGTTAAGGTGAAATGTATGTTACGTGTTGATTGAGTATAGTGTGTGTGAGTGTGTGTTTGTGTGTGTGTGTGAGAGAGAGAGTGCATGTCCTGCCGGGAGAGCCGTGTGTCACAGAACGAAGCCAGAAAATAGTGATGTGATGTTAGGTTAAAAATTTTAACTTCACAAGTATCGACAGCAAAGTGGAACTGACTTACAACATCATTCCAAGGGGCATAAAATCTGTTCGGTTTCGTCATAGTTCAAAGACTTCAGGTAGTTGGTGACAACTTTCTTACATTTAGAGGGTACATAGCAAAATGTTCGTTTAATTTATTATAAAGGTAAGGACCTAGGAAACAGAAAAAATTGTGCGAGAAAGAAGTTCGCACAGTAATTTTTGGGCAAACTGAGCCAGTTCGCCTTTTGCCTCTCATCAGCTCAGGGTGATATTTTAATTGAGTGCTTTTTCAAGACAGCCCTGAGGAAGAAAGTTTGCCTTGCAGTAAGCACATCCCAGTCCTTGTGCAGGTTCCACAGTGGGGAAAGAAAGGGAAGCCCAGCTGCGACCTTGAGTAGAGCTCGTTGCGCCCTTTCCACAGTTAAGGGGTGCGTCTTATCTGCACCACCCCAAATAGAAATACAATATTCTAGTAGAGAGTGACTCAGAGCGAAATAAACCGTCTTAATTACCCTACGACTAGCGACATTCTTAAGGGATTTAAACACAAAGATGAGTTTGCGCATTCTGACTGCAAGTAACTCAGTGTGGGGTTTAAAGCTAAGTGTGTTATCTATTAACACTCCCAGGTATTTAGTGCATTCAGACCGTTGCAACTCTGGGCAAAGGCACTCGTTTGGAAGGGATTGACCACAATTATGGGCTATAACACCATAAGTCGAGGATGGTAGATAATTTGACCTCATGGCAAATGGAACATATTTCGTCTTAGCAACGTATACATTATGCCTTAACCAATTAGCAACCCTATTGAAGCCCTCCTGAGCGTTGGTCAAAGCTTCGTCTCAGGAGTCCCCAAAGAACAACAACGACGTGTCGTCAGCAAAGGTATACATAGAGCCCTAATAAAGCTGGATCTGGATTATCATCGACCAGTACAAATTGGTGCCCATGGTTAACTCGGAATGGTCTGACAATTCCATCAATAGCAACTGCTTTATACATGCCTGCTATCATGAAGCCTCGATACGGGATCAAAGGTGTTCCAGCTCCAATCATAATACCACCCTCAAAAGGACACCGATTTCCCGCCTTGCTGAACTGTTCCTGTGGCAGTTCTTTGCCTTTCACAGTCTCCTGGTCTTCTCGAGACATGGACACGTCGGTTATCTGGATGACTACTGATTCGCGATTCGTCAACGAAAAGACAGTTTTGCTAAATGTTTTCTTCTTCATCTTCTTCATTCTGCCGAAGCCTAGCCTACTCCAATCTCTGTCGTTGACATTGAGAGGCGCTCGCCAAGACCTCTGTGCTCCTAATCCAGCCTGGTGCAAGCAACTCAGAATGTTCTAAGTGCTAACATCAAGCCCAGAGGCGGCCCGAACTTCTGCTTTTACTTTAGTAGCGTTGATTGTTGGGCACAACATCATCGACATCGTGGGCACAGTAATAGGAATTATACTACAGGATCGTCGAATCTCAAAGAAAAAAAGACTCAGATAAATCTAAGCATTACAACATGCAGTTTACGTTTGGTGTAATAAAACTGACAAACAGGCAAAACTAGCGTGGTCCCGCTGTTATGGTTTTATGTAAGGGTGTGCTACAGGCATAAAACCATTGTTACAGTAGCTAAATTCTCGCATTTTATTAATTTAAGTCCACTTTTGAGTATTTTCCCGCCGAATTGGAATATTTCCGAATCTTTCCGTTTTTTCCCATACTTTCCCGTATTTTTCTTTTCCATCCCATTTTTTTCTTTCCCTTGCCCATCGCTAGCCAGGACCTTTGGCTAACCGAGCTACCGTGCAGTCTGCCCACCCATGTGAAAAATGCTGTACTATAAATGTTCTGCTAAATCTTTCATATCATGTAAAATATCAATTGTATTCCTTTCAGGGAGTGATTTTGGCTTCTCTAATACAACAACTTTTACCTTGTGTAACGGTTTGTTGCTTTTCTGACTTAAAAGAATTAATAAATTATATCTGGTAATTACCTACTTAAAATTAGTTCATTTATTTACAACCTAAATCTAACTTAAAATAATAATCTAGGTATCACTTATTACATCTATATCTAACCCAATTAAAACAAGTTCTTAAAAATACGAAATTATAAAAACTAACACGTAAACTCGGGCGCAATTGCTAGTTTCAAGATATCTGCGAGCGCGATCCACAAGTGAACACGGCGAGAAACTGGTTCGGCCGAATATGTGAATTCACCCGGCAACGTCGTCTCACGGAGTCCGAGCGGAGCTATCCAAACGCGAGGACGTACTGCGGTCGATTAAAACTGCCTAGTCACGACGGACACGAGTGACTTTTTTTATCTACGATTATCTTTTATAATTCTGATTCTATCAATTTAAATAATTAACATCAGTGTTGCCCCGATATCGGGTGAGTGTTGTAAGGGAAATGTACCTAAATCCGGAGTACTAAGGCAAATCTGCCTTTCCTAGCAATTTCCAGTAAAGCAGGAAAAGTAAGCGAATTGAAGTTAGTTTAGTCGTAAAAAGAGGTTTTCAGAGAAGAGATTGATATGTAACATTACTGTATTTAAACTATTTTATAAAAGTAATCGTAATTTTTCTGGACCTCGTAAATGTCCGTTATTACGGTAGAAAATTTGACTCTCCAGGTAATTCCGTAAATGGGTGCTGGTAATTCGGCATATGCAGAAAAATGCCGTTTATCTGCAGGATTACATGAAATATGAAACATAAATTTAATGTGACGTATTCTAAACAAAACAACTTTATTTTATAAGTGTAGGAAAACAGTTTATTTAAATTTGTAGGTACTTATAGTAACTTTAAACTTTCATGAATCATTTTGAACTTACTTCGACTTGCTTCTAGCACGGTTCAGTGTACTATATTATATTCATTTATTTATTATTATTTATTTATACATGAAATAATCCGTTTAAAAGTCTCAAATTTAATCATCAGTCTATATTTATATTTTAGGTACTTATAGGTATATGGTCAAGGATCCATTTTTTATATCCTCTAAAGCTTTAGCGAGGTCCTCGTTGGAGTACTTTTTGTTTGACATTTCGACCTGTAAAAAAATTCAAATACAGTAGCTCACTCAGGTACTTCTATATCTACCGTAATAAGAGACACAGCCAAAAACAGTGTAGGTAATTGCGGTAGTCAGATTAACATAAATTTCTAACGAGTAACACTACTTAACAACATGAAATGAATTGAATTGTAGAGGAATATAATCATACTAGTAATAGGTACCAAAAAATATACTGGAAGATACAATTAAATTAAACAAATTAATGATTTTGTATAGCTATGTTATTTGTGACGAATCTGTTTAAAGTAAAAAAAGTTTTCTCTTTACACACGTATTTCATAACATAGAGAAATAAAATCGTAATACGTAATGTGATTCCAAGAAACTATGTTATATATTAGACCTGTAACAGCTTTTTTTGTTTACTTATCTCATCTCGTTCCTGACAGATTACAAAAAACAAAATCACCTTCCTTTCCTCTATTCCGTAATTGTTACGTAATAATGGACACGGTTGGTTTTCGGTGTATGTAATTGCGGCAATCAGAAAATTTCAATTAACTCGCTAAAAACTAAATGAAGTAACTTGAAACGGTAATCAATCAGTTTGTTTTAAAACCCTTAAAAATAATTACATTACTTAGTTATGAAAATACTTACATATCACTCGCAATATCCTATGAAAATCCGCGCGGTAGCTTACGCGTACGCAACACACCCGCTACCTTTATGGCGGTTTGGCGCACACCGACCGAGGGAGACGTGACAACTGAGCCGACGGTGGTTACTGTTCTTTTTAACGTGTGTAATTGACGCTCTATTGCACATACTTAATAGATAATTTTATAACTTTTTAATACAATTAGAAGTTTTCTTATTTTTAGGCCTAAACCGAAAACTTACGGAATTTCGTACACTTACGTAATATGGTGCATCTACCTTAATTGATTATTATTATTGTTTAGTTTTAGTGCTTAGTAGTAAGTACTAACTTAATGTTTAGATTAGTGCCTGCATGCGTAGTGCTTAAGTAAGTACCTGTTTTACAAACAGCAGTTTAAAGAGTGTGACTCCTTAGAATAAAACATGTAACCATTGTCCTTAAATTCATCCACGTACACAAAATGTCAAGTACTCATGACATTGCATGACCTTCATGGCCATCGACGGCCAACTGATTTTGTTATGTTTTACCAGTTAAAATTGTACTCTTTCTATCTTTTTAATGTAATATCCAATCAAATAAGGATAAATAATAATTACAGTAACCTTTTACTACTACTTAAAACTAATAAATGTAATTGTGTTTCTCAGCTAGAAACCGACGTTGCAAAAATGCTTTATTTGCTTAGTGCTTAGTTTAGTTAGTTTGTTATTTAGTCTAAGGATGATTTTGTATGACTGCCGCATCATTATTAACTATTTCTTGCAATAATCACTCCATCTGATCCGCTATTCATCGCTTCCGGTCTGATGTCGCAGTCATACGAATGAAATCGGACTTTTCTGATATTGTCCAATTTCCGGAATTCCAGGGTCCCGGTTTCCGGCTGCCTTCTACTTTTCTCCGTGGAAGCCTGGCCTATTCTATTACCCACTTAAACACTTCTCTGCTGTTACCTACACTGCCGAGTGCCGCGTCATCATCATCATGCCCCGGACATCAGCGAACGAGGAAAGTGGTGTTGATTATATTATTAGAAACGCGTATCATTTCGGTTGTTAATTACCAACTCACTTCCACCATCTTTTTCTAAATTAAAATAAGTATATTTAGTTACTGAATGATCTTTTTCTTCTGCCTACATAATTATGTTCCCATCTTAACTAAAAGGGTTCGGTACACTTGGAACCAACATCGAAATTACAATCGATCAGCTGATTACTACCTTCAAAGGTTTGGTAGGTAATCTACCTATCGGTATTTCGATGTTGAACCCATAATATGAATTGATGCATTTGATGACTACAAGAAAAAAATACCTACACCTTTTTATTTAAGACCACTGCTGGTCAGCTGTTACCTACAGTCTTTATGCAGAAATCGTAATCGTATTTTTTTTGAGATTTCAATATTGAGCTGATAATAAAAATTGTGGTATTAAAGCAGCAGAATCACCCCCATAAAAGAAATACAGTTAAAAAATTTAGACCTTATTTATTTACGAAATTTTAATCAAAAGTTGAAATTTAATTTAATGTCATAAAAACATGGAAACAAATTGCCTTGAAAAAATAACTATAACTTAAAAACACTATCTTTACTTTAGCTTCTTAACTTTAGTGTCTGTTGTACTAATATATATTTCTATTTAATCTCAGGTACATACAAGCGTGGAAGTTTAAAAAACTAACAAAAGACAAGATATCATTACATACCAACAAAAGATAACATACCAACGTGGAATAGAGCGCAGTATGCTTTATATTAAAAAAATACAAAAAATAAGACAAGGTATGGATGGATTTGAATACGCTCAACGGCTCAATCATAAAAATGGAAATGGGTTGGACATGTGGTGCACCTACAGGACCAGAGATGGACCAAAAGCACCAAATGGGTGACCACATGGGCAGGCTCACAAGGAAAAAAGGCAAGGTAGACCTTTAGTGGTTTGGAAATATGATCTCAAAAAAGTAGGTAGCCGGCCCAAACTGAACTCATGAGGCTCAATCAAGAGAGGACTGGCTATATTTGGGGGAGGCTTTTACCTTCAAAGAGGTTCTTGCAAATAAATAAATAAAACCTTATATTTAGCATATAATTCATTTTTATGTAAATACAAACCTAAGCTATTAAAATACAACTAAACACAACCTAAAAAAAATAAGCTAACGTAGCGTAGCTTAAGCTTTTATTAACTTAGGTATTCTGCAAAGATAAAAAAAGCTTTTTTATTTTTATTCTATTTATTTACATACAAGCAGCTTAATCAATGCCCAGTGCAGTGCATTTTAATTTAATTATTTTTTTGTCTAAACTTTCTATCAAGCAAGAAAGACCAAATGTTTTTTTTTATATAAATACGCTAAATGGGAATAAAAAGTTGTTGGTTTTAAATGGGGAAGATTACGCAAAACTTTTTGGTAGAGGGCGCTGTGTGTTTGTTACATGCAAGGATATTATATAAGTTCCATAAACGAGGATTGTGCACTTTATAATTGAAAGCAAATCAAAATATATCTTGTAACCCAGATATTAAGTCGTTTTTCCCTATCATTCACTGTACGAGCTAGGCGAGAGGTGCTTAGCGGTAGCGTTTTCTCTTTCTAATGTTGCTAGGGTGAATAAATAAAATAGATTGGTAGTTTATAACCTAGATTATAAATTTTTGTTATGTTTTTATTTTATTCAGTAATATCGTGTTTCATCATAGTACAAGCAAATAAGAATTTCGTTATATATGAAACATTGATGAAACGTCATAATATAACCACTATTTAGTTATATGTAATTATATAATACTACCTATAGTAATAGTTTTACTTTTTTGATGACAACACCGAATTTTTAATATGGTGGACATATTTATATCCCGCTCGCGGACTAATCTTTCTTCTTATATTATTTATTTAAATTTTTTTTAGATATGATACTTACCTACTTTTTGTACCGACTACCTAGAAAGCAGAATGTAAACGAAATCCAGGCCGGCGAAATTTTGGTATAGTTAGTAGTTTTATTACTTTTTCAGTCATGTCATTACGGTGACTGCGAAGCCCAGCAACCACCAAGCCTCTATTGAAAAAAGTGAGGCTTGCATTATTGAGTAATACACCACGTTTACTTACCCCTATCAAAGTTTACCTGGATTTTCCCACAGACATGTAATATTATTAACAGGATTTTCCTAACTAAACAACTATTATGGTTACCCTACTAGAAAGAGACAATGCTACCGATAACTCACCTCTCTCTCGGCTCGCTTTTTTTGGCAAGTGCGCAATCCTGTTTATTATTTAAAATCCTTGGTTACATGTCAAATATTGTTACTCTAAATACTTTTTTGCTTTTGTGGATTTGTGAACTTTTTTTGACTGTAGACCCTTTTTTTGTGGACTTACCACAATGTATTCCTTCTAGCGTGTAGATAGGCTAAAGAAAGAGTTGGGAAAACGTGCAGCTTCGTTAAAAGGGCAAAAAGCTGACCTAGTCGACAGGTAAGATAACATAGTGTTTTTTATACTTTTACACCTTTTTATAGCAAATCTAGGATTAAATTTGATCAAATAAAGTCCAAACTAAAGGTTTCTTGTAAAAAAATACCAGTATATCATTTCTAAAGGACAAAATTTGTAAACTCGACATAACCTCTAAAAGCATAAATATAAGCTTAGCTGATTGTATTCAATATACTAGTATGTATCTTTAGCTTGCATTGTTTACCTACGTGTAGTCTTGGAAGTAGTCTCAAAATCAGTTTCTTTAAAATGTTTGCACATAACCTAGAAAGGCCACTTGATTTAAAGTTTCGTCTTCTCAATGCCGTTTCCCATTTTTTCCTTTGCTGTGGATTACTGGGGAATTTGTAGGAACCTATTTCTCCACACCTAATAGCTGCACAGCGCCCCATTTATAAAAAAAACTAACTAATAACAACAAAACAACAAATATTTGTACGGGTTTTGACAGTTCCTAAGTAAAAAACATTTGGCGCCCTCTATAAGGAACTAATGTGACAGTTTGCTTCCCCATTGTCTCAGGTTGTCGGTTTTTCGAAAAATATTTTTATGGGAAAATATATTTTTAGGTTCACCACCCTAAATGTCAAGTTCTGATATGTATGTCAAAAGTCAGCTGTCAGTTAGCCAGCCAATAGCCACCCACCCATTGTTTGTCCGACCTAGTACGTACCATAGTACACTTGTTTCCGTTTGTTTCGTCTGCTGAACTTACTCAACAGGCGAAAAGTGATGCAATATTCAATTACGTTTGTTAATGTTACTTAGCCATTTTGACTAGACGCTGAAATTGATGTGGGCGTTTTTATCCAAAATGTCTCACAGAACGCTCATTGACTTTGTGGTTAAATACCATACCCCGCGCTTGCTGAACAGCATAGTTTTCTTTCCAAGCAATGGAAATTCATATTTTGGCAGGCGGTTACTGATACCCTCCAGCCCGTTGTCCACTTCAACGCCCAAGATCCAGTCTCCTAGGCAGTTTGGAACGTCAACAACTAGGTTCAATGAAGTACCTCTCACGAGCGAACCTAAAAAGTTTGAAGGGAAGTTTCAGCTGATGTTTACATGCAAAAAATGCGATACACGGAACTCTAAGTTTATAACCAAACTTGCATACTACAGAGGTGTTGTGATTGTGATTTGTGATGGCTGCGAAAACAAGCATTTGATAGCGGATAACCTAAATTGGTTCTCTGACATGAATGGGAAGAAAAATATTGAAGATATCATGGCTGAGAAAGGAGAAACGGTCCAGAAAATTATGTCCCAAGATCTTGAATTCATTGCAATGGAAATGGCAAAAGAGGTTGAAAATCTAGAACTAGGAAATAACTTGTTAAAATGATTAGGGTTCTATGTATTACCTTTGTTGACTATTGTATGTTTCCTTTAGTAATTGCATTGTGAAGTTATTACAAACGACTGTTACCAAGTATTTATTAGGAAATCAAATTTTGATGCATGTAATGTAGACAAAATACAAACCAATCTTTTGTTGCTTTATAATACTATGACTTTATAGTTTATTCATCAATATATTAATATAACTAATTTAAAAAGTTCTGTTTCAACAAAGTATACCTAAGATAGATCTAAAGTTTAGCTGGCTTGTGCAAAACTTTATAGGTAGGTAAAGGTAAACATATGTAGGTCTCTTGTTTAATAAAAAATATTTATTACCTCTACCTATTTTCTTTCTTTTAGTTGTTTTTAAATCAAAATTAAAACTACAATAAATTCATGAGGTTATATAATTTATTAACAAAATATTGCTTCAAAAGATTACAATAATATATGGCCAACTTATAAAAGGGCATATTACTTTATGTTTGAGATTGATTACAACATTATAATAGTTATACTCAGTTAAAAAATCATCAATTGAGATTAACATAATCAAGATTTAACAAAAATGGTTTTTACAAACTAGTAATAACTTTAAACTTATTATGAGCTTAACTAAACTGGTAAGGAAAACTTTGGGATTGGGAGACCCAACCCCTTATCTACATAAAATGATACAAAGCACCATTTCCTATGTGGTGGAACTAGCACAATTAATTCATATTGGCACAATCAGCTTGGTTCACCCAAATACTATGTAATATTAAGGCACAATATAATCACATACAATATCCATAATCTCTTAAGAATAAAATACTTGTGCATAATATTCATTAAAAAAATACAAGTTATACAATGGGCTTGATTCCAATGTGCCCTGTCAGATTACATTTAAGTTGTCTCTCTTTCTCTGATGTTCGTCAAAAAACAAACAAAAAAAAAGACTAATAATTTAGCCTGGAGTTCACCAACTCATTTTTTAATCAGCTGGGGTAGTATTATTTGACATATTTTGTATGGGAATTCTGTCAAATTAAATGTCAATAGTTGTTTACTGGCTGTTTAAACATTGGTGAACAAGGGTCTTGGAAGTCAGACTAAAAAGCTGTCAGTAGCTAAGGAAATAAGAGAATCCATAGCCAATTTAGTAGGAATGTCGGATTAGATGACAATTCAATTTGGACAAAAAATCATGCAAAAACTTGTAAAAATATGTAAGAAGTCCCTTCACTTAACTTGATGTTTCTTAATTTTTGTCGTCTGTCTCTTTTCATTTGTTTAGCAAAAAAGAGAAACTGAACTTAAATTGATCTTACATACATTGGAATTGAGTCCAACGTATCCCCTTACATATCTCATAAAATAAGTAAGTAGAATATAAAGGGAATGTAATACAGTCTTATATAAAATCAAATCCTTAATAATTGCTAATATTAAAATTGAATGGAATTTATTTCGCAATTTGTCACACAAAAACTGCTATATGTTTTATAAATTACAACAGATTCAATGGCCCAAAAATATTTTTGTGATCAACAACAGGTCCCTTCTCAGCACTTGCCTGATTGTCTGTGTCTTGTCTTGAAGCACTAGTAGGGCCCAAAAGATAAGGAGACATGTTCGGGCCCCCTAAGGGCCAATATAACTGATTTTTACATTTTAACGTTCATAAGTGGCATTTTCTGTCCTAAATTGAATAAATTGTTTTTGACTTTGACTTTGACCAGATAAAACATAAAAGTGTAATTCAACTATCAAAATGGAATGCCACAATGACTATAGTCTTAATTGGCACAAACAAACTAAAATAGACCCATAATTATCATAAAAATTCAGTCTTAACATAAGTTTCGTTGTAACAATAACATTAAACTCTTTTTGGACGGCTGACAATAGCATAATCTGTTCCATTACAATTGTTATGGTTGACTTCTTCCAATCCTACATGGTTTTGAAGAGCTTGAGCTTGGGCTGCTGTGGGAACCTGAGGACCAGGAGTGTTTGGTTTCCTTATCATACCATAGCCCAAATGGGAGTCGTCAGCAAGCCTAGCTGTTTGCATCACATTCTCTACCTCATCATAATCATTCCATGTATCTTTATTTTTGGGCTCTCCTAAAGCTAATGTTGTTGGCCGAGCCTCAATCTTCTTATATCGTGAAGACTTATTCAATTTGCTTGTGGAACCAAAATATTGTAGCCTATCATAATTTTCATCCTCAGGATCAACTACTGGACTAGGTAACAATATAATTCTTGAAGATTCCGGTCCAGTGGCATTCAAATTGTCCTGAGATCTAGATATAAGTTTTAAGCAGTTAGGATTATCACCAAGACCAGGAGTAAACTCTGTGTGGTCTGGGTCATCAATCCCTAATGTCTTCCAAGCTTCACTGCGCACTTCTACTTTGTCATATGGCACTGATGGTGGACTGTCTTCTCTTTTACATTGTTCAATTGGCTCATAATTGTCAAGCTTTTTGTACCTTCCAAAATCTATACTTTCATCTGTTGAACTTGGCAAATCTTTGATTATTCCTTTCTGAACATTTAAAATTTTGCGTGGAGGTTTCTGAGGCTTTGGTTTTAAAGCCGGTTTGGGCATTAACAAGGGTGCTGTGTCCCTGTCAGATGAACAGACACTTTGTTGACTTGACACAGATGTGGTTTTGAATGATAAAGAACTTAAATTCAAATCATCAGGTCTAGCTGCTACTAAAGGGCTTCTTGACCCCGGGAACAGGTTTGCACTGGACTGAATGTTGAATTCGCTGTGTTCTGGACTGTTTAAATTTTCATTTCCAATCATCTGCTTCATAGTTTTCATTTTCAATGATAAACATTTGAAGATTTCTGATTGGTTTGGGTGTTCTAAGTGAAAGATACCTTCTCCTGTGTCACATTTTCTCCCGGCTTCAAATGTGAACTTGCCTTGCCTGTAGCCATACCTTCTGATATACCGATAAGGCCAAGTAGCATACAACTTGTTATCATTGACATCTCTTAGTTCAATAGCTGTGGCTGTAAGGACAAGGAGATATCTTATAGGCTCTAGGCCACACCTAGAGGAGGCTTCTGATGTGCACATTTTGACAGAGAAAACTCCTTCTCCAGATGAGCAATACAAGTCATTATCCTCATCACAGCTTATGGGGTTTGGATCTTTACTTCTAAAAGCTACCGATTGAAGGGCAGTCACCCATTCTAGCGTTTCAGCTTCAGACTGAGCACTAACTTGCTGTGTAATCGACTTAGTAAGTATTGTAATTGTATTGGGACTAGAATGTGTTATTTTGATGCAATTCTCAAGAGTAATAATTTTAGGAATGGCAGAGGAAGCAGATGTTGCCTCATCTTTATGATCATAGATTTCCAATCGCTCAATCCCTTGCTTGCTTGCATTGTAAAGGATGCAATATTTCTGCTGCCAAGTTTTCTGAAAAATAAAACAGATTTCATGAAAGGAACATTTAGAGCTTATCAGATGTTTTGTACTAAATCCGAATCATCTGAATTTGCAGGAGTTGGTAAAGTGCCGAATTTGCTATAGGTACATAACCTATCGATGGTAAACGTGCGTCTACCTGACTCATTTTGATTTACGAAAGTAACGGTGCCATAACACTTATCTCTACACGAAGCATAACTTTATTACAAAGGATGACTAACTCACTCCTTTTAACCCTAATAATTACTTCACAGTAAATGAATACTATCAATTCCTGTACCTTTTTAGGGAATTTGCTAAATACATTCCCTCCAGCAGGTGGAAACAATAAACAACCGGATTTGATTTCGTCGTCTATATCCATTCTAAATATTAGGTTTCACAAGATTTTTAAAACTTTTCCGCATACAAAAACTACAATTACACATATCACAAAGATCGTTTAACAGTATTTGGAACGAATACAATAAAAAATAATGCACAAACAACTCAATTTTTGACAGCAGTCTGGCAGGCGGTGTCCAGCCATGTTTTTTGTTGTTTTTTGCCCTTTCCGCTTTGTATTCTGTTTATTTTCTCATTTTGATAAAGTAGTAATTGGAGCAAGGTATTCATTGGTTTTACGAACAGCTTGCACACAAAGTTCTTATTTTAAAGTATTTACTATAAAGAGAAACGCAAGAGAACACGCTCCATCCTCAAACTTTTGGTCCGAAACTGTTTGAAGAAGTTATTCTTGAAGTGAATCCTGTAAATCAGAAGAATTTTATCCAAAATCTTGAAAAAAATTTAAGATTTTATAATTTCCTTTTTTGCTTATAAATTAAAATATATCAATATTTATATTTTAAATAAATTGATTTAGATATAGGAACATAGGCGCTTTTCGCTGTTTTCGGTCAAGAATGGATATCTCGCTGGTAGTAGAAAATGTAAAAAAAAAATTGTCAATGTCAAAAAAGAAAGTTCAATAAACTTGGATAACGTTGGGATTCATTGAGAATTTTGATGAAATATCTATAATTTGAAGAAACAAATAATACTTTCTAAATACCTCAACTTATTTCAATGATGTCTAGTAATATAAATCCTCTGGCTGGCACCGCTCACTTATTGGACGAACTCGACAGTACGTTTCATTTGTATTGTTTGCCGGTGCTCATGTTTTCTTGTTTTTACCACCTATTTATTATTGTTTCATGAAGAGAAACTTATGGTGCTGCTTCGCGATGGAAGAACCTTGATTGGATATCTGCGGTGTGTTGATCAGTTCGCCAATTTAGTTTTACACAAAACTATAGAAAGGATTCACGTGGGTAAAGAGTATGGAGATATTCCTAGAGGAATATTCATTGTAAGGGGAGAAAACGTTGTACTTTTGGGTGAAATCGTAAGTTAAAGCAACCTAATAACATGAATGGTTATAATATTACAAGATACCAACATATTTAATTTTTAATGTTTCAATAATATTTATTTATTTCCAGGATAAAGATAAAGAAGACAACTTGCCACTGACAGAAGTATCCGTAGATGATATTTTAGACGCTCAAAGAAGAGAACAGGATGCCAAGATAGAGCAACAGAAGTTGCTTTCGAAAGCTTTGAAGGACCGAGGGCTGAACATGCTTGCTGATTTAGGACATGATGATATGTTTTAGGCTCCATATTTATGTGTAATGATAAATATTTAAGACTAATCAAAATAGCTCCTGTGACTAACCATGTTTTCTGGAATTTATTAAAGTACTATATGGCAAAGCAAGGCTTCCTGTTCTTTTACTCATCTGGTACATACATTAAAATACTTTGTGAAATTCTATGTTATGATGGATCTATCTCAGATGGTAAATTACCTTTAAACAGTTATTACCATTGATCAGAGTAGCTAGATTGATTTGATGTACTTTGACTGTGCTGGAATAATATGGATGGATGTGCCTTTTTTGAAGGTCTGATAAAAATATTTTTTATTATTATTATTAGTTATCAGGTAGGCAGTTGAGACAGCTGACAGCTGCCTGTATCCAGTTTTTTTTTTAAGTTCGTTTATTTGCATACTAACTATATTATGTTAGGGCCTATTTCACCAGCCCTGATTAAGCTTTAAGTAGCTTACTTAAAAGGTAAATTGACATATTTCTTATGGAAAATATGTCAAACAATCCATTATGTAACTCAGAGGTGGTGAAATAGGCCCTAAGTGTTTTTAGATAATATTTATTATATTATAAACTATTAGCACTAGTTAGAAATCGCCTCGTCGGCATTTCGGCACATAAGTGCGCGTCCAGCTTAATACCGGTAACTAACTGGTTTTTTAAATATCCTCCGTTCAAAAACATCACCGACTGAGCTCAACATAGCTCAATTATGTTAAACGTCAAACTATTCCTTTCAGAACGAAACAAAAAAAAAACGAAATTGTCCGTTGTGACAATGTGACATTTTGAAATACTGCTGCTGTATTTTTTATTTTCATGTAAAATCTCTTTTAAATTATCATATATATTTCAACAGAAAATAAACATTGTATGAAAATATGAACCCTTCTAAGTAATTACATAAATGCTTTTATACGTGAAACTATGTGCTCTGTGATAAGTATTTTGTGGTGTTATTTCAGAAATATGTAACGTGACTGTGTTTACTAAATAAAATGAGTTCTTCTGATGTTACATTAGTTGAAAGACTGAGAAAAGAGAATTTAGACCAATTTTTTACCCTAGTGCGTATGCATTTATCATTTGTTGTCGATATAAATACAGACGAGTAAGTATTATTGGTGCTGAAATGTAGTCTTTCCTTCATTTCTTTATTGAATACCTACGTTTTTTTATGACTGTTCCAGTGTTGATTGTTCAACAGACAAACCAAAGCAATTCCGTTGGAATTTCCATAAGAAAACAAAGAATTCGGTATCTAGTCAAAACAATGCTAATAGTATCAAAAATACAGAAGCTAATTCTATTACTGAAGAAGGGATTTTGAGACTGAATGAATTGATAGACTTTTTGTCTAAGCCAGAGAGTAAGTGACTTTATGAACTAATAAACTTGGCAGGTACAGTTTTCATTAACTTTTAGTTTCAATTTTTATATATCTTCCTCTGCATTCCACAGGGAGTTTCTAATTACTAATCAGATGTTTTTTTAGAAAATTTAAATCTCATTTTTTTAAATATTATTCTCTTTCTTTTTGTGTCAACTGGAATTATATTTTTGAGAACATATACTCAGTAAATAACAGAACTTAAATAGTGATGTTGTACAGTTTCTCATTAAAGGGTAATTGGCATGATTGATTCTGATAAACTAATTATAATTGATTTGCTGCTACAGATGTTACCCAGGAAGGTATATTTCGGCGTACCGGTTCCCTCAGCAGACAGCAAGAGCTGCGACAGCTTCTGTTAACAGGTTCAAGCCTTGGTCTCGAAGACAGCAAGTTCTCAGTTCACGATTGTGCCTCCGTTCTGAAAGGATTCTTGGCGGAGTTGCCACAGCCTTTATTGATGGAACAGTATTATCAAACATATTGCACTTTAGCAAGTAAGTTGTAGACAGTAATACTGATTGAAAAGATCAATCAGTATTACTGTCTATTGTAATAAAATGGAATAAATTCTATAATTCAGAATGTAAAAGCACAAACATAGGTAACTATGCTTAATAGACAATAACAACAACAATGTTTACTGTTTAAGAAAAACTTAGAATGAAATAATGTATTTTAATATTGAAAATACATCTGAAAGCTAGTCTGGCACTTTTTTCTTGAATATACAATCCCCTTAAGACCTTTATTCAGTTTTGAAGTTAACTATGTTTCTCAGTTTCAAATTATACTTTTTTTTTTTTTAACTTTGTACCATATTTTTTAGTCTTAATTTCGTTATTTTTGTTTCAGCCCAATACCCTCCAAATGCAGAATCATCGGAGACAAAACTCCTGACTGCCCTGCAACTATTACTCCTCCTTCTTGCACCTTCGCACAGGAACTTTCTGGAAAGACTGCTGAAATTGCTTCGGCTAGTAGCTGACAACGAAGCATCAAATCGTATGTCACCAGACACTTTGGCTACCATGTTCACACCTCACTTACTGTGTCCTAGAAAGGTAATTTTAAATGTGTATTTTTTGTTTTTTTATATTGTATTTTTTTTTACCTTATTGGTACACAAAAGGTAATAATCTTAAATAATTGTTGACAAAAATTGATTTGTTTTATATTTTTATTGAAACCATTAAGTTTAAACCAATGCTGCAAAACCGCTGTATAAAAAAATATGTAGCTCTATATTCAACATGTATTCCTTGAATATTTTGATCCCGTGGCATGACTTTCTAAAACAAAGGGCCAGCTCAAATTTGGCAAGGCATGGCGAAGAGTGGTTCTTGTCGCAAAACATGTGATCCAAGTGTCGCTAAGAGCCGTCAAGAGACTCCGTGCGGAGGTATGTCACCGTCACCAAATAGTGCCAATACTCATGTGTCGGGACGGTTCTCGTGGCAGCTTGACGGCGCTTGCGAGCCGTATAAAAATTAAATTAAATTAAAAAAAAGTTTTGCTTTAAATTTCCGCTAAGTGACGCCGCCGCCGTCTACCTATTGCCGCATCCAACCACACAAACCGCTACCGCGTTGAATGCATGCCCGGCCCTCTCTCAATAAGCATAAGCTGTGCATGCATATTAAGGGAGGGTGGACAGTATATCTTGCATTTGCCTGAACTTTACGCGGTAACGGTTAGAGCACCTAACCCCGAAGTAGTGACGCCGCTAAGTGTAAAGGAAATTTAAAGCAAAAAAGGTTAAAAAAATCTATTCTATAATAGGTTTACGCAAAGTAACGCCTTCATCAACTAACTTTTAGGTTTAACATATCTTTTGCGACCGTATGCCGTAAAAAGATAGGATTTACTATAAAATTATTTTCTTCTTAATTTCTCGCTAGCTTTGCGCTGGCCCAATGTATGAAGCTGTTGTCCGACGGGCAACGATAAGCGAGAAGCGAGCAGAGCTAGAAACTAGAAACGAGTTGGCAGCGGGAATCGAGTGTGTAGTTCCGATAATTTTGTCGCTGGGCTATAAGCGAGTGTTCTTGGGCGACTGTTGATTCGGATTGGGAATAGAATTAGACCGCTAGTTTTTCTTTCGGCGTGGGCTCTGATCGCCAAGCGAGCATCGCCGAGTGAGTGTTATCTTTGATAGCTCTTGTCAAACTTGCAAACCAGTAAAGCGAGTCCTCGCCGGCAGTGTGAACAGTCGGCGATCAACTATCAATGTATGCATCGTTTTTGTTTACACGGAATGTATATCTATTGTACGTTTCTTGAGTGACAAAAACGCTGATTGTTACTTGTTTACTCGATTCATGATTTTTTTTTCCGACTTGTGTTAAATGTATGTATTGCAGACGACTATGATTCATAAAGTGTTAGTAAAAGCTTAATGACTATGTTAATATTTTATTTGTGAATCTGACTTCCTTACTTACTGACTTATCATGTAGCCGATCAAGAACAATTTCCACTATCAGCCATCTCCTTCAAGACGCTCTGGCAGCTGCCGCGCACTCTGTACAAAAATGACGCGTTTTTTTCCTACGGCCGGAAGCGCACACATCGCAGAGAACTCTCTGTTCCTTCACTCTCAATTCGGTGAGGCAGTCCGACATGTCAATATAGAGATCAGGCGCAGGACCAACGGCTTACCGTGCTTTCCGAGGCACGGAGGTGTTAACACCACCAACTTCCTGACTCCGGAACTGTGGCTGAGCTAGTTCAAGACAGAAAAACCCAGAAACTTTCAGCCTGACCCGGGACCTCGTGGATGGTACCCAGCATGCTGACCACCTGACCAACGAGGCAGTCAGCTATCTCGTTCAAAACATCTTGGCAGCTGCCGCGCACGGACAACAATGACGCGATCTTTTGGGCGTAAATAGCTTTGAAGATATCATGCTAGCGCAAACATCGCATAAGCGCTACAAAATTAATTATGTTTTGTTTCATCTTCAGCTATCCCCCGAACACTTCCACGCTGACTCCATAGCCCTGGCGCCAGTGATCAGCTTCATGATCCGCCACTCGCCGCAGCTGTTTGTGGCGCCGGCGCGTCTCGCTACCGACGCGCATGCGTACTTCACGTCGCGAGAACTCAAGCGCGCGTTGTCGCCTGATGCGGACCTTGATGAGAGTATCAGCGATAGGTGAGTGAGACTGTGACGAAACCCCTACAAATTACAACAAGACACATTATTCTATTCCATTGTGAGATTTCAGTATAAAATAAAATAAGTTTATAATTGATGTTAAATGACTACAATGCCTCTTCTTAAACTTAAGCCACAGATTATATAATAGTTACTATGTAACAGATAAATCACTCCAAGGAAAATCGTCCATACCTACTCTTATAATAGCCTACAATTTATTAAAACACAATTTTACGGATTACTTCGTGATTTATTTACATTTTATTTTAAACCTGGGAGACAGTCTCCCTGTGACTACGATCGCTGTAAAGTGTTCGAAACGTCAGGTTTTCTCCCTGTGACCACGATCGCTGTAGTGTTCGAAACGTCAGGTTTAAAATAAAATGTAAATAAATCGCGAAGTAATCCGTAAAATTGTGTTTTAATGAGTTCAACAATTCGCGTAAACGTAAGAAACAAATAAGTCTACAATTTTTTGTCGCAGACCGCTGCGCCCGAAAATGTGCCCTAAGTTTCGAACATTACGTTATTATTCCTCTGCAGCTACGCGACCTTGGAGTAAAATTAATAAAGTCAGGGTTGCCTCTTTCGATACAAGGCCTATTTTATTTGTAGCTTGGTTTGGAATGTTTTACAATGATATAGTGTTTTACAGTTTTAATAAGTGGTAATAAACAAGATCTAAGATGTTGTTCTGTGCTAAATTATTTTCAAAAATGTATTTATATATAGTTATAAAAAGCATCTGTGGGAACTTTCAGTCTGCCGTTAAATTATAATGACGTATTAAAAGATTTAAAAATTTCAAATTTTCGAGACTGATAAGTCCAGAAATTTATTTAAATCTGAGACTAATACAGGGCATATTATGCTTCTGGTTGCATTTGTACAGTAAATACCAGATGTATAAATCATATTACTTAATTAGTTTGCATAAAAACGAATCGACCGTAACACAAATAATTCAACAGTGCGTACGCGCGCGCCCGTCGGTTGTTGGCAGCCAACTTATTTACGCACCGCCGTCGGTGCGCTCGAGAGTAGGCTATTAACGCGCGCAAGTACATTGAGTGAGAGATGCCTGCTTAAGCTAACATCTGCAACCGGTTTTTATGACTTGAGTATACTCGTATTATTGTAATACTTACCAGAAAAAAAGTAATGGCATTTAATCAAAATCATCACTCATCACTATGACAAACATAATCGAATCATATTAATACCACCCACATAAACCTACATACAAATAGATAAAGCAAATAAAATACTTATAGATATTTAAAGAGGTATGTTTGTGTGACGAGCGTTTGCACCTAAGTCATGGATGTTCACAAAAAGTATGCCTGTCCAGTATCCTTGTCGCCTAAGCACAACCTCACGCTTAGTTTGTTTAATTTAATTTCTGTGTTTGTTGAAACAATTTATTTCTACACTCATATTATAAAGAAAGATTTGGATGTTTGTTTTTTGTATTGAATATGCTCCGTAACTACTGGACTGATTCAAATGATTGGCACAGAGATAGTTTGAGACCCTGGAAAGGACATAGGTTACTTTTTGTCGCGATATAAAATTATCAGGGGGTGAAATGGGGGATGAAAGTTTGTATGGAAAATACGACTTTTGGGGCGGGTGAAGTCGCGGAGAACTGCTAATATTTATATATTTCTTAACTCGAAAACCTGTATTCCAAAACAGAACAGCAGCGAACACAGTGTACACATTCGTCGACCGTCACCGCACGCGCGTGGAGAACGCGACCAACCCGACTGACACGGCGCTCGCGCAACTGTACGCGCACATACAGGCGCTGCCCGACTCCGCCCACAAGCGGCGCCTCATCAAGCACTTCAACCGACAGAACGGATACGGTGAGCACTGTTATTTAGCCCTATCACAAAATAATAATGTCCTCCTAGCCGAGTTTCGACTATTACCACCAATCTCAACAGAGATTAGCCAACTGCTCGATATTATAGTGCACAAGTTTGTGCAAAATACACAGGTGCACTCTCTGTTCCTTCACTCTCATAGTCCGGCGAGACCGCGGATTGTCGTCGTTTTGATCAGAGAGAGAGAAGGTGCAGGACCAACGGTTTTACGTGTATTACGAGTGGTTGATATTTTGATGTTTAAATCATTCGAAAAGACACCAGCTCCCGTTCCTTGTGAGGTTTTGGAGCCGTCTGTGTATATCCTGACCTCATTGATGCCAGAGCTGTCTTTAGGTTCTGCAGTGAGTTGGATATTGTATCTTCGATCGAAGACGTGATGACTCAAGGTTTTGTCCCTAGGTGCCTCCAGAAGTGGCTTTTCCTTCAGGATACCTTGCAGAACTTTTGAGTGTGGTGTTATGGTTTGTTTCCATAGTCCGTTTGCTCTTATTCTCAATGCAGCTGCCTTTGCCTCCTCCTGTACGACCAGATCTAGGGGTCTTAAGTTCAGAAGGTATTCGAGTGCGGCTGATGGAGTTGTTCTCATACATCCAGTAGCCGCTACACTCGCTAGGCGTTGTAGGCTCTGGAGTTTGGCTTTTACCGTGGTGAGTTGCGTTCTGGGCCACCACACAACTGATCCGTAGGTAAGTGAAGGCCTGATAACCGACGTGTACAACCAAAGAGTGATCTTAGGATTAAGACCCCATCTTCGAGCGAGCGTTTTCAATTTCTGCAGCTGGCACGAGGTCACGACTTGCGGGCATCCAGAAAACTCCACCTCCAAATCCCCTCTCAGTCCTCTAAATGTTATTCAGATTCGTTCACTGTTCAATCTGTGCGCTTGTGGAACTCTCTACCCTTAGCTATCAGACAATCCGAGTCTCTTTTCATATTCAAAAATCGACTTAAGGAACATTTTCTTTCACTGTAAATTAATTACACTGCTGTTGGTTGAGTACTTGTCATATTGGTATAATAATACGTATATTATGTATGATTTATATGTAGGTATATTGATATTTTTATGTATATATAGTATGTGTAGTATATTATAGTGATAGTATATAATATGTGTATGTATGTCTGTTTCGTACCTATTATTTTATAATATGTCTTTTGCACCAATCACCTCCTTCCTGTGATTAAGTATTTCCTATACCCAAAGGTTATCTGGAAGAGATCGCTCTTAGCGATAAGACCGCCTAATTTGTACATCTTTCTATGTAAATTGTATTGTTTTTACTTTTATGGTGTGCAATAAAGAGTTATCTATCTATCTATCTATCTATCTTTTACCAACTAGCCTTTTGCACTGATAGAAAGCTATACAGGCCTTCTTTATTTTAGCATCGATATGACTCGCCCAATTAAGTTTGCTGTCAAGGATAAGGCCCAAATATTTCACTTGTGTCGATAGGGTGAGTTTGGTGTAAAACAATTTTGGTAGCTGAAGTTCTGGTAACTTCCTTTTGTTGGTGAAAAGGATTAGTTCTGTTTTTTTCGGATTTACTGACAATTGATGTTTGTCACACCATTTTTCTACAATCTGAAGGGCCGATCGCATTATACCACATAAGGTGTTCTCAGCGTTCCCATTTATCAGTATTGCTAGGTCGTCTGCATAACCAATAGTAGTGTATTCTCTCTCGTTTAGCCTTTTCAGGAGGTTATCTACTACTATGTTCCATAGAAGTGGTGATAGGATTCCCCCTTGGGGGCATCCTCTGACTACCTTTGCTCTTGTGGTAGTATTCACCACTACTTGAACCGCCCTTTTACTTACCAGCTCAGTTATCCATTCCTGATAACTGGTTCCACTCCAAATATGTGCAGGGCGTGGTTGATGCTGTTATGCATAGTTTTATCGAATGCCCCTTCAATATCTATGGAGGCAGCGAGTGTTGAGTTGTTGTTTGTGATGGCCGATTCTATTTTGTGCACCAACATATGTAGTGCCGACTCTGTTGATCTGCCTTTCCTGTATGCATGTTGTTGGGGGTGTAGCGGTCTGTTTATTAACGCCCCATCTCTAAGGTGTCGGTCAACTAGTCTCTCCAACGTTTTCAGGAGGAACGAGGTAAGACTGATGGGCCTGAAGGACTTGGCGTGTGTGTAGTCCTCTTTTCCAGGTTTTGGTAAGAAGACTATTTTCGCCTCCCTCCATCGCTTCGGTATATAAGGTGACTTAGAATTAATTTAAAATATTTTAATGGCGAATACTACAGTAAAAATGAATAATTTTTTTCATGTATCATTTTCAATTTAAGTTACTAGTTTTAGAGAAAAACGCCAAAAAACATTTTGATTTCTAAGTAAAATAAAACACCCTGTTCGTTGTAGGCATTTACTCCTACTTGCTTGCGTACGTTTTGTAAAGGATGTCAATATCTTCCCTCTCACTCCCAACTTACACGCGCCAACTCGCCATTCATTCATCTCGACCGCGCATAGTCAAAGGTTTGCGGCGCGTTTGTCGGTTTCTTTGACAAGCGCACTGCGAAGCTTTTATTATGCCGCCAAAGCCCGCCGATACACGTGCCGTACTGCCCCGCCCACTTTTACGCGCGCGCGGCGCGGGAGTTTGTTTAGTTCGCTTACAACTTTTCACCTGTTCGTTTGTGCGCAACTCGCGCGCTCCGCGTTGCATAATGCCGTACCGCTACTCATCGCAAGAGTATTTTTATATGGCTCTGTGCTACAGAGATGCGGGTGAAGTCATGTTGCGCGCTCAAGAACTTTATGAAGAACGACATGGTCGCGTCGTGAGTTTACGCACCATCCTCGGGGCTGTGCAGCGGCTTCGCGAGAGTGGAAGTTTCCAGCCGCGTCCCGACCCAGGGAGACCCTCACCACACCGAGCGCAGATAGAACAAGACGTGCTGGACTTTTTCCAGCGGCACCCAGTGGCGAGCACGAGAGACGCTGCCCGTATGTTTGGCGCAAGCCAATTTTACGTGTGGTGGCTTCTGCGCAGCGAAAGGCTTCATCCGTACCACTACACCCGGGTTTAGGAGTTGCTGCCGGGAGACTACGCGCCGAGGGTAGAGTTCTGCAGGACCTCGTGTATGGGAACGACGGCCATACAATTCGCACAGTGGAGGAACTACGTGCGCGTATCACAAGTGCTTTTGATGTGATGTCCAGTGAACCAGTAGTGCTCAGTGAGGTCCGACGGCATTGCATCGACCGTGCTAGACAATGTGTGCGTGTACAAGGGCGTCACGTCCAACATTTAATGTAAATACCTATCGTGTGTACTGTTTATTATTGCAAAAAAAATGAATTAAAGTTGAAAACGAGTTTAATTTATTTACAATACCTACATACATCAGGGTGCATTTCCACTGAAAAGAAGCGAAGCAGTAATTATTACTGTTTTATTTTTTTTGATGCATTTTTTAGTCTTACATTGTTTATTATTATTTACTATGTATCTTTTAAAAATCTAGCTTACACTGCACCGCCTACAATTCGTTGGAAATATCCCCTGCAATTAAACTTAGTGAATACCTAAATGCTGCATCAAAAATGCAGTATTTCGTCACAGAAATTTCCTTATTAACAGGTTTCATATTGACATAGTGGCACTAACTACTTATGTTGTGATAGCATTGCATAGCGTACATTGTGGCGGAGTCTATTCTTTTCTTTCGCTGAGCTAGTGCTGTTCATAATTTGAAACAATTTATGAATGAAATGCAGGAAGAGGGGATGGTTTAGTGAAGTGAGAGATAGGTTTAGTTAGTGAGAGAGAGATAGGTGATAAGACTTTCTATGTACAGCATGCGCCTAAAAATATTACATTTACATTGTTAGGAAAAACAAAAACAAAAACTAGCGGATGAAATAAAAAATGTTACATGAAAAAAAGACTTTATTTTTGCTCCAGTATTCGCCATTAAAATATTTTAAGTTGATTATAAGTCACCTTATATATTTAAAGGCTATGCAAGCCCTATAAATTGGTAATAAGTGATTCGTTACTTGGTTTGAATTCCATTGTAATAGTGCTGGAAATATCCCATCTAGCCCAGCGGATTTGAAAGGCTTGAAGCTTTTTAAAGCCCAAACTATTCTTTCTGTGGTTACTATTTTGTTTGCGACCTCCCATTCCGAGGTGGTTGGTGTACTGTAGTGCTCGTAGGACCACAAGTACGGAGTCCGGTACGATTTGACATCCGGGAAAGTGTGTTTCCAGCAGTACTGCGCTGGTTTCGTCGTCGGTGTTTGTATAAGTGCCGTCTTCTTTCTTAAGGGAGCCCAAAATGTTAAGGTCACCTTTAGACAGTATTTTCTTTATCCTCGCGGCTTGGTTTGTTGAGTTGATGCTACTTCAGAAGTTGTGCCATGATTCCGATCTCCGGAATCTGATTCGCTTCTTGTAGTGCTTTTGTGCTGTCTTGTATTAGTCCCAGTCCTCAGTAGATCTGGAATTTTTCGCTCGGTTGAAGAGTCTCCAAAGTGTCTTGCGTAGCCGTTCAAGTTCCGGTCCCCACCATTGACTTTTGCCTGGGCTTTTGGGCAAGATTGTGTGACATGCTTGTTCATAACTTACAAGAAGTGATTCAGTTAAGAACTGCACGTTTGATTCTATGTTTTCTGTACGGTACCTGTGTTACGTCAGGCAACTGTACGTCGTTTAGTGTTTTGGTTAGTAAGTTTGTGTACCTTGCTATATCCGTTTTGCGGGGGTTGCGATACGGCACGGTTTCAGTTTGTTTGAAGGTTAGGTGGAAACATATGCGTCTGTGGTCAGCAAAGGATGGTTCGTTTGACACGTGCCATCCCTCTATCAGGCTGGCAGCCGAGTATGTTGCCAGGGTGATATCTATGGTGGTCTGGCACATTGAGGTTACAAAAGTGGGTTCTGTTCCTCTATTCATGATGTTAAGGTTTGTTTGGAGTAAGTATTCAGTAAGTAACTCACCCCTTTTATTGGTGTCCTTACTTCCACACAGGGAATGGAGCGCGTTGCAGTCTGCGGAGATGATCGGGTCCCAGTTGTGAGCCTCGCAGTGTTGCACCAGTTCGGCTAGTTCTTTTGAGGGAATTTCGCCGTCACTGGCAGTTTCCTGTTGGGATCTTCACTGCTGTGAGGTTCTAGAACAGAATTGGTTAAGTATGGTGGCTTTTATGCTTTTGGGCAGTACAATACAAGTTCTTGGTTTTTCAACCGTAGTATTTAGTAGTAACTTACCACCGATGTTGCTTAGACCGCATATACGTTAGTCGTGGACGACGGTCCGGTTGTCTGCCTCCAGCACTCTCCGTAGAGTGGCCGCCGCTATTTGCTTGTGCTGGAGGTTGGTTTGTATGAATGTGAGGGAGCTAGGGGCTGCGTAGGACGTCATCTTCGTCGCTAGTGTCTCCCCCACTCGGCAGCGGTGAGTTTATCTCCAACTCGCTCGGACCCTGTTGGCAGTGGCGTGCCTGGGGTATCGCGACAGGGCAAGCCAAGCTACAGCTTCGGCACAAGTTAATGGTCTTTATTGATTCTTGAAAATGAGCACTGCTGTTGTTGAAATGAAATTACTTGATTCTTCATGTTTCACTGTACTCTCTCTTCATACCTCCAATACATTCAGTTCTTTCGGCTTCTGGCGAGTTAATCAAAGCACACTGAAGGCATATTACTACCAGGCAGAATTGTGGAAACATACCAGCAATGACATACCTTCGGTGGCTTAGAAAAAAGCCTTTTGAAGTTGTTGAGCTGAGTATGAGGAAATAATATAATACACGAGAAAATATACGACATTACAAACAATGGTAAAAAAAATCTGTGTCAGGACATTATAGTATAATTGTTTTATTTGTATTCTAAGTCAATGCGTCATCTTTTTTACAAAGATGTTTCAATACGTTGTTTACCAAAACTGCAAAATGAAATAACAGCGTTCATGTGTTTCTGAGAATTTTGATGCCTTTTTATGACATTTGATAAGTTATTTAGGTCGTCATAACCAGTTGTATTCCAAACATGGTTTTCATTAGAAAAACATATGCAACACCAATAATATAATTTATTGGAATGCGAGCAGCCAGCTAACCAATGAGTTTTATAAACTGATCTGTTAAATTGTCTCTTGCGAGACTTACTTGTTTGCGAAGTATTCAAATCCGGTGTCGGCTTTGGCGAAGCTATGAGTTGTTTTTTCTTAGCAAAATTTAAAGATTTTACCTTGCCCCCGCTTGTTAACACTTGCACACATTTCAAACCTTCACAAGGAACAATGTTATTATCACTAGCGGCACTCATTTTGTAATGAAACAAACTTTCATACAATTTAAAAAAAACACAACGAAATTTCCTCAAACTCTCACTCGACTGACAATATACGTGAAGTTCGCCTCTTTCGGTCATAAACAAACCCTATTCATTCATTACTTCCGCCCACATTTAGTTCGCACTTGCACGAACTTCATTTGCAAGCCCGGCTTAATTATACCACGGGTTTTGGGCACAAAGGACTCTATGCAGTGCGTTTCAGTTGCATTCGCGTCCTCACACCACATCGCTAGTACCCCGTCCATAAGGAACGGGTTTCCGCGAAAGGCTGGGGCATGCGCGCTTGGAGATGGCGGGGACAGCACAGCTTGTAGGATGCTATCGTCGATAGTCTCCCTGAGCTGGGCTGCCTGCGCCTGCGTGAGGTCTCGCGGCGGGACGGTGATGACCGCTACCCACAGATGCGATTGACTCGCATTTGCGTAGCTCACCGTCCGCTTTTGCCTTGCGTCGGTTTTAGCGCGTTTAGCTTCCCCCCTGGGAGACTGGGTGCTGGGTGCTCGTCCAGACGAGCACGCTTCGAAGAAGCGCGCTCGTCCGGGCCATCCTCAGTCCCAGGTTGTTCCTTTTCAGGAGCAGTGGGAGCCTCTGCAGCCAAACGCTGACCTCGGGCGCCTCTCGGTTTCCTCCGCTCTGGCCGGTTGTGTGGTGGTTTTGGTGGGGTCAGCGACATCGGCTTACCCTGTGCCGCTTCCACCTCCGTGGAGGTGGAAGGTACCGGTTCACGCTGCGTTCCCGCCGCGGCAAAGCCTGCACCGGGATTGCGCTGCTTTTCAGCAGCAACATTTCCCGGCATGGGTTCGCGCTGCGTTCCTGCAGCATTAACGGCTGGCACAGGCTCACACTGCATTTCAGCAGCGTCGACGACTGTCTGTTGCCCTGTTTGTGGGGTCTTGGGCTGCAGGCCTGCCCTTCTCGCGCGCCTGTTTAGGCGACTGCGTCCAGGTTGACCTTTCTGCCTTTGACTAGTTTTGTTTGCTGGCTTAGCTGCTCCCTTCTTGCAGGGACGTTTATGCGCAGCAATGGTCCATTGTGACACAATTTCAGTGTCAATTGTGTTGGGGATGGCCTCTGCGAGGCCTGACATGTCCAGGCTTGGGCCCGGCTCGTTGCACAAGGTGCCCCCCCCAGAATACGAGGGGCAGACCGAGTTAGACTCGGTGAGGGATTCTCCACTGTGCGTGGTACCCTCCTGGGGTAGTTTTGTTTGCCGTTGTGCAGACATTATTTTGGTTGGGCGAAGGATAAATAACGCACACTACCTGCCCTTGGTGAGTGTGGTACAGACTTTTAGGGGGTATTTAAGTCCCCAAGGCTATGTTAACCTGTGGTGTGGATACGCGCCGCCACTGGTTCGGCTCTGCAGGATTGGATCAGGGAATTGGGATAGGATTAGGTTAGGAATTTAGGAGGACGGCCAGAGGTTTCAGTTATACCAATTGCATTGGGCATTTGGCCAATAACAGGCGGCAACCTCGGGAAGGATAGTCCACTGGCCTTGTTTAGGGGATCTTTGCAACCAGCGCTACTCCCTAAACCATTCGCCAAACCCAGCATCGGACAAATACTAGGAGTAGGGGAGTCATCACTCAATATTTATTGTTTGACCAAGCCCCCGCCCACACAAGTGGCGTTTCATCAAGCAATTCAACCGACAGAACGGATATGGTGACCACTGTTATTTAGTCTTATCACAGAATAAATACTAGTACTAAGTACAGAAGCATTACCTACTTTCCGGTATTCAAAATGTGACTAGGTACTTACTTAGGTTATTTGCTTCCAAAAATATGGTGCAATTTAGCAGGAACGTTCCGCCTGTGAATAAAACGCGCGCGTGTTACTGCTCGCTCGCAAGTCCCAACTTGATTAGCCCACCACGGTGGGTCGCCACGCGTAGGTACAGTTTTGCGGGAAGTAAGACAGGCCTTCCTATAGTACGTGTGTACAGTGGCCGGTACATCAGACGAATTTTTGCTCCAAAATCACTCCTGTTTTAACCTTTCCGGAGCATGCCTGGTGACTGAACGTCCTAATGGTTTTGACGTGTAGGTGTCAAAATATACAAAGTTGAATGATTAAGATGTTGCAGTGACAAAATTACAAAAGTTTACATTGTTGTTTGCCTAAGATGTGTGTGTCAAAAGGCCTTTGCTCATCGTAATTATGAGAGCGCATAGCATGTCACTATTCTGATTTTCAGCAGGAACATCTTAGTAATGGGGCACTCAGTTCTAAAATGTAAATTACTTATTTATAGGTACTCCAATCCAAATCCAGAGGACGGGCAAAGTCGCGGGCTCCCGCAGTTTCGGAGACTCCATCAAACGGCACATCTTCAACAAGGGACTCCTAAACAAAACGCCAAAGAAAGGATCCGGGTCTACTATAAATACCGTTGAAGAGGTGAGTGCTTGTGTGGTGTGCAATATTCATCTTTACGTTAACTGTCTAAAGTCCATGTTTCTACGCATTTTGCTGAGGAGATGTTCGATGTGGCTGGTAAAAGTTTAGAAATATGCAGCTATTAGTCTTTTCATGACTTTTCCAAAGTTTTAACCTGCTGATACTGACGGTCTTGATTATTATGTGGAATGAAACAGCGTTTCTTTTGCCAATTTTACTGCAGTGGTTTCCGATTACCGTCAACATTTCACCCACATACTAGCTAACAACTATCAGAGCTACATTATCTAGTTTCCCCGTGAGACATATATTGGTAGGCTGTAATTAATTTATTAACATTCACTTAAATTTTCTACTAACTTCCAGAATGGCATACACAAACTTTCTCTCACGACACAGCTTAGAATAGAATGTCCATGATTTATTTATTAACAGAACAAAAGTTACTCGAACATCTCCCCCCATTAAACCTAACCCCGCATCGTGCCGTCCAAACTATCTCAAGTGTGTCTCTCTTCCTAACTTTCTTTCACTCGCTAAACGCATGCGCCTTTTCCAGAAGTCAAGCAAAACGAAATTGCGTTTCACGGACGACAGTAAGATTGACGTTTCCCACAAAAAGATTGTGCTAAAGAACTTAGCGAACAAAATAGCCAGCACAGAGAGTCTAGACAACGAAGAGTACGACTCGGATGCCAGCAACGAAAGCACGCTTTCAGAAGGCGCGTTGAACATCTCGAGAAAACACAGTCCCAAGTTTGTCTCCGAGCCGAATCTAAGCGTTTTGGATTCTGAAGAAACGCCGAAAAACACTAAAAAGCGCGGCACTAGGCTGTTCCGTTCGAAAATCATCTCCGCGTCGCAGAATTTGAACAAAAAGTATCAGAAACGTGCGCCGATCAAAGGGACACCTACCTCTTGTGTTTCGTGCTTCGACGAACAGGATGTGTCGGATCCGTCGTACCCAGACTCAAGTGATAAGAGTCCGATAGTAGATACGCCTAAGAAGCCTTCGGTGAATGATTTAGAAGATAGAAATATAAAACTGCACTACTTAACGAGTACTCCGGGGATATCCGAAGCGGTGGTGTTTGACGACGAATGCGTGACCCCTTTCACGGTGAATTTCAGGCGAGCCTCGATGTCTCCTATAACGAAATCGACGCAGAAACTGTCCAAGGCTATGCAGGTTTGTCGCATCGTGCTTTATGTCATGCTTTACGTGTTTGTCTAATATGAGTTGGGAATGCGAATAAGCATTTACTAATGAAGCATTTTCATTTAAATGTAATTTCTTCTACATCACTATGGTATTTTGAACTTACTTTGTTTTTAATCAAAGTTATTGAGGGGTTTTTAAAAATAAGCTAATTACTCTGATTAGCGAGGTCAACTACAATCGGTTACCATCTCAGCACCCTTATTCACAAACTACAGATTTGGAATCCAAGAGGCAGGATTCCGAAGACGAACGACTCAAACGTCGGAATCGAAAACTGACGTTTCCATTTGGCACAAATGACATTGGGCTCAATTCCAATGCGCCATGTCTAAGATTAAATTTAGGTTCAGTCTCTCTCTTTCTCTATCAAATAAACGGAAAGAGACAGACTACAATAATTTAGAAAAGTCAAATTAAGTGATGTGATTTCTAACGTATTTGTACAAGTTTTAGCGTGTTTTCGTCTAACTTTAGTCGTCATCAAAAGACATCCCTACTAAATTGTCTATGGGTTCTCTAATTTCCTTAGCAACCTACAGCTGTTTAGTACGTTTCTAAATTAATATAGTCTGTCTCTTTTCGTTTGCTTGGCAGAGAAAGAGAGACTGAACCTAAATTTAATCTTAGACAGGGCGCATTGGAATTGAGCCCATTAGCTTTCGAAAACTGCGTTCGGAAATAATGTTTGACATTCAAATTCGGTGTGTTCAAAGTGTTAGTGAATCAGGGTGAAGGTCATGGAAAGAAGAGTTATGTAATAACTCTGTATTCCTTCGTGAACCAGGGCCCGTAGCCAAGTGGCAATTTATCCTCGCGCGAAGTTCGCTATCGCCAACAAATGTCAAAATATGTATACAAAAGTCACGTGACGTTTCGACGGCTTATGTCAGTTTCATATATTTTGTTAGCTATAACGTACTTCGCTTGAGAATAAATTGCCACTTGGCTACGGGCCCTGTGTCGCCAAATTTATTTATGTACCTGCTACAGCTACTAGAACTGTTAGTTATTTAATTCATAACATTTATTGGCGCACAGAGCACGCACACAAATCACTGTGGAATGTAACCAATCCGATCGATATTTCTTTTCGGCCATATCATGTTCGCGCGGGTTACGCCCCCATTTCATATCTCGTCTTTCTATAATCTGAGCTTACTACCCACACTTTAAATTTTTGAGGTGAGATAGATTTTACTAACCACCTCAGCACCCGACCAATCGCCTCAACCGTACATTAAAATGAGGAGAAGAAGCGCTGACAGTATTCAATTCAAAATAGGCAGTTTGCTAACATAATTTAAAAAAAACTTTCTTTAGCTCATTATTTCCAAATCACTTCTTTTTCGCCGCTGATACACCAAAATGAAAGAACGTTTACCCACTCCTACTTGTTTATATAGAAAATAAATAATTTTTATTTTACTTTTCACTATTAATTAGTATCTAACAGAGTCTAGTCAGAGGCCCTAGGGCGACTTTATAACATCTGAGAGTAAGGTTAGTCACTTGCCTCACAAACACCCCTTCACCAATCCGCACTGAGCCCGTGTGATGGAGTATGGCTGAGGTACTAGGTACAAATTTCTAGGTGTCCATGTCCATCTATAGCGTTGCGCGATCTGAATTTGCACTTTATTGTGTCGTAGCAAGAGTCGCTATTTCTTTGATTATATTGCAAAGTGTTCCTTCGGCACTGTTACCACAAAATACCGAGAGTACAGAAGACAAACACTTGTATGTACTTTACTTTTCATACCTTCGCTCGGCGCTCGCGCTAGGGATATCAACTTTTGCTTATGCACAATAAACTATCGTGGTAGTGGCACTCATATCTAGTAGCTTGATATATTGTTGAGAATGAAACAGTAAACACAGAAATAGAAACCAATAATAACTAAAATATTTTGATTTTAATGTTATATTATAACTTATAAAGTCAAGGAAAATATCTTGCGATGATTTCTACATTGGCGAAATGCACAATTATTACAACGTGTGATAAATTCACATTACAAATACATGAAAATACCTACTGACCTCCTTGAAACAATAGGAACTTAACTTAAAAATAAAAGGATACACCGTTTATTTTTGAATTTAAACAACCGTCCACTGAACAGTTATAATAACTTTATTTTGTTACTTCACATTTTGTGCAAAAAAGTTCACAGACGCGTGCCTCAAGTGGAGTGTGCACTTGCGCTCGCACTGTTCCCAACCGTTCCGAGATAGTCCGTGAGCGGTGTCTATATGTGCGTTGCTCGAGCGCGCTTTGTATGCAGATTGTCTGCTGTACTCTCGGTATTTTGACTGCCTCGTTGGTCTAGTGGTCAGCACGCTGGGTACTATCCACGAGGTCCCGGGTCCGAATCCCGGGGCGGGCCGAGAGTGTTTGGGTTTTTCTGTCTTGAAATTACTCAGACTCAGCTCCGGAGTCAGGAAGTTGGTGGTGTTAACACCCCCGTGCCTCGGAAAGCACGTTAAGCCGTTAGTCCTTCGCCTAATCTTTCTACGGTCATGTCGGACTACCGTCTGACCGAATTATGAGAGTGAAGGAACAGAGAGTGCACCTGTGTATTGCGCACACACTTGTGCACTATAATATGTCCCGCGCAGTTGGCTAATCTCTGTTGAGATAGGCCGCCGTAGTCGAAATTCGGCTAGGAGGTTTTTTATTTTTATTATTTTGTGCTTTTACTATTATTTATTGTGATCGAACTTACAAAAGTGTACATTACAGGAGTCAATAATGACCCCGCGGTCTCGTAAGCCGCTAATAATAACTTCGGAGCAGCGCGACAGCTTGCCGGAAACTAGTGAGGAGACGAAACCGGAAGTGGAGCCGAAACAAGCGATGTACCCGTCGATGTCGCCGAAGAACGACAGCGACTTCGTCTCGTCGGAGGATGAGGATCTGATGTCACGGTCTTCCTTTTCTGAAAGGTAAGTCGTTTTCGAGGAATTTATTAAAGAAAATATTGTTAAAAGCAGCTGACGATGAGGCATATTTTGTTGGAAACGGATCAGCTAGATGAATATGTAACTTTGAATTGAATTATTTCAATCAATGTTTGTTTAGTTGCTAAAGCTGGCTATTAACGGTCAGTTACTGGTGGTGGGTGCGATATCATTAGTTGAAGATTGGAACTGATTAACTCAACGTTATCATTCCGTGCCGCTCTTTTTGCCTTTGTCAAACAACCCTAAATTGGTTGCCCACGTTCTTGCAACACTGAATAAAAGCCAGTTTTAAGATTGGGTCATCATTATTTAAACGGACCGTGAATGGCCAGCCTAACAGAGAAACTGAAATTATTAAATGGTACATTTTCAAATAATTGCAATCCAGAATTGTTAGCAACAGATAATAATTAATCCTCTGATATAATGTCCAAAAAAGATATCACAATTACTATTTTACTGAAAAGTATTAACTTAGCAAATTGTTTGAAACATACCCCTAAGAGACACTATTTCTTATGACATTTACTGTCATATAATTTTGTCAATGATTATGTTATTGTTCACAGATCCCACCACTCAAACGCATCGCTACCGAAGCCGTTCGACGCACGCTCTCTCTCTGTCGGCGACGTAAGTCCCTTACGCTCAGAAAGCACTCGATTCATCATCAGCCACGAACGACCGAAGCTAATCGAACAAGATCTCAACACAACGCTCTGCGGAGACGCCCTAATACCAACCTTTAAGATATCCCACGAAATGACAAACTTCGTCGACCAAAAAACCAAATCGCTCACCGAACCATTTAGAGAGTATTTACTCAGCCGATCAGTATTAACAGCCACACCGGTCGATCTATCGATTCTAAACAAATCGAACGATACCGACGATAAGATTAGCGATTCGCTACTCTATTGTCTCGATGGTAACGTGCCGTCGGATTTGACTTTATCGATTAGCAATTTAGCAGTCGATAAAGAATCGAGTTTGCGGTCGCCACTGAAGAATATAAACAATATTGTTGATAAGAGTCCTAGTAGAAAACGGTGTGCTAGCACGAAGGATGCTGCCGAGTGTGAAACCAAAAAGGTCTTAGTTGAAAAGGAAAATTGTGACACAGATAACGTGTTTCAAATACGCGAGACTGAACTGTGAAGTGAGCATAATGTTAAAAATATCCAAAAAGGTTGTACCTAAGAGAGACAGAAATATGTCCTAAGTTCTAGAATTCTGCAATTCTAGAACTTAGGACATATTTTGCTCATTTTGCTTTTACAAATAGTTTGGGGATTTTCGATTTGTGCGCACGACAGTGCCAAAAGACTGGAAGTGAAGGAAAAGAAGCTATTATTGTGATAGAACTTTCATAATAAACTAAATAAACAACATCACAATTGAATACTAGATATCTTATACGCGATTATAAGTACTAATAGGTAGGTAACATTTTAATTCGGTTGTAAAAATATACAATCATGTAATTGTAAAGAACTTACAATGTATAGACGTTTTAATGACCTTATTTGTTTATTATTTTATAATTGAACTAGCTAGCTAGATCTATTCTTAAATCTACGCCGCTTTTCCTTGCCTTTCTTATTTTCCATTTTTGTTGATAGTTTTTTGTTTCGATATTGTTATTGACTTTTATCGGTCTACCCTTTTCAATTCCATAAATTGTAATTCCAACAATTTTCACGAGCTGAACGAAATATTTGAATATATAATTTATTATGTTGGTATTTACTTTCAATCAATCCAAGACCTGTATTGGAAAAGCGGCTTTATTCTTATGATACGGATGTATTTATTCCAAAATACTAATTTTTATTATCTTTTATTATGTTATAAAAGATCGTGACTGTTAACCATGTTGATCTTAATAAGTGCCTCGAAAATATTGTACAGAGACCACGTTGTTTCATATTGAATCGAATTTTAAATATTTCAGTAATCTGATATTCGAGGTGTTAATGTTATGCTGACAACTCCAACTTTGACCGGTCAGTTTCCTCGACTTGACGTTTTTTTCTTGGTAGTTTAGATAATACGTCTCAAATATCGGGTTGCTGACGAATCGAGTTTTTAACTACAAACTCGTTTATTTGATTTATGTTCGGTTTCTTTATTCGAAAACAGATCATCAAAACGTCTTCTACTGCCCAGCTAAATTCTGCCTTTACTATTATGGCTCAAAACCCCTTTCAGTGCTCAACCTCGTGAATATTGGACTTATAACAAAGCAGCATGGTTGAAAATCCTTTGTTGGTGATATATTTGCCAATTCGTTATAAAAATTATTGGGTTTTCGAATGTAGAAACTGCACATAAAGGAAATATTTTCTTGATTTACTTTTATTACGTCTCTTGTTTATTTATTATTATTATTATGGAAAGAAAATGCTTCAATATTTGCGACGTGGACATGTTACTAGTTTATGAATATACAGTAATATGTAATGCATATTTATACGGTTAATGTGATTAAAGATTATTTTAATATTCATACATGTTTTTTCCTTTTATTAATTAACTAACTAGCCACACTTGATGTCATTTCAAACTAAAACTAAAAAGTATCAGAATCAAAGATTAAAGGGTGTTATTACAAAAAAAATAGACTAGGTTTAAAATAGGTCTAATTATTAGCCGACAACAGAGGAATGAATGACACATTCGTGACATCACCTAATAGAGAAACGCTTTTCTAATTGGCTAGCTAATAGCTTAGTCCTGGCTTAAACCCGGTACGAAGTTTTTGTAATAACGGGCTAGGTGTTTAGTGGAACATATAACAATAACAAATTCTGGAACTGGGAAAACATTGTAAACAATCTTGATATTCCTTTTCAAAGAAATATTTATTTAAAGATAATATACACAAAAATAACAACCTATGGTAATTTATCAAAAAAAATGAAAATATGTAATAGTAAGTATTTTATTCACTATTATTTTTAAAATTCATGAAAAGATTGTTTACAATGTATGCCAAGCAATGAAAAACGAAAACGTTAGACGTTTCATTTTATACAATATGTATGGTTTGTAGGGCCATACACCTTAGTTAAGTAGAGTTAAAGTTAGTTGATGAGCACGTCGAATACAAAAGATCACCAAAGTTTATTATAACGTAAAGTAGTCACAGTGTGGCAAATCTTTCCTTGAGTAGTTAAGTGTTTAGTTAGACGGTTGTTGACGTACTGATTTAAAGTTAAAGTAATTCAATTGTTGCTACGTAAATATGCGCGCCGAAAGTAGGACGCAACGTAATGATGCGTATTAATTAGGGTATTTTACCCATTCCATCGTCGAATGCCCTAACATACCATGACCGTTTTATGAATGTATAAGGCACGGACAATCATGTTCAATTGATTTTCAAAGTGTATAACAATGTGCTTTTGGGACAAACCCATAAAAAAGTCAAGTTAAGTCTTTTGTCATTTATTAAACAAACTATCACAGCACTGCACTGGGTAAGGCCTATATGAGGAGGATGATGGCCAAGCCGATGAGTAGTAGAATGGTCAAGCAGCAGTAGAGTTGGCAGCAGAAGCGGTAGCAGCAGTTGACGAACCGCACGCTTATCGGCTGGTGTTGATAACTGGGGATAATAATAGGGTTGCCAATGAGCGGTTTTCCTTGAGGTACTATTAAGGCGTTGTCAGCAAGCGTTAAGAGGCGGCGCTAGTAGTCTGAAAGCTGTAACTATTGCAATTTGAAAGCAATTTATTTCAGCGGCGAGACTGCAGGAAACTGATCGATGCAAGCAAGTGGCAGGGCCTAAAAGTGAGGATAAATTGAGTAAAATTGTTATTTTTAACAATGACAGTGTATTTAAAAAGGGGTAGACATGTCATCTTCTACTGCGCCTCATTCGAATTTGTTGCGCCGAGCACACTTTCGTTTACGCGTCAAAAATGTCTTATGTGTACGAAATGCTCCATTAAGGCCAGCACACACATCTACCTCTTTTTAAATGCACTATCATTGATTTTTAACGTTTTTTTGTATTATATCCCGGCATGCTTCCTTTTCTTTATTTTATTTGCCTAACTCCTTTCCCTTCTATAAAATTCGTCATTCAAAACGTTACAAAATAACCAACCGGAGGTACCGAAAAATATTTAAAACCCTTTCTAGATTAAAGTCCCATGTTCCTATTTACTATGGCAATTTAAGTAGGTACTTAGCAAAGTCAAATATGTAAGTTAAGCCAAGTAAAACAGGCCAGCCAGCAGTGCCTCATTTGGCTCGGGCGATTAGTTGTGTTTGTTTTGAAGTTCTGTGTTTGTTACCGGAATTAAGTATTATAGGTACAGTGGGCCCCGCATAAACTTATCCAAATCTGTCAAAATATCGCAGATGATATGGAACTCTATGTTATTAACATATGGTTGAAATATGGTTGCGAAAATTTGTCAGATCGGGTAGGTTAATGTGGGGCCATGTGTCCCTGATTGTATGGTGCTTGATTATTGAACTTATTTAGATGCGGTGCTCTTCGCGTCCCGCCCGAACCATATCTTCTTTCTATAGGATTCCATGGAACTTGAACGCTCACGCCGAAAATTCTTCCTAATAGTTATAATCAAATTGCTAAAATTCAGTGTGATTATAAGTGTAAACGGTTATCATTATGCATAAATTAAGTAAGTATGTAAAGTTTATCACCTAGAGAAATTATCTTAACGTCATGCGACAGACAAAACAGTAGCGCCTTTCGAGTTCGAGTCTCGTACATGTGAATTTTACACATCCTGGTGATACGGTATTTATCTACAGACGTGTGTGGACAGTATTTACCCTAATGGAGTAATCGATACTATCGATACCATTGCTTTTGCCTTAACTATCGATAGTCTATCGAAAAACTATCGATTGGACTATCGAGCGGCAACGCTATTCACTAACATTAGAATAGTTAAGTATTTACTAGATTTGCTGCCATGTATTTTATTTGCGAGTTTCTGATATTTTGGCACTGTTGCAAGCGCCATGATCACGGAATCACTAAAGATCTTGCGGGTGGGATGTTATGGGTAAACAACGATCTACCCTCCTTCGAAGTCTCAAGAACTATACCCGGCCCGGCGAACCTTGATTCCTATGACAGTTCATGTTAGTGATGGGTCGCGTGTCAATGAAACTTAACTTTTTTAATCGACTTAAAAAAAGGAAGAGGTTATCAATTCGACTGTATGTTTTTTTTATTAACCGACTTCAAAAAAGGAGGAGGCTATCAATTCGACTGTAAGTTTTTTTTTGTGGCTATGTTATCGCATATCTCAGTCAGTTGTGGACCGATTTGAAAAAAAATATGTTTACCTAGAGGCTATACCTTCTAGTTGGTCCCATTTTGGCCAAGTCGAGATCTGATGATGGGATCTTGGTGTAATCGAGGGAAACCCTTAAATTTTGAAGGCACGTATAGTGTTTTCGTACTAGTATCTTAATGTTGACATGTTGTTACGTCTGATAGTCATTATGTGGAGCTGAGCTGATGGTGGAACTCCTTAAAAATTAGGAGTTTAGTAATTAAAACACCAGATGTTTTGTCAGGTACTGTATAGGATGCTAACAAAACAAAGTCAAAGGCGCAGCTCCCTCCTCTTCCCCCCCCCCCCTCCTAACCTCTCCCTCCCGCCCCCAACAATAAAAATATATAATTACTTCAAGAAATATATAATTACTGCAAAAAATCAATTAACTCTTACCGCTGAAACGATGGATTTGATAGTCTTAGTACCGAGAAAAGACATAGAACAGTTTTTATCCCCAAAATCATTTGTATAGGGAACCTTTGTTTTGATTATTGGGATCGAGACGTGCGATACGACAGCATTGTAGAAGAGCCGTTTTTGATAAACGTAGGCGACAGCAGCTGCAGTTCAGATTCCAAGTTCGTGACACAAACCCTAATGTCATTATCAGATTCAGATTAAAATATATAAATAAATGATCGCTGAACAGCTTTTGTTTTATTTGGTTTTGTCCTACAGTTAATTTTTAATTCTCTTGGGTATACAATCGTGAGTGCATGTATGCCGCGCTTTGTTCTATTCAATAGAGAATGTACTAATACTTAAGTATGAAAAAGCAATTGCTGACACTCATAATTAATCACTTAATTATGCCACACTGATACTAATGAAAACTGATACTAATAAAATCTAATCTTAAATAAAACAAAACCTGGTGTCCCCAGAAATATTTTATAAATTTGAGTGAAATAAAAACAATTTCATGCAAATTTTTAACATTCAGCTCACCACCTATAACTTAAATGATTTTAAATCGTGTACACTCGTTTCCATTATCGACATTTGTTTATCGATATTTTTCCGCACTAGTCTATATTTTCCGAACGAAGTAACTTTTGCAGGACGTAAACGTGAAGTCTGATTGAGATAATTTCTTGTAAATGTTAAGAATTGTTATAATTCCGACGGAATATCATTGTAATGGCATATATCTACCTTACCTTAATAAATGGCATTTTTAGAAGCCTCCAATTCAATTCTAATGTAACGGTGACACCACTACAATGTTGTGTCGTAAGAATAACTGTCAATGTCATAGGGATCAAGGTTCGCCGGGCCGAGTATAACAAATAAAACGATACATGGTAGGAATCCCGTAAATACCTAACTATTCTTAAAGTAAGACCGGTCTAATATAACTTACTATCTCTTTACAGACACGACTTTCGACTCCGCATTCGGTCTTGCAGTAGTCGATTTATATTGAGGCTTTGCCGAGACAGGCTTCGGTGGCGGGAGTGCCTTAAACGGTTTCGGTTTCGGGACATGCTTCGGACGGGGTTGTTTCTTCGGCGGTATTATCACTGGCTGCAGTTCTTCATACTTCTGCTGCCTTTGAATTTGTTCGATGAATTCTATTTCTCTCTCCCTCCTCAGTATGTCTCTTTCTCTTTCCTTCTCACGTTTTTTTTCAGCTTTCAGCTGCCTTAGGGCGCGTCGCTTGCGTATCCATGCGCATAACGCGGTGGGTCTGGTCGGCGTCTTGTCACTGGGCGGCTCTTTGCCAAATGGCCACCGTTTCTCTGTAGATCTGTTTACACTGGTTGGACTTCTATGCTTGTAGTGGCTGATTACTATGGGTATTGACAGGCTGTGTGGATCCTCCAGATGTACTCGGGGCCTGAATCAATTTAGTCGAGCTGTATTAAGTATACCTAATTCCTAACAAATTATGCTTACCTAATCGCGGGAATACGTGTGAATGGAATTGTGACTTAGGGCTTAGTCGGCAGCACGGTTACGCATTTGAAATACTAAAACGGCTTTTATTACGTAGGGAATAGAGTAGCAGTCTTAGGGTTAAAGTGGGGTAGTCTGACGAGTGGGGTTCCTACTTATATGTACTCGTACATGCATCTGAATATTATCCTATATCTGAACCACTAATAGAGAGTAAAACTCTTTCCTTCTTATATGAATGCACTGACAGAAAAATTGTATCGTAAACGGGGAAAGTAAGTTCCTCAGTGAATATATCTTAAATATATTCGAAGATCTTAAATATCTTTTACCTTTTATACTTCGCCACAACGTAAAAATACATGGAACTCTTCAAATCTACTCGCAATTAATAACAAATTAATTACTTTAGAGCCTTCGACCTGCACCCAGTGCAGTGCTTGTGGTTTGGACAAGAGCATGGCTTGCCCTTGGTGGAGTTGAGCACCCTACTCAACATCTGGTTTCACCACATTCTCGGTATTTCAAAGTATTATTTTATAAACACTTCCGCGTAGTCCGCATCATGTTGTGTTGTTTGACGGTTTTAAACGATGTGTCAACTGTCAACTTGGCATTTTGGACTTCTGTTTATGGGTCTATGGTAGGTGAGGGTTTTTTGATTCAAGAAAGAGGTTCTTCTGCATGTTTTGTGTCGCCTCTTCCCTTCCAATCTTCTTCCGGTCCTAGCCATTGGTTTGCCTTCTGTACTGCAAGCCTATAAGGTAGTTGTTGTGCGGCCGGCAACGATGAGCGAGAAGCGAGTATAGTTAGAAACGCCTTGGCGGGTTGGCGCTGAGCTATAAGAGAGTGTTCTTGGGCGAACGGTGATTTGAATTTGAAATAAAATTGACCGCTAGTTGATAGCCAAGCGAGCATTGCCGAGCGAGTGCTGGGGGGGGGGGGGGGCAGGGAGGGGCAGCTGCCCCCCTCTAGAGATTCTAAAAAAGCCAAATATAATGCAACCAAAGTCCTAAGTCTTTGAGATGATTTGCTTGAAGTTCAAGCCTTGAACAATCATTCCCGTACTTTGAAACTCGAATGAATTCACCAATTTATTCCACTCCTCATATTCCGTACGCTCAACTACGCTCTGCCTGCTCTACTCTATCGTTGAAGCGGGAGAGGGGGAGTGGGGAAGCAACATGTCACCGCGCGGCGCCCGCGCCCCCCGCACAGCCGCCTTTGTTTTAGCGTCTGTCTGTCATTTATTCGTGCATTAGCGTTGCCACTGCCCACTTTTACGTTTGTTTTGTGCGCTTTTATCACATCTAAATAGTTGCTGTGACCACATAATCAATATATAATATTAAAATCTGGAAATTAAAAAAAAAAACGCTGTACGCTGTACACTTATTCAAATTCAAACTCCTTTTTATTCTATTTTTCTAATAAATGTTATTATAACTTATTTACAAGTTTTTTATTGCATAGTCAAGAGCTCGTGCTCGTGTAGCTTTACACATTGGACTCTGTACTGTCACATAATATATATGTATATAGTACTAAGATACTGTTGTTATTATAATCGCTGTAAATGTAAGGCTCGTAGGTAGTACAAATGAAAAGCTTCATGTGCTGTCGACAATTCATACCTACTTTTCTCATTCATAGAGAATGAGAAAAGTATGAATTATAGTACTTTAGTTAGTTGCCTCCCCCTGCGCCATCGGCTGGCGACGCCCTTGTTAGGGTAAACATACCGGTTTGCCGGCCACTACCCCTTTTCGGCCACTTTGCACGTTATTTTGAATAATAGGTAGGTTTATAGACAGCTCTTTTCTGATTTTCCGCCATTCAACTCGGGCAAACCTTACGCTTCATAATCCGCAAGCATGACCTCGTCATTTGCGTATTAAATTTTCAGTCGTCATTTCAAAATTTGGTGTGTGGATGCATGTCAGATTTAGCAAAAAAATTTGCAGGTGGATGAATTTTTAAAGTTAAGTTTTTAAGTGTTACAATAATTTTACTGGTGATTGTTTATGTTTTGTGTGTTAAACACATATTAAATTTTAATATTCCAATGCCCAAACTCGCTAAACTTTTCATAATCTGTAATATTTTTAGTAGTCGTACAATAGGTTTCGAATTATTTCAAAAACCACTTTCCAGCCGGGTGGTTGCAAATCGGTTTAATCATGTCATTTCTGTTTGCCTACATTGCGAAAACCTTAAATTCACCAACATTGATTCCATAATATTAGTGAACAGCAAGAATTTTGTGAATTGACTACTAGATTCCGGCCGCCAGTATACCTCATAGATTCTGAGATACGACCTTCCAAAATACCGAACGTTTAGCGGTCGATAACCAGTAAAAACTAAACCTATTTCCGGCTGTCGAAAATAGTTATAATTTCACAGTGTTTCTTTAATATAATTGTTTAGGCGATATTTAATCAATGAAAATCTCATAACACAATCGCATAAAAAAATAATGCAAATATAGCATGAAGTTATCATTATTTTAGACGGCCGGGAATAGGTTTTGTTTTTACTGGTTATCGGCCACTAAACGTTTGTCTAACGGCAAAAGTAGCTATTTGTTTGACTCGAGATTTTAATCTGTTACCTAATTGTGATTTAAGTCGCAGAAGAGAGTAAAACTATACCACTTCTATTAATTGTTTTACCAAAAGTATTAATTGTTTTACTGTCGTACTATTATAAACCCTATGAGCTATCAAATAAGACACGTTTTTCTACCTTGAATCAGGTGGCCGATAACCAGTAAACTGGTGGACGATAGATGGTTAACGAGGCCGATAACCGGTATATTGGCTATTTTTACGGAAATCATATTAAAAAAAATTATGTATCACTTCTACGCATATAAACGTTAGGTTTTATGTAACTAGACTATTGTAGGTTGAATAGACTTATTTTTTTAAAAGTCTTGACGTACAGCAATATGACAGAAAACAACTCTGAAGTCAACAAGTCGCTTAACTGGCCGATAACCGGTATCTTTACCCTATAAGCTCTGAGGCTCTGCGACAAACTGATATTAGCGAGTTCTCGCCGGCAATGTGAACAGACAGCGATCAACTACGTATATATTACATATTGTATCTACGTTTTTTTCGCGAGAAAAGTCAAACGTCCAGAACGATTAAATCTGTTTCGCCAGTTCTGTTTGTCCTTGATTTTATACAAAGAAGTTTGTTATTTCTTAATGGTAAGATTCACAGCCCTATCCCCTGCGTCTAGAAATTGAAACTTAATTAACAACAGTCCCCGCGACACAGGGATCTTACGACAATACTAAATCCAACGCCGTGGCGTTCTGGCAAGCATCTTGAATCGCGTCCTAGTTTGAATTTATGAATAAATTAACCATCCCGCCTTGGCTTCGTTAGTTAGGCTGTAATTGGAACTGAGTGCTCTATATTTCATGGTCAGTCTGTCACAGGATAATGGAGTGCTGGCTTAAGAATAACTTCTCGATATTGAGTCAGTTTCCTAATTGGTGTCTTTAATGAAACATTTACGAAGTGTGTTAAGATACAAAGTTCAGAGCTGCTTTTATGACTTTTCAGTTAACAGATTACTACCTAAAGGTACGTTTTAAGTGATTCTAAGCTGAGCTCATTCATTATATCGGTATAGTTGAGTTACGAGAAAGTTAAATTTTAAGCACACTTGAGAAGAAAAACGTTACCTGTAAACATATCTCCTCGCCTTCCAAAATGATAGGAAAATCAAAATACTTGCCCAATAACTATGCGATTTCATTCTCATGTACAGTAAGCCTCGCATCAATCTTCCCAAATCTGTCAAAATATCTCAAATGGTATTTGAACTCTATGTTATGAACATAGGGTCGAAACATGGTTGCGGAAATTTGACAAATCAGGGTAGGTTGATGTGGGGCCCACTGTACCGAATCTTAGTTAGACCCCCTTGTTTAGACGATCGAGTACCTACCTAAGTTTGGATTATTCCATAAATGCAAAGTGTTAAGTAAGTAAGTATAGTAACGTAAGTTCAATTTATATTCGTTTGCTGTCCATACTTGTTCATCCCACACATTTGGTTATAATAGAATGCAACACTCCAGTGAAGCTATTTTCATCTTCTTGTCACGGGTTCCTACGCTAAGGAGATTATGGATATTACAATGGGTCTCGTCGTATCTACCTACTGGACCCATTTTGAACGTTGTACGGGCTTTGCGTGCTTTCGCGCTACAGAGAAGCTTAGTGCATTCTTGTCTTGGTAACTAAACTTAGTTATTTATGTACAAACTGCATTGTCCTATAAAATACAATAGAACAGATACTCCTAACTAATTTTTAATAGTTACTATTCACCTATCTAGTTTTAAGTACCTAAACCAATTGATTTTATAATATAACCAAAGAATATCTACCAACAATTTTATAAGTGCAAACAATATGTATTTATTTTCAAGATAAAATTTCATACCTACAGTTACTTGTAGGTATTTTGTATTTAAATATACCTACTACTTAATTCAATATGTTATTTTATGTTTATATTTCAATGGTTCTGTGATTCAGTGGCAAAACATAGCCGCGTCTTTTTAAAAGGTACGGGCGGAACTAAAAACATTAAGCAGCACATCAGACAATACATTTTCTTGCAAAACCGTTTCTGTTACAACAGCATAAGACACCGAAGTCTACCTTCATGTGCTTATCAAGCAAGCAAGTTAGAGAAAAGAAAACAAAAGCATCGGATATAGTTAGGTAAGTAAAGTTTTCAGTGGATGTTTCAGTGTTAACAAAATAACAACACAAGCAAACATGATTATTGAAAAAACAAAACACCTGACTGCAAAAATTATTATATTTTTAAAATAGTCTTTTGACTGGCTTTCATTTAATAGATAGGTACGCATATTGCTATGGTAAGGAAAAAACACTTCCCCCCTCACCCCGTTATTTCCATTTACGGGCGCCATTTTTTAAACGTATATAGACTGTCACTATCAAAATTTTGATAAATTCAACGATACCTCATATATCAAAAACTGTCCAGCCGTTTGGGCTGTAGGGCGTGCCAAACAATTATACATACATCATACATACCTAAATACTCTCGAAAACCATAACCCTCCTTCCGCAGTCGGGTAATAAATTAAACCAAAAGAACTATTGTGGTCAAACTAATAAGTATAGGTACGTGCGCTGTTTTCCTATTTAGCTTATCTATCCACCGATAGCGTTGTAAGTTCAATAGCTAAAGTCGAATCTAATAGTGCATTATGCAATCAGTGCTCCGAATGGTCCGATACGGTTTGCAGTTTGTCGGGCAAACTAAATGATTTAATTTGTTCGACAGTGTAAACTACTATGCACCAACTGATACCGTCCTGGAATGAACGGAGAATATGAAATGGACACGGCAACTCGGTTGGACATCTTGGGATTCGGAAGCATTATAGGGTTCTGTAAGGAAAAAATAACTCTTATAGAATCACTTCTTCTGACGACCGTCTTGGTGTAGTGGCCCGCGCTTCGCAGTACAAAAACAGAGGTTGCGGGTTCGAATACCGCAAGGGTCAAATGTTTGTGTGGTGAGCACGAGGTACAAATGGTACCTAAGTTATGGATGTCTAAACGCACATAAGTATGTCTATCCATTATCCTAGTCGCCATAGCACAAGCTCACGCTTAGTTTGGGGCTAGGTAATTGGTGAATTTGTTGAAACAATTTATTTATTTATTCGTTGTCAGTCTGTGTCTCTTACCCTTTTTTGGGCACGCGTGGATTTATCAAGTTAAAATTAAACTCAAATACCAATGTCTGTGGAAGCATGATTTATTTTGAATCATCAAGTATACGCAGACAAAGTCGCGGGCAACAGCTAGTCGATTCAACCGATTCGTCTGTACATTGAGTATTTTTACCAAAAACTTATTGCGGGTGATGTTAAAATAGTAACAAAATAGGAATTCTACAACTTTTAATTTTTTTGTATGTTTGTACACGCTAATCTCCGGAACTACTGAACGGATTTGAATGAAGTTTTTTTTATTGTGTAGCTATTGAGTCTGGGCAAATACTAGGCTATAATTTATTTTGAAGATCGGAGTACCTGACGTGGAACTTTAGCAGTACACTTAAACTAAGAGAGATATGAAAGCAGCGCCTTAAGAAAAGTTAGTGAGCGTCATGAGCATTTTCTATTGACGTACAGCAATTAAACTGAGCTGTTAGGGTTCCACATCAGTTGCTCCAGGCAACTGATGTGGAACCCTAAAAGCTCAGTTCAACTATAAGAGATATGAATAGAGCGCCGTAAGGAACATTGTTCAGCGTGATGAGCACTTTCTATTGACGTACACAAATTGAGGGTCTGGAGCAACTGATAAAGAACCCTAGCAGTTCAGCTCAACTGTAAAAGATATGAATAGGGCGCCTTAAGGAACATTGTTGAGCGTGATGAGCATTTTCTATTGACGTACATAAATTGACGGTCTTGAGCAACTGATATAGAACCTTAGCAGCTCAGCTCAACTATAAGAGATTTGAATAGAGCGCCGTAGAAAACATTGTTCAGCGTGATGAGCATTTTCTATTAATTTACACAAATTGAAGGTCTGGAGCAATAATTTATGTGGTAAATTACTTTAGACTGATTTTCAAACTCCCTAGGTAATCCTACTGTCTCCAAGTTACGATCTGGTGACGGAAACTTGGAGAAATAGAGAGAATCCTTCAGATTTTATAGGCATGTATACCATATATGCTACAGCATTAATTTAGGTATATAAGGGTATGTATTCAGGAGTCATAATTTGATGGTGCTGACCTTAACGCTAAGAAGTTCGTGGATACTTTCACCACAAAACAGTTTGTCGAAATTTTGTTGAATTACTGTATTATTAATTAAAAATCAAAGTCAATTGGCACTATTTTTTATACCACTTATCACTAACTAACGGAAATTGAACTACGAGTATAAGAATAGTCTAACTTACTTTACGTTATAGGACAAAGGGTAGGGAGGCCTTTGCCCTGCAGTGGGACATGACAGGCTCCTAATAATAATAATAATAACTTTACGATAGAAGTAACTTACAAACCGACCTTTGAATAGGCTAGGCTTTGAGTAGGGTGGTTTTTTGAGTCTGATTTGTTCTGAACTCTGAACCTAAAGTTACCTAATTTTGTTTTACAAACGAATAAAATTGCCTTTAATAAAGTAAACTATAAAGTAAAAAAAACCTTTACACTTATACTAAGAAAGATATACGACAAAATTTAGTTTTGGAGTCGGTGTCATTGCCATGCGAAATTTACATACCAGAGAAGGATGGCGAGGTGATAGTAACCTATCTAAAAAAAGATTGCCGATTGACCTTGATTTTTCATTCCTCTTTTCTCCCTACGACATGGTAGACTAAGAGGTCATGATGATAGCGGGAGTGTAAAATATTGTGTATCATCGAGTCCATGCGTACGAAGTCGCGGGCAACAGCTAGTCTGAAATAAAAGCTGAACTTTCAACTGCCGTATCCGATTTAGTTGCATTTACACCTCTCGTTTTATTACCGGTCGGTGCAGGTAGCACAATCAACCTCCGTGTGCAGTTGGCACCGTATCCTGTGGTCGGTTATGTCATGAGTGTCCATTGTGGCGCCACCCGTAAATATTGGCAGTGTAAGGGTCGGAATTGTGTTATGTTAGAATACTGTTAGTTCCTAAGATTATACGATAGGGGAGGAACCCTCGTCAGAGATGCTGGTTACTGAGAAATGTTAGTTGTGCATTGCACATTGTTCTTATTTAATTAGTTGCCTGTGATTAAAATTACAGTTGAGGTAACGAGCTTCTGTTAAATACCAAACAGGCACACAAAAAAAAAACAATTCTAGTATGAATTCAAGTTCTAGGTACGAATAAACCATCTTATAATTTCTATAAAGCACCTAAATTTTGGAAATTTTTGAAAGAGCGTCAATTCTCTAACCAAACAATACACCTACCTAAGTAAGTTGGATAAAATTTAGATACACAAAGTCTACTAAGCAGACTTAGTGAAACTAGGGCCCATAGACAAGATTCCATCTGTAATCTACCTACATCCAATAATCGCTATCGCCAACGAAATGTCAAAATATATTATGTACCTATATGCAAAAGCCACATGATGTTTCGATGATATACGTATTATAACTCAGTTTCATACATTTAATCAGCTTAGCGAACATGATGCAGAATAAATTGCATTGCAAGAACGCTGCAGAATAGATTGCATTTTGTCTAGGACTAAGGTCTAGGGGCTCTGGAAATATCTACAAGTGTGGCTTAGCCGAGTACCGAGCTTAGATTAGATACCTGTTTACTAATTATGTTTCAATATCACTTGTCGTAGCGATAAAAAAATCAATTGCCCGTTTGATTGCCTCAAATGCAACTCTATCTATAGATCAGCATACTCTAAAGGTATATTAGTTTTAGACAAAAATTAAATAATCAGGGACAATTAAGGTACACACGGCCGCACGTCAGACTACCCAACTTTGACCTTGAGACCACCTTTATTCCCTACGTATTAAAAGCTGTTTTCGTTGTTCACATGGGTAGCCTGACGTGCTGCCGACTGTACTTGCCCTTCAATTTCTGCCTACGCTGTGAAAATTTGGCTCATGAAACTACATGGGTAAACCAACGGTCTTATATTTGTGTGTTATGTATGTACCAGTGGTTATAATATATACTAGTAAGACGGTTAAGGTGTGATTATAATTTTGTACAAGTTTCAGATTTTATTTGCAATAACGTTCGTTTAATTAGAGGAAGGTTTCATCTCATCTTACCTGCAAATCGATTCGTCTGATAAATACCAGTAGGTGTCTAAATGAGCCAACTTTTACATTTCAGACAAACAAACAACAGGTTTACTTTAAACACTACTTTAGCGTTTTTAGGAAATCATCAATTATGGATTCTCTGTTCTTAATAAACCTTTGCCGGGTTAATGGAACTGCCTTTATATGCAATGCAAGTATGCAGATGTGAACGTAACCAGTTAGTTGACACTATAACGTTTGTTGTTTCCTAGTTTTATTACCATTTTAGTTATCACTGGAAATATTTATTTTGCAGCTATGCTTATTTAACTCCATAATTCAATTTCTCGTAGGTTTACTCGTAGTACTTTGATACTACTACCTATGTAGTATTAGAAAAAATAAATAAAAGTATTAATCAATTTACGAATTTGAGTGGTTCGCGCTCCGGACTATGTAACCAGGCGGTTGCGAGTTCGAATCCCGCAATGGGCAAATGTTTGTGTGATGAGCATCAGCATTTTTACCTAAGTCATGGATGTTTATAAAAGTATATAAGTATGTCTATCCGTTATTCAACTCACCATAGCACAAGCTCACGCTTAGTTTAAGGCTACGTAATTGTTGTGTTTGTTGAAACAATGTATTACTTACTGAGACTTGAAGTTTTATTATTTTTGAAAGATATATTAACATATTAAGAAGAAAACAATAATAATAAACCATTACTATATATATTAGGAAACAATAATAACATTTTCGTAGAGCGTGGAGCCAACCAAATTGGTTGCATTGTCATTCGTCTTTTTAATTAAATTCGTAACGTTTTATTTTTTCCTAAAATATCTGCTAAATATCATTACGAGTAACAGCTGTCGAATGACATAATAATAAATAATAAATTGTTACAACAAACACACAAATTACCTAGCCCCAAACTAAGCGTGAGCTTGTCCTATGGTGACTATCCATGACTTAGGTACAAATGCTCGTGCTTATCACACAAACATTTGCCCCTTGCGGGATTCGAACCCGCAACCGCCTGGTTTAGAAGTTCGGTGCGCGAACGACTCCACCAAGACGGTATTCATTCACATAAGTATTTTGTGAATGAATACGATGATCTTGACCTATGATACCATTTGTTATTTTAATAACCTTGCCTAGAGTGCTGATACAAAATAGGAAACGCTTGAATTTCAGTTATAATTACGTTAGTTAGTTTTGTAATTTGATAACGAATAGGAATAGTTTACACACGCGTATAAATAATAGGTCTAGTTAGGTACTTGTGTGTAATATCAACGTTCATTAAATACTATAGTCGCGTCTTATACAGGCTGATTCGAACAGTTACATTTAGTGTTTAAGCATTTGTTTAAGTTATTTTTATTGCCTGGGTCTACCTAACTCTACTTGTGTCATCTCGAAGTTGACATCAGCCGTATAGAATAGAATAGAATATATTTATTTCATAATAATAGGTTTGCTGATAGGTACCTTTAGAGCCCTACTCTGTAGGTACGACTTACCTCTAAGTACTTGGTTACAATCCATGTTGGTATTCTCCGACATGTCCAGAAGTTTTCAGAGAAGCTTCAAGTCTCTTTGAGTCTGATGTACAAGAGTTTATAGAAAGGATTGATGTTCTTCGGAATTTTAATTCAATACATGGACCAATTAAAGGAAATGTTAGGTGTCGGGTCGTACTTCCCAGGCAGGAGACGGCATGGAACATAGAGGAATAGAAAAATCTCCACAGACAAGAGTGTGTCTCTTAAGGGCCTCCCAGGCTATGTCGGCCTTCTTTAAGTTATTATGACTAAAGATAATTGCATAAAATTTTCTAAATAAAGAGTAATAAAAACAATCCTGAACCTTTTATCTGGTACAAAAATCGTATAATATTGATAGGTTCTTATACGGTCCTGATATGGGAGGATTCAAGTGGACGAATACCTACAGAAGATTTTATCATCCGCATCCTCCTAGCGTTAATCCGGTTGTGCTCTCTTATGCGAGGGCCCAGGGTCCGCTACCATGATCCGGGTTGTGACAGATCAGGTAATTAATTGTAATTACCTGATCTGTCACAACCTGCTCCATTGGGAGCGACTGCCGTCTGACCTCCGTGACCAGGGGAACCTGACCAATTTTGGATCATGGTTATTCAGTCGCCTGAACACCTACAGAAGATTAAAAATACAAATTTATTAAGGCATGATTGATTAGAAATACGGGTGATCAACACGTGATAGACAGACTTTGATCAGACCATAAAATTTGATCGAGCAGATAGATACCTGTTGTTTATAAAAGCGAGTACTTAATCTGCAGTGTATGAAATAGGTGATAATAACAATTTGATACTTACCTATTGGCAAGTTACTGATTTTTAATGATACATCATGTGGCAGAATAAATGCACACCACAAGATGATTTAGGAGCTTAAAGGTGCTGCTAGATGTTGCTGCTACGTATACCCAAGCCTAGGTACCTATGTGATCAACATTGAGAAAAATATCTTAAATATTGTTTCGTTTAAGGCAGTTGGGTAAAAACCATAAGCAAACTGTTATTTCTTTGTTTTCTTTTTTTACGTATTTAACGGTAGTGTCAGGCTTTAAGAAATTTGAAATGTCCTATGTAAATAAGAGTAGACTTGTAGTAAATGATCACCTTGTATTCATAGATACTTTATCAAATAGCGCGTCAGAGCGAGCAACAAATAGCGATGTAACATAAACATTATATCTCAGTAATTGTGCGATATCCACTTGGCACACTGTGTAACTAAATAATGAAAATTCATTTGTTTTGATAAAAACTTTTCTTTTAATAAATTAAAAATGGGCTACAACTCGTTACTCCGTTGTTTAAGATCAAGTGAAGTGAGGAATAGACTGTTTGGAAGTGTGGTCAGTAAAAATGTTGCAAGGAATTTTACGGTGACGGTGTACGATCGAAGTGTAAGTAACTTGGCTACTTGTTTAATAAATTTGTTTATTTGTAGGTTTAATTTACCAATATGAAATCTCGATCTATTGCAATTTATGTAAAATATTATTATCTATCTACGTGTAATATTAGTAAATATTTACCCTTAGATAGTATCTAAAATAATTCGACAACTAAAAACACATAGGACCTAACCTTTAAACATTTATTTGAAATGAAATCAGCGCATTGTTTTTTTTAATTTTCGAATTAAAAAAGTAACAATGTTTTGCGTTTTTTTTTCAAACTTATGTTCTTTAAATTATTTATTTTATTACTGAGATATTATTTGGATAATAATGATTTTCTTCATTAGTTCTCTTTATAATGAAAGTACCTACACATATCTTCTTATTTATATTGATTTATACGTTTGCATGATGATGATAATGAGATATACAAGGGCGACCCTCACGACATAAGCTTCAGCGATAAAACATTGTATAGAATTTGTTCTCGGATATGACTGACAAAGGACTACAAATCGAACTCTGGCAAAGTTTACATCGTAAAAGCTAGGGCCTCTCTAATGTAACGACTTTTTACACTGTTTATTAGCTTCAACTATTTAAGTTACAAAGTTTTGAGTTATCATATATACACTTTTTATAGGGCTTTGCTAACACTTTTGTTTTAATATTAAATTATTTTATTTGACTTTGACTGCCTCGTTGGTCTAGTGGTCAGCACGCTGGGTACTACCCATGAAGTCCCGGGTTCGAATCCCGGGTCGGGCCGAGAGTGTTTGGGTTTTTTCTGCCTTGAAATAACTCAGACACAGCTCCGGAGTCAGGAAGTTGGTGGTGTTAACACCCTCGTGCCTCGGAAAGCACGTTAAGCCGTTGGTCCTGCGCTTGATCTCTCTACGGTCATGTTGGACTGCCGTCTCACCGAATTATGAGAGTGAAGGAACAGAGAGTACACCTGTGTATTGCGCACACATTTGTGCACTATAATATGTCCTGCGCAGTTGGCTATCTCTGATGAGATAGGCCGCCGTGGTCGAAATTCGGCTAGGAGGACATTCTTTTTTTATATAAGTAGGTAGAATTTCACCCCACCTGCTTGAAAATTTTAAATTACAAGTAAAGTAAAAGAAAAATGGCTCATTTCTTCCAGTACCTAGTAATTGTTGTACTGGATTTTATTTAAGTTATTTATTACTTGGAGTTGGATGGAAATTTGACTGGAATTTGTAATAAAAATCTGTATACAAAACTTGTAATTTAGCACACATGAGTAGGATATAAAATATAGAGCTGCATATGGCTGCACAACGGCTGCACAATACCTATTTAAAAAACAAATTGACTAGGTAAGTTGCCTTGATGGCATTTTTTTTCTTTATAGCAATAAGCAATAATAAATTTGTTGTATTTTTTCACACAGTGGCTAAGAAAAGTTGATTTTCGCCTCGGGAGTAATAAATGATTATAAAAAGTGTTTTAGTATATGGTGAGCTTGAATCCCTCGCTGCATTCAGGATTCTAGTTCTAACATTGACATACTATAATTATGTTTAAAAAGTTTTCTGTGTATAGTAGTGTTCCTCCTTATTTTCTAGCATCTATGGTAGACCAGCGCTGCAGAAACCAATTATTGGTTATCAGTAACCAAAATCTAGTGACTTGCGAACTTTTGGTTATTAGTAACAAAACTAGTTTGTTGTGACTTGCGAACTTTTGGTTATCAGTAACAAAACTAGTTTGTTACTGATAACCAAAAGTTCGCAAGTCACTAGAGTTTGGTTACTGTTAACCAATAATTTTTTTCAGTGGATTAGCGGCATTTATGTTGAGTAGAAAGCCATTTCAAACATGTACCTAGTAAAATGTTTGTATGCTTGAATAAATATCTTTCTATTCTCTGCTATTCTATGAATTGCATATTCGCACCTTTGGGAACAAAGGGTCACTTGGCATGTTTTCCAACTTTTCAGGAGGAGCAAATCATTTTTTTTTAATGACGTATTCCTAAATAACTCAATACTTTTTTAGAGTAATGACACGATTCTCACATTTTTTCATTGATACATTCTTGAGAGATACTAGTCACTATTGAAAAAAAACATTCAAAATGACGATTTTCAAAAACAAGCCATAAACTTAGGGAGAGTCCCAAAAGTGTATTTTTTAATACAAATCACTAATGTTTCACTGTTACTTTGAAACAGAAGTGACTTTATGTTTACAGCAGACAAATATCAAAATTTGGTAACTTGTGATTTTTATTTACAAGTAACGTTAATATTTCAAGAAAAATTTAAACAAATAAGTCTTAACTTAGCGTAGTGCCGCTCTTTGTACTAAAGCAAAAGGTCATACTTTAGCTTTCAAAACACTACTGACCGGTTGTGACGTTATATTTCAAGCGAACGGACCAATCCCGCAAAATAATGTAACGTCTCAATCGCCCTCAAAACGAAGTTTTTTATGCGATTATCGCCATTTTTACTAATGTGTGTAAAGTCAAATATCGCGGTTTTTTCTGCATAATTAAGTCGTTTTTGAAAAAAGTTGCAGAAGTGACCCTTTGTTCCCAAGAGTGCGTATAATGTTTAATTGGAATAATAATAATAGTAAATAAATTGTTTCAACAAACACACCAATAACTTATATAGCCCCAAATTAAGCATGAGCTTGTGCTATGGTGACTAGGATAACTAAAAAAGTATTGAGTTATTTAGGAATACGTCATAAAAAAAATTGATTTGCTCCTCCTGAAAAGTTGGAAAACATGCAGAAGTGACCCTTTGTTCCCAAGAGTGCGTATAATGTTTAATTGGAATAATAATAATAGTAAATAAATTGTTTCAACAAACACACCAATTACCTAGCCCCAAACTAAGCATGAGCTTGTGCTATGGTGACTAGGATAACGGATAGAAATACTTAAATACATATAAACATCCATGACTTAGGTACAAATGTTTGTGCTCATCACACAAACATTTGCCCCTTGCGGGATTCGAACCCGCAAGGATGACCCGAATGGATTAGTGCCTACCTATATGCGGCTGCACGGCAGACTACCCCACCTTGAGACCGCCTCTATTCCATACGTAATAAAATCTGTTTTCGTAGTTCAAATGGGTAACCTGATATACTGGACTGTACGTCTGGACTTACGTGGTAGGTAAGATGTTAGATACTGAAATCTGATTGCTAAGGTCTCTTGTAAAATTTTGTTATTCATATTTTATCTCGTTTTATTACTTTGACGTCCAACATGTTTTTGTCCCGAGGTTAAGATTTTTAACCTTATCGATATTAGAGCAATTAACTTAGTATAGGTACGGAGGTGTTATTTATATAAATGATTATTTGTTGCTATTTTACTTAGAAACAATTATTGAGTAAGAAAAAAAATACTTTTTCTTATTCTTTAGAATTGCCATTAGGTATGATTTTCAGGTATCAGCAACTTTTTTAATATAAATTGATTACTTAAAGTAGGTAGGTACCTAATGTAGATGTTTCATAAAAAAAATATTTCGAAGACATTTTTATTCAAATAATTAGGTGTCATTGAAGTTTATCTCAGTTACTTTAACATTATCTATTATAGTAATAAACCATTATCATATTACATGTCAGATATAGATACCCTTAAGTTTTTAACTAATGTTTTATTTATTAGTTTTGAAGCGCAAAAGGCAACGTCTTTTGCTTCCCAGAATACAGTTTTAAGCCATTCTGAAAGCCATCGATATAGGCAGTAGGCCTGATATTAAAAAGAATGTTTAAAAGCGGTTTGTAGTGACAGAACAGAGATTACTTCCTTCAAACAAAACAACTTCAAACTATAATGAAGTTAGTAATATAATTAACTTCTACCTCTACAATATCTTTATTATTTGAGTATCATTATGGAATTACTAATTCTATGGTATCGTCTATTCATCTGCGTGTAAATTAGCAACAATAAAGTTTGTTACATGTTTTTATTTGATTGATAAATAACACCCAAAAGTTGTAAAATTTATCTATACCTAGTTTGATCATTAACAGTAGCTACTCACAATAGTTAACAAACTAGTAGTATTATATAACTCGAACTAATATTTTAACTACAATTTTGACAGACAATGAAATGACTTAGTATTAATAATTATTAATCTCAAAATCTAAAGCCCATTATTTACTAACTAGTTGATAAGTCGGTACTTATCTATTTATTATTGTTGATAAGGATATTGCCTGATAACAAAAACTAAAGTACTACCTAATTGCAACATAAATGGACTAAATACTGTGTAGTTAGTGATTCGATTTAAGCGTCCAACAGACAACAAAATAGCATTAATGTTAATTGATTTACCTTAACTCTCATTTTGAAATGAGCCAGGCTATGGCAAAAAAAAGGATCTCCTATTTCCTATTAACTATAATTATTTGTGAATGATATTTATTTATTCTGCGAAAGAGGTAAGACTAAGGACCTGCTAATACTTACGTAGGTAGGTACTGCCCGGCTTCACTCGAAAATCTCTACCGAAATTCCCGGCGTTACCCTTGAATTTTTCGGTCTATCATAATAACTATGTATTTATTCTGTCAAACTGGTGGAGCCATTCTCAATTAATTTTACCAGCTTCTTATCCCCGATTAGCTTCTTGGCTCTGTGTTCCACCGAGTTCCAGCAAGTTGGTTTTGTGCAAGCCATTCCATAGGTTACTGCAATACTCCGTGTATGATCGGACTTGAGTTTTGTACAACGTAAGAAGCTGTCCAGGTGTGAAGTATAGCTTCACCTTATCAAGGATACCCAGTTTTTTGGCCGCAGTTAGTGCTTTTGACTCAATGTTGTCGCCAAAGTTGAGATTTGCACTCAGCCTTACGACAATAAGCTCCAAATTGTCGGAAACCTCGACAGATGCACTTCGGAATGTAGGAGTCAAATCATATGGACGATTTGCGGAGAACAGACAGGCCTGCATTTTTAAGTTAAAACCTTTTTTATTTATTTGTAAGAAAACGAAGAAGAAGAATTTTCAGATCTAATACCAAATATTATGCAATTAGGATTTCAAAGTTTCTAAATTCGTACTTACCTTTTCAAACTGCGAATAAGCTCGGGTTTAAGTTAATTTGGAAGGGACAAGCTCTCACAAAAAATCACAGTTGATTACTAAAATATTTATTTTATTAATAGGCAGATATTTCACCGCTATCTCACCTGAGTTAATCGATGATGCGGCTGAAGATGGGTCATGTCTGTCTAGAAACAGCCTATTCACTATTTTTTAAAGGAATCCAAATCATAGTGTTTAGGAAACACTTCAGCCGGCATGAACAAATTCCACTCTATAGCCATACGCAAGAGGAACGTAGATTTAAAACGTTTGGTGCGTATCAGTGGCATGTCAACCACATAAGGATGAAAACCCCGCCTAGTAAAATGGGACCGGTGGAATCAATTCATGTAATTCCATCTCACACTTGCCGAAATGTAGCCTATATAACACTGAAAGGCACGCCACCTTACGCCTATGTTCGAAGTTTTGCAGGTTATCTCCACAAAGTTCAATGTCTCCAATAATTCGTATTGCTATTTTTTCCATCGAGTCTAATGCAGCCAGTTGGTATTTGCAGATCCATTCCAAAGATAACAGCAGTACTCCATACCAGATCGACCTTGAGCTTGGTAGAGTTGTAGAAGCTGCACCAATGTGACCGCCTGACCTGTACTTAGAGAGGACTCCAAGTTTTTTTCTGATTCTTTCGTTATTTGTTATTATTTATGTGTCTCCCAAAAAAATACAGAGTTGGTGTGAGCTTAGTTACGAGCATTTTAGCACAACGTTATAATATAAATTAGCAATTTTCCTTGTTAATTAGGTAATTAAGGTACCAGTAGGTAAGCACTATTAAGTCCAGTGATACTAGACCTCGAACCTACGTACTGCACCTTGTTTATTACATAGGTAAATAATATGTGCATACAGATCAAGGCTCGTTTGCTGGCTGCTAATAAAACAGCTGCATCGTGAATTACGCATCAAATGCCATTTAACTGCATTTAAAGTTGCATCAATCGGCCCAATTCTAAACAGTAGACGGTATTAAAAATTAAATTTAAACGCACGTGTCAAGAGGTCATCGATCTGTTGAATTCGAAACCGTTGTTCTTTTGTTTCTTATGCTGTAACTTTTTAATTTCAAGACAAACAGAATCTGCGAAACTCGATTCCAACTTTTAATTGATCGCTCCATTTAATTTTATTCAATTACAATGTTTTGATGAACTGAAATCGTACAAAGGAATGCTTGCCGTTCCATCGAATTAAAATAAGTAATCTGTCATTAACGTTTATGTGTAAACAAAACAAATTTTGTTGGTAAATTATTAACGAACTGATAAAGTATGTGCTCATTATGTGAACTGTTATCTCCATAGTGAATTTACTGCTACATCGAGTAACTTGTGTTGTCAACTGTGATGCGTTGATTTTTGTTTTTTTTTTACATAAAAAATAACAAAATGATACACGTGGGTAGTCGTGTTGTAAAAAAAGTTTGTGAAAAAAGGTTTTACACCGTTGTTGGGTGGGACAAATTGCCGCCGATTAACCCGATGTTGGTTCTTGAGGTAAGTTTAAATCATTTCATGCCTAGCTTTGATACATGGTTTTAAGAAAAACAATATATAAAAAAAAGTTTGTTAAGAAAGTAACAATACCAATGCCCTACGTACTGAATTAATCGAGAAATCAACATACAGTAGGATTGTGTAATTGATTGAACCATGTGTGATTTTTTTTGCCTAGGCTTTAAATGGCTATGGAGCCACGAAGCTATGGAGCCGTGGAGCTGTAGAGCCATAGAGCTATCAAGCCATTCAAGGCTCTGGCAAAATAACAAATTAATAGCCCATAGTTAGAGGCAAAAGCCAAACGAAGTTTAGTGATTGACAGTTGCTAAAGTCCATCAACAGAATTCTCTCTTCCCCATTTTTCCATGCTGTCGTGCTGAAGTAGTTTATAACCTATCATTAGAAGTATCGTCACATGAACAAATATAATAAATTCAATATTAGTATAATGTGTCTTTCACATTATCAGCATACAAGGCTACCTCAGTGCTATTTGCTCAGGTTATCACTGTACGTAAACAAAACAGAAGTACTTTGTGTTAATCTATGCTCGAAAGAAATTACCTACCTGAAGACAGCTGTTAATGTATCAAAATATTTAGACGTTAATACTTTTCCACTAGGGTTGAAAATACTTATTTTACGTTGAACATTTTTGGACATTAAGACCCGAGTTCACCAAGTTTAAAACAGCCGGTGAACGAATTGACGGCTAATTTAACAGAGTTCTCTTTTAAAATATGTCAAACTAGTGGTTCCTTGCGACTTCGCCCGCAAGAGTTAGATTTTCCATATAAACTTTCATCCCCCATTTCACCCTCTTAATGTTTTTTATATCGCGACAAAATGTAGCCTATGTCCTTTCCAGGGTCTTGAACTGTCTCCATACCACATTTCATCTCAATCGGTTCATTGGTATAAGCGTCAAGAGGTAACAGGCAGACAGACGACACCCTTTTGCATTTATAATATTATAGTACGGATAATGCTAAATCTGCAGATATTTTTTTTTACATGTGTTGGTGAAATCCAGGCTTAAGGACTGGCACCACCCCCGTCTTTTGTTTGTGTGTAGTACTAAGTTAAATGTTACATCATGTTACTGCTAGAGATAGCTTAGAAACCAATATGTCAATCAAGAGTCTCAATGGGCTGTCTGTCTGTTGTTATTTATAGGCGTCCAATTGATACGCGTTGCATTCCATTATCGTTGAAAGCACCATTGATGTATTGTAATTGCAAGTGCAATTACATATACATTGAGCATTAGTATCAAAGCATATTCACTGGAACATTCTAGAGTGCAGCATGCAAAGTCCTAAACGAAGAGAAAAGTCCAGAAAAGTCGTCTGATTATCATCATCAAACTCCTTCATGCAAATAAAATTTTCTTGAAACCAAACCAAGTCAGGCCTGTGTATCTCCCCGCGTAGGTAGCAAAAACGTACCTACCTACGCGCGGCGACCCTTTGTAAGGGGCTAAAACAAGTGCGTGTCGCTACCGGCCAGCGATACGCTGGCGCGTTTTATTCACCGGCTACGTTGCTGGCTGGACGAGCATAAATAAAGTCCTAGAAAGAGGCGCTAGATGGCGTTAGTAGCTTCTTGTATCAGTCAACCCTATCGCGTCGCGTGATATTACGTCACTGAATAGGTTTAGTGTATTAAGAATCATATTCCAGAGTTATAAGAATGAAATTATCTTGCAATACATTTCTATAGGTGTCTACACGAATATGTGCTCGAGTCTAAGGCGAACTAAATTACACCATATCGTTGACAACATTGAGCAGACATTTCTTTGATTTTCATTGCAAAGTCAAACTTCTGTACGGAGTTCTAGTACTTATTCTGTAACCATGTTACAGATATTATAATACACAGGTTATATGAAGCAATCGATTATCGATATAACTTACTTGTACATTTTCCGTGTAATTTGCTGTAATTTGGTATTTGGTGTAGTTGTAGTAAAGAGTTGTCTGTAGGTAGGTACCCCCTGCAGCACCCATGCTGTATAAAGTCAGCATAGCCAATTTAAAAAAAAAAACATCCAACAATATGACATCAAAAGATTTAATAGGACCCCACACATATGAATATGTTTAATTATAAAACTTTTGTATATGTCGCAGGGATTTTGTCAAAGACGTGATACTATAATTTCACTAGTGAAATTATAATTACACTGATTATTGTCAATGACGACTGGTGCGTATAAATTAACGGGCTCTTTTCAGTGATATTGTAATTTTACTGGGCTGCAATAGTGATATTATAATAAATCTAGGTTTATTATGAGTTGAGTTTGTGGTGGGAGCCCCGCGTGTTCTGATTGGTCAATTGAGTTAATCAGTCGCAATACACATTTATAAACATTGGAGCGTGCCTTTTTAAAAATCAGTTTATTACATATTTTTTGGTGTTTTTATGAAGTATTTAGTTGATCACTCTAGTCAATATCTTCAAAATGAGTGATCGTGAGCATTTGGAAGTGTTCAATACTTGTAGTTCAGTTGGTAAAGAAAATAGACCAATCGGCGACCGCTTTGATAATCTAACGGCTTTCTTAAACCAGTGTTTTTGTTAAAATATCACTGCCTTACAATGTCACTGTATCGGTCTAGTGAAATTATAATGGCACTGAAACTAGCCAGTTAAATTGTAAGTAATGCAAACGATTGACAATAAATCAGTGTAATTATAATGTCACTAGTGAAATTATAATATCACGGATTGTATAATATCCCTGCGACATATACATTCTGACTCAATCGAGGGCAAAATCTAGAGTTCGTAAATTTACGTTGAAATAAAACTAATTTTATTGACTGTGCTATCCATGGTGTGTACTAAGTACAGTAAATATTTTTGCTAGTAAACTATTTTTAATCCTACCCAAGTTCACAATCCATTAGTGTTGACTAATTAAAACAAAAACTAGAGTAAACAGCCTATTCTTTTGAAACTCTGTGTAAAACCGCGTCGACTTCAATAGTTGATGGGCCATTTGTCTCCTCGAAACAGGGTTGCCAAAAGTTGGTTAGGATAGGTACGTTCAAGTTTACGAACGTTAACGTGTACTTACGTTCTTTTTATTTTTTCTACTTTTTCATTTTGGTCGTTCCACCAGTCAAAGTTGAAACTATATTCACTGGACACAAATCAATATTTTTTCTGATCGTAGCCAACACCTCTGTATTTATCTGGTAATGTAATTTAAAAAATACATGTCAAATGCCAAATTCTTACATAAGTGAGATTTCTATTCGAACACACATCGAACGTGATTTTCAAAAGAATATAGACTCTACTACGAAACCACCTGTTATACTGGAAAGGTCTAGAAATAAAGCAATATTTGGGACAAAATATTTTAAATTTTGTATGAAAATATTGTGTATCCTTGTGTGGCCTTTGCTTCTTCCCAGCACTGATTCCAGGTTGGTGCTCATACAATAAAACGATAAACTAACGAAAATGTTGTATTCCATTCTCTACAACCCAATGTAGATCGCATAGAGTTTAGTATCAATTGTGATACCTACTTAATGATTATTTGGGAAATTCGATGTGATGCTGACTGGACTGCACGAAGTTTGTTATTATACAATCAACCAATTGTCATAGCATTGCTAGATCAAAGTTTTCAGTATCTATGTATTCATCTGAATTTATCTAAATTAGTTACCTAATCGTACGTTTATTCAAAGTGCCAACCCTACTCGGTCGGCCATCTACACTCGTCTATCACTCTCTGTTTGCACCCATCACAGAGGGCTGCCATTAATGTTTGTGGGCAGTCCCGACTTCTGTTTGTATTTAATCTTGTGGCTATTCTAAGCCCACATAATGCTTAATAGTAAAAAAATACAGGTTATATATAATATTTTATTTATTAAAAACATATTGTTGAAGTTGGTTTGAATGTTTTTCATAGAGTAAATAAAACACTTTCGTCAGTCCGTGTATTTATTTTATAGTTAAATATTGCATATTGTAATTGAGTTACTATTTGATTCATGATAATTGAAAAGCTACTCTTTTTTATTGCAACTATAAATAATTAATTGAAGAAATAAAGAAAGGAAAATACCTTATTTGGAACATCACACGTAAGATCACAAGCATATGAATAAAATAAAAATAGTTTAGAATTTTCAATGTTACCAAAGTGATACTCACTTAGCTTTCATGCCATGGCAAGTCATGTTGGTGGCAAGTTAAGTTGTTTTTTTAGTATATTATCAATTTGTTATGTTATCCGTACTTATTGGTATTTGCCATGAAGCATATGACAACTGTGTCTATCTAGTTAATTCCAAGCAATACGACCTAGGTAAGTGTGTATTTGTTTATTAGTACAGTATTCTAACTGCACCGTCCTGCGGTGTGCGGTCGGCCAAGGTCCATATCAATTACTTCACATGCACCGAGCGCGTGCGACTTATCGTGCTGACGTCAGCAATGGTGTTTCCTTATTACCATGTTACTAGCCCTATCGATATGTTTGTTTAATGTATATTAACTGATATTATAGTCCCGGGACAAGCCGTGATGCTGGTTTGGCTGCGACAAGTGCCGAAAACTTTGAAAAGAACAAGTACAGGCAGATCGACTCCCGGTACCACTTTGTACCGTTTGGAGTCGAAACACTGGGTTTGTGGGGTCCCAACGCTATCTCTTTTTTCAAAGAGATTTCCAAGAGGCTAGTTGACATCAGTGGTGACCTAAGAGCTGGCAGCTACCTTGCTCAGCGTATAAGCATCGCTATCCAGCGCTGTAATGCTGCCAGCATCCTAGGAACCTTACCACAAGGATCCTTTTTATAATTTTTGTTTTTGTGTTGTATTAAGTAATTTTTCTTAATTTTTATTAATAAGTTGTATATATAGTTAATTATGATATTATAGTTCTGTCAAATTTCGGCATGGACCAATTTCAAACTATAGTGCACAAGACAAAAAATTGGAATCTCTGATCTCTCACTCTGGTGACGTCACAAGCCCGGTGAGACTGCAATCCTATACGGCCAGAGAGATCAGGTGCACGATTCTCACGCAATGGAAAAGTTTACATTCTTATTATTATTTTAATGCTTGTGAACTTTTTTCCACTGCATGAGAATCGAACCCCAGATCCAAGATTCCGACTGTCTTATTTTTGTTGTCCGCCGCGCTCCAGACATCAATGCCAGCGGGTTTCAATCCCGCACGGGGCAAATGTTTATGCGATGAGCACGAGTATTTAAAACGGTCGGTACTGTCGTACAAAACAGCCCCCCTTACCCTTGATATAAACGCAAGTCATGGTTATAATTATTTTTATAATTTAAGCAGTTTATTTGCAAGTTTTTACAAAAGTAACTAATTTTTGTGCGCAAAATTTACTGTCAAATTATGGATTTCCCTACCTTCTGAATATCAGTCATTAATTTTAAATATTATTAAAATTAAATTTATTCGACATTTTATAGAGATTCGCAATTTGAAATAGACTAAATACGACTAATCCATTACCAATTTTGTCGTTAAGTTATGACTGAACAGTATACGAGTGTTTGGTTAAAATAATGTTTCAGCTTCGGCCGAATTTCAGTTAAACTTAGCAGTTTACCTTACCTTGACCCATCACTATAAATAAGAAATCTTTACAGCTTATCACCCCATCAAGGATTTCCAGAATAAATTTAGGCAAAGTCTTAATACGGGGTTCCAATCTAGTGACCAAATAAATGTCCTGTAACCCTCTTTCGGAGGCAGAAAAGCACATTTTCATCGGCTATAATTTTTTCGGTTTCTATATTTAGATTCTTTGAACAGAAATAGTTTCATTTCGACGGATATAAGCATAGAGGTATCAATGGGGCATAAATAAAACAAATGAAGAGCATTAAGAAAAGTAAATATAACAGTAATTACATAAACTGTAATTTCACCCGAACACTATGTTTTTATTTTTCAAAATGAAAACCATTTACTTGACTTTTATTAACCTACCGTTACCGTCCGTATGCATAGGAATGTGTAGTGGAGGAAACCAAATCCCAAACAATAATATCATATTACACACCACGCCTATGAAGAGGTATATTAGTGTAAGACCCATGCAGTGTAAATAGAAGTGTTAACTATAAACAATGGAGATAGGTAAAGTAACGACCCAGGCATGTTTGCTTTACGGATCACCCTCAACCCGTGAATATTGGAACTGGTGACGGGTTGGCTTTGCCACTAAGCCAAATGGGTGTTCGACTGACAGCATTACAGGGCGGATCTGGGACAGGATGGTATGATAGGATAAGCAGTTGCAGCTGAGTAGAGACCACACAGTATATACTGAACAATACCAGTAATACTCTCGTATATGTGAAGATTTGTAATTAGTATAGAACCATAGTATACTGTTGTTGTTTAGTGAATAATTGAAACTAATTACGATATCGCCCAATATGAAGATCGCTGAGTCGCTGCTCTACTTTAGTGCAATGGTTCGAAGTGCAATTGCATGATCAGTGAAAGTGACGTCAAATAGACATCTTCCTAAAAATTGTAAATCATTATTTTACCATTCCATAATCATACTTCGATTAGGTCTCATCTCCGTAATTATAGGCAATTAATGTAATTTTTTATAATTAAATCTTTAATTAAATATTTCGTTAAGTAAATTTGGTTTTTTTTCGATCCTCCGACTGCAACTAACGTATTTGGCGCAGTCGGTAGGATACTCGCGGGCCGGTTCGCGAGACGGGAATAGGCTTCTTATTAACTAATTCGCGTCGCGAGTCGCCCGGGCGGCTATCAAGTCCCATCGTCGGGTATCCAGAATCTACGGACCAGTTGCAGACCCGGAGGAGAATCCAGACTTCGATTCACGACAGAACCAGTTATGAAATCTATGTGAGTACACTTGAATTGATCTCGTGTTGCTTCCTTTTTATCCTAGTGTTTTATCTTAAACTTATTTTAAATCTTAAACTTCAAGATTTATCACCCTAGAGCCAATAGTAATCGGGAGTCTGAATCGAGACAGGCTCGCCGACATTTAATAGATAATTGTAGAGATATTGATTATAACTTAGATAATTTATTTAACGTAAAAATGTCTCACGATCCAGACTCAATCTTTAAGGCCTTACGCCTCGTCCCGGACTTCGACGGGAATCCTAACATTTTGACAAGGTTTATTAATATCTGTGACCAACTGGCTGTAAAATATCTTAGTAACACGCCAGGTAGTGAATTTTCCAACTTATGTTTATTAAATGGCATACTTAATAAAATAACAGGACCCGCTGCATGTACAATTAATTCCAACGGGATACCTGACAGTTGGTTAGGTATTCGAACAGCTCTTATTAATAACTTTTCTGACCAGCGTGACGAGACGGCCTTGTACAATGACCTCTCACTTGCTACGCAGGGCAATAAGACCCCGCAGGAATTTTATGACCATTGCCAAACGTTGTTCAGTACGATAATGACTTACGTGACTTTACATGAATCAGTGTTAACTACTATAGAAGCTAAACGGGAATTATATAAGAAAGTTACTATGCAGGCATACGTTCGCGGCTTAAAAGAACCCCTAGGTTCTCGCATTCGTTGTATGCGCCCCGCTACCATAGAGAAGGCCCTGGAATTCGTCCAGGAAGAACTTAACATCATGTACCTTCAACAGCGAAATGAACCCGCTAAAACTCACTCTATCCCAAAATTATCACTGCCAGGACCGTCTTCATTTGCTCCACCACCGCGAGCACATAACTTCCCAACACCTTTGCCTAGCTGGCCTGCTCCCATAGGACAACAATCCATGAGGCCCCCGCCTCAGCCTTTTAGGTTCCCGGTTCAGAACCAACAGCCTATGCGCATGCCTACTAATACCCAAAGGATGTTTAGTGCACCACCTCCTAACTATAATCCTCGCAGTAATATGTTTCGTCTCCCGCCTCGAAACAATCCACCACAATCTCAAGCGCCCCAACCTATGAGTGGAGTCCAACGATTCACCCCTAGGGCTCTCCCGCATTCCCAAATGACAGGACATGACTGGACTAAATCAGGGAATCCGCCACCCACTAATTATTTTAAATCGCGAGAAATGAACGTAAACGATTGCGTGACATACGATGACCTACATTATTACAATAACTACGAATATGAGCCGGTGTACGATTACTACACTGACTATTCTTACTATACTAGTGATACACCCGACTGTACGTCCGAATCTAATTATTACACTATGACTGACGAAAATCAAATGTTTGAGGAGCCTCAATCACAGCCAGGCCCCAGCCATTCTGAGCAGGATTTTCGGGAAATCTCGACATTAAAAAAGCCAAAATAGAATTAAATCTTCAAACACAAAGACAGTTACCATACATTCAAATAGCTCATCCTCCTTTGAAACTTTTGATAGATACCGGAGCAAACCAGTCTTTTATCAGTCCCGAGGCTGTAGAACAATTTTTTCCCGACTTTCCCCTTAACTTTGACCCGTTTGAGGTGACAAACATACATGCAACCAGTAGAAATGACTATTCAATTACATTACCGTGCTTCCCCGAGTTCAATGATCAAGACAGTATGAAGTTATTTATATATAGGTTTCACGACTATTTCGACGGACTTATAGGATTAGACCTGTTAAGTAAATGGGAGGCGCGCATAGATCTAAAAGAAGGACAACTTATAACTCGTTCTGCTGCCAATACTATTAAGATGTATAACTCGCGGAACGTGAACCTGTACGAGGACATTATACCAGCATTTTCCTCGAAAGTCATTAAGGTCCCCCTCGATGTGACGGAAGGTAACGCCTTTATTCAGGAACAAGTTATCTGTAATTGTATCATTCACGAGTGCCTAACTAACGCAACGAGTAACCGCGGCTATTTAGAAATCGAAAACCCGACCGCGAATGATATAATATTTTCACTCGATAGACCGGCGCACGCGGAGTTGCTTAATATCGAGTGCACGCGCACTCAACAACCGGATACTCGTACCAAAGACGTCATCTCGCGCTTACGTACAGAACACCTGAACGAAGAAGAAAAGGCTAACTTAGTTACTCTATGCTCTCGTTATGCAGATGTCTTTTATATAGAAGGTGAACAGTTAACTTTTACTAATAAAATCAAACATCAGATTAGGACAACTGACGATGTGCCAGTGCACGCTAAAACCTATCGTTATCCATTTGTGCACCGGGAAGAAGTCAGGAATCAGATACAGAAAATGTTAGAGCAGGGTATTATTAGACCTTCCGACTCTGCTTGGAGCTCACCCATCTGGGTTGTGCCAAAGAAAATAGACGCCTCAGGTAGACAAAAGTGGAGACTTGTAGTTGACTTCCGCAAACTGAACGAAAAGACGATTGACGACAAGTATCCCATACCAAATATAACTGACGTACTTGACAAGTTAGGGAAGTGTCAGTACTTTACCACCCTGGATTTAGCCAGTGGCTTCTACCAGGTAGAGATGGACCCCAAGGATATTTCAAAGACAGCCTTCAATGTTGAGCATGGACACTTTGAATTTCTCAGAATGCCCATGGGACTTAAAAATTCTCCATCTACTTTCCAACGAGTGATGGATAATGTCCTTAGAGGTCTCCAGAACGATATTTGCTTGGTATACCTTGATGATATAATAGTGTTCAGTACATCACTGCAGGAACACATGGTAAACCTGGAAAAGGTATTCCAGAGACTCCGAGAATCAAACTTCAAGATTCAGATGGATAAATCCGAATTTTTGAAGCTTGAGACGGCTTACCTCGGGCATATAATCAGTAGGGATGGTGTAAAACCAAATCCTGATAAGATCTCAGCCATACTGAAATATCCTATCCCAAAAACAACTAAGGAAATCAAGCAATTCTTAGGTCTTCTCGGTTACTACCGAAAATTCATCCCAGACTTTGCTCGTACTACCAAACCCCTAACCCAATGTCTTAAGAAAGGCAGAAAGATCACTCTTGATCCCGAATATGTCAACTGCTTCGAAAGGTGTAAAACCTTACTCACAAACGACCCAATCCTCCAATATCCAGATTTCACTAAGGAGTTTAATCTTACCACCGATGCTTCAAACGTTGCCATTGGAGCCGTGTTATCACAAGGTCCAGTAGGTTCAGATAAACCTGTGTGTTATGCTTCCCGAACCTTAAACGATAGCGAAATGAACTATAGCACTATCGAAAAGGAACTTCTAGCAATAGTATGGGCTACAAAATACTTCAGGCCTTATCTATTTGGAAGGAAATTTAAAGTACTGACTGACCATAAACCCTTGGAGTGGATGATGAATTTGAAGGAACCAAATTCACGTCTCACCAGATGGCGACTAAGACTGAGCGAATATGACTTTACTGTACAATACAAGAAAGGCAAAATTAACACCAATGCCGACGCTCTTTCTCGTGTAGAAATCCACCTTGGTGACACTAGATCTCTAATGGAAGAAATAGACGAACTGAATTCCATGTTAGGTAATCCAGCAGAAACCATACTTACCAAACTAAACTCTTCGACCGAAACAGTACATACTAGCAACGAACACCCTATACTCGAAATCCCAATTACTGACGAACCACTTAATAAATTTAACCGACAGATATGTTTTACTGTAGTTAATGACGTCAAACGAAAACCTACCGTGACCAAACCTTTCGACACTCACACACGGACAAGCATACAACTGTCAGAAACTAACCTTGAAGAAGACGTAATAAACGCTGTAAAGGAATACGTGAATCCTAAGGTTAGGACAGCCCTCCTAATTACTCCTCGACTTGCAATGTACTCCATCATTCCCATCCTACAGGATAAATTCAAAGGCTCATCAATGAACTTAGTACTTACCAAATCTGAGATCGAGAACGTAAAAGAGTATCTTCGCCAACAAGAGATAATTCGCCATTACCATGATGGTAAAACTAACCATCGCGGCATCAATGAGTGTTATCTGGCTTTATCCCGAAAATATTTCTGGCCTAAAATGAAGGATCAGATCACTAAATTTATAAATGAATGCACCATCTGCGGTCAAGGCAAATATGACAGGAACCCCGTTAGACCACAGTTTAATGTTGTGCCTCCAGCCACTAAACCCTTCGAAATAGTCCACATGGATCTCTTTACCGTACAATCAGAGAAATATGTTACTTTTATAGATGTCTTCACAAAATATGGTCAAGCTTACCACTTGCGTGACGGCACAGCTCTCAGTATACTTCAAGCCTTACTGCAATTCTGTACTCACCATGGTGTGCCCATAACTATCATAACTGACAATGGAACAGAATTCACCAACCAGCTCTTCTTGGAGTTCACAAGATTGCATAAAATTAACCATCATAGGATTCTACCCCATTCCCCTAATGACAATGGCAGCATTGAAAGATTTCATTCCACCATCCTTGAACATCTTAGACTCCTTAAATTGCAGCATAAAGAAGAACCGGTAGTAAACCTTATGCCATATGCACTCATAGCCTATAACAGTTCCATCCATAGCTTCACGAAATGCAGACCATTTGACTTACTGACAGGACATTTCGATCCACGAGACTGCTTAGACATTGACATAACCCAACATTTATTACAACAATACCTTCAAAATCATAGGGAACAAATGAAAAGGGTCTATGACATCGTAAATAGCACATCTCTAGCAAATCGTACAGCCTTAATAGAAAACAGGAATAAGGATAGGGAACCTGAAATACAGTATGCACCCGAACAACAGATATTCATCAAGAATCCCTTAGCTAGCCGTCAGAAGACAGCCCCTCGTTATACACAGGATACAGTTTTAGCAGACTTGCCAATCCACATATATACTTCTAAAAAACGTGGCCCCGTCGCCAAATCACGCCTGAAACGTATCCCTAAAGCAGTCAATTTGTTGCAGGATACTTCTAGTAATGATCCTTCGGATCACCCGAGCTCAGGAGATAAAACTTGAGAGTTTAGCTGACGGACCAGGACTACTACCGCACAAACTTGGACCTATGAGATTGACAACTCACTATCATACGTTCATACAGTATGTACAATTACATGACATCGAAGACAAAGTTGACTCATTACAGACTCAATTAACAAGTTACAGAAATCGACTATCCAACCGCACTTACCTACTATTTGAAACACAGATTGACTATTTATCTGACAAACTTGGCAATGTAGTTAAACAGTTAAAATCTTTAGAGCCGAATAGAGTAAAACGAGGTATTGTAGATGGCCTTGGCTCGGTCATAAAGAGCATAACTGGTAACTTAGACCACACTGATGCTGAAAGATATAATAAGGCAATCAATTTCTTAAAAAATAATCAAGATAAAATAGTAACTGAATTTAATAATCATGTAAGCATAAGTAAAGAGTGGATGTCTAAACATAATAATATTTTAACGCAGTTAGTAGATAATCAGAATAAAATTAACACTACTCTTGAGCTAATATTGAATAGTAATGCCTACAAAGAAAACAGCCTGACTAAATACGCCAGATTTTCCCAACTTTTAGTAATATTAAGTGAGAACATTGAGAACCTTGCTCAAGAATTAACTAAGTTAGAAAATAGTTTAGCTTTTATTCGTGCATCAAGCACACACCATTCTATGATAGATATAGATATTCTAAATTCAATGATAGGTAAACTTAAGGACATTTATGGTGATGAACAAATAATTGATCTGGAATTGAGACAATATTACGATATAATTAAACCAGGCTCATATTATTACAGAAATCAAATAGTTTTTATATTTAAATTCCCTATCATCTCTAGAGATGTATATAATTTGTACCACCTATCAATAGTTCCTAATAAAAAAGCACAGGCTCTTATCCCAACCTATCCCTTCATAGCAACAAATGAGATTTCATTCATGTACATAGAGACAGAATGTCCGAAGCTAAACAACTGGTTTCTGTGTGAAACTACCGCCCATCATCAGCTTCGCACCAAGTCTGACTGCATCCATGAGCTCATTGTCAACCAGATCCTGAAGGAGACCTGCGAATTTTCAACAGTAATATTGAAGAAAGAAGCCATGGAAAAGCTGGACGACCAACATTACGTCCTATCATTCCCACATTCCACCAAAGTTCAACTCTTCTGCGGAAGGCAAGACTACACCACTCTCCAAGGAAGTTTCCTCTTCACTATTCCCGTTCATTGCCATTTGAAAACCACGGAGTTCACCATCACCAACGACAACGACGAAATAAAAGGACAGCCTCTGAAACTCACGGAAATCCCATTCAATACGGAAGAACCAATGAAGATATCATCTCACATCAATCTCAACTCCATTGACCTGCAAGAACTACACAGAATCCAAGGCAAGATTATGATGCAAGCCCCGATACAAATTAATAACGATCAAATTGAAACCCTATACCATACGACTATACCTTTCTACGTCGTATTAATAAGTGCAGGTGCACTTATCATCATCGTGCTACGCCGACGCTACAGTATCAGGACATGCAATCAATCTACAGAAGACGAACAGCCGCCGTCAACACCCGAAGACCCGAAGGATCTTAGAGCTATCCCGTCAACATTTTCACTCAACGTGCTAAAATAGTTGACGTTCTCAGGGGGGAGGAATTACGATATCGCCCAATATGAAGATCGCTGAGTCGCTGCTCTACTTTAGTGCAATGGTTCGAAGTGCAATTGCATGATCAGTGAAAGTGACGTCAAATAGACATCTTCCTAAAAATTGTAAATCATTATTTTACCATTCCATAATCATACTTCGATTAGGTCTCATCTCCGTAATTATAGGCAATTAATGTAATTTTTATAATTAAATCTTTAATTAAATATTTCGTTAAGTAAATTTGGTTTTTTTTCGATCCTCCGACTGCAACTAACGTATTTAACTGTAAATATTCCTAAAATAAATAAATAAAAAATAAATACCTATGACAAAATACGAATTTAGAGGACCTCCATGGTCGCGTGGCTCGCGCTGTTTTTTAAGGTGTCGCCATCTCTTAAGGTCCAGGGTTCGATCTCCGTTGCGTCAATATAAAGATCCATATTTTAATATTGTCTCGGGTCTGGATGTTGTGATATCACCGTTGTTTCTTCTTTTAATTTACATAAGACAAGTGCTTTAGCTACTCACTTTGGGATCAGAGCGATGTACATATGTAATTTACATAGCCTTCGTTACGCACTGGCCGGACTATACTTACATTGAAACTGTGTTATGTGTATTAAAATAAATTAAATTGATTTCGAGTTCATAGGGAAATGATGTACATACAGAAAAAAATATCAAAACTACTCCACTGACTCGGGTTTTTTATAACGGGATTCGACTTTCATTATTAAATGTAAAGGTTAAGATAACAACGTCCACGAAATGCAACGTTACGGCTGCTATAAACTCTGGATTGTAATCATGTTTCTCTAGACAATGGTGTCTTAATCTCAAATATTATTTTGTGAAGGATTTCTTTGATACAGCCTTACGTCCTACAGTTAGCTGTCGTGAATAAATCAAAAATGAAAACTCAGATGATATAACGGTAACATTGTCAAGTAATCTTATCCTCATTACATAATTTTGCCTCGCTCGGTTTTATATCCTGTACGATTCCAATGACAAGAGACAGACTACAATAATTAGAAACGTCAAAGTAAGTAATGCGATTGCTTACGTTTGTTTACAAGTTTTTGCGTGTTTTCGTCTAACTTTAGTCGTCATCGAATGACCTACTAAATTGTCCATGGACTCTGAAATTTCCTTGCAAACTGACAACTGTTGAGTCTGACGATTCTAAGTTATTATAGTCTGTCTCTTTTCGTTTGTTGGGCAGAAAAAGAGAGAGACCGAACTCAAATTTGACTCAAAGAAGACAGGGCACATTGGAATCGCGAGCTCATGAGTAGTGAACTTTGTGGAATAAGCATTCTTTGAGCATGTACGTGTAAAGTATTACTAAGCGCAATAGTCAATGAGTCCATTACGAGATCGAACCATATACTAGGATAAACAAATCACATACTAACATGGAAACATGCCGAAGATAATTAATAGTGTTTACCTACATGTCACAAGTACGAGTCATTATACCGAAAATGGAGTTGACAGTTCCGAGGGAAAACATGTTGGTAATACTGTTCACATGAGGAAAGTTAATACTGGTAAACAAGCAAATAATGTGGTTTTCTCTCGAATAAAATTGTTATCAGCATAATACGAGTAAAAGCTTAGTAATAGCATTATTTAGTAAAGATACTTAAAATTAAAGAACCTAGGGTAAGGACTTTATTGAAATTTCGATGTTTTATAATTTCAATGGCTTCACGTAGCACTCGCGGAATAAAACATCGTTCTCTTGAAAGTACTCTTGGTTGCAACGCTGTAAAGTGTTCGAAACGTCAGGTTTTAAATTAAATGTAAATAAATCGCGAAGTTATTTGTTAAATTGAGTTTTTTATTTTAATTGAATTTTTTATTGTTACAGTTACATATTCTGTAAATAAATATTCTGTAAATATTTTAAGCATCTATCTGTTGCCGTTATTAATATCGAGCAAAAAAAACACATTTGTTGTATGGGTTGGGAGCCCCACTTAAATATTAATTTTATTCTGTTTATAGTATTCTGAAATAACAACAACTTATTTCATTATTATCAGAGGTAAGTTTGCATGTCATGCGATTTCGATTGATGGGCAGTACTAGCCTATCGCTCATTTGAATCAAATTACGAATTGATATCGACAGCTGAAATTTCGAACAGATAATCCTAAGTCGACTCGCCGTTCCCAAGGATTCTACGACCCGAATCCCAAGACACAGGTGTCTCGACCCACAGACACCTTTAATATTTTAGTAAGCAAATACTATTTAGTAAATGCCGTATAAAGATTAAGAAATGTCTGATCTATTTGTTGATTCATTCATGTAGGTATTATTCATACCGTGTTATGGAGAATTCAATGGCCAATTACTCGATTAAAATTGCCTAGAAAGTTGGTGTGTTTAATTCAACTCAAAATGATCATAGCCTGAAGATCATCCTGAAGTATACGGCTATGTATTAAGTAGGTATAATAGGTATAGATAAGTCATCATGGTAGCTCTTGTTGGTGGTTCTTTTCATTTATTTCATGCCATTCTGACTTTCTGAATAAAGAATATTATACCTTAATAAAGAAAAGCGTTTTCAAGTTTCCTAAACTTAAAATTTCTTGTTTCATTTACTTCTCTGTTTGAATCAGCATTTCTTAAACATAGACACTGGCACTGCATCGGGAGAATAATTGTAGGCTAATGCTGCGAATGAGTGCCAACTTAGTCACTATTTTTCATAGCCACTTTTCAAAGATTTACACGATAATTATGTACACACCGCCCGTCGGTACTATTCGATCTTGAGACCGCTACTATTCCCTACGTAATAAAAGATCAAAAATGTTTTCAAATGGGTACTGCCGACTGCATTTGGCGCAAGAAAGATATTTGGCGCAACGAATACGGTTGTGAAACGTGTGTTTTTAAGAATGAAATCTAGGAAGAAACTATTCGTTTGCAGATTGATAAAATCACAAAAACATTTTTACGACCACGAGATCCCTTTGCCCTTACCAACTATTTTTATTCTGTGCTTTTCACAGAACTAAAAAAACGGGGTGCTTTGAAGTATTAAACTATGATGAAAAGGGTGACATTTGTTATTTTTGCTCAAAAAGATTGTGTAGGTCATAGCGAATAATCTGGGAAAGTGTTTCTATCACTTTGAAGTTTAAGTGTAACTAGATCTTGTTACGAGATCAGAGTTTTTGAGATATTTTCGGCATAACGATAGAACAATGTGGGTGTATATTCGTCTGGATAGTAGTTTAATAAGAAGTGATTTACGCAAATTGGAGTAAAGTGGTTCTCCATAAAATGTTTGAACTGACAAGCTCTTATGCTTTTTCTTAGTAAGCTTAGATAAATATTAAGCTTTGTAATGATTAAACATATTTTTGTCTAAAGAAAATCATTGTACTTAATTTTCAGAGGTTCTATTTTATTTAAAATGTTCTTATTTTCATATTACTTTAGAAGTTGATGATGGGCAGAACAAGAAAACTAATGTGGATTTTTAAAAAGCTCCGACATATTGCTGATCAGAAGCTATTAAAACAACTATATGTCGCACTGGCTCAATCGACATTGGTCTATTGTATCCCTGTCTGGGGTGGTGCCAGTAAGGTTAAGTTCCTTGAACTAGAAAGAGCGCAAAGAGCACTGTTAAAGGTGATGCATTTTAAAGCCTACAGATATCCGACAGTAGACTTATACAAAATAAGTGACACGTTGACAGTTCGGCAGCTCTATATACAAAGCTTAGTTTTGAACACTCATAGGACTCTGCCTTATGATAGTACAAAATTATTCAGGAGACGAAATGACAGGGTAGCTCCCACGCCTAGAATTCGAACCACCTATGCTGGGAGACAGTTTACGGCACGATCTGCAAGGTTATATTATAAGATAAACAAAATTCTGAACGTCTACACTAGAAATAGCTATAATTGCAAAAAAAGTCTGACAGAAATATTAAAAACATGGAGCTATGATGAGACTGAGGCTTTTATAGAACAAGATTTACTAGGTATAATAAAATAAAAAATTAAAATTAAAATTTTGTTATAATAATATATTCAAAATTATAATTTATAAACAAATTTCCACATTTTAAAGTTTTAGTAAAAGATACAAACTCATACACACACACACACACACACACACTCACACGCATACACACACATCATTTTTGTGTAGTGCATATCCTATACTTAATTGTTTATTAATTCATTGTTTTGGTTTTCCTTTTTGTAGCATGCATCCTGAGCATTTTGTAAAATCGTTATTGATTTATAATTTTTTGTAATTTTTATACTGTAGTGGAGAGCAAGGATTTACTGACACAAGTAAATTTTTACTTAAAAGAAATCCTCAATCGCATCCCAGAAATGTAACAACCCTGATACTGAATAAAGAATTTGATACCTGGATGATAAGCGTAGCTAAAAAGTCAAGTCGGCCGGTTTCTATGTAGTAAGGTCAAATTCTGTTACTACTTGTTAGATGGGTACAGTGGGCCCCGACATCAACCAACCCTGATCTGTCAAATTTCCGCAACCATATTTCAAACTTTTGCTGTTTACATTGAGTTCAATATAATTTGAGATATTTTTACAGATTTGGAAAGGTTGATGCGAGGCCCAATTTACTTTATAATTTTATGGCTCTTTTATTTTGCACTTTAGGATGGTGACAAGTGAACTACGAGCAATCTATATTACTTCTTGACAGCAATAGCTATATATTGACAGCTTCAATAAAATGTGTAAATTAAAAGTAAATGCTAAACCACGATTTTTCTAAACATACAAGCTGCATGTCCTGTCTCATATTATTTGTGTTCCATTCATAAGATCTTTTTGCGTTTCTCTGATGTATGGCATTATATTTTTCTTGACGGCAAAAGGATCAAGCGGTTTGTAAGAAGCTTAGATCATTCAATTGATCTAAGGTAAGAAGCTTCAAAAATATATAGATTGTAAAATTTTGTGTCGCGAATTTATAAAGTGTTAATTTGATTTTAAGTTAAGAAGTTAGCAAATATCTACATAGCAATTCAATTTTCTCTCAAAGGCAATAAAAAATCGCTGGCGTGCATCATTGACGTGTCTGAAGAGCCTTTTTTGCATTTTGTTTGATAAGATTGTGTCTGATGTAATAAACGTTATATTACTTATGTCTATCCGTTAGTCTAGTCACCATAGCACAAACTCACGCTTGTTTGGGGCTAGGTAATTGGTGTGAATTTTGGATTTTTTTTTGCCACTTTCCAAATGCTATTACCAAGAGTTACCAAGCATAATGGGAGGTTACTGAAAATATAAGTTACATTACGACGCTTTAATTTACATGTAGACATACCTATTGATGAGATGGAAATCTGACTGCTTGCCAACGGTTGATAATAAGTTAAGCCTTCGAGTAATAACCCCGTTAGTGGTCCTATCTGGCTTATGTCAAGCAATCAACACGCTCACCGATCCGAATGTGGCAATTTTGGACGTGTTTCGCATGCTTTAAGATTTCAATCATAATTATTTCACTAGGGAGGAATTTTAATGTTGAGTTGTACCAAATAACTTTTAATAATAATAATAAGGTCCTCCTAGCCGATTTCGACTACGGCAGCCTATCTCAACAGAGATTAGCCAACTGCGCAGGACATATTATAGTGCACAAGTGTGTGCGAAATACACAGGTGCACTCTCTGTTCCTTCACTCTCATAATTCGGTGAGACGGCAGTCCGAAATGACCGTAGAGGGACACAGGCGCAGGACCAACGGCTTAACGTGCTTTCCGAGGCACGGGGGTGTTAACACCGCCAACTTCCTGACTCCGCAGCTGTGTCTGAGTAATTTCAAGACAGAAAAACCCAAACACTCTCGGCCCGACCCGGTATTCGAACCCGGGACCTCGTGGATAGTACCCAGCATGCTGACCACTAGACCAACGAGGCAGTCAAAAACTAACTTTTACTATGATATCAAACGTCCAAAAAGTGCTTTCCGTGTTTTTTATTTACTAAAGTTAAAGCCTACTAACTTAATAGTTAAACTAATTACCACTCTTTATCTGCACATCCCGCAGACTTGCAACTCCGCTTAAGTTAGGTGTTAAGCCGAATCAACATAGTTCCTACAAGTTCGGACTAGTTCAGCTTGATTTCAATTTGTTGCTTCCGCAAGCGTTTACTTTGCCAATGAACATTGACACGTGAATTAACGGCTAACATGTATTGTGCATTCCTCGAAGACACTGATGAAGTCATCAATATTTGAAATGCCCTGAAAGACGAAGGTAGGCATTGATCTGCAATTTAGGCATTGGCAAAACTAACCTTGATTAATGTAAAATGACCTTTTTGCATGCCTATCAACATAAGAAGAGTAACTTTAATAAATGACATGAATGGATCAGGATACCGGACTTGGCGTTTCGCGCTATAGAAAGCCTACAGATAGCCCACAGTGAATATCCATGATTTTGCACTAGATCCGAAAAAGAAACCGACGGTTTTTTGTTAACTGGGCAAAAAATTAACTGACGAGAATGATTGTTAAAACTACTAAAACCTACTTAAAAAATCACAAGTTGGGTTACTTATTGCGACTAAGATTTTGCAATAGTGGTGGGTAAGTCATCACATAGCGTAACTTCGCCAATGAAAGCTTTAACACAGTTCCCAAACTTTTTTGGTCCTAAATAAAATAGACATCTCTTCTCTTAAACTTTAAACCATAACCTACAGCTGTAGAACTATTTTTCTCTTAGTGGGAATCAAATGTTTTTTAGGAAAAATATACTCATTGACATAAATGGCAATAAAAAAACATACATACAGTATAACAAAAACCTCCCCCTCTTTTTGAAGTTTAATCAACTTCTTAGGTATGGCAATGCGATATATAAGCCCCGTGGACAAACGTCCTCCATGTGGGTGCGGCTCCACTTAAAAATTAATGCTTTAATATGTATTTTGTTGGCAGGGTGTTAACGTAGACAAGCGCACCCTGGTGAGCGGTGAAAGAAAGCAGAGGACCTTTACAGACAGATCGCAGTTGAAGTACGCCAGGCGACTGGTGGTGAAGCTGGGCAGCGCGGTCATCACCAGAGAAGATGGAAACGGACTGGCATTGGGAAGACTGGCCTCTATTGTTGAACAGGTCAGAGATCATTTTATACTTTGCGTCGAGGGTACAGTTCAGCTTGCAGATGTTTCGTGAGTTCAGCTATGATCACGACGATAAAGAATGGCAATCTGACAGCATATTTTATTGACCACGAATCCAAGAACACTTACACCCGTATGTTAAGACGTTTCCTCCAAACTACCTCGACTCAAACTCAACTGAGGAATCCTGAAGGAAAGTTTCGAGGATACCTCGAAATCGGTATTTTTAGTCAGTAACGTTCGATCATTTTGAGGCTCCTCCAGTGAGGTTGAGTGGAGGAAGGGTCGAGGAAAAATGGCAGAGATTATGTCAAAACTAGCTGATTTTTTTACTAGACTTTGTAGTCTATGGTCGATCGTGTTCCTCGGTCGAGGTTTAAAAAAATAGTCAACGATAACGAGTTCCGTTTTACGTTCTTGGAATAATTACTAGCACATAAGTGTTGTCCAAAAAGACAATAATCAATTTTTACAAACCACTAGAGATGGTTTGTAGCACTGGAGCAAACAAAATAGGATATGACAACTAAATATTCCCTCAAGGTAGGTCGCGAGGTACCTTGAGTTTGACACTTGCTTACTCAAATCTTCCTCACCTCGACAGAGCAAATATTTGGAGAGCATGAGTGGAGTCGAGGAAACGTCCTAACATACGGGTGTTAGGCCCACTTGCGCACGTCTGGATTAGCTATTCTGGACTTGTTCAAGGCCTATTATCTGATTTGAAAGCCCACTTGCGCCAGTCCGGATTATTTAATCCAGACTGGCGCAAGTGGATTTTCCGGATTAGCTAATGCAGACTTGTGCAAGTGGGCTTTCAAATCAGATAATAGGCCTTGAATAAATCCAATAACGTTAGTAAATAAATGAATAAAATAAAAGTCAAGTAGGTATTCGATAAAGACGCCACAGCTTGTCTATCAGGCATTTAAACTAATGGCTGCCGAAAGTAGATTTGAATATTAGTAGATATTCAATAGATTGTGGTAGGGCTGCAATGACTGGTATTGCATCTAACGTGATGACGTTTTCCAACTCTTGCTTTAGTTGACGAGAATGTCGACGTGTCCGCAAAACGTATGCATACTTAGATGCAAGCACGTCGGACTGTATATTTTTGTTTGCAAAATCACCGGTAGGTATTATAAGTTCATAAGATACCACAAAATATCAAATAATATTACCTTCACATGCTGTCGTTCGTACAAAAATATCCATTACCAAACCATATCCAAGACATTGTAAGTAATGCATTAACCTCATTAAAGCGTCCATCTAAGTAGAGAAATGTTTGTTCTGACTTTGAAACCTTTGAAATGGTTCAAAGTTTTTATGGCTCTAATGAGCTAATGATTCAGTAAACGAAATATTCTACATAGTTTCTTACTTTCAATGTATTAAAAAGTCAGATGCTATTTTAAAATAAATTACTGCCAACGAAAGTACGTTTTCTCATTGAGTTATTGAACTAAAAAGCGACCCTTCTTTCTTTGTGAAGGGAATTGAAGAGAATTTTTCTTTGAACCTTCGTAATAAAAGAAGGTGGATGTTTCTTAGGTGATTTTCAATTAAGTAACGAGCTGTATGGACATAAGAAAGAAATAGAATAAATTGGAAATATCAAAGTAATTGGATTTACGCTTTTACAACTTTAAACAAAAATGCGTTTCAGTAAAGTAAATTGAGCTTGTTTTCTTCAAGGAATTATTATATGATTAATTTATTCTCTCGCAGAAGGACCTAGGTATTACAATTATTTTAAATGTAAGCAATGCAATTATAGCAAAAAGTAAAAAAAGTAAAGTAATAAGTATAGTACCTGACATACTGGCGTGTAAATAGTTTAGTTTTACGTTTTTATTTTTAAGTTTATGTGTGTACTCGTATATAACTGTATTTTAATTTAGAATACATTTTTTTTTTACTTGAAATACTTATATAAGTGAGGTGCTTGTGGCGCAGTAGCGGCAGCGCTTTTGGTAGTGATACCAAAAGTTAAGCAACCCACGGCGCGGTCGTGATTGGATGGGTGACCATTCCGACCATTTAAGTGACGTCCATGACAAGCATCTCCGTGTTTCGGAAGGCACGTTAAGCAGTTGGTCCCGGCTAATATCTATTGGTATTAGTCGTTAAGCCTAGTCAGAGGCCCTAGGGCGGCTTGATAACATCTGACAGTAAGGTTTGTCACTTGCTTTACAGACACCCCTCCACCAATCCGCACTGAGCCTGCGTGGTGGAGTATGGCTCGTACCTCCTCATAGTTGAGGTGAGGCCTTTTCCCTGCAGTGGGATCTATATAGGCTGTCTTTTACTTTACTTATATAAGGCGTACCCAAATTGTGCTTCGGGCTAAACATGTTCATATTGTATGAACTAAGGCTCCATGCTCATGTTAGATTTTTTAAGATCTATGTTTAATATTCAAATTCAGTAAGTATATGTACCTTTATTGTCTCCAAGAAATCTCTGTCGATAGAAACTTTGTTTAGATTTATTAAAGCAAACTTTAGAAGGACTATAATTTTAATCATCGTAGCTTTAGAAGTACGAGAAAGTACCTAGTATTCCACTACTAAGTAAGCACACACGGCTGCACGTCAGACTACCCCACTTTGACCTAGAGCGCCTCTATTTCTTACGCAATAAAAGCTGTTTTGGTAGTTCAAATGGGTAACTTGACGTGCTGCCGTCTGTACCTACTTAGGTAGGTATGACATATATTGCTTACGAGTATGTGTTTCTTTTACAAGATTATAAGTTATCTCGTACGAAAAAGTCTATACGTCGTTTACCATCGTGAGATTGCCGTCAAATGTCTGCCTGTTAAATAAAAAGAGTTTAAAATAACAACTGTCGCTAACGAAGTGCCAATATTTTCAAAGGTACAGTCGGAAGCACGTCAGGCTACCCATTTGACCTACGGAAACAGCTTTTATTGCGTGAAGAATAGAGGCGGTCTTAAGGTCAAAGTGGGGCAGTCGGAGGTGCGGCCGTGTTATTTACAATCAAAAATCGGAACTCGTCAAACTCCCTCCTCTTAATTAATCCATTTTCAAATAAAAAGTTACTGAATTTCGCCGCAATTGCGTTATTTCAAACGACTAAAATATAATTTTGTCTTCAAAGGAACCTCTTTTCGATTGTTTGCAGACCTACAAAAAGCTATTTTATCATGGTTTGTTGGCCTGTTTTTGTTTGCCAATATAAATATAGATACGGAGGATCAAATTTCTTGTTTGCGAAGACCAAAATCCGAATCAAGGGTAGGTGTACGGAAGCGTATTTTGTTTATGCAAACAAGTTCAGTAAAATGTTTTATTATGAGTACGCAACTGGCGATCGATCACTTCTTCATAGTCGTATAGGTATCTCATGACAGAACATCGGGATCATTATAACTCCCCCTTCCTATGAATGAGTATGTTCCTTTACCTAAAGGTTGTCTGGAAGAGATCGCTTATAGCGATAAGACCGCCTACATCGTACGTTTTTCTACTTACCGTATTTTTCTGTTATGGGGTGCAATAAAGAGTTATCTATACATGTGGTCTGAAACACACAAAACGACTTTCTTGACAATTTTTAATGGAGTGGTTTGCGTTTTAACTCTAACGAAACAAGATGTAAACGTGGCGTGTTAAATTTTTTGTTACAAAAGCTGTTCGTACTGAGGTATTGTCAACGAAGTTGCTACTATACCTTTTTATTTGTGAGTTTCCGATATTTTGGCATTGTTGCAAGTGCCATAATCAGGGTATATTTCAAGATCTTATCGGTGGTTTGTAAGCAAAAATATCGGCCTATTCCGTCAAAGTCTGTTTTGCATATTTTGCATTCTCCTTCAGTACCACTGTTAGCAATCTCACTACCTATTTTCTATTCTAGTATTAGTGATCATAAAGTTAAAAACGATATTTATAGCGAAGTTAGAGAATAGTAATTTACAAACAAATACTTAGAGCTGAGACTACATGTCTAGTCAGTGAATGAAAAGAATTAAATATTGATAACTGTTCTCTGTCCTAGCCTTAACTTCCACTTTTGTTTTTTTAGTGTTTTGGCTTTATTCTCATCTTTTTTGTCCATGGCTCTTCGGTACAAGGTTTCTAACAGTGTTCAATGGTATCTAAAACTAAACTAAACTTATAGTAAACTTTTATTCCCAGGTGGCAGAATGTCATCACGAGGGTCGCGAGTGTATCATGGTGTCCAGTGGAGCGGTGGCGTTCGGCCGGCAGAAGCTAACTCAAGAACTGCTCATGTCTTTGTCCATGAGAGAGACACTGTCTCCCAGCGACCACACGAGAGAGGTAAGATTTAGTTCTGATAGCCAGTTCGCAGCTCTAAAATCAGACCCTGGATATTATCCAAAGCCTTTCTAAGAAAAAAGCAAACTAACCTAACATGAACCTGATGAAGTTGAGTTGTTTGATAGAGTTCCATGATCACCTCCCGGCTCCATAATATTAATATTACTTTCATAAAAAGTTGCTAAGACATTCTGGGTGAGCTCGCTCCACTCTGTCTACGCCAAGTCTGGTCAAGAGTCAAGAGCAAACCCATTCATAATAAAAAACAAAAAGAAATTGCTTAAATTTTAAATGAAAACTTGTAAAGTTATTTGAATTAGTCGAAAGCCTTGAATATATTACTGTCACTACAGGACGCTGTCAGCATTCTGGATCCTCGCGCGGCAGCCGCAGTGGGCCAGTCGGAGCTCATGTCAATGTACGACGCCATGTTCTCGCAATACAACGTCAAAATCGCACAGGTAAGATCAGATTTGTTAGTACTTTACTTACTACATTCTTTATGAGTCATAAAAAGTCCTAGAAGTAATTTATTTATTGCATGTAGATCCACTAGGGACACTTATAGACCTAATATTGACTGTATTACTGCTTTAGAACAAGGCGTAGTAGGCTATAATTGGTAAGTAGCAATAACTTTAGGGGTGGAAGAGAATGGGACGGCCGAGAAGGTAAGATGCATATTTCATGCATCTAACCTACTTGTGGCGGAATAAATTTCCTTTAGTATTTTACAAGTTAATTTTAAACTATGAATTTGATGTAAAAATTAATCATACAGAAAATTCCGTTACACTTTATTTTACAAAGACTACACCAACGCTTTTTATCTCTGGCCACAATGTCAGTATACGTAAATAATGGTAAGAATATTTTTTTAAATTGCAGTTTTAAATACAAAACTGTTTTCATAAAAGTTTCATGACTGTTTAAGCATTAATAACGTCTAGTTTGTAACGATCAAGCCAAGCGAATATACAGGAAAAATGGGAAAATGCAAAGAATGGTAACACTTGAATGCAGTTGAATAGCGAACGGTGTGGACCAGGCCACTCTTTCATATAATACGATTTTTTTTAGTAAAAAGTCGTCTTTGTTTTGGGCTTGATATACGAGATTGGAGTTGGTAAATTTATGACTGGGTCTTTTGTATATTTTTCATTAAAGTTTTTGAAAATAATAATAAAGGAATATTGCTCGAGCGTAACAGAACAATAGCTGGATAATATTTGCTGTTATTTTTATAAAAGTCAAGTTAAATTAACAGGAAACATGGTTCTTACCTATTTCTAAAGAAAATGACGGTAAAAATTGTGAAAGATATCATGTAGAGAAGTATCAAGATTGTGTACACTAAGGTGAAAGTATAAAGCCATTAAGGACACCGGAGTTCAAAATAAATGCTGGTGCTATGATTTATAGTGGTTCCCATTACCACGATAATTATAGAACTCCGAAGCCCCGCAGGAGCACAGGTCCACTGATTTATATGAAAAACTCTTTTAATGAGACTTCCAGCAACAAAGATTTAATAGTTGCTTCTCCAGACAGAGGCGTAATAAATTATACATCTTATAAACGTTAAGGTAAAATAAGGCCAAGTTGTCTTACATTTTTGGCCGATGATTTGAGAGTTAACGTTTGATTAAGAGTCAGCGTTTGATTTTCATTTGATCCGAGATAGAGTACGAATATCGAAGATTAATCTTAGTCAGCTGCCGGTACCTATTGGGCTTTACGCAACCTGCTGCCACGGTAATCAAAGATAGATTACTCTACATACAGTTCAAATGAAGAATAATGTTTTTGATATATTGTTGGTATAATAATTAATAAGCACTAAAACTATCGTTTGACTAATCTATGTAAGAGTGAATCTTTTTGAGGTTCGTAATGGAGACCTGAGTGTTTTTTCTCAGACGATGCCTAACGATTATTGAAAATATTTTTTTTGTTAAAAACGTGTTTATGCCCTGAATATACAATGTTTCGTTTTGATGTTTGTATTGAAAACAGGTTTATTTCAAAGTCTCATCTTAAAATGTAATTATTTTAGATAGGACAAGGACGCTTTTTATAAATTTTTTTTTGTGTGTTGTATTAAGTAATTTATCTTAATTTTTATTAATAAGTTGTATATTTGAAAAATTACATTATTTTAGAAGCAGAAACTGAAACATGGCTAGTATCTTTGTCGTGTGCCCAAAATCTTTGTGGGTTTAATACAATAATTCAAGAAACAAAAGATTCCGTATTCATTGTACCGAGAGATGGATGGCATACCTGTAAATAGCAGAATGAACGAGCTTTTATTTGTTAGACAATATTACCAATTAATTTAGGCTACGAAAATAGGTATCAGATGAGATGAGTGATAAATTACCTTCCCATTTTCAATAAATAGAAGGCTGTAAAAATATCTAGTCATTTAATACACGGCTATTTTTTCCTTTATGAATTTTTGATGAAAGTGCGCAAGGTAGGAAGGAGTCTTAGGAATAAAAATAACGATTATTGAAACAGACCTTACTCGGTAGGGGCCCACTGAAAATCAGCGCCAGGGCCTTCTGGGGACCTGGCTTAAGCTGAGTGAGGCCCCCTTGATTTGGACATCACAGACACACAAAGGCACTGTTTGGCTAGCGTTGACTGTTACTGATTTGTTTGTGCGGTTTCTATTTTGTATTAATGTTTTTTTGTGATCTTTGTAATTTTGTATTTTTTTTTATTCTGTACGATGTTTGTTTGTGATGTCCCAAATTAATAAATGCTTCTTTCTTTCTTTCAAATAAATAAAAACTTGGTTGGGCCAAATTTTAACATTCAATAACAACACATAAAAGTAGTAGACACTCGGTTCGGTACAAAACGTGTCGTTTCTTTTTTTGGAAAATAGAATGAGAAAATATATTGGCAGATCTATCTATTTTGATAGTATTTTTAAAGTTACAATATTTTTAAGGTAATAACAAGCGAACTTAAATTTTAACTTATAACGGATAAGAAAGCTGATCTCACTGAAACCTTTTTATGAACTGACGAATAGTGTGACATCGATTGAGTATCTAAATAGCGCCCAGTAGATTTTTTCCTATGTCCTGTGAACGACAAATCAAGACATGTTAAAAGGTGTCTCTATATTAGAACTAATCGACCAATGAAATTTCAACGTTCGTTAAACTAAACGCCAATCAGACAGTATTATTATTATTTTTAAATAAGAAATAAGTTTTCCCCTAAACCGAAGCACTAATCCCATTAATCATGGACTGTGTTTGTTCATTAAATGAATTTCTCTGACTGCACGGTAAACAACCGCTGATAACAAAAAATGTTGGCTGCTTCTAATCCTATAGCACTAGTTTTATCAGCCACAGTCTAAAAATATCAGTTTTCCTTTTGCAAGAATATTTTCAGGAATTTTGTTGAGAAAGTTTACCAGTTTTAATACCAGCATATTAGGAGAGTTTTGCATTAAATAGGCAATGAATACAAGAATTCATTTAATTGTTAATCCGGTACCTTACGAATAGTATTTTCCTCCAAGCATTTCGGTAATTGTACAAAGTTGTGGAAACCAGTTTACGTTTAATTATTTGTGAAATGTTTATTCTTATAAAAACTATGATGAATTTAGCAGCACGTCAGGTTATCCATTCAGGCACCAGGTCAGGTGGTCTCAAGGCAAAAGGGGGGTAGTCTGACGTGCAGCCTCATGTACAAGAAAATAAAGCACACAATTTAAAAAAAATATATTATGGTAAAATAAACTACGGCTCTTTTTGATTGCGTGTGATAGGTACTGTATAGAAGTTCATTATACTAGGCTGTGGCAGACTCACAGGGTAGAAAATACTAGCGCATGAATCATGGCTGTCACGCTGCGCTAATTGTACATCGTGGGTTCCGTACAATGTTCTTTGCTCCTCTGAGCATTGGGGTATTATTGGTAAGAAAAACATTTTATTCCTTCGGGGTATGCAAAGGGTATGTATGCCGTCCATCTACTTACAATGCCTTTTACGTGGAAGTGAATGCGTATGCTGGAATGTTCACCGCTTAATTTTTGTTTTTTACGCAATGTCTTTTGTATTTCATTTTCTTCTGTGTGTATGATATTCTAAACTAATTAAACTTTCTTTATTGGTTTCTTTAAAGTTAAAATATTAATGATAGAGGGGTTTTTCTAGCTTTTCTTTTAGTAGGTAATGGGCTAACTCTTGATCTTCATCATTCATCAAAGATCTTCTATATTCATCTTAGCTAAGCTCGCTCGATTGCATCGTAGACCTTCTACGATGCAATGGAGCGAGCTTAGCTAAGTTACTGTATGGCAAACAGGATTTTTATTCTTGATCAAAAAGCAGTGGCCCTAGAGAAGATGCAATCTATGTCACTGGCGATGTTCGCTATCGCTTACAAAATCTATTGAACTGACAAAAGCCATAGAAGGTATGCCTTGGTGTTCTGCACTGTAATATACCATGTGTAAATAAAGAAATAAAGAAACATTGCGTCGTGTGTCTTTTGCATAATTTGACATTTTGTTAGCGATAAAGAAGTTCGCTGTAGGATGGCGGCATTTTCTTCAAAGGTCCAGTTATTGGGATAAGTTTTAACATTAAAATGTTAATGTATTCCTGATTGAGTATAGTGTCCGGATTTATCAATCTGTGACATTTGCCTTTAGTTTCGCAGATATACGAAGTACGTGGATGGGCCATATGTCAAAATGGCCGTCTACCGCAGGGCTTTAGTGTTGAAATCTCAAAATCGGTAACTTTCTGACATTTCAAAAAAAAAGAGTTGAGCTGAATCGAGAATTTTCCAACAAATTTTTGACCTCGCTATTCAAGAAAAAAACCGTGTTTGAATTAAGCTATGGTTTGAGCTATCTTAGTTTCGTGAAAAATACAGTACCTAGGTAACAAGACCTTGTAGATGTTTTAAATTGCTGTATATAAATTGAAATAATAACAATGTAAGCACCAAAACACAGATAATATAAATACAATGGAAGAAAATGTCTTCTTAGTCGGATATCCTAACAAATTAAACTTAGGGTATATATTTCATTCGAAATGCTTTAGCTTCATTTTCTTATTCCTGAGAATTTAGAAATTTAATCCTTGTTGGAATGCTTACCCTTTTATAAATAAAACTTGGAATCAAAAGGTTAGCAGATTCCGTCTGAAGATTACCCTTTGAATAAAAGGAAAATTTTATATATTTTACATACTTCTTATTTGACTGTTGAGAGTGAAAGGCAGTAAGGCAGGTACCACGTAAGTCATACGTCGTAAGGATCTGTAGAAATATAAATATTTTTTTCAACAAACACGACAATTACCAAGTCCAAAACTAAGCATGAGTTTGTTCTATGGTGACTAGGATAACGGATAGACATACTTATATATACACGATGTTAGTTTGCATCCTTGCCATATTTACAGAGGTAACTATATTACGGACACTGAACTCATCATTAAAAAAATTGTGACCTACAATTTTGATTTTTAATCTTGATTATTTAATTTTATCGACAATCTGTTACGCACACCATTAACTATCGTAGCGCATACACATCACTGTTGGCTGTTTATCGGCACAAAAGAGCTGCGGCGATTGCGCTCTCTTTCTAACATCATAAACGCCGCTCCTTCTTCTTTTTTTTCCCTTCTTTTATCTCTGTGAATATGGCAAGGATGCAAAGTAACACCATGTATATTAATACACGTCCATGACTAAGGTCAGGCCTGTGTATCTCCCCGCGGGGGTAGCAAAAACATACCTACGCGCGGCGCACCTACGTAGGTGCTAAAACAAGTTGCGTGTCGCTACCGGTCAGAGCCACGCTCGCGCGTTTTATTCACCGGCGGCCGCGCGGCTACGTTGCTGGCTGGACGAGAATGAATAAAGTACTAGAAAGAGGCGCTAGATGGCGTTAGAAGCTCCTCGTAGCAGTCAACCCTATCGCGTCGCGTGATATTACTTCACTGAATAGGTTTAGTGTATTATGAATCATATTCCAGAGCAATAAGTATGAAATTATTTTGCAATGGATTTTTGTAGGTGTCTACACGAAAATGTGCTTGACTCTGAGGCGAACTAAATTACGCCATATTGTTGACGACATTGAGTAGACATTTCATTGAATACAATTGCTAAGTCATACTTCTGTACGAAGTACTAGTATTCTGTGCTAAGGTACAAATGCTTGTGCTCTTCACACAAACATTTGCCCCTTGCTGGATTTGAACCCGCAACCGCTGATATTGTAGTCCGGGGCGCGAACCACTACACCAACACGGTCGTCTAAAAAAGGACATGTAAATATGGTTCTGTCTCTCCACACAAAACTTATTAGGTCCTTGTTCACTTTGAGGCTCTGAAATCTTAGAGAACAAACAAAAAATCTATTACCTGTACTATACATACAATACCTACTGTAGAAAGTCGAAGTATCAAAAATACCCCTCAGTTTTAGTTAGTAAATAAAATACAAGAACGTTGTTTTTTTTTAAATTTAAAATCTATGAATTAATTTTACGCATACTAAGTATTTTCCATCAAAAGGTTAAGTACATCCACAAATGCAGAATGACCTCTCTTCACTATACGACATAAAACAAATTAAATGTCATGATTTCTGGACGGCGATGGGAGAGCTCGTACGAGTCATATAGTAACATGAGTAATATCAGTCAAAGTCGCGGGCAACAGCTAGTAAATAAATAAACAAGATTATCCACATTTCCACAATACCAACATTACCAATCAAGGACTCAATGGGGATCTAATCAAGCTGTCATGTTTCGCTATCCAGACTGAAACTACTAAGAAACTAAGTATTCTGTTGGTCGCCAATCGTTAAGTAGCTTTCGATATAGTTCAACTACCCTGAGTAAATATGTTATTGGCATATTATTTCAGCAGTTTGGAGTCGATACGTGATTGCTAAAACGCTTTCTTTTAAATGTTATCTTTATAATTTATAGTTCTAGGAAAGTACAGATAATATTCGCAGCACGTATAATTTTAAGCGTAAGCACATTCGTTCGTTAACACATACATTCGTAAATTTCACACACAAAAATTGATCGAACCGTGTCATCTGGTGGGACTTGAACGACCCTTCGCTATCCGAACGAATGCTCTTTCCAACTGAGCTACGAAGAACGTTATATAAAGTTGACGAATTTGGTAAGTGCTTGCTACGCCAGTGAGCCGGCGTTCGATTTCATCGATACTTGAGAAATGTACCCATAAGTATCCGATGGAAATATTTTTACAAATAAATAGCCATCAGTTATAATAATTTTTGATGAATAGGTATTAATTCATTGAAATGGAGGCTAAAATATACTTTCAGGATTAAACAAACTCTCGTATCTTTTATCAAAAGTTTAATATCAGGACAATCTCTGTGATCCAATAAAGTATAAGTACTTTCATAAAATACAATAAGCCTAGTTCACAGGTAGACAAAAGGTTATGAAAGTATAATTTACATCCTTCTGAATTATAGAATCTGTGTGTCAGTAGCTCTTAAGTTTGTACAGACGTATTTTATGGATTACTTCACGATTTATTTACATTTTATTATAACACGATTTATCTAAAAAAGCTCAATTAAAACGTGAGCTTAGGGTTCAACCACACTTACTTTATTGGCGTAAATCCACAGCGAACCAAGTAATCGAAATTTTATCAGCCTTCAACGTAATGAAACAAAATCAATCAATCAATTCCAGATTACTTCACAAAATACCAATCACTTAGAAAGGTTTCATATTCTCGTTATACTTACTTTAAATACACTCCCTTTGTTAGCTCTGCAAATAATTTTCAATCAACTCAAAAGGCAAATTAAAATCACTCCACGAATAGAATTAAAATCGTGATTTTGTTTACTATTAATATAAAACATTTTCAAATTAATTTTTAACATTTTTAATCGTTAATTATTATTATATAAATCGTTTGTTAGCTTTTGGAAATTAGGTTGTGATATTGTAAAATGTGGTTGTTGAGGTGCTTGTGGCGCAGTGGTGGCAGTGCTTTGGTATTGATACCAATAGTTAAGCAACCCACGGCGCGGTCGTGATTGGATGGGTGACCATTCCGACCATTTAAGTGACGTCCATGACAAGCATCTCCGTGCATCGGAAGGCACGTTAAGCAGTTGGTCCCAGCTAATATCTGTTTGTATTAGTCGTTAAGCCTAGTCAGAGGCCCTAGGGCGGCTTGATAACATCTGACAGTAAGGTTTGTCACTTGCCTTACAGACACCCCTCAACCAATCCGCACTGAGCCTGCGTGGTGGAGTATGGCTCGTACCTCCTCATAGTTTAGGTAGAGGCCTTTTCCCAGCAGTGGGATTTATATAATATCAATATCAATATTGTTGTTTAGTACAAGATGCTGGAACTAATTCTTGCATGTACCTACATTTGCTAGTAGACATAAGTTATCTAAATACGGTGTCGAACAGTAACTCTTATATTGGTTTCAGGTTTTTCTTAATGTCCTTTGAAAATCATTAGGCACATCTTTATTATATCCTTACGTACCAATTTAACTTATTTACTACCAAAAGACTTGTTAAGATGGTTTATCAAATCCTTGTTGAGTTAGAGGTATAAAGTACGTACTCTTAGCTTATCAAGAAATAATATATAACACTAGATGACTAGACTAGTCTTAAAGCGTAGTAACTATTATATAATTTGTGCTTAAAGTACGAATCTGTTAAGTGCTGATTCTGTGCCAGGCGGGTTTCAATTTTCAATTAGCTTACCCTTGTGGCATCGCAGCCGAATATGAGTTTTTAAAAGTTCTAAAATAAAGTGGTTTTATTTAAATGTTTGGACTGCGGTTTGTAGAAATAATCATTCAATTAAATGGTACTTTATTCAAAGGGATTACCAAAACGATCATTTAATTTATTATTATTTGCTCTTAATGGCAATGAAAACTCAGACCAATCAACGGTAACAGTTTAAAGGGTTTACTTAGTATTTCAATTTCAGATATTAATTAATTTTGTGTTTGTTGTGATGCATTGATTTAAATTTATACATATAATAATTAGATACTGTTTTCGTGGTTAATGTAATTGGCTTTTCAATAAAGATGCCTATAAAATTATTTAAGCGTCTAAACTTAATTGCTTAAGCAGTTCATGTTTGTAAGATGGACTCATTTTCCTACATAGTCAGAACATCTCTTTCAAAATATTTGTGATATTGTAATGAAATAAAAAAAAACTTGTTCCATTCTCTATCATTATTCATGCGACGTACTAACGTATCTTAGGTTTTTTGTTTCTTATTCCGACGTTTTGGCCAAATCGTCGCTGTGGTTTTGGGCAGAGAAAATTAGATAGATAGATATAAAGAAAAATACTTAGATAAGTACGTTGTATGAATTCCCGTATTCTTTTTATGTACATAAACTAATAAGATGTGGTCTTATGACACAAAAATCTCAGGTTCAAGTTTAGTCTTTTATCTAAGAAAACGACGAAAGAAATCAAGAATATTCCTCAATCATTGTTAGGATAAGGAATTTTCAAATGTCATTCCTCCTTAGGAATAGCCTCATCGTGTGTGCGAGAAAGGTTGTTTTAGTAAGTTGATGTTGCATTTATGCAAGCTAATTCAGTCCTTATGGAATATAGAATATTCCTACGTACAATAAGTATACGTATTCATTATTAGGTACTAATAAGGTAAAAGATAAAAATGCCTCATCCTCGGTTGTATCATCACTTACCATCTAGGGAGATTAGATAGGCTGCGGCAAAATTTTAATGCCTGCCGCCTTTTCAACAAAAAAAGTAATAATCGGAAAATAACATAGGATTCCTTCATAGCATGCAGTCTGAATAATAAACCTTCCTTTGAAATATGAGTTGAGCGTCAGCCCTGGCAGCACATCACAGGGGTGATACGAGTATTTAATTGTTCAAGTGAATTGGGTTTTAATTTTATTCCGCTTTTTTTTAGCCTACGGTCTGGCTTAGGTGATGAGTTTCGAGTTTACACGCTAAAAAATAAAAGCTTACAGCCATTGCCTAGCTTAGATTAAAGAGAGTGAACAGCCATTCGGACGGAATTTAGATTGAACGACGAGTAAAAGGGTTTTAGTTTAAATTCAGGATTGTACATACTATACTGCTGTAGACTATTCTACAACAGCATCAAACGTATCTGAACATTTTAGTACTTTGTAAGGGCGTTTGGTCACGTACGCGGGATTAACTTTTTGAAAAGATGTTTTTTTTAAGTTGGTTCAAAACGCATTTGTCCTTAGGTGCTGGTGACGAAACCAGACTTCTACAACGAGGAGACCAGAAAGAACTTGTTCTGCACTCTCTCAGAGCTGATCTCCCTCAACATCGTGCCGATTGTGAACACCAACGACGCGGTCAGCCCGCCGATGTACATACACGACGATTCCGTGGTGCCGGGAACTGGGAAAAAGGTGAGAATGATGGCTGACTACCTAAAGTACAGTCGGTAGCACGCCCTGTAACTCTCAAAACAGATTGTCCGGTGAACTCCGAAAACAGCTTTTATTATGTTGGGAATAAAGGCGGCAAGGCAAAGTAGGGTAGTCTGACGTGTGGCTGTGTGTGTGTACTTGACTGCGCCTTCTTGATTTAGTGTGTGTATTAATTTGCCAATCCAAGAGGTCGAATTCCGGGTCAGCTCGAAAAAAAAATCTGGGTACCAGTTTTTTAAAATTTGAAATGGCTTTGCTCTTGACTCTAGACTAGCCAGACGTGGCGTAGACAAAGTTTACGGTGTAAAGCGAGCTTACCCAGAGAGCTTTTGGCACTCCCACTTACCGACGGAACACAGCAACTGCTTGGCGCCGCGCTCCGGTGGGAATGTGGATGCTACTAGGCGGCACCTAACGGACCACCGCTACACGGCTATTAGTATCGTTCAGCCGCCATCACAAACTGGAGTTTGTCGATGCCCGGTGGACCATTAGACAGACAGACGTCAAGACAGGGAATGAACGTCAAAAATGAAATCATGCATTTAAATCAAGAGTGGAGTGAAAAAAATACGGGACTAGGGCACAGCCCCAGTTTCATAGATGATGGATAGGTACAGTCGGTAGCACTTCAGGTTACCCATTTGAACTACAAAAACAGCTTTTATTACGTGGGAAATAGAGGCAGTCTCATAGTCAAAGTGGTCTGACGTGCGATCGTGTGTGTCGAAAATATCGACAACAAAACGATGTCACTGCGAATATTTTGTAAATAATTTTGGATGAAGGTAACAAAGTTAGTTGACATTTTCGCAGCCTGCAAAAACACTCCGAACACGAAAATACAAATATGGCCGTAACTTGCCTCGGGCCGGATCAACAATGCTTCCATATTGGGCCTATGTAAATCAGTTTGGCGAAGCTGATAGGTTGATTTACATAGATACTATGTGAGAGCAATATTGAGAGTCGATTTGGTATTTTCATATTTCGTGTTTGTTGCAAGTTAGGAGACAGGCTCAAGAAAATTGGCCCGATTTATCAAACGAGAAAACGAGTGATCTGTATTCATTAGAATTGAATTGAATTTCCGTATTCATTATAATACAGATCTGAGATCTGTATTCATAAGAATATAGATCACAGGACAAAAATGATAATTATTATGGGAATAAACTTATGTTAGATGTACCGGAAGAAGTATTTTCCAATATTTTTATACTACTGTTATTTTATACTGTTTTAAACTTTCATGGTCATTATCATTAGAATAGTTATTTACGGGATTGCTACCATGTACCTTTCTATTTTCGAGTTTCCGATATTTCGGCGCCTAGACACAGAGAAAGACAACAGAAAGACACAGTAGACAGACAGCCGGTATACTTGCCATATTTAAAAGGAGTGACAGACAAGATCTCAAATGTACTTAATAAATATTCACTAAATACTGTCTTCTCTCCATTAAGAAAAGTGACACAATGTCTACGTTCGCCTAAAGACTATTTCCCCTTAGATAAACCTGGTGTCTACAAGGTTGACTGCAGCTGTGGTAGTTCGTATATCGGCCAAACTAAACGTACCATAGCGTGCCGAATGAAGGAACACATTAAGGCGGTCAAAAACAATGACATACAAAAATCGGCGATCGCGGAACATTTGTTGGAATCAGGTCCAAATCATCGGATTGAGTTTCATAACCCTCAGATCATTTCGACAGAACGCCATTACATACCAAGATTGGTCAGAGAAGCAATTGAAATCACCAAATACAAAAATTTCAATCGCGAGGACGGGTTTAAATTGTCAAGTGTCTGGAATCCAGTGATTCGAATGTGCAAAAACCGAAAAAACCAACCAAGTGTAGTTTCGCGGTCGGATACTGTTAGTGTTGTGTGTCGAGAACAGACGCGAGAAAATAGTGAGTTTGCAAACAGTGGTACCGGAGGTGAACGCAATAAAAGACTTAGAAGGAGGGTAGACCGATATGTTTGCCCATAACATCCCACCCGCAAGATCTTCAGTTATTCCGTGATCATAGCGCTTGCAACAGCGCCGAAATATCGGAAACTCGAAAATAAAAAGGTACATGGTAGCAATCCTGTAAATAACTATTCTACTGTTATTTTAAACTTGTCTTCTATAGTTTCTATTTCCATGGAAAATTACGTTTCAATTTGGTTAAGGTATTTTAAAAACTGCAACATTTTCGTAATCTGACTAAGGAAAAAGCCTCATCGATCGATATTGCGTCTAAGTTTATAATAATAACAAATAGTTTAGTTGACAATGTACAAAACACTGCATGGCTAACTTTCCTACTGTCTGTCCCAGGGCATCGGATTAAAAGACAACGACAGCTTGTCAGCATTGTTAGCCGCTGAGATCCAGTCAGACCTGCTCATCATGATGTCAGACGTGGACGGCATTTACAACAAGCCACCATGGGAAGATGGCGCCAGGATGATGCACACATACACTTCCAAGGAAAAGGTGGAGTTTGGCCAGAAGTCTAAGGTAATAGTAGTCTAATTATTCATGTCTGTATGACTTTTGAGTTGGTATCTTTTGTTCACACTACAAGAACTTCTATTTCTAGGTTGGTACAGGAGGCATGGACTCTAAAGTGAACGCAGCTACCTGGGCCATGGCTCGTGGCGTCAGTGTTGTAATTTGCAACGGCATGCAAGAGAAAGCCATCAAAACTATCATCAGCGGCAGAAAAGTTGGGACTTTCTTTACTGATTACGTCACTAATGCTTCCAACTCTGTGGACGAATTGGCTGAAAATGGTTAGTGTATTATTATATTTTAAAGAGAGGTGCCTATCTGAGCTTGTCATCTTTATTAATTCATATAATTTTATTTTAGCACGAACTGGTAGCAGAGTTTTACAGCAACTGTCACCAATGGACAGAGCATCAGCAATCCATTCCCTTGCTGACTTACTAGTTGACAAGCAAGAACTGATATTGGAAGCAAATGCTAAAGACTTAGAAGAAGCCACCAAAGGCGGACTAGCCTCTGCCTTACTGAGTAGGCTATCTCTAAGTCCTGGAAAGCTAAAGACACTATCCATAGGATTAAAACAGATTGCTGATTCTAGCTACGAAAATGTTGGTCGAGTTTTGAAAAGGACCAAGCTAGCTGAAAATTTAATTTTGCGCCAAGTGACAGTTCCTATCGGAGTGTTGCTAGTTATATTCGAGTCGAGACCTGATTCTTTACCACAAGTAGCAGCTCTAGCAATGGCTTCTGCTAATGGGCTACTTCTCAAGGGTGGAAAAGAAGCTGCTCATTCCAACAAAGCTTTAATGGATTTAGTGAAAGAATCTTTGAAGACAGTTGGCGCACAGGATGCCATATCTCTGGTTTCAACCCGAGAAGAGATAAGTGATCTGCTCGCTATGGAAAAACACATAGATTTGATTATTCCTCGAGGATCCTCGGATCTGGTAAGAAACATCCAGAAGCAATCTCAGCACATTCCGGTTCTTGGACACGCTGAAGGCATTTGCCACGTGTATTTGGACAAAGACGCAGATCCCTCTAAGGCTTTGAAGATTGTTCGTGATGCAAAGTGCGATTATCCAGCTGCTTGTAATGCAATGGAGACGTTGTTGCTGCACGAGGATCATATATCAGGGTCGATGTTTACAGATATTTGTAACATGTTGAAGCAGGAGGGTGTGAAGATTCACGCTGGGCCGAAATTGTCCACTCATTTGACGTTTGGTCCGCCACCGGCTCGAAGCATGAAACATGAATATGGTGCATTGGAGTGCTGTATTGAGATCGTAAAAGACCTCGATGAAGCGGTGGAACACATTCACAAGTTTGGAAGTTCACACACCGACGTTATTGTTACTGAGAATGGTGAGCGATTTGTTGAACGATTAACAATATTTACTATTACTAGATATTCACGCAATGTGGCATGATAATTAGACATCATTAAGAACAGGGAAGTCGTAAAGATAATTTAATTTCAAGGAGAGCGCGTGTGAGATAGTGCTAATATTGTTTATGTTTACTTATCTTATTCTCTGTGCTTAGTTACTTACTTTTGGAATCCATAATGCGTTGATTGAACTGTAGGTACTATTGATAGTATCTTTAATAGATTCTTAAGTAAGACCGCGGCTAACTTTTGATTTGTTGACTACTAAAGGTAGATTTCGGAGCAATGTGGCTTGTGGCGAGCGTCAAGCCGCATGCGGCTCTGATGGCCGCGCGGCTATCACGGAACGCATCGCTCGGAAAGCTCGGCTCCAAGGGGCTGCAGACGCAGGCAGGCCCCATATCTCGAAAATCTACTTTACACAATTTATTTTTGCAGACGCTACAGCCAAGAAGTTCTTGAGCTCGGTCGACAGTGCCTGTGTGTTCCACAACGTCTCGTCTCGGTTCGCCGACGGCTTCCGTTTCGGTCTTGGAGCTGAAGTTGGAATCTCCACCGCTAGGATACACGCTAGAGGTAAAATAGTTGTTTTTATTTACAATTCTAAAAAAAACTGGCTAAGGTAGGCCCACAGATCAAAGAATAGATCAGCCGAACTAATCGAATTCAAAGTGACATACAGTCAAGTTCAGTCAAAACTTCGGAACTGTCAGTTGAATAGCATGTCTGTTAATTAGGCTTTGACAATCTGGGTTTAGATTTAAACTTTAGTCAAGGAGTAGCACTTAATGCAGAAGCTTACTTTTGTGATTAATTTGTCTGGAAAGTTCACAAAATGGTTGTCACGGAATAGTTATAATGTTAGAAAGGCCATCAAAGCCATCATACTCTGTTATTTCGAAATATTGTCGCTCAAATGCGGGTCAGTGGAGGGTAGGACATTATGCACAATACTATTTAGAATTTAACTACATCAGCGCATCGCATCTGGCTTGGTAGCGTACATCAATAAAACTGTCTTGGCAATAGAAATGAACAACCAACATATCTGTCACTAAGCATGAAATAACAGGGTTGAATTTTAATGCTATAGGAAACCTTTAATCATTATTATACACTTTAAATGTGTACCTTTGCCCACATATTTTTTTTTATAAGTAATGGGCTAATCTTTATCTATGGCCGAGAGCAAAGATATATTTAGGAAAACATGTATATACAAGGTATACTGCCGGTTTCTCTTTTTACCCGACTGCGGAAGGAGGGTTATGTTTTTCGAGAGTATGTATGTATGTATAATTGCTTGGCACGCCCAATATTAGAAATGCAACTCAACGTAATTGAAACGATAAATAACAAATAAATCACTTTTACTGTTTATTGTATCTTCAAAAACTAACAACTAAAAACAAGCAAAAGTATCAAAATAAAAGTCATAGACAAATTACAAAGATTTATAAAAAAATGATTTAATAAATATCTACAGCCCAAACGGCTAGACAGTTTTTGACATATGAGGTGTCGTTGAATTTGTCAAAATTGTGAGAGTATCATAGGCTAAATACATTTTAGAAATGGCGCCCGCAAATGGAAATAAAGGGGGGAGGGGGTTTGATTTTTTCCTTAGCATAGCAATATGGGTATCAAATGAAAGCCAGTAAAGAGACCATTTCAAAAATATAATTATTTTTGCAGTCTGGTGTTTTATTTTAAATAATAAAACTAAAAATAATAAAATAAAAACGGTAATTTAAAAAACTTAAAAACCCATCTGCGTTTCTGTGTAATTGGAAATTAAAAAACCCTAAAACAGAAAGAGGTCATACCCAGGTTAAATTGGTACCCATTTTAAAAATTGTAGCAGTCGGGACCCATGTTAGAAAGTCAGCCGTCTCGTCAGTAGATTTGTGTAATCTGCAATGTAATATACAGGTAGGTATGTGCTCTAAAATCACTAAGCCTCCATTTCTAGAATGGGTCCCGACTGCTACAATTTTTAACCCGGGTATGACCTCTTTCTTGTTTTAGGGTTTTTTTATTTCCAATAACACAGAAACGCAGTCAGGTTTTTTATTTTTTTAATTAATAGCCATAAGTACTATGGATAGATATGCCGCCGAATAATCAGAACAGAATACGGGCATAAGTAAATAATATTATACAGCCATTTTTGACCTGAACCCGAACCAATTACGAATGTTACTTTAATTAATTCAAAAACGCTATAACTGTTTATATTTATTTACTCTTGCAACCACTTCGTTTATCTGTAATTACAGCCAACTCTCTAGGCTGCCTGTAATTAAAAGAGTATCATAAATAAATTCGTATTTTAATACTTTTCAGGTCCAGTCGGGGTTGAGGGTCTGCTCACCACAAAATGGATCCTTGAGGGCACAGACCACACAGCTGCCGAGTTCAACGAGGGCAAAAGGTCTTGGGTTCACGAGAACTTGCCCTTAAACTGACTACTGAACCCTAAATATAGACCAGATTCTACTTCTAGTAAACCGTGGGAGAATATCAAGAGATTCGTCGCGAGATTAATAAAGGCATAAGTTTAACTTTGTATAAATTAGTTAGGAATCAAATCAAAATGCACTGCTCTTTTGCATATTTACAATTAAAAGTGGGGGATTTTAAATGTGTCAAAATACATAACCATGTATTTTGTGAGTGTGTACGCAAAGATTTGATGGTAAAACTATGGTGTGTATATTGTTTGTACAGAAATATATAAAATATTTTATGAAGGTGCAATCGATTTTAATAGCTTTGATATGAACAAATTAGTAAAGGAAAAAGCTTCGTAAATTAAAATTATATTTTAGTGCAAGAACTAAGTTAGTATCGTATCTAAGTAATTGTTTTTTTAGACAAAAATATTTAGTCATAGATACATTTTTGTTAGATATGCGCCAAATACTTATGATAATTTCAATGTTATAAATAAATGCTTTAGAATATTGTAGATGAGTTTAACTTTACCTAAAAATATGTTAAAAACATGTAAAATAAGTGATTTACTGCGTAGTAAACATTAAACGTTACTGATGATATTATTGACCCTAATTTAAAAAAATAACAGCAAATCCGTACTAAGAAATTAATAAACATGCCCATGAAATATTAGGCACGCACATTTTTAACAGTAGTCTAATTTAATTAAAATAAGCAATTAAAAACGTAGAGCGTGTCCTAAAGTCGTTAGTCGCGACTTCTGACTTTTTATATTAACCCACAGGGAAAAAAATAAATTAGGACCAATAAAATTCATCAGCAAAGCGATTACAGTTTTACAGTTATATTTTTAAATATCAGCAACAAAAAAGGTCCATCACCCAAGAGTCCCATTAAGTATATTTTTTAACAAGAACTAATCAAGAGAAAAGGTTTCCCCATCGCTTTTATCCTAGCGGCATAATAAGTAAAATGCGAAACGAAACCCAAAAACACTTCCACTTAACAATTTGTTTGATTGCTCTACGGTTGATTGAAATTCAGTGCCTGTTCGTTAACTTTTAAATTTGTTTTACCTAGTTCTAATAAAGATAGATTCGTGGGTGTAACAAAGGCCAGTCCTGATTTCACGGAACTTTCTGATAAATTTAACGAAGTTATTTTTACGATTAGCTATGGGTGGTGGGCAGACTGTGGGTTGCCGTTACCAAAGACAAAAGCAAATCGCATTTAAAGGTGTAGGTGCAGAGTAAAAAATTCTAGGCAATGTGTGGTAACATGAAGTCGTTTGAACTCAAAAGTAGGCACACAATTAATTGCCACTGTGTAAATAATAATATGTATTGCTTTATATTGACATAAGTTACAAGTAAAAAACCCTTTTTAAAAACAAGCTTTTATGAAAATGCGCTAAAAAGTATAAAATAAATTTTCCTTTAAAACTTTTACGATCAAATAATAATATCATTACACAATTTATATTATATAACAGCTTGTCGCGAGATTAGTACGCACTTGGCGTATTTAGTAGTTTGATTTTAAGAAAATTTAGTCAATCATATCAAGTTGTGTATATAATTTACTTGTTTATCTACACAGATAAAATCTCGCTACAAGCTTTTATATAATATAAATTGTGTAATGATGTTATTATTTGATCGCAAAAGTTTTAAAGGAAAATTTATTTTATACTTTTTAGCGCATTTACATAAAAGCTTGTTTTTAAAAAGGGTTTTTTACTTGTAACTTATTTTTTACTTTTTAGTTATCGCTGGACAGATTTCTTAGTCTGTAGGCATATCTCACTGTTTATCTCATTCAACGCATCATTGAGGCAAGGGCGTTTGTCGGTTGAATTCGATGGGTTTATTATTTTTCGATCGACTAAAAACTGAAAGGGTAACTAACTATGTGCAACTAATATCTAACATACCTTGGTATCAGTTTATCAAAATATTATTTCGGTGACAATTACATTAGGTAAGCCTCAAAAAGGGCTACTTTAAAAATTGAATAACGACAGTGACTTAAAGGTGGCGAAAGGTTTATGCTCGCTTACTTAAGACAAAGGTAAGTAAGCAACAACAAATAACGGCTTGGCGGCTAATAAAATGGCTAGGCGACGAGTAAAATAGCTTGGTTACGAATTTAATGTAACCAAAGAGTTAAAGAGCACTAATTATTACCCTGAAGTATTGAAATCCCTTCAAAAATACAGCAAATAGGAAAACCAATTATTTTAACCTCGACTCGCCGTGGTCCTTCGCTGTGGTACTAGTCTGCCCAATAAACAGTGCAATTTAAAGTCCGAAGGCGCAAAGGGAGAGCATCCTAATGCTTGCTTTTATTTTTTTTTGTCTTTATGTTTATATGCCACTAGCACGTTGTAAACTAATGCTGTTGACGCCTCTCGCGAAATTACACAAATCAAAGTTAAACAATTGATGCTACGGACAACAACAATTCGACTTTATTTTTTACTTTCAAGGTCTCCAAAACCTCAGTACAATCAATACACAAAAATCTTAGACGAATTTCACAGCTTACCATGCAATGTCATCTAAACAAACTGTATACAAAATTTCAGCTCAATCGGTTGAAGATATTTGCTTTAAATTTGAGCTGCAATAAGTATTTGTGACATAACTTATCACCCGACTAGGTACAACACCTTGTCTTGGGTGTTAGGAGAAATGCGCCGCGTAAGGCATAAGTAAGCTTCAACCTAATTATTGTAACTTCAAGCTAAGCCTTACGCAGCGTAAAAACAGTTCCAGTTTGATTTGAAGTTATCCTTCTCCTAGACAGGCAAACCAATGCTATTGACGCATATCTCACCAAAATTAAACTCGTCAAAGTTTACCTTCAGACTCAAAATATTCAACCTCAATAATTATAATCGAGGACTCCAAGAAACAGTCGTATACCTCATGATTGAGGGTCGTGATCATTATGTGGAATGAAACATACACAACGACTTTTAGGCAATATTCAATGGAATGGTTTGCCATTGCCTTTTCCATCTCACACACTAGACACTAGTGTGCAGGTTTTTTCTCATGGTGTTTTCCTTCACCGTTTGGCAGCGATATCTTTGAAAAAGACTGTATGTACTTAAGTTTTTGTACAAACTTATTGATACAGGCGGAGATAGAACTCATGATCTCACGGATGAAAAGTGAACTTTTCTCCGCTCGGCTACCACGCCTTTTCTTCACGCCAAGAAAACCCGATACACCAAATTCCTATACGGATCGGAGCAACGCAGTTGAACTCGCATGCTTATTCTTTGCAAGCCCTTTCATTTGATACCCATATTATAGGAAAGCATCAAAAACTTAGTCCGCCATCTCTAGGAGTCCGCCATATATGATTTGGAGTGACGTTACCTTATGTATCGAGTAATTCTTAGCAAGCCCTTTTATTTGATACCCATATTGTAAGAAAGTATACAAAACTTAGTCCGCCACCGTTCGAAGCCCGCTATATTGGATTTACCGTGAAGTCACTTTTTTATCCAATTATTCTCAGCAAGCACTTTGATTTGATGCCCATATTGTAGGAAAGCATAAAAAACTAAGGCCGCTAAGTTTAGAAGTCCGCCATTGTTGGATTAAGAGTGACGTCACCTTCTACATCGAGTTATTCTCAGCAAGCTCTTTCATTTGATACCAATATGTTAAGAAAGCATAAAATCATAGTCCGCCATATTGGATTTGGAGTGACGTCACCTTATTTATGGATATGTTATCAGCAAGTCCTTTCATTTGATACCCATATTGTAGGAAAGCTTTGAAAACATGACTGTGTTTGTCCGTTATCTTTAGAAGTCCGCCATATTAGATTTGGAATGACGTCACCTTATTTATCGAGTTATTTTCAGCAAGCCCTTTCATTTGATACCCATATTGGAGGATTGCATTTACAAGTCGGCCATTTTGAATTTTTTAGTAACGTCACTTTGTTTTTTGAGTTACTCTAAGCAAGCCCTTTAATTTGATACTAATATTGTAGAAGTGCATTGAAAATAACGAATCCGCCATCTTGGATGGTCCGCCATGTTGAATTTAGAATGACGTCATGCATTTTACCATGCATTGTCATCCAAAATAAACGTGTATACAAAATTTCAGCTCAATCGGTTGAAGATATCTGCTTCAAAATTGAGTTGCAAGATTCCACCCGAACAAACATACATAGTTACATTGCAAGCTAAATAAAAGCTTGTAATAATACAATGTACATGTTATGAATTACACAGTATAGTAGAGTAATTCATTATGGCAGTTTATTTACAAAATAGATAACTTTTTTGTATTTTTAGCGTCGTAACAAACTACAGTTTTATAACGACTTCTTAGCCTGGAGGTCACCCACACATGTTTAATTTTAAATCAGCCATATTTTCATTGATTTATTATATTTAAGGATGCACTACGCCATACAAAACCAAAGCCCAAACATGGCACATGTTATTATTCACCTTATGAAGCTTCAACTGGCTAAGTTCATACATTGCCGCTTAAGCTTTAGCTATTTAAATTGTCATGTGTAATTACGCAGCAATGGATGACGACACTACGTCATATGTCAAATATCATTCATTTGAAGATTCATAAACCAATAATACAAACAAAGAAGTAATGGAGTAGATTGTTTGTCCATGTTTTGTATGAAATTAAGTAACTGATGAAAGTCATGATTTATATTTTATTTACTACTTTTCATAAAATTAGGTATATTATGTGTATGAGAATACGAGTATTTTTTCAATGAAGACACTTTCATAATAAGCATATTTCTACATTTCTACTATACAGGTCCAAACTTGTCATACTACAACCAATAATAATTATATTGACACAATTTACCAATTCTGGGTAGGTACACTACAACTACACTAAACTACAAACTAACCTAACCTAACTCATTGAAATGCGGGGATGGTTTACATTTCGATGCTCGACAATGACACAAACGGTAATGTACAAAATTGATTTTGAGGCAAAATATTCTATAGGTACTATAGTACACACACACCAACAACATGTTCCATAGATTTATAAGAAGCATAAGGCTACTTCCACAGGTATTATTTTAGTTAATTAATGAGTGTAATAGTATTATGATCGGATTACTAAATTATTTTATTGAAAATGTATCTTATGCTTTGAACATTACGTTATTACTTCTCTGCAGCTGTTTTTATTGTTAGCACGGTTTAAAAGACAAGAGTTGCAGCAGAAATTACTTTTTATATAACACTTTTTTTCGTCTTTATTTTAGATACAGTTATTTATTATAGTGTGGTTTTATGAAAATACTTTGATTTACTGCTAAGATAGCTAGAAGGTTCTCTTCTAAACAGTTGGCTAACTAAATTTAAAAATGAGGTGAATAAGGTAACCTAGTTAAGTTCAGTCGGAAGTACGTCAAGGCATACATTTGAACTACAAAAACAGCGTTTATCATGTAAGGAGTAGAAGCGGTATCAAGGTCAACACGCGTAGTCTGACTTGCGGTGTGTAAGTACACTCGGCTCACATCAGACTACCCCACTTTCACTTTAAGACCACCCCTATTAACAACGTAATAAAAGCTGTTTTATAGCTCACATGTAACCTGACGTACTGCTGGCTGTACTAAAATTAAAAACCGTTTTTTTAGTCTAGGTACTCGTTATACCTAACTTCTACATTGGATTTTACCGATGGCTAAGATATATGATAGTTAAACAACAAGCAAGTGAAATACAACATAAAAACATAGGCTGGGTGCCCCGAATACTAGCCTGATTGCAGCCTTTTTGCATCTACATCCCTTTACGTGTAGTGTAATACCTACATATCAGATTCAGAAAGAATATACGAACACACAACGCTATATTTTCCCTTCTCATAAAACTCATTTGGTTTATTGTGATAAATTTGCTTCATTTTCTTTACAAACATAATTTTGTAGAAACCTAAAAACCCAAGTATTTTGTTTAACAAAAAAAAATTCACTGGCGACTCCATCCTTAAAATTGACTTTCTTTCGATGACGTCACGTATTTTATTTCATTTTAGCTTAGGGTGTGAAAGTGATAGAAGATTGGCAATGTTTTACGTAAATAAATTAGAAAATAAAATATTAAAGCAGGTTTCAAGTATTATTTCGGTTTCAAACCTTATCAATAATATTTACCTACCGATGAAACGTCATTCCATATTTTTTACGATTCATTGAGCTGTGATTTTTGCAATTTTTGACGACACACTTAGGCATGTTCATTGTTTGACGGACCACGCGTCATTAGATACTTAATCGGCTTAAAATGGCGATCCGGCCGATTAGAGCATGTGCCATAGCTGTCAGTGTGATGAGGTATCCCTTTATATATTAAATCAATGCATATTTTGAATGGAAATTCTGTCAAATTAACAGTCAATCAATGTTTAAAAATTGGGTGTTAAAATAGAAAGAATGATTTAAAAAATAAAAATAATTGTGTATTTTTTTCTACTCTCGTCGTAACAGTAATGTCATCATTAATGAGCCACGTACCTAAATGACGTTTGAATGCTGACGACAAAGCCCAAGGTAAAGATATTTATTTTAAAAACGCCTTTTTATACTTCAAAACGAAAGAGCTCGATTAATTAGGTAGTCCTAATCAGGGAGAATTGTTCGCTTAAATACGACACGTCTTAGACACGGAGATCAGTCAGCTTATGTTTTTCCTAGAATGAGCAGTAGGGACTAGATACTAGGACTTTTTAGACTAATAAACTTTAGAATGACCAAACATTTATATTAACATTGATGAATAAATAAAATCAGAAAAAATAATCTCCCAGAATCAATCGATATGCTGTTTGCGTTCTGAGCTACAAAACCCTCCTTTGGTTGTTCTTTTAACTAAGCGAAGCAGTTTGTAGTGAATGAGTTATATGATATGGTATCAAATGTCCATTAATTTGATGTTATACCCTCCTGGCCACATGGACTAATGACTAGGAATAAAAATATCTCAAAATAATGTGCATTTAATGCACTGGCTGCACTGCATTGTAATGTAGTATCAGCCAAACTAGCCATTTGCTTCTGGCTTGGAACTGTCCACTGCTCGGTCCTATTGAAGGAACTTTTGCACAAACAATGGTCAACCGCGAGATAGCTTGTAACAAAAAGCCATATTGTGGCTTTTTCTACATTATTTCGCCGACACCTTTCTGATGCGAACAGCTAGGGACTGGAACTCGTTATGAGCTAATCATATCCTCCCTATAAACTACGGACCTGGGTCTCTTTAATACAAGAGTGAATAGGTTTTTACGGAGCAGATATGAACCATCTTTAATCGTGATCACCTGCCATCAATCATGTGTGATTTGTGTGACTATGGTCAAATAGGTATTTGACTTAGTAAATAATTAAATAAATGTGCACGGATGACAGCACCAAGCTAAACATTGCAATTGCAGTCTGGTGCACATCATTGCATCATTACAACTTCATAAGACGCCGTTATGAAGTTGTAATGATGCAATGATGTGCACCAGACTGCACATTTTTTTTCGCAAAATCCCCCCTATTGCAAATGCATATAACGTACCAGCGTTTGAACATTGAGAACGGAACCGTGAATTGAACGGTTTTCAAATTGAGCGCAAGGCCGCATGGGAGCACCATGATAAACTGGTTTTATTTTCTATGCAAATTCGCTTTACGACAGTACAGAAAAAACGCAGTGGATCGTCTGTCCGTATTGAGTTAGTCGCCGGGCCGGGTTTAGTCCCTACTATGTAAATGTAGAGATACATTCATAGCTTTTGCCAGTAGGTATCCAATGTTATCTACATTGTTAGATTATTTATTATTTTTTAGGAGAACTCTCACCTATGGATAATATAAGACAGAGTGGAAAACAATTTATCCACTAAAAGTCTTTGCAGATAATTTTATGAATATCTGTTCTGCTTACTGTTTATTTAATGCCTATCAGCTGCTTTGTTTATGCTTAATGAAATTTTGCTTTCATAATACAAATAACTCTTAACAGCAATTAATTCTAGAAAGAGAATTCTATTCTGTCAACATAGCTGATCGATTGTTACATGAGGTGACGCGTTACTTATATTACTATGTTCTACCCAATCACTAGTTTCAGCCTACTGAAATATTACTTCTACGAAATAAAACTATGTACTATTACTATGACTAAAAATCGATCGGTTCCATACATTCGATATTGCATCGCGTTCGAGTTTGATAACGTGACGCGTTACCTCAATATTACTTACACTTATTAACTGCATAGCAAGCAGTACATAGTTTCTGCCTACTAATAATCGCTTCTTTCAGACACACAAACAACACTCTACAACAGTTATTTTTGGAAAATGATCCCCCACTCTTTCGATATCGCATCGCGTTCGATTGTTTGGTGGCGTGATGCGTTGCTTTACTGAATGCTTTGAAGCGCTTTGAAACAATGTGGTTTCTATTTAATTGCAGTCTTTGATGTGTACGTCTGTTCTAGGGTTGCCAACCGTACTATAATATAGTATTGTACTGTATTTCGGGTCTGCGTACTTTATACTGTTGAAGAAACATATAGTACGCAAAAATACTATATTTTCAACAACGAAATGTCTGATAGAAACAAACAAATCACTTATAAAAAAGATCGGGTCGTTCTTTAATTTTTGAGTTTAACCTATAAATAAATAAGTACCAAATATCTCGTCGTTCTTTTTTTGGGTAAAAAAATACTATATTTATTAGGGTACGATATTTTTAAAGCTTTTTTTTTGAAAAATACAATATTTCGCTGAAAAAATGTTGGCAACCCTAGTCTGTTCAGAGCTTGAATTTTAAACTACAGAAATCAGAGCCATGCGGTCATTACGAATTGGTTGGTTTCGGCAAAAGTATATGTCATAAGTGACATAAAATAATCTTTATTAATTACTTATTTATTGCGTTGAATGAAATCATGTGCACAAGGATGCTCGAATATCGAATTATTAGATACTGGGTAGAGCTTATTGAGACTCGAGTTTGGTGTGCAAAGGTAATAAAATAAAGAATTTTAACTTTTGTAACGTTATGAATTAAACACATGCTTTGTAGGGACCTAGCTAGTGTAGTAACAACCCAAAACGCAGTACAATTTATTAATTTATTATTCAGGCGTAAGCGGTAATTCTACTGCGTTTTGGGTGGATCCGAAATTATAACCAAAAAAATACAAACGGTTAATTAATTTATTTGTGAGCGACTAACTTATATTAAAATAAACGCTCGTGTTAATATTACAATAACTTTAATTATCCATCATTCTGTGAGTGACGTTTGCCCTTTGCGGGATTTGAACCTGCATCCTCTGCATCTCTGATAAGTAGTTCGGAGCGTGTGCACTGCAAAAAAATCGGTCATCAACACGGTTGACCCAATAACAAGGAACAATATGGTCTCAACTAACCCACTATTTTATTTCTCCAATATCTTTTATATCGTAGCTGAACTTAAGGATTCAATTAGTTTTAGTTCGAGCCACAGATATAGTTCCAGCTTTTGCACTAAATCCTGGATACTTGTTGAAACAGGGTTTGAGAGAAGTCATGGAACTAAATGGATTATGCCAGTTAGCGATTCAGTCGAGTTCACCGCTGGAATATTTGATTGAATAGAAGTGCACCTAAACTTATCTTTGGTGTAAGGATTGTGCTTTGGGCATAACGTAGTTTTAAGCATTTTCCTTTTTTACTAACAACTTTGTATGGATCGCTTGGTCTGAAATAAATACATATATAATAATAATAATTATTATTAATAATAATTATTATTATTATAACTAAGAAAGTACGTCTAATGTTACCAGTTCTTGTAAGGATTCGACTATGCATTGCACAGTGTGTTACAAAACCTGATTTTGTGTCACGTCACTTTTTTTCAAAAATCTAATTAGCGTTGTTATCACAAACACCTGAGTGAAAATCCCGCATTAATACAACTTCTAGTTTTATTTTAAAAAAATGACAAAGTTTGCCTATATCCGGGTCATGAATTACAAAAATTAATGTTAAAAAAAAATGGAAGCTAGTTACTGGAATTTTAAATTTACGTTACGATTCTACTTATGAATAGATATCGCCCTACAAATTTTCGTGCTTGTCCTATGTTTTATAATGGATATTTTTAATGTTTTCACGTTTTAGATTTTTATTTTTTTGTTCCATATTTATCGCGTATTAGCAAATGATATAAACATTAATCGACACATAAAATTGCCTTTTATCACCAGTATATAAATCATGTGCTAATTCAGCGTTACAAAAAAGTTATTAACGAATTGGTATTTTGTTCAGGGTTGACACTTAATATCCGGATGCTGAAAACTATTTAAATTGAAATAAAAGCAAAACTTAAATTTTATGAAACATTAAGTACTTGTACTTTTCAGTTTTACCCGACTGCGCTGGAAGGAGGGTTATGTTTTTGCGAGTATGTATAACTGTAAAATTTAATTTTATTGGGTTTTAGCTTTCGCCTATTGAGGAAAGACTCCTTCCCATGTCACATTTTAGTTTTTTTAAAAAATCATTTTTGAGACCTATTTTCATTTAACATTAACATAAATTACAGTATTTGTAAAGGCAAGTCAAATGAGCACAAACTCGATGAGTTCTTGTATAGTTTAAAAGGTCCTATGGTCACCTACCGACTGCATCATTACACCAGCGCTATGGTACCATATAAATGCATTTTCAATCAAACCAAACGTTTGTACAAAATTTCATTTTAATCGGACACTGGGAAAAAGGTCTGTATGTTTGTTCGGGTTGAATCTTATGTGTGTAATTCACATATAAGATTTAACCCGAACAAACATACATACGAGTTTTTTATATTATTTACGAACATAGTATGACATTTTTACAACAAAATAAACGGTTCAGTGGCTTAGGTTTTTAAGGCTTAACAGACGGAAGACAGTGAGTAACTTTTACAGTTATAATATTTGTAAGTATTTTGGATCCGGATATTGAGAAAGTGATGATAACCCTAGCCCCAAAATAACCGGTTAAAACTTCTGTTGCTTATAACTTTTTTGTAACCCTGAATTAGCACATGTTTTTTTTATCACCAGTATAAAGGGCAATTTATCGTGTCAATTAATGTTTATATTATTTGCTAATACGCGATCAAGTTGGAACAAAAAAATATAAATAAAAAATGAGAAAACATTAAAAATATCTATTATAAAATATAGGACATGCACGAAAATTTGTATGGCTATATCTATTTATTAGTAGAATAGTTGTGTAAATTCAAAATTCTGTTTACTAGTTTCCTTTTTCTTTAAAACATTATTTTATAAATTTTATAACCCGATTATAGGCAAACTTTGACATTTTTTTTTAAATCTAGAAGTCGTATCAATGCGGGACCTTCACTCAGGTGTTTGTGATGATAACGTCTACTAGATTTTTTTTTAAAAGTGACGTGACACAAAATCAGGGTTTCTAACACATAGAGCATTGGTACGAGATAGTACTTATCTTCGTATTATAATTTAAAACTCGTAAAAATGCGTGAGGTTACACCTACATAACAAAATTTAATGTGAGCGTCAGGATGGCGGGTGTATGTCACCGATTCCAAAGTTGTTTTGGGGGACTTGGGGGACTTTCCGTGTACCTTTGTGTACCTTTGATATTTTTTCGTGAATAAAGATAAAGAAGAGTAAAGACATGCCGTAAATAAGGTACACCCGCCATCCTGACGTCAGAATGGGTGTACTCACCAAATTCTTTTTTTAAATGCAGATTAAAATATCTTTCCATGTACTTTTGTGTACCTCAAATAATAATCCGTGTACCTCAACCATACTAATATTACTAATACTAATACAATATAAAAAAGTTAAGTAACGGGTTTTGTTGAACGCGTTAATCTCAGGAACTACTAGTTTGAATTTTAAAATTCTTTTTGAGTTGGATAGTCCATTTATCAAGGCAGGTTATAAGCTATGTTACACCACGCTACGACCTATGCGAGCGGAGCATGACTGAAAAATGTTGCAATATCGGGAAAAAATATTCCTTTTTCTCAAAAGGTTTCGATGCGTGCGCTTTGTAAACGGTTACAGTTTATTTAGATAGGACAAAACCACCGAAATGTATCCTGTAGAATAGTGAAAGGCACGCCACCTTACTAGTAGGTTCGAGGCTTTGTAGCTTAGTTTCACAATGGTCAGTGTCTCTAAAAATTCTTTTTTTTTCTTTTGAGTCGAATGCAGCCATTTCGTATTTGGCAGATCCATCCCAAAGGTGGCACTGGCAGCAATACTCCATACAAGATCAAACTTGAGCTTAGTAGAGTTGAAGAAGGTTTATAATCGCAGGCTAAGGACTCGAATACTCGATGTACTGATCAAAATTCAAATTAAATGACAATTAGACCTAGAAGCTGCAAGTTGTCGGTGATGGAGCAGGCACACCTGGGAAAGTCGGAGGAACTTTGTCGTAAAAATGCAATTATCTTAAAATTTGCATGCAAATAACATAGAAGAAATTTGAATTAATCGTTTGATTATTTGTTGTAACTATCATCATTTAAACATTCTCACGGTTGTGCACTTGCACACAAGGGCCCAGAATCCAGGTTGGACCATGATCCAGGATATGGCAGATCAGGTAATTACGGTGAAGCGACTACTATCTGACCTCCGTGCTGTTAACAGGTTAACATGACCAATTAGGGTCATGGTTACATATTTAGTCGCCAGTGCAGATTTTCTAACGATGTTTTCTCTCACCGTATGAGCATCGGTTAGTGAAAAACTAATGTACGTAACTCGGAAAACGTCACTGGTACATGGTGGCACATGAGAGTTCTGGGAGCCTGGCAGTGCCTCCGCCAAGTCGAGGAAAAAAGCGGCAAGGCCGTACTTTCCTTTTCATGAAGCAGTTCAGGCCATTTCCGACCCCCTTAAACTTTGTTATGAATAAAATTAGAAGTCTGAATTTTCAGTAGCCAAGTAAGCATTAACTCGGTATACACACATCGACACTCTCTAGGAATATTTTGGATTACCTTAATTTACTCAAAATTTATTAAAAATAACATACAACGTGTATATAAAAATGAAAGTGAAATAATGGTACAACTAACAATGAATGTGTTTCTCAAGCAAATAAGAAAAATATATCTGTTTTTAACAGTTATGTGAAAAATCAGTAGACTGTAAAACCACCCATGACGTTAATAACGGTCCTGCAACGGTTTTTCATGCTTTGGATTAAGTTATTCAAGTCTTGCCGCGGACAAGTCTTGCAAAAAAAGTTGCTCTTCCGTCGCAATGTTTGCAGGGAAATTCCTCAAAGTCCTCCTTTGGAGCATATCCCACGCGTGTTAAGACCGATACGTCGTGCTACTACAGCTCGTCACCTCTCTCGCTGTGTGCGGACGGGCGTTATCGTGCACGAGCGTAATTCTTGGCCCATTTAGTGTCGATGGGGGTAGATTTATTGGTACTAGCACCTCGTTTCTGTATTTTTTAGCCGTCATGGTGTTTCTGATCAAAAGTAGTTCTGTTCTTCCACCAACACGAATTCCCGACCAAACTAAAATAATATTGTCCTATCGTGGTATGAATAGACTTCCTGAGGATGTTGCAGACAGCTTTCAAGACTGGCCAAACACGTACTCAACCTGTATCGGCACGGAAACCGAACCGGGACTCATCGGTAAACAGCACTACATGCCACTGTTTATCTTCCCAGAGCAAATGTTCACGAGCCCACTCAAGTTGTCGTCCACGAATTCGTCAGCGTTGTGCTGGAGTACGAAGCGGTCTGCGAGCATAGAGGCTGCATGAAGCTATCATGCAGCCTTCTTATCACAGTTTGGTTACTCACAAGCAACTGGTGCTCTGACTGGAGCCTCTGAACCAACATCATGGCCGTAACATTTGTATACTCGCGGCAACTTGCAAAAATCGGTCTTGTCGTTGAGTTGTTATGCACTTTCCTTCTGGGTGTCTTTCAGCCACTTCACCAGTAGCACGATAACGTGACCATAACCTTGATATCAAGTTTTGCCTTGTTCCAATTTCTTCAGCAATACTCCGTTGATTAATGGAGACGTATTTAAATTCATTCGTTTTGCCGACGATATTGCAGCCATTGCAGAAAACAGATTGGAGTTGGAAGAACTGGTTACAGAAATGGACACTACTTTTAAAGAATTTGGTCTCAAAATTAACATAAATAAAACAAAAACACTAATTGCTTCTAAAAAGGAAAAATAAATAACACAAAAATAGAACAGGTTAAAACCTTCAAATATCTAGGTAGCTTGATAACTTGTAACTCCAGATGTACACCAGATATAAAAGCAAGGATAGCGATGGTGAGACAAGCTTATAATGCAAAAAAGCACCTGCTCAAGGCCAGAATATCAAGCAAAGTTCGCAAAAAACTTGTTAAAGTGTACATTTGGAGTATAGCACTCTATGGATGTGAAGCGTGGACATTAACAAAGAGGGACAGAGAGAGACTGGAAGCCTTCGAGATGTGGTGCTGGAGGAGAATGGAGCATATAAGTTGGACGGAGAAGAAAACAAATGAAGAAGTTTTGTCTATGGTTAGGGAAAAAAGGAGATTGATGGAAACAATAGAGTGTAGGAGGGGACGAATGTTAGGCCACCTGATTCGACACGACAATTTTATTAAAACGATAATAGAAGGAAGAATAGAAGGAAAAAGGAAGCGAGGAAGACCAAGAATAAGCTACATGCAGCAAATAAAAGAAAAGATAAATGTCGGGTCGTATCAGGAGGTAAAGAGAAGGGCGGAAAGCAGAGAGGAATGGAAAAAACTCCACCGAAAAGAGCCTAGCTCTTAAATTTGATGATGATGATGACTCCGTTGATTAGCTCCAGTTTGGAGCATTCAAATATAAAATAAAATAATAGAACAATAAGGTTTTAGTTCTTTTATAATTTTGTTGTTGACTAAAATTAATTTGATTAAACTAACCTCATATTTTTGTATTATTTATTTATTAACTTTCTTACAACTATCATTACAGGTAATACCCAATGCGATATTGTATCTTAAGCCTACTTATACTATCTATTGTGACATATACAGTTCAATGTAACCTTTTCAAATTCACTCAACGAACAGGTAAATATATCAACTGACCCATGCACGTTATTTAAAACTTCGGTAATACGCGTAAGAGGTGCGTTTCTTAACAATTTAGTTCGGGCGTCAGGCACCGCCAGGAGGAGCGGCCGTCGCCGTCTCCACACGTATCTGTCCGGGACGCACAGGCCGATTGATTGCAACATAAAAGTCATAAAGTCATAAAAGTCATTTATTTATGTATGTGGGCCTACAGGGGGCACTTATACACGTCCCAACATATTATTTTTTAATCCCTACCACTGCTTCGGGACAAATTGTGGGCTAGTGCTGAGAAGAAGCAGCGCAAGAAACTCAGTCACTATTGTCAAAGCCTCTTTTAAAAATAATGTTTAAATACAGAAATTGTACTAGTGCGAGCTGGTCCACACGTTTACATCATTCAAATAATCGTCTACTTTATAATAACCTTTTGTCATTAGGGTATCCTTAATAAATGATTTGAATTTGTTAATTGGTAATTCTACAATATTTTTCGGTAATTTGTTAAAGTAATTGACACATTTTCCCATGAAAGAATAACCAACTTTTTGAAGCCTGAATTGTGGAATAGCAAGCTTATTTTTATTTCTAGTGTTAAAATTATGCGTATCACTTTTCTTTGTAAATAAATGCAAGTTTTTACGCACATACATAATATTTTCATCAATATATTGAGAGGCTACTGTTAATATCCTTATTTCTTTAAAAAAATCTTTCAATGAATCTTGAGGTTTGAGGTTATAAATAGCACGTACGGCCCTTTTTTGTAGTACAAAAATTGTTTCTATATCAGCAGCTGAGCCCCATAGTAAAATACCGTACGACATCAAACTGTGAAAATAACTAAAATAGACTAGTCTGGCCGTTTCAACATCAGTCAAGCGCCGTATCTTTTTTACAGCAAAAGCAGCTGAACTAAGTCTTCCTGACAAGGCCACGATATGAGGACCCCATTGTAGTTTTGAATCTAAAGTAATTCCTAAAAATGTTGTTGAATTTATAGTATTTAGCAGTTTGTCTTTTATCAAAACATCTGTTGAGGCCTGTCTGACATTAGGCATCGTAAACTTAACACATTTAGTCTTATTCCCGTTAAGCAAAAGGTTGTTAACGGTAAACCAATGCAATACTTGTGAAAGAGTATTATTTACATCGTCAAAAGTATCTTTCCCCTGGGAATTTTGAATATAAGTGAAGTATCATCAGCAAATAATATCACAAAGATCTTCCACAAAGTGTGGAAGGTCATTTATATAAATTAAAAACAATAAAGGTCCCAATATCGATCCCTGGGGCACACCCATGGTCAGAGGTGCTCCAGAAGATTCAACCCCATTTATGCATACTTTTTGTGTTCTACTTTATTTCAATAAAGTTTTATGTTCTACACAATCAAAAGCTTTTGAAAGATCACAGAAAATACCTAAAGCATCTTGTCTATTATCATAGGCATCAAAGATATGTTTTAATAGAGCAACTCCCGCATCAGCAGTACTTCTACCTTTAGTGAAACCAAATTGTTTTTTGTGTAGTAGATGGTTTAAAGAAAGATGTGCTAGTAGTTGATTGAATATTACCTTTTCAAATATTTTACTGAGGACCGGAAGAATCGATATTGGTCTAAAATTAGAGGGGTCACTTTTTTCGCCGGATTTAAATAGCGGTATAATTTTACTAAATTTCATTAGGCTGGGAAACTGGCCATCATCAATGCACTTGTTAAAAATTATTGCTAATTGAGGAGCTATTGTGTTGATACGAGGGTCAAACTGAAAGTTCTTAGAAAATCAAAAACTGATTACATTAGCCAGTTATTAGTTTTATTATATCTTTTCAAAATATTGTCCATTGACGTCAATACACCGCTGCATGCGATGGAACCACTGGGAAAAGCACTTTGCCCACTCGTCCTTAGGGGTCTCTTCAATGGCATCGCGATACGCAGCCACCGCTTCTTCAGCATTCATAAACCGCTTTCCTTTAAGTTTTTCTTTAATTTTTGGAAATAAATAAAAATCACAAGGCGCGAGGTCGGGGCTATACGGCGGGTGACCCAGTAATTCAACGTTTGATGTCGCCAAATAGTCGATCGTTCGCTTGGCGGTGTGCGACGAGGCGTTGTCGTGGTGAAGGAGGATCCTACTGCGAGGTCGTTTCTCTCGAACTTTTTCCAAGACAAGTGGCAAACAATTGGTAGTGTACCATTCTGCAGAAACTGTTTTTTGATCCTCTAACACAATTGTTGCGAAATGACCTATCCTTCCAAAGAACGAGGCCACCATTTTTTTTCCCGCACTTCGATCTCTCTTCACTTTAGTTGGCAACTCCTCGAAAAGAAACACCCACTGAGCAGATTGTCTTTTGGTTTCAGGATCATAACAGTAAATCCAGCTTTCGTCACCTGTTAGTATGTCGAACACAGCATTTGAGTCACCTCCGTTAAATCTTTCAATCATTTTACGGCACCAATCCACACGATGGAGTTTTTGAGCCTTAGTCAAATTATGAGGTATCCACCGGGCGCAAAGCTTCCTGACCGCTAAATGTTCGTGGAGGATTTTGTGCACTTGACTCATACCGATGCCTAAGCTTGTCCGAATCTGCTGATTGGTCACTTTTTTGTCAGTCTCTATCATACGCCGCACAACACAGATGTTATTTTCAGTCGTCGCCGTAGAAGGCCGTCCCTCACGTACATCATCAGTGAGATTAGTGCGACCACGTTTAAACTCATTAAACTAGTTGTAAACAGTCGCACGAGATGGGGCTTCATCGTGGAAGGCCAATCGTAGTCTATCATAACTTTCTTGTTGACTTAAATGACATCGAAAGTCATAAAAAATCATTGCACGAAAATTTTCTCGTGTTAAATTCATTTTGACGTGACACAGACATTTTCAATTTGCCGCCAAGTCGTAAAACAAATGACAAATGAATGAAATATATACTCAGTAATATTGGCAAAGAGTTCTATTTTCAAATTTTAGAATATTTTTTTTATTATATTGTTTATAAGTGGCCAGTTCTAAGAACTTTCAGTTTGACCCTCGTAATTGATTTTATAATATACACAGATAGTCCCCATAGATCCTCAGTCTTCTTCATATTTAAATCTAGAAATGTTTTTGTAATTACTTCGGGACTGACATGCCTTAAGTGCAGTGGAGAATCGCACTGGTCGACATTGGACTTGAGAATCGATTGCGCAAGTTCTGAAGAAGATGCAAGTTCTTTAGTTGTTGAAGGTGCAATATTAGAAAAAAATGACTCAAAGGCATTTGCCACTTCTTGATTGGATGTGATCAATTTACTTTCGACTTTTAGTGAGAATGAGCTACTTTTTGATTTATTTTTACAAGTTTCCTTGTTTATTATGTTCCAAGTAGCTTTTGCCTTATTGTTGGAATTTAAAACTATTCTACGAATATAGTTTGACTTTGCTGCAGCACATACTTTTTTAAATATCTTAGAGTAATTTTTAACATATTCAATAGTATGTGGATCCTGTGAGTATTCTCTTATACTATATAAGTCATACAATTTAATCCTACTTTTATGAATACCTGGTGTAGCCCAGTCATTAAATTTACATTTAGCTTGATTTGTCTTAACCTTCTTCAGTGGAAAGATTTCATTGAATTGATTTTTTATTAATTCAAAAAGGTCTTCGTATAATTTATCAACATTATCGCAATTATTGGGTATAGTTGAGTTAACACTATCCCACAACACGGTGGGATTGTGCACAACACCCCGCAATAACCTCACCACGTAAATTGCGAGCGCCAACTCCCTTAGTACCTCCAATTTGTAATAACCCACCATCCCCAGCACGAATAGCGTGGGATTCATCAGGGGGTAGAATGGGTAAACCCCATAAAGTTCCAACATTGCACTATATTTCGCTTCATGAGGTGCCCATATGACCGCGTTAAAATCCAAGTGACTCCGGACCAACGCATCGTATAAGACCTTTAAGGTGCGTAAAATCATGTGACTGCCTAAGTACCAACCCTAGGTTCCTATATGCCTTTTTGCAAACATTAACAACATGATCATGAAAGTGTAAATCAGATTTTATTTGCACTCCCAAATCCCTAACTTCATTCACTCGTTTCAGTGGTAAGTTGTCCATACTATATTGATATAGTAACGGCAAGTAAGATCGTGTGAATGAAACAACATTGCACTTCGATGTATTAAAATAAATGAGGTAATGTCTTAGCCCAGTACACACACTCGAAGTTCGCACAACCCCCTAGGGGATCGGGAAAACCGTTCGGGGCGACGGCCCCCTTCGGTGGGTTCAATCGCTGTCCGTGGCTACGGACAGGTCATTTGGTTGGGGGAGACGTTGCCGTCTCACGTCCTTGGTTGGGTTGGCGCTGGCGAGCTTTTCAGCTACGAGCCAGCGTCGAGGTCAGTTTGGGTGGTGTCATGTCCGGTGGTCATCAACTATCAGCGAGGCTTGCGCCTGCAAGCTGATAGTCGGGTCAGTCCTGTTGCTGCTGTCCTCGTCACCATCACTGGTGGTGAGGAGGTCTCGCGGGAAAGCTCGGAGTCGAGTCGAGCTGTGGTCTGGTGGCCTCGAGTGGTACGGAGCGATGTTCCTCAAATGCGGATGCCGAGATCCCTCCGCTCTTCGGAACATACGCTCGGCGAGGTGTCCGACGAAGTCTTCCACAGTCTCGATCTTGAGGTCTCTCCGCAAGACGTCATTTCTGACGTAGCGGGGGGCAGCAGCAACGGTCCTCAGAGTCAGCGACTGCTGGGCTTCTGTGTGTAGTGTTATTTATGTGACAATTTGCACCCAGAATCGTTATGTATTCGTCAGTTTAAAACTTTCTGCCAAACCTACAACGGATGAATTGTTAGACGTGTCAATCCTGGATAAGAAAGATGCTATTCTTGACACAAAAATAGCCAAAACTACTTGTAGGTAAATGAAATCGTCGGACTTTGTTACCATTATGCCGTGTAAATCTATTGTTTTGAATTTATTTCTCCAAATTTAAATTTAGAATAGTTAAAAAAGATTTACAAAATAAGCTTTCTTCAAAAGAATTTAGAATTGACCAGTATTTTTTGAGTTTCAGATTTTTATTCAAAATATCATAGACGGTGTTGATGTGTGTTGAAAGGACTTGTCCACTTTTTGTATGGAGGTTGGTTTTTATTCCAAATAATGACTAAAGTATTATAAAAAAAAAACTATAAAACTACAAATAGGGTTTGATTTGTTAGTTCGGTTTCTATGGCACGCCGTAGTGTTTACCCGAGACATCAAATAGATGTACCGTCAATTCTTGAACGACACTCAGGACTGCGACTATCAGCGCATTCTGTGGCGTTATTATAAAATACTATTTATAGGCTACAAAAATATAAAACACGACACCATTTAATTTATAATTTTAAACGCTTCCATTTAAAAAAAATGATTTGTAATTTGTAGGTCTAGAAGCATAATTGTATAAATTAAAAAAAATCTACAAACACTGGCTAGCCAAACTGAAAAAGAGTTACCTGTCTGTCACAATCTATGTGTTATCTGTGTAACATGCGCAAACCTAAGAAAAAAACTTTCACAACCACAGACCATGTCAATTTTGTTGACAATACTTTTTCCATGTTTTTTTATAGCCGAGGGAGCGGTTTATGTCTTGTTAAACAGTAAAATTGATTATATTTTTTCTCTTAAACGGAGGCTTTAATTTTTTTTAAATTTATTATTTATATAGAAAGGCTAGTTTTTGGGAACTCTTCCATAAAACATTTTTTTTTTCTGGTTAGAAATATTCACGAATAAAAAACCACTTTTGGACAACTCTTGAATGAAAGACAACAATTGAATGAACGATTCAATTTGAACCAGTATGAATTATAACTAGTCAAAGTTTTTTAATTTTGTCACTCACTGACTGACTGACTGACCGATCATCAGAACTATTAAGGCACTTCTAGCAAACATAGAAGCTTCAAATTTAGAATACAATTAGTGTTTAGTGTAGGCATAAATAAAGTTAAAACTAAAATATTTGGCAATTTCGGTTCGATTTTCTAGTGCAAGCTAACGCTTAGTTTGGGTTTGGGGCTAGGTAATTGGTGGGATTGTTGAAAATAAAAAACATAATAATATTCAAAATAAAATTATTACTCATGCTGTATACCGCATGTGTATATGGATAAGAAGATAAGGATTAAGTAATAGTTTATGTTTACTTCCGCGTATTATATTATTTAGAACAAATTTGACTACCATAAAAAGGTTATTGTGAGTCTACCTTAAAAGAAAGACAAACGCTGTTTAGGGTCTTTTTTTTTTAAAGAGGAATAATTTAGCTATATATGATTTTTGTCTAACTGCAATCGTTTACGCAGCGCACGCAGCGAAAGCTCACAACATTTTTCATTGATGCTCCGCTTTTGTTAGTCGTAGCGTGGTGTAACATAGCTTATAATCTGCCTCGATAAATTGACTATCTAACACAAAAAGAATTTTAAAATTCGTACTAGTAGTTCCTGAGATAAACGCGTTTAACAAAACCCGCTACTAAGTTTTCTTATTTTGTATTAGTATTAGTAATATTAGTATGGTTGAGGTACACGGATTATTATTTAAGGTACACAAAAGTACACGGAAAGATATTTTAATTTGCATTTAAAAAAAAGAATTTGGTGAGTACACCCGCCATTCTGACGTCAGGATGGCGGGTGTACCTTATTTACGGCATATCTTTACTCTGGGTTAGGTACACGAAAAAATATTTAAGGTACACAGAGGTACACAAAGGTACACGGAAAGTCCGCCAAGTCCCCCAAAACAACTTTGGAATCGGTGACATACACCCGCGATCCTGACGCTCACAAATTTAATCATATAAAAAGCGTGGCATTGGAGTTGTCACAAGAGCATGTTATTGCATCCCACACCCAACACATTATGCCGTAACTTTACAAACCCACCATGGAAGTTAAGGAACGATTTACAGACAAATTACGCTCTTTGTTTCGTGTTTTTGTAAATGTTGCGCTAAAAAGGCAATTCCTGTAAGAGCCTAACATACCAAACCCGAATAAAGGAACATTCACACAAACCGAGTAGTAATTGTGCCCCCTCATTATTAAATTTTAATTTACCAACCCCGCACGTTATGTGCCCTATTAATATATAATTTATTTATCTAATTTACCCTTTCGTTAGCTCAGCTCGGAGTTATAATTGGGTTTATTTATTATTATAATATGAGTTTCCATTGTGGTAATTGTTATTCAACTGTGGGCGTTAGTAGCTTTTGTATTATCCCAAATACAATTTATTTATTTTTATTACACAATTATTATTATACAAGGTTACATTTTAGCTACTGACGTTATTTTAACAGAGCCTCTAATTATTTTAAAGAATTAGGACCCTAACATTATTGTAAATAAAGTAATTTTTTCAACAAAAAAATATTGTTTTTTTAACATCATCCTGCTTAGTCTTAAGACTAAAGTTAGTCTTAAGACTAGTGTTTAAACACTACGTCATTGTCTCTGTTTCCCTCATTTTGATTTACTGATACACTGAACTTGAGATCCAACGTAAGCAAGAGAGTAATTACAACACGGTTTACTTTGAAATCAAAATGCTTTTTTGTATAAAAATACAAGTTTTTTTCACAAACAATATTTATGTAGGTAATTGCCATATAGAGGTAAATTTCATCGGATGCTAAATGTAACTTTATTGTATTTACGACACAATCTTACCAACCGCTTTGGGGAAAAATAGTAGGCTATTGCTGAATAGGGACAAAGTAATAAACTCAGTGTCTTAAAAACTAGTAAAGTTAAAGGGAGTTATATAAGATCCCGATGTGACGAGGTGTTCCTTTCTGGTGCCTATTAAATAAGATATGAAAATAATAATTTCAGTTCCTATTTTCTGTCTTCACACTTAGGCGATGAGCATCATCGTCAGGTTTGCTCGATATACTTAATACCTTTCTCATCTAGCCTATTCCTGTCACAGATTTCATAGGTGAGATTACTCTCAAATGTTTGAGTATTGATAAAATAATGGAAAAAAAATAGGTAAGTTTAGGAGAGCGCCAAGCAGCTTGCTGTGTTCCGTCAGTGATTGGGAATGCCAGAGTTTTCTGGGTGAGCTCACTCCACACTGTCGACTCTGTCTACATCACGTACTGGCTTAGTATAGAGACAAGAGCAAACCCATTTAAAAAAAAGCAATTTAGAGCCACTTGTTGGTAGGTTAGTAAAAGCTGTATATGATTTGGCTTTATGTTACGATGCTTGTTTAGTTTTGTGATGAGCAACGAAAATTTTTACAGATTTTTACTGACACGTTACACACGTTCGCCTGTGCTTACTCGCAAGCCAATGAAACTCTTTGACTCGCCTAATGAGTACGGTCCCTAAGAGAGGGTTCAAGCGATTTATAGTTCATGTCCTTGTTTGTTGAACAAATCTCGAAAGAACGGGTCCTTATTTTTTCTCCTGGACGTTGATTAAGGCGTGCAATCAACATTTTTACTTGGAAAATGCGAGTCAGTGTCTGGAGAATTGAGTTTTTACCTTTGAACATTTAGATTTTTATTGCTTAAATTTTTCCTAACTCTTAATACCATAAGGTTATCTTTATTCATTTATTTATCATTTAACAGTGTGTATGCTGGCTTACAGTATGCCCAAAAAGCCAGCATGCTAATTCACAAATCATGAAATACCTTGAAAAAAAGTTGTACAACCTACCTACGGATTGCTACGCGATCGTGCATTTGCGCGTGTACCTACCTACCTATCATATGTTCTCTTTGGTGCAAGACAGGCTAGTCTGGTTTTTAAAAATGCACGATTACTCCCGTGGGGCATAATAAAATTACATACAACTATACATTATGTCCTTAGAGAGGCAACGACTCTCTTTGAGCGAAGTTTACATGACATGTAACTTAATATCGCCGAGTGGGTAGTTATAGAAATAGAAACATTTATTTGGCACAATACACAAAATAGAAAAAACAGTACAGTAAGACAAGAAAAAAACAAAATGTGCCAAAAAGGTCCCGGCGCAGTATAAGTCGCAAAACAAGTTTTGTCACAACACTGGTAGTATGTAAAAATGACTAAGTTTCAAGTCCTACTACTCGTATCATGAAATCAACCGAATAAAGATATAGGTAATACTAGGTAGGCTAATCGAATGGATGTCGATGAAAACAGGCTTATTACGGCATACTTACGGCCGCATGTTAGGCCTCACAGTCACCATGTTTACCTTGAGAACGCCTCTTAATTAGTTATTATATTTAGTTTTGTAGTCCAAATAGGTATCCTGACGTGCTGCCAACTGTATATGTAGGTGTTGTGGCACATCAGACAATATTTTATGCAAACTTAACCCTAAATGCAGTCGCGTAAGATGTTACAGTGTTAACCTTGATGTTTTATCCTGTCTGTACTTATACAGTTGTTATAAACTAAATAATTATAGGAACTATTTGCAAGGATTGTGTCAGTGCTTCAAGAAAAGTGATTTGATCAAATCACAATTTTACTTTTAACTAGGTACAATTCAATACATGTTATGCATATTTTATCAAATAAGTTAGAGCTGAAAAGGGAAGCCCAAAAACCCCATTAAATTCGTACCGTATTAGAGCTCGTTCACACGAGGATGATTCGTGATTTTTGACGATTCATCTTTTTTCACGATTCATCCTATATTTGACGGCGGCAATGCTTTTTGAATGCCCATGTTCACACGGATCACGAATCGTAAAAAAAGACAAATCGACAGAAATCACGAATCGTGTTTTTATTGAAAAATCACGAATCGTCAAAATACACGGATTTTTGACCAAATTCAATAAAGTTATTTTGGCGAATCGTGAAAAAACACGATTCCGTATGCAATGTGAACGTCCATCCGTCATGACGTAACCTGTATTATGACGAATCGTCAATGACGGATCCCGTGTAAATGAGTCCTTACCTTTATTGAAGCAATAATTTCCCTTTCGTAATAATTAGTTTGGTACGACTGGGTATACACGTCATATTATAATATCCGTTATAATAATTCCTATGAAGTCTTGTTGCCACAGCAGAAGAGGCGACAAAATAAATACGCTATTGCGTCGGTAAATGGGACCTACTTAGATACGTATTGTCGTTTAATTATGTTGCGCAGATTCATCCACGCCAGATATTACTTATTTACTTGTTTTGTTGGAAACTATTTGAGATTTATAATCGTTTTTAAGACGCCGGAGGTTATCAAAAATTTATGTAAATCGAAATAATTGTAGTGTTTATTTAATTATAAAAGGTGCACAAATGGGTTACAGCCTATACGTTAGTAAATTAAATAAATTCGGAGAAATTAAGCTGGACCGCAAACTTTAAACATTATACACAGTATGATTTATATAAACTACGCTATTAAACGTTATTAATTAAAACTCTATGAACATCCTGTTCATAGAGTTTTAATATTAAAATGAAATTAAAGTGTTAGTTTTAGTACTAGGCCAGGCATGCTAGTTGGCGCAGTCTTGGAGAGGCCTATGTCCAGAAGTAAACTGCAATAGGCTGATATGATGATGATGACTAGGCTTGAAAAAATAAAAGATAGTGTGTTAAAACAAGAAAACACCGCATTTGTTTTATATTTTGTTTCTTGCTATTTGGATACCTCTGGGCTCAAAGGTCGTAAAGGACAAAAGGCTACTTTACAGGAGAAGCAAAAAACCTTTTTTTTAAACTTCAATTGAGTTAAACTTTTTTGTTTCTTGAGCTATGTTTTCGATACCAAAGTACAAAGTTCTTAGAATTTCATGTGTTTTCCAAAGGTGTGTACCACAATTTACCTACTGCTATAATTAAGGAGATAAATTTTCTATATGCCCTTTTAAATTAACATAAAATGTCCTTTACACCCCTTGAATTTTCGTTATTTTTTAAAAGTAAAAGTGTAAGTCTATTTTTATATGTATATCTGTATAAAATTAGGGCATTAAAGGACAAACTTTACATACTTTTAGGTGGTAAAGAATAAATATAGTATGAAATAAATAATGAATTTTGGTATTTTTAGTGGATTATTCAGCTTTACTTGTGACTTCTGTATATGATTTAATAAATAGTGTGCTACGACTTAATTTTAAGAAATTACAGGCAAAAAAAATATATTCCTACATAACAAACAGGTTCTTTTGAACATAACAAACAGGTTCTTTTGAACCTGTTTATTACCCACGTGGGCTCAGTGCGGATTGGTGTAGAAAAAGAAAAAGAAAATAGAACTGAAATGAATTTGAAATGTTATCTACTAAAGGATTATAATTAAATTTCATTATTAAAATCACTAGTAACTAAATTATAATAGTAATAAGTAATAATATATATACAACTTTCACTATTCGTAGAAAATTCTATCAAAATAAATTTGTATCTGAATGGTCAATTTAGCTTGATTTGTAAAGGTACAAAACCATCATAGGCGAAGATATTTACATGGAATATTTTATTGTTATTATTAAATGCCAAGTGGTATAAGACAACAGAAAAAAGTGCTTCTTCTTACCTACAAAATACCATTTAATTACCTTGGTTGGAAAGATCCAACCAAGGTAACTAAAATAAAGTTCAAGTGGAAACAAAGATGTATGTCAGTTGTAAAGATTTCTAATTTCGTTAAATAAATCTAACAATAGAACTTTTTGGTACTAAAACTGTATGGAAACTATTTACTTTAAAACTATCTTCTGTCAAAGGACAGTGATCTTATTTTATGCAGTCACAGGCAATGAAATGTATACAAATAAGTTTTTATTCCATCCTAATAAGGTCTTAAATCGAATGCAGATGTATTCCTATTGATGCTCGTGACTGTAATATTGTGGGGGCGTAAGAGACAGTGATATTTTTTATGTAATATTGTAGGGGCGTAAAGGACAGCGATCTTATTTTATATAATATTTTAGAGGCGTAAAGGACGAGTGTTGACCACAATTACCTATACAACCTAGAAAATATTTTTCAATTGGTCTTTACTACTATTGTCAACATGTGTAGATAGTTACATGTCTTTTACCTCCACATTTAATGAGTAAATCCTGTCGAATATGAATAATTTCATGGGTCGTAAAGGACAAAAAAATGCGAATTTCGCTGAAAACACTGATTGATAGAGAATTTAATTCTGAGAAAAATTGTGTATATAACTCATTTTGGCCAAAATGTCCTTTACGACCTTTGAGCCTAGAGGTATTATTAGTAGTAGAAGAAGCTTTTGCTCATTGTCGCCAATCCACATGACACTAAAAACGTCTCTACAAAAACCTTAAAACATCAAGACCACGCATTGTCACCGTCGAAGAAAATTTAAATTTTTCCAAGACCCTATAGAATGCGACCGTTTAAGTGGGGGATACGTCGAGGTGCTCTCAAACATTTCTCCGGGGGCCATTAAAATAACCGAAGTACGTCAGACTCGCTCCACGGCGCCGGAGTGCAGAGTAATGCTCCTCACATTATAAACTACTTCTAGGAATGGCACAATTCTGGAAACCAGTAGAGGAAATTTTTGAGCGAGACAACAATAAACGGGCCGATATTGTTGTCTCGCACAAATCTAAATGCAACATATTTTACCGTCTACAGCAAACTTCGCTATCGCCAAAATAATGTCAAAGTGTGTGAAAAATTCACACGATGTTTCGATGGCTTATACGCTGGCCTGCAAAAGTTAGCACGCCAATTTTAAAATTACAATTACGTTTTAAATACTCAAGGGATTTTTTAATTATATTTCCATTTGAAAAGAAGGCTTTCTTTTAAAAGATCTTTAGAAAAAACTTGATATAAACAAAATATGAGTCATTCTGAATTGCTGTCAAAGTATGCTAAATCGACAAGAAGTTGTTACTGAGGCCCACAGAGGCAATACCATATTAAAATGTAAATTAAATGTAAAAAAAATATGAATGTTGTAAACGTGTTTTGTTACATAATTTTAAGTGATTATTATTTTCCTATTTTATGTGTTTAACCACCTTAAAATACTTATATAAAGTGATGAAATTATCGATAGTGAACTTCGCTTATGAATAGATTGCATCTTATTTAGAGCTTCATTCATTGATCAGCTATTTGAAATATGTAATACCGTCTAATCAGTATCTAAGTTTCGTTCCATTGGCCCTTATTTGGAAGATAATGATTATCTTTACGGCTCTTTCTCATACTCTGAGATCTGAACCTAAGTGAGTGGACGCAAGAGACGCACATACGGATATCAACATAGATAGTACAGACATAAACAAAGATTAGTAAGCAATCTATAAAATAGGTTCATTAAAGAAATTAGAAATTCTTGAAACTTATTCTATAAAATATTTTTTTTACAACTCCAGAATCAAAACACTGATCGTTAAGTTTCAATTTTATAGCGGTAACGCAATTCCCGCTATTCTAGTGATTTTTATAGCCTGTTACACTCTAGTAACTTCTCATTGATTCTGATAGTTTTATATTACCGAGGGAATACTTTACAGAGAAATGGTTATTGATATGGAATGCACAATGTGGCATGAAACGACTGAAAGAATTGCAGATGTTTGAAAGAATTGATTGAATACGACGACACATAAAACTTTATAAAACAACGAGCTACTGTAAGTTTTCCAAACGTACATCATTCATTTTTTTTCATTCATTTTATTGATGATTTTGTTATTCAATATGATTGAAAATTGTTATCATTTTATTTCATGGCAAGGCGAGCAGACATAATATATTTTGTATTCGTCTTTTATTTTAGATACGGGGATAGTTGGCCATAATGCGGCAGATTTTTAGATCACGGTTGTCAGCTGCGGTAAGGCAGTGTAAAAGCGGTTCCGCACTACGTCCAATCCGAATCCGATCCGTCTCCGTCAAAATATGTCATTTGATTTTTAATATTGAAAACCGGACCAAGAATGACGGACGTAGTGCGTAAGCTCACGTACAAATAGTACTACGACTACGCTGGAAACCATTTCGACAGAATCAGTTCGGATGTAGTGCGAAACCGACCTAACGCACAACGTTGCTCTTCTTTTGAGTACTGTTTTTTTGAATAATAAACTGATTTTTAATTATTATTTGTAATGGGTTTGATGTTGACTCTAGAACAAACCAGAGTTGGCGTAGACAGAGTCGGTGGTGGGCAATGGCACAGAATAAATAATAGGCAATGGTAAGTGGTGCCTTAGGCCTTAGCTAAATGGCCTATTATAGGGACCATTATTGGCGTAGACAGAGTACGAATATAGTACAAATGATAGCGCATTATTCGTTCCTGCCACTTGGTAAGATCATTACGATATTGGAGTGGTAGTACCTTATATGTAAGTACCTACATTTTGAATAACTTTCGCTAACGATAAGACATATCACGTGTGATACCTTATTCCACATGTTCTACTATGTTCCTGTCGCACGTGCTACCCTATTAACTTTAAGGTTTTGCACCTGTTCCAATATGTAAATGTAATCACTGCGTATCTAACAATAATTCGCACTTGGAACTGAAATACGATCATCAGATAGCACCAGGTGTAGAAGCAACATGGTTTTCTGCAATGCAGGTTCTATAGAAAGGTGCAATAAATGCAGGTTGGCACTGAACATGAGATTAAAGAAAACTATTTAAGTAAAACGATTCAAAAACTTTTCGGGGTAACGGTAGACAGTGGGGCCACAAATGAGACAAACACGTCATCTATTCTTTCGTATGTTCAACAAAAGCAACTAAAATCCTTGACACATACATACACAGGTCTTAACGCGATTACAAACAAGTTTGAAGGTAAAATGTTTACCTTCAAATTCAGCCCGACGTTTATGTGTGAAAATCGCGAATCTTTAAAAGTGACTAAAATCCTTGAATCCAAAATAACTTATTGTAAAGATCAAGTTTTTTCTAATCTAATCCATGTAAATAAAAGCGGCAGACGGACCGCCCATGCAGTATTATGACCAGTATGACGGATCAAACACATAATTTGTTGAAATACTTCGTTACAAACATTTCTTTAAAAAAAAAACAATTAAAAACCGAATTCAAAACTGCCTACAGCGCTAATTAAAACAAAAAATTTGAAACAAATTTAAACTAAAAAGTACAAAATAATATTTAAATTACCTAACTATTCTACGAAATTATACAAGAAACCTATTTCCAATTTATTATCTGTTATTTTTTGGCGTCGGTCAGCTCCACACAATGTTGACTATCAGACGTAAAAACATGTCAACATTAAGATACTAGTACGAAAACACTATACGTGCCTTTAAAATTTAAGTGTTTCCCTCGATTACACCAAGATCCCATTATCAGATCTCGACTGGACCACAATGGGACCAACGGTATAACCACCAACCTTTATGACCAATATATGATCTGATAAATGAGGATAAATATGTTTACCTAGAGGTTATACCAAAAAAGGTATAACCTCTAGGTAAACATATTTTTTTAAATCGGTCCACAAATGACTGCGATATGAGGTAACATAGCCACAAAAAAAAACATACAGTCGAATCGATAACCTCCTTTTTTGAAGTCAGTTAAAAACATTTATCATTCACCACAACCGCACAGACGAACCCTATACACACCGAAGCCTCAACATAACCATTAGCATATTAATGTTCAATTGAATTTTAAACTACCTTTAAAATTAGCCTAAAATAGCGGTCGTAATTGTCAATAAAACGGCGTGGGCTTAATTATAAAATTGGTTAATGTCATCATAAAGGTTGATTCTACGTTATTACAAAGGTTAATAGCTTTTGGTAGTATTTATTCTGTGCTTTTGGGCTAATGTTAACCAGTGGGTGAGAAACACCCATGTGTGCTGATGATAACGGTGTTATGAGGATGAGCTAGTCTGCGGTTTTTGTTGAGCGTTAAAATTGAAACAAAGCCTGCTTATCCTATTTGAAAGTCTGGTTATAACAGTTTTGACTATAGGTTAAAAATACAGTGGAACATAGAAACAGGAGGTTCTTTTTTTTTTTTGAAGTCTGTAAAAATGCATGTTGCCTATTTGGAGTTTAAAAAATAATTAAGTTTAAGAAGTCGTCAGGTTATGCAAGTCATACTAATTCAGGCTTGCATTTTGTACACAAATTCCATGTTGGAACTTCAATCTCTCAAGCTTTGACAAATCCTTCCTTGATGGTTACTTACTGGCACATACAGGTTGATCCAAAAAATGTTTTTTTTTTTCAGATTGTATTACCCGAAAATACCCCATCCTGTTTGATCCGCGATATTTAGCAGTTACAAGATAAGACTTTCGAAGTATGTGTTTGCGAATTTTTTGCCGAAACAACTTTTAAAAATGATTGAGTTGCTTATTAGAGCAACTAATAAATATATAATAATTAATTAAATAAACAACATTCACAATAAGTGAGGCAAGTGAAAATTGTAGGTTAGGAAAATTATCTGACGTCACCTTTCGGGCCACCCTGTATAAATATTAGATAGGTACCAACTTGTCTTTATATTATATCTTTGAGATACTTGTCTTTCTTTTTATCATTGCGGATACAAAGTTTATATTCACAATAAGTGAGGAAAGTGAAAATTGTAGGTTAGGAAAATTTTTTGACGTAACCTTTTGGACCAGCCTGTATTAATATTAGATAGGTACCAACTTGTCTTCATATTTTATCTTTGAGATACTTGTCTTTATATTTTATAATAGCGGATACAAAGCTTTTATTTAACTATATTTACTGATTGCTTAGTTTTGTTATCCCGTGTTAGCACCATTTTGATAAAAATCCCTTACGTGATAACCAACTTACATTATTTGACGCTTTAGTTATTAAGAACACGTGTTTAGTCTAACACAAATTAACGAGATTACGTGGCATCCTCATTATGCAGACTCGGTCCTGCTTTAGATTCGCTCTTGATTTAATTTCAAATGGATTAATGCAATCATGTGCTATTAGAACGGTATTGTGAGGAGTTTGTTATTTACTTACGCTCAATGTTTTGAGACAACGCGACTTGATTTAAATTTCGCGTGTGCTTTAATCAAGTTATTTAATTATTAATACGAGAAATACTAACGTCCTCCTTGCCGAATTTCGACTATGGCCAATTTCAACAAGGATTTGTTGGAAGAAAATAAATAAAGTTATTATGATTATTAATATTCAACTGTGCGAGAGATATACAAGTGCACTTTCTGTTCACTCATGTACACGACCCACGTCAGACTACACATGTTGACCTTCAGATTGCCTATATTCCCTACGTAATAAAAGCTGGGTTTGTTGTTCAAATGGGTGAGTTGACGTGCTGCCGTGCTGCCGTCTATACTTAGTGAGCAAGGCCTAAAGAAAATATTACCTAGAAATGTATTGTACCTGCTCTATTTTAGGTTCACAATAAAAGAAGGGTTGAGTGGACAAAAGTCTTAACTAACAAAAAGTTCAAAATGATTTATGAGTGTTTGAAAATGTTTAATTTTAAGTCAAAGTAGCTATTACAAGTTAAAGTTTTATATAAAACAAAAGTATCAATGCTTTTGAAAATTTTATTACTTTATAGATAATATCTATGAAAAAAGTATTTTTATTATATTTAATAAAATACAGAGAAAATATGTAACATAACACCTTTGCTTTATTGAAAATAAATTAAATTTAGATAATATTAACTCAAAAAGGTCTTATGTGAGAAATAAAAGAATAAGCATTATTTATATAAAATCGCTTGATTTCAATAAACAAACATGACAGGTAGGTAGGTAGGCAAGACATCATTATATTAGAAATTGTTTAAAATGTTTAAATAATACCATTGAGACTCTTTATCTATGAACTCTAGCTGAGTTTTTATATCTGTATTTTTTCCTTTCGATATTTTACCCTTTTGATTAATGTTACAAGTTATGGAAACTTCTGGGAATATATTTGGTTTCTTTACAAGAGAGACTTTTAGAAATGGTGTGTTGGGGTCATAGGTGGTCTTATAAAAATGTAGATATTTTTATAAGACCACCTATACATAGTCTTCAATGCGGATCCATTTCACATTAACTTTAAAGTTATTTTTTTGTTTTAATATATTTAAATTGGGTGTTACTATTCCCAATTCATCTTTTAATTTGATGAAACCATAAAAATGATGATTCATATCTTCTACTACTTAATTATTTTTAGATTATAGTCAAGAGCAATAGTAGGTGGAGTTTAAAGTAAAACAGTTTGTCACTTAAAATTAGTTTATGTATTACAAAAGAACGAGAATCAAGCACAATATAGATAGTAGGAAATAGAAGTTACAGTTCACAAAAGATGCACTTAAAATTATTATCGCGCCACGCGGGCGGAGCAGCGGTCGCGCAGATCGTACGTATGAACTCGATCGCGAAGTGTACTCGACTGGCGCTCTGATTTTGAGCGAACCTGCGTATCGCTGCGGCCGCGCGAATGCCGCTCCGCACGGAGCGATGTGATTGGCGGGCGGCTGCGAGATGCCGGTAACGGTTTAAACGACCTTGGTGAGCTAGGGTTTACTATAAGATGCTTTTTTTATTATGTTTCTGTACTGATTAGGAGTAAATATATTCTCATGCTTTCTTAAAAGTTTTTCTATGCGGCCAAAATCTCTGTCATAATCAAGAAATGATTTTTATTTTGCCCACTGCAAGAACCTGACCACAGTATCAAGTTTTGAGAATTTTCCAAATTAGCTAAATTATTTAAACAGTAAAAGAGTGAACTGAGAACTTCTATGCTGCCCTTTCCACCACAGTCTTCAGTCCAAGTGCAGAAATAGGACCTATGTCCATTTTATCAATGATATGAATACCTTCATTGTAAAACCAAAATAAACGGCCTTTGATACGGGAATTTTAGGTAGAGGCTGTGTCTGCTGCATGTCAAAACTAATATATGTCTTATTTTGTTGTCCATTCATACACATCTCCCTTTCCTGTTTTTTTGTAACTCAAATGCTCTTTTATAGTTATCAAGATGCACTTCAGTGTGTTTGAAAGATAGGTTGAATTTCGTATTGAATAGTTTTCTATAAGTACATTCCTTTATGTTATATTTGGTAGGTTTATTTTCATCCTCACATTTCTTTATATACATTGAATACATAACTTTAATTAAAAGTAATGGATTTAAATACTGTTTGTGGATATTTTGAGTTCGAGAATAATAAGAACTTTCAGATGGAAAACTTCTTATATGATTGCATATGCAATTTTTTACATCAACATCTAGCCTGTGCTTGTAAGAGTGAGTTTTTCCCCTTTGATCTCTGAGTGCAGCTACATCATTTAATTTAATTTTTGATTGAATGACTGCCAATTTTTCTATAGCCAATTTGAAACATATTAGAAAATGCACCCTTACAAACTTTTATATTAGTACCTTCTTTAGGTAGAGCATAGGTATAAGTTGTGCATCTCTTTCTTTTTGGATTTGTTAATGCTCTTTTAACTGCTGCAATAAATTTTGAAAGATACATATTTTTTCAGTATTAGTTTTTAAACTATAGTGTTTAGAAAAGATAGATGCACAATCAATATCACAAAATTTTTACAGCACTTATATTTGCATGTTGATTTACATAATATTCCTGTCCTTGGATTTTTATTTTCTATATTTATACCCTTCCTTGTAACATATTCTTTACCTTCTTGCCTTAAAATACTATTCCTATTTTGTTTCCACTCAGCTTCATTTTTTGTTCTCTTCTTAGATACTTTTTCTTTTAATTGAAAAATTTTCCTTTTCCTTTGTTGCAAAATACTGTTTTCATGAATTTCATTTTCAGAAGTATTACTTGATGAGGATGAAGGTATGTATTCATTATCAGTAGTAGCCGGACTGTTAGGGTTCTTCTTGTGCTAAAATGAGATTTATGTATAAATAGATAAGTATCAACAAATTATACTAATTTCAATTACAGTATAATATACTTATCATGATAGATAATAAATAAGAGATACTTACAACGTGGTGAATCATTATCCAAAATTATTTTGGAATCGCACTGTTGTGGTGTATAGTGGTTGTTTTCTGTATCTTCATCAGCTGGAATTAATTTAATAGTTTCTTATGTAAAAACAAAAGCATCTTAACTAAATATATCATATTTATAATTTAGTAATGCCTTTATAAACACTATATTAGTAGAATTCGATAATATTAGGTAATAATACGTGTTATTTTTAATTTAGGTTAATAGTAATTAGTATTACTAATTAGTTAGTATACTGACCTTGTTCACAATGATCAAAATTTAAAATTGATGGCGAATCGCACCTCTTTGGACATTGGAATTACATTTAAAAGCTAGAGCTGTACTTTGTGTATCATCAGTACCTAAAAATAAATTGCAGAGATAGTGAAATAATAAGTGTTAAAGCCACATAATACTATTTTATACTAGGTTCTAAGACTTACTTTTTCAATTGTCGCGGTTATACCGGATGAGGACGTACTTGGTAAATCACTTAATCCTGGACAAACATCAGTAATTTTATGAACATCGGAAGCTGAAAGCAATAATAAAACAAGCTATAAGATAAGACATTCACTACATTAACACCTTCACATATTTCTCGAACTAATTTTGCAGTACGTACGAACCTGTCTCACAGTCATCATTTTCTATGTTATTGTTACTCTCCTTACTCATGATTAAACTCAACATATGCCGTGCACGTGAGCTTGATGCCATAACTGCACAATCAATCAATAACACTCTTGAACTAAATTTTTTTTGAAACAAAGTTTACTTCGCTCGTCAAGAAAAAAATTCAAGAAGACAGTTTCGCGGGAAAAGACAAACGAAATGTCATTGTCAAAAAAGTGAGTTCGGAAACGTGATAAAGGTTGTAAAATGCTAAAACTTAAAACAATTTAACTAATATAGGATTTCAAACTTTGTTGTTGCATTTCTAAACAAACACTTCACTACACAAACGGGATTTATTGCAACTAAGACCCTACTGCCAGAGTGACGAGACGAGTTCGTGCTTTAATCCAGGAGCACCAAGAGCTTTTTACTGAAGATGTATACACAAGCCTATATAAGCCCAAAACCGTACAGCCACCGAAACTATATGGTTTGCCAAAAATACACAAAAGCAATGTTCCACTTAGACCGATAGTAAGCCAAGTAGATTCACCTACATATAGCTTAGCAAAACACGTTGCTGGAGTGTTGCAACCATTGGTTGGAAAATCATCATCTTATGTGAAGGACTCTATGCACTTTATAGACCTGGTTAAGAATATCACAATTGAACCTGGTGATATTAGGGTAAGTTTCGATGTCGAATCACTTTTCACAAATGTGCCATTAAAGGATTGCTTGGAGGTTATCAAGGATAAACTGTTTGATAATGAACTGCCTGATGAATATATTGTCCTATTACAAAACTGCTTGAACGGTAATTATCTTTTATATCGTGACCAATATTACCTCCAGATCGATGGTGTAGCTATGGGGAGTCCAGTAGCACCAGTAATTGCCAATATCTGGATGGAACATTTTGAACAAAGAGCTTTATCAACTGGTCCCGATGTTATAAAGTTATGGAAGAGATATGTCGATGATATATTCTGCATCATTAACAGAAACCAATCAGTAGTGGAACAATATTTAGAACACCTTAATTCAATTCATCCAAAGATAAAGTTTACCTATGAAATGGAACATAATAGATCTATGGCTTTTCTTGATGTGCATGTGACAGTGAGACCGAATAGAACTTTGGCCCACTTTGTTTACCGAAAACCAACTCACACAGACAGATATCTGCATGCCTCTTCACATCACCATCCTAGTCATCTGCAATCTGTGGTATCCTCATTGGTTAATAGAGCGCATAACTTATGTGACCCTGAACATCTGGAAGGAGAACTTAACCATGTAATGGGGGTATTAGAAAGGAACGGTTACAGTTTGAACAAAAGACAAATGGAAAAGAGGCCCAAGAGAAAAAAACAAGCAATGGTGAACGAAGAACCTGCTTTTCTCCCATATGTGAAAGGGATAACGGATAAAGTTGGAACATTACTCCACAAATACTCCATTAAGACTATATATAGTCCGTTGTCAAAAGTAACGAAATACCTACGTTCACCAAAGGATGTGATACCTCTGCAGAAGCCGGGTGTTTATCAGATAGATTGCAGCTGTGGTAGTTCCTATATTGGGCAGACGAAGCGATCAATCGCTGAAAGAGTCAAAGAACACATTCCAGCTGTAAAAAATCTACAAATGCATGCAAATCTGCGATAGCTGAACATCTGCTCAACTCAGGCGCTAATCACTGGATGGAGCTACATGACCCAAAGATCCTCTCCACTGAACGTTATTATCATTCAAGAATAATACGTGAAGCAATTGAAATTAAGAAATATAAAAATTTCAATCGGGATGATGGTTTTCATTTGTCATCAACATGGAATCCAGTGATAACAAAATGCAAATCGCGTATTATGCCGTCAACAAGAAACCTGGATACTGTTAGTGTAGTTTGTCGAGCTGACTGTACAAGTTCAACAAATAATCAAAGTGTGCGGGTAGAAGAAAATATTTCAACGCGCTCGAGCAGACGACGCCGAGCTACTACAGTCAACCCGCGACCATGATTCGTGCAACCGAACCGAAACGTCGGGAAGGTAAATACAAATTTGCCTTTTAAAAAGTAATAGTTGCAATAAATCCCGTTTGTGTAGTGAAGTGTAAATTTAACTAATATTTTGAATAAAATAAATTCCAACAACAGAGTTTTAAGACGTTACTATCTTTGTGTTTAGGGTTTTGCAAAAATAAAAATCAATTTTATACCAGCAGATGTATCACACAGCTTATAACACCTTTGTTTATTTATTTTTTCATAAAATCAAGTTATTCTTTTGAAGATGCAAAAGACATATTGTTTGATATTACCTTTTATCATCCCAAACGTAGTAATAAATGATTTCTCAAATATGTATCTGCTCATACCACATTTGAATCCTGAAATGTATGAATGCTTATCAGATAACACCTTTGTAAAGGCTGTATTTTTGACACGTAACAAAATTTGCGTGTTTTGAGCTCATCAGTCGATTTATCATCACTTAAAACCTATGCTCATGCAAAAAAGTCGATTCTTTAGTTTTGTCAGATAACACCTTTGTCCACTTACCCCTTCCACCTACCCAATAGTACACCATTAGTATTAGTTTCTAAGAAAGTCATGGCAGCTGTCTTTTCGGCAATGTAATCAGTTTTGGTGTATTACATTAGGAAATATTTATATTGCTGACGTTTGTTTGTCTCAATAATACGAGTAACCTTGTTAGGAGCACCAGATGCCAGTTGGGGCTACATATCCACATTTATAGCTTTGTTTATTGATACGAGTAGTAACAACCATAACTTGTTATTTGTCTTTCAGAAATATTTATCCTGCAATCGAACTATTTATTTCACCAGTGTCGTGTGTCATTAAGAAGGGCTGATTCAGAAAGGAAAAGAGACGGGCTACAATAATTTAGAAACGTCAAACTAAACTGCTGTTAGGTGCTATGAAAATTACAGAATACCATAGGTTGCACACATATTTCATTTTTAATCAGCTGGTTTAGAATGATTTGACGTATTTTGTACGGGAATTGTAAAATAAACTGTCAATCGACGTTTAGCGGTTGTTTAAGGATTAATAGCGGAGTCATTATACGCATTCAATGTATGGGAACCAATATTTTTCGGATCAAAGGATGAGCCTTGGCATACTTGTTCCTTAGGTAGACTAGTGTGGAAAACGCCCGGGAGTCAGCGGCTCACACCCCGCTGGGGGGCTGGGGGAGGGGGTGAAGTTCCCTTACTCCGCACGCACTGTGACTCGTCATACTTGGTAATTTATACCTACTAGGGCAAGTTTGGTATCATTTTCAGCTAAATTAAAGATGGCCAATTGATTTTTTAAATAAAAACCGAACATTTTCATACAAAAAAATGGAATTACGGCCAAAAATTAAAAAAAATAAATTTTCATTTTTTTTGGTAATGGCCATAAACTTTAAACGTGTACCAATATCTGCTTTTAAAAAATATAGGTAAATAGCCGCATTTATACAAATTCCAAAAATATAAGCTTTGTTGAAAATATTAATAATAAAAATGTTTAAAAAAATATTTAACTCCACGCGGCAGACACGAAAATTCTTAGAAAAATACAGGACAGCAAAAAATAACTTTTATATGTTGCCAAGGACCTGTAACTACTAACTAGTGAGAAAGAGTATGGTGTTTATAGAATAGGACACAATTTTAATGCTATTTTGATAATAAGATATTGTATGAACCCTGTGTATAGGTTTACCGTCGACTTTAAAAACTTATTGCTAAACTACATTTAGTGACAATGTCGGGTGACTTGAAGGTATTTAATTAATCGAGCTACATAGATATGTGCTTAAATCACCTACATATATTTATATATTGTCTCTTAAGTACATTTGCCCTCGCAATCGCTCAACTTCGTGTACTTATGTTGCCGCTGCAAGCACCTGCATCTGTGGCCGCCACACTTCATTTTCCTGCACCTGAGAATTTCAATACATACATACAATACATGCTTCGGCTGCAACTGGCAAGTCTGTACATGTAGGTTTCCAGCTGTCACCGACTTTGGTCCATCAGTCCCAATTAGGTAGATCTTTTTATAAATAAATGCTTTCATGCATCGTTCATCGTAGAAAATGAATAAGACCTAAAGAAAAAAGTATTTATAAATACACTATTGAGTGATTGGTTAATTACGTGATTACATAGTGTTAATACTCAATATCTACCTGTCATATAAAACGACCACAATCTTTTCAATAGTGGAACATGCATCGCTGTTCCTGCTCACATAACCTGTCGTAACACCTTCTGTGGCGTTGGGGAAAGCATTCAGTGTCCACCGCAATTTTTCACCTTTACAATTGAAGCTGTAAACAGCATCTCACGGTCACACACGCCCATAATGGCATGGAACAGCGAAAGAACTTTTTCGCTTTGTGGTCCTGTAAAAAGCAAAAAAATCCATATTGCCTACCGAGACGTGTTAATTAAGAGGGAAAGTAAATATCCAGGTAATCGTAATAATTTTCACTAAGATTTTTCGCTATCCCATGACATGGTGATGTTCTACAGTACCTATGTGTACCCATCAGTACCCATAGCTCCTTTAGACACTCGTTGCACAACAGCGACAGCTAGTACCACGACTTCGATCGTCGGTGTCTACGGTTTGAAAGCTGATTCGTGTACATCCGTGGCTATTACTGCATTCAACATGTACCATCATTCTTGTCTCCACCACTTCATAGTAACATGGAGCTCATCTTTGCGTATTCGGAGTGCGGTTTGATAGTAGGTATATCGGATTAGTCTGTGTCATACACGTCCTTATTAAGACCATTGTATTAATAGCAAAAAGTAGAGAGCAAATGTAATTTTCTTCGTTCGAAGTCAGTACCTGGGTTAGATGAGCTATCATCCAAACATCAAACGAATCACACTTTATGGGAAGGAAATTCGGATTTGAACAGGATCCTTGAAATGGACTGTGATCGAACAAATCCAAAATTTTACTTCCAAAGACTATACAAAGTCCACCTCCCCACGAGGGAAGGCTGGAAACTACGCCCACCTAAGCCGAAACCGGATAGCATAATCTGCTATATGGATGGATCCAAAATGGATAGCGGTAAGGTGCGGGAGTTTACCTGAAAGACTTTCAAGTAAGTCAATGCATGGGTGTAATGGCAACAGTTTTCCAAGCGGAAACCTATGCTATACTCTCATGTACATTAAGGAATCTAGATCAAGGTGTTAAAAACCACACTATCTATATTCTCAGTGACAGGGCGTTAAAGGCACTCTCAACGGCAAAAGTAAACTCAAAATTAGTCATAAATGCCATTGAAGTACTTAACAGACTCGGTAAACATAATAAACTACGGTTAATTTGGTCACACAGGTAACGAGGGTAACGAGAAAGCAGATGAATTAGCAAGACGCGGCTGATCGGCTTGTCTAATTGGCCCTGAGCCTTTTATAGGATTGTCAAATAAAACAATTAACACGACATTCAAGAACCACATAAAGGCCAAACATGCCCAGGAATGGTCCAGGATAAATGCCCTGGATCCCTCTAAAGCCTTTCTTGATCTGAATGCTACAAAATGGTTTAAATACCTAATGCTAAACAGCCGCCAACACTCGAGACCTCTGCTAGGGGCATTAACTGGGCACTACGCCACAAATAAAATGCTTCTCAGAATGGGACTAACTCAGGACGGCAGCTGCAGAGCCTGTGGGGAAGAGCCAGAAGACATGAAGCACTTGATTTGTGAATGCGATGTACTGGCAAGAACCCGAATGGGTCTTCTTGGATTGGCTTACCCAGACTCGGAAGACTATAGGCTCTTCAGACCTAAAGACATAGTAAAATTTATACGGAAGTTTTTAAGGAACACTGAAGAGTAGAGGTATGCGGAGTCACAAAAGATCCTTGTGGGTCGAGGTGCTCCGTGGGTCGATGCCCATGGCCCCTATAAAGAAAAGATAAGATAGATGAGCTATAGGTGCGTACACGTAGATACTGGAAAACACCACCAATACCAACCTTTATATGTGGTAGCAAATACTTTTGAATGTAATCGTCCAGTAGTCAACATATATATTTTCTTTTTTACAGAACAAAAAAAAGTAAGTTCTTCCGCTGTTCCATGCCTTAATGGGGCAAATGTGATACTGTTTCCATCTCCAATTGTAAAGGAAAAAAAGTGCGATGGACACTAAATGCTTTCCCCCATTGCCACAGAACGTGTTACGGCAGCTTTATGAGCAGGAACAGCGATACATTTCTATAATCGAAAAGATTGTGGTCGTTTTATATGACAGGTAGATATTGAGTATTAACACTATGAAATCACGTAATTAACCAATCACTCAATAAGTAGTGTAATCACATCAGCCTATTGCAGTCCACTGCTGGACATAGGCCTCTGCAAGACGGCGCCAACTTTCCGGTCACGGTCCTCCGCTTCTCGCATCCAGCCACCACCGGCCACCTTCCTCAGGTCATCGGTCCACCTAGCAGGGGGGCGTCCAACACTACACTACGTTTTTCGAGACGTGGTCTCCATTCGAGAACCTTCCTACTCAAACGCCCGTCGGTTTGCGACAGATATGACCAGCCCAATGCCACTTCAGCTTACTGCACCTCTCAACGATATCTATGACTTTCGATTTTTGGCGGATGATCTCGTTCCCGATTATATCCCTTAGCGAGATCCCCAGCATAGACCGTTCCAAAGCTCGCTGAGCGACATGGTAGGAAGCACTGGTTATACACCCTGCTCTTCAGGCATTGCGGTAGTGGTGACGAGAAGATGTGACGCATCTTCCCAAATGCTTCCCAACCTAGCTGCACCTTTCTGGCGATTTCGCGCTCGAATTTGTCTCTACTTAGTTGCAACACTTGCCCGAGGAAAACGTATTCCTGGACAAGTTCGAGCGTCTCGCCGCTGACTGCTATCTGTTCCGGGAATAGTGTATTCGTAAAAACTTTTCTTTAGGTCTAGTTCATTTTCTACGATGAACGATGCATGAAAGCATTTATTTATGTTCCATGCCATTATGGGCGTGTGTGACCGTGAGATGCTGTTTACAGTTTCAATTGTAAAGGTAAAAAATTGCGGTGGACACTGAATGCTTTCCCCAATGCCACAGAAGGTGTTATGACAGGTTATGTGAGCAGGAACAGCGATGCATGTTCCACTATCGAAAAGATTGTGGTCGTTTTATATGACAGGTAGATATTGAGTATTAACACTATGTAATCACGTAATTAACCAATCACTCAATAGTGTATTTATAAATACTTTTTTCTTTAGGTCTTATTCATTTTCTACGGTGAACGATGCATGAAAGCATTTATTTATAAAAAGATACACCTAATTGGGACTGATGGACCAAAGTCGGTGACAGCTGGAAACCTACATGTACAGACTTGCCAGTTGCAGCGAAAGCATGTATTGTATGTATGTATGACATTCTCAGGTGCAGTTGCAATATGAAGTGTGGCGGCCACAAATGCAGGTGCTTGCAGCGGCAACATCAGTGCACGGAGTTGAGCGATTCCTTGGGCAAATGTACATAAGAGACAGTATATATATATATATATATATATGTAGGTGTTTTAAGCACATATCTATAATTAAAGACCTTCAAGTCACCCGACATTGTCACTAAATCTAGTTGAGCAATAAGTTTTTAAAGTCGACGGTAAACCTATACACAGGGTTCATACAATATCTTATTATCAAAATAGCATTAAAATTGTGTCCTATTCTATAAACACCATACTCTTTTCTCACTAGTTAGTAGTTACAGGTCCTTAGCAACATATAAAAGTTGTTTATTTGCTGTCCTATATTTTTCTAAGAATTTTCGTGTCTGCCGCGTGTAGTTAAATATTTTTTTAAACATTTTTATTATTAATATTTTCAACAAAGCTTATATTTTTGGAATCTGTATAAATGCGGCTATTTACCTATATTTTTTAAAAGCAGATATTGGTACACGTTTAAAGTTTATGGCCATTACCAAAAAAAATGAATTTTTTTTTTTTAATTTTTGGCCGTAATTCCATTTTTATGTATGAAAATGTTCGGTTTTTATTTAAAAAATCGATCGACCATCTTTAATTTAGCTGAAAACGATACCAAACTTGCCCTAGTAGGTATAAATTAGCAGTTATGACGAGTCACAGTGCGTGCGGAGTAAGGGAACTTCACCCCCTCCCCCAGCCCCCCAGCGGGGTGTGAGCCGCTGAGTCCCGGGCGTTTTCCACACTAGTCTACCTAAGGAACAAGTATGCCAAGGCTCATCCTTTGATCCGAAAAATATTGGTGTTGGCGTATAACAACCCAACTATAATGGATTCGGGTCTTACTGATGTACTCAGAGATATCAATTAAAGTTAATCCTTCATTAAGTCTCATGCAGTACTTTTCTATTTCATTGACAAAGAAAGTGACAGAACAAGACTTAATTATAGATATCATTATATCATTTAATTGACGTCTCTGGGTGCGGCAGTTAAATAATTGTAATGATGTCAAATGCTGTCGACTATTTAAAGATAGGCGAAAACTTGTATAAATTAAAAATACCTACATAAGCAATCGCATTACTTAATATAATGTTTTAAATTGACAACAATTTACAATTTACGTTTCTTTCTGCACAAAAAGTCTGTGTCTTTTTGTGCAGAAAGAAACGAAATGAACTTGAATTAGGTCTTAGAAAGAGCAATTTGGAATCGAGCCCACAGAAACTTTAAGGAAAGTTGGAGCAATGTTTAATCAAGAAAAACTACTTAATCCCTGGCAGAAGTCACAAACTCCAGATAACGGATAGAGATGCGTACGATCTGGTTGTTTCAAAATGGTTATTAGTACTCCTCGGTACTCCTCCTACTCGGTATTTCAATGACGCTCTCAATAATTGATCGACCGTGTCATCCGGTGGGACTTGAACCCATGACCCTTCGCTATCCGGACGAATGCTCTTACCAGCATGTAGGTACACACGGCCGCACGTCAGACTACCCCACTTTGACCTTGAGACCGCCTTCATTCCCTACGTAATATAAGCTGTTTTCGTAGTTCAAATGGGTAACCTGACGTGCTGCCGACTGTACATTCCCAACTAATTGATGAAATTAAACACCAGCTCCTAGCGAAGGGCGATTGTTTGGAAAAAAAATCGAATGAATTGACGTTCGATATAGTAATTAAAAAAAATAATGATAATCGACATTCGGATAATAATCTAACACAACTATTACTTACGAACTCGGCCCTTCGATGCATTCAATCGAATTGCTACGACTGTGTTCGTTTGTTATTTTCCATTCCTTCCAATTTTCGCAAACATGGGTTAGCAAGCAAATAGAGCTGGCTGGTCGTGGGATCAGCTCTTAATGGTTCTCCCCGAATTGTTTTACGTGCCATTGTGTTTTATTCAATTAAAGGTGGTTTAACTACTTAACTATCTTGGAATACGTTGTGTAGTCAAATAAACTTTTTAATAATGTTAGCTGTAATGTCTTTTAGGACGATGTTTTTATAGACGTCAGTTTTGGACGAAAATGGCGAATCGATGTCTTAGTTGCTTATTTAACGATTTGAATGGTTCCGGCTTCTTATTATTTTATAGTAATAATACTATTTTACAAGTTACCTACCTAATATTACTTTAGTTAGTACCTAATATTACTTTTCATATGGCGTATGAAGTGTCTTTACAACAGGGTTGATTTTAGAATTTTTTAACAATTTATACTTCGTAATAAATAAGAATTATTAATTTTTTGATAGGTGATAAGCTATTGTGTCAAAAGTGAAGAGCCTCTTGACACAAGTTATTGTCATACATTTGACTAGGTACTCGTCACAGATTGTTTTATTTTTTGATAAATAATATTCTATTATTATTATTATTATATACATACAATAAAACAAATATATCTTAGGTATGTAACGTTAATTAGAAAATAGTGTAACTATTTATAATTACAAAATGGCGAAGTTCTGTTTTAGACATTCAGTTCTATCACACAAAAGCCGCAGGCAAATCTTTCGTTTGCGGTTTATGTGGGTAACTTAAACTAGAGTTCAAAGCGTTGTCTTAGAATATAATTTATTTAATTACTAGTTTTACTAGACTCGGCAAACTTCGCACCGCCTTAGGAAAGAATTTAGGTTTTTATTATTTGTAGCTGTTTTTATTTATATAATGATGATAGAGTGAAAAAGAAGACCAATGAGGAGTTTTGAAGATTGTTGACGAGAAGAGACACATATTGCGACCATTTGAATTTGAAACATTGAGAATAGGAGAGGAAAGATGCTGGGACACTTAGTGCGACACGATGACTTTATTGGAATAATAATAGAGAAAAAAGTAGAAGGCAAGAAGAAAAGAGCAAGGCCAAGAAGGTCATACATGGTGACTTTATTGGAATGATTATAGAGCAAAAAGTAGAAGGCAGGAAGAAAAAAGCAAGGCCAAGAAGGTATGGCCTAAATAAAGAAAAGTTAAGTGTCGTGTCGTACCGGGAGGTCAAGGAGATGGCATGGAAAAGAGAGAAATGGAAAACACTCAAAAGAGCGAGGCTTTTAAATTATAGAAAGATGATATAAAAACCCACCCTGGCATCGCACGGTTGTAAAAATTCGGTTATGTAGTTCTACAAAATTTTCCTCCTTTATTTTATACATTTATAAGCATTCAAGACTAAATATCCATGACTTTGATCAATGACAGGAAAAACGTTCGTGCTCATCATGCAAACAATCCCCCTTGCAGGATTTAAACCCTCTGGTTTTGTTGTCTGAAATACGAGCCACTACACCAAGATGATCATCTCAACAGTTGTCGTCAAGACCAATAGATTGGGAAACACAGACGTATTTATCCTAGTTTGTATTACAGCACAAATAGCTAATCTGTGGTTTAAACTTCATTCGAACGAATTAGGGTTTGCTTAAAAATACCACTGCGGTACTGTAAAATTAAACCTGCTACCTGGCACCTTTTTATATAATACACAATTACAAAAGGTACAGTCTATTAGTTGCGATTAGTTAACAAAGAAAGATTGTGTCGAAAACCTTTCCTTGTTTGAGTCTAAAAATATATTCGGGTGTATTTGATTCCCTAGACACTGACAGATGTCATTTCTCAGGAATAAAAGTGCTTTGTAATTTATTTTGCGGGTTATACGAGTAATACAGAAGACAAAAATTAATTATCTAGGTTGGAGGTAAATTATGCTCATAAATAAAACCCCAAACACTTTATTAAAGTCGGAAATTCTTTACGAGAAGCCAGTAGCAATTATCTAGTTAAAAAAAAACAGTACTATTTGCCATCGTGAATGCAAACAGTTAGTAGATTTATTTTCGCGACTAAAAAATTTACCCGCTTGAAATGCGAAAAATTAAAATAGTACCCGTATGTATGCAACAGTCAAAGTCAACACGATTAGATTAAGCATATTCGGTTCTTCAAGTATTCTAAACAAAAATAAAAAGAGTTAACCGACACCGCACTGATCCACTAACTTATACGCCAGCTGTGGATTTTGTAAAAGTTTCCAACTATGCTAACGGAAAATATGGCAATAACTTTTAGTTGAATACTTTAGAAGCCCGCAGACATAGCTTTTTGTCTGAAAACTTGTTTAATAATTTTATATAATGTCCTTAGTACTGACGAAACAAGTCTATGAAAATTTTACTAGTCTACAAGACAAGAAAGCTCCTTATTTTGTGAAAATAAAAAAGGTTAGGAAAACAAGTATCCAATATACTTTTATATAAATTAGCCTAATTCTGTCCCTATTACCTACTTAGGTACAGTACTTAGCACAAGTGTTTTTAATTTTTTTTAAGTAAGTATTTGTGTTTGGCTGCGGTTTCGCGCTTACATAAGTATAACAATTTAAACCAAAATTATATATAATTTTGGGTATCCAAGTCGTTTGGATAACCAAAATTATATTGATAGAACTTTTTTTTAAAGTCACTCCTTATGGAAATGTAATCTCAAAGTCCCATGAGCCAAACATTTTTTAACTTAGCTTATTCTCATACCTTCCATTTTACCTAATATTAAATATGTAATCGGTTTTAATTAACAATATAGTCATAAATTTTGAGTTAATCAAGCGTTTTAACGACCCACAAACTTTTTGCGGGTAGCCGATTGACCGTGCGGTAGTTTGATTGCCAATATGGATTTAAATACAGTGTGTCCATAAAACTTTGAGCCCAATCTGAATGTTCGGAATTGCTGGAAATCACTGATATAAAATGGTTGGCGTTTATTGGGCTTCTCAATTAATTGCCTATGAAACTGGAGCTCTTAGGTACATACAGGATTTATTAATTAGTGTAGATAGAGGTTTCAATTACTTTTATTTTCCACTGGTAATTATATTATATTATATAATTATATAAGTTTAAATAAAAAACTAAAAAAAAAATATTGAATATCTTAATTAACTTAAGAAACAGAAAAACAAATTTAATGCAGAATTATACGGATTCTGATCCATAATCCTATATGAGCATTTTGTTCAAAAGAAATTTAATTAATAATAGTAACATCAATTATTATTTAGTAATATAATTTGATTGTAGCAAAAAGATTCTATTTAAAAATAGAAACATAAATAATTTATTAAAATTAAAATGAGAATGAGAGTAAACATAAAATTTCTGCCTTCGATTGTACTTTCACAAAAGATCATTTTTCGATACCAACGTATTTAGAGCTCTCGAAAAATTCTTAGGCAAAGCCAACAGAGCTTGAGAATACGTCAATGTCACTCAGCAATTTTTCAATGCCTTTTGGCGAGTCTCAGACAACGACTAACTTTTTAGGGTCTTGTAATTGTGAACGAAAGACACGAAGCATTTCAAGTTTGGTTTTACTGCCTTGTTCATCTACAATTTATTCATCTAACTATACCAAATCTAAATACCTGCTACCGACTAATATAACTTAACTCCTTGAAATACGAGGATAGTGTGCACTTTTTTGATCAAGAAATATTTGGGCGGGAAAAGCGATCTCGATCAAATAGAAACGCTTTACTTTTTTTTTACATTTACTTCATTAGTTTTCTTCTATTGAATTCCGTAGTATCTACTTCATTTTCAAGTCACTTTAGAGAATTTATTCTTAGTGTTTATTTGTATTTGTTACAAAACATCCAAGTTCTATGAATATTAAGCTTTTAGAAGGGTAGGGGGAATAGGGCTCTAAAAGCTTAATATTCGTAGAACATACCCCATGTCCTAATCAGAAAATACTTGCTTTGGTTCTAAACGTCCCCATAGTTTTTGCATATTTTACTTATTCCACCAATTTCCCTTAAGCTGATTATCGGCTGATTACAGAATTAGCTAGATCAGCTGTGAGTGGTTGATGAGTTGCTGCTGGGCCCACCATGTATACTTGTATAGTCCGACAAGTTTATGCCAGACCCTCCTAGCGTCTTGCAAGGCGTGCAGGGAGTAAGGACGCGCTAATGGCACGCGATTGTCATAGGGAATCCCTGTCCCCGCAACACCATCCGTCTTTGTTGACACTAGTATGCTCCTAGCCCCTCGCCCCTCACCACAGGAAGGTGGCGCACGAATTTGTCGGACTATGATTAATTAGGCGACTATACAACCAAAATAATACGCCCTTTAGTGATGTACAAGGCTCGAGGCGTCAGAGTCCTTTTGCCTAGAGCTCGGTTTCGCTTACAGGGCTCGTCTCTTTTGTATGGCGCTCGTAGACTCGGGAGTCTTTTTCAGAGCTCAAGCTTTTTTGAAGGCTCGAGCCCTTTTTGAAGGCTTGATCTCCAAGCATTTTTAGCGCACTGTGATTAAATGATTCAGTTACATGATGTAAAGCTAGAGATTAAATTTTTTTTGTCAACAAATGCATGAAATAAAATTTGTCAAACATATTCCCAAAAGCACCGATGGTCATGAACACCGCACTGCGACCGCGCATTATTGCTTAGTTACGGTGATATTAAAGTCATCAACATAAACTTGAGCTTTTATTGAAGGCTTGCGTTCATTTTAGAACTCGACCTTGTTTTACGGCTCTTATGAAGGGTCGAGTTCTTTTCAAGACTTGAGCTCTTTTAAGGACACGAACTCTTTTGAAGGCTCGAGGCATGGCTCAAAGCGTTTGCGGCTCGGCTAGGCTCTGGACTTCAAGCCTCCCGAGCTCACTGAGTCTTGCCATTCCGCCTCGAGGCTTCAAAAATAAACTGGACGCCTCGAGGCTTGTACATCACTACATAGGTATGGTTGCTTCTACACTCCGTCGTTCACTTCCTTGTAAAGTAACTTACTTTTTTTTTCGGAATTCTTTCCTTGCTGTTTTGGCTTAAGGGTTTTGGCGGAGATTATGTACTTAGGGCGGAAACGGTAGGATTGAATCGATTGAGCGGTTTCTCAAGGATTTGCGAAGACTTTTACGAATTTATTCATTAAGTGCGTGACTAAATCACGTTGTTAATGTATAATATCATTAATGGCCATGTCTTTTGATTTTTTTTCATTGTTATATTAGGTTGGGAAAAAAGTCTTTTCGCATTATAGTATGTATGAACTTGTAATAAAATCCTTTTGGCTGTACTATTTGTATCTGGCTGGTTTTGGTATCATTCGTTTAAATTTTAAGGAAGATTATTCCAAATTCAAATTAGAAAAATGTGTGTTTTTCATTTGATTTTCGTACTGTCAAGATGAGTGAATCGAATGAAGAAATTCGATACATTTTAAAATTTTACTGCAATAAAGGTAAAAATGCAACGCAAGCCGCGAAAAAAAATTACAATGTTTATGGACCTAGTGCAGTGTCTGTGAGCGTAGCACAAATTTGGTTTAAGCGTTTTCAATCCAGAAAAGGACTTGTTCATTAATGGTTTTTTATTCGTCAATATTTCTAACCAGAATAAACTAAATATTTTATTAAAGAGTTCACAAAAACTAGTCTTTCTGCATAATTATTATATTTTCTAAGGCCTCCGATTAAGAGAAAAATTGAAATTAATTTTTCTCTTTGTCTGTACAGAAACCGCACCTTCGCCTATATCAATTAACGCATGAAAAAAAATTGATAGCAAAATTGACATTCCATTGACAGTAGTTCCTATTATATAATCTGTGGTAGTACCTAGTAGTATTTATCTACCAGTGGAAAGGCAATGGTACATAGCCGTACAGCCAGGAAATACAAGTAAGTGATCAACGGATGATGCCTGTAACAAAACATATTTTTTCTCAAAAATAGAGGCGTTTAAAATTCTGATTTCTATGGTTACGTGTTTCATATTTTTGTAGCTTAAAGATAAATATAGGTTTATTAGTGGTTGGTGATATCTTAGAATAAAAAACCAGCCTCCATACAAAAAGAGGACAAGTCCTTTGATGTCAAAGATGCACGTCACACACACGGATAAAATTGATGCCATTTTTGAAAAAGTGAGCAAGATCGGCATATCAGTAGTTACGACGTAGCTGAAAAACTGGGAATTGACCACAAAACAGTTTTGGCGCATTTAAAAAAAACTAATAATAAGGTCGATAATAAGGTACACCACGAGCTCTCTGAAAGGAACCTAATGAACTGTGTACTCATTTGTGATTCCTTACTAAGACGTAATGAAACCGAACCATTTTTGAAGAAGCTGATAACTGGTGATGAAAAGTGGATTACGTACGACAAGAACGTGCGAAAAAGGTCGTGGTCAAAGGCCGGTCAGGCTTCACAGACTGCGGCGAAACCCGGGTCAACTCGCAACAAAGTAATGCTGTGTGTGTGGTGGGATTGGAATAGCATTAAAAGCTGTTACCACTAGGCAGGACCATTGATTCTGAACTCTACTGCGAACAACTGATGAGATTAAAGCAAGAAGTTAAGAGAAAGTGGCCGGAATTAATCAACAGAAGGGGTGTGGTTTTTCATCATGATAACGCTAGACCTCACAAAGATATGTGAGCCACTCAGCAAATATTAAGAGAGTTTGGCTGGGAGGTGTTAATGCATCCGGCGGATAGTCCTGTCCTTGCACCTTCAGATTTCCACCTGTTTCGCTTTCTTCAAAATTCTCTAGAGAGTGTCAGGTTAACATCACGAGGACTGCCATAACCACTTGTCGCGGCATTTTGATGAGAAGCCCCAAAATTTATATAGGAATGGAATCATGTCCCTACCTACAAGATGGCAAAAAGTTATCGAACAAAATGGTACCTACATACTTGCTACATTTTGCAGAAAATCAGATGGCAAAAAGTTATCGAACAAAATGGTACCTACATACTTGCTACATTTTGCAGAAAATCAGATGGCAAAAAGTTATCGAACAAAATGGTACCTACATACTTGCTACATTTTGCTGAAAATCAGTGTCGTGAGAAAACCTGTTTTTGTCATGACTTATACTGAGAGGGACCTTTTTAGTACACTATCCTAGATTCATAAGTTTTTTATTTTATTTTTGTTATTATTTTCGTCACCTGTTTTTTTCTTCTTTACTCTGTCTGTTGTGCCAAATAACTTTTTCTATTTCTATTACTTTAGTTAAATGTAAATAAACTATATAAAAAATGATTTGAATTTTTAAAAAAAATGCAAACAACCCTTTTCCCCAACCTATTATATTTGGTACAACAAACTGTTCTCTGAACTTTGATGAATAAAATAACTCCAATACATGCACTCATGTATCGGAGTTACATGAGTTGGCTCTGTATAACATAGTTAATTTAACAACTACTGTATTATTATTATATTATACAGGGTGTCCGGGTTTCGACTAGCGATAATTTAAGAGCCTTTTATTTTTCAAATTTTAGAGACAAAATCCTAATGAAAAAACTTTTAAAATTTTTTTTTGCAATATTTCTTAAAAAACGTTTTTTTTTCTTTAAGACGTTTCATAATATTGAATTTATCTTTATTTCAATTGATAGGCGATAGCGTTATCTTACAAATGAATCATTTTCATAACTTTAAGGACCTCCAGATTTATAGAAATAGTATTTTTTTTAAATAATTAAAATGGCTGCCATTTCAAAAGGGGGGAGTTAAAACCCAACATGGTTTTTTTTGTCGATAACATTTAATGAACTAATGGCCCATAAATTATCGCCAGTACAAACCTGGACACACTGTATAAATGTCTCAATAAAGTTTTTATTATTATTATAGTTGAATTTATTTTATTCACCAAAGTTAAAAAACAAATTAAACATATTAGAGCGTAATATTCTAGAAATAAATATTGTTTAATCATACCCATGAAATATCGTTATAAATGCGGCGAACTCCTCACGCTAAACGTTTACCTGCTCATCAGCTGCCTGCATCATGCAAAACGGAATACGATTGTTTTGACATAAGTACAAAATGAAACAGAAAATATCCTTAGAATAATTATAATATGGTGCCCAAGGCCGAAATATTCTGAGTGAACAAAAACATGAAGCTTTTTATGAAAACAAGGAAATATTTCTGGTATATTTCATAACAAATCTCGAACGAAAATAATGTGTCCTCCCTCCATGAGGACCTCCTTTATACTTTTCCCTGAGGTTGTTCTTATTTATTTTCCGACACAAACAAAGGGTTACTTAAGACGGAATTTTGGAGCTCGCACACCAATCCGATTCGGCCTTCATCATCCTTTACAACATTTAATGATGCAGCAGTCACACTACCGATATTATGACGGTCTGTTCAAGAAAATATGTTTATGTCGGTCAAGATGTTTATTTCGCCGTGTATATTCACAAAAAATATACAAAAAGATAAGGAAATGTCTTGGATTATATAACTATGCCGATGTTGTCCGTGTCAGTCACAGTTATCAAAAAAAAAAATCCTAAAATGTCTGTCTATCTGTATGTCATATATGTGCCAGTCATACCATGAAGGCTAAAGCCGCGGATTGTCACGGTCCGCAGATAAAAATGTGAAAATTAGCCAGTATATATTAATCCCACCAAAAACATTCTGTAAAAAACTAGCCAAGTCTCGATGGAGCTGCTTGTTTATCTCTAAAAAGTAATGAAATCTAAACAAAGTCGTGCCAAATCTAAGGTTCCTTACTGCGATTTCTTCATTATTACAGTTAATGTTATGTGACTTGGCCGTTCTGGCGAAAGATTGGTGCAATGGTGTCATGGAGCACCTGGTTTTGTACCCTTGTGTGTGTACCCTTCAACGGCCAAGTCACACAAGCCTCTGAGTTTATGGGAAGTACTAGTTCTATTTTGATGATCATGAGTGAGTGAGTGTCATAAATGCGAAACTTTGCTTTCGCTTAACTTCGAAATTAAGTTTGAGACTTGAAATTTTGGATTTTCAGTATGTGATTATACCTTACTGGATGACGAAAATTTCTGCGTTCTGGTCTTATTCAGAGGTTCTCAAATAGGGACGTGAAAATGCGGCGAAATGGTTCCAGTAAAGGATGGTACAGCAGTGTTTGCTCTACGCTCGACTTGGTGGGGGCACTAACGTGCCCCCCGATTAATGTAATTAACCATACGAATGTGCTATTTTTATTTTATTTATGGACAGTATATTTATTTGATCAAATCAATTTTTGTTGCTTTATTTAGTTCTCGCTCTCTCTTTTTTTAATCCTTGCGACATTTTCAATTGTCTTTTGGGCCGTAACAAAAGACACACTGCGGGCTGTTTGTGCAGTGTGCACACATGTGCTCCTAGAGAGTAACCATATTCCATAGACATTTTGGCAATAGGCAATTTACTGCCATATTGAATGCGTTTACAGGTAGTGTGGCCAGTGCATACATACGTAGGGTACGTTCCTCAAATGAATGAGAAAAAAAGCAAATCAATAAAGCTTTCGCTTAGGCCCTTCGAGTGCCGACTGATTGGTTTTCGAAGGCAACACTAATATAAGCAATGGTTCCGCCGGACAGAAGATAAACGTAAACATTGGGGTGAACCCAACAAACTAAAGACGACGGGTCGTAGTGTCAATAGAAGCTATGAAATTCCTCCATTTTGCTTGCAAAGATTTAAATCCATTTGTAAGTTGAACTTTACACACCTACAATGACCGGCATCTCCCATTAATTTTTTAAATTGCTTCGAACAGTTATCTGTGTCGTGATGAGGTGTTTATCACCATGCATCACTTTTACAGTTCAAATTTGTGATGAATTTTCATCGCTGAAAACCTAAAATATTTATTTATCTTACTAACATTTATCCTTACAGGAAACCCAAATCGATAAATGCAGCAAACCAATCTGATGACACAAAATAATAATAATGATAACCATTTTAAAATTAAAATAAAAAAAATACATTCACACATAACAAATATTAAACATTTTCATTATAAAATTCCATATTAATAACACCAATAATATATAATAATTACATAATCCTATTTCACAATTAAAACTATAATAATATGTATAACATATTATGCAAAGTAACTTTTGCGAACTCGGCCCGTGAACATGTAAACAAATCTACACCGTCGCGTCGGCAGTTAAGTTTAGTATTTGGATGGCGCGCGTGAGAGGAGCGGTGTTTAGCAGCTGCGTTCTGCCGCGCGGCGCCGCGAACAAGCTTGGCCTGCGGCGTCTCTGTGCGTAGCTATCGGGTACGCTAAAGCAAATCCATTGTAGTACATCCGGGTTGCTGATGAGACCGCGGCATTCTTTTAAGACGTAGGTTACCAACGCTAGATCCCTTTTTGCTTCTAACTTGTTGTACCCTACCATGCCTAGGACAAACAAGGTTGAATACATCAGCGAGTAGAAGGGATTAACACCGTAAAGTTTAAAATACGCGTATCGTGTGAACTTATTTTGTATACGCTCTAGCATAAGACGGTATTTTGCTTTATGCGGGGCCCATATAGCCGCATTACATTCTAACTGGCTCCTTACTAAGGCGTCATACAATAACCACAACAACCGCTCTACGAAGGAGTAAAAAAACCCAGTCACTTGTATGCTTTCTTGCAGACGTTGATAATGTGCTCTCGAAACGTCAGTTTCGCATCCATTTGAACGCCTAGACACAGATATTATAATACATGAGTATTATAACACAGATATTGTAATACATGAGGCCTAGATCTCGGACTGATATTACCCTGTTTAAAGGTGCATCACCCACCCTGCAACAGTAGCGCAGGGGCGTCATCGCTCGACCGAATGTGAGGACAGAACATTTTGCAACATTAAATTGGAACTTATTTATCTGGCTCCATACTACCACCCGGTCGATATCCTGCTGAAGGTGCCGGCAGTCATCCTCGCTCTGGATAGCCATAAGCAATTTTAAATCGTCTGCAATCAATAGACACTTAGCGTGTCTTACCACCTCCGGCAGGTCATTTATCATAATGAACTCTAAGGGTCCCAAGTTACTGCCTTGACTTACACCAGACCTAGTAAGATATTGCTCAGACTGGTAACCGCCATACTCCACGTACTGTTTTCTATCCCTCATGTAATTCGCAAAAAATATAAGTAGGTAGTAAATGTAAGTAGTTTAGGTATACAGCCAACCTTCGCTAACTTCGACAATAGGATATCGTTATCAACTAAGTCGAACGCCTTCCTAAAATCGAAGTATGCCGCGTCCACCTGCAGCCCTGTATCGACATGAGGAATCAAGTAAGTCATGGCATTCAGAAGGTTGCTTGTTGTGCTTCGCGCCGGTTGGAAGCCATGCTGGGCGTCGGACAGCTGTGATGCCACTTGCTCCAGAACACATCTCTGAATGGCTATCTCAAACACCTTCGCCGGTGTCGACAAAATAGCCACGGGTCTAAAACATCCTACCCCCGTTCCACCACCTCCTTTCGGTATCGTTACTACGCGTGTTACTTTACAGCGATCTGGAAAATAAGAGTTCTGTAGACATAGGTTGAACAAGTGCAACAGCGGTTCCTCCAGAACTGAACGGCAATCTCGCACCACAAAAACCAGTATGCAGTGCGGGCCCGCCGATCGTTTCGGCTTAAGCCGCGCGAGAGCGTCCTGCGCCTGACGCTCGCGCAGGTACGGGACGCTTGCACCACCTGCCGCCTCCGCCGAGCCTACGTCGAGCCGTGCCCCTTCAAAGTTGTATACGGTATAAAAGTATTTAGCTAACTCCGTTGCACTTTTTTGATCAGTTAATTCTACACCATCTCTAACGATTTTTTTACCATTTGATGAGGATTTTTGTTTTGCCCTTGCATGTTTCCAAAAATATTTAGGATCTTAGGTAAAGTTATTTTGCACACGATTTTCATAATTTAGGTGCTCTCCGTGTATAATATGCTTGATGGGCGCTCTACACGCTGAAAAGATCTCGTAATACCAGACTTAGTTTCTTTATATCGCTTATGTAGTTAAGCTTTTAATTTTATATCTTTAATTAAATCACGCGTATACCATACGGGATAACAATATCTAGCTTTTGTAATTTTTTTGGGTACACAAGATTCTATCACAGTATCGAAAATATTATAAAAACATACCAACGCTTCTTCCGGTTATTGTATATCGTAGATATCGCTCCATTCCGTGGTTGCCAACAAGGAATAAAACAAGTGAAAATCCACTTTAATAAAATTACATTTTGGCGCCATAACCGCATAGAATTGTTTACTCTACGTATCACATTGCTTACTAAATTGTTTTTTCCTAATCTTTATTTCTAATTTTAACTAGGTACTTTCCAGAGTTCTAAACTATCATCACGCCGAATTTCATCTTAATCGGTTCTTTTCATATATATTTTTTTTAACAATCACACAATGACCTTCTCTCAATTAAAGCGTTAGATTGTGCTTTGTGATTAGGATAACGGATATACGTACATAATTATATAATACATATTTTTTAATTATATAATTTTTATAAACATCCATGACTTATTTACAAGATACTACTCGTATTAAATTGGTAAAGGTACGCTCTTAGATCCATAAATTATCTGGCTTCGTTGTTAATTAGCAACATTAATTATAAACAAAGCCAAAATTAATTAACACATACATTTATGCGTCCTTAGTGTACTATTCGCTAGAAACAAGTTCCGTGGTAGTACGTACTTAAATGTGTAAATAAATATCTGCGTACCGTAGTAGAGTAGTAAGTTAATATACTATACCAATTAATCATAACGCCTTGTTGTTGTTAACCAGAATTAGACTCGAGTTCATCCACCCTAAAATGTTAGAAGTAACTTTTTTATCGCCAACAGAAAGAAACGTGAAGGGAATTCGGTGTCAGCGTGGACGTACACGTATAATTAATAGATTCAGGCGTTACTTTGCGGAAATCTATTATTAGATGGGAAAAATAAAATACAATTATTTTGCTTTAAATTTCCGCTATTCTCTTAGCGGAACTCTCTGACGTACACGTATCTATTTACATAGGTCGTACGTACCTATGAATACTCTTCAATAGTCGAACATAGAACCTCCTTCTTTTCTGAAGTCAGTTAAAAATATGGACATCGTCACCCGAGGAAAGATCTTCGATGTCAGGATGTGCGAAACACGTCACCTTGTCTTTATCGTACTGCATAGTACAATAGCATCCAACCATGTTATTAATAACACCCCTAATTTCTCAAGTATTAAACATAGACCCCCATAATAATGAATTTGCCACTGCTATAAAACATGTATATATGTGAGACGGCTAATATGAAATTAATGGAAGATAGGTGACATGACATTGTGGAGACAAACATTTCAAATTAGCCGTCTCATAATTGGACGTATTTCCATGGTAAGGATCCAACCCACAACTTCTCTCAAATTGACATAAGTATACCAAAATGGCCTTAATGTTATATTCTTAACATATATTTAACTTTTAACTAATATTTTTCTTTAAACTAAATTAAAACATGGCAACTTAAAGTTCAAAAAAATATCTAAAATAATCCAGATCCAAGTTTAAAACTTGAATATCGCAAAACTATCTCTGAGTGGGTTGGATCTTTTACATGGTAATACGTACCCGCTGAAAATCAGTGTCGTGACAAAACCTGTTTTTGTCACGACCTATACTGAGCGGGGACCTTTTTGGTACACTTTCTAGGTTTATAAGTTTTTATATTTAATTTTTGTTACAGTATTATTTTTGTCACTTGTTTTTTTCTTTACTCTATCTTGTGTGTTGTGCCAAATAAATGTTTTCTATTCTATTCTATTCTATTCAATTATTCAAGTGTTATAGAATGTCATAATCATTATTAGTAAGGGGGAGAATTCGTAAGTCTATTTGCAAGTCAGAGGCGCTAACTTTTAACTTCCTTATTGCTTATGGAACTGGTTTCTTCACTTTGATAAAAACTCATAGCGTTGCAATTAGCAACTTTAATTGTCGCAGACTCCTTTTATTCCCGGATACTAACGGGAATTTGAGTTAGTGGAACTTTGTTTCTCGGTTTAATTTTCCTTGCCCCTTTTGAGCCGGGAAGATCATTGTGATGCAAGAAACTGTTTTTACATGATACATACTACGGGTATATTAAGTGGAATATCCCTTTTTTGGGTTCCATAAAAGGAAAAATATGAACCCTTACAAGATCACTTTGTTGTCCGTCTGTCTGTCAAGACCCTTGTTCTCAGGGATGCGTTGAGGTATCAATTTTTAAAAAACTTCAAATACTTATAGCTGCGGTTAAAGCTAGTAAAAAAAATAATCTTCTAAGTTAACGCAAAATGAAGATACTGCCATTTTAGCCGTAAGTTCTCAATGGCCTAGAATCAGTAATTCCTGTATTTTAGTTTTGTGAACCCAATAACAATGAAAACACAAAGTAGGGATATTTTAAAACTTAACCCCATGATTAATTTTAAAACAGCCGTTATTATAATATTTGACAAATTTTGTATGGGAATTCTTTTAAATTAATCGTCAATCGATATTTACCGGCTGTATAAAAAACTGGCCAAGTGCGAGTCGGACTCGCGCACGAAGGGTTCCGTACCATTAACTTACAATAGTACACAGTATAGGCAAAAAAACACATTTGTAAACACGTTTGTATGTTAAATATTTTTAATTTATTTTTAAAGTGAAACACAACATACTACGAGTATTCTGTGAATATTTTAAGCCTCTACCTACTTGTTGCCATTATAAATATCAAGCAAAAAATGGCGAGAAATTCATGTTTTTTGTATGGGAGCCCCCCTCAAATATTATTATTTATTATTTTGATTTTCAAAGTGAGTATACAACCTAATAATCCCTAATATTTAAGCATCTACCTGTTGCCGTTATTAATTGCGAGCAAAAAACGTTAAAAAATACATGTTTGTTGTATGGGAGCCCCCCTCAAATATTATTATTTATTATTTGGATTTTCAAAGTGAGTATACAACCTAATAATCCCTAATAATTAAGCGTCTACCTGTTGCCGTTATTAATAGCGAGCAAAAAACGTTTAAAAATACATGTTTGTTGTATGGGAGCCCCCCTTAAATATTTATTTTATTCTGTTTTTAGTATTTGTTGTTGAAGCGGCATTAGAAATACATCATCTGTGAAAATTTCAACTGTCTAGCTATCACGGTACAAGAGATACAGCTTGGTGACAGACAGACAGACAGACAGCGGAGGCTTAGTAATAGGGTCCTGTTTCTACCCTTCGGGTACGAAACCCTAAAAAAGGTGAACACGGGTCTTAGTTACTACTGTACAGTACAGTTACTGTACACTGTTCGTATGAATAATGCGAGCTAGCGAGGCGGAATTACCAGATAGGGTAAACGACACTAAAATTACAAGGAACTCAAAAGGCCTAATCGCTGTAGTGGTAGACTAACCACGTTACCGACTGGATGGCTCCTCAGAGGGATTAAGAGCGAATTAGCGCAGGCGTATTCATAATAGCTATCAATGTATTGTTAAAAGCCGGTAGTCTTTATACCCGGTGTTTGGTGTTTGGTGTAAGAGCCTTTGAGATGTGGAACATAAGTTTTAACTTAACAGCTTTCTCGTTTACATGAACTTTGGAATCTTACAATAAATATGAAAAGTAATAAAAGTCATAAAAATTTATGCATGTAGACCCACTTATACACGTCCCAACATATATTTTTTACCTACCACTGCTTCGGGACAAATTCTGGGCAAGTGCTGAGAAGAAGCAGCGCAAGAAACTCGGTCACTTTTGTCAAAGCCTCTTTTAAAAATAATATTTTGATACAGAAATTAAAATTTTACTGGTGCGAGCTGGTCCACACGTTGACATCATTCAAATAATCGTCTACCTTATAATAAGCCTTTGGCATTAAAGTATCCTTAATTAATGATTTAAATTTATTAATTGGTAATTCTACAATATGTTGTGGTAATTTGTTAAAGAAATTGATACATTTCCCCATAAAAGACTGACCAACTTTTTGAAGCCTGAATTGTGGAATAGCAAGTTTTATTTTTATTTCTAGTGTTAAAATTATGCGTATCACTTTTCTTTGTAAATAAATGCAAGTTTTTACGCACATACATAATATTTTCATAAATATATTGAGAGGCTACTGTTAATATCCTTATTTCTTTAAAAAAATCTTTCAATGAATCTTGAGGTTTGAGGTTATAAATAGCACGTACGGCCCTTTCTTGTAGTACAAAAATTGATTATATATCAGCAGCTGAGCCCTATAGTAAAATACCGTACGACATCAAGCTGTGAAAATAACTAAAATAGACTAGTCTGGCCGTTTCAACATCAGTCAATCGCCGTATCTTTTTTACAGCAAAAGCAGCTGAACTAAGTCTTCCTGACAAGGCCACGATATGAGGACCCCATTGTAGTTTCGAATCTAAAGTAATTCCTAAAAATGTTGTTGAATTTATAGTATTTAGCAGTTTGTCTTTTATCAAAACATCTGTTGAGGCCTGTCTGACATTAGGCATCGTAAACTTAACACATTTAGTCTTATTCCCGCTAAGCAAAAGGTTGTTAACGGTAAAACAATGCAATACTTGTGAAAGAGTATTATTCACATAGTCAAAAGTATCTTTCCCCCTGGGAATTTTGAATATAAGTGAAGTATCATCAGCAAATAATACTATATCACAAAGATCTTCCACAAAGTGTGGAAGGTCATTTATATAAATAAAAAACAACAGAGGTCGCAATATCGATCCCTGGGGCACACCCATTGTCAGAGGTGCTCCAGAAGACTCAATTCCATTGATGCAAACTTTTTGCGTTCTACTTGTTAGGTAGGATTTAAGTAAATTTAATGAATTCATTGAAGCTCCATAATGTTGTAATTTTTTTAATAAAATTTCATGTTCCACACAATCAAAAGCCTTTGAAAGATCACAGAAGATACCTAAAGCATCTTGTCTATTGTCATAGGCATCAAATATATGTTTTAAGAGAGCGACCCCCGCATCAGCAGTACTTCTACCTTTAGTAAAACCAAATTGTTTTTTATGTAGTAGATGGTTTAAAGAAAAGTGTGCTAGTAATTGATTGAATATTACCTTTTCAAATATTTTACTAAGGACCGGCAGAATTGATATTGGTCTAAAATTAGAGGGATCACTTTTGTCACCGGATTTAAATAACGGTATACTTTACTAAATTTCATTAGGCTTGGAAACTGTCCATCATCAATGCACTTGTTAAAAATTATTGCTAAGTGAGGAGCTATTGTGCTGATAATTGAGTTAATAATAATTATACACAGATAGTCCCCATAGATCCTCAGTCTTTTTTAAATTTAAATCTAGAAAGGTTTTTATAATTACTTCGGGACAGACATGCCTAAAGTGCAGTGGAGAATCGCACTCATCGACATTGGATTTTAGAATCAACTCGGCAAGTTCTGAAGAAGAGGCAAGGTCTTTAGTTGTTGAGGCAAGGTCTTAAGGTGCAATATTGGAAAAAAATGACTCAAAGGCATTTGCAACTTCTGGGTTGGATGTGATCAATTTCTGTCCGACTTTTAATGAGAATGTTCTACTTTTTGATTTATTTTTACAAGTTTCTTTGTTTATTATGTTCCATGTAGCTTTTGCCTTATTATTTGAATTTAAAACTATCCTACGAATATGGTTTGACTTTGCTGTAGCACATACTTGTTTAAATATCTTAGAGTATCTTTTTACATATTCAATAATTTCTTGTGAATATTCTCTTATTCTGTATAAGTCATACAATTTAATCCTACTTTTATAAATTTCTGGTGTAGCCCAGTCAATTAATTTACATTTAGCCTGATTTGTCTGAACCTTCTTCAGTGGGAAGATTTCATTAAATTGATTTTTGATTAATATAAAAAGGTCTTCATATAATTTATCAACACTATCGCTAATATTGGGTATAGTTGAATTTACACTATTAAAAATAGTATCCCTAAATCTGTCTAACCTATTTAATGTGACAGGCCTATAAACATTCTCTACAACACTTGAGGCATGACTGTGTTGAAATGAGACCTTTTGACCTCTATGATCAGAACTGAGATAATGTAAGATACATTTATCAATTACGATTGCGTGGGAATCACAAACAATATTATCTAAGCAAGTTGCCGTGCTGGGAGTCACCCTGGTAGGTTCATTAAAAAGATTAAATAAATTAAAAGATGCAAAGAGATTAAGAAATCGGGTAGATATCTGTGTTTGTTTTAAAATATTAATATTAAAATCTCCACAAACAACTATTTTTTTGTTTGATCTGCAAACTTTCTCCAATCTTCTTCCATGATGGGTTCAAAAAGTTGGTAATTTGCATCTGGGGGACTATACACGCACATTATAATATATTGATCCAGCTCCGCACACGCTAGTTCAATAGTTCGTTCTATTGAGAGTGACACAATATCCTTACGGTCCTTGCAATTTAATTCATTTCTTAAGAGTATGAGTGACCCCCCTCTAGTAGTGGTCTCCCTTGAGAACGAACTACCGACCTTATAATTATCAATACTTATCATTATTTCATAATTTTTACACCAATGCTCTGTAAGACAGATTACATCCACATTTAAATCTTGCAAAACTAATGATATTTCAAGCTCTTTGCCAGCCAAGCCTTGTATGTTTTGGTGAACTAAATTAAAACTAAACCTGGCTTTTGTCTTCCCTCTTAGTTTAAAGTCTCAGAGGTTGTCAAATTTACAATATCTAAACTAGTATTACTACTAACAAGTTGAGAACCATGTGATACGATGGTTTTGTTTATTAAACAATTAATATTGTGTGCTAGCAAAGTAGCTATTCATTTTTTAATTCTAGTAGGCAGGTGTAAAGAGTCGCCAGTCAGTGAAAATAAATTGTTAGTAAACTTATTTGTATCAAAGAACACAAATTTGTCACTATGACGCTGGGTTAAATTAAATAATAAAGTATTTAATAAATGAATACAGTTATTTTCTTGCGCCGTATGGTTTCTTGAAAATGGTAAAGCACAAAAAAATATTTTGTGAACGTCTAAACTGGACAATATTGAATATTTTTTTATAATATTTTTTTTACTGAGTTTTTGACTATCTCCTAACATAACTACAAGTATAGAATTTGAATTTAGGTCACTACTTTGAATACAGTTTACTATCTGATCAAAGGAGGCATTGGGCATACAATTATTTATAATATTGCAATTTAGGTTCTTATGTAGTAAGGAACCATAACCAACCCCTAATTTATCAGAAAAAACTATAACATTGTTACATTTGTTGCTGGAATTTTGTGAACAATTCTTGTTTTCAAAATTATTCGAAATTACTTGATATACATTTTGATAGGCATTTTTGCAAGCCAAGCTCTCAAGCTATTTGGTAAGCTTCGATTAATATTGGGCAGTGAAGTAAAATCTGTGTTTGGGGTGCCCATTTTTAACAGCTTATTAGCAGCTAGGATATGCTCCGATATTTGTTTCTGTGAAGAGTTATTGAATTTAATGACTCTTGCAACCTTGAGATATCAGTTTGCAATTTTCCTACTACCTGATCATATTTGGACCTGCTTTCTTGTAATTTATTTTGATATATTTCTAAGCTGTCTAGTAAATCTAATTTTTCCTTTCTCAGCTGTACATTATTATAGAAACATTTCTGTTTTTTTACAAGTTTTTCGGTTTTGTTTATTATTTTCTTAATTTTAATATACTTTTTTACCCTATTTCTGCCTGATAATTTAATCTGTTTGTACTGTTTACAGACTGATTAAATATATTATTTTAATCTAGATTTGAAACTGCTGCCTGTCCATTAGGGGTCCCAATCAGCTCCTCATAGAGATTCAAGGTCTGTGAGTATTCTTGATCTTTCTTCTCTTCTTCCAAGTGCAGTATTGTCGGCGTCTCGCAGCTCACTTTCCAGCTCATTGTTCCGTATAAGTGTCTGCTCAAAGACACTGCTGCACTGGTCGAAGGCGCTGATGGTATTGAGGAGCTCATCGCGGTGTCCAGTAACCTCCTGGAGACGGGCATGCAGCTCTGCTAATTCCTTTTTAAGTTGAGAATTTGTCTATATTTTTCTTCATCTCAACTTCACATTCGTCCCTTTCCCTAAGGAGTTGGTTACAGACATCCTTTGTTTCTTTCAAGTCTTTCAAAGCATTTTTTAGTTTTAATTCCGTTTCTCGAGAAGACATTTTGCGAGTCATGGTTCCAGTCCGGGTGGCCAAAGTGTTCACCTCAAATTTATTTAAAAAGGAGTGTACAACAGATGTTTGGGTAGGTATCGGTTAGTCAACAAAAAAACTGATGATAGGAATATTTATATTTTTGTCACTGAGTTACCTACTTAATGTGTAATTTAAAAATAAAAAAATAAAATTTAACAGTTTAAACAAAGTAATTGTCTTTAAATTATAGGAATAACTTATATTTTTTCGTGTATGAATTGAATATAATTAATAAAAAGAGAAATGAATGAACAATCCGGCTATCAAAGTCTAAGTGAGTACTATCACTATTATGCTTACTTCTGCAATGTAAGTGTGTAGTAAGTGAACAAAATGTAAATATAAATGTGAAGTGAAGATGTCTGTTGAGTGTTTAGAGTTTATTGTCTGCGGCGAAAGGTTGTTATCTTTAACTTTACTTCATCTAATACGTCAAGTAAAGAGAGGCACAACAGGGCCGAAATGTTGTGAGGTTTGACGTGTCTCACCTTGGTGGGGCTTGTGCAGTGGGCAATGTTGTGTACGCAGCAATAAACAAACAGTAAACAGTATCCACTCAGCATTACTTCACAAAATTATAACCTCAAAATGTGTTGCAGGTTTTGCAAATACAAATAAAAAGACTAAGGAAAGTTGATTTTAGATGAACACTATTATTTAAGTAGGTGTAAATGTTTTAAAAGCAGTACTCCCCTGGTTTTAGTATCCGTTGTCCACCTTTGACCTTTGATTTCAAATTGACGTCCGGCCGTTGCTGAATTTGGTTTTGTGTTTTGATTGATTCCGACGAGTATAGGTAATGCCCACAATAATACGGCACAGTTATTGATAATGCTAATGATTAAACGCACAAGTTTATCTGGTTAACTTAGTTAAATAGTTTAAATTAATTAATAAAATCGGAGCTGTATAGAATGACAGCTGTTTTTTTTATGCCCTTCCATACAAATCTTAACAGCTGATCTAATACTTATTTAGTTTTATATTTTATTTATTTATATTGAATCAATATACAAGAAATATTCTGTGTAAGATTACAATTTAAGTAACACACTTACGGTACATAGTATACGACTACAAAGAAGAGATAATCTCTTCTTTGTAGTCGTATACCTCATGACAGAGGGTCGTGACCATTATATAGAACCAAACACAACTTTCTCGGTGTTATTACAAAAAAAATAGACAGGTTTAAAATGGGTCTAAATATTAGCCGACAACAGAGGAATAAATGACACATTCGTGACATAACCTAATAAATAAGCACTTTTCTAATTGGCTAGCTAATAGCTTAGTCCTGTCTTAAACCCGGTACTAAGCTTTGGAATAACGGGGTCTATGTTTAATGGAGTGGTTTGCCTTCTCCATTTCACACTCTAGCTAACTAGTGTGCATGTTTCCTCACTGTTTTCCTTTACCGTTAGGCAGCGATATAGATCTTTGAAAATGACTTCTTTAGTTTTTGTACAAACTGTAAGGTATATTTTCATTGAAACGTCAAATGTAATAAATTAAAACTAATTTTACTAGAATAATATTCAACATATGATTTATAAATACACGAAGTCATTTCCGGTTTATAGATTTTAATAAATCGTAGCTTCATTATTTAATATTATATAATTAAATTATTGCAATGAGAATTTATAATCATAAATATGATTTTAATAAAATGTACAATTATTTAAAATAGCTTTAAGATAGTCAAATATATTTTTAGAAGCGATTAGCATTGTAATTTCCGGTAGCTGATTTTAATGAATTCTGGATGCAGACCCATATGTTATAAAATATAATTTATTAAATATACAAACATTAAAAAGTATTAAATAATTATTGGAATACTAAAAACATTTTAAATAATTGAATTTAATTATATTACATTTAAATCAACTAGTTCCGCATCCGGCACGCTATGGGCGTGGGGCGAGCAAGCAGAATTCACGACATTGAATTGTTAACTTTCGTGCAAGCAACTTGTAAGCTCTTAGATATGAACTAATCGTTAAGAAAAGTCTTTGTATCATTGTGAGTCTCCTTAAAAGTGAAATAAAATCGTTTTGTGTGAAATTGTTTGAACTTTTGGCCGACGCCAAAAAAAATCAGTACAGTCATAATCTATATACATATAATAAAACTGTAAAACCGATGCGTCTGTACATTGAGTATTTTTACCAAAAACTAATTGAGGGTGATGTTTAAATAGTAACAGAATAGGACGTGGAACCTTAGCAGTACACTTAAACTAAGAGAGATATGAAAGCAGCGCCTTAAGAAAAGTTATTCAGCGTGATGAGCATTTTCTATTGACGCACACAAATTGAAGGTCTGGAGCAACTGATGTGGAACTTTAGCAGCTCAGCTCAACTATAAGAGATATGAATAGAGTGCCTTAGGGAACATTGTTTAGCGTGATGAGCACTTTCTATTGACGTACACAAATTGAAGATCTGGAGCAACTGATATAGAACCCTAGCAGTTCAGCTCAACTATGAGAGATATGAATAGAGCGCCTTAAGAAACATTGTTGAGTGTGATAAGCATTTTCTATTGACGTACACAAATTGAAGGTCTGGAGTAACTGACAAAGAACCCTAGCAGTTCGGCTCAACTATAAGAGATATAAATAGAGCGCCTTAGGGAACATTGTTCAGCGTGATGAGCATTTTCTATTGACGTACGTAAATTGAAGGTCTAGATCAACTGATCTAGAACCCTAGCAGCTCAGCTCAACTATAAGAGATATGATTAGAGCGTTTAAGGGAACATTGTTCAGCGCGATGAGCATTTTCTATTTACCTACACAAATTGAAGGTCTGGAGCAACTAAAATAGAACCCTAGCAGCTCAGCTCAACTATAAGAGATATGAATATAGCGCCGTTGGGAACATTGTTCAGCGTGAAGATCATTTTCTATTGACTTACACAAATTGAAGGTCTGGAGAAATTAATATGCTAAATTACCTCAGACTGATTTTCAATCCTACTGTCTCCGGTATTTAAGCGTTTACATTTCGGAGTCATAATTTGATGGTGCTGACCTTAACGCTAAGTAGTTTGTGGATACTTTCACCACAGACAGTTTGTCGAAGTTTCGTTAAATTACTTTATTATTAATGAAAGGTCTAAGTGAATTGGTCCTATTTTTTATACTACTTATTACTAACTAACGGAAATTGAACTACGAGTGTAAGAATAGTCTTACTTACTTTACGTTATAAGAGAAAGAGTAGGGAGGCCTTTGCCCTGCAGTGGGATACGAGAGGATTCTAATTATAATAATAACTTTACGATAGTAGTGACTTACAAACCGACCTTTGAGTAGGCTAGGGACACAATAAATAAATGCTAAACCGCACTCATCTATTGCGGCATGGTTTAAGTCTGACTTTTTCTGAAGACTAATACCAAAGTTACCTATATTTTTACAAACGAATTAAACTGCCTTCAATAAAGTAAACTAAAAAGTTTAAAAAATCCTTTACACTTTTACAAGAAAGATATACGACAAAATTTAGTTTTAGAGTCGGTGTCACTGCCATGCGAAATTTTCTTACCAGAGGAGGATGGCGAGGTGATAGTAACCTTTCAAAAAATTGACCTTGATTTTTCATTCCTCTCTTCTACTTACGACATGGTAGACTAAGAGTTCATAATAGCTGGATGGCGACGGGAGTATAAAATATTTTGTATCATCGAGTCGGGTACATATTTGAGTCCCACCGGATGACACAGTCGATTAATTTTTGTAAGTGAAATTTGATTTAATTTCGTAAAAACTTGCAAAATAATTGCTTAAGTTATAAAAATATAATAAGTTAAGCTGATTTCATCTTAACTGATGGTTAAATATTTGTAAAAATATTTCCATTGGATACATGCGGGTACATTCCCCAAGTATTGATGAAATCGAACGCCGGCTCACAGGCGTAGCAAGAACTTGCAAAAATTCGTAGACTGACTAACGTCCTCCGTAGCTTAGTTGGTAAGAGCACTCGCCCGGATAGCGAAGGGACGTGGGTTCGAGTCCCACCGGATGACACAGTCGATTAATTTTTGTAAGTGAAATTTGATTTAAGCTAGTAATATAATAAAACTGTAAAATCGATGCGTCTGTACATTGAGTATTTTTACTAAAAACTAATTGAGGGTGATGTTAAAATAGTAACAGAATAGGAATCTACAACTTTTAATTTTTTTGTCTGTTTGTTTGTATGTCTGTTTGTCTGTTTGTACACGCTAATCTCCGGAACTACTGAACGGATTTGAATGAAACTTTTTTTATTATGTAGCTATTGAGCCTGGGCAAATAGGCTATAACTTATTTTGAAGATCAAAGTACCTGACGTGGAACCTTAGCAGTACACTTAAACTAAGAGAGATATAAAAGCAGCGCCTTAAGAAAAAGAATTCAGCGTGATGAGCATTTTCTATTGACGTACACAAATTGAAGGTCTGGAGCAACTGATATGGAACCCTAGCAGCTCAGCTCAACTATGAGATGTATGAATAGAGCGCCTTAGGGAACATTGTTTAGCGTGATGAGCATTTTATACTGACGTACACAAATTGAAGGTCTTGAGCAACTGATATGCTTAATTACTTAAGACTGATTTTCAAACTCGCAAGGTAATCTTACTGTCTCCAAGTTACGATCTAGTGACGCAAACCTGGAGAAATCGAGAGAACCCTTCAGATTTTTTAGGCATGTATACCATATATGCTACAGCACTCATTTAGGGATTTAAGCGTATATTCAGGAGTCAAAATTTGATGGTGCTAACCTCAACGCTAAGTAGTTCGTGTAAATTTTCACCACAGATAGTTTGTCGAAATTTTGTGGAATTACTGTATTATTATTAAAAAGATCAAAGTAAATTGGCACTCTTTTTTATACTACTTATCACTAACTAACGGAAATTGAACTACGAGTATAAGAATAGTCTTACTTACTTTACATTAGTGGGACACGACAGGCTCCTATTAATAATAACCTTTGAGTAGGCTAGGGACACAATAAATAAATTCTAAACTGCATTCATCTTTTGCGGTAGTAGGTTTGAGTCTGACTTTTTTCTGAACACTTAAACTAAAGTTACAATTTTTCCATTCCTCTCTTCTCCTTATAACATGGTAGACTGAGAGATCATGATAGCTGGATGGCGACGGGAGTATAAAAGATTTTGTATCATAGAGTCCACCCACGCGTACGAAGTCGCGGGCAACAGCTAGTATACAATATTTATGAAGCTGGCACTTAATAAAGCAACTCCTGTGCTATAAGCACCAGCCTGTTTCCGGTTTCACAGTTTAATGTTACTTACATTTGGTTTAATAACATATTCTACACATGTGTGTGTATTATTGTAGAAACAAACACCCGTATACACAGTGACTGTGTATAGAAACCTTTTGAAATCAAAGCAGGTATTTAAAGTTTCGGTCACAAAAAATCTTCAGTCTTCTAGTATGACTTGAACCCACGACCCCTCGCTATCCGGGCGATTGCTCTCCCAACACATAAATGAGTTATACCTAAGAGGACGTTAGGCACTCGAGTCTCACTAATTTTTAAGTGCTTGCTAAGCCAGTGGGCAGGCGTTGATTTCATTACTAATTTGGGAATGTAGCTGTAAAGTATCAGATAGAAATATTTTTGCAAATATTTAACCATCAGTTGTGAATGAAATCAGCTTATCTCAGGTATATTTATTTTTAGCAGTGTCTGTGCAAGTTAACGTGTATTTTAGGGTTTCGAAGTAGTTAAGATTTTAATAAAAGTTGTCATAAATTAGCTTTTAAATACGTTCCTAGAATGTTAGGAGGAGGATTTAAAGGCACAATTTCCTCCTCGGCCTTCTGACGGATATGGCATGTGAAGTCCAGACGATGCTTTCTCCAAAAGAGACGTCAGCAGCGGTGGCCCTTTTTAACGAGGGCTCATTTTAAACTGGTTATATATTAGACATATTTCAATACTCTTTAACAGAACTTGAACATATTTCACTCTGGTACCGCACGTGTTATTTCTAATTACAAAATCCTTGCGAGATCCAAACCCGTTATCGTTTTGGCTCTGTAGCCTGAAGCGTTAACAACTACACCAAACTGGATGTCAAACTTAATTATTATAATTCGGTAGAAGACATCATCTCTAATGTCAATACCTAAACAAAATTAAAATCACAATAAAGCAAAAAATATTTACTTTACGATTGACAAAACTAATACTCTAGGGACTCTTTTCGGATAGCCGTAGCGAGTGGTCGTGTCCACCACGTGCACTGCAATCGGCCGCACCCCAAAAAAGATCTATTGTCTCTAAGCCCAACACGTGCGCGCAAAGGCAACTTTACTATGAATTTCTCCGCAAACCTCGTAAATAACTTACAATCTCGAGTAAAAGTTAAACAAAATAACCTCATAATTAAAATAAAATTTAGGAAATTAAAAAACGTAGTCAAGTAGCAAAAATCTTTAAGCGTTATCGGTGTAAAATAAAAAAAAAGTGATCAAATCAAACCATAGCGCGCTTTGTTTTTCTTTTCAAAAAGTGTTAAGTGTCGGTGTAAGTAGTGTTATTTAAAGGGGGTTTTTGTAAAAATAACAAAGTACCACAAGTGTTTTCTCCTAATACACCCGCGAGTGTTTACGCCCGTATTAAGTTTGTAGTTTATTCCATAAAGCTCGTGTGTAATAGTGTTTATGTGTAGTGCAAAGTGCTATCAAGCCGTCACAACCTCCCAAACAGCGCCGACAGCCCAACGACAAACAATACAGCAACTGTCAGTCCAACGCAACAAAGTCAAGAACGAACGAGATTTTGGTGAGATCGTTCTATTATTGGCTAAATATAATAAGTCTAAACAACCAAGAAGACGACCCGAATGTTATCTAGATGCTGGTCTTCTCCTCTAGCAGCACAATAGCAGAACACAAACAAATAGATAATCAAACCTTGCAATAAACTGAGCCCCCGGGCATAGGACAGACCAGGCTAGCTCATAAGGAAAATATTACTGGCGCATAATTATATAGCATCAGTCTGAAATTACACAGAATAGCATCTAGGATAATAAAACCCTAATAGTAATAGGGCTTAAATCAGAAGATCGCTCAAACCCAACGAGCGCGTTAGGGCAACATAACAGTAAATAGTTAGTTTAAATATTTTTTTTTTAAAATAAATTGTAGTTAAATCAATGCGGTTTTTTAAGATAAAAGTGCCAAGTGATAATTATCACTCACTTCGGAACCAAAATTAAAACTAAAACCGACAAACGGATTTTCAATCTGGAATCGCGTGAGTGTTAGTGCATTATTGTAGGTAAGTGTTGTGAAGACTGAGTGACACCCTGAGTGCTAGCTAACAGGAGGGCGGCAACATCAATGTTCGACGTACTTACTTACACTGCAGCTAAACCTCTGATAAAGGAAATTTGGTGAGATCGGACCTTACTTTAACCTACCAAACTAATATCAAATGACGTCCCGATCATCCTATCTCAGAAAAACCATTTAGAACAACTGCATAGCAAAAAAGATATAGGTTTAACGTAAAAGCATTAGGTATAAAAATTAAAACAGTAACTAAAATAATATATACTAACTCACACAGCTACCGTCGCATCTACAAACTTAGACATAAGTAAAACGTATAAGCATTAGATCTTAAATTCAAAGCCCTAAGTTGTAGAATACTAGCTCGTCCATTTAACGTGCCATAAATATACTCTATCTACTCAAGTTTTCTAAAACTAAGCAACTCTCTAAAAAGCAATTTATTATCTTTGCTAGCCTTCGCATAGTATATTCCCTATTCATAATGTAATATTAATCTTGAAAAATATAGGACCAAAAAAAACAAAACCAATCTTAAAGTACGCGTTGAAACGCAATCAACAGCCCCAAACCCAAAACGGTCACATCTGTTGATCATAAAACTATCCCTGAGCAAATATTCTGGGGAAAAGGGAAAAAACACGCCTTGCACAACATTGCATTGGCTCTAACCAACCACTTATCAAGCTCGCCCTTTGAAACAAAAAATATCGCCCAGCGCAACAAGAACATGTGGCTACCATAAAATTAGCCATAACAGAAAAACTCTTACAACACAAAGACATTTAAAAACATTGGTTGGTGTTATTGTCTATCTTAGCCCAGGGTTTCCTTTATCACAACAAATTGCCTCGATTGCGTCCCCGAAACAAAAGCTGAACATTGCGTAGCCCAACGAAAATCCCAACATCTGATCATCATAAAAACAACCATAGCGTTCTAACGCATCGCTTCAATAGCAGCGATTACGCCCGGAAAGTGTAGGAAGTCATGCTAGAAAATGTACAACAAGGATCTGATGCAAGCAAGGTCAGAAAAATGCAAAAACACTAATACCCTTCATTAAGAAAACGAAGATGGATTGGAAAATAGTAAGACTTCCCTACAAAATGATTATAGAACCGGCGATGACATATGGGCTCAAAGCAGCCGCCTTGACAAAACAAAATAGATCCTACCTTAGGAAATATGAAAGAGTAATACTTAAAGACATGCTTAGAAACTCAAGAAACCCGCCAAAAGATAAAAGGACACATCAGCTACTAGAGGGGGAAAACTATTACAAAAATAATTAAATTCCTAAGACTATCCTTTTATGGACACGTACTTAGAAGAACACAACCCCACATTTTACACGCAGCTCTAAAATACAAGGCGGCCAGACTGAAACACGGCCGTCAATATTCACATGGAAGAACTCCCTATCACACGACCTAAGCTACTACAATAAAACACGTGAAGAATGGCATCAACTCGCGGTGGATAAAAACACTCTTCAAAAGGAAGCACAAAAAATATTCAACAGAAGCGAAACGGACAGCGGATCTGAATCGGAGGACGATCAACACCAGCTACACAGAAAACACAAGACCCAACCGCAGGACTCCAACCAATAAGGCTAGACAGCCCACCCCATCATCTCATCAACGCTCATCCTGTACAAACAATACCCATCTAATCCAATACTCCTAGACTGGGCTAGGTTGCATAATCGCTTGGTTGTGGTCGGGCGGCTGCGGCTTCCCGATCTTCCTCTCCCATCCCAGAGCGTGTCCCTCCTTATCAAATCGTGCACCTCGGTATGCCGGTTTTACCGGAGCTGAGCCCTTAAGCCTGGCCGAGCGATGCACTATCGAATCGAATTGAATCGAATCGATCGACAAAACTAATACTCTAGTCTAGATACTTTTTACTTAAAACAGCATTTTTCAACAGTTATATTTATTGATTAAAAAAAACGACACCAGCTGAAAGGCAGTGAAATATTTTGGCTTCTGAAACACAAAAGGCGTATTTTAATCAAGAAATTATTGTTTGTCTTCATGAATATGACCGACCGGAGATTTTTCATCAGGCGGTAATTTTCTACAGCCTTTTGGTATATATTATTTCTTTGTTAAAGCAATAAGCATTGACGCAACAAAGATTATTATACACTAAATTGGTCTAGCAAATCTTGAATATTGCAGTAAAAAGCGAGTGTAATTGGAGATTTATTAGTTTAGCGTAAAATATAGAATAACAAATTATAATATAATGTGATTTGGTAGAAGAATAATTTCGTAGTGTCGTAGAGCATGTTGTTGTGATTCCTCATTTGAGACATTAAAATTAATTATTATTTGTGTGTTGCTTTAATGAATATTTTTGTATTTAAATTTAACTTTACTACGTATCATTCTTTATTACATAAATTGTTATTTAAATCAATAATTGTTTAACACAGTAACAATATTGTTATTTTTGTAATGGCAACTCGGAAAGCTACCCCACCCTATCGCATTTTTAGCTTGTGGAGCGGGCTGGAAGTGCGATGGATGGGCATTCGACTGAGAATTATCGTCGTGAAAGGTTGTAGTAAAAAATAAAGATCCGTAGGTTTATGCTGATCAATAAATTAATTTAATCGTTATTGTAAGCATCAGTATCAAATAATCAAATTGTATTGAGTATCTGAAGAATACCTTGTTCTACCTCTGAAGTATGGATTTTCTTTACAATGTCGTACTCGGTAAGTATGACGTAAAGTACAAGACCTAGCTGGGTGTTGGATCCTGCGAGTGTAGGGTGCCTACCTATCACTTTTTCCTGGGGTTTGTTTTTACTTTGCTACTAAATGCAACCAACTTTGTTGACTGAACCTATTTATTTTCACTGGGATTTTCGGGTCTATTTGTACTACCCGAAAACCATCTGTCATATCACGAGTTAATACGTACGTACATACGTTATAAAACCAAAAAACATTATCTTAATTCAAATTCATAAAAACCTATCACATGCCAAATTATAGATTTGGCAGTGTAGCATGATTTATATTGTATTGTTTAACAATACATTTATACATCAGTGTTTGTATGTTTATACATTAGTGTATATTAATGTACTACAGACTCCGCTCTTTTATTCATCCCTACAATTAAACTTTACAGGGTTACATTGCAAAGGGGCGCCAAAATTTAAAAATTAAGATCTAGAGAACTATAAAAAGAAACTACGTCATCGCAGTTATTTTAATCATCGTATTTTTTGATAACATCCACTTTAAATAATCTAGTAAATAAAGTAAACGAAAGATACCTTTTACGCACCATGATGACTAGTTGCAATGTGCTTTTCAGTTGATCGTTACGGGAGGGATAATTAAATGTGAAACATTTTTGTTTCTTTGCATAGTTCGATTAAGTTACTTATTCTGAGTCACTCCTTATAATTTGGCACCCCTTTGTAATCTAACCTTGTACAGCGGACCCATCCATTTGAAAACTCAAGTTTCAACATCTTTATTACGGAAAGATGTTGAAGTTTCCCGCAAACTTTAAACAAGAATATTACTTTTAGTTCAAGCTCCAAAAACAACACAATCATCTCGGTCCAAGAAGTAATTATCCCAATTTGCAGGTACAGTCACAAGCAATGAAATATATACAAATAAGTTTTTATAACATTATAATAGGGCCTTAAATCGAATGCAACTGTGTACATATTGATGCTTGTGACTGTACATGAATTATTAAATCAAGTCACTAGATGAAAAGCTAATTTGTTGGAGTTCGCAAGGAGTATTGCAAGGTACTGGCATTGGCAGGCGGGATGTTGATGATTAACTTCAAAAACATGGCTCGATCGGGGAAGTAACGTGACTTTGTAGCACTTGGAAGTGCTGGGTGTAACTTTAATTAGCACGTAGACGAACAATAGTACCTATGGATACCAAGAACAATTATATTGGGCAATATATCTACAGGTTGTCCGAGTTTCGACTAGCGATAATTAAAGGGCCTTTTATTTATAAAATTTTAGAGACCTTTAAAAAACCAAAAAAAAAATGCATTTTTGGGTTTAGTTTTGTAATAATTTTAAAAAACTATTAAACTGTTTTAATTTTTTTTTAATAATTATTTTTTAGGCGATAGCGTTACCTTTAAAATGAATCATTTTATAACTTTAGGACCTGCAAATCCATAGAAAATGATTTTTTTTAAATAATTAAAATGGCTGCCATTTTAAAAAGCGGGGGGGGGGGGGGGGGGGGGTTAGAACCCAACAATAAATTTCGCCAGTTGAAACCCGGACATACTGTATAATAAGGAGCCTGACCCGGATGCCTAATGTAAAATTACATTGGTTTTCTTTGTTATGTGAAGTCATCGTGTCGTCAGGTAGTAATTATTTAGTAATGTCTTAGACCTTCGATAGTTGTACCTACTCGTAGTAACTCATAACTACCATGAGTTTTGTTAGCGTATTGATAAGGAGATGAACTAGGTATTGAGTTTGTTTCTACTTAAAACATGATAAAATGAATTACTATGTGTAATAGTAGGGACTATTACACATAGTAATTCATTTGACATCTGACAAGAAAAATCTTTAAACAAATAAGCAAAGAAATAAAATAAAGTTCCAATATAGTCATTAATTAAGAATCTAAACTTGAGCCGCGAAATCTTGAACTAAGTACGAAGCTAACAAGAAATGGGCTATTTGTCGCAAAATTAACAGAATTAAGAACCATTTTTATTCCGCCATTTCTTTTCTGTTTCAATTGTCTGTGTTAAAGTAAACCTTAAGGTGAGTTAATATAAGGTCTATAAAGTTGCGGCTAATTATAATCAAGGCTGTGCTAATTATTAATTGATTCAGTAGTTAAAGTCAATTTGTCCTGTAAAGTAAATACTGATTGTTTCAAACTTCAAAGTAATATTAAATTCAGTGATACAGATAGTTCCTACATACTATAAAATGTATACATCAAATTACTATAAAATATAATTTTGTAAAACGTTTCTTGGTTAAAACCAATTTTCTTCTTAAAGTTGCTTGTTCTGTTACTACACTTCAAGAATTGAGTACCTAGTGATCTTTGTAGTTTTTATTTATACACAACCATACCTATTCATATTTACCCGTTTTCCGTTTAAATCAATTGCTGGTGTACAACCAACATGAAAAGGCAGCTTCGTATTGGGGTGGCAGTATTTCCTGAAAAAGCCTACCTCCTCAATTAAACTGTATTCGTATAATGCTGTGTATACGAGGGTCAAACTGAAAGTTCTTAGAAAATCAAAAACTGATTACATTAGCCAGTTATTAGTTTTATTATATCTTTTCAAAATATTGTCCATTGACGTCAATACACCGCTGCATGCGATGGAACCACTGGGAAAAGCACTTTGCCCACTCGTCCTTAGGGGTCTCTTCAATGGCATCGCGATACGCAGCCACCGCTTCTTCAGCATTCATAAACCGCTTTCCTTTAAGTTTTTCTTTAATTTTTGGAAATAAATAAAAATCACAAGGCGCGAGGTCGGGGCTATACGGCGGGTGACCCAGTAATTCAACGTTTGATGTCGCCAAATAGTCGATCGTTCGCTTGGCGGTGTGCGACGAGGCGTTGTCGTGGTGAAGGAGGATCCTACTGCGAGGTCGTTTCTCTCGAACTTTTTCCAAGACAAGTGGCAAACAATTGGTAGTGTACCATTCTGCAGAAACTGTTTTTTGATCCTCTAACACAATTGTTGCGAAATGACCTATCCTTCCAAAGAACGAGGCCACCATTTTTTTTCCCGCACTTCGATCTCTCTTCACTTTAGTTGGCAACTCCTCGAAAGGAAACACCCACTGAGCAGATTGTCTTTTGGTTTCAGGATCATAACAGTTAATCCAGCTTTCGTCACCTGTTAGTATGTCGAACACAGCATTTGAGTCACCTCCGTTAAATCTTTCAATCATTTTACGGCACCAATCCACACGATGGAGTTTTTGAGCCTTAGTCAAATTATGAGGTATCCACCGGGCGCAAAGCTTCCTGACCGCTAAATGTTCGTGGAGGATTTTGTGCACTTGACTCATACCGATGCCTAAGCTTGTCCGAATCTGCTGATAGGTCACTCTTTTGTCAGTCTCTATCATACGCCGCACAACACAGATGTTATTTTCAGTCGTCGCCGTAGAAGGCCGTCCCTCACGTACATCATCAGTGAGATTAGTGCGACCACGTTTAAACTCATTAAACCAGTTGTAAACAGTCGCACGAGATGGGGCTTCATCGTGAAAGGCCAATCGTAGTCTATCATAACTTTCTTGTTGACTTAAATGACATCGAAAGTCATAAAAAATCATTGCACGAAAATTTTCTCGTGTTAAATTCATTTTGACGTGACACAGACAATTTTCAATTTGCCGCCAAGTCGTAAAACAAATGACAAATGAATGAAATATATACTCAGTAATATTGGCAAAGAGTTCTATTTTCAAATTTTAGAATATTTTTTTTATTATATTGTTTATAAGTGGCCAGTTCTAAGAACTTTCAGTTTGACCCTCGTAATCCGGCTCTATTAAATGATTTACGACATTAGAATGAAAGACAGTAGAGCCATTTCACTAGACAGTAAATATAATAATATCCAGTAAAAAAAATGATTGGACTTGCGAACACGTAATCATCTGCTCTTTGTGAGATAAGTAATTTTACGACCGTTTTAGTGTAGTTGTCCGCGCTCCGGACTTCGAAGCGGCTGCGGGTTCAAATGCCGTGAGGAGGGGCAAATTTTTGTGCGATGAGTATGAGCATTTTATACCCAAATCATGGATGTTTATAAAAAGTATTTATGTATGTCAAGTGAAAGTGAAAATCTATTATGACTATACGAGCAAATGCTCGTTATTCTAAAGTATTATTGGTTGTTGGAGTAAAAATTGCAATCTACATTTCCATGAACCTAAGCACAACAGCTCGCCAAGGTAAACATTGAAGTATATTTAGTGGCAGTTGTAAGTAATTGGGAATGATTTTGCGTCAAAAAGTAAAGTCTACACTATGTCTGACCTCTTTAATATTGGTTCCTATGAATATGTGTGTACATACGGCCGTCAGACTACTCCACTTTGACAGTGAGACCGCCTTTATTCCTTACCTAATAAAAGCTGATTTTGTTGTTTAAATGTATAATCTGACGCGTTGCCGACTGCACGAAGACTCTGCCACTCACGATTGCGTCGGGCGAGGCTTAAAATTGCGCTGTGATTTTTCAGCTCGAACAGGTCACACACATCGGTCTACTGCATCCGCCTTAACTGTTCTTTTAGAATGTTTGATCTGGTAATGGAGGCTTATTGAGCTTTTACGCGTTTTTCATCTTCCATTTTTAAAAATCGGGTATGCTAATGGGTTTTATCCTTGTTTAGTTTAGAATCTGTATGTGGAATGGAATATGTTACTTTTTGTGTTAAATGAGGGATTTTCTGACAGCTCAAATTTTTATTTTTGTTTTATGTTGAATTGAAAGATATTTTAATATTTCGTGTACGGACATGTAGTGGGAGTACTTACGACAAAAATAAGCGAGATATTTTTTTTAAACAAGCTTTTATATTATATAAATTGTGTAGTGATGTTAATATTTGATTGTATAAGTTTTTAAGGAAAATTAATTTTATACTTTTTAGCGCATTGACATAAAAGCATGTTTTAAAAAAGGTTTTTCACTTGTAATTTATTTTATCTTTTTTAGTTACCGCTGGACAGATTTCCCAGTCTGTAGGCATATCTCGCTGTTTATCTCATTCAACGCATCATTGAGGCAAGGGCGTTTGTCGGTTAAATTCGATGGGATTATTTTTGGTCGACTAAAAACTTAAAGGGTAATTAACTATGTGCGACTAATATCTAACATACCTAGGTATCAGTTTATCAAAATATTATTTCAGTGACAATTAAACTAGGCAAAAAACACAACTAGCCTCAAAAAGAGCTATTTCAAAAAATTTATAACGACAGTGACTTAAAGGTGGCGAAAGTTTAAAGCTCGCTTACTTAAAACATATGTAAGGAACAACAAATAACGGCTTGGCGGCTAATATAATGGCTAGGCGACGAATAAGTAGCTCAGCTACGAATTTAATGTAAACCAAAGAGTTGTAGAGCACTAATTATTACCCTTAAGTATTGAAATCTCTACAAAAATACAGCAAATATGAAAACCAATTATTTTCACCTCGACTCGCCGTGGTCCTTCGCTGAGGTACTAGTCTGCCTAATAAACAGTGCAATTTAAAGGCCGAAGGGAGAGCAGCCCTCGGAGGTAGTCCTATGCATCCTAATTGCTTGCTTGTATGTTAAAACATTTTTAGGTTTAATGTTTGTATGCTACTTACAAGATGTAAACCAATGCTGTTGACGCCTCTCGCCAAATTACACAAATCAAATTTAAACAATCGATGCTAAGGACTACAACAATTCGACTTCATTTTTTACTTTCAAGGACTTCAAAACCTCAGTACCTACAATCAATACACAAAAATCTTGGACGACTTAAACAGCTTACCATGCATTGTCATTGAAACTAAACCTGTATACAAAATACCAGCTCAATCGGTTGAAGATATCTGCTTTAAAATTGAGCTGCAATAAGTATTTGTGACATAACTTACCACCCGACTGGGTACAACACCTTGTTTTGGGTGTTAGGAGGAATGCGCCGCGCAAGGCATAAGTAAGCTTCAAGCTCATTATTTTAACTTCAAGCTAAGTCTTACGCAGCGTAAACACAATCCAGTTTGATTTGAAGTTATTCTTCTCCCAGACAGGCAAACCAATGCTGTTGACGCAAATCTCACCAAAAATAAAGTTTACCTACCGATGCTACAGACTCAAAAAATTCAACCTTAATAATTCTAATCGAGGACTCCAAGAAAACCCCCTTTCTTCACAGTCTTATACTTCGTTGCGTCGTTGTTCTAGTGGTCAGCACGCTGGCTAGGTACTATCCACGAGGTTCCGGGTTCGAACCCCAGGTTGGGCCGAGAGTTTTTGGGTTTTTCTGTCTTGAAAAAACTCAGACATAGCTCCGTAGTCAGGAAGTTAGTGGTGTTAACACACCCGTGCCTCGGAAAGCACGTTAAGCCGTTGGTCCTGCGCCTGATTTCTCTACAGCCACGTTGGACTGCCGTCTCACCGAATTATGAGAGTGAAGGAACAGAGAGTGCACCTGTGTATTGCGCACACACTTGTGCACTATAATATCTCCCGTGCACAAATAGAAGTGTACAAAAGGTGGACTTAATGCTAAAAAGAAATAATGGATCATTATGTGGAATGAAACACACACAACGACTTAGCTTAGCAAGCCCTTTCATTTGATACCCATATAAAGTAAAGGAAAGTATAAAAACATAGACCGCTAGAAGTCCGTCATATTGGATTTAGAGTGACGTCATCTTATTTATCGAGTTATTCTCAGCAAGCTCTTTCATTTGATACCCATATTGTAAGAAAGCATAAAAACTTAGTCCGCCATATTGGATTTGTAGCGACGTTACCTTATTTATCAGGATATTATAAGCAAGCCCTTTCATGTGATACCCATATTGTAGGAAAACTTTAAAAACTTGACTAAGTTTGTCCGCTATCTTCAAATTCCGCCATATTAGATTTAGAGTGACGTCACCTTATTTATTGAGTTATTCTTAGCAAGCCTTTTCAATTGATACCCACATTGCAAGAAAGCAAAAAAAAACTTAGTCCGCCATCTTTAGAAGTCCGCCATATTGGATTTGGAACGACGTCAACTTTTTTTCGAGTTGTTCTCAGCAAGCCCTTTCATTTAATACCCATATTGTAGAAATGCATTGAAAATAACGAATCCACCATCTTGGATGCTTCGCCATGTTGAATTTACAACGACGTCACACATCTTACCGTGCATTGTCATCCAAATTAAACGTGTATACAAAATTTCAGCTCAATCGGTTGAAGATATCTGCTTTAAAATTGAGTTGCAAGATTCCAACTCAATTTTAAAGCAAAATTGAGCTTCTTTTCAGAACCCTTATTGACAATTGCTTTGATAATATCGATGAATTCGAGAAATTCTGCCGTGACGGCCGCTTCAAGCGAATTGTTATTGATTCCTGACATGTTAATTTAATTTATCAATAATATTACTTTTGACATTGCACTTATGAATTTATGACCATACATTTTTATTTTATTATTTCATATTATACTGACTTGTAAAAACCTAATTTAACTTAAACATATTGATGTATTAAAATTTGTTGAAAAATTTAATTACCTATCTACTGAGATTTTGTAGTCTGACTCTATTGACAATCTGTAAATCTTGAATGTATATGTATTTTAGTGATTGTACTTGTTAATATTAATAACTGCACGATGACGAAATATTTGCATATCGATAGTTCGATGAAACATGCATGTTCATACCTAATAATTTGTAAGAACTTAATATGTACCATGTTTTTTTTCGCTAATAAATACTATTCTATTCTATTCTATTCTATTCTATCCACCCGAACAAACATAGTTAGTTAGTTAGTTACATTGCAAGCTAATAAAAAGCTCGTAAAAACGCCTCATGATCGATCACTAAATTGTTAAAAAATTACCTGTCAGTACACGTGAATCGAATACATGCTAAACATGAATATACGAGTAATGCCATGATCAATACCTAAACCAGTTTTTTTCATAAATAAAAATCTGCGTGAATTATGTTGTTCAACGCCATCTAGTGGTTTTTTAAGTACTGATTTTTGACACTAGGAAAATCCCTCATTTACTTATATACTAACACCGAAACTTGTAATCAAAATGTTTTAATGTTTTAGAGTCCGTACATAAGGTCTACTTTTTTATATCGTAATGAAAGAGATTTACGTACTTAAATACGTTTTCATTATTTTAATTAGTCAGTTTCATAACATAATAGTATCGTTTATGACAGTTCTGTGTTACTTTTTTTCGATGTTGATCGCGTTTTTTTGTGACAGCAAATAAATATCCGCAACATCCAAAGGGTTCAATACATGTGTGGTACAATATTCGCCAGAACGTTTCTGTAGAACACATAAAAATGCGTCACCTGTCAGTAACAAAAGCAATATATTGCCGTTCCGTTGTCCACCCGCTCCATAGTTTTTTTAGTGCTTTCCGAGCAATCCGAACCACATTGGGAAACTAATCAAATGAACATGACACATAAATGTCACCGACTTTTTTGCCTAATCCACTCGTTTCTCTTATGGTCCATAAGGGTCAATCCTAGCATAATTCTTATCATTGCTTTTTGAGCGACACGATTATTATTAGTTTTGTGAATAACAGCATTTTTTTCGTGTAAAAAGTTGATTTGTTTAAAGCTTTAGTTAAAGATAATTCAATTTTAATTCTCTTTATCATGTTAATTACGTCTTGACTAAACCGTTTCAAATAAGATTAAAATTGCGAGACAAGCTCTTAAAAGGTTTTTAGGCTAAAAAGCCTCATCAAGTTTTTTTAAACTTTTTGGTATTTAAATGTTGGAATTAGGTAGGTACATTTGATTTACAAGCGAAATAATGAATTTAAAGTGTGACTAGATTAAACGAAAATAAACGTTTTCGTTTTTATATCATTTATATTTCAATAAACTCGCAATCATCTTGCAATACTTATTTATTTATTACTGTAATTTATAAACAGCTGTTGCCCCGATTTCGTCTGCGTAGAATCATAGATATAAGTAGGTATATTGCTTCCATCCCGTCCAATACCTACTTTATTGTAATCTCATAATTGTACGAACTGCCTCGTTGGTCTAGTGCTCAGCACGCCGGGTACTATCCACGAGGTCCCGGGTTTGAATCCTGGGTCAAGCCTGCCTGGTTTTTCTGCCTTGAAATAACTCAGACACAGCTCCGGAGTCAGGAAGTTGTTATCACCACACTCCCCTGCTTCGGAAAGCACGTTAAGCCGTTGGTCTTGCGCCTGATCTCTTTACGGTCATGTCGGACTGCCGTCTCACCGAATTTTGAGAATGAAGGCACAGAGAGTGCACCTGTGTATTGAGCACTATAATATCTCCCGCGTAGTCGGCTTATCTCTGTTGAGATTGGTCACTTTAGTCTAAATTTGGCTAGGAGGACATTATTATTATTATTATTTAATTTTGTACACACCACCGCACGTCAGACTGCTCAACTATGACCGTGAGGCCGCCTCTATTCCTTGCCTAGTAAAATATGTTTCGTAATTCAAATGGGGAACCTTACGTGCTGCCAAATATACTATGTCGTATGGTGAAGAGAGGTCCAGGACAATACAGGATCTCTGGATGTAATTCTATTTGTTACTTACCTTACCGAACAAATACTTTACTAATAGTATGTACGGATATTCATTAAGTATACAGAGTGTGTTAAACTACAGTTTTGCTTTAGATAGTAAAGTAGGTTATGTAAAGATTGACAGTAAAAGTAACGGCCGAATTCTTGACAGTTAATCGATATTATGAATGCCCTTTTAAATTTTTATCAGGTATCCTGCCCTGAATCAAAGTAAAATTTTCACTTTTGGCGATAAAGGAAGGCTTTAGGCAAGAATAATTATCAAAACATTTTCATAAAACAAAGTAGGTGAAAGCATACCCAGAGATTAAGTTACAAAGTTCAGTTAAGTACGGCTTCAGCTTAAATACTTAAGTATTAAGTTTATTTTCCTGTTATATCACAAAATATATTACAAAAAAAAACAAGTGCCGTACTTTTATTTTGCGTTTAGCGAATTTTTGTTAAAGGTTGAACTAAAAGATATTTTTGTAAATTACAATTTTCATTTTCTTTCATCAGAAATTCCAACTGAGTCAAATTACATATTTTTTAACCTTTTTCAAAGCAGTTAAAACTTTAAAGTACTTATTAAAAAATCTATTTTTGAAAACAGTAATAAATATAAGGAAGTTGAGCCTGATCTAATAGTTTAATTATTCACTAGTTACGTAGGATATAAGCTCTACAAGCGTGTATGTAGTGCACGCATAGATTGTATAATATATTTTTAGGTTATATTTTTTCGTGCCTGAAGCATAGGTTGTTTCACCAAAACAGGAAAAAAGACATGTCAGCGTGTACGCAGGTACATTTTCTTGCCAAAAATGGCCGGAAGAACATCAAAATTAAAGAGCCCCGTTCCGTAGCACGTGCCGTAATTATGACGTATACACGCCTCTCGCAAGTGTCGTTACGTTTTCATTTTTATGATAATGAAACGTAAATGTTCTCCGTTGAATTGTCCGTCGAGAAAAGGTTTTTCTTTTATTATAATTTTTTATCCGTTTTAATCTAAAGCGAAAGTGTGTTATAATGTCTTTTTTCCACGAAATGTTATGGAAATTTTCTTTAGCGTGGTGTATAATTTTGATGAAACGCGAAATTTGTTTTTACCTCGGGTAAACGCCTGTCGTGTTTCGCAGTACATTTGTGGGAAATGGATGATTCCATTTTTTTCTTCTTAGAACTCAAAACAATTTCTACAGGACAAATATTGTAAGTATGAACAACAAGTAAGTAGGCAGTTTTACTGTTTCTAGCCAATCTAGTTTTTCTAAAAATTATGTTGCTTTAGAATTTTAGCCTATGTATTATTATTATTACCTCTGACTCATCATCATCCTAGCGTTATCCCGGTTGTGCACTTGCACGCGAGGGCCCAGGGTCCGCTTTGGACTATGATCCAGAGCATGGCAGATTAGGTAATAACAAAGGAGCGACTGCCATCCGACCTTCGCGGCCCTGTTAACAGTGGAACCTGGCCAGTTGGATCATGGTCACACATTCAGTCGAATAAATGTGCAAGTTTTCTCGCCATGTTTTCTCTCATCGTAAGAGCATCGGTTGTAAAACAACTAACACACATAGGGTGACGGACCCAATTATCAGCACTTTAAGAGGTCATTAAACTTCAACTCTAAATATTTCATATATTACAATGTTCTATAACTATTGTGTTCTGTTATTAATATTGAGGATATAATCACCTGTTGTGTAAAGTAAGACTTTTAAATTATTATTAAACATTATTGAGTTAAAATAACAATTTATCAAAAAACAAGCCTATCTCCATTTATCAGCACAGTCATCACCAATTATGGTCACCTACTTACCCAGTTATCAGCACAGCAAATTGTTACACATTTTAAAGGGCGGAAAAATAAAATATCCTTAAGAAAAATTTACTGTTTACTTTTTTATTGGTTATTATCAGTCTTTTTAAATTTCTACTTATTATAGCACGTAAAAAAAGTACCTTAACATCTAACTTGTTAAACTTCAGTCAATTATAATGGTCAGATCTTTAGAAGAGTAGGAACATTACCTTTGAACTAGTATGATAAACTTTAAAATATTAATTCTTAAAGAAAAACAAGAAAACTATTTGAATAAAATTAGGAAAATAAGTTTCAAACATAAATTATTTGGTTTATTAAACTAGTAATCAGTAAATGCAAATACAAACTGGACCTTAAAAATAGTTTTACCTACATAAAACTGTTTTTCTCAGTTATTAGTTTAGCCTTCATCTTTTCTGTTATATGCTTACCCAGTTGATTGTAACAATTTATTTTGTTATTATTTTCGTGTATACAGATTTTTGTTCTCGAAACAGGTTCTGCCACCTGTCCTCGGTTATTATAGTGTATAATTCACGGGCCTAAGTCAAATGAACTGCACTTTCAGTAAAGTTTGTGGAATTCCAGTCGTCCTGCAAAAACTTTCTGACTATACGACAAGTATTGAGAATCGCAGTTTTCTGCATAGTCATATAAGTATTCTCTGGTATATTAAGGTTGCGAAGGGCGCTGAGTAGGTGTCTTGGGATTACTCCAGTGCTGGAGAGGACAAGTGGCACAATATATAATTTATCCATTCTCCAAACATTTAATATTTCGTTTTTAAATTCTGTTTATTAGTTAATTTATTCGGTGATGGTTTTGTGAAAGTTATGGGTGTTAGGAACGGCCATGTCAATAATATGGGCTACTTTATTTTGTTTGTCGGCGTCAGTGATATCTGGCCGATATTATTATTATTTATGTTCCTCGTCTACCTCATCATATAGAATATCATTCAGTAGATCTTTAAAAAATTACTTAGGGGTTTCTAATACAATTTTTCGATTTAATGCTGCATTTAGAAAAGTAGTCCCCCCCCCCCCCCCCAAAAGCAAAAGAACATGAAAGTGCCAAAATGAAAGCTATAGCGGTTAAGATAACTTTAGTAGTTAAGTAGTTAGCAATAGTCGTAGAACTTGGGTAATGGATAATTTTGTACCACATACAAAACCCTTGGGATAAATTCTTTAATGTGGTTAATTTCCGCACTCAAAGACGTCAATTGAATAACATCTATAATTAAGTCTTGTTCTGTCATTTTCTTTGTCAATGAAATAGAAAAGGACTGCATGAGGCTTAATGAAGGATTAACTTTAATTTGACGTCTCTGAGTACGGCAGTAAGATGAAATAAATAATAGTACGGAACCCTTCGTGCGCGAGTCCGACTCGTACTTGGCCGGTTTTTTATAAGGGTTTTTTGTTATTTTTGATAGGTTCTCTTAAGAGATTTGAAACACGCAGAAATAATTTAATATTATTTTTTTCATATTTAATTGATTTTCAGTATGGGGCTGGATTTGGAAAACAAGGCTGTTATCACTTTTTACACAACAATCAAACATTCTTGTAGTAACACACAGTCCGTTAAAATAGAAAGCATTATTTATGTTTATTTAATCTAAGTATTAGCAGGTTTGCTGGTAATTGGAGAACTTGAAATTTCAGTATCCAGTTATTGGTAGCCTAAATATTTATTATACATTAAAAATAATACCTCAGAATTAATTTAATTTAAGATGCGCAAAACTTTAAGAATGTGTTTAAATACTAGTATTTCTAAATAGTGCTTTAATCGAATTAATAAATGACTAATAAACGTAAGACATCACCCGAATAAGAATGCCCGATAATCACTTCTAATCACACAAAGTTCACTTCTCCTTAAGAATACCGCGCTATGATAAATGTAAACTATACACAGTGTTGCTAGTACAATAATTTAAAACTATCTTAACATGTTTTTTACTCTTGCAACATTGAAATCATACTCATTTATCTTATATTTTCAGTTTTTTCTACGGTATGCTGGTAACTGGTGCAGTTCTGGCGTTTGAGTCCGTCACCCTACTTAGAAAAAGTCATTGGTACATGGCGGTACGTGGGTTTGAACCGGTACTTCCCGCATGAGAGGTAACCCGCCCGCTATCCATTACGACTCCATCCTATGCTCTAATACTATTATTACCACTGAATAGTTGATAGTTTTATATGTAAGCACAACAGTGTTTTATCCCCTTATAAAATATGTAACTAGGAGCTTCATATAATCAATTTTTAAAGTATCAGTCGGGTGACTGACATACCTCTCGATGCACAGTCACTAGGGTTCATGTAGCCTGGGACGTGCCTCCATTCACTAGATGTAGGACTATTATTAATCTGGGAGACACGATTAGCCTCAAAAGTCTGAAGGAGGTGAGGAGTGGTTTTTAACCAACACAACACGATTTTACTATCCGTCCAACTATGGATTGAAGTCAACACAGACGACCTTTGCAGACAAAAAGCGACGTGATGAAGTAATTTAGAGAGGAGGGTAGCTCCCAACAATTCCAACTTGGGAATTGTTAAACGGGTCCGAACAGGGGCAACTTTAGATTTAGCCATAACAAGATGGACGGAGCAAACACCAGACGGAAGTTCCGCACGTAAATAAACAGCGGCAGCATATCCCAATTCAGAAGCATCACAGAACCCATGTAAGGATAAGGAGGAGGAACCTCTGGGAAGAATATGTCGCGGAATGGCCACTTCACTAACCTTCGCTAGGTCCTGAACAAATGCAGTCCACTCTAAAGACAGGGGTTCATTTAAAGGATCATCCCAGGATAAGCCTGACATCTATAAGCGTTGGATAAATTCCTTAGCCTTAAATACGACGGGAGATATCCAGCCACAAGGGTCATACATACGGGCAATCAAAGATAAAACTTTGCGTTTTGTAATAACTGCATCACGGGTATCACAGGTATAATTGTAGGTAAATGAGTCACTAACAGGATTGTACTGCACACCTAAAATAGCGACAGTCTGAGGATTATCTGGGTCTGAGAATGAATGAGGAAGTTGCAAATGATCCGGGGGCATATCCTCCAGAAGCTCGGGCCTGTTACTAATCCACTTACGGAGTTCATAACCACCAGAGGCCATTATTCCTATAAGTTCAGTTTTCAAGGCCCGGGCAGACGCAATAGTATCAGCACCAGTAAGACAATCGTCGACATAAATATCTCTCTCAAGGACTTCAGCAGCTCGAGGGAAGGTAAGTCTCTCTTGTTCAGCGAGCTCAAGAAGGGCACGAATTGCAATGAATGGACTGGAACGAAGACCAAAGGTATTGGTATTAAGTTCATAGGCAAGAAGTGGCTGAGAGGGATCCTCACGCCAAAGCACAAGTTGGTACCTTCTATCATCAGGATGTACCCAAGTCATACGAAACATCATACGAAACATCATACGAATATCTGTAACAAACACTACCTCGTGCCTGCGGAAATTTAGGAGGATGTGAGAAATATCTCGCTGAAGCTTAGGGCCTGTATGTAAACATTGATTCAGGGACACTTTAGAGGACGTAGGACTACTACCATCGAACACAACACATATTTTGTCACTAACGGACTTAAAAATTCCATGATGAGGGATAAAATAATGTTCCCGGGTCGAGTCATATGATGAAAGGGACATGTGGTTTAGGTCAAGGTACTCGCGCATAAAGGAAATGTATTTCTCTCGAAAATTAGGATTGACTTGCATACGCTTCTCAAGATTATGGAATCGCCGTAAGGCATTGGTTTTAGAATCACCGAGAGGTAGATGATCATGAAGAAAAGGGAGTCTTACCATAAATCGACCATCGCTTTCACGAGTGGTAGTTGCTTTAAAAAAGGTTTCACACTCTATATCCAAGGGGTTCGCAACTGGAGATTGGGGGGCCTCTTCGATTTTCCAGAATTTTTCAACTATTTGGGACAGCGAGACTCCAGTCATGGGGGGCTCCAAATCAGTAAATCCTCTATAAACAGGACCACACAGGACATAACCAAATATCGTCGAGATAGCAGTAAGGCCATCAGGGGACACAAGCAACTCGGACCTTAAAAGGCGACCAATGACGTCAGCTCCAAGAAGTACACTTATAGTACCAGGTTTGTAAAATAAAGGGTCAGCAAGAGGGAGGTCCGATGACCTGAGGAAGGTGGCCGGTGGTGGCTGGATGCGAGAAGCGGAGGACCGTGAAAGTTGGCGCCGTCTTGGAGAGGCCTATGTCCAGCAGTGGACTGCAATAGGCTGATATGAAAGAGGGAGGTCCTCAGTACAGGTAATTACACTTTTAGGTAAGTCTACCTCTGGGAGGGTACCAGCAATCACATCAACAACTATTGCACTGGTAGAGATTTCTGGACAGACAGAATTAACTGGCTTAAATGAAAGGGATACAATGCCCGGGGAATTAATTGCTTGAACATTACCTATTCCACGAACAGGAACTGGAGAAGGAATGATAGGTAAGTTCATGTGGTCAACAACAAACTCAGTGGTAAGAAGGCATCCCTGAGCACCAGTGTCACATAAGGCACGCGCTTCCACATAATATCCAGACGAGGTTTTAACATGAATCAAGGCCGTAGGTAAAAGAACGAGAGAATTGCGAGGTAAAGATGTAAAAGCGGGTATGGAAGGGGGGCTGCTATCTAGTCAGAATTGTGGGGCCTCATTGTACTTATGATGAAATGCACGTTCATCTTGGGTTCTTTGACCTAGAGGGGCATTATAAGTACGGTTACCGTTGGGTGCAGGTGGGGATCGCCCGCCCGAACGGGGAGGTGATGCTCTACGGGAATCACGAGGGGGCGGGGTACGAACACGGTACCATTCAGTACGTGGGGGTGACACACGGTCCGTTAAGTGACTTTGTGTGGATTGCCGCGGTTGGTTGGAAGCTAAGGCCGGGACGTCTCGGTATGAGCGCTCGCGATCACAGGAAAGGAGTCATTATAACACAGTGATGTGTGATGACTGGAACGGCGGCACGTGCGACAGCGATAATCTCGCGTGCATTGGGATATGGAGTGTCTATCCAGGCATCGATAGCACAGTCGGGCTTCTTTTACAAAAGTAACACGTTGACGTGTAGGAAGGCGAAGAAAATCGGGACAGTCGCGTAAGTAATGCGAAGTACTATTACAAAGGTGACATTTAGATGTCGTCGCAAAGGTAACAAAGGCTCTCGCAGGAGGTGGGGAACGCGCGTTAGGTTTAGGCAAACGAGGGGAGCTCACAGTAGGGGGGGGGGTTGTAGTGTCAACGACAGAAGCACTCCCTACATTGTCTTGGTGCCTACATTCATCCTCAAGAAAGGTAATAAGATGATCAAAAGTAGGGAGGTGATTAGGATTATCGCCATAACGACGTTCAAATCTCGATTTTAACTCTGAAGGCAGTTTAGCAAGGCATAAGTGAACTAATAGGTACGACCAATGTTTAACAGGAAGTTCCAATCTTTCTAAGCATCGATAAGTCGAAAGCAGGGGGTTCAGGAACGACACACGTAACCCGGAAAGTTTAGGCGTTTTAGTAGGGAGCATCATTATTTGAGCTATGTGGGTATCCGCTAAAACACGAAGGTTATGGTACCTACGTTTTAAGAGGTCACGGGCCACGGTGTAATTGCCCGCCTCAATCTTAAGGTGTTGTATTAATCGACGAGGTTCATCCGATAAGGCTCCCACTATATAGTGTAGCTTCAAAGTCGGGGTAAGGGTAGGCTGGTTGTCCACCACGCTATCAAACTGGTCTATAAAACTGATACAACTATCGGGACGGCCATCAAACTCAGGTATAGGTAGGTCAGGTAATTTACTAGCCGGGTTATCAATAGCCAGGGATTTATTCTCCTTGAAGGGGGTGCTAGTACGGGACGTCTCAAATTGGTGAGGTCGTATTTCGTCTAACTTAATTTTTAAGTCGTCTACTTTGTCCCTTACTACGCGTATCTCGTTCTTAACTTGCACATATTCTTGTTCATAAATCGCAGGATCGAGATTACCTAACAGCTTGGAACAAGCGGCAGAAAACTTATCGCACATAAGTGGCAGGTTGGAAAGACGCGCTCGCATACGATTGGAGGAAAAGGTCTCAAGAACTCGGTGGGAATCATCAACCCAGTCACTAATATAACGGAGTTCACCTATAGCTTCACGGTATTCAGCTGTAACCGTGTAAAGTACGGCCCTTACGGTTTCGTTGCCGGTTTCGGTATCCGACATTTTATTTACTTTAAATCGCAAGAAACAAGGTAGGTAAATTAAACTCACAAAAGATTCCAATAGAATGCGTAAAGGAACATATAGTAAGGGACGGCGCAGATGCACCGGGTATATCAAACGTAACTCGTAAACAGCTCGCACGCGGTCACGCGGTAATGGCGTGATCAATAGGGAAACAAAGCGCTCGCGCACCTCACTTGCACTCAAAGGGTAGGTAATTAACGCGCTAATCGATTTAATCGACACTTATGTAAAAGGGGTTGTACTCGAATGTTATTAAGGAATTTACTGTAAATAGGTTAGGTATATGACGAGACGTTTTGTTCAAATTACAAAGGAAAGTAGCAAATAAATAACTCTCAATTAAACAAATTACGTTACTAATAAGGGGTCCTAATAAGAAACTACGCTCTGCTACCAAAATGTTTGAGAATTTAGGCAGTGGATTACACGTGGAGGGCGACAATGACAGGTGGAAAATTGTTATAGTCGGCGCTTATAGCTAGGTACTTGCCACATCAGGGGTTCACTTCACACACTTCACAGGCCACAATCACTCGAAATGTCTGTAAGGAGCTTCACAGGATACACACGCGGCGAAAGCGCTCTGGTCGGTCTATTACATGTGTCATAGGTAACGTCTCGGTGTCGACTGGGAGCTCCGGGGTTTTCACGGTACGTTTTAAACAAATAAAAACTAGGCAAGTACGCGTGCGAGTGCGCGCGGCGCAGTATCAATAGGGTACACAAACAAATAAAAATATTGTAGTAAACAAACATTGTGGGAATGTAAGCATTGAGTGCTAGGTAAATGGAACGCAGGAAAGTAAGAATGAAAGCGAAGACTGTGATATGAAAAACAGAAGACGAGCGATTGGAAGACTTTAATTACTATAATTCATGTCATTCATGTTTTAATCAGCTGGTTTAGCTTTATTTGCATATTTTGTATGGGAATTTTGTCAAATTTACCGTCAATCGAGGTTTTCTGGCTGTTTAAAAATTAATGAACTCAGGTCTAAATACAAGAAGGTTGAGTTATTACTCAAAATGAAGGCTAATGAACCCTTATCTTGTTCCGCTAACAGAGGTTGGTCTTCCCGAAACTTGTATAATAACATTAAATAAAGGCAAGGAAAGAGTTGATAAAATTAGAAAGTATGCGGCAATAACCGTATTGTTTTATTAGAGGGCCGTAAGATTTCTACAATGTTTACGGTTTCGGTGCAAGGGAAGAAGTCTAATTAGGAAAATAAGAAAGTTCTTAGATGTGTTAACAAAAAGTAAAAAAAAAAGAGTTGTCAGATCATAGATAAAAAAAAATAGATAATTGTCAAAGCCTCAATAATACCTAACTGATCAACATTCAGGAGCTTTTTTGAATGCGCTTTAAGCCGGTTTTTTATACCCAAATAATTAAGTACTAGAGAAAATACACTACTTATCCGTGAGGTGGTGAGTTCGATCCCCGGTCTGTACCAAAAAGTTTAAGTACTAAAGTACATACTTTTTCAAAGATATCGGTTGCTTGTCGGTGAAAGAAAAACCTGAAACCTGAATATTAGTGGTTGAGCGTTGGCTAGTGTATAAAATGGAGAAGGCAATGGCAAACCACTCTATGTACTAATTGCCAAGAAAGTCATTGTGTGTGTTTCATTTTATATACTGATCACGACCCAGTCATGAGGTATGCGACTAAACACAAAAGGTGATGAGTATACCTATGTAACCATAGGTATAGATATGAATATAATACGTATTCAAAGGAACAAATAAGTCTTAATATGTATCCTTATCATTGATAGCCATAGGACAGCCACTGCTAGACATAGGCCTCCTCCAAGGTTTTCCATACCGACCGGTTGCAAGCGGTCTGCATCCAGCGTGATCATGCAATCTTCACAAGGTCGTCTGTCCATCTTGCCGAAGGACGTCCTACGTTACGCCTTTGATCAAAGAGTTTTCAATCTAGAATTTTTGAACTGCCCGAACGGCCATCTAATCATTTCTTCGCGCTATGAGCCTACCCATTGATCAAATTTTATTATTATTATAGGCAAGTGTAAATTTAAATGCACACATAAATTTACACGAAAAATCGCTTCTATTGTAAAATAATAAGTGAGTATCTAATCCTCCAGTCCATAACGGATTTACATTTGTCCGTAATCCATCAAAAAAGGCACAGAATATATATTAAAACAAATGGATTTTTAAGTTATCGAAACGCACAATTTACGCCGCAAAAGGAAAACCATTAAAGGTATTTGAATATAACGCAAAAATATTATTTGAAAAGCACTCATCAGGTTTATTTCTGTAAAATAAGAGAGGCTTAAGCTTTACGCCTTCGCCAATTGTTCTCCTGTCCGTCAAGTAGAATTACTCGCTTACGATTTCATTGTCCTTTGGATAGTTCACAGAAAACAGACAGCTCATAGGTTCATACCTTCCAAATATGTACCTTGCCCGGTGAAAGATCTACATCCTGGTGGTACATCCCGGGCAACGAGACAAACTCCAGTTTGTGATAGGTGCTGAACAATCCTATTAGCGGTGGTAGGTTCCGTTAGGTGCCACCTACCACCCTCTCACCGGAGCCCGGCGCCAAGCAGCTTGCTGTGTTCCGTTGGTGAGTGGGAGTGCCAGAAGCTTCAGGGGAGCTCATTCCTCCGTCGACTCTATCTACGCTACGTCTGGCTTAGTCTAGAGTCAATAGCAAACCCATTTCAAATAATAATAGAAAACCTTGCCTTATTGGCCTAGTGGTCAGCACGCTGGCTTTTGACGAAAAGGTCCCGCGTTCGAATTCTGGGTCAGGGTGGAATTCGTTTCTGGGTTTTTCAGTTGTGAATAACTTTATAAACAGCTAAAAGAAATAATGTTGGTGGTGCTAACACCCCCGTGTCGCGGAAAGCATTATAGGCCGTTGGATTCTTTCCGGTTTTGTGAGATTGCCTTGGGGAGTGAAGGAATAGAGAGTGCAATATACATATACGCAGGGTATTGCGCACATACTTGTGCATTTAATATCACCCGCGCACACCTAGTGTGAGTAAGCATCTGAGAACTTACTACAGCTTATGTGCACTAACAAAATATTCTAAGTTTCGAAAATATGACAACATCGTCTTGCAACACCCTCTGACCAATCAAGTACTTAGCCAGGTTTTTAGTTACCTATTTCCGTATGATGAAATGATTTTTAACTATTGTGGTTTGATCGAGCCACGCACGTGCGATTCCTATGACGGAAAATAAAAAGTCTGACATCAGGGGGTAATAACCCACATGCTCAAATAATGGTAAAGTATCACCAAAACGTCAGACAGACAGAACGGCTAGCTGATCAGCTTATACATTTTTGTTGCAAAGTCATCTCTATCACATCTGTAATTATTTTTATAACTTAAGCAATTATTTTGCAAGTTTTTACGAAATCAAATTGATTTTCGCTCACAAAAATGAATCGACTGTGTCATCTGGTAGGACTCGAACCCACGTCCCTTCGCTATCCGGGCGAGTGCTCTTACCAACTAAGCTACAGAGGACGTTTGTCAGTCGACGAATTCTTGTAAGTGCTTGCTACGCCAGTGTGCCGGCGTTCGATTTCATCAATACTTGGGGAATATACCCGCATGTATCCGATGGAAATATTTTTACAAATATTTAACCATCAGTTAAGATAAAATCAGCTTAATCCTCCGTAGCTTAGTTGGTAAGAGCACTCGCCCGGATAGCGAAGGGACGTGACTATCACATCTGTATAAGATGCCTAACTTCACGTATTGTCGTCTGAGCAAAGAAATTGCGACTGTTCTGTTCAGTCTGTGCCTATCGCACCGATTTCTATGCAAATAGGCGTTCACAGCTTGAATCGCTAGTTGAAACCAATAAAAATGTTGACAGCGAAAACTGGGCTTTTAGACGATAATCGCGGCTGAGGCTGAACGGATTTATTGCGAAATTAGTCGTTGTTTGTACAGGATTTACATACTGATTAATGCTTAATTTTGGGCACGGCTGATAAAAAGATCGTTACGTTTGGACTTTACGACAGGCCTGGTTTCAGAGTCTAGCTCAAAAACGGGAAAAGAGGCATTATTATGGTGAGGGTTCTGTTACTGCGGACTGTCGGCCACCCGTTGTTTTAATCATGTGTCAAAATGTAAGGACCTGAAAATAATAAAAAAATAATTACAGGATGGAATTTAATTGGCGCGATTATGAATAAAGAATAATGTTACAAAAAGTTGCCAAATTATTATGAGGGTCAATCTTGAAATTGGGCGTATTCGGTTGATTCCCCTGGCACTTTTTAGAACATAAGAGTTTAAACTATTACTAACAAAAGGCTAAATATCACATCATTGTAAACATATTTCACAAATAGGCATCACTGTCACATGTTTAGATATAAAGATATATGACTTTAAAATTTTGATGCCAGGGGAATCAATATAAGATGCCAGGGGAATCAAAATAAAACATGTTGTATAGAATAAACGTTTATTTTAATTCAATTTTAATCAAATATCTACATTATAAAACTCTTCCGATACTGAGTGACTGACTGACAGACAATGCACAGCCGAAACTACTGAACGCAAGAAGCTGAAATCTGGCATTCATGTTACTTTGAGAGTGTAAGGAAGAACTAAGTGAGGATTTTTTTAAATTCCACCCCGAGAGGCCACGCGGATGAATTCGCTGGCGGCCGCTAGGATAATATGCATAGTCAGGTCATAAGTTCTCTCACACAGTAAAAACTTTTGAATTTAGAATGCTGGCCAAAAAAAAGTTTATTGAATTCGAATTTAGAATTTTTCATTAAAATAAAAATGTGTACTTTTAGAATTTTTCTTATTTTTGAATATGGAGTGGACACTTAAAGAAGACCGTGTCGCGGTTATTGCGTTGCATCGTTGCGGTTACGCGCCAATTCAGATTTTCGACTTACTGAAAAATTTTGGATATAACCAAAAGATTCGTTTATCGTACCATAAAACGATACAATGAAGACTCTAGTGTAGATGACAGGTCAAGAAGTGGTCGCCCTCGCTCTGTTAGGACTCCAAAAGTGATAAATGCTGTGAAGGCGCGCATTTAAAGAAATCCCATACGTAAGCAGAAACTGTTGGCCCTTCAGATGGGGTTAAGTAGGACCACGGTGAAAAGGGTGTTAAATGAAGACTTAGAGCTTAGGGCATATCGAAGAAAAACAAGACATCGTTTGGACGCTCGTTTAATGGACCTGAGACTGAAGAGATGCCGCGATTTGTTGAAGCGGTACGCGGGAAAAACGCATCGGGAAATTCTTTTTTCGGATGAAAAAAAATCATTGTGGGAGAGAGCTACAACAAACAAAATGAGTAGGTGTACGCACACAGCAGTGAAGAAGCGAGCAACCGTATTCCGCGTGTCCAACGAGGTCATTTTCCATCCTCGCTCATGGTTTGGTTGGGAGTCTCTTGTTGGGGCTTAACTAAGGTACATTTTGTGTGAAAGGCGTAAAAACGAATGCAGTTGTGTATCAAATTACAGCCCTCAAGAACCTTGTGGAACCTGTTTCTCATACCATGTTTAATAACAGGCACTGGGTATTCTAACAAGATTCTGCGCCAGCTCATAAAGCGAAAAGCACACAAGACTGGCTGGCGGCGCGTAAAATCGACTTCATCCGGCACGAAGACTGGCCCTCCTCCAGTTCAGATTTGAGTCCGTTAGATTACAAGATATGGCAACACTTAGACGAAAAGGCCTGCTCAAAGCCTCATCCTGATTTAGAGTCACTTAAGGCATCCTTGATAAAGGCAGCCGCCGGTATTGACATGAACTTCGTTCGTGCTGCGATAGACGACTGGCCGCGCAGATTGATGACCTGTATGTAAAATCGCGGGGGTCATTTTGAATAAACTTTATTACCATATGAATCTATGTATTATTAAGTTCATTTTGCTATATTAATGGTTACAGGATATTATATTAATGGACCCATAATCATAATATGAAAGTATGATATTAAGGAAGCTTTGATTCCCCTGGCTTTTTGCCAGAGGAATCAATGCCAGGGGAGTCAAGAAAAGTAAATCTTCTTTCGATTTTGTTTAAATGGATTGATTTTTGCCAATGATTATTTTAAAAACAATTAATAGTCCTATATGCCCTACTGTTAATCGTAGTAAGGAAATTCTTAAATATCAAAAAACATTTTTAAAAGTGGCCAGGGTAATCAATGACCTAGTGAAACATAGCCAGGGGAATCAAATCCTTACCTTCGTAAATCCGGCTTGTAAACGTCAAGACGCTACCTCTCCTCGCGATGTTCAGAGCGCGACTAAAGCCACCTTGTCGATGTGCACGCCTTCGGCGTTGACATTTATAATAGCAAGGCAGGTGGCATTTAGTGACGCGCCAAGGGAATCAATTGTTGAGCGCGGACAAACACAAAGTATTTTTTTAAAAAAAACAGTGATTGGCACTGACTTTGTGTATTTAATAAATCATTAAACAACTCACCCTTTAACTCTTAAATTACAAAAAATCCTAAATTTATGACTAATAATAGGTAAATTTTTAATGGTTTGTTCAAAAAATGACTAAGGGACAGCCCAGGGGAATCAAATATCAAGGCTTCGAAGATTTTTTTCAGATGTTTTAAGCTAAAATTACCACCGTTTTTGTTGTGCCCCATTTAATTTAAACATTAAAGTAACAGAAAAAAAACTTATATTAAATTTTAAACGTTATGGGTAGTTTTTGCCCCTGGACATTGCTTTTTTTTGGCTTTCAAGATTGACCCATGAGCGACTTAACGCACTTGTTACTAGCGTTCCTTTAACGGACCACAGTGAAGAAAAAATAATATTTATCATGTGGGTAGTTTTATTTCTACTTTGATGAGTCTAGTGTGTTGTGAATGATTGTAGTTAGCAGTTATAAACTTCATTCGTTATTTCGTGTGACTCTGTGTTATTTTATTGAACTGTGACTATTTTGGTATTTTCACCATGAGTAAGCACAGGTATGTATCGCATCAATTTTATAGAAAATTGATATTTAATTAATTGTAATATAGGAAGTATAACCCCTACCTAGTTATATTTCGTATTTCGAGTAACAAATAAACATGATTTTTTATACAATTTGATGTTTTTTACAACTGTTCCTTATACACAATAGTAAAATGCCCTATTGTGACTGATTTACTAATAGTTTGACTATGTTTCGTTTTTAGAGTCCGAAAAAAGTACTTGAAGCTAAATAAAATAATATAAATAAATTCCAAAAATCACAGCGATTGCCAAGCCCCAAACTAAACGTGAGCTTGTGCTATGGTGACTAAGATAACGGATAGACATACTTATATATGTTTATAAACATCCATGACTTAGGTACAAATGCTCGTGCTCATCACACAAACATATGCCCCTTGCGGAATTTGAACCCGCAACCGGTTGGTTTTGTAGTTCGGGGCGCGAAAGATTACACCAAGGCGGTCGTCATAAATATTTGAAGAGTTGGAATAAGTAATATATGAATGTTGAGTATGAGTCATTACCGGATTATCACTTTACTTTTTCTATCTTGCCACATGAAAACTTCAATGCAGTTGTCACAGATGAGAATTCTTGTGACGAGAATCAAGGGTCGTTGTCAGTTTTGCCTGTGTTGTTGAAGTACATCGAAAAGAGTATGAGTCCTCAGATGAAAGTCAGTTAGCTAAACTCGTCTAGAGTTACAACGGACAAAGATGACAAGTTTCCCAGTACTCAAAGGTACTCGAAAAGGTAGAGTTCGCAGAGCTATCATGAGAATTCGCGATATAATAACTAAGGCCATATCATCAGGTACAAGATAGAATGACTCAGGTGTGCTGTGTGTCACAAAAAAGCTAACTTTACTTGTGTAAAATGCTTGCATCCTAATAAACATTTTCATACCAAGGAGTGAGAATAATTCAAATTGATAGTTATTTTTACTTTGATAAATAAAATAAATGATATTACTAACATATACTTGTGTTTCATTGTTTATTTATTTATTTTATTGCAAATAAACGTATTTTCAAGACTGTACATAAATATGACCTAATAATAGCGTAAATTACTAGTGGGCCTTAAAAGGAACACCCATTTTCCGCTTTTCCGACGTCGATATATATTTTTTTCATATTTTTCTGTTCAAATTAAAAGCACGTCAAACGCCATATCAAAAAATCATATTGATATCGGATCTTAATTTTTCCCGTAATAAATGGGTTAAAATCAGTAACACGATTATCATGAACATGAGCCAGGATATAGCACATCAGGTAATTCGAAAGTAGGCAGATGTATTCGAAAAATACTATGATTAAAAATAAATATATAAAGTTGTTTTTTTATATTGTTCTCTAGATCCTATTTTTTAAAGACAACTGACTGAAAGGTAAATTGTATAAATGAACGAAAGTGTTAAAAAATATTAAAAACTATTGAATAGCGAAAGTGTTATCATTCAAGTCGAATTTATTCTGTAAAGAATAACTACTTGGCCCACTGCTGCACTGTTGCAATACAGCTCGGGTCGATGTCGCTGCCGTCACGCAATGACGTAAGACAAAGAGACCAAGAATTTCACACGGTTGGATGGACTGAACTGCACGCACTCAGTTGGCAAGAGCGTTGAACCGGTTAGCCAAAGTTCGTAGGTTCAAATCCTGCCTGTTCAAATTATTGGTTTCTTATTTAAACTTATAGAAATAAGAAAGAACACTGAGTATTAAAAAATATTAAAAACAATTAATATTTACATTTAAAAATCAACACAAAAATATGATTTTCCTCACCTCGTTTAAGCAACTGACATCCTACTAGAAGGTCAGTGTCAATTACCATTTTAATGAGGGATCCTCTCTAAAAAGGTAAGTATGATAATTTAATCCGGTCGGCGCCTGTCGCGGGGGCAAGGCGAGGTCTGAATGCGCCCCTGGCAGAAGTCCGTTCCAATTTCCTTCTAGGCGTCCACAACAGAGTCCGTTGCAACTCTAAAGCGTTATAGTTCCATTTCCTGATGTACAGTCGGCTGCAGAATATTTTATTGAAAAAAAAAGGTTATTTACTTTTATATTCAAATGGGTCTTGCTTCCATCTTTTTATTTTAGACTTAGGTCTGCTTCTTTTTGGTTTTTAGTTTAGTATTTACTTTTTTTCCATTTTTTTATATCTTTTTTATTTCGAGCATTTTCAATATAAAGAAGCATTTATTTTAGAATTAACTTTTAAAACCCCTTCATTTTGATAAACTTAATGACGTATTATTTATCAAAATTGGTTCAGCGATTCAGTGAACAAATGGCAACAAAGCCACGAATACACTTAATGAGTTAATAGCAGCATAGCCCTAAATTTCGGCTTTGTGGCAGTTGGGTAAGAAAATTAAATAATGAAAAATTTTGCCTTATGATTTTGCGTGTGACTGTACACTCACCTCCGTGACTTCATTTTCTTCGCGAGCGGCTTTCAATGCGTTAGCGACTAGAGCCAGTACAAATTGGGATAGACGTATCCAGGGAAATTGTCACTACCAAATCTGTTTTCATTATGTCGAGGAGTGTAAAGCTCCACCCGATCGCGTTTTGAAAGCTGAAGCTTCTGATATCAGAGGTTTAGTAAAACGAAGTAGACGAAGTAGAAAGTAAATGAAGTAGGCAATTAAATTCGCGAAATAATTAACACTTATGTTTTTATATGAATGTTTATTATGTGTTTTTCTACTTTTATTACTTATTTACTTTTACCCATACAGTTTGGATGGCTTTAATTATGTCAGTTTCTTACATTTTGTTAGCGATAGCGAACTTAGCTTTAGATTGATTGCATCTTCTCTACGGGCCTGTTCGGTAAGTGGTTTATAATTCCCATAGCATCCATTTTTATTTGAATGGCGTAGTCAATCAGTTGCTTAGTTATGATTCAACGTCGTCATATTGTTGTTATGACAGCGACGACATGCGCTGTTTACATAGAAATATATATTTTATAATAATAATATTCCCATTAATATATTTTGGATGTCGGGAATTCAATTCATTGATTGTACTTTTTTGTATTTCCAGAATTAATTAGCATTAATGACATCACAGGCTCCGCTGAATGGCTGTCATCAAGTTTGTATATTATAATAAGGTCCATTTCGAGTTTAATTAATAACAAAGTAAGGACACAGCAGTCATAAATCAGGGTGTCACACGTACGCGCCGGACACGAAACTAATTTAGATAATCTCCGGTATGACTTTTGTTTGATTTAGTAGAAGGAAGCTTATTTATAATTTGGGCGTATTAAGGTTTTTTGTTTCCTTAGTTCCTGTATTTTTCAGCAGCACTTCCTTGGGATTCGCATCTTATAACTTCATTATGGTTGTGTGGTGTGTCGTGGTGGAGAATACTTGGGGATGCCTATGCTGATAAGCAAGACAATCAAAAAACCGGTGTTGAATACAACTATTCATTTAAGTTAAAATGTACCATAGTTTAAGATTGTTACTAAAAGCTAAAGGTTAATGTTAATTATGATTATCATTATTGGTTGCGTTGCAAATTTTTATCCCCTTTTTGGACATGTTAATTTTTACACCCTACCTTTGCGGAGGAAATACTTTATTTATTTTATTAATTAATCTCAAGCTACAGATAATAGACGTAATACAGGCCCATAGTTTAAATACCTTAAAGAATTACAAAAATACGACACAACAAAAGAAACATTTACTTACATTCGCTGTAAAATTTTTTGTATAGTTGAATGGTGAGCTACGTGCTACATTACAGCAGTCACATTTTATATTTCATCAGGCATGTTTGAGAGTTTAGGCAGTGGATTACACGTGGAGGGCGACAATGATAGGTGGAAAATCAGTCAAGTCTGAGCACTTATAGCTAGGTACTTGCCACATCCGCTTTCTGGGTTCAGGTATCACTTCACAGGCCACAATCACTCGAAATGTCTGTAAGGAGCTTCACAGGATACACACGCGGCGAAAGCGCTCTGGTCGGTCTAGTACATGTGTCATAGGTAACGTCTCGATGTCGACACGATCTTCGGGGTTCTCACGGTGTGTGAGTGTGCGCGGCGTAGTATCAATAGGGTACACAAACAAATCAAAATATTGTAGTAAACAAGGTAATTACCTGATTTTCTGATCAAAGTCCGCCGCGTCTGTCCGTATATGTATGTTCACGATGATCTCACGATTAGACAATTTTCATGCGGTTTTCCTTAATAAACAGAGTGATTTCTAAGGAAAGTTTAAGTGTGTAAGTTAAGGTTTTGTGCAAATTCATTGAAACGTTAGAATGATTATCTATACATATAATAAAACTGTAAAACCAATGCGTCTGTACATTGAGTATTTTTACCAAAAACTAATTAAGGGTGATGTTAAAATAGTGACAGAATAGGACAACAACTTTTATTTTTTTGTCTGTTTGTCTGTTTGTACACGCTAATCACCGAAACTATTAAACGGATTTGAATAAAACTTTTTTAATTGTCTAGCTATTGAGTCTGGGCAAATACCTACTAGGCTTTAACTTATTTTGAACATCGGAGTACCTGACGTGGAACCTTAGCAGTACACTTAAACTAAGAGAGATATGAAAGCAGCGCCTTAGGTAAAGTTATATAGCGTGATGAGCATTTTCTATTGACGCACACAAATTGAAGGTCTGGAGCAACTGATATGGAACCCTAGCAGCTCAGCTCAACTATAGGAGATATGAATAGAGCTCCTTAGGAAACATTGTTCAGCGTAATGAGCACTTTCTATTGACTTACACAAATTAAAGATTTTGAGCAACTGATATAGAACCCTAGCAGTTCAGCTCAACTATGAGAGATATGAATAGAGCGCCTTAAGGAACATTGTTGTGCGTGATGACCATTTTCTATTGACGTACACAAATTAAAGGTCTTGAGCAACTTATATAGAAGAACCCTAGCAGCTCAGCTCAACTATAAGATGCATAAATAGAGGGCCTTAGGGAACATTGTTCAGCGTGATAAGCACTTCCTATTGACGTACACAAATTGAAGGTCTGGAGTAACTGATATAGAACCCTAGCAGCTCGCCTCAAGTATAAGAGATATAAATAGAGCGCCTTAGGGAACATTGTTCAGCGTGATGAGCATTTTCTATTGACGCACACAAATTGAAGGTCTGGGGCAACTGATATGCTTAATTACTTAAGACTGATTTTCAAACTCCTAAGGTAATCCTACTGTCTCCAATTTACGATCTGGTGATGCACGCACTATTTTTTATACTACTTATCACTAACTAACGGAAATTGAACTACGAGTATAAGAATAGTCTTACTTACTTTACGTTATAGGAGAAAGGGTAGGGAGGCATTTGCCCTGAAGTGGGACACGACAGGCTCCTAATAATAATAAAAACGATACTATAGTACTAACTTACAAACCGACCTTTAAGAAGGCTAGGGACACAATTAATAAATTCTAAACCGCATTCATCTATTTCGGTAGGGAGGTTTGAGTCTGACTTTTTTCTGAACACTAAAACTAACCTTACCGATATATTTTTTTACAAACAAATAAAACTGCCTTTAATAAAGTAAACTATAAAGTAAAAAAAAACCTTTACACTTTTACTAATAAAGATATACGACAAAATTGAGTTTCGGAGTCGGTGTCACTGCCATGCGAAAGTTTCTTACCAGAGGAGGATGTCTCCTTACGACTTGGTAGACTGAAAGATCATGATGATAGCTGGATGGCGACGGGAGTATAAAATATTTTGTATCATAGAGTCCACGCGTACGAAGTCGCGGGCAGCAGCTAGTTACTAAATAAATACATTGTTTTAGCAAACATACCAACTACCTACCCCCAAACTAAGCGTGAGCTTGTGCTATGGCGACTAGGATAACGGATATACATACATACCTACTTGTATACGTTTATAAACAGTTTGTCAAAATCCGTGTCAGTACAAACGCTCATGCTTCGTACACAAACATCTGTCCCTTGCGGGATTTGAACGCGCAACCTCTGGGTGTAGTCTGGAGAGCGAACCACTACACAAGACGATCATTAATTTGCAGATTGATTGTTGAAGATGACGGGAAAAAGGAGTCGAGGAGCTTTTATCAAAAACCCTGCCTGATGAGATTATGGGATGAATATTTATTTTCTTAAGGCCTGCCTTAAAAATCTGCGATGGCATATGTTTATCTTTTACATACATTCATACCCATGGTACATCCCCTTTTTACCTTCTGCCCGTGCAAAGTCGGGGCTGCTTGTAAAAATAAAATTTTAATCAAATCATGTTTCCAGACACAATAGATAATTGATTGTTTTCGGACCGCGGTCTTATTATCCTCTAGGCGTTAACATTATTCTGTCTTTGTTCATTTACATGGTTAAAATATTTAGCCACTAAACCTCTGTGGACAGAAAACGATCGCCGGTCGGCCTAAGCATTATTTAAAATTTCGTAAACCTTTGGAATGAATGAATGACGTTAGCCTCAGAGGGCTTTTTAATTAACACAAATTATACGAAAATGCGTCATTTTACTTACCTTTGTTTTAAATAAATCTCGGCCTATTATCCGCAGAGCTTTGCTGGTAATAAATGAGAACAGCTATTGTGGTGATGTAACGAAAAAGCATAGATTTTTTTTTGTATAATCCATATCCAATCATCCATTGAGTACGGTTGATGGCACTATAATATAATAACTTACAACGAACAACGAAATAGAATTAGTATAGATTAGTTTTACACTATCGAATTAGGTAAAGTCAACCTGTAATGGTAGTGGTAATGTAAGGAAATCCCACTAATATTAAAAATGCGAAAGTTTGTGAGTGTGTGAGTGTGTATGTTTGTTACATCTTCACGCAAAAACTACTGAACGGATATGGATGAAATTTGGCACAGAGATATATTAAAGTCTGGAATAACATATAGGCTACTTTTTATCCCGTAAAAAACACAGTTCCTGTAGGATACAGAAATAGTAGTTTACGCGGGCGAAGTCTCGGGCAACAGCTAGTAAATAATAAAATAAACTATTGACAAACAAATAACTTTAGACCGTGACATAAACCTTTCCGATACATTTTAAACTATTCGCAGAAACGTATTTTCAATGGGGAAGCAAACTGTCACATTAGTTCCTTATAGAGGGCGCCAAATGTTTGTTACTTAGGAACTGTCAAAACCCGTACAAATATTTGTTATTAGTTAGTTTTTTTTAAAGGGGCGCTGTGCAGCTATTAGGTGTGGAGAAATAGGTTCCTACAAATTCTCCAGTAATCCACAGCAAAGGAAAAAATGGGAAACGGCATTGAGAAGAGGAAATTTTAAATCAAGTGGCTTTTCTAGGTTATGTGCAAACATTTTAAAGAAACTGATTTTGAGACTACTTCTAAGACTACAGGTAGGTAAACAATGAAAGCTAAATATACATACTATTATAATGAATACAATAAGCTAAGCTTATATTTATGCTTTTAGAGGTTATGTCGAGTTTACAATTTTTGTCCTTTAGAAATGATATACTGGTATTTTTTTACAAGAAGCCTTTAGTTTGGACTTTTTTTGAATAAATTTAATCCTAGGTTTGCTATGAAAAACGTGTAAAAGTATAAGAAAACACTAAGTTATCTTACCTGTCGACTAGGTCAGCTTTTTTCCCTTTTAACGAAGCTGCACGTTTTCTCAACTCTTTCTTTAGCCTATCCAGTCCACGCCAGAAGGAATACATTGTTGTAAGTCCACAAAAAAAGGGTTTAGAGTCAAAAAAAGTTCACAAATTCACATTAGCAAAAAAGTATTTAGAGTAAAAATATTTGACATGTAACAAACACACAGCGCCCTCTACCAAAAAGTTTAGCGTAATCTTCCCCATTACATAAAAATCAATAAATTTTCAGTCTATAATTATAACGATAAAACATGCCCATTTTATCGTTTTAGTTACTTAAAAATGACGCCAAATTAAAGTATTAAAAATACTATTGCAGTGTTTTCATGTATGTGATGATTTTTTTAAGCAGCTTAGTTCGGTAAACAGCGTTGAGATAATACAGTCGTTTTAAATTCACTAAGTAGAAACAAACAAACTCATATAAGTAGACCGGGCTTAAGTGCGAGTCGGTCTCGGGCATGAAAGGTTTTTTGTTGTATGAGATATTTCATTCAGTTTTTAGTATTTGTTGTTATAGCGGCAACAGATACAACATCTGTGAAAATGTCAACTACCTAGCTATCACGGTTCATGAGATACAGCCAGGAGACGGACAGACGGACAGTGGAGTCTTAGTAATAGGGTCCATTTTTACCCTTTGGCTGCGAAACCCTTTTTGGGTAATTAAGTCTACTATTATTTATTCTGTGACGTAGGTCAGTAAAAGAAAGCCAATAGACTTGCTTGTTCTATGCTTATATCGTGAACTGTATAGTCAGGGTGTGTATTATTTCTGATTGGGGGTCATTACGTTGGTATAGTGGAGTCATTATCTTTCGCTTGAGATAGTTGTGCTGGATCACTTTGTGTAATACGATGTGATATATTAGGCCGTAAATATGATACGATGTTGCAATTGAGAGGGCTTACTTAGACCCTTGTCAATTACCACAACATGATTTCAACATTTCTGATAAGCAACACCAGTGTTGATAAAAATAATCCTGTTACCCTATTTGCTGTGTGGTGAGAGTGAAAAAGGTTCATAAATAGTTTTTTTTATTTTTTTTATACATCTATGCATGCAAATATCTTTATTGTAAATAATAGGTATAATATGTTGTTTTTTGTCAATAAGATTTTCTAATATAAAGTTTTATAAGATCTAGTAATTTAATCTGTAGATACAAATTAACGTAGCGTTATGAATAAAGTTTTAATAAGATTTATTATAAGTAGATGTATTTTCGTATGGGCTCTAAAAATTCTGTGCCACCTTTTGAGCTGCCTTATTAACCTTAAATGAGATAGGAGATTAAAATAAAATTGATATAAGCTATTTTGCTACATTCAAGGAAGGTGAGTATGCCTGTCTTATTAACGAAATACTAACTAAATTACTTCGCTGACTTAGCGATTCAAATCCAGAAGATGTGAAAAATAAGATACAATTATTTTGCTTTAAATTTCCGCTAAGAGACGCTAGCGCAGGCAACAAAACCACACCAACCGCAACCGCTTTGAGTACCAGTTCAGGCAAATGCAGAATGCACCGCCCTCCCTCCCTCAATACGCATGCACTACAGCTAATGCAGTTGTTAGTTACCAACACCAACGTGCAAAAACCTCGACGCGTTTCGCCACTCCACGCGGCATCCTCAGGAGATGTTGTCGCCTCGGCTGAGCACGGACGACTGAAATGAGTCGCTGGCGAACAGGCCTTTTATACTGTCCCCACTAATGAGCTGACGTAATCGTTACGTTAACGCGATCGTTACGTAAACGCAAACAAAAAGTTAAAGTTAGAAAATTAAAAAGTTAAACCGTTGATGACTGATGGTTATTAATAACATTTTGTTGATTTGAAAATAGATTCAAAAGTGGGGAGGTGGTATAACTGACCTGTTCGTTCAACAATGTAAGCGTATTATCTTTATTATGTTTTATGATTTCTAATTGTTCCAGAACGGACAATTTAAAACTTTTTTCACATGTGTGTAAAATAGAAAAAGTATGATTATTAGGCATACTATGTCCTGAATCTAAAAGATGTTTGGCGAAGTGTGACTTTTCAGGATGGTTGTTTCGATACGCGGAAATATGTTCTTTATAACGTGTGTTGAAGCTACGGCCGGTCTGTCCTATATAAGTGGCGTTGCATGCACTACAGTTAAGCTTGTAAACACCAGATTTTTGGTGTTTATCAAGCTTATCCTTTCCGTTACAAATTAATCTTAAAGAGTTATTAGTGTTAAAAGCTACGCGTATGTTATGTTGTTTTAGGGTTTTAGAAATACGTTCCGACACCGTCCCTAAGTAAACTAAACTAGAATTATACCTGTTAACCTTTTCATTAGGAACAGAGTATAATAAACTAGTTATTATTTTATTATTTTATTTTTTATTAAGCTGTCAATAATGCATCTCTTGTATCCGTTTGATATGGCGATGTGATACAAAATGTTTAATTCCTTCCTGTAATTGTCTTTACTAAGTGGTACAGTAAATAGTCTATGAATATATGAATTGAACGCGGCCATCTTATGTTGCCACGGATGACAAGATGATGCATGAATGACAGTGTCAGTATGTGTTGGTTTTCTATAAATTTGGAATTGATGTTGACCCTCCACCCTTGTGATTGTTAAATCTAAGAAATTAATACTATTGTTTTGTTCTACTTCTAATTTGAATTTAATTTTAGGGTGAATATTGTTGATTTTATTAAGAAAAATATCTAACTGTCTATTAGTTCCGGTCCAACAAATCAAAATGTCATCAACGTATCTATAATAGTAAAGAATTTTCCTTTCTTGAACTAGGTATTTATTTTCAAAGTTATCCATAAAAATATCTGCCATTAAAGGACTTAAAGGAGAGCCCATTGCTAAGCCCTCCTTTTGCCTGTAATATTGATTGTTGAACCGGAAATAATTTTGTTTCATGCATAAGGAAGTTAATAATATAAGATCTTCTATCTCCCCCGGATGCAATCGTTGTTTTTCTAAGTGATTTTTTAGAATATTTAAACTTTCTTGGTGTGGTACGTTGGTAAATAAGCTTTCTACATCTAATGATAATAACTTTGCATTCCGAGGGAGAGAAATAGGTTGAATTTTCTTAATTAAATCCAAGCTATTTTTTAAAGAATGTTTAGGTTTGAATGACGATTTCTCCTTCAATATTGAATTAAGTTGTTTAGCTAATTTATACGTCGGTGCGCCGATGTAAGAAACTACCGGACGCATCGGCATATTTTCTTTATGAATTTTCGGTAGCCCATATAAACATGGACTGCGTGGATTCATTTCTAATAATTTATTATTACGTGTATACGGGATATCTTGAAATATAAATTGAGTTGAATTAATTGCTTCTTTTATCTCTGACGCGAATTTTTTAGTTGGATCTGACTGTAGAAGTAAGAAATCGTCATTCTGAATTATGTCTTCCACCTTTTGAATATAATTGTTACGTTCCATAACCACCACCGTGTTACCCTTGTCAGCTTTTGAGACAATCAAATTGTTTTCAGTAATTTTTTGAGTTAGCGATTTATAAATATGATACTCCTGGTTAGATGAACTACTATTTGACTGTCTCATAGCCGTTCTAATCTGATTTGCTGTAATATTAGTTGCTAAAGTTTTAACATATTGTTTTTGTTTACTACACACAACAGCGATCTCCACGTCAACCGCTAATCCTTGTAAAGTTTTTTGATTGACTGAGGGTTGACTGTAAATTATACTTTAGTCCTTTACTTAATAATGAAATTTCATTACTTGACAATTCGACATCAGATAAATTCTTGACCCGAGGGTAAAATGTATGTGATTGCGGTTGTTCGTGGAAACCACGCTGCATGTTATTAGTAGACTCGCACTTCAACACACGTATTTTCCTACATTGAATTACATATTTTTTGTGTGCTTCTTGTGAAGCAAGAAGCCTAGCTTTATGATCTAATAAATCGAATTCGACGTTATGTAAAGAATATGATAATTGAGAATAAAGAATTTTGAGATGTAGTTTTAAATTGTCCCTTACTGAAAACCAATGTCTTGACTCTTCATTTAGCCAAATTAATTGTGCTTTTTTAATAGCTATATTTGCTGGTCGGCTACTCGTATTAGAACGTATATTAATGTAATTTGGAATAATGTGTTCACGCTTACATTGTTGATTGAACCAGACGTTTTGAACAGCTAAACGATGAAGCTTAGTTAGTTTTATGTATAGACGTGCCTGTACAGCTATGCTTGCTGATTTAATATAATTAATAGAATCAGGCGTTACTTTGCGGAAATCCATTATCAGATGGGAAAAATAAGATACAATTATTTTGCTTTAAATTTCCGCTAAGAGACGCTAGCGCAGGCAACAAAACCACACCAACCGCAACCGCTTTGAGTACCAGTTCAGGCAAATGCAGAATGCACTAATAATAGACAGTTAGATATTTTTCTTAATAAAATCAACAATATTCACCCTAAAATTAAATTCAAATTAGAAGTAGAACAAAACAATAGTATTAATTTCTTAGATTTAACAATCACAAGGGTGGAGGGTCAACATCAATTCCAAATTTATAGAAAACCAACACATACTGACACTGTCATTCATGCATCATCTTGTCATCCGTGGCAACATAAGATGGCCGCGTTCAATTCATATATTCATAGACTATTTACTGTACCACTTAGTAAAGACAATTACAGGAAGGAATTAAACATTTTGTATCACATCGCCATATCAAACGGATACAAGAGATGCATTATTGACAGCTTAATAAAAAATAAAATAATAAAATAATAACTAGTTTATTATACTCTGTTCCTAATGAAAAGGTTAACAGGTATAATTCTAGTTTAGTTTACTTAGGGACGGTGTCGGAACGTATTTCTAAAACCCTAAAACAACATAACATACGCGTAGCTTTTAACACTAATAACTCTTTAAGATTAATTTGTAACGGAAAGGATAAGCTTGATAAACACCAAAAATCTGGTGTTTACAAGCTTAACTGTAGTGCATGCAACGCCACTTATATAGGACAGACCGGCCGTAGCTTCAACACACGTTATAAAGAACATATTTCCGCGTATCGAAACAACCATCCTGAAAAGTCACACTTCGCCAAACATCTTTTAGATTCAGGACATAGTATGCCTAATAATCATACTTTTTCTATTTTACACACATGTGAAAAAAGTTTTAAATTGTCCGTTCTGGAACAATTAGAAATCATAAAACATAATAAAGATAATACGCTTACATTGTTGAACGAACAGGTCAGTTATACCACCTCCCCACTTTTGAATCTATTTTCAAATCAACAAAATGTTATTAATAACCATCAGTCATCAACGGTTTAACTTTTTAATTTTCTAACTTTAACTTTTTGTTTGCGTTTACGTAACGATCGCGTTAACGTAACGATTACGTCAGCTCATTAGTGGGGACAGTATAAAAGGCCTGTTCGCCAGCGACTCATTTCAGTCGTCCGTGCTCAGCCGAGGCGACAACATCTCCTGAGGATGCCGCGTGGAGTGGCGAAACGCGTCGAGGTTTTTTGCACGTTGGTGTTGGTAACTAACAACTGCATTAGCTGTAGTGCATGCGTATTGAGGGAGGGAGGGCGGTGCATTCTGCATTTGCCTGAACTGGTACTCAAAGCGGTTGCGGTTGGTGTGGTTTTGTTGCTTGCGCTAGCGTCTCTTAGCGGAAATTTAAAGCAAAATAATTGTATCTTATTTTTCCCATCTGATAATGGATTTCCGCAAAGTAACGCCTGATTCTATTAATTCCAGAAGATGTTACTGTTTTTGATCTAGCGCAATTTCTTGCCAGTTGGCTTTTTGCAGTTCCGAAATCGTCGATACAAAAAGATAATGTTAATAAGGAAAGGAATACTGGTACAAAATATAAAAAGGTTTCCCTACGCTGTATTTGTTTTAAGCCCGATTTCGTTAGCAGTAGAGATTATTTGCGTTTAGCATAATTTTGTTCTTATTTAGTCTCGGCGACATTATTGCCAACCCAGGTGTACTTAGGGTCACAGAATGGCCTCGTTCGTATGTATGATATATATCTGCGAGTTAGCGTATTAAGGGGCTGGTAAATTCTAGCTTTTTAGGATCTAAACCATATTATAAATATTACGGACCTCTAAAAATTACGTCAGTACGTGCTCGTATTTATCGTTTTTTGCAAAGTATGTGGTAACTTGTCATGACAAAACCGTGAAATAATCGATATGATGAAGGCATTAATTTTTCATAAAGGGTTCCATAGTATATACAATATACAAAAGTTGCTTTTATCTAGTTGCTAAGAGGTTGTTGTCGCATGATGCTGATTACAAAAGTCTAGACGCAACAAAAGATAGTGTATTTGGTATGTAAATAGCAGTTAACAAGCATTAAATGAGTCGGTGAGTGGGAATGCCAGAACCTTCTGACTAAACTCAATCCACCGTCGACTCTGTATACGCCACGTCTGATTTAGACTAGAGTCAAGAGCAAACACATTAAAAAAAATGTTACTATGTAACAAGAACACACAGATTAAAGCCTCGCTTAGTATTTAGGTACATTTCATATCTTTCCTGGCGACTTGAATTATCTTTTATTACCCACAATACAACGCATAATATCATGATAATATACAACAAAAGATACATATTACAAGTTAATGCTCCATTATTTCATGTCCTGAAAAGGAATGGACCCTACTAAAATTTTACGGTCGATAGCATGACTATACCGTTAGAATATCTATGGTATATACAGAAATTCAATAGGTTTAGTATATCTCCTTTGTTTACAAAACACATGACCGACTTTATGTGGCATCAACGCATAGAATGTTTAATAGGTTTACATCCGTGTAGGTATGCGTCTGAGACCTGAGACTTCGAGCCATATTAAGAGCTGATATGGCTCAATTGAACGTTCTCCTTTTCCATTAGTGTTGCCTAGCGATAGTCGACTATCGCTAAACTATCGATAGTCTATCGATAGTTGAGGTCATCTCAATAGTTCATACGGGGCAATAGTAGGTAGGTATTGGTATACATGAATAGTATCGATATTATTGCTTTAAATCATAAGTATTAGCTAATTTGTGCTATCGATAGTTGATGCAGGGCAATAGTATTGATATACATCAATAGTATATCGATACTGTATTGATTCTAATCAACAGTATTAGCTGATTTGTGCTATCGATAGTTGATACAGGGCAAAAGTATAATTGGTATACATTAATAGTATCGACACTATCGATAGAACTATCGATATTGTTATTAGTTTTCGAGGTAAACTATTTGACTTGGATGTGTTTTTGCCACAAAGATACCTGAAAATGATTTGATTTTGTATTTATTTCCATTGGGTTTGCTCTTGACTCTAGACTAAGCCAGACGCAGCGTAGACAGTGATTTGTTTTCATAAGTATTCGTGAAAGGAGACATTTTTGTTTAATAATGTTTTGTACCACGTCTATTGTGTAGAAAATAATATCATTCGGCATTCGTGTACCTTTACAAGGTAAGCCTAAGTTTCTCAGCGGTTCTGTATAGTCTCTGTTTCCGTTATTTTCGAACAAGACCTTTCGCATATAACAGGGGTAAGCCTCTTCCGAAATAACAGGAGCGCGTATGTATCGGATATTGAATTTTATATTATACATAGAGATTGCCTTTTCGCTTTTTTTGCTTCCCTTAGGTATTCTTGTAATATTGAACCTGAAATTATCTAGCCTATCCCCTGGGGTTATTGTAAGAGCTAAAGCCATACGCCAAAAATAAGAGTGGAGGTACCTTCCTACTTCCTGTAAATTGTAATAAAATATGTGCGTTTTCTATAACATTAATGTACCCGTTGTTATAGATTATCATAACATTTCTTTCTTTCTTTTTAACTTTACTTTGAAATTTTATTTTATTTATTTGGCATCTATCAGAAAGTATTACGTGACACATATTGAAATGACTAACATAATCAGAGTAATGTCTTATCAATGTTATAATGTTATTGAATATGCACTCATTCAGACTTTTTCTGTAAAGTAGACTTGAATTATCAAAACACAATTGGTTCAAATTTTAGAAAATACATTTTAATTCTATTAATCTCAGCCTACAACTTCAATCAGAATTTAATCACCACACTGTAGGTTCCCAGAAAGAGCAATTTATTTGGATGGTTTACATAATAGCACCTATCTCTAGTAATGCGCGCTATAAATGCGAGTTTCAAACTATATTAAAGTCAAAGCACTCTGAATGCGATCATCATCCACCATATTACAAAACTAAATATAAGCCGACAAATCAGAAATGAATGACACATTAGTGACATAACCTAATATATTAACTTTTTTCTATTCGGCCTGCTAATATTTATTTAGTCCTGATGCTAAGTTTTTGTAATAGGTATAGGAGCAAGCGTTTGCATCTTGTGATTAGTTGTTCCTAGATGGTTTATTTTTGCATTTTGTATGGCTATGATAACATTGATAAACCACTGTCGAAGTGATGTGAGGCACCACATATTAAGAGTATTCAAATTGTCTTGTTAGTTTTGATTAAAATTAAATGATAAATTTATTACAGAAATCATAAAATTATACATGCTTTTTTTCATTGTATGATTGTATTGAATAACCTACTGAACCAATTCAAATAAAATTTGGTACAGAGATAGTTAGAGACCCTGGGAAGGTCATAGGCTACGCGAAATCGCGATATAAAATTATCAGGGGGGCGAAATGGGAATGAAAATTTGTATGGAAAATCCGACTATGGGCGCGGGCGACGTCACGTGGTACTGCAAGTAATATAATTTCAAAAATTCTGGGGACTGTCTTGGTCTTAGTCTATCAGTCAGACGCGCATTTGCCTGTTCTTTTTTTCATGCACCAAAAATAATCCGTTAACCGGTATAGGACGGGAAAATTGAAATCGAAATTGATGACATCATACATTTCCAATCATTAGTATATGACATTTAAATACTGTTTATTTGTCATTACAACAGTGTAAAGTTTAAAAGCTTAGTACAGTTTATTAACGCTTGTCCTCTCTATCGCTTTTTAATTTGATTTTATGAAAACAAAAAAGTTTTTAATCACACAAACAACATGATTCTGAATTTTCAAACTAATGAATTAATATTTACGCATAAAATGTAAAATATGTGACGATTGCTAGACCATTTGGTACTTGTTATGTAAGACGGAAGTTTTTAGTTCATTATCAAAATTAGATATTTTAATTTGCGTTTTATATTCTAATCAGATGTTTCTATTTATTATCTATAGGTTAAGAAGTAATAATAAATATCAATAAGTTATTGTTTTCAAGTGATAAGCATATACTTTGCAATCTAAAAATACGATATCATCCTAAGACTGTTAAGTACTCGTAGTTAGATAAATACCAAAATGAGTTCATATTAAAATGTGACCAAATTCGTAACGTTCAACATTCATAAATGAAAAAAAAACTGGAAGAAATTAATTTTAGCAATAAGACCACCTAAATTGTTAGCCATATAACCATTAGCCATCCTTTTGGGAAGTAGCGAGTTATTAGTTAGTTAGTTATTATAAAGAGTATCTTTTTTTTAAATAATTTGTTTCACCAATTACCTAGCCCCAAACTTAGCGTTTGCTTGTGCTATGGCAACTAGCACAACGGATAGACATACTTATAACGTTTATACATCCATGTCTTAGGTACAAATGCTCGTGCTCATCAGTTATACATTTGCCCCTTGTGGGATTCGAACCCGCAACCTCTGGTTTCGTAGTCCGGATCTATCAATTATACAATGTCCAACTGTCCCACTGCGTCATCGCTGCGCAGATTCTGCACATGAAAATGGGTTTTCAGCAATTTCAGTAATGAAAAATTTCAATCTATAATTTAAGAGCTACGCTCTTGTCGGTGGAGTCTTCTCAATTCCTCTCAATATCATTTACGACACGACTCCTAACTTTTCCTTCCTGGCCTTCCTCTTTTCCTTTTACCTTCGACTTTTCCCTCTTTAATCACTCTGATAAAGTAATCATGTCGCACTAAGTGTCCCAACATCTTTCTCCTATTCTCGATGGTTTTCAGTATTTGTCTCTTCAAAATAATAACAAAACATAAATGAATTCCCATAGTTTTCGTTTTTGTGTACTGAAGAATAGAATAAAAGAGAAGGATCCGAAATTTTAGCACCTCCAAACATGGGATATTCTATCGAACCAAATTCTTTTAATCATGTTTTGAGCTAAAATATGAATAAATTTTCGCGTAATGTAGATTTGAAACTCTTATCATGGAATCCTAATCATAAAAATTATTTTTTTATCGCGCTTCTTCTTGACTGAGCTTCTTATTCATTGCAATGAATCGATCATACTAGTGCATTATAATATCTGTGGTATTACTATGCTTTAAGTTTAATCGCTGCAAGCTGCAACAGACATTGTATTTAAAAAAGAGCTGTCATTTTCTACTGCGGGCGATAAGAATTTCATGTGTCAAATTTCATATGTGTACGAAATTTGAATGAAAAATTAAGCAAATTACTCAATTTGAGGCAGTTAATATCCGCGCGCTAATGACTCCTCTACCTCTTTTTAAATGCACTATCATTGGCTGCAAGCTTATAAAAGATGGACAGTCAATAAGTAGGCCCTCACTGAATGCCCTGCAAGCCTAGTAACTATTATCATTTAATTTTTGATCACAGGTAATTATACAGGTACTTATATACTATTATTTTTTAAAAGTCTCAAAAATACGCTTTACTAAATTACTTTAATATTTTTAACACAATACTGCAACATGGCATATCAATGACGTTCATAAACATAACGCAGAAGTTCAAAAATTGACGCAACAAGAAACGTTGTTTTTAATGATATCTAACAATTAGATTGTTATAAATAAATGCGTAGTATTTGTTATCAAATACGTCCATCAGATGTTATTAAAGTAACAGTTGATGATAAATGCGAATCAACATTGAGTAGGTAATAACTATGATTAATGCTAATTTAGTATAACTACTAATAGTAATAAAGGCTCTACGTAACAAAACAGTATAAACCTATACTAAATGCATTTTTTGGTAGAAAAAGGCCTAAAATTTTAAAGAAAGAAAAAAAACTTAACACATAACACAAAATGACTAACACATTACAAATATAATAGTTGTAACGTGATGTCAATTACGGTCTGATGATATGATCTCGATAACGAATGCATTTCCTAAGCATTGACATGCATTGTCATTTTTTCAATCTTTTAAAAACTATTGACGACCGTCAATTGGTGTAGTGGTTCGCGCTCCGGACTACAAAAGAAGAGGTTGGGGGGTACAAATCCGGCAAGGGGCAAATGTTTGTGTGACGAGCACAATCATTAGTACGTAAGTCATCGATGTTTCATTTCCTAAGTATGGCTATCCGTTATCCTAGCCGCTATGTTATAGCAAGCTCACGCTCAGTTTGGGGCTAGGTAATTGGTGTGTTTGTTGAAGAAGTTTATTTTTGAAGTCCTGATAGCTACAACTGTTGTAAACTAAAAAGCAAGCACACCTAACTATTGTAAATTAAAAAAAAATACTATTGTATATCAAAGTGTTGGGGGTGGCAGCACCCGGCAGGCATATATTTTTTTTATTCCGTGCGAAGCCAGGACGAGTGGATTGTACTAAATAAAGTGCTTCTAAATATAGTAACATTGGTACTCGAAACTTGTTTAATCGATCTAAGAAAAGTTTAGTAGTCATGAACAGCTCACAACAAGTTTGGTACAAGTTAGAACTTAGCGGCTTTGTCTAACTCCAGTTCTTATACGTACAAGTAAGTTCGTGCCAACAACTTGTCGAACGTAATAAATACTAAGCGTAAACTTGATATTAACTAACTTTTTGATGGCGATATGCTACAATGTTGCCGGTTTCTAAGAGCCCATACCTACGTCATTCGCAGTTCATATAGCATTAACCCTAACCTTTGCACAGAATTATGGATGTTCTGACAACTCAAAATTTAAGTTTTATTATATGTTGATAGATGGCGCTATTTAGGATCTAAGTTATACAAATATTGCGTTGAAAATTTGAAATCATTGAACATATAACTAACAAAAACAAATTATTGTAATATTATGTGTAGTGACATGTAATGGAAGTACTTGTGTTAAAAATTAGCAAGTTTCAAATTGCAGTTGTAGCAAACGCATCACACACAAGAAAAATACGATTGATGGCTTCCTGCTACACCTGGATCAGATTAAAAAATCCGCCAACAAGATATCGATGTTCAGATACGATAGGCACGCGGAAACAAAATATAATGCACTCACGTACCTTTAAGAAGATCGATGACCGGCACCTTCGATTGGGCAAACCAGCTGGTTCTAGCACATCACTTCAAGTCCTTCTCAAGATAGTAGCTGATGATGGTTCACGAGCACGCGGTGGCGATTTCAGAGGTTAGGGGTTCGCGCGCGGTCAGCTCGGTGTGCTAATTGCAACTGCCCTCAACTCAAGTGTCAAAATCAAAAATCAACTCTCGAGCAGTGAGCGCATAGCAACCGTTTTAGGGTTGCGTTTTGTTACTGCATGGACCAACCATACAGAACACCGATATATTGCGTTTAATTAGATTACAATAAAGTTACGATAAAATACGAAGACGGAACATCCCGCCCGAAGAACGGTGCGATTTATAAAACTAAAGAATTACGAACTAAACACTACTTAAATTAACAAAGGATATGGTTAAACTATGCGATTGTTCCAGTGGAAGCTAGTCCTCGATTGGTAAAGGACATAGCTTAACCAAAGGCCGTTGAATTACGTTATTGGTTGCAGTTTTAACCATGGCGATTCGGACAATTCCGTCAGCTCCAGCGATTAGGTTTTGTACCCTGCCAAGGGTCCAATGTAATGGAGCACGGTTCTCATCTTTAATGATGACCATTGATCCTATGGATAATGGTTTCGAGTCCTTGGTCCATTTGGCGCGTTGCGTTAATGAATTTAGATATTCGTGTTTCCATCTGGACCAAAAATTCTGATGAAATGCTTGTAACAGCTGCCATCGATGAAGCCGATTAATATTGATAGCAGATAGATCCTCATCTGGGGCAGCCGTCAACGGTTCTAAAGTCAAAAAATGACCTGGAGTTAGTGCTGATAAATCGTTAGGGTCAGCACTCACGGGACACAGTGGTCGCGAATTTAAGACAGCTTCGATTTGAGCGAATAGCGTCGTCAGCTCTTCAAAAGTTAACACCTGATCACCAACAACGCGATACAAGTGATTTTTTGCCGCCTTTATCTGAATCTCCCAGACGCCCCCGAAGTGAGCCCCCGACGGAGGATTGAATTTGAATTCAATCTTCTCTGCAATTGATGCGTTTTCCATAAGGGAAGAAAGTTGATTACGAGCACCAACAAAATTGGTTCCGCAATCCGCGTGAATCGTATTGCAGCGACCGCGTCGAGCAACGAAACGCCGAAGAGCAGCGATGAATCCGTCCGTTGAAAGTGTGGAAACAACTTCCAAATGAACTGCCTTCGTAGCGAGGCAAACAAACAAACATAGGTATGCTTTGTCGATTTTAGCGCCACGATGTGGGCCCAGTTTTATGCGGAACGGTCCACCGAAATCCACACCCACCACAGAAAAAGGTTTAACCTGGTTTACACGATACGCAGGTAGATCGCTCATGAACGGTTGCAATGGTTGAGGATGCAAACGAAAACACTTTATGCATTTTGACAGAACGCGACGAACTGTCCGTTTCGCGGAAACAACCCAAAATTGCTGCAATAGCAAGTAATTTGTTGTATTTACGCCGGTGTGGCAGTAGCTTTGATGTATAAATTCGATTATTAGATAAGTTAACGGATGATCAGATGGCAACAGAGCAGGATGCTTGTGCTCAAACTCCAGCCCTGAGCGAGAAAGCCTGCCGCCCACCCTAAGGACACCGCTAGGGTCGATAAACGGATTGAGTTTACGAAAGGGTTTTACCAACGGTTTTTTAGTTTGTAAGTTCAAGATCTCAGCAGAAAATGTTTCACTTTGCACGTATTTTACTAACTGCATCAATGCATTATGACGTTCTACGTTGTTTATAAAAATTGTGCTACTTATTGTACGTTTTCGAAGCGAATTGATAAAACGGTTTATATACGATAAAACGTTTAAAAGCTTTGTGAAATACGAAAACCGATGTATCAGACTGGTTAAAATGTTAGAATTTTCGTTATTATGATTTTGCTCCGCTACCAAAACAACTGACTTGCGGGCCTCAGCTTCTACAAGTTTACGATCCTCCTGTGATATGACCATGGGATGCGATGGCCATGAATCCTTGCTATGGGAAAGCCAACGGGGTCCCGCCCACCATAGAGTGTTATTCACGATTTCACTGGGAAAGAGCCCGCGAGAGCAAATGTCAGCTGGGTTATCTGCAGAAGAGACATGATGCCAACTTTCAGGATTTGTAATTTCTTGGATATGACTTACGCGGTTTGCTACAAAGGTAGTCCAACGTGACGAGTGCGATCGTAACCAAGAGAGAACGATGGTAGCATCTGACCATAGGAAAACAGAATCGATTGGAATGTGTGTTAGGTAAGTTTCACGAACATACGTGTATAAATCAGCCAAGAGGACTGCAGCGCATAGCTCTAGCCTCGGCAGCGAAATACGTTTTAACGGAACAACTCGAGCCTTAGAACAAACGAAGAAAACTTGAATGTTACCAGCATCATCGATAGCGCGTAAATATATTACAGCACCGTACGCAGTTTCAGAACTGTCACAGAACCCGTGTAATTCGTAGTTTGAATTAAGACAGGTAAGTTTACGAGGAATCCGAAGTTGAGCCAACTGAGGTAGTTGATCCGAATAAGAAGTCCATGTTTGGACGACTTCGATGGGCGGCGTTTCATCCCAATTCACACCGAGAATCCAGAGCTTCTGGATCAAGCATTTAGCTTGGATTGTGATTGGCGAAAGAAAGCCTAATGGATCAAAAATCCGAGCAAGTTCGCTGAGGATCGAGCGTTTTGTGCACGTTTGGTTTGAAGGCTTAACTGCAAAGACAAATGAATCCGATGAGGGGTCCCATTTGAGACCGAGAACCTTCAGAGGTAAAGGCTCGGTGTTGTCAAGTGATACTGAACCTTGTAGACGTTGGTCGATGGGTAAATCCGATAAAAGTTGTGGATCATTGCTGACCCATTTTCTGAGTTCGAAACGTCCTAAATTAAAAAGTTTCACGAGTTGAGATTTAGCCTCTTGGGCAACGTTAAAATCATTAAAACCACAGACCACGTCATCGACATATACGTCAGACAATATGACTTGTTTCGCCAGCGGATATGCATCCCCTTCGTCATCAGCAAGCTGTCGCAACGTACGGCAAGCGAGAAAGGGAGACGAAGCTACACCATAGGTAACCGTATTTAAACGATACTCTCTGATGGCATCGCGAGGCGAGGGTCGCCAGAGAATACGTTGATACTCGCGGTGTTCAGGCGAAACTAAAATCTGCCTGTACATTTGACGCACATCTGCCATAAAAACGATTTCATGCTCGCGAAAATGTAAAAGAATTTTAAAAATGTCAGGTTGCAATTTAGGACCGATTAATTGAGAATCGTTCAATGAATTAGCGTTAAGATCCTTAGCCGACGCATCAAACACAACGCGAAGACGAGTCGTTGTGGAATCAGGACGTAAAACACAATGATGTGGGATATAATATTTACCCATACCCATTTGATCGAGGGGCACAAGCGACATGTGATCAGATTCGATGTAATCGGACATGAATTCGCAATACTGAGTGGATAATTCATTGTCTTGTGCTAGTCTACGTTCAATCGCATGAAACCGACGGAGTGCTACCTCGCGCGAGCCGTAAAAGGTAGGTTCAGAATCGTCTTTAAACGGATATTTCACAACATATCTACCAGAAGTATCGCGATAATGTTCTGCAACAAATTTTTGTTCACAAAGTTGTTCCTCCGGGGTCAATAAAGTCGCTTTCGGTACAGTATCTAATTCCCAGAAACGAGTGACCAGCGAATTTAGATCGGTATCTATACTGGACGGTATAGAAGATGTGAGTAACGCCGCACTAGAATTTAAGTAAGTTTTACCCAGGAGAAGCCAACCGAATATCGAATTAAAAGCAGTAGGTTGATTTTGGCTACCCTTGAGTTTCTGATCTAACAACGATTCGGCGAAAACATCAGCAGCAAACAGTATATCAACCGGTCCGGGAATATCGAAGCTGGGATCAGCTAACGGTAAAGATTTTACGTGTGACCATTGAGACGAATTTAATTTAGCTATAGGTTGGTCACTACATATTTTAGGAATGACGTGCATGTTCAATTTATAGATAACTTTGTTTTGTGTGCCTACGCAACAAACTACGTCACCGCAAATGGAAGCAGAAGCTTCTCCGAGTCCGCTTACGCTAGTCAAAGTTGGAGTAGGTGTTAAATGCAACCGATTTACTGCCGATTCCGTAATGAAATTACTCTGGCTACCGGTATCGAAAATGGCTCGAAAAGATTGCATAGTACCACGAGCATCTTGTACCTGCACCAAAGCCGTAGCAAGTAATACAGTACACCGCAGTTGTGTTTGAGTAAACAGCGCTGCTGCGTTCACACTCTGTTGTGGCCGATCACGATGCAACAAGCTGTGATGTTTACGTTTACAATTCCGACAGGTAAAGAAACTTGTACAATTCTTTAATTGATGTGATGGTTTTAAGCAATTGTAACACCATTTTTTATCTTCGGCTACTTTTATACGTTCGTCTATTGATTTTTTAAGGAACTCGGAACATGATGAGATTGAGTGCGGTTCATTACAGTAAGAACAACTTTTCGTATAAACAGTCTTTTCGATTTTAGATGTAGTCGATGACGATTGATTACTTGCAGCGACTAAGGTATGCGACACACTAGCGCGTTTACCTGTGACTGAGCTTTGAAACGGTTTGTTTGGTTTCACTACATCTGAGAAGTGCGTATCACGCATTAAAGCTTCACATTTAGATTGTAAGAATAGTTTCAACTGATGATAAGTTGGAAACTCGATATCGGAATGTTTTTCTTCAAAACTGCGACGCAATTCAGTATTTAACTTTGATAAAATATGATACACTAAGACGAAATTCCAGTTTTGAACCGGAAGATTAATTGTTTTCAAAATACTCAAATTTTCATCAATAGTGTCAAGTGATTTACGGAATTCCTTAGCATCTTTGCATTTAAATTCAATATTAAGGATTTCACGCCAACATGTAAAGGCGAGATCGCGTTTGTTTTGATATCTACTACATAAGGCTTGATACGCATCTACGTAATACTCATGAGTTAAAGGGAATGCTTTAACTACGGATAATGCATCGCCGCTAAGAGATGATATCAAATAATGAAATCTTTCTGTATTGGTTAATGAAGACGAGTTATGAATTAAAGCGTTAAACGTATCAAAATACTCCGGCCATTGTTTGATATTGCCAGAAAAACTCGGTAGTGTAATTTTTGGCAATCGAATATTAAACGATGACGTAACGCCTTTCGATTTTGGTGATGGTGAATCTTCACTCCGGGTTAAGCTACGGTAAATGGATTCGATTTTAAAATAAGTTTCATCGAATTGCTCCTGCATAGAATCATCGACGCTGTTGTCGTCATTAAGAATGTCAACAATACTTAAATGAGCATCCTCAAAAGCATCCGCTATTTGTTGTATCTTTTCATGATAGGAAAAAAATAAGTCAAGTTGAGAGTGGTCACTGAGTGCTAGTTGACCGATTTCTAAGGCTTTATTTAATCGATTTACAGCAATAGTTCGCTTTCTACGCAATGACGGCAAGTCTTGAGATGTGTAGTCTATGTCCATAGATTTTGATTTAGATTTCTTAAAAGCACTAGCTTTTCGCGAACGTTTACTTAAAAGTGACATTTTGTATTAAATAAGTCCGTTAATAAAAATAACAACAAAATATAAAACGTAAAATAACAGCCTCAGTGTGTTACCACCCTAACGCTTATCAGATGGAATGCGGGCAAAAACTACGATAATGCGTACGATCGCTGCAGGCAGCGCCGATAGGTAAATTAATGATTTGTATGTTTACGCACAATGATGAATGCAAATAAACTTATTATGCAGGTTTGCAATAAACACGAAAGATTAATGAATTTAATAAAAGTTTTTTGCAAAGATACTAAGTTATAAACGATGAAGTATGTAATTGTTATTTAACGTATTTACGTTACGATATATTTTATCTAAACGAAAACTTGTTAGTTGCGAGTTACGTTATTGAAGTAAGTAGATTTACTTAGCCGGTGCGTTGAGTACGCGGAGATCACCGGCCGGTAGGTAACACGAAACTACCCGAAAGTAAAATTAAGAAATATTGTTTGAATTGCAATTAGTTATTGGATATTACAATGTATTTTAGTACATTGTACGATTTTAAACGATTAACGATTGTAAAGTGATGTACATAAATGATTCATTTGAACAAGTTATGTCTTTAAAATAAATTAATGCAAGCCGTTAGGTAAATTAAGCACCGATAAATGAATGAGATGATTGCTTAATTTTGATCTTACAGTAATTTAAGACAAAACTAGACGATGGTTTACGATATTAACTGATTAGCCCGTAAGTACTGACACTTAACGATTTTACGATTAGTATTTTCTGATTAAATGAATAACTCTGCAACCAATAACGAATTGAGAAATGATGAATATGATTTACAAAGAATTTAACCAGAAACACCATAGGATTTGGAATGCGGTACAGTACGCGTGATAGGCGCCGATCCCGGGTTTCGGCACCAAAAAGGATGTAGCAAACGCATCACACACAAGAAAAATACGATTGATGGCTTCCTGCTACACCTGGATCAGATTAAAAAATCCGCCAACAAGATATCGATGTTCAGATACGATAGGCACGCGGAAACAAAATATAATGCACTCACGTACCTTTAAGAAGATCGATGACCGGCACCTTCGATTGGGCAAACCAGCTGGTTCTAGCACATCACTTCAAGTCCTTCTCAAGATAGTAGCTGATGATGGTTCACGAGCACGCGGTGGCGATTTCAGAGGTAAGGGGTTCGCGCGCGGTCAGCTCGGTGTGCTAATTGCAACTGCCCTCAACTCAAGTGTCAAAATCAAAAATCAACTCTCGAGCAGTGAGCGCATAGCAACCGTTTTAGGGTTGCGTTTTGTTACTGCATGGACCAACCATACAGAACACCGATATATTGCGTTTAATTAGATTACAATAAAGTTACGATAAAATACGAAGACGGAACAGCAGTTGAAAATAAAATTTAATAGAAAAAACGTCTTGATGATCACTAAATTGTTAAAAAACGACATCTTAGTACGCGTGAATCAAAAACATGCTAAACATAAACATTATAACGTAATAAACGCTAAAACCAGCATTTTTCTTAAATAAAAATCTACCTGACTTAGATTGGTCAACGCCATCTAGCGGTACTGATTTTGATACTACGAAAATCCCTCATTGCCATATCTATAACATCTGTCAATGTCAACGTGACAGTTAGATACCTCAAAACTCTGACCCCTAGCTAAGTTATTTGTCTGTGGAGCTATAGCCCGACCGCTTATCTGAGCCGTCGCCTGCGGGGCACAGGGGTGCGGGGGTAGACGAGAACAGGGATTTTAATTCAAATCACCCAATGAAAACGGATTGATTGGGTGATTTGAATTTTGAAAAAAATGCTAATTTCGAAATTCAAAATTATAATCACCCAATCAAATTACAAGCACGCTCAGGACCCCCGTTCTCGTCTACCTCCGCTCCTCTGTACCCCACAGGTGAGGTCTCAGATAAGCGGTCGGACTAAAGACGTTTTAGCCAAATCTGTCAACAGTGAAAAACGTATTTGTAAGCAAAACTTAAAGTATTTTATACCATAAGTTTCAAATAACAAAATAAATAAAAAAAAAGTGATTACTTCTATGCTTAAGTTTTTATTCACAAATTAAATGTTAACAAAGCTGTGGAACGAAACAAATTTGTGGTGATAGTCTGTCAAATATTGCCATGCCTAAATAAATATTGCAAGTCCTAACTGCTAAGTAGGTATCTTAACTTGATAATTTTGGACATGTTGAAAAATATTTTATGAATAATCCCACTATCCCACTAATATTATAAATGCGAAAGTTTGTGAGTGTGTGAGTGTGTATGTTTGTTACTTCTTCACGCAAAAACTACTGAAAAGATTCCGATGAAACTTTACACAAATTCAGCTTATACATTGGAATAACACATAGACTATATTTCATAAAGATACGTATTTAAATACCGAAGTTATGACGATAAGTGTTAATGAAGCCTGAAAAAAATCTGTAATTTTCGAGCTATTTTCGCGTACGCTGCAAAAATTGTGAGAGTTACACTAATATGATGTATGGCAGAAATGTTTGCCTTAAATAGTTCTACAGAAAAGTTCGCCAGAGTATATATCTATCTTAAGAGATAGATATATACTCTGGCGAACTTTTCTGTTAAGGTTTGCTCACTATTACCTTTTTTATGGTAATAATAAATGTTTTACAGTAGTGCATTACTTAACAAGGTAAATTCATAAGAACTGTATTAATATTTGTCCAAATCAATACTTTATTATTCACAAGCATTTAATTGTTATCATAATTGCCGTTTATACCATTCAATTGAAATAATTATCTTAGGAGATCTCATAGTTTTAAAATACCATACGCTTATGATGGCGCCACACGCGACGCGCTGGCCGGCCCGTGGCGAGTGTCGGTGGATTTAATGTGTACAATTTTTCGTCGTATTGAATTATAAAACCACCCTTATTATCATAAGTCCACCATCTACTTAGACTACATAACAAGGAAAATGCATGGACCCGCCCCTGGCAGCATACTTTACACCGACGATGTTGCATTACTGAGCTGAAAATATAATATTCACGAATCACAGGAGGTTTTTTAGAAATGGGCATGTGAGGAGGACCGCGGCAGACGAGATAAATACATGCCTCAAGGCTTCGTCGTTGTGGGCTAAAGTAGAGCGCTTACAGCTGATTACTAACACGAGGGTTCAGCTCTTCAATGATCAGGAGTCTGGACTTTTCGCACAAACGCTTCTCGAGGTCGGCGAAGGTCGCATGCCGACGGATGCTGACGGCCAAATAACCTTTGGCAGCCAATTTAGCAATGTTGTTAGCTCGGAAGATAATCTTATTAATGAGGTATTTCCGAGTTTACAAGAAAACCTGGCTAACGAGGAGTGGGTGAGCGAAAGAGCTATCACGGCGCCCAAAAACGAATTGGTTGAAAAAATTCATATCAGCCTATTGCAGTCCACTGCTGGACATAGGCCTCTCCAAGACGGCGCCAACTTTCACGGTCCTCCGCTTCTCGCATCCAGCCACTACCGGCCACCTTCCTCAGGTCATCGGTCCACCTAGCAGGGGGGCGTCCAACACTACGTTTCCCGAGACGTGGTCTCCATTCGAGAACCTTCCTACTCCAACGCCCGTCGGTTCAGCCACAGACATGACCAGCCCACTGCCACTTCAGCTTACTGCACCTCTGAACGATATCTATGACTTTCGTCTTTTGCCGGATGATCTCGTTCCGGATTCTATCCCTTAGCGAGATCCCCAGCATAGACCGTTCCATAGCTCGCTGAGCGACATGCAGTCGGTGGGCCAGCTTGACTGTCAAGTTCCACGTCTCGGCCCCGTAGGTCATGACAGGTAGGACGCACTGGTTATATACCCTGCTCTTCAGGCATTGCGGTAGAGGCGACGAGAAGATGTGACGCAACTTCCCAAATGCTGCCCAACCCAGTTGCACCCTTCTGGCGATTTCGCGGTCGAAGTTGTCTTTACCCAGTTGCAACACTTGCCCGAGGTAAACGTATTCCTGGACAACTTCGAGCATCTCGCCGCTGACTGCTATCGGTTCCGGGACAATATGTTCGTTGAACATGACCTTAGTCTTGTCCAAGTTCATCCGGAGACCAACGCATCGCGAGGCAGAGTCTAGGCTGTGCAGCATTTTTTGCAGATCCCGCGGCGATTCTGCCATTAGAACTATGTCGTCGGCAAAGCGGAGGTGCGTGAGATATTCGCCGTTGACATTGATGCCCAATCCCTCCCAGTCAAGAGTCTTGAAGACATCCTCCAGTGCACTTGAGAACAGTTTCGGGGAAATAACGTCCCCCTGTCTCACACCTCTGAGCAGCTGGATGGGTCTTGTCTTGTGACCTTGAACTTGGACGGACATCGTTGCCATATCATACAGGCCTCTCAGCACCTCCACATATCGCCAGTCGACTTGGCATCGCTGCAAGGATTCCAAAACAGCCCAGGTTTCGACAGAGTCGAAGGCTTTTTCGTAGTCCACAAAAGCTAGACACAATGGCTGGTTATACTTTTCGGAAAAAATTTGATAACAGAATATTAGAACAATTTCCAGGTGATGTGAGGACCTACGTGTCAATAAACACGCTGATGACAACCGACGACGCAACTGTATACCCAGTAGAGTTCTTAAATTCCCTCGACCTAACAGGGGTGCCCTCCCACAAGTTGGAACTCTTGAAGTTGGTGTGCCTGTCATACTGATGCCTAACCTGGACGCGCCCAGACTGTACAACGGCACTAGGTTACGCATCACAGAGCTGAGAAGGCACATCGTCCAGGCCACCATTCTTACTGGAGGGGCCAAAGGAGAGACGGTATTGATACCCAGAATCCCTATACGAGGGTCAAACTGAAAGTTCTTAGAACTGGCCACTTATAAACAATATAATAAAAAAAATATTCTAAAATTTGAAAATAGAACTCTTTGCCAATATTACTGAGTATATATTTCATTCATTTGTCATTTGTTTTACGACTTGGCGGCAAATTGAAAATTGTCTGTGTCACGTCAAAATGAATTTAACACGAGAAAATTTTCGTGCAATGATTTTTTATGACTTTCGATGTCATTTAAGTCAACAAGAAAGTTATGATAGACTACGATTGGCCTTTCACGATGAAGCCCCATCTCGTGCGACTGTTTACAACTGGTTTAATGAGTTTAAACGTGGTCGCACTAATCTCACTGATGATGTACGTGAGGGACGGCCTTCTACGGCGACGACTGAAAATAACATCTTTGTTGTGCGGCGTATGATAGAGACTGACAAAATAGTGACCTATCAGCAGATTCGGACAAGCTTAGGCATCGGTATGAGTCAAGTGCACAAAATCCTCCACGAACATTTAGCGGTCAGGAAGCTTTGCGCCCGGTGGATACCTCATAATTTGACTAAGGCTCAAAAACTCCATCGTGTGGATTGGTGCCGTAAAATGATTGAAAGATTTAACGGAGGTGACTCAAATGCTGTGTTCGACATACTAACAGGTGACGAAAGCTGGATTTACTGTTATGATCCTGAAACCAAAAGACAATCTGCTCAGTGGGTGTTTCCTTTCGAGGAGTTGCCAACTAAAGTGAAGAGAGATCGAAGTGCGGGAAAAAAAATGGTGGCCTCGTTCTTTGGAAGGATAGGTCATTTCGCAACAATTGTGTTAGAGGATCAAAAAACAGTTTCTGCAGAATGGTACACTACCAATTGTTTGCCACTTGTCTTGGAAAAAGTTCGAGAGAAACGACCTCGCAGTAGGATCCTCCTTCACCACGACAACTCCTCGTCGCACACCGCCAAGCGAACGATCGACTATTTGGCGACATCAAACGTTGAATTACTGGGTCACCCGCCGTATAGCCCCGACCTCGCGCCTTGTGATTTTTATTTATTTCCAAAAATTAAAGAAAAACTTAAAGGAAAGCGGTTTATGAATGCTGAAGAAGCGGTGGCTGCGTATCGCGATGCCATTGAAGAGACCCCTAAGGACGAGTGGGCAAAGTGCTTTTCCCAGTGGTTCCATCGCATGCAGCGGTGTATTGACGTCAATGGACAATATTTTGAAAAGATATAATAAAACTAATAACTGGCTAATGTAATCAGTTTTTGATTTTCTAAGAACTTTCAGTTTGACCCTCGTAATACTCACAAACTTACCCTTCCAGTTCAAACGCCTACAATTTTGTTTAAAAATGGATTTCTCTATCACGATAAATAAAAGTCAAGGACAAGCTCTAAAAGTAGCCGGCATTCACCTGGGCACCCCCTGCTTCTCCCACGGATAACTTTACGCGGGTTGCTCGCGTGTGTCGAGAGCAAGAAATCTTTTTATTTATGCAGATCAATAAGTCCCGCAATGTTGTTTGCCACGATGTGCTGCAGTAAAATAATTTCTAGCTCTCTACGACCCGAGACAAAAAAAACAATTGCTTAAGACAGTATAATCTACTCTCCCGTTCTGTCACTCATCAATTGATCTTTCCGAAGCTCAAATTTAAATTTTTTGCTTCTAAAATATAAATAGTTATAGTTACGCAATTTATTTTCCCTAATAAGCCGCGGGTAACACCGCGGGGCACAGCTTGTAAAAAATATATATTATTATTTTTTTGATATTATGTCTATTAGAAAGCAATATATTCTGGCGTCAGTCCTGAAACTACACAAAGATATACTATTCAATTCTTTCCTTCTTACTGGCAGAAGACAGGACAGACTAGCTCCTATACCCTCTTGTAATACCAAATTTGCTAGTCGGCAGTTTTATGCGCAATCTGCCTTTCTCTATAACAAACTGCATAAGTTATATAAAATTAACAAGTTACAATATTTCGCATGCAAAAAAGTCTTAACAAAAGGGCTTGCACCACTTGGTTACTACGAAACCGAGGAATTGTTATCAAGACCTGAACTGTAGGGTTTTGCTGTGAGCTGTGAGTAGTGGTATAACTGAACCGATCCTAAGATTACAAACAATCGTAGGGCTACCACAGTGCACTGAGCAAATGACAAGGACTAATATCAGGTACTTATACTTATATATTATAACTTACATACAGCACACGCTGTACACACACACACACATATACACACACACACATACACACACACACTACTAAACAGAGTGTGACTTACTATATAAATAAGATTTGTAGCTTACAGAAGGTTGTGTTGGTTTAGTATAGTTACTCACTGACCCCATTAATAAATTTAAATTCACCTTGTACAAGAAGAGCGGGTCTCCTGCCACAGGTGCTATTTGTACCTACTAGGTAGGCTCCAGCCTCAGATTTTTGTTAACTTTTAAATGTTAAAGAAATAAACGATTTTTATTTTATATTATTTTTTATATATTTTTCCTTCAACATTTAATATTTGTAATTTAGGTACAACATTTAGGCAGATGTATGACAGAAAAACGTATCTTTTGCTGATATTAGCAATATCAACACTCGAAAAATTAATTAAAGTCTATTTTACTAAGCTACTATAAATGTAGGAATAACAACCTGTTACAGCTAATTTAAAATTATATTTGAATGTTTGAACTTATTATGCAGTCATTATTTTGTGATATATATTTTTTAATTTTGTATTTGTTACGTCATTTGCAAGTCAACAACTTAGACATATACAATGTGTCCTGGCACCGATATCGGAGCCTTCATGTGGTGACTAAGAAGCAAAATTGCTACCACTTTCTTAATAGGATCAACTTTGGAATCCCCAATTATTTTTTCACTTCCCCATACTATTTAGTAAATCGGCTAGGTACATTTGTATGAAAAGGTGATATTTATTGGTCTGTTTTCGAGGTTCTTGTAATAGAGAAAAATGTTGCAGGGTAACTCATCTATCACTGTTTGAAGGCTCCGACATCGGTGACGGGACACACTGTACTGTATAACGGATCCTCTTCTTTTACAGTTTAAAATAATTCGTTTTTATTTTCACAGTCGTAAATAATATCGTATGAAGTCCACGGTCGCGTAGTGAAATATCATTTCTTGTTAGGATGATACAGATATCATGTAAAATAAAGAAACAATCTTAAGGAAACATTATGATAAAACTTATTTGCATTTCACTGTTTAGCCGAGTATTATCATATCAGTATTAAGTATAAAAGTTGTCTCGTAATACTTGCTGTAATAGTACAATGTCAAGACCAAACCGTATCGCGATGTTTCTAGGTCAACAACTTTGATATCGAGTGAAACAAGTTACAGACGAGTTACATTACTTTTGCATTCATTTCCAATGAACTCATGTCCGAAATGTGTATTGTTCATTGTCTTTTTATATAAATGCACTCTTGTGCATGAAACAGTATCAAAGATGAGACTAGACATAATTATTATAATGATATTGATAACTTTATCATTTGGGTATCGTTTGACTAAAGTAATACATACCCTAATATAATTCGATACATTTCACAAAGTGTCAACTTAGGATGATGATCCTAACCTTGGTTTTCAAGCTGATTTTGTCTCGCTCAATTAAAAAAAAAAAACTAACCATGGATATAGCTTATATAACTTTTTCTTATGATCACAGAACACATGTTAGAATTTTTACGATATTTTTCAAAAATGTCCTCTTAGCCGAATTTAAACTATGGTCAATTTCAATGGAGATTAACCAACTGCGCCAGATATTCCGGGGTAAATTAAATTAGCTGGATACCTCTTGCAGGCAGCTTCTCCACAACAATCTCTACAACATTTGTTCTACATTTTTTCAAAATTAATAGTTTTCCTATACAAAAAATATTTATTGACTCTAAACTTGCGTTACTCTACTAACGCACCTTGCGTAAACAAAATAATCGCCACGTGCAGCGGGACGCGGGGTGGCGGGGTGACGCAGCGACGAAACATTGAATGAATGTAGGAGGGGCAAGGTACATCATACAGAGTAGTAAATAACAGAGGGAACACATTTTTTTTTGTTTTTTTTTGTGTTATTTATTAAGATTTGTAAAAAGTCGTAGAACAAATGTTGTTGGGATTGATGTTGAGAGGCTGCCTTCAAAAGATGTCCAGCTAATAACAATTAACCCTGTATTAGTGCACAAATGTCTTCATCCCGTGAAATATGGGACGTCTGGCAGAATTGACTTAGGCCGGTACTCCAATAAAGAAGACGTAAGAAAAAAGAATATATCATTTAAATCTTTAAACAATAAATAAATAAATTGTTTCAACAAACACACCAATTACCTAGCCCCAAACTAAGCGTGAGCTTGTGCTATGGTGACTAGGATAACAGATAGACATACTCGTACCTACTTGTATACATTTACGGAGCACGAGCCACTACACCAAGACGGTCGAAAATTATCTTGCTTGTAACAATAATAAAATTACATTATTCGTTTTATCATGTTATTTCTATGTTGTCAATTGTCTGTGTCTGTGACTATTAAACCAATCGCAATAATTGTTTTTATATATTGAGATTGGTTTGATAGATCAGAAGATTACCTCATCATTTTAGACTGTCCTCTACCCTAAGGTAGCCTGGAATCAATTTCTTTAAATAAGTCCGCCTAAATTGTACCACTCAATATTGATTTTTCAGAAATGTCTTCCTAATTCAATAAAAATAGGAAAGATGCATATAATGTTCTCTATTAGTCTCTATTTAAGTGGAGCCTAGCCCTTATCCACCAAAGGTTACTTATTCAATATCTTAGGTCATGTCAAGTGTCAAGAACACTATTTACGCTTTCTTAGCGTTTGCATCATTAGTAGGTATCGTATGTTCTTTAGGTCAATAGTTCAATGTAGAATATTCAAACAAAACTGTGGCAGGTAGCAAGACATAGGAAGTTGATACATTCATGACCTTTTCTATTAGGAACGTATAATTCTATTGTAGGAATACTTAAGTCTTTATGAAGACAAAAGTATTTTACTTGTGTCAAACATAATATGATGATGCCACTCTTCTTAAGATGATAATGAAGACAAAAAAATTAAATCCGCTTAACGGTGAGTTGTTGTGTGCCATTCTACACAACAAACATCATAATAAACAGAATACAAATCTGTTTTTGGATTCGAATATCTGGAATTCGTTTCGTATTTGGTTATTCTAGTAGAGATATGTAAAGTAGTTCAAACATTTATTAATACAACAGAAGAATATATTATTGCACTTGAAAAAATTAGTTATATCCCTACAGTTAGTAAACAGAAGAATAGTTATATCCCTCTGCTAGTATGAGTAGGCAATATATTCATTTGCATTAGTGTATGGTAATAAATTATTTATCCCTCTAACAGTTCTGAGTAATTGTCAGTTTGTCAGTTACCTAATGAAAACACGCCTGCTTTGCGTGTAATTAAGATGGTTGTATTTTTCCTCGCACAATCATATCAGTAACTAGGCATATCTATATGCCATCAAATAAATAGGTACAACAGGCCAATACGTGTTGATTTATTTGATAGCGGTAGGAAATTGCCATGCTTAACTGTTGGGAGGTGTATAAATAAATGATTAATGATCGAAGACTTGAAATTCATGGAAAATTAAAGTCGTGATGAGATAATAATTATCCATACCTACAGTTTAACTAGAAAACGAGATTGTACTCAATAGTCACTTTGTTTCAAAATATACCTTTATTAAGTCTAGGCGTGGGTGTTGCAACGACAAACTGTTTTTAGAGACCGTTTTTTGTTCCGCAACGAAAGAACTGCTTTACGTCGCGGGGCAAAACAGTCCTTGTCGCAAATAATTATCGTATTGTTAAATTTGAATTTGCACTCAACGCTTAAATAAATACAGTCGAAAATGCAATGATACGACTACTAGTCATGTAGGCGTCTCGCCGCGTTCGCAACGCGCAACCATTCCACTCGACGGAACGAACGACGACACTAGTTGTCGTGCTCGTAGTCCGTCCCGGCTATCTCCAGATTAATTGCGGTGGATAACGGTTTCGACAACTAGTTTCCATTTCAGAAGAAAAAAAGTTGCGATTCGTTGGTTTAAACATTGATAACGACCCACCATTAATTAGTTCTAAGCAATAAGCGTAGTTTCAAAATCTACAGCCATCAGCCGAGACACCATTGGCCTTATTACAAAAAACTTAGTACCAGGTTTAAGCCAGGACTAAATATTAGCAGACAAGTTAGATATGAATGACACATTCGTGACATTACCTAATAGAGAAACGCTTTTCTGATTGGTCATTGGCATTTGTTAGGAACTTTGGTGTCAACACTTGGGCATTTCAATAACATTGTTATCGCGACCTTTGAATTTGGTGGAAAAGTTCGGTGAACGATTGACTAAGTAAATACTGTTTTTTAGAGATTATATTTTACAACTGATAGTAGCCGTAACAGTAGGATAACAAATGGCTATTCAATGAAATGTAGGCAGAAGAAAAAATATTGTTTCTATTTATTTATACCTATTTGTTTTGATGAACTCGGGCATCTAGTTTTAAACAGCCAGTAAACATCAATAGGCGGTAAATTTTATTGAATTGGCAACATTTCATTTTTATAATGGTACTAAAATTCAAAAACCATTTCGAGATTTGGCGGTGCTTAATACGTTAAAAATATTTTAATATTTTTTTACGCTATGAATTCAAAGATATTTTAAAAATCTAAAAGGTACAATGATACAGGCATTATAAGGGTACATGCCTTTGCTTGGTTATCTGGTATGAAGTAAAAAAGTATTATGCCATACATACAAGCTAGCTGTCATTTTGAAATTGACTTTGACACTGATACTATGATGAGTGAGTGAGAGGAAAGATAATGGTAGTGTTGTTCTATATAAGTATCCGTTCGATAGGAAGTCCATCCAGTTATCGATAGTTTCAGTATAGTAAAAGGATTGCTTAAAATATACATGCATTTAAATGATTATCTCGATCAACAAATATAAAAGAGATGTTAATGCATTTGGGTTATCCTTATACCTATAGGTTTAGGAACCAGGTCCGAAAATTGAACTTTGGTTAGTCTGTTCTTTTTAAGTTTAATTTGTTATTAGACTGTATTAATATCTTTCTTTATTAGGTAATTATTTTCATTTACAAATTACAAATAAATTGTATGTTGTGTTCACCTTAAAAAAATTGTACACTTAGAAGTAGATAGTTTGTATGTACTATATTTGCAATGAATAGTGTATCAACTGCTAGTAAACTAAATAAATAAAATAAAATATCTAGTTTGGTGACGAAATAATAAAAGTTTCTTTAACCATTCAGAGATCGTTTTCAGACATAATAGATAATCTATTGTTATGCGACCGCCGACGGTCTTATATGATCCTTAAGGGGTTAATTATAATGTTTCTGGTTTTGATATCGATGTTTCAAAAAATTTTAAAATTTAAGCTAGGAAAATTGCAAAAAACCTTTTGTTAATAAGGTTGTGTTTGGATAAAAATACTTATCAAGATTACATATTCGTCTACTTCTTCATTAAGACTTGTGTATTTCGACATACGTGCATACTATCGATATCGATATCTTATTGCTACAAAATACAACCCTATAGACGTAAGTAATTTTTAAATTTTAAAATATGGTAAAGGCGTGAGGTCTTCACATCCTTCCTCTTGTACTTACGCTCTTTTTAAATGGAAAGTTTTTAAAGAATTTAATTCAAGGGGTACTAATGAAAAGAAATAAAAAACAAAAATTACGTATGTCTTCTTTTTTTATTTACTTTATGGAAAAAAATAAAAAAGTTAATGTAAGAATTTTGAAATGTTGTCAATTCCCATACAAAATTAACGTCAAATAATGCTTTAGCGTTTGATTAAAAATAAAACATGTGTTGATGAACTCTATAGACGACTACTTATTAAAAAATATAATGAATTCGAAATAAGTACATACCTAATAATTCTGTAGTTAAAATATTTATTTATTTTCTTGTTCTTGAAATGTTATTACCTATCATATGAATTTTAAGAACGCTCTCGTTATTCAAAAAGTCTAAGTAAGTATAATCTATATCCGACATTTCCTTTTATAAAGAATGATATTATTTTTCGATTTAATTTCTAATTAAAATAAGAAGACAGTACCTACTTCATCAGGAAGACAATTGTAATTTAATTGCCATTTTGGATAACATAAATAACATTTACGGTGCTTTTATTACACCTATTTATGTATTTACCATTTTATCATTATTTATTACGTAAACACGTGTTCACACCGTGCTCATGACACATAAGGGCCATAATAGCTGCTTTAACTACAATATTCATTACACATAGTATTATTCCACTAACAGCACTTGCCTAGAACAACCAATATCTAAGTGGCCGATTCTGTAAGCAATCGAGACGAACAATTAGTATTGTAATTTACTTTTAGAAACGGCGGATAGGTACTTCAAAACCCTCTAGTTAAGCCTCATTTTACCGACTACGTTGGTACAACACGAGTAAGATTTATAAGTAAGGTAGCAGGAACGTAATTTTTAGATAGAATAGTGTCGTGGTAAGTCTTTAGTAAAAAAAGAAACTCATCTAAATGGATCACCTTGTAACAAATTTTTCGTTAACAATACATAATGTGACAGAATAAACTCACAATAAATGTTTTTTTTTTTACTTTTAATAACACTAAAATATCATATTATCTACACACCGCGGGACACGCCGCTACGAAATAAACATTCCATAGAGCGCAGCGTTTTATCTACCAACTGCACAATAGTGCACACAGTTGTCACGTCACGGCGCGCTTGCGTGTAATTGGCGCGTTAGCGCACGCTCGCACGCACGTGCGCAAAGGCAACGTGAACGGGAACACAATCCTTTGATGAACCCTGAGTGGCTGGTTCAAAGGTTGAAGAATTTATTAGAGACACGTTAACTATGCCGTTTTGTGTAGTTCAACATATTTTTTAATTCTTTATACTTCAGCAATATAAAACTAAGCATCGATAGCAAATTAACTCTTTAAAATTCCAATAAAATACTGTCGAGAATATTTAAGTGTCGGTAAGCTCTACATAAATAAAATATAGATTTTAATCAAAATCTTTTCTTTGCTCAAGTCAATATTAAAAAGAAAGAGACGTAAATAAATAAATATAAAAATTTCATTTTATCGATGATAAAAATCAATATTTAAGAAGCAAGAATAACTAAAAGCTTTTGCGTTGGCAATTGGCATCAGCACAGATATTATGATACATGGCATCAGTAAGCTTAGTAAAACAAAATGCGAATGGCTAGGCTTACCGTTTTGAATAAATACTAAAATAATACAATACATGAAAAAAAACCTAAATTTTCCCTGTTTGCCTGCTTAAATTTAATAAGATAATTTAAATATTTTGCCTTCTCCTAAAATTGCATGACATTGTTTGTGGAAACAATAAGATCTTGTTTGTGATATGACTTTGTTTACTACAGTATTAGTTTCAATATAAACTGCAAATTGGCCTAATATGCTAGAAAATACATACCTGGAAATATCTTTGTTTATGTTTACATTGCTACGTAAATGATTATCATGCAAATGTATTTTAGCACCTGGTCCACCTACAAATGACGTCGTATTGCAAATATTTTTCCAGTGTTTACCGTATGGTAACTAGGGGGTCGGTTTCTGTTTTGTTTTCTTCCTTGTGAACCTATAGTGTGCAATGCTCGGAAATCAGGGTATTTTCCTAACCAGCTTGTCGGACACGTTATTCAAATTGTTAGGGAGCATTTCTCGGGACTAATACAGTAGAACATATAACCTCCGCCTTTTTTGAAGTCGGTTAAAAACCAGGTTGGAACCCATAACCCTACCGGTATTAAATGAACCGTTCCCAAGGCTGGGTAGTATGAAATAGTATTAGGTAATCGGTGGTAATAGGTATTGAATTTAAAAATTCATGGGATGTTGACATGATACTGTGTTTCGTGATGTTAATGATAATGTAATTAACACATGAACAAGACATGGCTTGGCAAAATTCGACGTTGGAGCGAACTCACCCAGGTTAAATCAACAAAATCTAAATATACGGCCATTTGGGCCCTAATGTCATAATTATACGATTTTGAAACGTTATTCCAAACTTTTTAAATGCTGATATAGTAGTTATTATATCAGTAAACAATCATACTAAATTGCCTTAAGCTACGACTGTAAATAATGTTGCAGCACAGGTTGAAGTGACGGTCATTAAACTTTTGTTTATACTCGTATAACGTGCAAACTAGGTTAAGGTTACTGGAGTTCATGTAAACAGATATTTATTATTGCGTAACTATAGGATAGGGTAGGTCTAACCCCTAATTTCTCATACCGTATTCGTCTGATCATATATAAAAAGTGTGCATTGATTGACTACAATAGGTACTACCTACAAGAACTACTACTAAGCAACTGGGGTATTTTTCTGACACTCCTTCAACATAAGAGTTGTTTAAATCAAACAACATTGCTTTTAAAAGGCAACGCTGTGGATACATAATAGAAACGTTCAACAATTATTTTCCGCACGGTACAACTTACAAACAATGCCTATCAAAACATAGATAACAGTCTAACTGTATGGAATAATTTGTTACATCAGAAATCCCAAACATTTTTATCGAACTTTACTCGCGGATATTCAACTATGATATCAATTTTAATTAATAACAAGTTGTTAAATTGTTTATTCACCAGAATGACTCAATATTTAAGTAAGATACCTACCTTCTGACTTGTTTTGAAAGTTAAGGTTGCTTTACTGACGTTAGTTTAAAAGCAATTATTGTGCTGAAAGCTATGACGATTGCTATTTGTAAGCAATCCATTTACTGGTCTGACGCAGGTGTTGACCGGGCATGGGTGTTTCGGAATATACCTGTATAAAGTTGCAAGAAGAGAGGCAACCCCAGCATGCCATCACAGCACCAGTGGTGACACACATGGTGAAGCACACATTGGCAGAGTGCAAAGCCTGGAATTCTCAGCACCTCGCACTACAGACAGTCATAGGTCGACCTTAATGCCTTGCTTCAGTATCGTGATGCTTGACAGGTAGTTGCCGCTTTCTGTGAAGAAGTTATCACGAAAAAAGATACCGCGGAATGGGTCAGGAAAAGAGATGCACTGGCTGACCCGCTCCGATAGGAGCAAGGCGGAGCTATTAACGCCTCCCAGTGGACCTAGCGGCAATGGGGGTGGGGACCCCCGATAGTTGCATTCCACGGGACCACCGGATGGAACGGGTTCCTCTTTGATTTTGAGGCATTCGTGTGCTATACCCGCACTAGGGTAAAAACAACCGCTGAGACGAGGAAGTGCATGCTAATAGCAACCCTTTGTCGTCTCGCTAAGTGGACTGAGGAACAACGTGGAGGTTTTAGTGGGTATACTTGGCTATTTGTCAAGGAGTCGCACATAACATGCTGCCATCCCCAGAGCACCACCAAGTATGCGTAATGCATTTCCTACGCGAAAAACAAGGCCTGCTGCCGAGGTGCCATGTGAGCCGGAAACTATAGTAGAGTCCACTCGGCTAGACAGCAATTGGTATAAGCGGTGGGCGACTACCAACCACCAACAGGTCAAGTAATTTCCTTCATGTTCAGGATTACACTTCACTGGGAATAAGTGAAGTACCTACTTATGCTTGATCACTCGACGGATTCGTGAATTAGTGAGCTCATCAAACAAATGATGAGTAAATACTCTTTCCTGTTAAACAAATTGTCATCTTTTATGTAAATAGGTACCTACACTGCTGTAGTTTGTGTACTAGTATTGTCACATTTTTGTACATAGGCATCGGAACCTCAGTTACATTATTTTAAAAAAAAGAGGTCAGCTGGGTGAATTAATGTTAATTAATCTTAATTTAATTTAGGTGTAAAATACGCTGACCTGCTAAATCTAGGTATTTAAGTACCTACACACGGCCGCACGTCAGGCTACCCTACTTTAACCTTGAGACTGCCTATACTTATACTTTCCTGCGTGATAAAATAAGGCTGTTTTCGCAGTTCACATGGATAACCTGATGTGCTGCCAACTGTACTTCGCCTATTCATGAAATCCTAAATTAAGGTTTCGTCTCTGAACGAGTTTAAAAATAGCAAGATGAGTTTTTACCTTTCAAAGACAAAGTCAAATATTATTTATTTAATTTAGAGCAGTAAATGCTACCTAGGAACGTCAATAATAGCAATAAACATTGGTCCTTATAGGGTTAGAAGATATCTTCTTACTTTTAGCCTCTACTAGCCCTTCGAGACAAAACACAGACAATCTGGCAAGTGCTTAGAAGTTTTCATTGACGGCTAAGCCTCGTTATTTCCTAGTAGTTTGTTGAAGGATTTGTTGTACTCTAATAAAATAGCTAGTCTTAAGACAATTATTGACTTTTCTTCTATGTAAACAATATGGTGACTGTTATCATAACTTTTCCTCGTGGATGTCGTAAAGTTGTTTCATTTTTATTAACCCTTGTAATTCTTCGCTCTTGTATGTTTCGATGTCATTTACTTTTAATCACTATCCAAGTAGATACACAAAAAATTTAAGGTTCTCAGAAGGGATTTGTTTCCGTGTCGCAGAGTAGCAGGTTTTTTAGGAAAGCATCAGATAGTGTTTTAAAAGAGTAAATACAGGGTCTAACAAAAACAATTGTATTTGTTTTAGGGGGTGATTTTGCTTCTGTAACAGAACAACTTTTACCATGGGACCAATTTCATCTGGTCACTTCTTTAGGGGTTTTGTCGTTTTGTCAATGAAGACGTATAGATGGGTCATTAGCGCGCGGAAATTGATGGCCTAGAATTGAGCATCATTGGATTTTGTAGGTAAACTATCAGTATTTTGATGGTAAACTCTTTTTAAATTTGATGAATACAAGCACCATGAAACACAAAATCAGCGAAAAAAAGTAGGTGTTCCTTAGAAGTATTAGTTTTAGACCACTGATCAGCTGTTACAGTCTTTATGCAAAAATCATAATTTTTTTGGGATTTGGATATTGGTCCCCCTAAAAAGAATAATGTTAATAAAGTGAGACCTTATATTTAAACTAGCAAGAAAAAATACTTATTATTATCGTTATCAAGCCACCGAAAACCTAAATGTTTTAAAATCCATACTAATATTATAAATGCGAAAGTGTGTCTGTCTGTCTGTCTGTTACCTCTTGACGCTTAAACCACTGAACCGATTAAAATGGAATTTGGTATGGAGACAGTTCGAGACCCTGGAAAGGACATAAGCTACATTTTGTCGCGATATAAAAACATTAAGGGGGTGAAATGGGGGATGAAAGTTTATATGGAAAATCCAACTCTTGCGGGCGAAGTTGCGGGGAACACTAGTTGTTCCCCGTCGTCGAATAACTTAAAGTGGAAATAGTTCGATTTTAATATTTTTTGTACACTGTTATTTATCAGCTTTAGAGAGTTTTCCACTACAACTTCAGAAGCCGTGCATGCACTGCCTGATTTGCACACCGGTATTCTTTATCAGTTAATTGTAGAGACAACTTTTAAGTGTTAATCATGTTATTGTTTCTATCACGGCGATAAAATCACGTTGTGGTGACACCTCACTGCCTAATGTATAACACCACTACAATTAAATTTACATAATCATGGCAATTAACCGTTTTCTTAAGTAGCTGAACTGCGAGCTAAAGACGCGCTAAAGACAGACCTCTCTTGTTGAATACAAAACCAAACTGGCAATTGATGTCTAGGGCTTGGAAACCTCAGGGCAATTGAACCCAGGAGTAAACAACTAAACAAACACCATTTGGCAGTAAGACGACCTAAAAACTTCAAATGGCTTTTCAAGTTATCATCCTTTCCAAAGAACGTCGAGTCTGAATGTACCCAAAGAAACTCCAAACGAAATGTTCTCTCTACAATAGTTGTAGCGAAGGGATTTAGGTCTTACAAACATTTATCCTTACTACAACAAAGGCCATTCCGAAAAAGTGAAGGCACAAAATATAACGTTGGTATTTCGAGGCTTGTAATTTGAATAAAAATATCCGAACTTCAATCTTAGAAAGGTTCGGTAAAAATAACGAGACGATAAGGTTGTTGGGAAGAAAACAGAGTTGAAATCCAGTTCGACCCAACTTCTGTACATACTTTTTACTTGAAATCTTTTTGATGTTTGCAAACGTAAAGTAAGCCGAGACGAAAAAATCTGTGGCAAAACCAAGAATATTGAAAACCTGGATCCTTAAATTGGATACTAATGCTAGTTTATCGGCACGCGCGAGCAAAGTGCAAAGTTTACATACGAAGAGATGTGTAGCTAATACCAAGTACATAAACATGTGCGCGTCACAACAGCGTATGTTGTGAATCCTTTATCAGGCCACTTTAGACGTATCGCACGTGTCACACCGTATATAAACACGGAGCGAGTACCGCTACGGACATAATTGGCACGACTACTTTACCGAGCAGTCGACGGTTGATATTTGAAAATCGAATAAACTCGATCCGGCGAATTCCTCGTTTGAAAATAGAAATAACAAAAAATAAACAATGGACAAGAAACAGCTGATTGGCAGTGCGACGCGTTACATCGCTGGCAGGCACGCAGTCCAAACTGTTTACTGGAGAAAACCAGCGGACGGAGGCAAGGGGATGCTGAGAACGACCAAAATGACCTTCTTCGGCAAAAACGAAGGCCCCAACAAAGTGGATAGCGCTGAAATGTTCGCGAGAGTACGCGATCGGTACATGTGAAATGATACCTCGTATCAGCTCCAACTGTGATATTCGTAGAATAAGGAACTACGTCTAAGTTATTTATAAGTCCCTAGCAAATACCAGTGAGCAGTGAAGAATATTGTGGTGAGTTTGACAGTCACCGCATAGTGCAAATTAGTTGAGATTATGTATTACTATTTATAATAAAAATGTGGATTTATTATTTTTAGCTTTTACATTTCCTATCTGTTTATTGAAATATTTACTGAAACTGATTTTTATTTAGATACGATATTTTTATGTACGTTGCTAAAATACAGTCTGACAGATCCGTTCATAAAAGTAGATTAAAAGTTTGACGGGTCTTTAAGTTAATAATACCTATTCTAAAATAAAAATTGACAACATTAGAGGTAGATAAATTATTTTATAAACTTATTAGGACAGTTAATTTATAATTGAAATAAGTCAATTAATAATTAATTGATGACGCTGACCTATTCCAGAGAAAAATATATTAGCGTAAAATAATAAATGGATTTTGGAATTTACGTTTAGTGCTAAACGTTTATGTTCTATGACATTTATTTATGCAGTAACAGCAGGAGGATATAACTCAGCACTTTACTTGAGTGGTAGGTACCTATACAATTTCTCCAAATATCTCAAAACTTTTTAATCACATTTATAGATCCAGAAATAGAGATATTTACATCCGATTTGATCCGAGATACTGCAAATAAAAATACGTAATTGAATTGTATTGATAAGATAATTTATTGCCTAACGAACTAACAAAAAATCAGCTCAAAACATTTATAACACATATACATATTTCACTTCAGAGAATACCTATCGAGTAAATATTCATTATTGAAGCTATTGTAGAGTCTTAGAAATGTTTTGTTGATAGAAAATGAGCAATAAACTGGGTTCATCCAATTACAGGTCAGACTTCGATAAACACTTTATTGACATCTAATCTATCAGTTTGTTTGTATTATTATCACGTTTGTAGGTATTATAGTGTCGGCGCTTCTAGAATTATCTACAGAAAATGAGCTAAACCTAATAAAATATGGTCAAAAGACTGGATAACTAAGATGATAGATGGGATACTTTTTTCCCTTTAATAAAATAAAATAAAAAATAACCTTTATTTGTCATTTTACATTTGTAAGGTTTTTACAATACATTTTAAATTTAGCCCCCTCTTTAGGTGAAGGCCTCTTCTATCCCTTTCCACACCTCTCTATTTTTGCATGTCTCCAACCAGTCTTTCCCCGCTGTGTCAATCACGTCGTCGACCCAGCGCTTCTTGGTCTGCCCACCCTTCTCCTGCCTATTGGACCTTTCCACTGTGTAATTCTGATGGACCATCTATCATCCGACAGACGAGAAACATGACCAGCCCATCGCCATTTAAGTTTGAGTGAGTGAGTTAGAGCGTCTGTCAGTTTAGTTTTTTGTCTTATTATGTCACTATGAAACTATGTCACTATTTTTCCTTATTTCTATCATATTCTGTTATTTACTGCTAGTTAAAAGAGGTTCACAGATTGTGGTGTTGTTGTTGCTCTAAAACGATCCAATGTTGTTGTTGTGCTGTCATTCGTTTACTTCACTGCTATTAATGTCTCATGCTTATAATTTAAAAAATTGTTATTATTGAATATACCCCAGACATCAGCTGCCTTTGGCTGCCACCAGTTTACAATAAAGGGTTTTATTGTAAACTATTTCTGCTTTTTCACTTCTTATTGTAACTGATTTCCGAATAAATGTTTTTTCTTTGTTTCTTTTTTATAAAACTCATCAAATCGTCCGCTCTAAGTGCAATAATAATAATGATGCTGGATGCTCACCACAATTCGAATTAAAATTCAGGAAGGGCTCATACTTTGTTTATAAGCTGTTTTAGTTTTTTTTTAAAGAATACTATTTCGCTAAGTATTATTTTTTTCTTTAAAATGTTTTTCTTATATTTCTAACTTTAGAGTATCCTAAGCGTATTTTAAAAGTTATTGCAATTTTAAAAGTGAAATTAAAGTTAAACTCTCAAATACTAAATGCAAACGAAGCGTTTTACCAAGATGTCACCGACCTCCAAGCAGAGTCTTATCAAGGTAATATACCTTTACCGTATAAGATATAAGTCTATATCTACTTTCATAAATGTGTCACCCCTTTGTCCTATAGCTTTTGTCACATACCGCTACAATACAAAGCAACACTTAAGAGGCTATACACTCGTAAAGAATTACTTTTTTTTTAAAAGCTACCAATAATAGTTACTAACCCGACTGATATTATATAATTCCCTTTTCCGAAGTCATTTCCGAGTAGAACTTTTTTGCTTTTTCAGTTTTTTTTTCATACTTTCAATTAAACTAGGTGTTTTTGATAGCAATTCTATGGTAGAAATTAAATTCTGCATTTAAACTAAGAAGTACTGCTCTTATTTTTGGCACACATACAGTACAATAACTTTGAGAGTAAACATTACGAAATAATTCAAAAATTTCAATTTAAAAAAAAAAAACCTAGGTTATATTCTGCTTAATATTTAGTGAAATAACAAGTTATTAGCGGGCAATTACACCGCCCAAACGACAATCAATTTGACGTTTGACGAATTTAGAATTGGGGCGGATTCCTCACACACGGCTATATCATCTTACACCATGTGAGCTGTAGGCTCTAAGCGTTAGATGCTTTTCCTTGCAGCCTAAGCGGCACACTGATGATAGTGATTTTTAAAGCAAAGTCCCATCTTCCCTCTCACGATTTCTTCGTCCTACCTCCACACAAAGCAAGTCTAAACTCACGACACTTAGCTTTGTGTTCTCACAGTTTCAATTCTAGAGTTCCGCAAGCTGTATGCAAAAATGCTTATCCGTTGAATTTGCAAGTAAAATCGCTTGACGGACGCGTTGGTTTAGTAACTTGGGAGTAACCATAATGTGTCTTATATACTTTGTTTTCAGTTTTAAAGTGTAGCTAATTGATTTTATTGGTAAGTTTGTACATAGTTAATCCAACACTATAATTTTAAGCAAAGAATATCGAAGTAACATTTGTAATGGCACTACTGTCTCAACTAGTTAGGTTTAGAACTCTGCTTTATTATATTTAAAACCCTGACTTTGTAGTTTGTATTATAGAGCAGTCTAACACGTCATGATGGCGTAATCGAGACGTCTTCTACGACTCGTTTACGCCATCATGGCGTATCTACAGGTAGGTAAAGTTAGTATAGGTTCAGATACTTATAGCAATGGCAATCTTACCAATGGCTTCTGCAGAATACTAGTAGACGTGGCGCGCTTTTTGCCGTCACTGACATACACTGGGCGGATGATACCAAAATATTAGTTCTAAGCACTGAGTCGCCTACCTGTTCTGTAATAGGAACGAGGTTTTTAACATAACTTTGACAGCGTAAACAGAGGCTTAATCCGATTTAGCCCTGATCTCGAGATCTTTTTTACCACGAGCAGTTTTATGAATGGTGGCCAGCATATCAGAATGTACATATTTGTTACAAATTCACCCCTGTTACGACTGCATGAAATACCTACTGTAGTATTTTGCCCTGACGTGCAGAGATTTAACATTTAAACAGTTCACTTCATACCTTCGCCTATACAGCACAGGTGGAATTTTGCATTGTTTAACAAATCAAGGCATAGGAATCACAGTTCGAGCTTGGCCCAGCTTGCACTTGATTCGGTCCAAGTGTTTCCTTGCACTATTGATTTGGCGAGTATTTTCTCGACGTGTTGAATCTACGGAAACTAGAAGAAGTAGGAACGAAAAACTAAATTCAACTACGTACATTACGATTTCGACGACTGCCTTGGTGGAGTGGCTTGCGCCCCGGACTACTAAACCGGGTGGTTTTGTTTGTTCGAATCCCCCAAGGGGAAAATGTTTCTGTGATGAGCACGAGCAGAAAGAAGTAGTTTTTTTATCAGTTTTCCCGAGATCAAAAATGAGTTATCAAAATAAAATGGTTGTTAGCATAGCTTTAGTTTGAAATGTGGACCTGTAATAGGTCCCTCAATATACATCTGCTGTATGTCTGGTTTTCATAGGTATTAGCTACGCACTGGAGCCAATATATAGACGATCGTTCCCCCGATGTTATGGACTGTAGTCTTCAAATAAAACGCTTCTTGTTTCTTTCTTCTTTTATTGGAGACCGATGACCGTGAGAGCAGCTAACAAAATCCGGCGCTCACGGCCATAGGGCCGTAGTAAGACCTATGTAATTAGTATAAGTATAGACTTATACTAATTACATAGGTCTTACTTAGTGACTAAAGCACCCTAGTGCTTACTGGCGAAAGGATTAAGATAGCACCTACGTCACAGATTATATAATAGTTACTACGTAACAGATAAATTACTCCAAGGAAAATCGGCCCTACTTACTCTGATAATAGCCTACAATTTTTTGTCGCAGACCGCTGCGCCCGAAAATGTGCCTTACGTTTCGAACATTACGGTATTATTCCTCTGCAGCTACGCGACCTTGGAGTAAAACTAATAAAGTCAGGGTTGCCTCTTTCGATACAAGGCCAATTTTATTTGTAAATTTGTTTGAAATGTTTTACATTGATAAAGTGTTTTAAAAAAATTTTGCAAAATTTTCGGCTGTCCCGAAAAACAAATCGGATTCGTACAAAGAGTTTTACTATGTAGTAATGTGGAAAACAAGATCTAACATGTTGTTCTGTGCATTTTTTTTTCAAAAATGTATTCATACAGAGTTATAAAAACATCTGTGGGAACTTTCAGTCTGCCGTAAAATTATGATGACGTATTAAAAGATTTAAAAAGTTCAAACATTCGAGACTGATAGATAAGTCCAGAATTTTATTTAAATCTGAGACTGATTCAGGACATATTATGCTTCTGGTTGCATTTGTACGTTAATACCAGATGTATAAAACATATTACTTAATTAGTTTGCATAAAAACGAATCGACCGTAACAAAAATAATTCAACAATGCGTAGCGCGCGCCCGTCGGTAGTTGGCAGCCTACTGATTTACGCACCGCCGTCGGTGCGGTCGAGAGTAGGCTATTATCGCGCGCAAGTACATTGAGTGAGAAATGCCTGCCTACGTTACTCTTACCAACGCGTTCAACAGCCACCCTCAAAACATCTAAATACTGAGGGAGGCAACCGATGCGTATCTCCTATCTCTTTCTACAATCTTTCACAACTACCAACCGATAGCCTAATAATTCCCATTCACAACGTTCTACCTCTGCGGCTTTTCCTACCTACCCTCGGAATGTGCGAGATGGGGGACAGGGACAGACTATTGGTTTTACCGGTCCCACACTGCCCGAGTGGGACGACCAGATAGGGTCTCCTTCGCCCCTGTACCAAACTACCTACTTTATATTTTATTGTTAGTTCCTACCTGCCTTACTTACTGCAAGTGGGAATCACCTAATAGATAACCGGTTTGCTATCTTTATTAAATAAAACAAGCCCTGAGCTAATTTATATTATTTCTTATGCTAAGCCCTAATTAAACTTTATTGAATCCACAAATATCTTATACTAAATTACAACATTAAAATATAAACATAATGTAACCGATTGGGTGTCCGTAACAGTCTGCCCCCGGTGAAGCGCTGCGAAGTGCGAACCTCTTCATTCCACCGGCAGGACGTCGGTTGACGAAACACGCCGCCCTTGGTCCGAATCTCGACGTTCCTTACTGCTCCGTCAGGTCCGGGATGTACTTCAGTGACGACTCCTTGCGGCCACACATTGCGTGGTAGTGTGTGGCCCACCACGACCACTAAGTCACCGGGCTTGATAGCGACCTCGGTGACGTCACGAGCTCCTCTTCTTGGCACCAGGTCCGGTAGGTATTCTTTCAGCCAGCGGCGCCAATACTCGTCGGCTAGCGCTTGTGCCGCCCTCCACGTCTTCTTCGACGCCGGCTCGCACGACCCGGTGATGGGTAGGCTGCGCGATCCCCCAGAAGAAAGTGGTTTGGGGTAAGCACCTCCGGGTCGTCAGCGCTGACAGACACGTGTGTGAGCGGTCGGGCGTTCATAGTGTGCTTGACCTCTACCAGCAGAGTCTGTAGAACCTCTTCCTTCGGTGCTTTCTCGTTCAGTGTTACTCGTAGCGCGTTCTTGACTGAGCGTATGAGTCGCTCCCACGCTCCCCCCTGATGTGGCGCCCCCGGTGCTATGTAGCGCCAGTCGATGCGCTGGGTGAGCGCGAAGTCCCGTAGAGCGGGTTCCCACTCATTCATCGCTGCTCGTAGCTCCTTGTCTGCGCCCTTGAAGTTCGTCGCGTTGTCTGAGTATATTACTTGTGGCCACCCTCGTCGCGCTCCTATCCGCCGCAATGCCATGATAGCTGAGTCGGTCGACAAGCTTGCTTCCAGCTCTATATGAACGGCTCTTGTAGTGAGGCATGTAAATAACGCCCCCCACCTCTTCTCGTGACGACGGCCCACGGTTATTATCATAGGACCAAAGAAATCTAGACCACAGTTAGAGAATGGTCTGGTGAAGGCTTCTACTCTAGCGCGCGGTAGGTCTCCTAGCACTGGTCTCACTGGTTTCGCCTTCCTCATTCGACAAAAAGTGCACTTGCAGGCCACGGCACGTACTGTAGGTCGCAATCGTAGGATCCAATACTTCTGTCTCACGTCGTTAACGACGCGTTCGTTTGTCCTCTTGCCCGCAACACGCCCTCCTCGTCGATAAACGGATCTAACAACTTGAGGCGATTTCCTGTCTTCAAGTTTTGGCCTCTTCCTAGGCGCTCTATATCTTTTATATTTTTATAACTTAAGCAATTATTTTGCAAGTTTTTACGAAATTAAATCAAATTTCACTTACAAAAATTAATCGACTGTGTCATCCGGTGGGACCTCACGCTCCACGCTCTATATCTTGTTGAAAGGAGTCAGCCTGCGCTCGCCATCTTTCTACTCTATCTATGTGCTCCTGGGTCATTACAGATGCGCGCCCACGACATTTATCTATAAACAACAACACGTATGCCATCGCTCTCACTAGGCGCTCGTGCATAGAGAAACGCCCGGCGTCTGGCATGCTCCATTTCTCGTCTGTCGTGACGCTACATACTATCTCCTCGCTGCTCTCTGTGCTAACTGGAGATGGCCATAAATCTTCATGTTGGTACAAAAACGACGGCCCTGTGAACCATCTGTCTTCTTGACATTTAATTTCTGTGACGACTCTCGTCGCATATTTGTTTCTTACGATTACGCGAATTGTTGAACTCATTAAAACACAATTTTACGGATTACTTCGCGATTTATTTACATTTTATTTTAAACCTGACGTTTCGAACACTTTACAGCGATCGTGGTCACAGGGAGACTAAGGTATTATTTGTCATTACAAAGTTTTGAAAAATTTTAACTACCGTCACTCAATAATATTAATTTACGTTCCTATTTACGCAGAAAGAGCTAACCGTGTCTTGAGATCTTGCAGTGCTAGGTGTTGCTTTGGTTTTTGCTAGAATAGGATCCCATGCCGGTGGAACTTTCCAACCATCTTCTCTATTGAAATTTGGATGTTTTCTAATTTCAATGGCTTCACGTAGCATTCGAGGAATAAAACGCCGTTCTTTTGCAAGTATTTTAGGTTGGTCAAAACGAATGAAGTGGTTGGGTTTGTCTAAGGCATGTTCACACACTGCAGATTTCATGTTCCGTCTATGTTTTACGTCAGCTATGTGTTCTTTTATCCGCACGCCTATACTTCGCTTTGTTTGCCCGATGTAGGAGAGGCCACAGTCACACTCCAGCTTGTACACCCCTGCATCTTGAAGAGGTATGTTGCACTTGACAGGTGGTAGGAATTGGTTAATCTTCTTTTGCGGCTTGAAGTAAGTTTTGATTGACTCTCGTCGCGTCGTCTGCCACGTTCTCTTGCGTCGGCACCCACCGCCATTGATTGGGACTTGAAAACTCGCTTATTTCTCTCAGTCGGTGCGCTACGTAGGGGGTGTAACGCACTCTGTTGTTCCTAATCCAATATAGAACGGTTGTAGAGTCCGTCCAGTATGTAACTCTATCTGGTTGCCATCTGTGCTCTGTCACTATCGCCGACGCGAGCCTCGTTCCTATTAAACACGCTTGTAACTCTAAACGTGGTATCGTTTGAGTCTTCATCGGGGCTACTCTAGCCTTCGCTACCGTCAATACAACACGTCTCGACCCATCTTCGTACTCTATAAGCCAGTAAGCTGCCGTCGCGTAAGTAGACTCGCTGGCGTCGCAGAACACGTGCAGCTGCTTTCTAGTCACTCCCCCCGTTAAAGAGTAGAGACGGGGTAGACGCAGTCTACGCTACGTAGCCATACTATTCTAGTACTATTCTCTCTCTTTTTTTCAGGTAGAGCCTCGTCCCAGCCGGTTTGTAGGCGCCATACTTCCTGGATTAGAATCTTCGCTCTAATCGTGTAGTAGCTGAGCAGTCCCAACGGATCGAAGATAGACATTACTGCGCTCAATGCTTCCCTCTTGGTCAGCGTTCGCTCTAACATCTTCACCTCCCGCGGCACTCTAACTAGGTCAGTGTTGAAGCCTAGCTCGTCTGCGTTAGCGTACCACACGAGGCCCAATGTACGCCCCTGCTGATCCCCACTAGAGCAGAGCTGTTTCGGTGCGGTTGCACGGCTTTCTAACGGCAGCTCACGCATGACGTCAGGCCCGTTTGAGTTGAAGGCCGCGAGCGTGAATCCTGCCTGCGCGTGCACGTGAGTTACGTCTCTAATGACGTCACGGGCTTCTTCTTGTGTATCGAAATAGAATTCCGGCTTAGTCTCTTAGCAATTCGGGGCCTTCTAATAGCGCGTCGTTTAGGCACACCCCGTTGCTCTTCGCTGCGGCGTTAAACACTAGTCTTATCTTCTATGGCTTGTTTACATTTACCACGGCAAAGTGCGGTAAATACCAGAGACGTGGCCATTCTCATTACACATCTGCGCCTTACATTTAAACCACCTGTGTTTGCTATTCAAGCATAGAAAGCATATCTTTTCTTCTTTTAACCAATCCCATCGCTCGCGCACTGTCATGGTTGTAAACTTCTTGCATTTCGGTACTTCGTGGTCCCCACCGCAACATAAACAACACGGTTTCTCTTGTGACGTCATCGCCTTCTCGTCGGCTGTGGCGTACACCCCGGTGTTTCTTCCTTTCATGTTCGCCTTCGGTTTACCTTGTACGACTTCCTTCTTGGCCGCGGAGCTGCTAGGTTGCGGTACGTATGCGAAACGAATCGCCTTGTTAGCTTCTTCCATTAAAAAGTGCGATAGTGTAACGATCTCTGGCTCCAAATAGCTTGAATACTGGACCGCGTAGTCGCACCATCTCGCCTTCAGGTGTGGGCTAAGCTTCTCGACTATGTCTCGTATCAGCATCGGATTTCTTAGGTAACTTCTATTGTCTACCGAGTCCAGTGTACATACGATGTTCTGTACCTTTATAGCAAATATGTTCAACTCACTGGCTGTGGTACCCACTCGCGGCAGGCTCCTCAGTTCGTTCAGTGCTCGATCTATAATCACTTCCGATCTTCCGTAACACTGTTCTAGCGTCCGCATGATTTTATCGGGATCTGTAGCACCGTACAACAACGCCGCCACTGCTTCCTTGGCTTCTCCCTTCAGGCAATTTCGTAGTCGAGCCAGGTTCTCGGCCTTACTGAAGTTACATGATCTCGTTGACTCTTGCATCGCAGCTTTAAAAGGCAACCACTCATTTGGATTTCCATTAAATGTCGGCAACTTAATACATTGACGTGGGGCCGGTAGCTTTGACATAATCATCTCTAATGTAGTAGCAAGTCGTCCAACCCTGTCCATATCACCTCGGGGCCCTCGTTTCCTTGCGACGCGTAAACATATGTCTGTCTCTTTCATTCCTCTCTTCTCGGAGGGTAGGAACGCCGAAAGACATTTCTGTTGTGGGTATCTGCACATTTTCGTCGTGACGCCGGGACTGGGTTCTGTCCAGCCAGTCATCTACCCTCGCTTGGACTTTACCGGTGGGTAGGCTCTCACGGTCACGATCCTCTTCATCGGTCTCCATAATCGTAGCTATTTCATATTCCAATCGCTTTTGAATTAAATTCTTTTCTATCGCCATCTCTCTTCGCTGTATCTCTGCGAACTTCTCGGCTGCTAGTAACTCCGCTTGTTTCAAACGAGCGGCGACGCTTGAACCTCTCGACGACGGTGGCCTTGTCCTAGGCGCGTCGGCGTCGGCGTCGTGACGCCTCTCCACTTGTTCGATACGTCCGCTTTCTGCGGGTACTACGCTTGTTTGGGCTTGTGGCATGCTTGCGGTGGCTTGCACTGACGGTGATGCGGGTGGCTCTACAAAGTTGCGTTGTCTTGAGTCTTCGGTCTCTTTCCTCCCAGCTTGGCTTCTTGTCGTCGGCATCTTCTTTCTTGCTGCCCCTACTCCTATCAAACAGGTACGCTACCAAGGGGAGCCTGTTCGAGGATGGATGGTCGTGCAGGATTGGAAGGGAAGGAACCGCCCAGCAGAGAATGTACGCATCCGCGGGGTGCTCAGTCGCTGGCTCGAATGTCCAGGACCCTCAGCAGTGCCTACAGTCCGGCCCCCGCGCTTACGCACACCGTACTGGCGCGGTCGGACTAGTTCACAATCGCTTGCGCGATATATGGCAGCTCGCCTGAAAGACTGCACCGCCTGAAAACGGCGTTAACTCGCAACAGACACCGTTTGGCACCGTTAGGTGGTGAATGCCGGAGCCACGGTAAACCCGTGTAAATGTGATCGTCTCTTTCACAAGAGTAAGTCTTGATCGCGGCTTCGTTGATCCCTCGTTGCTGGTTACACTTTCTTCACACACGCAGTCGTTGCCGCGATGCTGATTTCTTCTTATCCGGCGAGCAATGGACCAGACGATATTAGCTGCGCACTCGAGCCAATATATAGACGATCGTTCCCCCGATGTTATGGACTGCAGTCTTCAAATAAAACGCTTCTTGTTTCTTTCTTCTTTTATTGGAGACCGATGACGGTGAGAGCAGCTAACAAAATCTGGCGCTCACGGCCCTATACTTATACTAATTACGAGTACATAGGTCTTACTTAGTGACTAAGGCACCCTAGTGCTTACTGGCGAAAGGATAATGATAGCACCTACGTTACTCTTTCCAACGCGTTCAACAGCCACCCTCAAAACATCTAAATACTGAGGGAGGCAACCGATGCGTATCTCCTATCTCTTTCTACAACATTTCACAACTACCAACCGATAGCCTAATAATTCCCACTCACAACATTCTACCTCTGCGGGTTTTCCTACCTACCCTCGGAATGTGCTAGATGGGGGACAGGGACAGACTATTGGTTTTACCGGTCCCACACTGCCCGAGTGGGACGACCAGATAGGGTCTCCTTCGCCCCTGTACCAAACTACCTACTATATATTTTATTGTTAGTTCCTACCTGCCTAACTTACTGCAAGTGGGAATCACCTAATAGATAACCGGTTTGCTATCTTTATTAAATAAAACAAGCCCTGAGCTAATTTTTATTATTTCTAATACTAAGCCCTATGAGAAAATTAAACTTTATTGAATCCACAAATATCTTATACTTAATTACAACATTAAAATATAAACATAATGTAACCGATTGGGTGTCTGTAACAATAAGAGTACTCGTACATATAGTACTCCATGACAATCAGACATATGCAACAGATGGCACATAAAGTATGCTCAGACTTACCAATATTATGCACATAATCATGAGGTACCTTTTCGCACCATTAAAATAAATCAAGTCAGTTGGTCCACCAGTATATACGTATATACAGGGTGTCCAGCCATTGGAGGACCCTTTAAAATCTATAGAATAGTTACATGATGCCCTATTATATAGCATTTTGTTTTGCTGAAAGCCCGTATATTTTCGAAATATTTTTACTAAAAAAATCTACAAATGATGTCTTTGTAAAAATCTGTGTATATTCTATACCTACACTTGAATATTTTAGACATTAAAATCTGAAATCAAAATCACAGCAATGTGACTCACTTACCTAAAAAAGTTTTTATTAGTATCGTTACTGAAAAAAATATTCGTAAAATATCGTTTATTTACTGGGTATATGTAAATATTCACGATACAACTGTATTTGTAGCCCAACAAAGTGATTCAGTATTTAGCTAGACATGCGGAATATGCATAGTCAGTATGCGGGCTCTTCTGCCACACCGGCTGTGCATAATTATGCGATTTTACACAAGAACAACTTGTTTCTACAAAAGCCATTGTTGAAATTGAGCTTTACTAGAGATGAGGTTTACTTCATCCAAATTGTGGTAATAGTTAAAAAACGCGTTTTGCCAGTGTTATACACGGTTAGCTCAAAGAAAGTGCTCATTTTCAGTCCACGCAATCAGTATGGATGGTAGAACACATTTCACGAAAAATGAATTTGAAATAAATCACATCTGCCCTTCTTTATTTTGACGGTTCTAAACCAGTATGGGTATGAAGAAAGGATTGGTATCAGTTTGCGTTATTAGGTACGGTCGGCCAAGAATTGGTCTAACAGTACAATATGTCATGTGTAAGTCAAATAACGATAAGGTTACCTTTTTAACAAAAAAAACATGCACATGACATATTTGTAGTATTGGTATTTTAATAATTTTTAGACTAGAATATAAGATATAGTAATTTCATAGTTACTAACATTACAATAGTTTGCTATGGGATTGCTACCTTTACCTTTTTATTAGTAAGTTTCCGGCATTGCTGAAAGCATTGTTTCGTATTTCGGCACTGTTTTAAGTTTTTCAATAACCAATCTATGAATCTGAGGCAAAACCAATGAATATGAATTTTAGGATAAAGGTGTAAACCTTCCGAAAAAAAAAAAAGTAAAATTTGGCATAATATTTAAAATGAAAATACACCAGCAGAAAAATAACAAAATCTGCATAATATGTATGCAGGCGGCATTTTTTTCGACACGAGGCTGGCTGCCTTCCATGTAGTTTCGTATTTTGGAGAACTTTCCCACGAAATAACGTCTGAATTTGTTCCGGAAAAGTTTTTAAATTTACTTTTTCAGCACCTGGTACTACCACATACGAGAAATCCAATTAAAATATAAGTAACAGGCTTAAATTAGTATAAATTAACGTACAAAGTTTTTTCTGTTGTAGTTTTAAAAATTCTCAAAATTATCGAGGTTATACCTGGAAACAAAATTCCTACTTTTCTTTATCGTGTACTGTACGACCTCTACGATCGACTCTTTTTAGCTTTCATATCTCTGAATTTATACGGTATCTATTGATAAAAAAAAGGTTAAGCAAAAGTGCATAATAAAAAGTGTCTGAGATAAACTTAGTCAAGGAGAACTCTGGGCCCCTTCCCCGGCCTCATCTACCTTCACCCACGGAATTTCAAGTGTCAGAAGACATCTACTTATTGTGTTTCTAAGTTATAAAAATGTTATTTACCAAGTGTCAAAGATCATTCACCTATACAATGTACCCTTATAGCTAGAATTACATATTATTAGGGTGCTGCGAACTTTTTTCATCACACCGTAGACAAACTACCTGTTATATCCGGCCTGCGCTTCGGGGCCAAATTAAAAAACTTTCCAAATACAACTGCGTTTCTGTGGATATCCGGAAAATCGGATTCCGGATGGCCTGTCAAATTGTCGGTCATTTTCCCACAATGTGATTTTAGCTGTAACGGTAGCACAACTGTATAAACGTTTTAATTTCTTATGTATTTTGACAGCGGTTTATTTATGATATGCCATACAAAATGCATAGATTTTACTCTTATTTCGCGAGGTATCGACGGAATCGTATGTGTTTCGCGTAGCCCCATCGTCGTTTTTGAAATTTTGAATAACTTATTTACACATGTTCCATTAATTTTATAATGCCTCTTGACATCGTTATGGTGTTTACTGTCGTCAATAGTATACTACTGGTACCACAGAAACCAAGCATCAATGCTGTAGGCACGGACAGCATGTGCTTACGCGTATTATTTAAACACTAGTTGTTTTTTTAAAGCAACGCAAATTACTTTATGTTCGTTCATAGTTTTGCAGTAATTATATGCCGTATTTTTTGTGTTTTATTATTGAACAAAAATAACATTTATGAGACAACAACAAGACATTAATTCCAAAACTTCCACTTCCAACATCTCGCTCATTCGGTGCAACGACCTATGTCCAGCAGTGGACTGCAATAGGATACTTCAGAAAACGAACTTTGGCAAAATTTCAGAATGGCGATGTAGGTAAGACGCATTTAACATCTAGGAATATTTACAGAAAAACTTCTCATTCTCTCGTTTCCGTTCCTCATAAATTATTTCCTTGTCAGACTTTTGTCACGCTCCTATTTCTCAGATTTGACAAGAAGCGATGTCTTATACATGCACCAGCGGACGCGAAGCCGCTGCAGGACCACACCTGATTGCATCGGGCCTTAAATTTTGGCCCGCAGCTCCTTTAAATAAGTTTCTGTGAACTTCAGTGAGAGCGGCAAAATCACCAACATCCTACAACTTGCTGTGAAAACTTGTTATTGAGAAGCGACTATCGAAGTAATGATCAATTTTTAATAAAAAAAATAGGAAAAAGTCCTAAATCTAATCCTAGTCCTAAATAGTATGAATTTGAATACATTAAAACCCCTTTCCCGTACTTAGGGACGGCATTATTTAAAATGGCTCGAAAATGGTTTAATGGTTTTAGATCCTTTTTAAACACGCAGACCTGAGATTCAAAGTTCAGTTTGCTGTCTTAACTAATCTAAAGTTTTAAACGAAATACGATAGAATTGGTTTAAATTTTAAAGAGAAAAGTTGATACAGCTTTCGACAAAAAGAACTGATGAAATGCTTATTCAGGATTGCTTTAATGTTGTTTAGAAGGATTCGAATATCCAAAAACTTTAAATGCCTTTAGTCGTAGTATGTTCAAAGCATTTTTATGACTCAGGTAATCACAATCCACCTAGCAGGGCGTCCAACACTACGTTTTCCGAGACGTGGTCTCCATTCGAGAACCTTCTTACTCCAACGCCCGTCGGTTCTGCGACAGACATGACCAGCCCACTTGGCCACTTCAGCTTACCGCACTGTCTGTTTGACACTAGGCTGTATCTCATCAACAGTAATAGCTAGACCGTTGACATTTTCACAGATGATGTATTTCAGTTGCCGCTATAACAACAAATACTAAAATAAGAATAAAAATAATATTAAAGAGGGGCTCCCATAGAAAAAACTTTTCTCCGACGGAATATTGATTTTTTGGCAGTTTTTGCTCTACATTAATAAACAAGTAGACGCTTGAAATTTTCAAAGAATATCAATATAAATATAGACTTTACAAATAAATAATTTAATTTTAATAATAAGAATATTTAAGGGGGCTCCCATACAACAAACGTGCTTTTTATCAGTTTTTTGCTCGATATTAATAAACGGCAACAAGCGGACGCTTGGAATATTCACAGAATATTATGTTGTATATATATAATAATAATAATAAGTCAGCCTATTAAACTGCTGGGAAAAGGCCTCACCTTAACTATGAGGAGGAACAAGCCATACTTTTTATATGTATATGAACATCAAAAATAAATTAAAACATATTTATATATTTAAGAGGGGCTCCCATACAAACGTAATTTTTTACTGTTTTTAAACTAAAAAGATCGTGATATAGTGTATAATGTTGTTTATGTACGGAACACTTCGTGCGCGAGTCCGACTCGCACTTGGCCGGTTTTTTATAATCCGTCAGCATCAAAATTACATCTACACTAAAGGCCTTTCAATATATACTGTGCCTAAAGCAGACCGTCAAATATTACACTGATCGAAAAACGGCTGTGTATGCGTGTTTCCTCGATTTGTCGAAAGCCTTAGACCGTGTTTGCTATAACCTGTTGTGGGAAAAGCTCCGGGGCATAAATCTACCACAGGAACTCATCGTCTTGTTTCAGTACTGGTATACACACCAGTCCAACACCGTCAGGTGGGCGGGCGCAATGTCAGACACATATCGGCTCGAGTGCGGGGTTAGACAGGGTGGTTTGACTTCTCCAACCTTGTTTAATTTATATCTCAACGACCTGATTGTGGCGTTATTTATATTAAGTCAGTATTATATAAATATATATATATATATATATATATATATATATATATATATATATATATATATATATTTAGGCTCAATGATGTGTAGGAGCAAACTCGTAAATTGTACCTGGTCTCATCGAACTGACAATGTAAAATCGGGCCCGTTTTACTAGGAGTCCACTGTCCGTCTGTCCGTCACCAGGCTGTATCTCATGACCCGCAATAGCTAGACGGTTTTCACGTTACATATTTGAATTATGAAAACAGCTTATATTACGTTACAGGGTAGTCTGACATACCGTGCTGTTTGTAGATAATAAACTTATTATTATATATGATATGATAAATAATCTTTAATAAAAATATGACTCATTCCTAAACCTAAAACAATACACATATAAAGAATAAAAATCTAGACATTTTTACTTGTTGTGTACCAACCCTAGCGCTCCGCCCATCCGTAGGTTCTAAATTCAAAAATACGACTGAGTCACACTACTGTTCTGAAAACAAATCTTTATATTGTGGTCTAGGCGTCTGTCAAAAGCTGTCATATATCTCTACACCAACAAACAATTGTTTATTACTGTACTACATCATGAGAATCTTATGATTTCAGTCACGTAACAAATTCATGGCTGTGTTTCACCAAGATTTCATAGCTCCTTGGCTTCCGCATTAAGCAACAACGTAAGGCTGCAATTACATACCTTGATATAACGCGGGTGGAATAAAAATAAAACTTTTTAACTGAAATGTCGTTACGCTCGGATCCTTGTGTGGAAGCACGTTCGAGAGTAACCAACACAATAATTAATTAATTAATTTTTGTTAATTTCAATCAGGGGCCAAGTTTTTTAATTATAACATCTAGGGAACAATATGACGAAACGACTTTATCGCTATTATTTTTAATCATAATATTTAAAAAAAAAACTTTAAAATATCCGAAAATGAAGTAAATAAAGCCATAATGACATATATTGCACTTTTCAGTTGATCGTTAATTTTCGACGAATGGGTGAAATTATCCACACGTACGATTTTTAACAGCGAACCGAAATATTTAAATGTGTTTTTTTTACATAGATTTATTAAGTTACTGATTCTGAGTCACTCCTGTAATTTTGGCACCTTTTTGCAACGAAACCCTGTACTACGCCTGACAAAAACTTTAACGCCTCGTGATTCATAAGACCGCCAGCAGTATTATAAAAATTGATTTTCTGTTGTGTCTGAAAACATGATACAAGAAGCTGACACGTCAAGTGACAGTTAGTTATCCATTACTGGCATCGAGCACGTAACCATAGAGGCGAAGTAAGCGCGATTTTTCTCCGAAACTTATCAGTGCTTGGCACTGATACGAAAAGTGTCAATTTAAGCATATATTTAAATTATGCTTATTTAAGTTTAAATAAATCTATATTATGAAATATGAGATAATTCGGTTGTGATCGTATATAACAACCTTTAAAACATCACCTTTATTTTAAAATTTGTAAAGAAGAATTTCTTTTACAAAATGCGTTAAAGAAAAATCAGGGGCATGAATTTCTAAGGGATTTTGACGTAATTTTTTTGAAACAAAATTAATGACATTATCCTCTATAGGTTATGTGCTCGGTGATTTTTGGTTAACATCTGATAATTTATCACATTGAAGTATAGTATAATTGGATTTATAGTTTCACAAAGAGTGACTTGTAAATGTTCCACGGCGATAAGTCTCATGCAATATCTATAGTTGATCTATGGAGATGGGACAAAATCATTCGTAAAAGAGTCATAGTAAAGAAAAATAAGGAACCAAATAGATATGGATGTAGCTATATCTGGCATGCTGGGTACAGAAGGTAGTAAGAATTTTCAACACACATATTGACTTCTAGAAGATAAAGTGTGATCTGAAATCGTTTTGCTCAATGAAGCTAAGGAAAATTTTACTTAAACGGTTTCAAGAGTCTTACAAAACAAGACCGAGGAAGGCCAAATATTTATAGGTACGATCTCCGACGGAATATTTTTTATAAATTTGTATTATAGCATTTGAAGCCATATTTTCTTTTGACTAAAATGTTTAACAAGTCAAGTAGATTTTCAATTAGTTAGTATCAGTATTCAAATCAATTTTAATTTAAAAAGCATTTACTTAGCCGCACATTTAATTAAATAGGGTTAAATGAATAATTACAATTAATAACTTACCTTCGTCTATGCCTTAAACAAAATGAGAAACATTAGTAATAAGGGTACTGCGGTATGGGGTTAATATGCGGCAATAGCACAGACAAAAATAGGGTATTCAGAGCGCAAAAGAAATGTATCAGAGCTATCTATGAGATTTGACTGGGCGAGTCCTGTAGAATGTCTTTTTGGAGCCTAGGCTTACTTCGGCTACCGGCGTTTTTGAAATCTGTTGGTTTTCAAAGGAGCATGCTGGGCTATTTGAAAAAGCTAGTGATGTAAACGGTAGATTAAAAAGAAACCCAAAAGGGCTTGTGTTGAATGTTACACCAAAGTTGGCAAAATACAGCAACAGTTGTCTAAAGACGTGTGTATATAATAAATACCCAATAATATCCGAAATCTTGACATTATAACTTGTTTAAATCAAAACTTTACAATTGGCTTTTAAAAAAATAAAAATATATGACATCAATGAATAGGTATCTTGATCTATAATTTACGTGTTATGTTATTATTACTAGTAAATAGATGGAACATAAAATATTTATAATTACTAACATTGTTAATTTCTTATTACCATTGTAATTTAATATAGTTATTTTCATAATTCCATTGTAGTTTAATCTAAATAATACCTTCTTTTATAATTCTCTAGCTTCATAATATAATTTGCCCACGCCTATATAACCTACGAATAATAATTATTATAATACATAATATAGGTAACGCTAAGGTAACCGGACACGATTGCCGGTAAGGGTTACCAAGTAGTAGCAAGTGGTAGGAACGAAATCAAAAGCTGATTTGCATCAACTTTTTTAAATAAACCAACATCGCAAAAAAGTCACGGTTTCGTACCAAAACATCAGGTGCCTCTATGATTTTATTATGAAAGCGCGAATTTTTATTTTAGGGTTTCAAATATGTCTTTTCTCAATCAGATGCCTGTTTTCAATCATCTGCATAATATTATTGCATTATTATATTGTATAGCATACAACTGTGCGTACGAAATTGTTCTCAAAATATAGCCACAATTTTCACGTGCGATTCATCTTTATTAATTTCCAAATAAAGTTAAGGTCAATATTATTCATTTCTTTTTCTAATAAATCACAAGAGCTAAGGAAAAATAGAGACCTAGATAAACGACCGAAAGAAATCATTGAGAAACCGTTTATTAACTACTCAATATCCTTTGTTGATTCTTTGAGTAAATAATGTGGAAAATATTTTCGTGGAATAATATTTTGGTGCCCATTCATTATTGTTAGCCAAGTAGCAATATTAGTATTCTGCGATTAAGCTATATGAGTTTCAGCGACTTAATCAAAATACCGAACCATTTTTACCCATAACATTTAGGATCAAGGTATCTATGTACCTACATAAAAAATATTCATTTTATTCTGTTTAATTTGTTCATGAGATACAGCCTGGTGACAGACAGGTATTTATCGTGCAGTTTTGGTAATAGGTCCCGTTTTTACCCTCTAGGTACCTTTAAACATTAACAGACGGGAAACCCATTGAGGATAGTAAAAGGGAAAACTTGTAATTATTTTTTCGAATATTGGAACTCGCAAGAGAAGAAGTTATCGCCATCGTGAATAAGATACGAATTCTACAATTTATGTCGCCACCCAAGCGTTTTGATCCAAAATTTGAATTGTATCACCCGAGCCTGTATTACCATTACTTGTACAAATATGTCGGCTACGGATATGTGATCTCGCATACAAATGAAATCGAAACTTAAGCCATAATCTCTTAATGGAACCGTCCACTTAGGAGCCCGTTTTAGAGATATTTCCTTCGTAATTGAAATACAGAAAGCGGGATGAAACCTTTATCCAATTTTCATTTCAGCCGAAAAGGTTAAGCGACGTTAAAATTATGCGGAATAAATAAATGCGTAATGAGGGTTGGACAGGTAGGATAACGTGCCAATCTATATTTAGGTCTAAGTTATTGCTTAGAAAGCAATAATAAGAATAGATTATACAGGGTGTCCTGAAGAATAAACCTAAAGGTACAGATTAGTTACATTATGCTCTACTATATGCCAAATTTTTCTAAAAGTAAAAGTGTCGCCGTCTTTGAGAGTTTGATTTTGAGTTTTTATTATTTTTGGCATCCGTACTAACATTTTTAATAAAACGTTTATATTGACTTTGGGGTTTGCAATATTAACGAGTAGATACAGACTACAAAAGTCATTAGTTGTAGAAATAGCCGTACAAAAAAAACATATTTATTTCTCAAAAGTGGTAACACTTTAACTTTTTTTTTTTGCCATGATGTATATAATCTGTACCAAAAAGATTATCCTTCAACACCCTGCTTATGAGTGTTATAGTAGCTAGAATGGAAGAGGTCGATGGCAGAAAAATGAATGGACTGATCACAGTTTAAAAATGTAAGTATTTGGAGCCTTCCGTAATTGCATTTTTCTATTTTTAGTCCCGATTACTATCTTTGATCAAATTTTATACGAACCCATTTAGCCATTTAGCTTAACAGCTGAAAAGTCGATCGATCGATTTTATTTGCGTCATTTCTCGTTCGTAAGCTAAACAGAATCCGTTATTGGAAAAGTGCTGACGGGTTTTCTGTGATATACGGGGATTGGCCCAATCGCTTGCATTTTGCATTAGGATGTAAATTCGTCTCGATATCTCAAACGGTGGGCAATGGGATTATTTGCGCTTTGCCCAGTTTAAGCGCAGTTTACGCGTTAAACGGTGTGCAATTTTGTCACAGGTCAAAGAAAACAGCCAATTCTGGCATGTTTAGTGGGAGTCGTTAAAGCTGACGTAAAAGCCCAACATGGCCAAGAGTTCAGATAAGAATCACGTACGTACGGCAGACTTTAAAATTGGCTACCTATGCCTTATGCTACGAGTGTTTGGTGCGCCAGTGAATTCGTCGTATGCAAAAGATTGATGAACTGAAGTTAATAGTGAAGAAGTTTTACGAGTACAGATTAAGCGTCTCAATATTACTTACAATATTTTTTACGGCACAATTCAAATTAGATATTGCACTTGAAGTAGTGACCATTTAAGGCGGGAATCTAACCTATGTTCATCGTATACTGGTCGATTACGCAGACCACTCGGTCACCCAGGCGTTGGTAGATGAGGCTGATAAAATTATATATACTATATATTAGATATACGCCAGGCCAGCCATAGAAGACAATTTTGAAGTGCAACTCCTAAGTATTAGCACATCATTAGTGAATGCTTATCGCTTAAAAACAATCATTCAAATTGTTTGTGCAGCAATCTGTTATTTACACTACACACTTATATAACTGAGAAATGGAATTTACTTAATACAAGGAACACAAGCTGTGATTTGTTTCAAGAACAATAGATTACTTCGTCACTTCTGTAAGCAGCTCGCGAAGCTCAGACGGAAAAATGCAATTTTCCTTGACTAAAATTGAAAGGAAGGAATCGAGTTGAATAGTGCCGAGTTCAGGGAAAACGTATTTGAATTTGATATTTGTCTAGAATTTGAAGATTGAAGGATAGGTAAAGCAGTACGTTTGAATTTGGTATGAATATTTCATTTTTATATAGGTACAAAATTCATAAATGGATTTTTCAAACCCCTAATATTATGCAAGTACTGATTACGATGCAAATAGTTAAACTACGTAAGTCATCATCATCCTAGCCTTATCTCGGTTGTTCAATTTCATGCGAGGGCCCAGGGTCCGTTTTGGACCATCATCCAGGATGTGGCAGATCAGGTAATAACAGTAGATCGACTGCCATCGACCTCCGCGACCCTGTTAAAGGGGAACCTGACCAGTTTGGATCATGGTTACACATTCAGTCGCCTGAATGTGCAGGTTTCCTCATGATATTTTCCCTTAGCGTAAGATCATCGGTTAGTGAAAAAACTAATCTTCTAACTCAGAAAAAGTCATTGGTACATGGCGGCACGTGGGATCGAACCGGTACCTCCCGCATGATAGTCAACCCGCTAGCCTCTGCGCCATCGACGCTGTCAAATTAACCACCAATCGAGGTCTACCGGCTGTTCAAAAATTGATAAACACGGGTTTTAATGTAATATTGCGGCAAATGACAATTAAAGATTTGGAGCAGTCGCAACAGGGTAGTTATTACTAGTTCACTGACAAGCTCTAAAAGTTTCTCGTGCAGATGCTTTTACCTCTCGCTCGCACATTGAAATCCCTACAAAGTTCTTTGTGTAGGTGTACCTGTGCAATATTAAAGTATTAACAACCGCTCATTCAAATTCTACCACGAACTCCATTTCGCTAATTCAAGTTTGATACTTTACAAGTCTTAATTAATTTAAGGCCCAAGAAACCTACAATAGGTCTTAGTCATCGTTGTATAACCGTGAATCTTAACATTTCGTAATAAGAGTTACAGTCGTGTAGCCCACGCGGTGACTTCAGATAACTTCCGAATTAAATAGGCTCTCTGGAGTGGAAAATTCGTTCCGCTTTAGTTTTAGGGCACAAAAGCGAGAAAAAGGGTCTTTAGTTCACGACATTTGAAATGTTAGAGTATGTAAGACATGAGTGAGAAGGCTTACAAAAACAGAGTGCGCAATAGACATGTGTAGCAGGAGAATAATGGCGTGGATCCATCGCAGGGACAGAATGAACAAGTGGATTCAACCTAACTTTTGTAGCAGATTTCTTCTTTCCTTTTTTAGGGCTCCGTACCCCTAAAGTAAAAAACGAACCCTTATAAGAACACTTTGTTGTCCGTCCGTCTATCAAGACCCTTTTTCTCATATCCTAAGAGCCCGTGAAACCTACGTAATTTTATAAAAGCTGAAAGTTTGTTGCTCCCAACATAGGTATGAACGATGGACCATCATGAAGTTTGGATCATTATGGCTTTGGCAGTTAAACGGTAATACTTGTCTGATAAGGGATTGGAACTGTCAAAACTGTCTGGCTAAAGAGCACACATCATCTAATTATTGCCCAAATATTATTAAGGGTGTCTGGCGAGGGATTACCACGTTGTTAAGTGTCTGGCAATGAATGACATAATTTTAAATAATATCGAAATGGAATATCAAAAAAATCTTTGTATTCATTGTTTGTACGGAACCCTCAGTGCGCGAGTCCGACTCACACTTGGCAGGTTTTTTTCCGTTTTCCTTAGAACTCTGTGATTCTTAATATTTTGAGCAGGTATTGCCACAGTACCCGATCATGGACTTAGAATTGGTATATGGATTTAAAAATGCCTTATCTAACTTTCAACAAAAAGGGTTAATGACAGCAATTTTACGTTTAGCACTCGAAACGTAAAATTAAATATCACAAATCTAAATGATCCTATTATACTTTACTCTTAGGAAACTTCGTTCGCCATTTTATAAAATAGAAGATACACTAAACGCAATAAAATATAATTTTCTTGAAAAATCTTATTTGTTAGTTCGAGATCGCACTTCAGGTTGTGCTGCAGGGGTCGCACTTTATGGAAAGTGGCAACCCCAGCAACATTATTAGGCGAAGTGCATTTTCAAGTGCAATAATTTTAAAATTTAATCTTACCGACGTCGGGGCACTTCCAGTTTGCCGTGAGTGTAAGAAATTTGCTCTTTAAGATATTTCACTATCAGAAATTGCAGTATTTATGAAGGTTGGGCTGACTCGGTAAGAAAGCACAAGATGGGTGGGTTTTTAATTTTTTTTAGTGAACGAAACTCGTGTTGTCTTATGAAATGAAAAAAAAAAACAAAATATTGCAAAGATGTGCTAAAAAACAGTATAGCAATTTTTATAACAAATTTCAAGAAAAAAGGTACTATTGATTTTGGTGTTTGGTATATTCAACAGTATTAAAATAGAAACAGACTTTTAAAAAGTCATCAATTGTACAAATAGCCATATAGTTGAGCATGATGTAACTAATCTGTACCTAAAGGATTATCTTTCATTAACGGGGCACCCTGTATCCGCGCTGCACTACCTAAATTTTTGTATAGTGTTCTAGGTATAAAAGTCATAAAAGTAATTAATTTATGTATGTAGGCCCACAGGGGGCACTTATACACGTCCCAACATATTATTTTTAAGCCCTACCACTGTTTCGGGACAAATTGTGGGCTAGTGCTGAGAAGAAGCAGCGCAAGAAACTCAGTCACTATTGTCAAAGCCTCTTTTAAAAATAATGTTTGAATACAGAAATTGTACTAGTGCGAGCTGGTCCACACGTTTACATCATTCAAATAATCGTCTACTTTATAATAACCTTTTGTCATTAGGGTATCCTTAATAAATGATTTAAATTTGTTAATTGGTAATTCTACAATATTTTTCGGTAATTTTTTTCCCATTTACATTTTCCCATGAAAGAATAACCAACTTTTTGAAGCCTAAAATTATGCGTATCACTTTTCTTTGTAAATAAATGCAAGTTTTTACGCACATACATAATATTTTCATAAATATATTGAGAGGCTACTGTTAATATCCTTATTTCTTTAAAAAAATCTTTCAATAAATCTTGAGGTTTGAGGTTATAAATAGCACGTACGGCCCTTTCTTGTAGTATAAAAATTGATTCTATATCAGCAGCTGAGCCCCATAGTAAAATACCGTACGACATCAAGCTGTGAAAATAACTAAAATAGACTAGTAGGGCCGTTTCAACATCAGTCAAGTGCCGTATCTTTTTTACAGCAAAAGCAGCTGAACTAAGTCTTCCTGACAAGGCCACGATATGAGGACCCCATTGTAGTTTTGAATCTAAAGTAATTCCTAAAAATGTTTTTGAATTTATAGTATTTAGCAGTTTGTCTTTTATCAAAACATCTGTTGAGGCCTGTCTGACATTAGGCATCGTAAACTTAACACATTTAGTCTTATTCCCGTTAAGCAAAAGGTTGTTAACGGTAAACCAATGCAATACTTGTGAAAGAGTATTATTCACATTGTCTAAAGTATCTTTCCCCCTGGGAATTTTGAATATAAGTGAAGTATCATCAGCAAATAATACTATATCACAAAGATCTTCCACAAAGTGTGGAAGGTCATTTATATAAATTAAAAACAATAAAGGTCCCAATATCGATCCCTGGGGCACACCCATGGTCAGAGGTGCTCCAGAAGACTCAACCCCATTTATGCACACTTTTTGTGTTCTACTTGTTAGGTAAGATTCAAGTAGATTTAATGCATTCATTGAAGCCCCATAATGTCTTAATTTTTTCAATAAAGTTTTATGTTCTACACAATCAAAAGCTTTTGAAAGATCACAGAAAATACCTAATGCATCTTGTCTATTATCAAAGGCATCAAAGATATGTTTTAATAGAGCAACTCCCGCATCAGCAGTACTTCTACCTTTAGTGAAACCAAATTGTTTTTCGTGTAGTAGATGGTTTAAAGAAAGATGTGCTAGTAGTTGATTGAATATTACCTTTTCAAATATTTTACTGAGGACCGGAAGAATCGATATTGGTCTAAAATTAGAGGGGTCTCTTTTCTCGCCGGATTTAAATAGCGGTATAATTTTACTAAATTTTATTGGGCTTGGAAACTGGCCATCATCAATGCACTTGTTAAAAATTATTGCTAATTGAGGAGCTATTGTGTTGATAATTGATTTTATAATATACACAGATAGCCCCATAGATCCTCAGTCTTCTTCATATTTAAATCTAGAAATGTTTTTGTAATTACTTGGGGACTGACATGCCTAAAGTGCAGTGGAGAATCGCATTATATGGATTCCATCTGGGCGTGCGGGTGATGTCATTATTCGTCGATGCGTGCGGTGCTTTTTGGCGCGTACAATGCCCATCGCGTGAGACCGTGAGAAAATGCGATGAGTGCAGTACATGCGGCTTCTGTTTAGGTGCACGTTCTCCCATATGGATTCTCATTTTACAAATTAAATTAAATCTGCAGTAGATTTTCGGGATAAAAACTATCCTATGTCCTTCCTTAGATCCCAAACTATCTCCATACTAAATTTTAAGTCAAATGGTTCAGCGGTTTAGGCGTCAAGAAGTAACAGACAGACAGACGCACTTTCGCTTGTATAATATTAGTTTGGATTCTATTCTTTGACTATGTATATAAATATAAAGTCATAAATAATATCAAGTCACTGCGACAATAACTACGAAAAGATAAAAAATACAAAATAATAGCTATTTTGAGTACCTAGTCATTGACACAGTTTTTTTTACTAGTGAAATCTCATAGCAAATTCTGTAAAATATTTCTGGAACAATCCATTTGAATAAGATTTACTGAGACTTGAGAGCCAGACCAAAGCACTAAATCAGAATAGCATGAACTAAATAGATTTCAAGTGTCATGCGATATATCTGAAACAAAAGAATATTTTTTTTTGCTGTAAGTCCTTAATGCTTTTCAGACTGCCATATTCTCGCCATCGCTTAGTTTTTAGTACATAAAAATTGGCAGCGATCATCACTAAATTGAACGTTTTAGTGTGACATATTTCAAGTCCAATGCGCTCTTTATTTTATAGTTCTGCTTAAGTATTTTAGTTTGTGCCAACTTGCTCTTAACTTTAACAATTTAATATTGATTTTTCTGTTTTTGTTTCACGAGTTGTTTATGCCTCTGCACTACGAGTATATGGCAGTCATATCTTATAATATTGGTTTCGGAAGTTTCAATTTATGTCCCTAAGGAAATTTATTGCAGTTTCTTTTCCTCGCTTTAATAAAACTTTGTAAGTTTTTGCGAGCCCCCATGTTTGAAGGCGTAATAAATTTTCGATCGGGACTGTACATTTATTGAAATCTAATTAGAGTTTGGGTCGGGGATAAATGAAGATTAAAGACGTACTATGTGCGTTTATCTATTTTAAACGTGTATCTTACTGGTATAAGATAGGCGTGTTAGATTTTCGGAGATATCCTTGTTGGTGGTACAGTAAATATAGAATTAGATAGATACTTACTCTATAATATGATTTAGTAATATCTTTAAGACGAATAAGAGGTGTAAGTGAAGAAAGTAATTATTCATTTAGTTGTCATTGCATTTCATCATTGTAATATTGAAGTAAATCACAAACATTTTGCAAGCTTGAAGCACTAGTGTCGACTGTGATTCCAACAATTTTGGATAACAAGTAAGTACTGAGTACTTGTCAACAACCTGAGAAAGCTATGGAAATATTAACGTCAGAAATTCTGCTGATTTCCATAAACAAGATCTTTGCAGACAAGTTTGCGAAGTTTCGAGAATTAATTACGGTAACACATGACATATTTTATGTGCGAAGCTGAAAAATACGGCTTTTCTTTTGTCAGTATTATTATAAAATAATATTTAGTGTTTCTCGGTCTCCGAAACCGGTTTCAAGCCAAAAATTCTACAACGACTAAGGACACTACACAACACAAGGACTAAGGTTTAGTCGGCTTCAGGTCAGGTGACCTATTTGAACTACGAAAACAGCTTTTATCACGTAGGAAATAAAGGTTTTCCCAAGGTCAAAGTGGAGTAGTCTGATGTGCGGCCGTGTGTATATCTAGAAATATTCTAGATTCTAGGAAGTGCCATCGTTAGAATAATGTTTTAGTATAAGTAAATTAAAAAGTATTTAGCTTGGTGTAGTGGTTTGTGCCCCGGACTTCTAAGCCAGGCGGTTGCGGGTTCGAATCCCGCAATGTGTAAATGTTTGTGTGATGAGCACGAGCATTTGTATCTAATTCATGGATGTTTATAAATGTATATAAGTATATATTTCGTCCATGATATAAGTATGTCTATCCGTTATCCTAGTCACCATAGCACAAGCTTGCGCTTAGCTTGGGGCTAGGTAATTGGTGTGTTTGTTGAAACAATTATTTATTATTTATTTATTTATTATTTATTTATTTGTCGTAGCCGGTCATGAAAACGGACACTAAACGGAACGCTAGCGCGCCCCCTAGCGGCGTAAGCCACGAAACTATGGTTTGGCGCGCTTCGACAAAGTCGTGGCGATACCGGCGGACCCAACTTGACTCACTTTCGATCGAGCCGCCGAAGAGAGAATACATCGCATGGAACTATCCCTCGTTTTGTATAATGTCTAGATTTTCCTAAAGTACTAAGTTTTAATTCTGTTTTCCTAGTAGGTAATTTCAAATAAATTCTGTTCAAGTGAAATTCATCGTTTTCATTGCACGATCCCTATGTCTGCCCATTGGAAGGCTCGAGCCCAAATCCTATATAAAATAATTATATTTGACATTCGGATAATTTGTGACTCAGCTTACGGCCACATTTGAATACTTGCGAAATCATATTTTAAAACTATCTTTAAAATAAAACTAAGTTTATTTAATATATATTTTTTTCTCACTTACTATTACTTTGATTGATGTGTTGTTTTTTTGCTACGCAAATAGTCGCCTGAGGACAAACCGTCCACATCAATCTAAATCAACTCCCCATTTGACAAAACCTAACCGATAAAATCTGAAGAGCAGATGTTTGGTCCATCTCAGAAACCCATAAGAGAAATGAAAACTGATGGCACATGTGAGATTTACAGCAACGTGTTTGGAATATTAGAAAGGATTTACCTAAGCACACTCCAGGGACGCATGTGACGGATCCTCACGCCATTTTAGATTCCTCGATATAGCTATGAAAGCTAAACAAGATGCAATCATTTTACGGTGAACTTCGCTATCGCCAACAAGCAAAATATATTGTATGCAAAAGTCTCGTGATGTTTCGATGGCTTATGTGAGTTTCATGCATTTTGTAAGCGAAAGTGAACTTTTCTGTAAATAGATTGCATCTTGTCTAGGGGTCCAGGACCAGATCCAAGCGAAAAATAACTAGCAAAGGTACTAGAGTACTCTGGTAAATTATCTTTCATGAGCCAAATAGACGAATAAAATATAAATTGATCTTTCGGTATTTTCCAATTGTACCTACAGTGTTCAGCTTGCAGTATCACACCTATGGCAGAAAGAACTTAAGAGTATCGAATACAATTTAAAAACAGTAAATTCATTCCATTTCAAATGTAAGTATATATTTATATTCTTAAAAGTAGTTGTGTAGTAAGAGCATCACGCTGGAGCTGTGAAGAAAGCGGTGACCTACTTAAGTTTAGAATAATGTTATTCTCACGTAAGTAAACTCAGACTTTTTGTGAGAATAAAGTATTTAAACCTAAGCCCTAAACTTATTTATGAGTTTAAAAAATATGGTTTATTTACAATGAAAAAAAACAACAGTAATTAACTTAGGACTAAGCAGAAATAATTACAACTTACTTACTAATTGCCTTTAGTTGCTACTTGATAGTAATTGCGTGTCAAAAATCTGCCGTATTAATGACCTAAGAAATAACATATCGTAATATTCTTCCTCTAAAGTCACAAGGTGCTGCGTGCGTAAGTCTTTGAAACAAGATGATTTATCGAGTTCAGAGTGACGAGTAAGAAATACGTTTTGAGGGCATCGTAAAATCTTCGCGACGCTTAGGAAATTTGACACGTAGGCCAGACAGCTCGGAGTGTAATGGATGTATGGGGATATTGGGATGTCAAAGCTCTATTTTTAAATCAGTTCTGAACTATGAGTAAGTTTATGCCTTGCTTTTCACGGCAGTCTACTTAGTAACCAGCAAGCTAATAACGCTTAACGCAATTGCTTTAAAGTTACAATAGCTTTCAGGAAAGCAATAATATCTTTCAAACGGAAGAAATGATAGTTTTCAAGATGATAAAAAAATGACCATTTAAATGTTTGTGCTTAGGAATGATGCTGTAATGTATACTGTTTTACTGGCTACTCATTTATAATTTCTGCAAAAAGTTCTGTGAAGTTTTAAATGAATTCGGTCCTATGTCTTGTATTTAGTGTGCAATGCAAATTTTAATACCAATGCATAGTTAGATAAGTAGGATTTCAGTTTTCAGATTCAGAAGCAGTACTTCAATCTCGCTAAGAATATAAGTTACTAGGTACTTAGCAATTACGAAATCCTTTAGCTATTGCTAAGTATTAGTATTATGGTTGCTAGTTATAGAGAGTTTGAAAATACTACAAGTATGTCCTAAAGCTCAAAAACCGTTGTGAATTTCAATTGTTAGCTACAATGAAAGTTTGGGCAAAAGAAGTATAATAATTACCTTTTGTTCAAGCCGGTGGAAATTGTGAACACGTAACTACCTCTGTTCATAAAAATTGGCCTTTTTACGATCTTATGCCGGAAGGCAATAAAAGGTGCTATGCTGAAATTAAAAACATATGCATGGTCTTTTTTTACGTTGTTTTCATTATATTAAATAGGCATTTACATACCCGTACATAATATGCTAAATTTAATACAGCTCTAAAAATGTATTAATAATGTAAATAGTATACCTGTATTGTTGTACTATTTTCACACTACCTACTCGGCAATGTTCAATTACACTCGTGCAAACCTGACTTAAAGTGAGTCATTGCATCCCATGGGACGTAATGTTGTATGAAATTTCATTACGCCCCTAGGAGGTAAAATGATTTGAATTTCGAAAAAGAGTTCGTAGGCATGATCACACTAGCCCGTCCCGCACCAAAGAGAACATATTTGAAATTTAAACCTGGCAGCCAAGAATTTTAGCACGAATTGAAAGAAAAAAAAGCGCGCGCTTTTAAAAAAGAAAGAAATAAATAAAAAATCCTATGTATTTTAAGAAATTACAAACAATGTTTTCGTAAAATTGTCGAGTGACGAAGTTTATTTTCACCTTGAGTCCATTAGATGTAAAGCTGCTGGTAAATAAAAAAAAAAATTTTTTTATAGTACATTATTTTTATTGACTTGTAGGAAATGTTTATTTATTAAGAATACCAACAACTGTTACATTATATCTTGGGTAGTAAGGTAACAATTTTAGTATTTGCTAAATGCACAGTCAATTATAGGTAAACATAGCTTGCTTACTATATTAGAAAAAAGTTCTTAAAAATTAAGTTGTCTAGTATTTGTAAATAAACTTAGTAAGATATTACAATAAAAAGAATAAAAAGAAAAAGTGATGAGTATACGTCATGGTGACTGTTCTCATTAAAATCAAACAACTAGAAACAAAACTAGTGAAAACCCAAAAAAAATTTTTAAACTGTACGTCTTGTGGGTGTAAACAAAGGGTACGTGGTTAATTGGGTTACGTGGTGGTCGACGTGGGACTCTGAGCTTGATCTGTTGGGACAGCGAAGGGCAGTCGATTCTATTGCCAACCAACTTGTGCAGTAATGTAAGATCCAACAACTCAAAACGTTTGGTCTGCTCGGTCATATTTAATTTGTTTAGCCGTTCTACATAGCTGATGTTTCGGTTATGCAGGCCGACTGTGAATGACAGGTGACGTACAAACCGTTTTAGTATTCGCTCAATTTTGAGTGAGTGGTTAGCGAAATGGGGGCGCCATACCGTGCTACAGTATTCTAGTATACTCCTTACTAGGCTATTATAAAGAATTTTCTTGGTTTTCAGGTTGCGAAATACTTTTGAGTTCCTGATAACAAACCCCATCATCTCGTAGGCCCTCTTTGTTACATTGTCTATGTGGGGCACAAAGGTAAGTTTAGGGTCCAAGACTACACCAAGATCTCTTACAAGATCAACTTCCTTAACAGGTACACCGTTGATGGTGTAAACAGATGGAATAACAGTCAGTTTACGCGTAAATTTAATATGGGAACATTTTTTGACATTGAGGTCCAAACCGTTTTTACTACACCAGACACTTAATACATTTATATCCTCCTGCAACAGAGCGACGTCTTGGCGTGATTCGATCACTCGACACAGTTTTAGATCGTCCGCAAACAAGGAAGAGAAGGAATGCCTAAAGTTGTCTGGTAAGTCATTTATAAACATGTTAAATAAAATTGGACCTAAATGCGAGCCCTGAGGTACCCCGGACGTTATGGGGTAAGTAGACGACTGGCTGCCATTTATGACTACATAAAAAGACCTGTTTGTTAGGTATGACTTGAACCATTGCAGTAAAACCCCGGGAAAACCGTAATGTAACATTTTCGATAGTAGGACGCTGTGCGATACTTTACCAAAAGCCTTGCTAAGGTCTGTATAGATTGTATCAATCTGTTTGTTGGCGTCCATAGCTTTGATAAGTTGTTCACTGAACTCGACAAGATTTGTGCATGTTGACCTCGCTCGAACAAAACCATGGTGGTGATCCGACAGAAATCTTTTAAAGAAGTCCTGTAGTCGTGGGCAAATCAAAGATTCCAAGACCTTGGCAACTACTGGAAGTATGGAAATAGGCCTGTAATTTCTTACATCATGGTGGTCGTCATTCTTGTATACAGGTACCACTTTCGCTAGCTTCCACCTTACTGGAAACCTACCAGTCTCCAGAGACTTGTTATAAATCAGAAGCAGGGGATCAGTGAGAGCGTCCGCACACTTGGCGTACAAAATTGGGGTAATGTTATCTGATCCCGCGCCTTTAGAGATGTCTAAACTTTTCAACTTTTTCAGGAGTTCGTCACGCTCTATTTGTAATATGGTGGTGCTTGTGGCGCAGTGGCGGCAGCGCTTTGGTAGTGATACCAAAAGTTAAGCAACCCACGGCGCGGTCGTGATTGGATGGGTGACCATTCCAACCATTTAAGTGACGTCCATGACAAGCATCTCCGTGCTTCGGAAGGCACGTTAAGCAGTTGGTCCCGGCTAATATCTGTGGTATTAGTCGTTAAGCCTAGTCAGAGGCCCTAGGGCGGCTTGATAACTTCTGACAGTAAGGTTTGTCACTTGCCTTACATACACTCCTCCACCAATCCGCACTGAGCCCGCGTGGTGAAGTATGGCTCGTTCCTCCTCATAGTTGAGGTGAGGCCTTTTCCCAGCAGTGGGATCTAATAGGCTGACTTATTATTTGTAATATTGAGTAACAGTCTCCTTGGATATCATTATCTAGTCTTGGGCCACTTACAGGATCGCGACAGTAAACTGATGAAAAATAAGAAGCAAATAGATTGCAGATGTCATCAGCGTTTGAGCACGATGACAAATCATCCCACATCAATGACGGGTACGTACTTGCACCTTTACGTTTAGACTTTATGTAGGACCAGAATGATTTTGGATTGAACTTTATATTCTCTTCGATAGTTTTAGTGTACTGATTGTAGCATTCAGTTATCATTTTTTTGCAGCGCTTGGAAAATATTTTAAATGAGATCAAGTCAAATGGATTTTTATATTTGTTATATCTGAGCCTGTACTTATTCTTTTCGTGCAAACGATTGATTAAATCATGGGTAAACCAAGGTGGATATTTTGAACTTTTAGATTTACAGACACGGACATAGTTATGTATTGCATCTGTTATAACCGTATCGAGCCTATCCGTCATTTCATCGACGTCCTTGGCTCCCATAAAAACTTCAGTCCATTTAGTATTTTGAAAATGTTTATTTATGGCTTCGTAATCAGCTCGATAGAAGTTTGGTCTATCACCAATGAAAACAAGAAGGCGGTTTTCTTGTGCCATAGTTAACTGGAACTCTATAGGGGGGTGCAGCGGATCTATTTTAGATAGCACGTCTGGCGCATTGGTTGTTAAACTAGCAGGACAGTCGGTAAGAACAAGGTCTAAGATTCTGTTCATATTGTTGGGTATGATGTTGCACTGCCTGTAGTTATTAACAGTGCTGAAGTCAACAATAAGACGAGCAGATGTATCGTTAGGTGAATATGTGTCAGATGTTTTCACAGCAGCCCAGACTGGGCTGCTGTGAATCAGCCCACGATTAAAGTCTCCAACAATACAGTACCTAGTACTCATACCTAGACCTATCGACAATAGAGTTACAGTTATCAACAAAGTGTTTTACCATCAGTGACTTTGCTGGTGGTGGAATATAAACAGCACAAAACAGGATTCTGTTGGTTAAATTGCCTGATGGCACGTCAACTAATACCCATAGATCTTCACACTGGGACTCCCAGTTAACAATTCTTTGAGAATTAAGCCTTTGAGTAACCGCTATCATGACACCCCCACCATCCTTATCACCATGAAAGCCTGACGTCTCCCTGTCTCGTCTACAGACAACATACTTACTGCTAAAGAGTTCTGAAGTTAAGACACTTTGGTTAAGCCAAGTTTCAGTAATGATTATAACATCATAATCGCAAGTTAAAGAATTACAATGAAATGCATGAGTTTTAGTTCGTTAACCTTTGACATTTTGGTAGTAGATATTTAGCGCAGAGAATTTTATTGTGTTATAACTGTAAACATGCAAAGTATTAATAAAATTATATAAAAAACTATAATTAAAGTAAATTGTTCAATGTATCAAAGTCTCTAATAAGTGTGTAGTCTGAGTTGTCAAATTTTCTCATGTAGATGCGGCCATTTCTCACCCAGACATATTTGTAGCACTTTTCCTTGGCAGCCTGTCTTGCCGCTGCATGTAGAGCCTTGTTGTTAGTGGAGAGATGCTCGCATACAAATATGGGTGTTTTAGTGCCCGGGATACCGGCATGTGAACTGTTTAATTTGTCTTGAGGCTTGGCCTTGTTGAACTTAACTGTCGCTGCAAGGAACAGGTCTCTCATTTTAGGACTATTAAATTGGACAACAATGGATTTTGGACGTTTAGAATCCTTGTTTACTTTAGCGATGCGTGTATAGTGAGCTAGTTGTTCCTGGCTAACAGGGCAATTAATAGATTTACCCAGTTCAATAATAATAGACAGCAGGTTTTTATCTTTTCTCTCGGGCACGCATTGAATTTCAATGTTATTCATTCGGGCTGTTTTTTCTATTTGATTGACTCTGTTAAATCAGAAATTTTACTCTGCATTGCACTGTTCTCAGTTTCTAGGTTTTTAATTTTCTCACTTGAATCAGCATCTTCCCTGTTAATGGGCTCGTATTTTGTGTTCATGAAATCCATTGAATCCTTAACATCCTTAACCTCATCCTTTACATTCTTGATTTCGTCCTTCAATGACTTCAACTTAGCACCCAATATTTCCTCTATTGTGGTCCGCATTGTCTTATGGAACTGAACCATCACTCCTTGAATGATATCTTACATGTCATTTTTTGTTACGGGTTTTTCGTTTGGAGGCGAGGTCAAAGCTTGTCTTTTTTCGGGTCTGATAGTTATTGGGGCTATAGCGGACTGGAGTACTGTCGTTGTTCCCTTTACTCTGAGTACCCAGGCATAGAGGACAAATCCACGCCGATGTGGTAGGTTTTTCTTGGACACATGATGAAGATAGGCACTCAACATGGAAGGCAAATGCACATTTAGAACATATCATATAGTTTTGGTCCTGCATGCCCACGGAGCAACATCCCCATTTCAGGTCTTCATTTTTCTTGCCAGCCATTTTGAAGGTTGGTTTATTAATATAGATGAATAAAAACAGCCAAATAATAAACAAAAAAGAAAAAGAGAAAACAAAAAGTTTGTCAGGATTCGAATTCGGATTTTCTGATTTCTATTCGGCCACGTTGTACCTCTGCGCTACGGTGTCGTCACAGTTGCGGGCGAAATTTGCTACTAAATATAGGCACACACTTGTTGCTCGCGATGTCACCGAAACTGCGGTTTGACTGCGGTTGGGGTCAAAGTCCAGTCTATTGTTTGCGGGACGAGTAAATTTTGCGTATATTTTTATATATATATATATATATTTGGAATGTTGATTTACCCTACGTTTGCACAGTCATTTTGTTTTTTAAGCACTTAATTAAACTTTAAAACCGAGATCTCACTACACAGCCCTAAACTGGTCACTTTCTAAATGTTTATTCGTAGTCTTATTGTGAAAACAGTCAGCTTTTCCACTCTTTTTCATAAAAAAATGAGGAGCGACAACAGATACGTCTTCTTTCGTTTACACCCTTTAGACAGTATATATGTGAAAAGCATAGTATTCTCCTCGGGGATAAAGATGTCTTCGTCTTGGGCGAGTTTATAAAATAAGCTAAATCCACTCAGGATTCTACTTTTAACTCCTCGCTGCGCTCGGGAGTTAACTCTCGGATCCTTCGTTACGCTTGAGATTGAAGTTTAACGCCCGTGACGTAAGACAACATTTTAGCCTCTTGGTGAATAATCTACTAATCCATTGTTTAGGTTTAATATGAAATTAATAAAATGCACGTAGTCACTCGGCTATGAATTAATTAATAAGATAGGATTGAAAAGCAGTTATCACCAACTGAACATTTATCTTACTCGGATGTAGCTGTAACGTAAACTGTAAATTAAAATAATAACGCTAACCTTTAATAAAATTCATTCATGCACTAACAAACACTTCGGAACATTCAAAACTATCCTATAAGCTAAAAACTAAAAAATATCAATCGCGCGTTTCTGCCATCACTGCGTTAACGTGCATAGGAAACTAACGTGGGAACCTACAGCGGTTTATCTCGTATACATTTATACATCTTTTATTCAAAATTAGTTCATACATTTCGTGGTAATTAATAAGAAATGATGTTGAGTAAAGAATTTGGCTTAGAAGCAGATAGAATTTGCCACGGTGCAAGACGTACGGGCAAATATACACTTGGTTGGAAAAAGGTTTGTTTTTCACCTTTATAAATTAAAAAAGGACCTAGGTATTGAGTGTTAGCTTTAAGTTAAGAAGTGTGGCATTCATGGCAATAAAGCACTTGAATCAATCGCAAAATGGCTAGAGAATAATAATCTTAGAATAAACTTAAATAAAACCAAAATAACTCATTTTAGTCAGAGAAAACAAAATATCACAGACAAAGTTCAATGACATACCTATCACTGATACAGTCCATGCAAAGTTTTTAGGACTTACAATTGACAGTAAATTGGACTGGAAAGCTCACACATCAGAACTTAGCAAAAAAATGAGCTCTTCCGCCTATGCACTGTACCAGCTCGCTCCTAAGCTGAATATCACTGCTCTATCAACAGCATACCACGGAATTGTGGCTTCTCGTCTGAGGTATGGCATATTATTTTGGGGAAACTCAACAAACAGGGATCTGATGTTTAAATCTCAGAAAAGGTGTATCCGTTCAATGTTTTGTCTGCGAAAACGAACTGATAGCTGTAGGCCATATTTTTAAGATATGAAATAATGACATTTCCCTCATTGTATATTTTTGAATGTGCATTATTTGTAAAATCTAACCCAGGTCTTTTTAAACGGAAATCAGAAATTGTAGTCCGTAATAGAAGAGATGCTGATATCGTAATTGTACCGAGAGCCAACACTGCGCTTACTTGTATGTATAAAAGTGTCATATGCAGTGCCCCAAGAATATACAATAAAGTTCCTAGATATATAAGGGATTTAAATTTAGCCATGTTTAAAAAAGAACTTAAAAAATATTTACTGCAAAAATGCCATTATAATCTGAGTGAATTTATGAATAATTAATATGAATATTTTTAAATTGCTTTGACTTTGATGATATATATTTGTAGTTTTATTTATCGCAAATGTGTTAGACCGAATGTATGAAAAATTTATATGAATATTTTAGATAATGAATGATGTATTTTTAAATTGTTGTGACTTGATGTAATGTCAGATACATTACATCAAGGCTAGCTTTTAAAATTTACCTTATAGTATTTGTATACCAGTGATGGTTGCTTATAGTGGACATCTTATGAATTGTTGACATCTTTGTATTACCTATAATCACCAATAAAATAATTTGAATTTGAATTTAATTTGGCTCTCAGTTGAATTAAAAAGATAATTTGTTATAGATTTATTTGCATCTTGTTGCTCTCATGGATATGAAAAAATTACATATTTTTATTATTATTATATATGTTTCTTGCGTTTACGCGAATTGTTGAACTCATGAGCGTTGATTTCCAAAAGGCAGTCTGAACATTCACTGAATTTTGTTACTAATTTTTGAAAATGAGGGGGTATTACATTATTAAAGATGGGAGAGCCTTGGAGGTGGAGAGTTGAGTCTGTCAGAATCCTAATATTAGGGGCTAAACTATTAAATTTAGAAATTATTTCAGATCTCATCGAAAGAGGTAAATGTTCTGAAATAAAAACACAATTTATTTCAAACTCATTAGAACACAATTTTACGGATTACTTCGCGATTTATTTACATTTTATTTAAAACCTGACGTTTCGAACACTTTACAGCGTTCATGGTCACCGGGAGACTAAAGTATTATTTTTAAATCACAAAGTTTTGAAAAATTAAACTACCGTCACTCATTAATATTAATTTACGTTCCTATTTACGCAAAACGAGCTAACCGTGTCTTGAGATCTTGCACTGCGAGGTGTTGTTTTGGTTTTTGCTAGAATACGATCCCATGCCGGAGGAACTTTCCAACCTTTTTGTCTATTGAAATTTTGGATGTTTTCTAATTTCAATGGCTTCACGTAGCATTCGAGGAATAAAACGCCATTCTTTAGCAAGTATTTATGGTTGATCGAAACGAATGAAGTGGTTGGGTTTGTCTAAGGCATTTTCACACACTGCAGATTTCGTGTTTCGTCTATGTTTAACGTCAGCTATGTGTTCTTTTTTTATTCGCACGCCTATACTTCGCTTTGTTTACCCGAGGTAGGAGAGGCCACAGTCACACTCCAATCTGTACACCCCTGCATTTTGAAGAGGTATGTTGCACTTGAGAGGTGGTAGGAATTGGTTGATCTTCTTTTGCGGCTTGAAGTAAGTTTTGATTGAAGCACGCTTCAAGATATTCCCAATCTTGTCAGTGACTCCCTTTATGTATGGTAGTACTGCAGGTTGGCGTTCAACTGTCGTAGGCTTGGCATGGGGTCTGCAACGACGTCGTACTGAAAGCTGGTTGTCCCGAAGTACCTTCCTTACATGCTGAAGCTCAGCAGCCAGGTGTCGGTCGTCACAGATGCCCCTGCTCTCTGAAACAAAGTTTTGCCCACGGTAGCTATGAAGCTGTGAAGGATGATGGTTGCGACGCACCATTAAGATATTCATCGGTATGGGTGGCCTTTCTAAAGACTGTGTGGCTATGATCCGAATTCCTAGTTAGTAAAATAACTAAAAAAGCTAGTTTACTGTCTGCCTCAATTTCCATAGTGAATTTGATTTTTGGATGAATTGAATTAAGATGATTAAGAAAAGTAGGAACACTATCGGTGGGTAAAATTGTAAAAGTGTCATCTACGTACCGCTTATAAAACCTTGGTGATATAGGTAATGTGCTTAGAGCTCGATCCTCAAAATCCTCCATGAATATATCACAAAACATTATGGACTACGTGGATTTTCTTGAATTTTAAAAATCAGTTTTATATTCATATTTATTTAAACAGGTTATTTACACAGTTCATAATAAACCATTTACTCGTATGATCACCAAAACTGAAAATAAGTAAAACAGTTTAGTTATTGTAAAGTTTTACGAAGGCTCCTTATTTTGTTTTGAGTAGTTAACCACCAGTATGGCAGTTGTTGTTTTAATGAATCTTTGATACGCTACCTAAAGTCAACAGAGCTACCGCCCAATGTTTACTGCCAAATTATGCACCCATTAGCAAGTCGAGCAGTTGAAAACTATCAAAAACATTAATATAAACGGCTCCTTATCCTCGTTAAAGTTCTTTAGATGAGAAAACTTCAGGAGCTATGTCTGATAAACTAACAAGCAAACCTGTTTAGTTTGAGTTCGTAACGCTTTGAAATTGGAGAGCTTTTGAACCCGGTGAAAAGTCTAAGATTTACTTCCTCACTCGCTTTTCGTGAGTTGTAGGTTCAAAAGAAGTTTTTAAACGATTGGTTCCTGTTTTTACTGGCGAAGGTATTTAATTTTCTTTTTTCTTACGCTTACAAATCACATAGATGGCCCATATATTAATTACCTTATAGACTAATACATAACAAAACCTAAACAGAATATTTATATAAAACACTTTTTCAAAGAACACAAAATGGTATGGCTTGATGGTAAAGTCAGTTTTTCATTGCTTGTCCAACATTATAAACAAACATTCCTTTTTAACGAAATTATTTATTTAAAAATAAGATAGACACAAATATTACATCCTAATATGGTAGTTTATCGTTTAATATATGCAGCTGTTTAGAGCTATTATTAAATATACATATGTCAGAGCGATGACATCCCTCCTAGATGGAACATCGCTCTAGGTTCTTTGATAATATAAGCGAAGCGCCGTCACATATATATTTTCAACAGTATTAATTTGAAAAGTTATAAAAAGATTGTTTACAATGTTTAACACGCAAAGTAAAACGGACTTTATGCATTGTGAAACATTTGTTTAAATGTTTAATCTCTCCGTGTTTTTTTTTTCATTACCGAAGCGGATATAAATACAACGAGTGGACGTAGTGTTTCAAATAATAAATTTGTAATTACTGTACAATGGAATACAATTGTTTCCAACAAATAGAAGTACTTCTATTCTATTTGACACAACAATCAGAACGTCAGAGATTTTCCGTTACAACTGGTCTGCAATTGCCTGCTTCTACTAAAAGTATTAGTTCATTGGAACGAAATTGAAATGGGATTCTCTCAATCGATTATTTAAGTCTCATTGTCATAAATTCTCATGTTCCTAATGAATGAGAGATGTCGCGAATGTTTAGTGATCATAACGAATTAACTGTATGTTAATTCGACTTATAAGATATGACTGCCTCTTTGGTGTAGTGGTTAGAAACACGCTGGCTTCTGTCCACGAGTTCTCGGAAATTTGTTTCTGGGTTTTCCTGTCTTAAAATAGCTTAGAAACAGCTCAAAGTCACGAAGTCGGTGGTGTTAACACCCCCGTGTCTCGGAAAGCACGTTAAGCCGTTAGTCTTGCTCCCGATTTTTCTCTGGTCATGTCGATTGCCGTCTCACCGAACATGAAAGTAAAGGAAAAGAGAGTGCACTTGTGTGTTGTGCACACACTTGTGCGTTATAATATCTCCCGTGCAGTTGGCTATTCTGTGTTGAGATTGTTCGCCTAGAAGGAAAGGAAATTCAGCTAGAAGGAAAAAAAATGTTTTACTTATTAGATATAGAAATTGGGGATCCACACTGCCAAATTCTCCCTATAGGTGGCGCATTGTTGATGCGGCCAAAGCTATCTGTCATTCCAGTACAGAAGTGTTTTTTTGAGTAATTTTTGTGTTTTCAATCTACAAAAGCATAATGCCGTTATGTGCTGTGCCAGGTCGTTACAATAATGGTGTTCATTTATTTCCAAAAGACCCAGTTTTAAAAAAGAAGTGGGAAACAGCTATAAGAATAAATTAATTAATTTTAGGTAGTTAACTAGAACTATTTACATCATGATAAGCTTCTGGATCGGGAACATTCATCGTATAACTAGATTGTGAAGCTACGACACCAAAATTCCCAGTATCATTGCGGTTCCGATCGTAGAATTCTAACCTAAAAAACAAACATGTACGTGTTTTATTATTTTAGTTATATTTATTAAAAACCTTGTTATGTAGTTAATTTGTAACACAAATACAACAAAGACAATTTCAACAACCAATTAAATGTAACATTTACATTCACATACCGATCTTATTGCGAGGTAAACATCGGTAAGTCGGAGGTAAACTCTCAATAAGATCGATTTTTTACCAGATACTTTTGATCTTCGTTTCCGAAGTTTGTTTTTTAGTTCAAATAACTTCATTGACGAATACATAATGATGAAATAACGTCACGTCAGTCACGAAAAACTGTCAATTAGATACGAAAAAGCCCGACATAAACAATAGCAAAATGTTTCTTCAAACGTCAAGGAAATATGCGAAATTTTCTCTACCTATTTTAGCTCGGTATTTGAGAAGAAAGATGCAACGGACGTAGAGTTCAATACTCAGGTCGATCATCATTTCAGTTTGTCTGAACTTGCTATCGATTTCAAGAGCATACAGACTGCCATAAAGACCCTTGATAGGGATAAGGGAGCTGGCCCGGATGGTCTACCTTCACACTTTGTAAGGAGCTGTGGCGAGGAGTTGAGTACACCTTTGCATATCCTCTTTAACAGGTCTCTCAAAACTGTCACGTTTTCCACGCGCTGGAAGGTTCCAGCGCGTGGGAACGTGCCAGTTTTGATGGATTGGCTCATGTTATTCCAGTTCACAAAGCTGGCAATAAGAATCAATGTACTAACTACAGACCAATCAGTATTCTGTCTTGCTTTGCGAAACTGTTTGAATCGGTCTGTTACAATATATTATACGCTTATTTCAAGCCATTTCTATCACCATCTCAGCATGGGTTTGTGCCAAGGCGATCCACGGTGAGTAACCTCCTGGAGTATACGAGGGTCAAACTGAAAGTTCTTAGAACTGGCCACTTATAAACAATATAATAAAAAAAATATTCTAAAATTTGAAAATAGAACTCTTTGCCAATATTACTGAGTATATATTTCATTCATTTGTCATTTGTTTTACGACTTGGCGGCAAATTGAAAATTGTCTGTGTCACGTCAAAATGAATTTAACACGAGAAAATTTTCGTGCAATGATTTTTTATGACTTTCGATGTCATTTAAGTCAACAAGAAAGTTATGATAGACTACGATTGGCCTTTCACGATGAAGCCCCATCTCGTGCGACTGTTTACAACTGGTTTAATGAGTTTAAACGTGGTCGCACTAATCTCACTGATGATGTACGTGAGGGACGGCCTTCTACGGCGACGACTGAAAATAACATCTGTGTTGTGCGGCGTATGATAGAGACTGACAAAAGAGTGACCTATCAGCAGATTTGGACAAGCTTAGGCATCGGTATGAGTCAAGTGCACAAAATCCTCCACGAACATTTAGCGGTCAGGAAGCTTTGCGCCCGGTGGATACCTCATAATTTGACTAAGGCTCAAAAACTCCATCGTGTGGATTGGTGCCGTAAAATGATTGAAAGATTTAACGGAGGTGACTCAAATGCTGTGTTCGACATACTAACAGGTGACGAAAGCTGGATTTACTGTTATGATCCTGAAACCAAAAGACAATCTGCTCAGTGGGTGTTTCCTTTCGAGGAGTTGCCAACTAAAGTGAAGAGAGATCGAAGTGCGGGAAAAAAAATGGTGGCCTCGTTCTTTGGAAGGATAGGTCATTTCGCAACAATTGTGTTAGAGGATCAAAAAACAGTTTCTGCAGAATGGTACACTACCAATTGTTTGCCACTTGTCTTGGAAAAAGTTCGAGAGAAACGACCTCGCAGTAGGATCCTCCTTCACCACGACAACGCCTCGTCGCACACCGCCAAGCGAACGATCGACTATTTGGCGACATCAAACGTTGAATTACTGGGTCACCCGCCGTATAGCCCCGACCTCGCGCCTTGTGATTTTTATTTATTTCCAAAAATTAAAGAAAAACTTAAAGGAAAGCGGTTTATGAATGCTGAAGAAGCGGTGGCTGCGTATCGCGATGCCATTGAAGAGACCCCTAAGGACGAGTGGGCAAAGTGCTTTTCCCAGTGGTTCCATCGCATGCAGCGGTGTATTGACGTCAATGGACAATATTTTGAAAAGATATAATAAAACTAATAACTGGCTAATGTAATCAGTTTTTGATTTTCTAAGAACTTTCAGTTTGACCCTCGTAAGAGTTACCTTTGTTCTGCGTTTGCACAGAGACACCAAGTGGACTCGATTTATACAGACTTCTCCAAAGCCTTCGATAAGGTCAATCATTCCATGCTCTGTCAAAAGCTTCAATGTTACGGCATCCACGGTAACTTACTGCGATGGTACGAGTCATATCTCTATAATAGGAGTCAACTGGTCAGTGTACAGGGACATCTCTCGTCACCCATTATAGTAAGCTCTGGTGTACCGCAGGGATCTCATCTGGGTCCTATGCTATTCTTATTATTCATAAATGATCTGGCCCAGACGCTAACCGTACCTTGCTTACTATACGCGGATGATCTTAAAATATTTCACAAGGTTAGAGATCATAGATATTGCATCCTAATTCAGCAGAATCTAACGTGGGTGGCCGAGTGGTGTTCTATTAATATGATGTCTTTGAATAACAATAAGTGCTTTGTTGTTTCTTTCGGATCCTCCATACAAAAAATACAATTGGACTACAGTCTGGATGGCTCAGTTCTGAAACGCGAATCAGTCGTCAGGGATCTGGGGGTCTACTTCGATGAGGGCCTTACTTTTCGGGATCACTATGATTATGTGACTTCAAAATGCACTCAACTTCTGGGCTTTATCTCGCGCTGCACGAAGGACTTCAAAAATCAATCGAGATTCACTCTACTCTACTTCTGCTTAGTGAGAAGCATCCTAGAGTACGGCTAAGTGATATGGTCACCATATTATGAGGTCCCCTCCAACAAAATTGAAGGAGTTCAGAAAAGGTTCCTTAGTATCCTTTTATTTAGGCTAAACCTGGGCTGCAGTTACAGATCCTACGCAGCAAGACTCGACCACTTTAAAATAACGTCTCTCGCTTGTCGCCGCCAGTGCAATGAGCTAACTTGCCTTTACAAAATCATTCATTCAATGGAATGTCGTTGTTGACTCACCCTCCCTTCTCTCTATACAAAGCTTCAATATTCGGTATAGATCCCGTGACAAATCACCCAAACTATTCTACGTTGATATCTATAAAATAGTACATCATTCTTTAATCCTGTCTCTAGGATGTGTCGATTATACAACGAAACTGTAGGCAAGCAACTTTCTCTAGATATTTTTTTATGTAGCCTAGTTAAATTTAAAAAAGAAGTTTACAAAATCTTACCAAGCCTTGTAGATTAATCATATTGTAACAAATTCAGTTGTATTTGTTATTGTGTATTTCTTTTGTATTACTAATCAAACTAATATTAGCGGGTAGTATTTGCCGAATAAATATATTTTATTAATTAATAAGAAAATAATTAATCCTACACTAAGTTTAACCCTCTCCTATATCATTCAAATTGGAACTCACTGTGCCCACATGTTTAGAGTTATAGTCTAGTTCAATAAGCTGCTTTTATTTTTGTAAATTACTGATTGTAACTTGTTTTGTGAGTCATGAATAAATAAATAAAAAAGTTTGACATAGCCGTATCTATGCTACGCCATCTGCATCAAGCTTTGCGTGTGGATCCCCATTGAAGTCCAAAAATAATAAAACAAAGGACTAATGATGAGCTTACATGTCGTGTGTTGATGTCTACCTCAAAATAACAAATATGATTTCGTCTGTTCTTTCGTTGTGTTAGGTTTAGGTTCGGTTTAAATAACTTTATTCTCATAAAAAATATAAATTTCACTTAAAATGAGATAAAATAAAATTAAAAATTAAACTAAAGATATTGGCCGCCAGCACCCGCTTCAATATGTAGCTTAAGCTTCTTTTTAAAGGAATTTAGAGTTTCACAACTCCTTATATCAGATGGCAGTTTGTTATAAAGCTTTGCTCCCTCAAACAAAATGGTCTTCCTCCCATAACCAGTCCTAGGCATCTCTAAATTTAGTTCTTTTTTATTCCGAAGACTACGAGTGTGTTGACTTTTTTCTAGTTTTATGTTCGATTTTACGGCACTGTTGATAATTTTATATACTAAGAGGCAAGTATTGTAATGGTGTATTTGACTAATGTTAATTTTTTTGGTTTTTTTTATATAACTGTTCTATATATATATATATATATATATATATTATAACTGTGTTAAGTAGCAAGTCCTAACATGTTCCCTATTCCGCAAAGCAGACACAGAAGTAAAACAATGGGTATGCGCTACAAGTAGCCTAGACTGTTAAATGTGCTAAATTATGCTCGTATTATATTCCGACTGGCTAAGTAGTAGGAACTAGCTAGTTCGAAACTTTGCTATTAGTACGAGCAGAAGCTTTGCATGCTTTTTAAGCACTCACCAAATCCTTTTTTATCTATGAAGTTTGTTTTATTCAAAATGAGCATTGTTTTATCAAGTTTAAATTCAACCCAGTTCACTGTGATCCCGGAATCATGAAAGCAATCGAAACCCTGGGTTTAAATGTAAACGAAATATACCAAAAGTAAATCAGTAAAGTTTAATTTCATTATTTCTGGGAATCTTGTTTAATTCAATCCAGAACTGTGGTAAAACCAATTCATAATTTGATCAATAGTCTTTAATTTTATATGAAATACGCTTGGTAACGATTTTACTATTATACGGGGAATTTTAATAATAACATGGTTTTATTGTATTTGTACATACTGTAAAAGTAACACTGAATAAAACCAGCCAAGTGCGAGTCGAACTCGCGCGCGAAGGGTTCATTAGACAGTATAGGTGGAAAAAATAAAATACAATTATTTTGCTTTAAATATATATAATGGATTTCTGCAAAGTAACGCCTGATTCTATTAATTATATTAGAAAGTATAGGCAAAAAAAGTATATATTTTTATTTTATTCATATGTAATTTCAAAAGTATTCATCACAGGACACCCGAAATAATTTTAAATAAGATTTTCCGCGCCTGTTTCTTTACGAGAGTGATTTGAAGTTTATAGGTCCAAGACTAGAAATTACAGGGGGGGGGGGGGGGAACACTGTGTAAGCGACTTTGGCGGGCTATATATCGCAAATGGTAAAAGCTGATAAAAAAGTGTTGTATGGAAACCCTACCTTATTTTCATAGTCCTTTTTAACGATACCCCACACAAGGGGGTGCACTCAAATAAATAATTCACCCCCCCTTTACATGTATGGGGAGGTACCCTTAAAAAGGGGTAATTTTAATCTTGTGTATTTTTTAAAATGAGATTTATATGTGAAGTATCCTCGAACCAAGTTACATGCAAATCAGTCCATAAACGTAGAAGATATTCTGCTGTGACAGACTAGGATGGACGGACTGAACGATCTTACAAGGGTTCCTTGTCGGACTACGGAACTCTAAAAAAACACTACGTACGTTCAGCACAATTTGTATCGTAAAAGAAAAATGTAATTAGATTTGTTTGTGATTAGTATTAAATCTATAATTATTTTGCAAGTTTTTACGAAATCAAATTGAATTTCGCTTACTAGTCCCACCGGATGACACAGTCGATTAATTTTTGTGAGCGAAATTCAATTTGATTTCTTAAAAATCTATATCGAATTTATTAGCAATATTAATTCGTGGCCTGTCAGCTAAAATTAATTAAGTACTTTCTTTATCATTGAGTCTATATGATAATCTTTAGGTATAAGTATACTAGTCAAAACAAAATAAAGGCCATTTATTTATTTCGACATCTGGACCGATTTTAATAATTTCTAACTGATGTTAAGTATCTACCTTTTTTGTGTTTTTACCTTAAGTGTTAACGAACATCGTGAGAGTTTACAGCTTGCATAGTTTTTGAAGTGGGTGACAGTTAGACATTTTTTTTTGTAACCACTAGAATTTACCCAACTTTTTAAACGAAGTTTTAGGTCATTCCAACTGTGAATTCCTGCGTGAGCAGTAAAATTTTGCTAAGTTTGAGTGTAAATAAACATTTTCAAAGACTAATGCCGAGAAATCGTAGACTTATGGACGTGCAAACCGCAACTAGAGCCATAACATTGATACAAGAAGGGCATTCGCAGCGTTCTGTAGCTCTGCAGCTAGGATTTTCACGAAGAGCCATCCAGAATGCTTGAAATCGATTCCAAGAGACTGGAAGTGTAACCAGAAGACGGGGATCTGGAAGAATTCGAGCAACCACAGCACAAGAAGATCGCTACATACGCTTAACTGCGCGCATAGAGCGATTCGTCACCGCTCGCTCCATACAAAATCGCTTGCGCCAGGCGACGGGTACTCGTGTTAGGGACCAAACGATTAGGAATCGGTTACACAAGGACCAACAATTCTCTAGGAGACGTGTAGTGCGAATTCCGTAGACAAGTGCGCATCGTGCGAACCGTTTATCTTTCGCAAGACAACACCAGGACTAGGTCACAAATGATTGGAGCACACTATTGTTCACTGATAAGTGCAAAGTAAATTTTTTTAGTGACAATCGTCGCATTCGAGTTTGGAGATGAGAGGGTGAGCAATTTTCGGATGCCTGCATCCATGAAAGTGACAGATTTGGGGGTCCCAATGTAATGGTGTGGGGCGGAATCTCGATGTCCGATCGAACCGAGCTCGCAGTTCTCAATGAAGGTACGGTAACGGCTCAACGATACATTGAACAGGTCATAAGACCCCATGTGGTGCCATTTGCACAAAGAATTGGTGCAGGATTTAAATTAATGCACGACAATGCTCGCGCTCATACAGCAAGAGCCACCCGAGAAGCCCTAGAGGAAGCTGGTATACAGGTTTTTCCGTGGCCCGCCAACAGTCCGGACCTTAACCCAATCGAGCACATGTGGGATTTATTAAAACGAAGTGTCCGGAACACAAACCAACCTGTGCATAACGAAAGACAGCTCATTAATGTGCTGAAAACAAGCTGGGAACAAATTGCACAAGAAACAGTTCGCCACTTGGTAGAGAGTGTGCCCTCTAGGCTTCGAGAATGCATTCACAAAAGAGGAGGGCATACACGGTACTAAAAAAGTAAAAAAATAAGATGTTTTAAATTTTATCATTTTTTTTCATGTAGTGTATTTTAAGTCAAAATCCCTTTATTTTCACAAAAACCTAACATTTAAAATTTTCAAATTTGTCTTCGTTAATTTTAATGTTAAAACATTTAAAATTAATCAATAAATTAAGTTCAATAATTTATCAACCCCTAAATATAATACATTTATTGGAAAACTAAAAAAACGTGGTGGCCCCTATTTTGTTTTGACTAGTATATTATTTATGTCTAACGTTAGATTTAATCTGCGGCCACCGTTCACTGCTTTTAAACCATTTGACTTGCAAATACGTGCCTTAGGCCTTTATGAGGCGGAATTTTTGTATGAGTTTCTTAGATCTTCATTGTGAAAGAAATTGCTTTGAAATATAAGGTACCTGAACAGGGAGGTAATAATAGGCTTTTGCATTTCAAGCGTCGCCGACCAAACTTTGAACAGATTCAGTTGGCTCAACAGTTTTTTCCAGAAACGGTGCTAAGTAGGCATCTGTTGATATAACGAATTGGCGTTCGGTTTATTAGGATGTCAGGAAAAGTGGTTGACCAGACACGATTGCCACTCGGGATCAACACATCCAATGACTGACGCGAAACTCGCGCAATTTTACCATGGGCCTCCTTTAGGCGATTTCTGAACCTTTTTTTAACGCCTGGGAAATGCACTTACACATACTCCAGAGAAGTCTGCCTACCCTGTAAAAACCTGACGGTGTCCCTCTGGGGCTACTGTGATGGGAACTAGTGGGTTCCCCGTTAGGCCTTCGGCCGTAGGCATGCGCCGCAGTCTCATCTCGGCTATGGTTTGCTTAGAAGCGAACTGGTGGGCCAGTAGCAGAAGAGACGCGAGTCTGCTCTGCAGGCTCAAGTGACGCGCGGGGAAAATGCTCAATGCCACGGCGGACCCTCTAGCGGGTGGCAGACGTGTCTGCCATCATTAGGAAGACCCATTTGGAAGGGGCAAGTGAAAGATGTGGAACCTCCTGTGTTACCCAGTGGGTCGCCGGCGGATCATAGGGACGTCAGCCGCAGCCCCTCGCTTCCTCTCCACGGTTTCCTTCTGCCAGGGTTTCTGAACCTAAGCTAACTGTGTCACAACGTCGGGGCTTTTTAACCAAGAGTAAATGATGCGGATGATAATGGGTATCGCACCGACTTAAGGAAGCTGGAGGAGAAATCGATTCAATAGGGACAGGGATAAGACTAAAATAGATGAAATTTTAAGGTAAGTGCCGCGTAAAATATTCCAGAATAATGTTCATTCTTAACATAATTTCGTTGGAATGTTATGGCGGATTAAGCTAGTTCCTTCGAGAAAGGTTATTTAATTTTTTGGCTCAAATAGTAAAAATAACACAAATTAATTTTCAAGTTTCATTGTTTAAGTTGGATACAAATTGTAATTGAAATTAAATATTGAAGTTATTTAGGATCACGGTTCGTAAGACGTCAAGCGCAATGGCCAAAGTCCATAAGAGAATAAGGCTTTCTATTGTAGATTTAAGAAACCTCTAAAGTGAATTTAGTGAGGAACCCCTGTAATTAGACAGTAGACGATCTGGGTCGTAGTTTAGCGAGAACAATATGCTATTAAGTTTTAATAAATTGACAATAAAATAACGTAATACTCCCGAAGGATTAAACAATATGATGCAAATTGCCTTTAAAGACTACAATAAAGAATGACGCGGCATGTTTTCTTGATATGTTTGATGCTTGTAAGCGGCTTATTTAAATTTTTACTTCTGTCTCACCCGAATAATACCACGACCTACTACTTACAAGCATCGCGAGTTGCTCTTTCAAATATTTTGGCACTAGCAGTTTCTCGCGACGTTTCCTGCGCATATATCTGACTAACGATTTTCACAGCTGCGTCCGCGCTGATGTCTACTTTCCGATACAAACTGCCACTCCTTCTCACTCCCATAGAGGTTAAATTTTTAAAAATTCTGAAATGTATTATTCTAATAAGTAACCAGATAGCTAATACCAATTATTATTGATAACCCCTTTAAGGGGTGAACTTCCAAAAGAAAAAGAAGAAGAAAGGATTTCTTGCGTGCTCACCTACACTACAAAAGAAAACTTGGTGCATAATTTCAAGTTTCTAGTTCTTATCAGTTTGAACTGTCCGTTGATATGTCAGTCAGTCAGTCATTAAGTCAGTTTTCCTTTTTATATATTTAGATTTCCAGTAATACTAAACGATAGCTTATTTACTTACTTGTTTAACAGATGATTTTCAGGATAAAACTGACTTATATACTTTTTTGCTCAAATCAATTACTAGGATTGATTGTTGCCTAGTGTGTTAAATGAGTAAGGCTATGTCGAACTACTCAATTTATACATATTTATTTATTTGAACTTTTTGCACACAGTTTATTGTACAAATGGCTAAGAGCTATCTTCTAAAAAGATTCGCAATAATGATCGATTAGCGATGGGCGATTATTACTAAATTAATCGAATTATTCGAATGGTCCCTGTAATCGAATGTATTCGATAAACAACCGCTGCCATTCGATTATCCTTCGATTATGCGGCGAGCGACGTTAACGAATGAATCGTCATTCGTTCGCTGCCTGTCCTGTCGCGGCAATTCAATCGAATGCATCGAAGGTCCGAGTATAGATTATCATTCGATTGTCGATTATTATTCAATTATTTTTTTTCCGAATTACTAAATCGACATTCGATAGTTCGAATGGTCGATTGTCGATTCATTCGATTATTTTTTTTCGAACAATCGCCCATCGCTATGATCGATCACGCACGACTCTTAGTCATGAGGTGAGCTATGAAGATGTCCTTTTAGTCTGAATAATTAAAAAAAAGGAATGGGTGGGTAGTAGGGAAATATTAGGATTATGTTTTTAGTTCAACAAATTGAGAAAACTGTTTTCCATGAGCTATGTGCTAAGACAGAGCTCAGACTGTGGTATGAAAAGATAACATTGTCTTCGGAGTCTTGCGACTGAGGAATATGTTCACTTCCCTCGTTAATCACAAATCCTTATTTAATTACACTAACCTCCTCTAAACCGGGGACAAAGACTACATTTAAATGTTATTTTAAGCTTAAAGTCCGATAGTAATTCTGTAGTTTGACAATATTGAAAACTTAATTGTTAAAAAAATATGTTGTCAAACTATATACCCATACCTTATCATACTAGACGCACGGACAATTTTTGTAAGTCTTGGCTGTAACACATTTCATGCAAATCGCTTTTTTGATGTTCAGCACAGCATAGGTACATTGTATGCTACTCTAGGTGCCCTTCCGAATCCCTTTCAGCCATTAAATTGGTCTATTACACAAAGCAAGCTACAAATAGTTGTAGGGTATTTACCTAAACAGTTAAATTCAACTTCATAATTGCATACAACGTACTATACATGCAGGCGACGCAATGTAAATGCACAAAATGTTAATTGTCTGCATCGTTATTTAAATAATTTGAAGACTGCATCTGCGGGCTCTACATCTCACATGTCGTGACGGTATGGCCACAAATTATTCGGTGTGACGTTTGAATAATAATATCCTTCTAACCGAATTTTGTCTACAGCGGCCTTTCTTTACAGAGATTATCCAACTGCGCGGGAGATGTTGCGATTTTTGTGCTGATTTCACTGTAGTTATTTAGTTAACAATTTGTCCATGTGAAGCTGGTTGTATTGAAATACACGACGTTGAAGAAGTTCTGCATTGTTATTGGATAAACTTCCTACCCTGCAAGCAATTGTACGTGCGTACACATTAAGCAAGGTAACACAGAAATTTTACTAAATGGTGAGAAACTAGATCTATCTAACTCCACTGTGTTTCTGGCATTACATTGGATTCAAGGTTGCAATGGGGACCACATGTTGACACTCTGGCTGGAAGACTTGCTTCAGCTGCCTTTGCGGTTAGAAAAATAAGACATCTTACTGACGTTGAAACGGCAAGGCTTGTTTATTTTAGTTACTTTCACAGTATTATGTCTTATGGTCTTCTCTTGTGGGGTTCTGCTGCGGACATCAATACCATCTTTATCTTACAGAAAAGAGCCATTCGTGCCATATACAAATTGAGTCCGCGCGAATCCCTCAGAGAACTCTATAAGGAAATTAATAAACTTACTGTGGCCTCTCAATACATTTTTGATAATATCATGTACGTACGCAAAAATTTAGATCTTTTCACGAAAAAAAGTGATATTCATTCTTATAATACAAGAAACAAAAACAAACTTGTCGTTCCAGACTTTAGATTGGCCAAAACAATTAATTCATTTTTGGGAAATTGTATTAAGTTTTTTAACAATATACCACACAATATTGTCGAACTACCTATTAATAGGTTTAAGTCGCATGTCAAAACCACCCTCATGTCTAAAGGGTATTATAAAATTCAAGACTATCTTGATGACGAGAATGTATGGACAGTCCAGCCTGCACCAAACTGATGTACCTACCTTTTTATTTTGAATTTGTTCCGGTGCTTCTTCTCAGCACTTGCCTGATTGTCTGTGTTTTGTCTCGAAGCACTAGTAGGGCCCAAAAGATAAGGAGACATGTTCGGGCCTCCTAAGGGCCAATATTATACTGATTTTAAAATTTTTGACGTTCATAAGTGGCATTTTCTGTCCTAAATTGAATAAATTATTTTTGACTTTGACTTTACAATTATTATTTCTTATATATTCTTATTATTTATTATTTTACTTTATTATCTTCATAAAAATGCTAAGTATCAATTTTGTCTCTCGTTAGAAGATATCTCAGAACGCATTGCATGATTTAAAAAGAAATCTCTGAATGTTTCTATCCAAACGGATATGATTGCCCTGTAGACCCGAGTTAACCAATTTTCAAACACCTAGCCTGAATTTACGATAAATTTGACAGAAATCGCATACAAAATATGTCAAATAATTTTTAACCGGCTGATTAGAAAATTAAACATGTGTTAGTGAACTCCAGGCTTAAAACAGCAGCAAAAAGTAATATTGTAAGCAAAGTACAGAATTGCTCTGAATATTCTTGTCAGATCCAAGAACTCCCGAACTTAGGTAATTTAATTTCAGATACAAATCTAATCAAGGGAAGTAAGTATTTAAAAAGGTAAAGGTTTAACCCTGATTATGCGTAAGTCAAAGTTCGCGTTAATTAAGTCATAAATCTGCTCCATACACCAAACACCTAATTTAACTTTTGTTCCACAAAGAAATATATGGGTGAAAAGGGTTAAGTAAACAGCCGTAGAATGTATCTACTACCCTACCTACCTATCCCTAAGAGGTACTACATACTGTTTAGATAAAGTTTCAAAGTACATAATCATTTGTGAATGAAACACGGTGCTTATATCAGTGGCAATATGTTAAATAATGCACTGCAATGTTGTTTCGTTTCTAAGTCTTCAGTCTTCAGCCTCATTCCAAACTCAATGGTGTCACAGTCCCGAGAATTCATTCTTTTTGCTAACTCGAACTTATATTAGACAAAAAAATATATAATCTTTTAAATATTATTTATTACATAGTAATTCTAATCGAGCTTGTTATTATTTTTCGAGCAAGAAGAAGAACAAATGTGATAAACGTATAATTGTCTTGTATCAAAACTTGGTTGTTGAGTTTGTAATATTTGTGCAATGAACACAATTTTCGTTAGTGTGGAAACCGCCTAGAAGCAGCATAGTACATACTACTTATTTGCACTAAGAGGAAACGTTCCAACAACTCCCTAACTATGTTAACAAGGGCCGAACCCTTAGTAATAGCATGCCATCGATCGCAGGCAAATGCCATAAAGTGATGGGCCCTATGCGCGATTCACACCCGTCCATTATCGCCCATAAATGAACATTATTACACCGACATTGAAAGGCTTTAGTAGGAAAAAACTGCATCTTCATTTTCATGGTTAGTAAAATTATCTGCACTTAGATACCACGACATTTATATAGCAGTAAAAATAAAACAATTTTATGCGCCGGATCTTCCCAGTTTTTGGATTGAATTTTGATTAAATACCTAAAATTAAAATTCTATAGCCCACAGCTTTGAAAAAATCACAGCCGAGGTTTTAAAGGTTTTTTAATATTTTAAGGTTAGTACTTTGATTTAATAGCTACTGGCACATACATTATTCTGTTTGACTTGATATTGAACGCATAGTCTTATCCAGAGTCCAGTCGAGAAACGTATTGGGCTTAGCATCTGGGTCTTGTACAGGGATTTCGACGGTCACAGTGCCGTGCATTTAATTATTTAGCCGATAAAAGCTATAGGCGACTGTCAATTGGAACCCAGATTGCTTAGGTTTTTCGAGACGCTAGAAGATTGTAAACGTAATTTGGAATTGAAGTTTTACGACTGGACAAGTCTGAAATATTTTATTTGGCCGTTCCTCAAGAAATTTATAGATGACTTTCGTGCAAAATTTGTTTTGAGTTAGTAGTTGAGTATTTTTATCTTTATATCTGTTCTTGTACAATAACTTTAAGATGGTAAAATTGTAGGTAATCATACAACGAACTTTAACAATTCGATTTAGGTATTTCAACAGATTAAATGTTGTAAAGAAAATAATGTCCAGCAATTGATACTTTCATCAATTCATGGGCTAAAAGAGGCAATGATTAATTTAATTGTGTTTACTCTACTAATTGATACTATCTCAATAAACTTAAATAGCGATTTGTTTGAATTCATAAACCTTAACGCTTCAGTACACTTTACACTTGCTAATTGAAGCTCAATTAGTAGTTCAAATAATTGATCTATCAAACCTATTTAAATAAAGGATTTAACAATTACAAAACAGACATTGGTCTAATGTAGTCGACGGTGTGACAAAGTAAACAATGATAGAAAACCGCATATCGTTGAATGACGTCATAATTGGTGAAAATTATTTTTCACAAACCTATCGTGTTTGATTTGGGCTTCATAATCTGTTTCTATAGCGTTGTTTGTTGCCGCCAGTGAGCCGGCGTTGATTTTATCACTACTTTGGGATTGTTTTCCGCAAAGTATCCGATGGCAATATTTTCGTAAATATTACCATCAATTAAACGGTCGATAAATTTTTGTGAGCAAAATATATTTCATAAAAACTTGCAAAGAAATTGCTTTAAAAACGGCCTAGTGTGACTTGGACACTTGGACTCGCGCATGATGGGTTCCGTACCATTATCTATACTACATTTTCCCTTTTTATTAGTTTTAAAAACGGCAAAAATATTGCTATATGTGTTTTAGTCCGTTTTTACTATTTGCTGTTATAGCGGCAACAGAAATACATCATCTGTGAAAATTTCTACTGTCTAACTATAACGGTTCATGAACGGGCATACAGCCTGGTGACAGACAAACAGACGGACAGACAGCGGATGCTTAGTAATAGGATCCCGTTTTTACCCTTTGGGTACGAAACCCTAAAACCAACACAAGGTGGGTAATATATTTTTAATTTAATAATTTCTTCGTGTTGTTTTGCGATATTTTTATAACTTTACCGATCAATTTATTTGCTAATTGCTTAGTAAAAGGTAAATGGGGATGCAACTGTTTGTCTGCTTCAGCCATCGAGTCTTAGCCTCGATTGATTTCTGCCGAACAATTCACTTTGTGATATTATGTGACGTCCAACAGGGTTAAAAACCGGCCAAGTGCGAGTCTTTAGTCCGACTCGTCAGCATCATTCAACACTATAGTATGACCTTTTTTTAGTTTTGAGAAGCAACTTCCTCAACTTAGTCAATTAAAAGAATTTATTTTAAGGATTTTGTATTTCTTACAAAATTACCCAACACCCAAGTTCAACGAGTATTACCTGCTAAATTGATAAAGTTATTCTAACCGCTATAGTTTTCCTTTAAAGTTATGAAATGCAATATCATCATGTTATTTTTTTCTTTAGATTTTTCAAGCCAGCTGTTCTTTAAGCTTTTAGAGGGGGAGACACCATACTGAAACAAGCACTTTAAAGTTTGAAATTTCGTGGTTGAAGCATTAAATCGAAAAATAGTATTAGACGAAAAAAATCATCACTACTTCACATGTAAGCTTTCAGAAACTCTACGAGTCGCGATAGGTTTGCGTGTTGGTGCTGAGGTTTGCCTTCCACACAGATATCCGGGTGGTACTGATGTCGGCTCGTTGGGACATCACGGACTCTCCTGTACTAAAAGTGCAGGCCGCTTTTCGCGCCATGCCAGCATCAACGACATCATCCGCGGTCTCTTGCCTTTATCAACGTGCCGGCTTTACTCGAGCCGAACGGTATCGCGCTTGGTGAAGGCAAGAGACTGGACGGGATGTCACTTGTTCCTTGGCGGATGGGTCGGGCTCTTGTGTAGGACGCTACCTGTGTCGACACACTGGCAGCCTCTCATCTGCCCGGGACAAGCCGTGATGCTGGTTTGGCTGCGACAAGTGCCGAAAACTTAAAAAACTACAAGTACAGGCAGATCGACTCCCGGTACCACTTTGTACCGATTGGAGTCGAAAAACTAGGTCCGTGGGGTCCCAACGCTATCTATTTTTTCAAAGAGATTTCCAAGAGGCTGGTTGACATCAGTGGTGACGCTAGAGCTGGCAGCAACCTTGCTCAGCGTATAAGCATCGCTATCCAGCGTGGTGATGCTGCAAGCATCCTGGGAACCTTACCACAAGGACCCTTTTTATAATTTTTGTTTTTCTTTTGTATTAAATCATTGATCCTAATTTTTATTAACAAGTTGTATATATATTACTATTATAGTTTAGTTACTAGTGTTTTAGTATTCAGTTATTAAAAGGAAATGCCCAAAGTCCATAGTGAGTTTGGCCTAGAATGCACACTTATGATTTAATGTGTAAAGTATAATATTGATTGCCTATATTGTGTAAGAAAAGGAATTGGTTAAATAAAACTTTGGATTTTGAAGAAATATTTTTTATTCCTAGCCGCCGTCCAACAAGAATGGCACACGAAATGTTCACTTGTTACATGTACCTAATTAATGAAAAATCATACAATCACTAACAAAATCACTATGCATTCATTTTTTTATAACGTAAAGTATATAATATATTTTGTTAACCTGCTGTGGTTCAATCCATCTTTGTACAAGACGTCGTACCTCTGCGATAACCAACGGATGTCTTCACATTCTAGATATATTTATATCACATCTCACACAGTGCAGCGCAAAGAAATGCTTGGATGCGTTGTTGATGCTTGCGAATAACTCTATTGTCTTATGTCAATGCCAGGGTGATCATCAAGGTTATCTATTAAGTCCGTGTTAGCGCAAGGGTTTTCGAAAAAAGTAAAAAAGGTTATCCGTATTCATGCCAAGGTCAATAGAGTTGAAGAAACATCGGGGTCCATTTTAATGTCAATTCGTTTTCTAATTATTCCAGAAAAACAAGACGAAAGCACACGAAAGAAAAACAATTGACTCAGACGAGGGCTCAGACGTAACGATTGACAATTGTGACATTTCTTTTTTTAACATGGTGATTGCCAGTGCAATGATAAAAAATCGTTCAATCAATGACAATCGATTATTACTATTAAAACATCTTATTGGTGTAATAAAACTCAGATTATACTTTAAAAATGCTACCAAAAGCACCTGTTTGATAATAAATATTAATTAAAATATGGTTAAGCCACTGACTGCTACTTTCTTCAGGTTACATAAATCGATAAATCGCTTTAGATATTTTCCAAATTCAAAAATGGCTACACTGCCCTGCCGGTTTTTTGTAACAATGATTTTAATCATTGCAAAACTTATTAAATACTTTTATTAATCCCTAAGTTTTACCGTGAATTGAATTAATGGTTAGTGCAAATAAAAATAAGACGGTATTTTATTATAAATAATTTTCGTGTGCCTTTTTGGCCAAATCTGGGCGATTCCCTTTATAGCTACCCTAATAAAAAAATATAATAGCACTCTATGGATGTGAAGCGTGGACATTGACAAAGAGGGACAGAGAGAGACTGGAAGCCTTCGAGATGTAGTGCTGGAGGAGAATGGAGCGTATAAGTTGGACGGAGAAACTGATTCGACACGACAATTTTATTAAAACGATAATAGAAGGAAGAATAGAAGGAAAAAGGAAGCGAGGAAGACCAAGAATAAGCTACATGCAGCAAATAAAAGAAAAGATAAATGTCGGGTCGTATCAGGAGGTTAAGAGAAGGGCGGAAAGCAGAGAGGAATGGAAAAACTCCACCGACAAGAGCCTATCTCTTAAATTTGATGATGATGATGAATAAAAAAATACCCATATTTTATGCTACCACTTTGTTGGTGTAATTGGTATATAGCCTGACCAGGAATATATATGACCTCGCCATATTGCGGAAAACAACTGGAACTAATTTCTTTTACTGGCAACAGAAACCTTAAATCGTCATTGACATGTCATTAATTGTCATAATGATTAGTGTCAAAGTGGACGCGTAATCTAATTTTCGACCAAATGCAATTTTTATGTGATAAAAATACCGAGAACTATTCGTTTTCGTAAATAAAAGTGGTTTAATATGGTGTTGTAGTGTTTTTGACAAGAAAGTCTATGTGATCACCACAATTTCTTTAAATTAAATAGTGACATAGTTGTCACAACGAATTTTTGGTACGTCATATAGTGCGAATATTGAAAATTGGCTACTGGTTGATACGGAGAATATTTTAATAACGATTTTGAAAAATGATTTTAATGAATATTTATTTAGAGTTTTATTTTCTTTATTTCAAACTTACTTGGATATTTTAACTAAAATAGTTCGTAGTTTTCCATGGTTTCCTATACATTACTTAAATTTTATGATAAAATGATAAATATTATCATTTAGAAAAACAATGGATTAATGTTTCTTTTACTTGTTAGTGGTTTTGCAAAAGTTGTGTTTTGGTCCAAAATTTAAGGCCAATATTACAATGAGTTACTGAATTATATAAGTACTCAATTTGCAGGTGTTCTGTCGTGTGCTTTTATCGTATAATTTGTTATCATAAAAAATGACATGAATGTAAACATATAAAAAATATGTTTTTTATGTTCAGTTGCCAATCTACGCTGGTATGATTATACAGAGTGTTGTCATATAAAGTAGATTCAAAGCGCCCTTAATTTAGGTCCAGTCAGTTTCTGGTCAGGCTATACATTTATTAAATTACAGCTTTCTAGTAGTACTAACGGTCTCAAGAGCAAAACCCCGGACAGAAAGACAGACGGACATAAAATTATAAGGGTTCCTTGTTAGGATTACGGAAACCTAAAAAAGATTCACTTTGTAATTTAACTCCCTTAGAAACGGGTCCGGTTGCACACACATTTGGAATTGAGAAATATTTTACATAAATAAAAAAACAGCATAGTTGCCGTAGTCACAGATTATATAATAGTTACCCGTATAGTCAAGATTGTTCGCTCGGTCTTCAGCTTGGCACCTTAAATTTTACTTGTTGAAGTATATAAGTAGCTATCGCAAAATATCTTAAGAGTTAGCTTTACAATTTAAAAGTTAATATTGGAAAAGTTATGTAATGAATTTCACTTAGACATGTTATTAGGAGATTAAATTAAAGTCAAGTTCTTCAACGGCAAATTTCAAAGTGTCAAAGTACTGTACTTATTTATTTTAATCCTCTTTAGGATTAGGATAAGTTTATCTTAATTTCAAATGACAAGTTACGTTAGACTTTAATTCTATAAAATGTTCGAAATCTCTTATAATAACTTTAACTAGGTGTTTACAAAACTTAACTCCTTTAAAGCTCGTAAAAAATATACTTTATATTCGACGACGGGTCTGAAACTACAATGTATTAAAAATGATGACTTTCTCGGCATTGCAATGACACCATAGACCTGGTAGTGGATTATGTAACTTTGAATGAAATTATTTCAATCAAAGTTTTGTTGCTAAAGTTGGCCATTCAAGGCCAGTTACACTAATTAGTCGGTCTGAGGTACGACCAAAATTTTACCTTTTTAATATCGGTAATAAAAATCTAGGCTATAGGCATAAGTACTAAAAAAGTAACTTAACCTTATATTTTTTTTCCACAATTGCCCATATTTTACCGGTTCTTAGACTGAACTGACCGTGAATGGCCAGCTTAACAGAGTAACTGAAGTTGTCATTTTCAAGCGATTTCAATCCTGAATTGTTAGCAACAGAGTTACGTAATTAGCCCCCTTATCTTTGCTCCCGGGCTAAGATGAAGATCAAGAGTTAGCCCATTACTTATTTAAAAAAACTCATTGGTTGGTTAGCTGGTTGGTATGCCATATTGCCATTGTTTTCTACATTTACCACTGGGCGACAATGTCCACTCTCAGTTAGGTCACCAGTGTGTCTTTATTCACCACGTTTGTGAGGTGCAGACAGTTGCATTATTGCAACACAGCACAATAAAGGAAAATTTCATAACAGACGTGACTAGAAACACTGAACTTGCTTTAGTAAAACTTGGGACCATTTCTCAATAGAATGCCTTAGTGGCATAGAGGTTATTTTATAAAACATGATAATGTACAAAATTTTACGTTTATAAAAGGTTTAACGTTCTTTATTGAAATAATGTTAATATAGGTACATCCTATGCCTAATACCTTATTTAGATGAACACAATCATAAACACAAATACACTTTTTTTGTTGTAGGCAGAATTTAATGCCTATAGTTTAGTGTCATATAGGTACACGTTTTGAAGTAAAGAGAGACTCTTAGTTAGTTCTGCAAAAATATTTTTTACAGTTAAAGCACGAATGTATTTTTTCTATTCTTTGATTAATGTTGACGCAGAGAAATTTCTACGTGTTTTTTGCGAACATTTATTTAGTTTCTATGTTTCTGTCGTAGTCATCTGTCTTATGCAATAAAGATACTACACTATACTTAGTGAGATAGAACTATAACTTCGAAAGTTTATTTTACCAACTCGCTTGAGGATGACATCAATTGAATACAAGCTTTGAGTGTTTTGGAGTGGAGTTTTGAGAACATCCGTTACATGCTTTGCTACTCGCACTAGCTTCAAAAGAATATTGTAAGATGCAACTATGTGTTGTACTATACTTACTAGACTTACTTAGACTTTTTTATTACGGGTCAATTTTTTTATAGACATTTAGTATCGTTTATAGAGCCCGTTTATAAAACAAAATAGGTAGCTCAAGTTGACACCATTAAACATTGCCCAATTTGCGTAAAAGTCAACAAATACTTATGAATCATTAAACCATCAATGAAATGCGGTGTTGTGCGAGTGGGGGTCGCATCGCCGCTAGCGCGTTAGTAGTGTAGTTTGCGTGACGTTTTTGTTTTCTTAGTATTTTTTCAGCCACTTTTGAGATGCTTTATCTCAACATTTTTGTACTGAGCGATACCAAAAGAAAATACACGTGTTTTTCTATTTTTCCTTATAGATTAGTACGTTTAAAAGACATGTCCACTTTTTGTATGGAGGCTGGTTTTTTATTCCAATCCAAACTATATTTAACGTTGAGCTACAAAAATATGAAACACGAAACCATAGAAATCATATTTTTAAATGCTTCCGGTTTTGAGAAAAAATATGTTTTGTAATGTGGCATCATCCATTGATCACTGTTATATTTCCTGGCTGTTTGGGCTCAATCCTTGGCCTACTCAGAATGGTTGAATTGTTTAAAGAGTATTTTTGTTTTCTTTTTTGATTCTTCATTCAATCGTTCATTCCTGGAATGACAATTTTGTTGACAGTTTTTTTTCATGTGTTAATTGTTAAGCCAAAGGTGCGGTTTATGTACAGACAAACAGTAAAATTAATTTAATTTCTCTAAATTGGAGGCCTTAAAAATATATTATTTATGCAGAAAAGCTTGTTTTTGTGAACTCTTTCATATAATATTTAGTTTATTCTGGTTATAAATACGAGGGTCAAACTGAAAGTTCTTAGAAAATCAAAAACTGATTACATTAGCCAGTTATTAGTTTTATTATATCTTTTCAAAATATTGTCCATTGACGTCAATACACCGCTGCATGCGATGGAACCACTGGGAAAAGCACTTTGCCCACTCGTCCTTAGGGGTCTCTTCAATGGCATCGCGATACGCAGCCACCGCTTCTTCAGCATTCATAAACCGCTTTCCTTTAAGTTTTTCTTTAATTTTTGGAAATAAATAAAAATCACAAGGCGCGAGGTCGGGGCTATACGGCGGGTGACCCAGTAATTCAACGTTTGATGTCGCCAAATAGTCGATCGTTCGCTTGGCGGTGTGCGACGAGGCGTTGTCGTGGTGAAGGAGGATCCTACTGCGAGGTCGTTTCTCTCGAACTTTTTCCAAGACAAGTGGCAAACAATTGGTAGTGTACCTACCAGTGCAGAAACTGTTTTTGATCCTCTAACACAATTGTTGCGAAATGACCTATCCTTCCAAAGAACGAGGCCACCATTTTTTTTCCCGCACTTCGATCTCTCTTCACTTTAGTTGGCAACTCCTCGAAAGGAAACACCCACTGAGCAGATTGTCTTTTGGTTTCAGGATCATAACAGTAAATCCAGCTTTCGTCACCTGTTAGTATGTCGAACACAGCATTTGAGTCACCTCCGTTAAATCTTTCAATCATTTTACGGCACCAATCCACACGATGGAGTTTTTGAGCCTTAGTCAAATTATGAGGTATCCACCGGGCGCAAAGCTTCCTGACCGCTAAATGTTCGTGGAGGATTTTGTGCACTTGACTCATACCGATGCCTAAGCTTGTCCGAATCTGCTGATAGGTCACTCTTTTGTCAGTCTCTATCATACGCCGCACAACACAGATGTTATTTTCAGTCGTCGCCGTAGAAGGCCGTCCCTCACGTACATCATCAGTGAGATTAGTGCGACCACGTTTAAACTCATTAAACCAGTTGTAAACAGTCGCACGAGATGGGGCTTCATCGTGAAAGGCCAATCGTAGTCTATCATAACTTTCTTGTTGACTTAAATGACATCGAAAGTCATAAAAAATCATTGCACGAAAATTTTCTCGTGTTAAATTCATTTTGACGTGACACAGACAATTTTCAATTTGCCGCCAAGTCGTAAAACAAATGACAAATGAATGAAATATATACTCAGTAATATTGGCAAAGAGTTCTATTTTCAAATTTTAGAATATTTTTTTTATTATATTGTTTATAAGTGGCCAGTTCTAAGAACTTTCAGTTTGACCCTCGTATGGACGAATAAAAAACCATTAATGGACAAGTCCTTTGATCCGTGATGAAAAAGACATTCTGTATACTTGTAAATTCTATTCTGAGTTCTTAATTTATTAGTCGTTTAGAGCGAAGAATATGAGTAAGAACAGAACTATCAAAATTTGGTAATAGTTATTTAATCATATTTCCTAGTAAGATATCAGATGTGAATTAATATTTTTATTCGATATAAAGGAGGTGTCAGATTATTTCAGATTATTAACAGTTTAACACCAGTTCACCAGTGGGGAGATGTAGTAGACGCAGATCACAAGACCGGAAAAATCTTTGCTTACCCCTTGAGGATCGGAAGGCCGCCGGCGGTCTCATAACAATCTATTGTGTTTGGAACATGTTTCTATCTCTAAAATATTAAGATACGCATTGAAATACATGCATGATGCTATTGTATTTTGGCAAATAAATGATTGATGTGATTTAAAAATAGCACGTCTAACATAAGACGCCGAGATACACTTTGGGTCGATGAACCATCGGACTAAGTGAGTACATATGTTATGACCTGTTAAATAATGTATGTAAAGTAATCTACTCAAAGACTTCCTGAAATCCATGCAACAATTCTGATGTTAGAAAATACCTACACAGTAGACATGCTTGGTTACTTCTGCACAATGTTTTTATTGTTCATCGGATTTACCTACATTCTTAGACCCTAATTTGCATTTATTTTATTTACTGGTGTGTTCTGAAAAGGGTGTCACCAAAATTGTGTTCTTATTATAATCTGGTGTTATGAACCGTTTTTGTGTAAGCTTAGCCCGTGCAACCAAGCATAATGTAATAAGCTGCAGAAGGCTTACTTTTATTGTATTGGAATAATAATATTGCCATAGCTTATTATATAATTACAATGTGGTATGTTACCAACTTTAAATATTGTAGGAAATTACTTAAAAGCGATTTTACAACATCTTTCAATAGACATACTTGTTAATACTAAAAAAAATTGTTGTAAATTCGGTTTACAATACGTTCCTAGAATATGAAAAATTCGTAAAATGTCACATTTGTTTATTAACGAGTTTATTATAATAAATTCGATACAAATCATCATTATCCTAGTAAGGACAGTCTATAAAGCAAAAAAATGATAGAAAACCGCAAATCAATATTAAAGATATAAATTTGGTACACGGGTACCTACTTTAGGTTAATACAATCATTTTGACCGGTAGTTCTTTAAAATATTCCAATGAGGCGACCGGTAGTTCTTAAAAATATTCCAATTAGTAATGACGTCATCAATTATTTGTATAAGATTTGTTATTTTCTTTTTAGAAACCTATCGTGTGTGATATCAATATATGGCATATGATAGGGCTTCATAAGCTGGTTCTAAAAATATACTTTACTAATACGTTTAGGCACCTTTTTAGGGTTCCGTAGTCGAATGGCAAAAACCGGAACCCTTATAGTCACAGCCACTTTATTCTGAAACTATTAGCATTACACAGTTGAAACTTGGTAGGTACATGTATCCTGTTAACCGCTTTACGATTCTCATACAAAAAAAATGATATTTAAGAGGAGCTCCCATACATGAAACTAAAACAAAAACAATTTTTTTTAGTCACCTATGCGTGTGGGGTGTCTATGGATAGGTCTTTTAAAATGACATCGAGGTTCCCAAAACCATTAAAGTCTAACGTTTGAGAGATAGATGCTTCCAAAATGGTAAAATGGGCGTCCCCCATCTAACTTTTGAACTAAGCAAGTGTAAATTTTGAAAAAAAACAAAAACACCGACTTAAAAACTGCCTACAGTGCTAATTAAAACTAAAAATTGTATAAACAAATGCAAACTAAAAAGTACAAAACAATATTTAAATTACCTAACTGTTCTACGAAATTATGCAAAAAACCTACTTCCAATTTATTATCTGTTATTTTTTGGAGCCAGTGTAAACAATTCGACTGTATGTTTTTTTTGTGGCCACAAAAAACATACAGTCGAATTGATAACCTCCTCCTTTATTGAAGTCGGTTAAAAATTGGTTTGAACGAGATCGAATTCGTAGTTTGAGATAGGTATTGCTGTCAACAAAATATTGTGGTATTTTGGCTAAATGGAAGTAAGTGGATCCTAATTCAGTTAAAGTTGGCACGGAACCCTTAGTGCGCGAGTCCGACTCGCACTAAGCCGGTTTTTTTTAAATACAATCAATATTTTCAAAACACACCTAGTTTTAGCTCCTCCAGGTAAGAGACGGCTTAATATTCATTTGTAAAACATACGCCAAATGTTTCTTAATAAAGTCATAAGTATCTAATCCCAAAATGGCGATTCCTAAATTGTAAGATTTTATTTTTTCTTTATCTTAAAGTTTGAAGTTCAGAATTATCGAAAAATATATCAAACTGTACTGTAATGTAACCTTTGTGGCTGTCAAGCATCTTCAAAAAATACTTATTTTGTAAAATTGATCGCTTGAAAAAGAAGTAAACTTTTTTTATCGCGCATTAAACTTCTTTAGTGCATGCTGGCACATTAGAAAAAAAAAAGAAAACAAAATCTCGTAGGCCGTGCGCGTTGCGGCGGGAAAGCGATAGTCTTTTGTTAATTTTCACACTAGTAGACCGTGAAAACATGTTCGTTTTGTATATTAATATTTTTTTGATTGTTATTACTTCTTAGTTAGCAGTCATTTTAGTAATTAATCATGAACATTTAACTATCGTTATTATGGTAGGATTAAATATGAAAATCACTTGAGAAAATGTAATTAGTGAGTTGATGTGCTATGACTTATCTATCTTGAAAACTGGACATTATTGTGTAAGTATAATAAGTGTTTATGTTCCTGACTATCCGTTATAATAATACCACAATGTACCAGTAGTCTTAGATATTATTTAAGTATGCCAGTAGGTTGTAGTAGTGTTTGGTTATAACTGTGTACTTTGATGCTTTAATCCATCCAAACACGATATATTATGGGAAGCGTTAAAATTATTTTAAATAAAAACTACTGAATTTTTAGACTACCCCACAACGTGTAGGTAGATTCAGATTCAGATTTCAGACTCAGATTTATTGCATGTCACTGAATCAGGTACGCTGTGTCATTCGTGTTTCTACCGTGCCGCTCACTATACCAGATTTTACAATACCCATATTTTATTAAATTCCAGATAAATAGAATACGAATGGAGAAAGTGTTTCGAATATGGCAGAAAAATTTCTGAGACGTGTAACCTACCTTGCAAGTGCAGTCTTCATCTACACGTCATAAGGTCAGTTTATTTTTAAAGTACCTACATACATATTGCTTGAAACCTATTAGCCGAATATTATTTAAGTTATTAGATACGTAATGGCACAGAATAACTACGAGTACTTCGGTAAGGGATTAATTAAAATGTGTTGTGTATAGTTTGAATAGTTGTGAAGGTATAATATATTGTTCTTTTCGCACTCTCTCTCTCTTGCAATAAGGATCTACCTCCTACCCTAAGTATTGTTTAAAATCTTCGAATTTCACATTTTATGATTGTTTAACGTCTAATTGGTTTGTGTGTCTCAAAGTGTTTTTTTAAAATATTGTGAAAGTGGAAAATTTTATCTTCTATCTTTACATTTAATAAAACTATGAAACCAGTGTGTCTGTATATTTACAAAAGACTGACTGCTTCGTTGATGTAGTGGTCAGCACGCTGGGTATATCCACACGGTCCCGGGTTCGAATCCCGGGTCGAGCCGAACGTGTTGGGTTTTTCTGTCTTGAAATAACTCGAACATAGCTCCGGAGTCAGGAAGTTGGTGGTGTTAACACCCACCTCGATAAGCACTTTAAGTCGTTGGTTTTGCGCCGGATTTATCTTCGGTCATGTCGGACTGCCTTCTCACCGAGTTATGATAGTGAAGGAACAGAAAGTGCATCTGTGTGTGTATTATAGAGCACAAAACAGAGTTTAAACAACTGTTTAAACTCTGTTGAGATTGGCCATTGTAGCCGAAATGGCTACCGCACTTTATGATATTTACCAAAAACTAATTGAGAGCGATGCAAAAATAGTAACAGAATATAAGAATCTACAATTCTGATTTTTTTTGTTAATCATTCTCTTTTGAATTACAAAAATTTTAGGTCTGGAACAACTGATGTGGAACTTATTAGCTCAGCTTAACAATAAGAGTGATAAATATAGGCGATAGATAGGTAGGCGCTCTGCCTAAGGGAAGATTGTTCATCGTAGCACTTTTTGTAGATGTATAAAAAGGTTCTAACGATCTTAAAGTCTACCACCGCTTTCTTCGCCCTTCGTAATAAAAGTAGGTACTTACTATATAATGTGCTTCTAAAATCAAAATCTATTTAAATTTGATACTTCAACCTGACACATAATACAATGACTAGCGGTTCTCCTCGACCAACGTCCTCGACATTTCCTGTGCAGTTGTCTGTCGGATTTCTGATATAATATTTCATCCCCTTTATTTCACCCCCTTAAAGAATGGTTACTAGGATAATAACTATCATTATCCCCTTTCAAACTATCTCTTAGTTACCAAAGTTTAAGCATTCTAAGCGTGAAAAGGTAACAGACAGACAGACAGTCACACTTTTGTATTTATAATATTGAGTATGAATTAGTACAGACATTCTTTACCCATCTAAGTTATAAGACCTCAAGATCCGAGTTCAGAGTCCAACGTTCCAAGACCAGTGTTCCCAGTGCTAAACAGAAGGTTCTGGAGATACACTGTGCGAGTTCCGAGGTCCGAGTTCCGTGACCCGAGGTTCTGTGACCAGAGTATAACGAACTATGGCGTTCCGATCGAGTACTGACTGGACTAGGTTTGGTCAGTACTGTCTGAGTCTGAGTTCCGAGGGCCGAGTTCCGATCGTCCGAGGTTCCCACAAGTTTTCAGTCCTTCTAGAGTACGGGGATCCAAGGTCAAAGTTCTATGGTACTAGTTCGAAGATCCACTGAGTTCTTATGTCCTAGTAATTTTTATCTCCCATATCGTTGATTGAAAATAATAATTACCACCTGTTTACTATCTAATTAAGTTCGTATCGAAGCCCAGGAAAACTTTCTCCAATCCCTTCACAAATCGTATATACATTATTTTTGAGTCCATAGGTCCAACATACTAACAAAAATTTAAAACCACAATTTTGTACTACACTGACCTAAAGTGCAAAGTCAGGACTGGGAAGTTCTTTTGTTTTTTTAATCAATGTACAAAGTTAGCATTTCTACACAATACTACCGTAAGTACCTGGGCGACTACTGCTATTTTAAAAAAGTTTTATAATTCGTTAATCTTATTTGAAAAACTTACAAAGCGCTAAACTTGAATTAATACAAAAAATAACATAAAAGTAAAAATTTTTTTTGTCACAGAGCGAGATTCAAAACCTGGCCTCTAAGATGCCAGTCCGACGTCATACGCCCTCGGCCACGGCGGGCGAAATTAACGATAACTATGTGAAAGAAAAACGCATAAAAACTTAAAAACACGCTCTTTCCAAAACATAAGACTAATCGAGATCTATTTTTCAACCCCGACAACCACATACTAAATTTCAGCGAGATCGTTATAGATAAATATACAAGAATTGCATAAGTTTTATTATAATATGTACCTCTATAGAATTAAAAAAAACTTGCACAATTAATTTTTGGCGAATCTAGTTGACATTTTATAAGGATAATAATAATACTAGCACAACTGTCTCGTTGGTCTAGAGGTCAGCACGGTGGGTATAGGTTCGAAACTCGGGACGCGCTGTAAGTTTCTGGGTTGTTCTGTTTTAAAATAAATAACTCAGACACAGCTCCGAAGTCAGGAAGTTGTTGGTAGTGTTGTCTGTGTCTCGTAAAGGACGATAAGGCGTTGGTCCTGCGCCTGATCTCTTTCGTCTTACCGTGCGTGTGAAGGAACAACGAGTATTACGCACACACTTATGCACTAGAATATCTTCCACACTTACCTTTCTTTGAGATTGCCTGCTGTAGATTTGTTTTGTTTATTCTATGGCTGTGGTCGGCTAGGATGACATTATCAAACTAGCCCGCATAGTTTCGGGCTAATAGTTTAATTGGTGTATATTTATATTTATAGGGTATAAACTGCAATTTTTAAGCGTTCTCATCTTACTACCAAGACCGATTGGCCGCAGTTACTTCTTCAAATGAAATGCAGTAGCTACCTGTTTTACGCCCGTATGATATGTTTTATTTTGTCTGCTATACGGCCTGCATGTTTAACACTAAAGCAACTTGCCTTTTCAGAGGACAGCGTACTATCTCTTTTTAAATTATTGATTGATCCATTAAAACAACAACAATTTTATTTACATATTTCTCAGCGCTAAGGTTTTCGTTTTTGATAGGTGGTAGTCCCTTCTTCTCCCTTTCCCTTTGTTTCTCTTTCTCTACTTCTCGCTCCTTGTAGCTTTTACTATCTTTGTCCCGCTCCCTCTTTATCCCTGAAACAAATTATACGGTATAAGTTATGTACGGTTCTATTGACAAAGGTTAATGTTTTAAACCTATTTAGGGTTCCGTACCCGAAGGGTAAAAACGGGACCCTATAACTAAGCCTCCGCTGTCTGTCTGTCTGTCACCAGGCTGTATCTCATGAACCGTGATAGCTAGACAGTTGAAATTTTCGCAGATGATGTATGTCTGTCAGCTATAACAACAAATACTAAAAACAGAATAAAATATTTAAAGGGGGCTCCCATACAATAAACGTGTATTTTTTAGCGTTTTTTGCTCGCTATTAATAACGGCAATTGGTAGGCTTAAAATATTCAGGGGTTATTAGGTTGTATATTTACTTTGAAAATAAATAATTAAATTAAAATAATAATAATATTTAAGGGCCCCCCTTAAATACCATACAAAAAACATGTTTTTTTTTCACCATTTTTTGGTTAATATTTATAATGACAACCAGTAGAGGCTTAAAATATTCACAGAATAATATGTCGTGTGTAAACATGTAAATTAGAATTTAAAAAAATATATTTAAGGGGGGCTCCCATACAAACGTGTTTTTTTGCCTATACAACAAGTCTATTGTGCCTATACTGTCTAATATTGTAAGTTAATGGTACGGAACCCTTCGTGCGCGAGTCCGACTCGCACTTGGCCAGTTTTTTTTGGATATATGGTAAGCGTAAGATGGTGGTGGTACTTATTATAGTAGACGGTCTACAAAGCAAAAAATGATAGAAAACCGCAAATCTATGTATGTGATTAAAATTGGCCGATAGTTCTTAAAAATATTTTCATGCGGGAGGTACCGGTTCAATCCCACGTGCAGCCATTTACCAATGACTTTTTCTAAGTTATGTACATTAGTGATATCACTAACTCATGCTCTTACTGTGAGGGAAAACATCGAGAGAAAACCTGCACATTCAGCAGCACATAGCCATAGCCACTACGCCACCGACGATCGATACAAATGTGATATGTTGATGTTCATCCCTACTTAGTAGGTACTATCATCTTCGACAAAATTCGAATGCCATTAAAATTTTATCGGAATCGAGTCTGTTATGTTACAGCAGACTCACTGGACCCACGCAAATTATAATTCATGGCATTCCGTCATATTCCTGCCTACATAATATTTGTGCTTCGAATCAAACTCATGAATAGCTAACGAATTGAGTAAACTCAGCCTTCCCGATTCGATTCTGAATAACTATTAGAATTATATGTACATGTAAGAGTTTCTAAATAACAAAAAAACTTTACATCAATTTTTACTTTGATTATTACTATTTTAGTTTAAAAAAAATCGTATATGGTAGAGAAAGATGTTACTATTCTATAATTAAAGGATTATTGTTTAATTACGGGACATCCTGTATATTATGACTCGCTCCTGCAAATTTGGCACCTGACTGAAAAGTGACTCTGTATTTCACATGGGCGTATAATTTATCTAGAATAGTTAGGCCGTATAAATGATATGAGACATCAATTTAGTTAAATAGTATTATTTTGTCAATGCCAAAATTTACACCGTATATTCTATATTTAAATATTATAACTATAATTCTTTTCGTAAATTATGTATAAGGCTGCTGCAATAAAAGCTTGCATAGTGAAAAAAACATTAAATAAGCATTTTATTTTACAATTACTTATGAGGCAAATAAATTATTATTATTATAATTTTTACTGTATTATCAACGTAGTAGATATTTAGTTTTTATCAATAATTACGTAGGTACGTACATAACTCAAAACTTTACCAATGTAACCATTAACCATCAAGACTCCAATTGAGAAGCTATCGCGATTACAATTGCAGTTCCCATCACTAATCTGTCAAACAATCCAAATAAGCCGTCGCATACTTATTATTGTCATTAAGTCATTATAATCATCATCATTCGCTTGCCCTGTTCCCATCACATTTACCTATGTGGTTGGTAAGTATGCTTTTCTATTCCATACAGTCCTAGTCATTGAATTATGCACCTGTCCTTTATATACTATACAAGTACTTTACAAATAAATAAATAAAGTAGGATAGGTCCACTGTTTTTCAGTGAGTTTTTGACTTGAGTGATTTTACTAGACCAGAATTAATTTGTATATTTAACTTATTTTTGCCCATGTTGTGGATAAAGAACATTCTGCTTAACTACCTTTAATTATCTTTTGACAATCATATCGTGCTTTATACAGTCCATCTATCTCTTTCTCGCTCTGCCTCCTCCCTTCCATTCTCTCGCTCGTCACTATTCCGTGTTTACGAACCGAAGAATTGGGGATTAGGTCACTTTGTTCGTGTGGAGATTACAGATCCTTATCCCGCATTACGAATAGCAAAGTTAGTTTGTTTTCCGAATTTGCCTTCGTAGTGTTTGAGGAAACTCTTGAATCGTTAGATATGGACGCGTTTGCTTGTTATTTTGTTTTTGCTAGCATTTGTTAAACATTTGTATTTAATATTACTACCATCATGCTTGTTTGATTTAGACCAAGTTTACCAAATTTTGAACAGCCAGTAAACCTAAATAGACAGTTTATTTGACACAATTCTCTTATACAAATTATGCAAAACAATATTTTGATGGCCATTTAAAAATTAAACACGGGTTGGTGAACACACGTGGAATCGACCTTAATCGATATAGTTTTTACCTGTAAAGTACAGAAATATAATGGCACCCTTTGTAGATTAGTTAAGTTTCGTTAATTGACAATATTTATACAACGTCCATCTACATATCTCATTCTAGCTATAAAAAACGCGCTAAAAATTTGTGTACTTATGCAGTTTTTCAAATTACTTTTTTTTTCAACTTTTATATTTTGTAGAGCAAAAAATGACGCAAAACAGAGTTCTTTATAATTTTACAGTATCATTTGCAACGATTTGTACCCGTATTTTATTTAGATTAATCAAAACAAGTTCTCGGCTTTGTCTTTTAAAACAGCATTTTTATTCCTTCAACCCTTTGCAAGCACTCTGATTGCCTTTGTCTCGAATCAGCTCATAAAATAATATCTGTAATATTTTTTTTTGGGTTCCGTATCCAAAAAGTACAAACAAAACAGTTCAAAACAGAAGTATAGGTATAATGGGGTCCCCATTACATACTTCTGTTGGTATTTTATCCCGTGATCTATCTTGTAGTTGTAGTCGTTAGAAGTGTTTTAGGTAGGGTGACGGACCCAAATGCCAGCACTGCACCAACTGCCAGCACCTCGAATAAAAACTGAAAATATAGGATAAATGTGTATGATTTCAAAGTTACAAGGGTAAAAAACGCGTTCAGATAGTTTTAAATTATTGTACTAGCAACACTGCGTATAGCTTTGAGGAGAAGTGAACGTTGAGTTATTAGAAGTGATTATCGGGCATTCTGACACATCAAGGGTATGATTTGTCTTACGTTTGTTAGTAATTTAGTAATGCGATTAAAGCACTTTTTAGACATACAGGTATTTGAACACATCCTTAAAATTTTGCCCATCCTTAATTGAAATAATTTTAAGGTATTTTTTTAACTAACAATAGATATTTGGGGTGCTAATAACTGGATACTAAAATTTCAAGTTCTCCAATTAACAGCACACCTGCTTATACTTAGATAAAATAGACATTTTTAATGGACTGTGTTACTATAGTAAAAAGTAAAAAAACTAAAACCCAACTACGACAAAAAACGACGCTAAAAAGTATAAAACAAGATTTTCAAAATTTGCATGTTTGGAAAGGCGTAGTCACACGTTACATATGTAGGTATACATACGTAGCACTTTGACAATGTGTGACTACGCCTTTCCGGACATGAAAATTCAGAAAATCTTGTTTTATACTTTTTCAGCGTCGTTTTTTGTCGTAGTTGGGTTTTAGTTTTTTTACTTTTTATTATTTGTACTATTTTGGTGTTAAAGTGTATTTGTGGCGCATAATATTAACAAAAGTTAAATTGAAGAACTAAGTATTCTGATAAGTAGTAAATAATTATATGCAATCAGCCCATGAATACAGGTAAAGTCACAAGCAAATGCTAGTATATATATATATATTCAAAATGTACACGTAAAGCGCTTTCAATTGATACCAAACACGGCATATTTATCTTAACTTTATTTTTTCACTCTGTATGTTTTGTCCGCTAGAGGGCGCCACATTAGATTTTGTGAAACCTCATATAGCCTATAACCAGCGGACAATTAAGACGCTTTTAATGATATGTCATTTGTCGAATTCTGATAAGTAGTTTAGAAGTTACGAGGGAACAGATGAACATACATACATACAAACATAGCCTGTCAAAATCATAACCCTCCTTTTACTTTGCCGTAGTAGGGTAAAAAGTATGGTTGCGTGTTTTGTAAAAAGTGATTATAGCCTTGTTTTCCAAATCCAGCCCCGTGCTGATAATCGATTTACCATTAATTCTCATCATGGTGCAGATATTTGGTTCAAAACTATGATGATATTTGATTTTGTTTAATTTTTTTCCAGGTGTTACAAATCTCTTAAGATGAACCCATCAAAAACAACAAAAAACACTTTTAAAAACTGGCCAAGTGTGAATCAGACTCGCGCACAAAGGGTTCCGTGCTATTATTTATTTCATCTTACTGCCGTACTCAGAGAAGTCAATTAAAGTTGATCCTTCAATAAGTTTCATGCAGTCCTTTTCTATTTCATTGACAAAAAAAGTGACAGAAATGTTGATTAACTGGCGCACACAGTCTGAGTGTGGCAGTTAATCACTTTAAAGAATTTACCCTAAGGGTTTTGTATTTGGTACAAAATTATCTAACACCCAAATTCTACGACCATAACTGCTAAACTAGTAAAGTTATCTTAACCGCTATAGTTTTCATTTGGAGTTTATAAATTGTACTTTTTTTTTGCTTTTAGAAAGGGCAAGAGTAAGTAAAGTAAAGTTTAATATTTCGTAAATGGAGCATTAAATCAAAAAAATGTATTAGAAACCCCTAAGTAACTTTAAAATATCTACTTAATGATATCCTATACGATGAGGTAGACGAAAAACATAAATAATATTAATAACAAAATAGTTTTAATCTTCGAAAAAAAATATTGTGAGAAGAAAACTAGGTAAGTATATAACAGAAAAAATACTGATTGAAGGCTAAACTAATGACTGAGAAAAACATTTTTATGTAGGTAAAACTATTTTTAGGTTAAGTTTGTATTTGCATTTACTGGTTATTAGTTCAAACCAAAAAAAAAAAAATTATTACTTATTTTCCCAGTTTTATTCAAATATTTTTTGTTTTTTTAAGAATAATTATTTTTATGTGAATATATATTTTAATGTTCCCACTCTTTCAACGATCTGTTCATTATAGTTGACCGGAGTTGAACAAGTTGGATGTTAAGGTACTTTGGTACGTGCCATAATTAGTAGAAATGTAAAAAAACCGGTCTATATCTATACTAATATTATAAAGAGGAGAAAGTTGTTTGTTTGTTTGTATGTTTGTTTGTTTGTTTATTTGCAACGAATAGGCTCCGAAACTACTGAACCGATTTGAAAAATTCTTTCACCATTAGAATCCTGCATTATCTGCAATGGACATAGGCTATATTACATTATCAAAAAAGTTAGGGTTCCGTATGAAAACTTTGATTATGTAACCAAAGGTGTAAAAGGAAAATCATTAAATTGCGAACGCTGCTAAAACTATTGACAATAGAGCAAAGTAATGTTTTACAGTTTTGTCGAGGACATCATTATATACAATAAAGTCCGCGATAACATATGTCTAACTATAACAGTTAAGTCACAATATCTCCTTTTTTAGGTAAAAATATTATTTTTTTGCGGCGGCAAAAAGAAAGCCACAGTTTCAGTTTTTTGGTATTAATCCTTATCCAAATAAATCACGTCATATTCAAGGCTATATCAGTACCTGTAAATTACTTTTTGAATTATTCAAATCGGACATACCATTAAAAAATTATTACGAGTAATATAATATTGTATCGAAGTTAGGACGGTAGACAAGTTGGCCTTTTGCTATATCGTGAATAGATTTATTTTTTTATTTAAAAACTTTATTGCACTTAGAACAGAGTACAAAAGGTGGACTCAATGCTAAAAGTATTCTCCCCCAGTCATACCTATACCTATGTCGATGGCGTATGTTTGAACAACCTGAGCTACGCCGACGACATGGTTCTACTGAGTGCGTCGATCTGTGGCCTTAGAAAACTGATACGCATATGCGAGTGGACACGGTCTAAAGTACAATGTGAAGAAGAGTCAATGCATGGTCTTCAAGGCGGGTACCAAGTGTCCCGGGGACTTACCTCCAGTACTATTGAATAAGGTCCCGTTAGAAGTGGTCGATCACTTTAGGTACCTGGGACACGTAATAACTCCTGACCTCAGAGACAATGCGGACATCGAGCGGGAACGGAGATTGTTGTCCGTTAGAGCGAACATGATAGCCCGCAGATTTGCGCGATGCTCACAGGCGGTCAAAATAACAATATTTCGAGCTTTTTGTACATCACTCTATGGGGCCAGCCTGTGGGTTGATTATAATAAACGGAGCTACAACGATCTTCGTATCCTGTACAATAATGGCTTCCCCGCTTTTGCAGTGCCTCGGGTATGTTTGCGGAGGCGCGCACTGCCTGCTTCCACGCGACCATGCTTAAGCGGTGCGCGTCAATGGTACGCAGAGTGCGGGCCAGCTCCAATGTCATCCTGAAGGCGATAGGGGATAGGCTGGACTGTTCCTTCCTCCGGCACTGCTGCGACAGACATGTCCCAGTAGTTGCTGGGGTAAGGGGCTTCTAAATAAATAATATTTTTATGTAATGGTTGTAATGATAATGATAATAATAATATTTTTCCAATGAACTGTAATTTAAATTTAAATTTCGATTAGTATTTTCTTTTTGACATGTTATTGTTATTCTATTGCAATTATATTGATGTAATTTATTTAATGAATTGAGGTGCTTGTGGCGCAGTGGCGGCAGCGCTTTGGTAGTGATACCAAAAGTTAAGCAACCCACGGCGCGGTCGTGATTGGATGGGTGACCATTCCGACCATTTAAGTGACGTCAATGACAAGCATCTCCGTGCTTCGGAAGGCACGTTAAGCAGTTGGTCCCGGCTAATATCTGTGGTATTAGTCGTTAAGCCTAGTCAGAGGCCCTAGGGCGGCTTGATAACTTCTGACAGTAAGGTTTGTCACTTGCCTTACATACACCCCTTCACCAATCCGCACTGAGCCCGCGTGGTGAAGTATGGCTCGTCCCTCCTCATAGTTGAGGTGAGGCCTTTTCCCAGCAGTGGGATCTAATAGGCTGACTTATTTATTTATATTTAATTAATGAATGTTATAATGTATGGATCAACGTAATCTAAAAAAAAAAATTTTTAAAATTGAAATATAAGTCATGCAGAAAAATTGTAATGGGTGCAGGATAATGTAGTCGAATAGAAATTAAAAGACGCAACAAAACATTATAATGTAGATATAGATGGCGCTGTACGTATTTAACTTGAGTCGGGTCAGCTTGAGTTTTTCCCAATAACTTAAAAAGTAAGTATGTAATTACTAGGACGTACGATGTGTTAAATTGAAGTTTAAGAAAAGAGGTCTCTGCCGCCTGCCTTAACTACACTCACCTATTGTCGCTTGCACACACAATACGACAAGACGCAATGCTCTTTCTTTGGCCATCGTGGTAAGGCGGTGGTGACCAGGATAGTACTTTAAGTATTGCTGACTTTTCTCTAATTGATTGTTTGAATGCACTTATCTCAGATCAAAATTACCTATTAATGGTCCGATTTTGAAAAAAAAAAACCTTTGTATAAGGTACAACGTATCTAACAAGGCTATAAGATAGGTAATTAAAAAAAATCACGTTATGTCTTTCAGGAATGGAGTAAAATCAATAGGTGCGCATGAAGTCCTCGGGGACTGCTATTTTTTCTATACTAATATTATAAAGAGGTTAAGGTCGGTTGCACCATATCTCACATTATAACTGGAAAAACGGAGGAATTTTTTTTTTGTTTAAACATGCTAATCACAGGAACTGCTGAGCCGATTTGAAAAAAAAAAATTGTGTTAGATAGCTTAATTCTCGGGAAACGCTTTGTATGAGCTATAAAATGCATGATACCTACCTAGAAATCAACGGGGAAGCAGTTAAATCAAAAAGCACGGACGAAGTCGCGGGGGACCGTTATAATTAATATGTTCATATTATTCACACGCGTTTTGATTCTTATCTTAAAAAATATCACAGTTTTAAAAAATACTCCGCTCCTAACAATGCCTACAGGAAATCCTAAAGGACTTGTCCATTAATGGTTTTTTATTGGTCAATATTTCTAACCAGAATAAACTGAATATTATATTAAAGAGTTCACAAAAACTAGCCTTTCTGCATAATTAATATATTTTTTAAGGCCTCCGATTTAGAAAAAAAATTAAAATAATTTTTCTCTTTGTCTGTACAGAAACCGCACCTTTGCTTATATCAATTAACACATGAAAAAAAATTGACAGCAAAATTGACATTCCATTGACAGTAGTACCTATCATATAATCTGTGATAGTACCTTGTAGTATTTATCCACCAGTGGAAAGGCAATGGTACATAGCCATACAGCCACGAAATACAAGTAAGTGATCAATGGATGATGCCTGTTACAAAACATATTTTTTCTTAAAAATGGAGGCGTTTAAAATTCTGATTTCTATGGTTACATGTTTCATATTTTTGTAGCTTAAAGATAAATATAGGTTTATTAGTGGTTGGTGATATCTTAGAATAAAAAACCAGCCTCCATACAAAAAGAGGACAAGTCCTTTACGCGAACGAAGTCGCGGGGGACCGCTAGTTATCAATAAAAAGGTAAACAGCAAATTTTCCTTAAGGACATTTTATTTTTTCGCCCTTTACAATGTATAAAAATACGCAGTGCTGATAACTGGGTAAGTATTTGACCATAATTGGTGATGACTGTGCTGATAAATGGAGATAGGCTTGTTTTTTGATAAAATGTAATTTTAACTTAATAATGACCAAAAATAATTTAAAAGTCTTACTTTACACAATAAATGATTATATTCTCAATATTAATAACGCAACACAATAGTTATAGAACATTGTAAAACATTAAATATTTAGAGTTGAAGTTTAATGACCTCTTAAAGTGCTGATAATTGGGTCCGTCACCCTACATAGGACTGTATGTTTCACGGTTTCTGCCACGAAAAATAATATATAATAAAATTTTGACATAAAAAATACAACCGTTAAAAACATAGCATACATAAAGTTGTTGTAGAAATTAAAATATATAAAATTTTAGAAGTGTCTTATTTTCTCCAGGATGATGCACATCAGATCCTGACTTGGTGACAATGAGACCAATTCAGGAGCAGGTATGCTTTTTCATTTAAAAAAAATGAAAATCAGTCTACAGTTGACGAAGAATTCGGTAAACATACATACTGTCGACCAAAGAAGCTCCTCCTTTATAAAGTCAACTGATTCTCAAGCATTCACTGTTAGGCCATTATACTGCATTATTTTGCTGTCATATTTATCAAATAATTGCTGTTACTATTGTTTTTGCAGTGATACGGAACGTTCCGGGCCCGAGTCCAGCTTGTCCTTGGCCGGTTTTTCCCTGATTTGCATTTCATATTCCACTGTCCATCTTTGCTGAGGTGGAATTCTTTCTTAACCCTATTTCCTACGCCCCTAAGCTTTGTGTCGACATTTTTGATAAATACTCAACATTCTAATTTAAGAAAAATGTTCAGAACTCCGTTTGATTGGAATTGAAAAAATTGGAAATACATTTTCATTGTATCTTGAAAAAAGATGCTTATTTCTCGCTTTATGAAAGTATTATGAATTTCCTCGCAAACGTGCTTTGAATCACGATTATTACATGTATTTTCATCTCACCTGTTCGGAAAGTTGAACTTTTATATGTGGATAGCCGGGTGGGAAATAGCTTTTCCCTCCTACTTTATGCTACTACTATTGAATAAAAGACCACTATCGAGAATATCCATAGTTATTGCAATAGTCAGAGCTGTATCAGCTATCGATAGTGATTTTAATATTGAACTTTGATACTATCGATATCATTACTATCGGCAGACTATCTATACTATCGATATTCTATAAATACTATTGCTTTTACCTCAACTATCGATAATCTATCAATTCTATTGCTTTTGCCTAGGCTATCGATAGTCTATAGATACTATCGATATTTTATCGATACTATTGCTTATGCCTCAACGATCGATAATCTATGGATACTATCGATATTTTATCGATACTTTTGCTTTTGCCTCAACTATCGATAGTCTATCGACATTATTGATATTTTATCGATACTATTGCTTTTGTCTCAACTATCAATAGTCTATCGATACTATCGATATTTTATCGATGCTATTGCTTTTGTCTCAACCATCGATAGTCTATCTACACTATCGATATTTTATCGATACTATTGCTTTTGCCTATCGAGTCTATCGATACACTATTTCTTTCCTCACAGTCGAAATAAAAAATAGTTTGTTTAACTCGGTTGAAAGCACCCATTCCACTCTCGAGCTATTGAAATTTTTCGAGTGGAATGTTCATTTTCGGCCCTTGTATAACAATCAACTATTGATTTTACATAAAAAATATATTATAGAATACCTACCTACACAAGTCATACAAAGTTTATATTACAATAACGTTTGATGCTAAAAAATCTAATAGATGACTTTGATACTATTCCGTCAGTAGAACGGTCGGCAGCACGACAGGTTACCCATGTGAACTACGAAAACTGCATTTATTACGTGGGAATAAGAGGCGGTCCCAAGGTCAAAGTGGGGTAGTCTGACGGCTGTGTGTATCTTAATTACAATATTTATGTAGGCAAGTATATGTATACATAAAAATAACCTGCTATAAAACACTAGTAAGTACCCGTTACTTTAATAGTAGGTTACGTTTTATGTAATTAATTTTCAGCATCACATTTATATATTTTACGTTATGTATTCACTGTACTAATACTAATACCAAATTATTAGATAACCTGTGCTAATATCTGTACTCTAACATTTTGTTGATTTTTAATGTTATAGTTTTTAGTTTGTTCATAAGTAGGTATGTATTACATTTTTATTGTATTTACTAAAAGTTTTAACTCGGTCTATAATCTCTGTTTTTGTCTAGACGCATATCATAAGATTAGTGGACGCCAGAAATGTCACCAACGTCAGCTTGGAGGAAACTTAACCTACAAAAAAAACTCACAACAACTTTAAATTCTGAGCCAAAAGCTTGCAAATTTACAAGTCTAAGATGACAAAGCTTATGCAAAGCTACTTCTTCTACTCCTCAATATTGGCTTTGAAACTCCTGGCCCTGGCTCCACTGGCTTCTATAGTGGGCAACCCTGAAAAGGTACAAAGGGCGAACATAAGTGATCTCAAGAACCTTACACCCTTTTGGCTGGTTGCTGCGCTTTACGTGACTACTGACCCTGGTGATTTAACCGCCATAGCACTCCTTCGGCTTTTTGTCGCAGCGAGATTGGTAGCGGCTCTGGGTTATGTGAAGAGGCTGCCTAAAATAGTCACTGAAACGGCATTCTTTGTTTCCTTTGCGATTACCAGCTATATGGGTGGATGGGTGGTCTACACCTACAGATCTGCTTTGTGAGGAGTGAAATAAAACCGTGGTTGTCTTTGTGTACCTGCTATGTGATTTCTGATGTTTACATTCAATGCTGTTTTCAAATGGACAGTGTTTCAAATCAAAGGAAATCAATTTTTCTTCTATGCCCGACAATATCGTAATATAAATGTCTTTAAATCTGTGTGTGCTTAGACCTTTTTGCGTTAAGTCAACATAAAAGCAACTTTGAGATTTCACGGTGTTTTGTTTGCATTTTATTCGCCTTTGAACTTTTGGGTACGTACTTGTTGACTTTCTACAGAAATTCGTTCATGAGGAAAGGTCCTCAGAAGTTTGTGTATGCGGCAAACAAGGATAATTTATGAATTACAAGCAAAATATGGACGCATAAAAGTAAGGGCTAAACTGTCTTCGAGGCCTAGTTCTTTAAATATTTATTTAGTTATTTCTAATGTTTTTTAGCTGTGAGTAAACTTTATTAACCCCCGACGCAAAAACGACGGTGTGTTATAAGTTTGACGTGTCTGTGAGTGTGTGTGTGTGTGTGTGTGTCTGTCTGTGGCATCGTAGCTCCCAAACGGATGAACCGATTTTGATTTAGTTTTTTTTTTGTTTGAATGATTAATTAGTCGGGAGTGTTCTTAGATATGTTTGATGAAAATCAGTCCAAGTTGGCCGCCGTAACAAAAAGGCGGATTACATATTTTTTTTAACTCCTTCAATATGGGTATCAAATGAAAGGGCTTGCCTAGTAGAATATTATACACTATGACAAATTTCAAATCCAAGATGGCCGCCGTAAAAAAATTGCGAACTGCATTTTATTTCAAAGTTTACCTACTTACTTTTCCTCAACTATTTTATATAATTATGATTCTTTAATATTGATAAAAAAAACCTGATGAAACACCAAATTACTTAGAATCTTAAAACTCAAGAAAATAATTGAAATGAAATAAAACAAATAAGAAGTCCCCTACAAAAAGCATAAAATAAAAAAAAATATTAAAAATTTAAGCACCTCCGACACAAAATAATAGATGCACATAAAAATCCTAAAACAAGGTTTTATAACTATGAAATTATAGCTAGATACAATACATATTTGTTTTGCAGTATCCGACCCGTAGCGGTTTGCAATAATCACTCTTAAACTTTCGCGTTTCATTATTAGAACACATTAAAACGGGGATTAACGCGACGGATAGTAGGTAAAACACCGGGTTTCGACCGGGTTGCACCGATCGTCTGCCTGTGACCACGATCGGTGCAACCCGGTCGAAACGTCAGGCAAAAATTAAAGGTATATAATGTTTTACCTACTATCCGTCGCGTTAATCCCCGTTTTAATGTGTTCTAGATACAATACAGTTAGTTAAAGTGGAAACCCTATAAAAGGTAAAAAATAAAACTGAAATTTTGACCCTACGTAATGTACGTAGGTATACAATTTTTAATACTAATGTCGTCGCGTCGGGGGACCGCACTAATATTAGACCTTGCGCGCCGTCCACCAAAATTCGCGCGAGTCGCGTTCGGAAGCAAAGCTATTTAAGTAAATTGATTGAGGACTTATACAAAAACTTTATACCTAATATTATGTTACGTAACTATGTACTTTAACACAAAGTTAGTCTAATATTAGTGCGTTCCCCCGACGCGACAACATTAGTATTCAAAATTGTATACCTACGTACTTTACGTAGGGTCAAAATTTCAGTTTACTTTTTGCTTTTTATAGGGTTTCCATTAGTCATAAAACCTTGTTTTAGGATTTTTATGTGCATCTATTATTTTTGTTACCAAGGTAATGTTATCATTATTATTATTATGCCTACTGTGAACAGTGTTAAGTGTATAACGAGTACTGCATTGTTATAGTACCTTCTGTAAGTACTTCTATATGGTTATACTAGTGGTTCCTCGCGACTTTGCTCGCAAGACTTGGATTTTCCATATGAGCTGTCATCCTCCATTTAACCCCCTTTTAACGTTTTTATATCGCGGCAAAATGTAGCCTTTGTTCCTTCCAGGGTCTCGAAATGTCTCCATACCAAATTTTATCTCAATCGGTTCAGTGGTTTAAGCGTCAAGAGACAGACAGACAGACAGACACACTTTCGCATTTATAATATTAATATATGGATATAGTTCACTCAATCCATAGTTTAGACATTATAATATAGGAAACAAGGCACGGAAAAAAGTGTAGGACACGGATGAGTAACTTTTTTAACACGAAAAGTATTTGCTAACTTTCTTGCTAACTGTATTTTTTTCTTGAAATCTATAAATTAATAAAATTAATCTAAAAGTTAAAAATATTCTTCTTAGAAGCTTATAGCAATGCAATAGTAATCAAAGGTGTACTGTAAAATCCAACCCTGTTTATTGTATTATAGTTCTGTTAGTGACAGATTTTAAGAAAGAAAGACAAAGCCATAAACAAAGTTTCATTGATTAGTTGGCCTCGCCCAAATGATTTTGAACTCTATGTGATCAACATAAGGATGAAATATTGTTGCGGAAATTTGACAGATCAGGGTAGGTTGATGTGGGGGCCCACTGTAATTTTTTTTATACCTTCAAAATTGTGTAAGTCTATGCCACAGACACCTATATCCAGAGACAAACGCGCCGTGTAAATGCTGCACACGTCATTTGGGGAACAACAACATGATCAGTGACAACTGACAGCACGTATTAAAAAGATTATGTCAAACGTGGCAAACACAGACTACTGATAATGAATATTCGATAGTGGCAAATCCAATCAAAAAGTAGTTATAAATAATGTGATTTTCAAGTAACGGTATTCAGCGCTCCTCAAATGCATGTTACGATATGCTTGGACGCACCGCTCGCTCAAACATACATGGCGCATGCCGCGTTACTCGCAATCAAGCTGCTCGCTCTCAGTCCTTTGGCGGCTGTGACATGGGTGAACAAAGGCATCTTCGATAACCCAGACATCGTACGGCGAGCGTACCTCTCAGAACTCAAGAACCTAACGCCTTTCTGGCTCATCGGAGCGTTATACGTTACAACCAACCCGCCTACAAAACTTGGCGTCACACTATTCAGGGCATACAGCTTAGCACGGATGGTCGTCATGTTCGGGTATGCCACAAGGCCTCTTCCAGCCTTCTTCACGGATTTTGCTCTGGTCACATCGTATTTCATAACATGCTACATGTCGATTTGGGTTGTGTATTTCTATAGGAAAGCCGTGTAAGATGTTAAATTGAAATAGTACATAAATCAGTCTGTGATTATGAACGCTTGTTTTACTTATCGTTCATTATTGTGTTGTGTTGTGTGCTTTTAATTAAGAGTAAGTGTAACTAAACATTGGTTCATGCTTTATTTTCGGAGTCCTTTGTTAAACAAAATACTGATTATTTTGGCTATTCTGTCTTTGCTATAAGTACGATTTTGTTAAAAAAAAACCTGTGATTCAATTTAATTTTGAGTTTTTTACCCATTTTCTTCCAGGAATGTAGATATTATATAAGTAAACTGAGTTGGACCTGAACGAAATCGTAAAAATGTCTTAAGTATTTTAATCTGATTAAAAATGCAAAGTGCAGCAACAAAGTTTTACGTTCCGTCAAAGGAAATTAAAAATGATAAGTAACAGAAGCCCAGTCGTAAGTCTGTAAGTTCTAAGTCTAACGATATGAAAACTAAGGCTGAGATGCCGGCTTTGCCGACTTAGACTCTCACTGTTATTTGTACCGACTCTTCAAAGACAGGATTAAGTACGAGTAAGGAGATAAACTAGTCTGGCGCATTTCTAGATTAGCATCACTAAAAGCAAGGCACGGGCAAGCTATCCTATATAGTTGTTAAAAGGACGGCTTTGCAACAAATGTTTTTTTTTAAATTATTTACGCTCTATTTAACAGGTTTGCTCTTGACTCTAGAGTAAGCCAGCAGCGATGTAGACAGAGTCGATGGTGGAGCAAGTAGAAGATTCTGGCACTTCTACTCACCTACAGAACACAGCAAGCTTCTTGGCGCCGGGCTTCGGTTGGAGGGTGGGAGATAACAGGCGGCACCTAATGGAGCCTACCACTGCTGATAGGATCATTCAGCCGCCATCACAAAGTGGAGTTTGTGTTGTCGTTGCCCGTTGGTGTGCGGTTGCTGTAGATACATTAGTAGATAAATTTTTCGGGAATATTAATATTTAAAAACAATGTTGTCTTCCTATCAAAGTTAAAATGCTTTGTAAAGTAAAAATAATATTTCAAAATATAAACGCCAGCTCATCCAGACATCACAAACAAAATATCGATTTCAGTCCAGAGCTTAATCAACTTTATCAATCTATTCTTATTTATATAACCTTTAAATACTATCTATTCGTAATGTAATTCATCAAATCCATTACTTTTAGAAAATTTTTTAAATCAAATCTTTTATTCAATATTTAAAGGAGTGTTTTGTTAAATTATTAAATCGTCGAACGAAAGTGCTGAGAAAGGCAGAGATAAATCTCTTTGTAAATGCGCTCCAAGCGTTTTACTTTCTTAAATAAAATCACGTAATCTCTGGTACTGTATAAATTCGGTATTACAGAAAATTATTCCCTCTATTGAAATAACTCCAGGTTTTGCCCACGTATATGATTTGTGAGGGTGTATGAGGGTGTGTATTCATAATGTAGTTCTCGGCATGCGCTGCACTCTTTAGCTGCACGTACCGTATATGATTGCATTATTGCATTAACTGGTATGCTACCTGATAATAATCAGCCATAAATACGGTACAAGATATATGTATAGGCGTGTGGTACCTAGAGTAAATTATAACAATGTGACTAACCAAATCGAGACTTAGTTTTTTTGCTTCCTGAATCCTCATCTTGGAGCACGCCTGTTCTGTTTCCTTTTTTAATTTTCATTTCACCTAGATCATATTTCTCTCATTAGAGTTGAGGTTATTAAAAGGCGAGGCATACTTGATGTCAGCGAGGACGGGTGGTGTTGCGGGGCAGGGGATGTCCTATAATAGGTGCGTGTGATTGGCTGCATCACGTGCGGGGCGGCGGAGACGAGCGCACGAATTTGTCAAACTATTCTTTTTTAAATCACCTTCTTTTCGTGGAGAAAATACGTTCTACTTGCTTCCATTCCGAAGGATGCAAGTATGTTTTGTTAGGATTTCTTTGATAACGGGAATGCCAATAGCTGCAAATATTTATGTAGGTAATTAAATAAAACCTCTCCACGTTTTCGTATTAATGGGCACTACTGGAAAATCTAGCGTCTATCTGAATTTAACATTCTCCGTTTGATATCACATACCTTAAGTCATTTGTTTTACATACTTATAAAATACAACAACTTTTTCTACTGAACCAATATAGTACGGTCAATCAAAATTGTGAACGTATAGTTTGTATGAGTACCCCATTTTTTATCCGCATCATATTGGTTTGTAGATAAAGTTTTTTGATTTAGGTAGAAGAACAAAATAATGGTCTTAAATTACAGGATATCAAAAAAGTTCCAACGTTTACATGCTCCCAGCCTTACGGTAGAGGTGGCCGCGGCCAGTGATTAAATTTTTGATACGTGACAGATGGCCGCGAGCGCAAATGTTTTTGAGGTAAAAACATTTTTATGACGCTCGCAAATCTAGAGTTGAGTAAATATTTGTCGAAAGCACGTGACAGCGCTCGGCGCTAACTTAATTTAAAAAGTGCCGTGTGCGGCCCGTGTGCTTTTTGACTTGGTATTTTTCGTTGTTGAAATATTTTGAGAGGTCGTTAGTTCTCGGACTGTTTTTGTGCATTGCTTTTAATTACTAAATTATCTTTGCATTTTTTTCTTTTAAATGTTACTTTAGTTTCATTTTTATGGTTCCGTCCCCAAAGGGCATAAACGGGACCCCATTTGGTATCTGTCACTAGGCTGTATCCTTTGAACCGTGATAGCTGTCTGTTGAAATTTTCACAGATGTATTTCTGTTGCCGCTATAATAACAAAAACCAAAAACAGAATTTGTATAATAAATATTTAAGAGGGGCTCCCATACAACAAACTTTTTGCCGTTTTTTCCCATACAAAATTCTTTTCTTTTTGTATTCAAAACTAAATTAAGGTCTACTGCAACTGTATTACAAATAAAGGTACGGAAACCGTAAGCGAGTCCGACACGCACTTGGCCGGTTTTTACTTTAGCTAGAAAATGCATTAATTCTATTGACGGTTGAGTTTTTTCCATCTTTCCCTATCCTGCGCCATTCTCTATAAAATATGCATTAAATACGCTAATTGTTGATTTATAGAGTCACGTTAAATAAATGTCTTGAGTGGTCTTTGCTGAGTTTAGAAATTGAAGTTACACCTTCCATTACCACCTTGAGACCATAATTGGGTCGGCTAACTTTAATTGGCAACCAATTTTCCTGACTCCAAGCGAATTTTAGGTAAAATTTAATATTATTCCTTAATATTTGTGTGGGTTTCTTTCTACACAGCCTATCTTTTATTTGTACGGGCTAGAACGTGCAATGTAAAAACACTTCGATTGTATAAAAACGATTTAGATTAATTTTCTCATTGCATGTGGTTTAAATTAGACCTTTCAATAAGGTATTTTTAACCGACTTTTAAAAAAGGAGGAGGTTATCAATTCGACTGTATGTTTTTTTTGTGGCTATGTTACCGCATATCTCAGTCAGTTGTGGACCGATTTGAAAAAAAAAAATGTTTACCTAGAGGCTATACCTTCTAGTTGGTCCCATTTTGGCCCAGTCGAGATCTGATGATGGGATTTTGGTGTAATCGAGGGAAACCCTCAAATTTTGACCACGTATAGTGTTTTACTACTAGTACTAGTATCTTAATGTTGACATGTTGTTACGTCTGATAGTCATTATGTGGAGCTGAGCTGATGGTGGAACTCCTTAAAAATTAGGAGTTTAGTAATTAAAACACCAGATGTTTTGTCAGGTACTGTATAGGATGCTAACAAAACAAAGTCAAAGGCGCAACTCCCTCCTCTTCCGCCCATCCCCCACCCCCCCCCCCCTCCTTATCTGTTCTACGAAATTATACAAGAAACCTATTTCCAATTTATTATCTGTTATTTTTTGGAGTCGGTGCCAGAAATTCTAATTCTAATGTTTTTTTGCAAGTAAGGGCAGGATAAACTATCTCTTGGCTGCTTAGAGTAGATAGAATATCTAGCTTGGTTGGCACCGACTCCAAAAAATAACAGATAATAAATTGGAAATAGGTTTCTTGTATAATTTCGTAGAACAGTTAGGTAATTTTTTTATGACACACTCCTAACGAATAATATACATGCTTAGACAAGTAAATCATCCAAGTATACATGCAAAATAACTCTGTCAGTGTTGTTATAATATCACGCCTAAATTACTGAACCGATTCAAATGAAATTTGGTACCTTGTCTACTGGCTGTCTCTGGCTACTTTTTGTTGCGATATAATAAACATCAAGGAGGGAGGTGTTGAAAGTTTGAAAGTTTGTATGGAAAATCCAATCTTTGGCGCGGGCGTAGTCGTGGGGAACTGCTAGTATTGTATACTTTCTAATGATTAACGAAAAAAGACAGATAAAAACCCAAATCTTTGTTACTTTACACGTAACAAAAGATCGACTAAGAATGCACTGCATCTGTACTTAATTCTAGGACGGAAGTTTACGGCACACTGTTACATAATTAGAAATAAATTCTTCCTAGAAGGTAAAAACTAAATTCCCCGGTAGTTTAATCTCACTAATGATAAACAGGGAGCCATAAATTTAAGAGGGACGCGTCCTGGGGCAGGTCCTCTCAGGGGCAGGGGAGCGAGTTTTAATCACTTAATTGGTGTCCTGAATATACACTATCTGACTGTCACCCCATGCGAGTCACAAATAGTAGACAAATAATATCCGAGTCCTATACTTGAAAACAATTTGTAAGTATCGCTTACGATTTGGTAATTGTCTTTCTGCTACCACGCTTAATTACATCTCAGTAAATTGTAGCTTTTAATCGGTTTTAACAGATCTTCTAAATTAAATTAAATTTCGCTCACAAAAATTGATTGACTGTGTCATCAGATGGGACTTGAACCCATTAAGATCTTCTAAGTTGAAATAGTAAACGGTCACTACTTTTCGCTTTTTTTTGATGACATAAGTATTTGATGTTATTTTCCACTTGTTCCTGGGAAACTCTTAACACAGATAGATAAACAGACGGACCGACAACAAAGTTATCATTTTGTTTTTTTATTTATTTATCCTTTTGAGACGCGGAACCCTAAAATTCAAGTATTAAGACATTGTAATTGCTTCCGAACATCAAAGGGAAAAAAGGAATCCTTATAAGAGCACTTTTTTGTTCTCTGTCCGTATGTCTGTCCTCCGCCCTTTTTCTCAGGAAACGTGGAGGTGTCAAGTTGAAACTTATAAAAATATTAGTAATAATAGAACAGTTAAATTAATGCTTATGGCTGCGCAACCCAAAAGTACGGCCAATTTAGACGACCTATAGGGTACTTCCCATAGACCTAAATTCATGCTATTTGGCAAGAAAGAAGGTCTTACAGCACAAGTAAAGAAAACATTACATTACATCGTAGAAAAAAACTTTTATACCGAACCCTCCCTCAATGCGCGAGTCCAACTCGTTCTTGCCCGGTTTTACTATTACTTTAAAAGCTTAATTGCTTTGTAATCTATTACAATTTGAAAGCAGTCAAATTATGCGGTAGGTATGCTGTTATTAAAAAAGTCATAGACTGTGTGTTCTTAGCCTAAATACGTGACAAGAACCCCCCGACCCGTGTCAGTGAATTGAAAACCAACACACGGATGTAGAAACGTAATTATCCTAGCCATTTTTAGGGTTCCCTACCCCAAGGATAAAAACGGGACCCTTACTAAGACTCCACTGTCCGTTCATCTATCACCAGGCTGTATCTCATGAACCGTGGTAGCTAAACAGTTGAATTTTTCAAAGATGATGTATTTCTGTTGCAATATAGAAAAAAATACTAAAAACATAATAAATCAATATTTAAGTCGGGCTTCCATACAACATACGTGTTTTATTTTGCCGTTTTATGTTCGATATTAATAATAGCAATGGTGAGATGAGATGCTTGCTTAAAGTATTCACAGAATATTTATTTTTATATTCACTTTAAAAATACTTTAAAAATATTTAAGGGCTCCCATACAACAAACGTGGTACGGAATCCTTCGTGCGCGACTCTGACTCGCACTTGGCTGTTTTTTTGCTCATTGGCACAGAATACTAGTACTTCGTACAGAAGTATGACTTAGCAATTGTATTCAAAGAAATGTCTACTCAATGTCGTCAACAATATGGCGTAATTTAGTTCGCCTCAGAGTCAAGCACATTTTCGTGTAGACACCTACAAAAATCCATTGCAAGATAATTTCATACTTATTGCTCTGGAATATGATTCATAATACACTTAACCTATTCAGTGGTAATATCACGCGACGCGATAGGGTTGACTGCTACGAGAAGCTTCTAACGCCATCTAGCGCCTCTTTCTAGTACTTTATTCATTCTCGTCCAGCCAGCAACGTAGCCGGCCGCCGGTGAATAAAACGCGCGAGCGTGTCACCGGTAGCGACATGCAACTTGTTTTAGCCCCTAAGTAGGGGCGCCGCGCGTAGGTACATTTTTGCTACTTACGCGGGGAGATACACAGGCCTGTCATTGGTCTGAACATTGGAGCATACTGCCGCCTCTTAACAGTCAACGCTAAAAAGTTTTTTTAACTACATAATGCTTGACTAAGCAGTAAGCCATAAGTACTCGAATATTATACTACTTATAGTTCTTGATGGAAATTAAAGTCTCCATTACAACGTGTCCTTAAAGGAATCCAATCCGTATGTAACGTGTCCTTAAGGAAAATCTATTATAACGAATTTTTTGCGATTTTTACAAAACACTGAGTGTTAAAAAATCTTAAAGCTATCTTAAATAAAAATAATAGTGTTCTAATACACTATTATTTTTATTTATTTTTGGGCCATTATATAAAATGTTATTGAAATAACGCAAATCCTCTTACAGATTCTGCTACTCAAATACAACCACTTTTATTATGGGACCAACATAGAAATCAAAAAAAAAACAAGTTCTCCATACAAACTGATGTAAGCTGGTTATGGTTTAGTATGGGGAAGCAAACTTAAATTTTGCGATTTCGATGTTAGTCCCATAGAATAAGTTGTTGTATTTCAGCAACAGGATCGGCCTATTAGAGGTTTTGCGTTATTTTAATAACACCTTGTTTAGCGATCTTGACCAATGATTGGTTTATTATAGCAGGTCTTTTGATTATAGCTCACTATGATTATGCCCGTTGAATCCAGGAATCGCCAGATTTTTCAGGAAGTAAGTTTTCCTATCTCATCCGGGTGCATTACATCCTGCCCTTGATGGATGTGCATAGCCTCAGATCATAGAGAGAAGAGATATGAAATAGGGGCGGGACCCGCGCGAACGTAAAATGGTCAAAGTGAACTATCGATCTCCGCTGCGGATTGGTCACATTTCATAGTCATTTATTTATTCATATTAATATTTTTTCATAGTGTGCGTGCACTGCGCGCCAATCAGCGTTGTGAATTTAGTTACTGTGTTCTATTAGCTTACAAGAATAATATAATATAAATTGTTTCAACAAACACACCAATTACCTAGCCCCAAACTAAGCGTGAGCTTGTGCTATGATGACTAGGATAACGGATAGACATACTTATATACATTTATAAACATCCATGAGTTAGTTACAAATGCTCGTGCTCACCACACAAACATTTGCCCCTTGCGGGATTCGAACCCGCAACCGCCTGGTTTAGAAGTCCGTGGCGCGTTATTATTCTATGGGCGCGAACCACTACACCAAGACGGTCATCAATAATCTTGTATTTGTAACGCACTCATAAATTAATTTATCGCCACAAGTTCGTGAAGAACTACAGAGTTATAACCTTGTAGGGATAAACCGGGATAGAGTCGTCACACTTTTTAAAAATATGTTGTATCTCTCTGTACAATAATATCATTCTTTTATTTGTAAAACTGGCAAGTACTGTGGTATTTTATCTCAAAATACTTACATGAAAGTAAAAAAACATTACCTCTGACATTCCCAGAGTATTACAGATTATTGCGGACCACTACATTTTGAGACATCTATCCCATATAGGTGATAGTTGCCAAGACCATAATAAATAACGTTAAGGATTGAACTCTTCGCAGTCTTCAATGCCAACAAACCTAATGTATAAAAAAAAATACATAATAATAAAGGGCTGGTATAAAATCTTGCAACGGAATAGTAAAATGGCTTTAGAGTTATTCACCACCGCAGATAAGAACGGATTCAGGAATTTCCTCTATTTGTTGTAATGTCAGCTGCACCTCAGGTCACCCCATTTGAACTATGTAAACACCTTTTATTAACCGACTTCAAAAAAGGAGGACGTTATCAATTCGACTGTATGTTTTTTTTGTGGCTATGTTACCTCATATCTCAGTCAGTTGTGGACCGATTTGAAAAAAAAAAATGTTTTCCTAGAGGTTATACCTTCTAGTTGGTCCCATTGTGGCCCAGTCGAGATCTCATGATGGGATCTTGGTGTAATCGAGGAAAACCCTCAAATTTTAAGGGCAAGTATAGTGTTCTCGTACTAGTATCTTAATGTTGACATGTTGTTACGTCTGATAGTCAACATTATGTGGAACTGCGCTGATGGTGGAACTCCTCAAAAATTAGGAGTTTAGTAATTAAAACCACAGATGTTATGTCAGGTACTGTATAGGATGCTAACAAAACAAAGTCAAAGGCGCAGCTCCCTCCTCTCCCTCACCTCCCCCTAACCCCTCCCTCCCGCCCCCAACAGTAAAAATTATTAATTACTTCTAGAAATATATAATAACTGCAAAAAATCAATTAACTCTTACCGCTGAAACGATGGATTTGATAATTTGAGTACCGAGAAAGGACATAAAACAGTTTATATCCCCAAAATCATTATTATAGGGAATCCGATGATACGATATACAACAAACTACATTTAAAATGCTATTTGCAAATCTTTCCCTGTTCTTCTTTAAACGGTCTTCCTTCTCGTTACTACTTTCTTCGAGATGACGCTGTCGCATTTGAACAGCGCGTTTATTAGGTCTACCCATGTTGCACCTTACAATAACTTTCAATTAAATAACCAAAAATAGAAAAATGTAGAAGGGTGTTACTTGGTAGGCCGGTAACGATGACGACGTCGAGGTACGACAGGCGAAGATTCGTAATAAAACACGAACTTGGTGATAGGCGTGTTGTATTTGACGTATAAGTATACACCTTAATGTACGCGGGTTAACTCATGAACAACTGGACAATAGGCACAATAGAGACACCCAAAGGTCGCAAGAATTGAGAGCCAGAGAGAGTGCTGCTACTGAGCGCTAGAGCTAGTGTGGACAGAGTTACCCTACAAATTGTGTCCAGTGTTCTTATTCTAAAAGGCAAACGAAATGCTACCGTGAGTCAAGGTTTAAGATTCGTAATAAGTATTACTCCTGACAGGTCTAGACCACCTAAATTGAAAGCTATCGCTGCCTGACGTTAATTTGAAAGATATGATAAGGTATTACTGTCCTATAATCATTGCGATTTGAAAGCTGGTAGATCATCTTATCTACTCGTAGCTATTTTTTTATGATTTAAAATGTTTTGCCCTGGACTCTAGGCTAAGGCAGACGTGAAGCAGACAGAGTCGAAGGTGGAGCGAGCTCACCCAGAAGGTTCTGGCACTCCCACTCACCAACAGAAAACAGCAAGCTGCTTGGTGCAGGGTTCCGGCAGGAGGGTGGTAGCTACCAGGCGGCCCTTAATGGGACCTCCAAACGCTGATTGGATGATTCAACCGCCATCACGAACTAGAGTTTGTGATGTCGTTGCCCGAGCAGAACAACTAGGAGGTAGCTCCTTCACCACCACCCCAGCTAGGAACATTTGTTAGTTATTTTACTTTTGAAAAAAAACATGACGTTATTTTAAATATTTCTAAGTTCGTTCCCTAGTACACTAGCAATGTATGAAAATCGTCGAGCCACTGACGTGCAGTGCAATCGATCTTTCTAGAAATAGAAACGGACGTGGCTATGAAATTTCTAATGTGAGCTTTCCAAACTGTCTCACGAATAGAAAATAGATAGGTAGGTAGTGAACGTAACGTTGCTAAGGAAAATACAATGTTAGTATGTGTACTGTAGCAAACTATACCTAAGTTTGTTATGAATCAACCTTCAAGTAAATTTTTTTCATGAGTATGTACGAATATATCAAAACCTACAGAGGAAAAAAAGAGAAAAAAAGGTTTTAGTAAAAAACGGCAAACTTTTTTCTAAGTAAGTAGTTATACCTTTGTATGATTAGTATTCAAATTATAATAAGAAATTACCAAAACTCCGTATCCAGCAGTGTATTAAAGAACATAGAAAAGAAATGTATAAATTTAAAACTACAACGACAACAAAGTCTGCGACTTTAAAAACCCGCTAGTTTCAGTTCAATTGCTATCTTTTCTATTGTATGATTGAAAAAAAAGCTAGAAATTCAAGTTTGATTATGATACATTTACACATTTGGGACAAATAGTTATTTTTGTAACTTAAGCAATTTTTTGCAAGTTTTTCTGGTGGTAGGAGCATTCGCCCGAATAGCGAAGGGTCGTCGTGGGTTCGTGTCCCACCGGATGACATAGTCAATAAATTTTTGCGAGCGAAATTTAATTTAAATTTCTTAAAAACTTGCAAACAAACTGCTTAAGTTATACGTAAAAACAATTAAGTGAAGCGGATTTCATCTAAACTGATGGTCAAATATTTGTAGAAATGTTTCCATCGCACACATATGGGTATGTTCCCCAAGTTTTGATGAATTTGAACGCCGGCTTACTGGCGCAGCAAACACTTTGAAGAAAAAATACCTTAAACAATGGTCATTAAAATAGCCATTGTGACATTTAACTACGATTTTTTTTCTTTAAAACACCCACTATCGTAAATATTCAACCGCTGGTGACGATATTTAACCATTAGTTAACTATCGATACCGAAACCAGGCCTTACAAAATTTCGTCGACTGACTAACGTCTTCCGTAGCTTAGTTGGTAGGAGCATTCGCCCGGATGGCGAAGAATCGTGGGTTTGTGTCCCACCAGATGGCACAGTCGATCGATTTTTGTGAGCGAAATTGAATTTCATTTGGGGCAAACATAGTATGAGGAGTCGGCTATTTTCTTCCAATGAATTCCTGATAAATTCTGTGCTATTTCTGAAAGTTGAATATTTATAGTATTTTGTTGAACAGTAACTTGCTGCAGACTTCAGATTTGCAAATTGAATTATTTCACTCCGCACAGCAAACAGATTCAATTTTCAAGCTAACCCAGTGTAAATAGGAAACTAAGTGAACGCTGCGGAGCTATGCTGAAAAACTAAAACTCAACTTGCATTTACATGCAAATGTCCTTGGTCTGATTTGAATGTTCAAATTATTTTTTATAAACGTTTTGTTTACTGTCTAAAAAGAAACCGAATTCGTGAAAGTTTTCCAGTACGGTACGGACATTAGGTACTTTGACTTGAAAAACTTTTTCTGAAATCAAACTCAAGTATCATCTGGTATCTTATGGTATTACATTGTAAGATTTATGTTATAAAAATACACAGGATTACAATGTAGCCTAGTTAACTGTAAGTGGGTCGAGCAAGCTTTCTTAATTTTATAATCCGCAAAACAAGAGGGTACAAAGTGCAAAGCTCTGTTACATTACTCTCCATTGTCCATTCCAACGGACATCAATTACGATTACTTTATACGTAAACAAAAGGAGAAGTTTTTTTTATTTAAAAATAATGTTAAATGTTAATGGTAGTATTAAAGTAAAATTTATTTCTAAATTGTACTTCTATTCTTTTTGGAAAGGTAGATCTTTGTCATGTAAGAGTTTATGCAAAAGAACGAGACTTTTAAGTTCTTAATATTTGATGAATTCGTGTTTCGTGTTTTCGTGTCCCTAAATAATACGCTAAATAAAGACATTTGATGAAATCCTTGTTCTCAGTACAGACCTAATATTTTCGTAGTATTTAATTTATTTATAGATAACACTCGATGGTATTTTAACATGTCACTGATGTCACAGAGTCGTAATGTTAGTAATATCAACAGTACACATGTTCAAATAAAGTAAAAGCCACTTACAAGACGTAATTCCTATATTATCGTCCGCCGTAGGTACAATCATCCCCATTTGCACCCTAAGGATTGTGCAAATCTTAACCTTGTCACCGCTTCTTAAGAACAAAGTGTCTGAGATCATGTCTGTCGTGGGAATGTATACTTTCTTGCAAATGCCTCAAGGGTGAAATGGAGCTTTTATGACCGCAATGGGACCATGATTGGGGTGCAGCTGTAAAGGTAATCGTAAAAGGCTATACGCGTGACTCTGGCACAGTTGGTGACGTTAGCAGTATTATCATGTCAGCATTTTCTTTTGGATTGAAACTATTTTTTTACGTTATATTTAGTACTCAAATGATAGTCTTAAATGTCGCTGGAGAGGTGAAATGGAGAAAGATGTGTGTAAACTCAAAATAGCCGATTGTCAAACAGATTACGCAGAATCAGAAAAAATAGCTTCTTCTGGTGTCGGAAGGCAAGATTTACTTTGGGTGGCTGAGCCAGCGAAGTTAGTGTGAGTCAAATTCATAGTTTAAACATATTTAACTAACATGCATTACCATTAGATAAAAATATCACACACATACCTAATATTAGTTTAGTGGGAACACCGTCGTAATCGGTACGGGAGGTATGGATCTCCAAAAAAAATTTCCGTTATTGATTATCGATTGTGTAATAAGGTGGTGCAGGCAGGGTTAGTACTGTATGGTTTTAAGATTCTTAGATAGGCACCACACAAAGTTACTCTACTACTTTTGATATAATTATTGTGTATATAATTCGGGTAGGCATTTGAATGAAGATAAGTTACTGGTTCAGCTGTTACTATGCTCATTACAGAATGTCCTATGTAACCATATGACTTACAATTTATGATGTCTTGTAAATTAAGGACCATTCATTTCAAACAACTTGTCAGCCAAATGGATTTATATAAAAATTCAAAAAGATCAAAATTTAAGCGTAGAGCGTAAATAAGCAAGATGGACGGATGACGTAACTATCTGCCACTGCCGTGGAATTATTGTTTCAGTTACACTGAGGTGGCAAGACCGCCTTGAAATCGATTCAAAAAGGTGTCGATTTCAAGTAGGCATTTCGTTAGAATTAGAATCAATTTGTTCGCAATTAAATTCATACACGTCCGATTTATTGATTTTTATATTACAAATGCAAAATACATTTTTCAAAAGAATATAACAACTGATAAATGATTCATGTCTTTTGTCTAAGCTTTAAACAAAGCTAAAGAGTAGCTTTTGTGTACTTATTTTTTTACGTGAAAGTAACGCATCTGCAGTTGAAACTTGTAAAATTACATGGTAACTTGGCTCAGAGTTTTAAAAGTTTGTGACGTGATGTGTCAAAACAATACAACATAGTCCAAAACAAACTGCTTTACCGTAGGGGAAATAAATTCAGAAAATTAATAATTTTACGTAACAAATTACTTAGTGCAATATAAGCAGGAGTATGAAACCACATTAAAACAGTGGCATGTGAAGATTATGTACTTACACAAACCTTTTGTATTACAAACAAAAATCAACTTTTTTATATGTGGGCACAAGTGTGGTGATTATACATAACCTACAGTAAACGGAGGTAAAGTTTTTTATGAGACATTTATTGTAGCTTTTCTAAATTTACGTGATAAAATGAACACATTTCTACGATAAAACCATAACTCTACTATAAAAAATTCGCAGAAACAAAATAACCTCTTTTTGAGGTAAATCTTTAAAGTTAGTGATACCGTAATTTGATTTTTGAATAAGCATGTTTCTTTGATCTATAGCAAGTAGATATTGAAGAGTTTCTGATGAATTTAAGGCATGTTTTACCTTTCCTATTACTTACTTTTCTAATAATATTACGAAATCTGAAGTAACTCCATTTGCCTATTACCTTATTTTATCGTTTAGACAACTTCAAGAATTTTGACTAAAATATGATACATGGAAAATTATAAAGACTGTGTTTATCGCAAAAATAGGGCTAGAAGGGGCCTTAATCGTGTAGATTAGGTGCAGCAACTTTGAATTAAATTCAAATTATTCATATTTAATTAATTACAAGTGAATAAACATTTGGGTCAGTGCCGCAAAGGAATCGCGCAGTTTGGACTCGTTTACTAAATTAGACGCCCCTTTGAGATAACCGCTACAATTTAAGTTGATTGTTTAATTAGAGTGCAGTTTAGCCGCTTTTCATACTCGTACGAGCCATGACAGTCCAAAGAAGTCGGCCCATTCAGTAGAGCACAAAACTCAGCTTTATTACAACTGCTTGAAACTGGCCCATATAACCAAACATCATAACTTTGTTGAAGTTTCTTGGTAGTATCGGTGGTCTGCTTAATGGTGTGCATCTCCTCTGGTGGGTGGTAGTATCAATTAAAATCATCATCTCCGTACAATACAGCATCATATTTTAAACTGTCATTGTATATACGAAACACTTCGTGAAGATCAAGAGCAAACAGTTTCATTCTCAACTACGACAGCTTGGGAATGCACACGATTTCTCTTCCAAGATTTATCGAATGAATCAAGACATTCTTATTTCTTTGAATCTTTGAGACAATGATAAACTTTTAAACAAATGTCATCTCATGTCTAGTGACAAAGATATTAGTATCAAGGATAGCTCGATTCAAGAAAATTGGTTAAGTTCTAGGTAGTACGTTTTACGTACAATAACTTCTCGTTTATTTCAACTTGATTTTTTCAATTTGATTGAACCCCCAAAACAGGAGTATTGATAACCACACACACCATACGAGGTAACAACATAACAATTTTGAAAATTTAACTGATTGTATTGTAAATGTAACTTGTTATGCCCCAAAGCAGGTTAGAATATGAGGCAAAAAAGCTTATTAAAATGATAAAATAAATAGAGGTAAATCAACGATTTTTCATATAACCGAATGTGTGAACCAAACGTTTTTTTTTTTAAATTTGTTGAAGCTCTTTATTCTTATTTGGAAACCCCGTGTAACGTTAAAAGGTTTGAACTGAGTCACAAATAAGTTAACTCAGCCACAGTAAAAAGTTTATTCGAACCCTTACATTTTAAAAAATAGTTAAAAACGAAGTATTTCAATTCCTAACTGTTATATTTGTTCTGTGTAATGTGTTTACGACAAACAATGGGCGAATAAACACGAATTTGTATATGGAACCTTCACAACTTTAAATTACACTTAACAAGATAAACTTGTAACAGAATCTTAGATACCTACGTTTACTGAAATACAATATTTTGCAAGCTTTTTGCTGCGAGTTATGCTCTAAAATAAACCCCAACAATTTTTAGCGCCTTTGTTTCTTGAACAAATACAATTGTGGCCATTTGAATTTATTGAAAACGTTAAGTATTATTTATGTTATCATTCAATGAATTAATAAATAAAGATAAAAAAAATCATAAATAAAGTCGCATGATAACAAGGACTCCTTAATCTGAAATATTAATATGTTAAGAAGAGTGCAATAATCAAAACGAAACTTGGATTTTGTCACATATTAATAACACAAATAGTTTGCCTAAATTGTAAAAATAGCGTATCATTCGATTTCTCGGCAATTTTTAGGGTTCCGTACCTCAAAGGTAAAAAGGAACCCTTATAGGATCACTTTGTAGTCCGTCTGTCTGTCAAGACACTTTTTCTCAGGATCGCGTGGAGGTATAAAGTTGAAATATCAAATACGTATGTCTATGGTCCCTTAAAGCTGTAAAAAAATCAAGCTTTTAAGTTAACGCAAACAAAAGATACGGCCAATAAAGTCCTATTTTCTATGATTTTTTAATATTTCTATTCTATATCTATTATTATATTTTTCTAATATTTTTCAGGGGAATCAAAACCTATAGGGTACTTTTCATAGACCTAGAACCATAAAATTTGGCAAGAAGGAAGATCTTACATCATTTGTTAAGGAAAAAGTGTTAAGAAAATCCTTAATTCGTCGTTAAATTAAATACAAAATGAACTTATTGCGAAGTTATCGCGAAGAACAAACAATTCTGGTTCAAAAAAAACTCAATAGATGGCGTTGTTGGGTTTTAACTCGCGATAAGATGCGATATTCCTGAAATAGGTAGGTCAAGCAGCAAGTTACATTAATTCTTTAGGCGGCATTAAATACGACTGGAAAGTGAAGTACTCTAATCGTTATTGTTGATGTTTTCGAGAATTATATTTCTTTACTAACATGGAGACGGAATATATGAACTGGAACTTAATGATGGACGGAACATCGTATCCTAGCTGTGTTTGAACTTGTTAGAAAAGCCTAGTAATGAACTTTGACCACTATTAGGTTTCAAGGGCTGATGATGAAGCCGGAAGATAGGCACTGGATTCCCATGATGTAATATCGTATCATAGCCGTATTTGGCCTTGTCAGAAAGGTAATGACATCAGCTTTGAATTTTTATTATTCATACTTCTACTACCTGACCCGGCGAACGTTGTTTTGCCATTATTATTTTTTTGCGGTGGATGCTTATCACTTGAGCGCTTTCACATTTAGACGACTTTAGCAGCGTGTCAGACGCGCTGCTGATAATTTTATACACAAACGGAGCGCAACAGCCGCGCGGTAGCAGCTGCGCGACATTCGCATGCGCTCACTGCATTCAATCAAGGCGCTGAGCTAGTGTTGTTTTATTATAGGACAATAACAAAATTGGATTATAGGACAAGATAGGATAGGACAAGATTAAAGGACAATAATAACAATTTTGGATGCACTTTTAAGAAGTTTCGACAGCGCGACTGTATACGCCATAGTCGCGCTGCTAAAGTCGCCTAAATGTGAAAACGTTTTAAGTGATAAGGCTGGCTAATACGGAACCCTTGTGAGCGTCAGGATCGCGAGTGTATGTCACCGATTCCAAAGTTGTTTTGGGGGACTAGGGGGACTTTCCGTGTACCTTTGTGTACCTTTAATATTTTTTCGTGTACCTACCCCAGAGTAAAGATGCCGTAAATAAGGTACACCCGCCATCCTGACGTCAGAATGGCGGGTGTACTCACGAAATTTTTGTTTTTAAATGCAGATTAAAAGATCTTTCCGTGTACTTTTGTGTACCTCAAATAAGAATCCGTGTACCTAAACAATACTAATATTACTAATACTAATACAAAATTAGAAAACCGAGTAGCGGGTTTTGTTAAACGCGTTTATCTCAGGAACTACTAGTTCAAATTTTAAAATTCTTTTTGTGTTAGATAGTCCATTTATCGAGGCAGGTTATAAGCTATGATACACCACGCTTCAACTAATAAGAGCGGAGTATCAATGAAAAATGTAGCAAAAACGGGAAAAATATTCCTTTTATATTGTGAGCTTTCGGTGCGTGCGCTGCGTAAACGATTGCAGTTAGACAAAATCATATATACTAAATTATTCCTCTTTAAACAAATTAAATAAAAGACACCAACAGCGTTTGTCTTTCTTTTAAGGTACCACAATAACCTTTTTATGGTAGTCAAATTTGTTCTAAAATAATATAATACGCGGAGGTGAACATAAACTATTACTTAATCCTTATCTTCTTATTCATATACAAATGCGGTATACAGCATGAGTAAGATTTTAATTTTGAATATTATTGGTTTTTTTTTCAACAATCCCACCAATTACCTAGCCCCAAACTAAGCGTTAACTTGCACCATGAAAAACCTTAAGTAGGGACTAAATAAATAAACAGACTTGGTATTACATGGATCTCACAACTTTTTACGGAAGAAGAATTGAGTTGCGAGACTTATATTTTTTATTTTACTTATACAATATGTAAAAAAACCCTGTCCGAGCTGAAAGGGTCATAAAGTTGCTTTAATAACGATACCAAAATAAGTATAAAAATTACGTAATTCATGAATACTTTTATTTGGCGATTTTTAAAGTTAACAAGTTTAGCACCTATTTACCCTAAAACGGGGTAATTTTCAAAATACGTTAACACTCCCGGCGGGCGCGCGGCTCCATTGACGCCGCCTACCTACCTACTCGCTTTGTCGGTACTACAATAAACGTAGCGGCGGCCTTTGGTTTGGCTATTATTACAGGTCAGTTTTGCGATGACATTACTTCCGAGTGGTCGTTCCATTCCGTTGATCCGCGAAATGTCGTATACGAATCAAGAATACTTTAATATGCTCATGTGTCTGGATAGGAGTGACTGTGATTATTGTGAAGCTCGCAGAGACTATGAAGTGCGTTTTGCTATTCCGCTGGGTATCACAGTGCCGTCGGAGCGTGCGTTCTAGCGTTTGCACAATCGCGTGTTCACTACGGGCAACGCAGGATCGGGAAAGCCATCGGTTTGACGCAGGCAGGCCACCAAACACTAATCACCACCACATAAATAGCTCTTTTCAGAGCTACCAAAAAGTGTCTGTTTCTTACGATTGACACATTATTGTCTGGCTAATAATAAGAGCCGGGGTTATTTGGGGTCATGACTGCGCTACCTGCGAGTGCCGGCGCTATGCCGCGCCCCCGCGCGCCCCTTCGCGTTGCCATGTAAGTTTTTTTTAGTTTAGTATTTTTTATCTTTTTTTTTCATGGGGTATTTTTTTTCTAATATTTTATGAAAATAATTACACAAATAGAACCTTGACTCTATACCTGATAACACCTTGACGGGTCGGACAGGTTTTTTTTACATATTGTATGTTTTTTCATTTATCTCATTTCTTTTTGTAGATGTTTCTACTTTTCACATATTATTCCAGAATATCATACGTATACATGTACTGATTCACTTACTGCAATTGTTCACATCAACTCCATTGATAACTTTGTAATCCCATATAAATATATAGGATTACAAAGTTATTTAAGCAGTTGGTGTATTTAGAAAATCGAACCGAAATTGCCAAATATTTTAGTTTTAACTTTATTTATGCTTACAATAAACACTAATTGTATTCTAAATTTAAAGCTTCTATGTTTGCTAGAAGTGCCTTAATAGTTTTGATGATCGGTCAGTCAGTCAGTCAGTGAGTGACAAAATTAAGAAACTTTGACTAGTTATAATTCATACTGGTTCAAATTGAATAAAAGGAGTTGTCCAAAAGTGGTTTTTTATTCGTGAATATTTCTAACCAGAAAAAAATAATGTTTTATAGAAGAGTTCCCAAAAACTAGCCTTTCTTTATAAATAATAAATTAAAAAAAAATTAAAGCCTCCGGTTAAGAGAAAAAATATAATTAATTTTACTGTTTAACAAGACATAAACCACACCTTCGGCTATAAATACGCATCGAAAAAGAGTTGTCAACAAAATTGGTATGGACAGTGGTTGTGAAAGTTTTTTCTCAGGTTTGCGCATGTTATACAGATAACACACAGATTGTGACAGACAGGTAACTTTTTTTCAGTTTGGCTAGCCAGTGTATGTAGATTAATTCGTTTTATTCATACAATTATGCTTCTAGACCTACAAATTACAAATCATTTTTTTTTCTTAAAAATGGAGGCGTTTAAAAATATAAATAAAATGGTGTCGTGTTTTATATTTTGTAGCCTATAAATAGTATTTTATAGTAACACCACAGAATGCGCAGTCCTGAGTGTCGACCAAGAATTGACGGTATATCTGTTTGATGTCTCCGCTAAACACTACGGCGTGCCATAGAAACCGAACTAACAAATCAAACCTTATTTATAGTTTCATAGTAGTTTGTCATATCTTGGAATAAAAACCAACCTCCATACAAAAAGTGGACAAGTCCTTTCAACACACATCAACACCGTCTATGGGATATTTTGAATAAAAATCTGAAACTCAAAAAATACTGGTCAATTCTAAACTATTTTGAAGCAAGCTTATTTTGTAAATTTTTTGAACTATTCTAAATTTAAATTTGGAGAAATAAATTCAAAACAATAGATTTACGCGGCATAATGGTAACAAAGTCCGAAGATTTCATTTCCCTACAAGTAGTTTTTGGCTATTTTTTGTGTCAAGAATAGCATCTTTCTTATCCAGGATTGACACATCTAACAATTTATCCGTTGGAGGTTTGTCAGAAAGTTTTAAACTGGCGAATACATACCGATTCTAGATGCAAATTGTCACGTAAATAACACTACACACTACTGGGCTAAGACCTCATTTATGAGGTTAGTTTAATCAAATTTATTTTAGTCAACAACAAAATTATAAAAAAAATAAAACTTGTTCTATTATCTTATTTTATATTTGAATGCTCCAAGCTGGGGCTAATCAACGGAGTATTGCTGAGGAAATTGGAACAAGGCAAAACTTGATATCAAGGTTATGGTCACGTTATCGTGCTACTGGTGAAGTGGCTGAAAGACCCAGAAGGAAAGTGCATAACCACACAACGACAAGACCGATTTTTGCAAGTTGCCGCGAGTATACAAATGTTACGGCCATGATGTTGGTTCAGAGGCTCCAGTCAGAGCACCAGTTGCTTGTGAGTAACCAAACTGTGATAAGAAGGCTGCATGAAGCTAACCTCTATGCTCGCAGACCGCTTCGTACTCCAGCACAACGCTGACGAATTCGTGGACGACAATTTGAGTGGGCTCGTGAACATTTGCTCTGGGAAGATAACCAGTGGCATGTAGTGCTGTTTAACGATGAGTCCCGGATCGGTTTCCGTGCCGATACAGGTTGTGTACGTGTTTGGCCAGTCTTGAAAGCTGTCTGCAACATCCTCAGGAAGTCTATTCATACAACGATAGGACAATATTAACTGTTAAAAACAGATATATTTTTCTTATTTTTCAATTTTTCTTGAGAAACATATTCATTGTTAGTTGTACCATTATTTCACATTTTTATATACACGTTGGATGTTATTTTTAATCAATTTTGAGTAAATTAAGTTAATCCAAAATATCTCTAGAGAGTGTTGATGTGTGTATACCGAGTTTATGCTCACTTGGCTACTGAAAATTCAGAATTCTAATTTTACTTACAACAAAGTAAAAGGGGGTCGGAAACGGCCTGAACTGCTTCGTGAAAAGGATAGTACGGCCTTGCCGCTTTTTTGCAGAACTCTCATGTGCCACCACGTCCCAGTGACGTTTTCCGAGTTACGTACATTAGTTTTTCACTAACCGATGCTCATACGGTGAGAGAAAATATCGTTAGAAAATTTGCCCTGGCGACTGAATATGTAACCATGACCGTAATTGGTGATGTTAACCTGTTAACAGCACGGAGGACAGATGGTAGTCGCCTCACCGTAATTACCTGATCTGCCATATCCTGGATCATGGTCCAACCTGGACTCTGGGCCCTTGTGTGCAAGTGCACAACAGGCATAATGTTTAAATGATGATAGTTACAACAAATAATAAAACGATTAATTCCAATTCCTTCTATGTTATTTGCATGCAAAGTTTAAGATAATTGCATTTTTACGACATAGTTCCTCCGACTTTCCCAGGTGTGCCTGCTCCATCACCTACAACTTGCAGCTTCTAGGTCTAATTGACATCCAATTTGAATTTTGGTCAGTACATCGAGTATTCGAGTTCTTAGCCTGCGATTAGAAAGCTTGGAGTTTTCTTTAAGGTCAGGTAGTACTTCACATCTAGACAGCTTCTTCAACTCTACTAAGCTCAAGTTTGATCTTATATGGAGTACTGCTGCCAGTGCCACCTTTGGGATGGATCTGCCAAATACGAAATGGCTGCATGCATTCGACTAAAAGAAAAAAAAAAAGAATTTTTAGAGACACTGACCATTGTGAAACTAAGCTGCAAAGCCTCGAACCTACTAGTAAGGTGGCGTGCCTTTCACTATTCAACAGGATACATTTTGGTGGTTTTGTCCTATCTAAATCAACTGTAACCGTTTACCTTTTGAGAAAAAGGAATATTTTTTCCGATTTTGCAACATTTTTCATTCATGCACCGCTCGCATAGGTCGTAGCGTGGTGTAACATAGCTTATAACCTGCCTTGATAAATGGACTATCCAACACAAAAAGAATTTTAAAATTTGAACTAGTAGTTCCTGAGATAAACGCGTTTAACAAAACCCGCTACTCGGTTTTCTAATTTTGTATTAGTATTAGTAATATTAGTATGGTTGAGGTACATGGATTATTATTTGAGATACACAAAAGTATACGGAAAGATCTTTTAATCTGCATTTAAAAAAAAGAATTTTTACACCCGCCATTCTGATGTCAGGATGGCGGGTGTACCTTATTTACGGCATATCTTTACTCAGGGGTAGGTACACGAAAAAATATCAAAGGTACACAAAGGTACACGGAAAGTCCCCCAAGTCCCCCAAAACAACTTTGAAATCGGTGACATACACCCGCCATCCTGACGCTCACGAACCCTTCGTGCGCGAGTCCGACTCGCACTTGGCCGGTTTTTTTTAAATATCTTACCAAATGCTTTGCAGAAAACATTTTATCGTGAAAAAATCAACTGACACAGTAGATTAATTTTTGTAAGTGAAATTTGATTTAATTTCGTAAAAACTTGCAAAATAATTTGCTTAAGTTATAAAAATATAATAATTTAAGCTGATTTTATCTTAACTGATGGTTAAATATTTGTAAAAATATTTCCACTGGCGTAGCAAGCACTTGCAAAAATTCGTCGACCGACTAACGTCCTTCGTAGCTTAGTTGGTAAGAGCACTCGCCCGGATAGCGAAGGGACGTGGGTTCGATTTTTGTATAGCTGCTTTTTCCTTTGCCGACTCCTTTCAAGTTACGTATCGATAAAATTATATTGCGAGTTATAGGTATCGATGCTGGCTTTCTCGTATATCAATAGCTTATGGCGCGTCTCGCTATGTCATGACGTTTAAATTGACTAGGACTATTGAATATACGACTATCTGTTGACACGACAAAATAGAAACGCGCCCTTACAATGCGATTGTTTGTAGGTATGAATGTGTACCAGAGCAAAAATGCATAAAGCGTGTTTATTAGGCGATTAACTATGTACAGTATCGGACAAAATCCCTAGTTAGAACACTCGTCTTTATTTACGGAATTGTTACCATATACCTTTTTTGAAATATCGGGTACTCGAAATTTAAAATAAGTATGTACATGGTAGCAATCCCGTAAATAACTATTCTAATGATAATGACCAAGAAAGCTTAAATCAGTATAAAATCCCTAGTTGCTACTGGATCGCTGCCAAAAGTTGCAGTGGGTGAAGGCTCTAACCGTGTCACGTCCTCACGTGTGCTCTCATGTGCTCTCATGATTAAGACGTCGCACGGCGCGGAACTAGCTAGCTTGGGACAACACGTGACAGAGGCTGTCTTACAAAGTTTGTTTGGCTAGGAGCCACTGTTTATCATTTAATTTTAATTGGAATCTGGAATCATATTGGTTTTCAGAAAAATGTATGAGGCGTGATAGCCAAGCGGAGAAAGCTCCAATACTCACTTATCTGTGAGGTCGTGAGTTCAATTCCCGGCCTGTACCTATGTAGGCGATGGCAAAACACTAATTAAAATTGACAAAAAAGTCAATGTGCGTGTTTCATTCAACATAATGATCATCGTGAGGTAGGTATACGATTATGGAGAAGTATAAAACATGCAGGTAAAAATACCGCTGGATTAAAACAGCGAATGGTCTATTGTAGAAATCTTTGGGGAAGAACAATTCAGATTCAGCTTAGGATTCAGTTTTACGTTCAACACTCGCAACTTAACTGCCTTGCCTAGTAGAACAGTTTAATGTTAATTGTTGCCATTTAGTTCATTATCAAATACCTTCTGTTTAAATACTCCTAATAATTTATCTCATAAAGTGTTTTACAACTCAGACCCGAGTTTACCAACTTTTAAACAGCTTGATTAATGGTTAATTTCACAGGATTCCAATACGTAATGTCAAATAATACTAAACCAGCTGATTACAAATTAATCATGTGTTGGTGAACTCCAGGCTAAATAAGAAATGAACAAAAAACAACAAATCACTTCCTGAAGTTAATATTGTGGCATTACTTACACAATTTTTTTTGCATGTTTAAGTAATTAATGTAACCTAAATAAAAAATCTAACAACACAATATGTGTGTAATATTACTACTAAACTACGGCCTTCTTTGATGGATGACTGCCCACAATGAGGAAGATGTATAATCAATCAAAAAGAACAACGGGCTATGTGAACGACGCCTGATAAAAAGTGCGTGGCAATCTTAACAACAAGGGCTTTGCGCTGAAATTACTTTTGTTTCCAATTTCTAGAATGCCTCAAAAGCTTAGGGATATTTATGCGGTGTCATACAGCTTCACAAAAGATACGATAAGTTCTCAACTCGGTATGTATTGTTTCAAAATATACTTACAATACTTTTGACAATCTTCTTTAAGGTCCCGTACAGCAAAAAGAAAAAAACCGGCCAAGTGCGAGTCGGACTCACACACGAAAGTTTCCGTACCATTATCTACTTCATCTTAGTCACTTTAGAGCATTTATTCAAAGGATTTTGTACCTATTTAGTACAAATTTATCCAACACCCAAGTTCAACGCATATTACTGCTAAACCAATAAAGTTATCTTTAACGCTATAGTTTTCCATTAAAGTTTATGAAATGCATTATCATCATGTTTATTTTAGATTTTTACCCGTCTGCAGAAGTAGGGTTATGTTTTTCGAAAACATGTATGTATGTTTAATTGTTTGGCACGCCCTGCAGCCCAAATGGCTGGACAGTTTTTGACATATGAGGTTTCGTTGAATTTGTCAAAATTGGATTTGGTGTTAACACCCCCGTGCCTCGAAAAGCACGTTAAGCCGTCGCGTTGGTCCTGTGCCTGATCTTTCTACGGTCATGTCGGACTGCCGTCTCACCGAAATTATGAGAGTGAAGGAATAGAAGAGTGCACCTGTATATTGCGCACACACTTGTGCACTATAATATGTCCCGCGCAGTTGGCTAATCTCTGTTGAGACTTGAGATAGGCCGCCGTAGTTGTGGGTGGGGTGCGCATTGCCGTCGGGAGTACGCTCAAATACCTTGGGCTCACCCTCGACGGCAGGTGGCAGTTCACGGCCCAAGCTGGTGGGGACAGCAGGTGCGCTGGGGGCCCTTATGCCCAACGTGGGCGGTCTAGGGAGTGCCTGCCGGAGACTCTATATGGGAGTCGTGCGGTCCATGGCCCTCTACGGGGCTCCGGTCTGGGCCGACGCCCTGACCAGCCAGAGCGTCAGGCTGCTGAATGGCGCGCAGCGAACGTTGGCGGTCAGGGCCATACGGGGGTACCGCACGATCTCGTATGGAGCAGCGTGCGTGTTAGCCAGCTTCCCACCCTGGGAGCTAGAGGCTGAGGCTCTCGCGTCCCTTTATTTCTGGCGCGAGAGGGAGACGGCGAGGTTGGGACAGCAGCCAACACTGCAGGAGACGAAGCGACAGCGGTCTGGACTCCGCCAGGCCGTTGGCGAAGAGTGGGTGGAGGTGCTCGTAAACCCAAGTGCGGGCCTCCGCACCATCGGGGCAGTTCGCCCTATTTTGCAGGAATGGCTGGACAGGCGACACGGCTTCCTAACATTCCGCCTGGTGCAGTTTCTCTCGGGACACGGCTGTTTCGGGAGGTGACATAGGTGAGTCCGCCATCCGCCACTTAGTGGTCTGAGTAGTGTGTACGTGTTCCTGCAAACTGCTCACAAAGAGCGAGGAGGGGCTCGACAAGGAGCCATCGCCGCCAGGGTCGCGAGTGAATGCGCGGAGCGATCCCGTGGCCCTGGCACAGAGGCGAGCTGAGGGAATACCGTGGCGGTTTTAGTGGGTAGGACGCCCTTTTGTAGGCCGGAGTCCCACACAGGCCCTTCCCTTCCCCAGGGGGGGTATTCCGCGTAAATGCGTTTCCACCACGCCAAAAAAAAAGGCCGCCGTAGTCGAAATTCGGCTAGGAGGATTATTATTATACATTTAAAAATAGCGCACGCAAATGGAAATAAAGGGGAAGGATGGATAGATTTTTTCCTTACCATAGCAATATGCTATGGTAAGGAAAAAATCTATATCATATATATCAAATGAAAACCAGTAAAAAGACCATTTTAAAAATATTATAATTTTTGCAGTAGAGTGTTTTGTTTTTTCAACAATTATTTTTGCTTGTTTCGACCACCAGTTAAGTTTTTAGAGGGAGGAGGGGGAGAGAAGGACGCCCTACTGGTCGAAAAAATTGGAATCTAAGGTTTAATATTTCGTTAGCAATAAATCAGAAAATTGTTTTAGAAACCCTTCAGTAATTTTAAAGGTCTACTCAACGATACCGTACTACACAATGGGGTAAACGACGAAAACCGTTTTGGAAAAACCTCGAACAGACAGACAGATGGACATGACGAAACTATAAGGGTTCCTTGTCAGGACTTTGGAAACCCAAAAAAGGAACCCCTATAAGAATTCTTTGTTGGCCGCTTGTCTCATCATCATTTATTTATGTATATTTATTTTTATAACTTAAACAATTTGTTTGCAAGTTTTTACGAAATTTAAATTTATTTATTTCTGCTCTCCAGCAGTTATATTATATTATAATAATATTTAAACATTCAACAACATGTCTTTTTGTAGTAACGTAAACCACAGGGTATATTAAACAGAAAAGTACTTGATAAAACTTTAATAAATATATAATATAGTTTTAAGCTAATACTAATTATTAGAGTATACAATAAACTATTATCATTACATTTAAGAGTTAATCCTCTTGTCGGTCGATTTTTTTCCATCTTTCCCCATCCTCCACCATTCTCTTGACCTCCTGATACGAGACGGCGCCCAACTTTTCCTTCAATTGGTCCATGATTGACTTTTCACGTCCTTTTACCTTAGAAAAGGTGTATTACTCAGTTAGCGTAAGTACACTATTTTATTTATGAACTCAGATTTTCAAGCGAAAAAATGATAGTCCCTTAGCACATAATATATAAAATGTGATATAACGAAGTTATTTTATTCAGAGAACCTTTTTATAAGCGAATTTACTAAAACGTTTATCAATAGATCTACTTCGAAATCCTAAAAAAAGCGTTTTCATACTAAAGTCGCAAAGGTCGATAGTTTTTTGAAGATTTCGAAGTATGTCTATTAATAAAAAATGTTGTAAATTCGCTTTAAAACGTTCCTAGAATATTAGTAGACGTCCTTTAGAGTCCGCTCTAATAAAACCTACCTTTTACCTACGTCTCGTCTGATCGCATGACGATATTATCGCCCCGCACGTGATTGTTCACCGTGATAATGTCTTGTTGTTTTAATACTCATATTTTTTTTGTGCTGCTACAATTCTAACTCAATTAACGGGCCTTAACTTCACCCTAGGAACTATTACTTATAATAAATACAAGTCTGCTATCAAATTTACTTTTTACAGACCTTTTTAGAGTTTTTAAACACACATCACCAAATTAATTAATTATAAGTATACAATGTCATTGTAAGACTTTAAAATTTGATAAGAAAAATTCAATACCTTTTCTATTTTGAAAATTAGTATTCCCGGCGTTGCGGTAGGTTTGTCAAAATAAAAATAAAAACTTTTCCCGTTGGAACTTTGACATGCTCCTTATGGACACTAACTTCAGTTTCCATAATTTGTAATAGTCATCATTTCTTGATATCATATGTAATAGGGAAGAAAATCGCGTGTGCCCGTGCTTATTTGGAAATTCTTATCGATTAAGTACTTAATTGCAACACTCTGGTATTAGATATTGTAAATTAGTATTCTTACAAAGGTGACCTTGACCAAAACTGTTACTTACAAACGTGTTAGCTTTGAAAGTTTTAGTTAACTTTTATCAAGTTAGCTACGCAATACAGATCGAGTACTAATAATATTAATTTTACCTACACAATTATTATGAGCTAATACAATAATTTAGTTTCCAGACAGGATAAAACTCTTGTTGTTACGTTAATTTTGTTTAATACTCTAACGAAATACACCGGTATTAACTCTAAAACATTTTAAGCACAAGCTAATTTTGGAGTATTACCTACCTACCCTGGGTTCGTTGATAAGGTTTAAGCTTAATATTTTAGTGTCCAAAATTTGTTTTAATATTTCGCATTTGGTTTTATCTTTTAATATTTCAACTTTGAGTAAATCGCATTTATGTCAAGTTGCTGAAATTGATTCGCATAAAATAAATTTTTCTCTTGTATCATGCTTACAAACATAACATTTCAAAAATAAATATGAGACCCCTGGTGAGTTTGATAAAATAATAAAAAGTAGTTTTAAATTTTCTTTATTCTCTAGCTATGTATATTTTTATGATTTTTGTAGTTCATTCTCGGGACATCATTAGGACTAGGAGTCTCGTTAAAATATAACGTCTCCCTAATTCTTTTCATAACTTGGATGGTGTTTACCTAGTTTGCTTGGGTTTATTGTGCTAGAAGCACTGACCTTTAAATACTTGGCTTTTTTCATCTTGCTTCGTACAAATAAACTAGTAGGGTATTACTAGGGATACATAAGGGTGATAACTTTATACTATAGAAAGTTCAATGTTTATTTAAATAATATTTTGAAAAATGGTAAATTCATTAAATTTTTATTTACAATCACATTTTAATAATAAAAAGGACCCGAAGAGGTTTATTTGTTTGTGTTACCTTTAGCGATAATCTAAGTGACTAGCTTATACTAACTTTGTAGACAGAGTACGACGTACAAATTGGTACGTTCTGTTACATAGATGTTCACTCCAATGATCTTCTTTATCCATATTTAGTTGATTGCCTCGTTGGTCTAGTGGTTAGCACGCTGGTTTCTACTCACGAGGTTCCGGCTTCGAATCCCGGGTTGAGCCGAAGATTAAAAATAGCTCAGAAACAGCTCCGGAGCTGGTGGTGGTACTACACTCACGTGCCTTGAAAAACACGAAGCCTGGCCTTGCGTCTGATTTAATCGGTAGTGTTGGACTGCCATCTCAGCGAACATTTAGAGTGAAAAAACAGAGTGCACCCACATCACTTAGGCAAGTAGCTAGATATGTTTCCTCTGCGTAATGGAGATCCACAAGCAAACCTTGATGCAGATGGCGCTAGCATAGATACGGCTATGTCAAACATTTTGCTATTGTTTATGTCGGGCTTTTTCGTATCTAATTTACAGTTGTTCGTGACTATCTAATGTTATTTCATCATAATGTATTCTTCAATGAAGTTATCTGAAGACTAGTTAGTTCGTATCTAAAAGACGAACTTCGGAAACGAGGTTCAAAAGTATGTGGTAAAAACAATTAGTATATTTATTTATTCGACGACCGTCTTGGTGTAGTCGTTCGCGCACCGGACTTCTAAACCAGGCGGTGATGAGCACGAGCATTTGCACCTAAGTCATGGATGTTTATATGTATTTAAATATTTCTATCCGTTATCTTAGTCACCATAGCACAAGCTCACGCTTAGTTTGGGGCTAGGTAATTGGTGTGTTTGTTGAAACAATTTATTATTTATTTATTTAGAAGTGTAGATTGTTTTGAAGTTATGATTTTAATGTTGGAATAACATTGACCCATGTTATTAAATAAATTTTGAAAAAATACTCTGTGACCAAATCATGAGACAATATTTACCGGTGTATGCAGATTCTCCAATATAATCAGTACTCTTGAAGTGATCCTAGCATAACCGAAAGTGTGTTGTCGCGACAGATGATTTTCTTCTTATAGCTGTTTCCCACTTCTTTTTTAAAACTGGGTCTTTTGGAAATAAATGAACACATTATTGTAACAACCTAGCACAGCACATAACGGCATTATGCTTTCGTAGATTGCAAACACAAAAAAATACTTAAAAAAACACAACTTCTGTACTGTAATGACAGAAAGCTTTATATATAGGCGCCGTATAGCCAAAATTCTGCTAGGAGAGTTTTACAGGAATACTAGTGATGGAGTGAGCTACTCAAAAAATAAAAGGTACATGCCTTTTATTTTTTGAGTAGCTAACTCCATCACTTACCGTCAACAACCGTCTTGGTGTAATGGTTCGCGCCCCGGACTACAAAACCAGATGCGGGTTCAAATCCCGCAAGGGGCAAATATTTGTGTGATATGCTCCGGCATTTGTACTGGATGTTTATAAACGTCATATAATGGAGGTACCTACATAAGTATGTCTATCTGTTATCCTTGTCGCCATAGCACAAGCTCACGCTTAGTTTGGGGCTAGATAGTTTGTGTGTTTATTGAAACAATTTATTATTTATCAAACAGTCTTTTGTAACATTATGTGTTCATCAACTGTCAACCCCGTACAAAATGAGTGATCGACCTGACTTAGCCTTTACTTTGATTTAAACATAGACCTGTGTCTATCGATCATTTCTCGTGACCCGGGTCGATCATGACCTAATCGTGTAATGATCGGGTTACAATGATTCAATCATTTCTATCATTCGGGTGTCGATAAATTTGTATGACTTAAGTATTGAGTACTGCTCAATTACCTAATAGCCCTTATGGGTAGAGTGTTGCAAAGGGGGTGAAGAAATTTCTGGCGGCATTTTGTAAACAAATTCACTCTTTAGTATGTGAAAAATTGATGTTTTCCATGTACAGTCTGTAGTGTTTTTAAAGAGTACGGGGAGAGTTAAAATGTCATTATTTTTGCGCTGGCACGCACCTACTCCAAGATACAAGCGGTTAATGATTTCATCCTATCGCCGTCTAACTAATCGATCTTTGCGCGCGAGCGACCCGATTAAACATTCTTGATCAAACAACCTGTTGATCGGGTCGATGATACACGAAAGCGAGATAGAACATCATTGGGTTAAACATTATCATGCACGCAACAATGACATAATGCCACATTTCATCGCCATCAGACGCACTAATGCCACCGAACAACAGCCAAGCTTGAATTTAATTAACGGCTAGTTCTAGCTTAGTTAGCAGCTATTTGTTTTCAACTAAGTGTGATTTGCTGCTACTGACAGCACTGCGTGTGGGACAGGACATTACAATGCCGAAGTAAATTAAATTGAAATGTTTAATATGACAAATTAAAATGTATCATACAATTTGGCAATGTAATTATGAAACCTGAAATGTGTTACTTAAAGAACTTTAAATATGCTATAGTTAAATTCATGATGTAAAATAATAGTTTGTGAAAGTTAATATTTTAAGTTTACATGCCGCCTGTGGCAAAACATGAGGTAACGTGAAACTTTGTTACCCATGTCTACCATGTTTAAGGCAAATAAATTCTATTCTATTCTACTTTAAGTGTAAATGGCTTTCAAGTAGCTTGCAGGTTTACCGCCTAACTCAATCGCTTTTTGAAACGCTTATAACAAAACAATAAAAATACAAGGGTAAGTGCCGAAAAGGCTAAAAACTGCTCAGCATTATGCTTTGGTCAACAGATAACACACACTTTTAAAAATGGCTTTGGAATTGACGACAGTCATGCAGTGAGACGTCAGTATGAATGTCATTTTGATAGCAATCGAGTTAGCTCTGGAGCTCTATTTTTGAAACACTCGCACTCACACTGATTTTCGTCCGTCTTTGGACCAATCGAACTTTCATTGTTTCCATCCGTCTATATAAAATACGTCATTGGTACCGAGTGAAAATTAAGTCGCATTCGCCAAGATAATCTCGTACGAGAGATTAAAAAATATAGCTCCTGGGCCCCTAGACATGATGTAACCTATTTTATAGCTAGCTTCGCTATCGCTAACAAAATATGTGTAATACATAAGCCTTAGAAAAATCTCGTGACATACTGTGGCATTTCGTTGTCGATTGCGAAGTTTGTTGTAGAATGGTTGCATCTTGTCGAAGGACCCAGGACCCTTAGACAAGATGATGACGACAAGATCGACTCAAGACCTAAATATTGCTGCATATTGCCTACAAATACGTATTAATAACTAAGTTAAAGGCTTAGTTATTAGCTAGCAACGGGTAGTGTAGGTACCATCAAATGATTATACACACATCAACACTGTCTGGATATACAAAACATAGTATTATTATATCCCAAATATCCCTAGACAGTGTTGATTAGTATATATATCATCCAATATTTACATTATAAATTATAAAGGATCAACCAAACTAGTTTTGTTAGTTGAAGGTTTCGTTGAAGGAAAGTCAATTTTTGTTTAATATAAGCAAACGCAAGTCACTATATTACGGCCTACTAGTAGCCAAATTTTGGTTACTGTTAACCAATCTTTTTTTTAGTGTAGCTGCAGAGTTCCCATTTTGCTAAGAGATACAATTTTCCATTTAATTATATTCTTATTTTGGCATTGTATTAATTCTTCATGCTGTTTCTTCAATGACGAACAGAAATTATGAGAACGTAGATTCCAGTTCTTTGATGTTACAAAACAATAACAAAATAAAAATTGACATTTCAAGACTTAATTTACTTTTGATTATTTCTGAAACATTATTGAGTTTCTTTGATATTTAAAATATGAGTAATTTTGATTTAGTAAAAAACTTGCATCAAAACAAACATTAATTTCATTATGTTGGAAATCGTCTTTTTTGTCTGATTACAAATTCATGATCACTAGACTAAAGCATTTCAACATATTTTAAGTAGTTAAAAAAATACGCATCACAATTTTTCAAGAAATTATATTTTTTTAATAATTTATGTCTGGAAAATTGCTACATAACTACATAACAAATTTAAATTCGATATGATACAAATGTCAGTATTAGGCGCTATAATAATTATTATAAAAATATTTTAAACAGCTGCAGCACTGTTTTACAAATTAATATAAATAAATATGATGTAAAAAGGTTGTATAGGTAAGGTTCCAGTTCCTACTTTCTTGAAAACATGTAACGAATTTGCTTAAATTTTTATAGGATTATTTAAGTGGGTATCTTTGTGTTAGCGTCTAAACTGCAACAACTAACAGAAATAGCAATAAAATCACAATCGTCTAGATACTAGGTTTGGAACAAAGCCAAAACTAGTCGCCAAATGTCCACAACTTCGTAACAGCTTTAGTTTACACTTTTGGTGCAAATTTGTTCTGGAAGTTAAAATTCAATATTTTACGTTCAATTGTCACTTGAGGTCTGTTAGTAACTTTGGGTTTAAAATAGAACAGGCATTCTGTATTCATAACACCAGACAAGCTTAAAACTTTTGTTCACTTCGTGTTTGATCTGTACGTGCAGATTTGAGAAAATAGCTTAAATTCCATCGCCTGCTGTTTTCTGTTAGATCGGCCATTGCTTTGGTTTTGTGGCTGTAGTTCAAAAATAAAACAAGACAACACCCACTTGCTAACAATTTCGTAAGCTATTCTGCTGATTTAATTATTTTTGTTCAGATTTCCACACATGCTAACGTGTCAGTATGACTAAAATTTATAAAAATAAAATAAAGCTCGTAATTTGGTCGGTTTGGTAAAAATAATAACTGATTTCTTGCTATTCGGCTATGCAAACTATTTCAGCCGCTTTTCAACAATTACAATGTTAGCTACAATGAGTTGATTGTGTTTTTTTATCTTTTCTTTTTTATATGTTTTATTTTTACTGTAATGTTGGCGTTTCATCAAAATATAAAAATAAATATAAATAAGGAATACCTCTTACTGGTCATTTATTATTATACGCTGTTAGTTGTTCGTTTTGTTGATAAAAGCAAATAAATAAATTGTTCGCGGCTTCGTCCTTTCATTCACTGAACAGTATGTATGTAGGTACTGTGCCTAAGGTTTATTTTATTTACAGATAAACGTTGCTGATATATTCAACACACAACTTTCACATTCGCAATCCCGGCATTTTAAAGAGAGCTCGTCAGAAACACCTGGATCTCAGCTATATTTCACTACTGTGCATTTATCTCATTGGAAAATCCAGCTGCTGCAGTAATGCCCAGCATAACGAATGGTACCGCATAAATTCCGTTAAACATAAATTAGTCACAGTTATTTTAAAATTTTATTACTTTATCAAAACACTTCAACTTTTAAGTACCTACCTATTTAACGACTTCCTAAGTGCCATTGATAATTTAGGAGGCATCATTGAAACGTGTAGCCATGAAAAAAAGAAGGCTCCTAATTGAGATATCTTTTGAACTATTTCACTAACTGTTTTTTAAATTCACTATTTTAACGTTTTTAACAAATAACAACAAAGGTAGGTAATTATAATTTAGTAGTGCCTACGAAAAAAATCGATTTAATATTCACCCTATACCCTGCCGGAATTCGTCTAACGAAAACAGGCAAAAAATGTTTAACTAAACCAGTTTAATACGACAAGAATAGCGCAATTCAAAATCGCAACTGTGAAGATAGACAAGTTCGAGAATAGATGCCGCAATAATTGAATTTTTAAATGGGTTCCAACGGCAACTCTGCAAGGAAATTGTGCGATCTGCATAATGTATTTATTTGCAGCATGCGAGGAACACGCATATTGAGGATCAGTAATCATCTACTTGTGTATGTACATTCAGGGTCTATACGACGTCTGCATCTTAGATCGAAGCCCTCTCAGTTACTCGCTGGCAGCGCTAACAAGCGTGATGGCTATTTGAAAATATGGTCATCATACTGAGTAAGGCATCACTTCCCAACATTATCGTCCTTCAGATTATTGTGATTAATTCTAGTGTTTCCCTAACTACACACATCAAAAAAGTATAAGCAACACGTACAAATTTCAATTTTACAATGTGTTTTCGCATTAAATCCTTAGTATTTTCCAATTTACCATCATATCAGCCTATTGCAGTCTACTGCTGGACAAAGGCCTCTCCAAGTCTCCAGCTACCACCGGCCACCTTCCTCAGGTCATCGGTCCACCTAGCAGGGGGGCGTCCAACACTACGTTTCCTTAGACGTGGTCTCCATTCGAGAAACTTCCTAATCCAATGCCCGGCGGTTCAGCAACAGATATGACCAGCCCACTGCCACTTCAGCTTACTGCACTTCTGAACTATATCTTTGAATTTCGTCTTTTGGCGGGTGATCGCGTTCCGGATTCTATCCCTTAGCGAGATGCCCGGCATAGACCTTTCCATAACTCGCTGAGCGACATGCAGACGGTGGGCTAGCCTGACTGTAAAGTTCCGTAAAGTTCTTATTTAGATTATTGTATAATTTTATTGTACTGTATTTATTTATAGCAATTGTTTTTTTTAATATCATAATTTACAATAATACGAGTAAATACTGAATGTACGTAGTGTAGTAACCATGGTAGTATAAAGTAAGGTGTCTAACCAACTAAACGTATAAAAAAGAAGTTGCTAAACAAAATGAAATGGTTGTACAAAAATTACAAAAATAATACAAAGTATGGCCTCCTCTGTTATTGAGAACATGCTGGCACCGATTATTCATAGAATCGATGAGACTGTTAATGTTATCCTGCGGCTATTGCTCCCAATGAAATTTTAGTAAGTCCATCAGTTGTTGGGTTGTTGTCACTCCATCCAAGTCCTTTAAAACACCTCTATGGAGCATATCCCATGTATGCACCATGGGGTTAAGGTCTGGCGATTGTGCAGGCCAAGGCAATACCCGGATGTCACTCCCTTGCCAAGTACTCCCGTGTTTGCAAAGCTGTATGCGAACGCGCATTCTCATGCATCAACGTGAAACGGAGCCAGGCGTTTGTGCGAATGGACGGACATTAGGCCTAAGAACATCCTTAACGTAATCTACAGCGTTCTTGTTACCATTTACAAAAACGAGCTCAGTTCGTCTGTTCTTCATAATACCCGCCCATACCATAACAGTTTAGCCGTTGTATGGATGAACTTCCTGAACGTACCTTAGTCTTTCAGTATTTCCAGGACGACTAAATTATAATAAACTAGCGGTCCCCCGCGACTTCGTCCGCGTAAATTTAGGATTGCCTGTGGGCATTGTTAGGAGCGGAGTATTTTTTTAAACTGTGATATCTTTTAAGATAAGAATCAAAACGCGTGTGAATAATAATAATAATATAATAATAAAACGTTTATTTCAGACCAAATCAAAGATCCGTAGCTACAGATAGTTGTTAGTAACATATAACTTAAAATTATTGTTAATACTACTTAAAAATAAAAACTTCAAACTACCACATACAAAATAAAAACTACTAAGTGCTCAGTCAAAAAACCGATTCCTGAATCCCTGCACATGTATTTGTATCCAGTGCTTAAAGATGGAACATGATGGCCTATTTCTGGTAACCATCAGAATGATGTTGGGGCTCCGCCGTATCCTAGCAAACATCGACGACGTCCGCTTTCGAATGATAGCGTAGAAGTCATCCACATGAGCTTCAACGAACATCGACGACGCACTGCAGAACCTAGGTAACCCCATCAGCATCCTGAAGGCATTATTGTACTGAACACGGAGAGCGTTATAGGTCCTCTGCGTTTGTAAGTACACCACAGGCTGCAAGTGTAAAATGTCTGGCAGAATGCCTTAAAGAGAGTAATTTTGACGTCTCTTGTACACCTGGCAAACCTGCGAGCTAGCATGTTACATCGGACCGCTAACGACCTCCTCTCACGTTCTATGTCACAGTCATCAGATAGATTTTTAGTAACAACATGTCCCAGGTATTTAAATTGACTAACTCTCCTCAGTTCAGTAATTAGAAGTTTTACTGGAGGTGCAGGAATCGACTTCCTAGTACCTGAACGAAAAACCATTAGCTCACTTTTTTAACATTATAGAGAAGTCCATGTTTGGAAACATACTTCTCACACACCGACAGTAATTTACACAGACCATTCGCCGTGGGACACAGCAACACCATGTCGTCTGCGTAACTAATGCTGTTGACCATGAGACCGTCTATTGAGCAGCCGACCCTGGTGTTGTTTCACGATGAGGTCATTAACATAAAGGCTGAAGAGAGCGGGAGACGACAAACCACCCTGTCTTACCCCACATTCGAGGACATATTCGTCAGACAACGCTCCAGACCACCTGACCTGGTTAATTTGATTACCATACCAGTACTGAAAAGTGGCAATTAGTTCAGGTGGTAACGCTATGTCAGATAGTTTCGACCATAATAACTTATAATTAACCAGGTCAAATGCCTTGGACAGATCCAGGAAAGCAGCATACACAGGCGTCCCCCTCTGAGTATAGTACCTGACAGTACGCTTAAGCGAAAATAAATAATATGAACATATTAATTATACCGGTCCCCCGCGACTTCATCCGTGCTTTTTGATTTAACTGCTTCCCCGTTGATTTCTAGGTAGGTATCATGCATTTTATAGCTCATACAAAGCGTTCCCCGAGAAATAAGCTATCTAACACAAAATATTTTATTCAAATCGGCTCAGCAGTTCCTGTAATTAGCATGTTTAAACAAAAAAAATAATTCCTCCGTTTTTCCAGTTATAATGTGAGATATGGTGCAACCGACCCTAACCTCTTTATAATATTAGTATAGAAAAAATAGCAGTCCCCGAGGACTTCATGCGCACCTATTGATTTTACTCCATTCCTGAAAGACATAACGTGATTTTTTTAAATTACCTATCTTATAGCCTTGCTAGATACGTTGTACCTTACACAAAGGTTTTTTTCAAAATCGGACCATGAATAGGTAATTCTGATCTGAGATAAGTGCATTCAAACAATCAATTAGACAAAAGTCAAGAAGAAATCAGAAATATTAAAGTACTATCCTGGTAACCACCGCCTTACCACGATGGCCAAAGAAAGAGCATTGCGTCTTGTCGTATTGTGAGTAAGCGACAATAGGTGAGTGGAGTAAGGGAGGCGTCAGAGATATCTTTGCTTGAACTTCAATTCAACACATCGTACATCCGTGTAAATACCTACTTACTTATTAAGTTATTGGAAAAACTCAAGCTGACCCGCGAGTTAAATACGTACAGCGCCATTATAATATTTTGTTGCGTCTTTTAATTTCTATTCGACTACATTATCCTGCACATTACAATTTTCTGCATGACTTATAGGTATGACTGGGGGAGAATACTTTTAGCATTAAGTCCACCTTTTGTACACTGTTCTAAGTGCAATAAAGTTTTTAAATAAGAAAATAAATCTATTGACGATATAGCAAAAGGCCAACTTTGCTGCCGTCCTAACTTCGATACAATATTATATTACTCGTGATATTTTTTTAATGGTATGTCCGATTTGAATAATTCAAAAAGTAATTTACAGGTACTGATATAGCCTTGAATATGACGTGATTTATTTGGATAAGGATTAATACCGACATACTGAAACTGTGGCTTTCTTTTTGCCACCGCAAAAATTTCATATTTTTACCTAAAAAAGGAGTTATTGTGACTTAACTGTTATAGTTAGATATATGTTATTGCGGACTTTATTGTAGATAATGATGTCCTCTACAAAACTGTAGAACATTACTTTGCTCTATTGTCAATAGTTTTCGCAGCGTTCGCAATTAAATGATTTTCCTTTTACACCTTTGGTTACATAATCGAAGTTTTCATACGGAACCCTAACTTTTTTGATAATGTAATATAGCCTATTTCCATCGCAGATAATGCAGGATTCTAATGGTGAAAGAAGTTTTTCAAATCGGTTTAGTAGTTTCGGAGCCTATTCGTTGCAAATAAACAAACAAACAAACAAATCTTTCCTCTTTATAATATTATAGTATATATAGTATAGACAAAGAAAACGCTATAAAATTCGAACAAATGCATTCGCTGTTGAATTTGTAAAAAAACACCTTACTTTGTACTACGTACATGCAGTACTTACTCGTATTGTTGTCTATTAAGATATTAAAAACAATTGTTATAAATAAATACAATACAATAAATGAACAATAATATAAACAAGAAAATACTTACGATTTAATGCGAAAAAACATTGTAAAATTTGAATTTGTATGTATTGTTTAGACTTTTTTGATGTGTGTATTTACTTCTGAGACGTTTGATGTAGTTGCTTTTGTTCATATTTTTAATTTTCTTGCGTATAGGTGCGTGTCTTTAAAGTTCTTTGATGTTTTAGCTTTTAGATTAGTAATACACCTAATGATTCACTCGCTTTGCTTTCATTTAGTTCACAACTCCCAAAGATTGTGCAATGTGTGTCCAAATCCATGTTTTGTGTTTTGAAATCCAAAGAAGACCGATCTTATGATTTTTTGAATGGCGTAATTATTCGAAATCCATAAAATATCTCATAAAAACATTCAATGTCAGCAAAAATATGACGCATCGGTGTTATTGCGTTTTGTTTCGCTGACTGACGCAGATAGGTTGATTAAAACTCAACATTCATTAATTCAAAATCAATAAGCATTTCTAAACCACTACATTTGCATTATATTTTGTTAACTGTTTATCTTTTAATGTACTATTCATTTTGTAAAAAAAAAGCGTATTTAAAGATGCAAGCTACGTCATTGTGATGTGTAAAGTAGGTTGTTATGTTGAATAACTTGTTAACTTAGTCAATGTCAACGACATAAACTGGATGTCTTTCGGAGATGGCCAAAAAGTTGTTTATGTTATTACGAAACATAGACAAAGTAAATGTTGTTGGTACGAATATTATATTATACATATTTATGTTTTGGTGATACATTTACATTAATGATAAATGATATTCATTATTAATAATTATTATGCGCAAATAAGTTAGGTACTAATTAGAATAGGTCCAAGACAAAGTACAAAGTAAAGTACATCCAAATAGGTACACAGTTTAAAGAATAGAGCATATTTTTTCACAGTCACAATTCTTCTCGTACATACATAATGAATAACCAATTCTATTACCAAAACAAACTTGGCAAAATTATAACCTGATGCTTCTTCTTTTTTTCGATAAAAAGTATACTCATACAAACATACATAATAATCATAAGATGTTTAAGTATTAATTAAGGTTTAGCAATTTATAAAATTAGGGGCTCAGACAGGCAAAGTTCGGAGATGTTCTCAAAGACGTCGGTGCGTGATTGATGGCGGCAGACGGGTCAACAGCAAGCGGTGACGGCCGCTGGTTTCGCCAAACAAACCATTTGTCTACCGCTGTTATTGTTGGTTGCAGATTACGCCTGCTACCTTGAATAATTAAGGATACCGATTAATGGTGGCAGGGATACATTTTATTTGTAACACCCTAATAATTCGTCCGAACCTTTTTTATGCTGATCAACAGGTTTACCGCAGCGTTGGGGATGGAAACAATTTATCATTGGCACGAGTATAGGATTAAGGCTCCGCGCAGATGGGCCACCGCCCATAGCCACCGGTGGCTAGAGACAAGCTGTTTAGATTATTTTGTATACGTCGCCGTTCATGTGGAGCGAGTGGCGGCCACTCGCGACTCAGTGTTAGTAACATGCCACCGATGGCGGTTACTCGCCAATTTGACAAAACATCAAAGGATCTAGCAGATGAGTGTCAATTGTAGCATCCTCCGACGGCGTGGAGCGTGACAGCCACCGGTGGCGGTGGTCGGTGGCCCATCTGCGCGGAGCCTTAGTCTTGAGATTGTGTTTTATTATTGAGTCGGATGACGAGCTACGGTTTTTCCTTATAATGGCTTTAATGATATCTTAAGCTGTCCACCAAATAGACAATCATCTTGCCCTGTTCCGAGTATATCTGAAGTGTGTTTTGCCTTCCTTGCAATTCTATCACTCGTCAAATGTTGCCGTGCGTTATTTCATTTGTCGGCTAAAAGCTTATTAGTAATTTAAACTATTCCGAATTGTTTTCGATAAGAAAATTTTCATTTATGTTACTTTTAATAACTAACTTAAACATCAATTTTGAAGATTGCTTTGAGGATTACGTATTGCATCACAGTTACATTTATGTTCGTAACTTGGTAGAAATTGCTGTGCCAACGCACTGGTGAATCACAGCGCGGGGATATCACTCCAGGTAAACGCAGCCAACTAAGTATAATATTATGAAATACTTTAGCAACGTCTCTTAATTATATATTAAAAAAAGACATTTGTGTTATTAAAAATTTATGTTCTGTTATTGTTATGTTAGGCCTACCGTCTACGTGAAGTGAGATATTGCACCTGAAAAAATGACCACCAGAGGCGGGAATTATCTTGCGCAGAAAACAACGGAACTCTGTCCAGAAAGCGGTCACGTTGTGTTTGCCTAGCATGTAGTAACATAATAGGTACAAAATAACATAGCATGCATGCATTCGTCAAATGACGCCGCATTGGACAACATACCCCAGTCTCAAATCTTTTGTATATAAATTAATCCTTCAGGTATTCCTTCATGTCATTCAATTGTTATCGGGACGCCGCGCTGGTGGTCTTTTCTTGCTTATTCAAGCATTCTAGGGTAGTTTTTGGGTTCCGTACCCAAGCAGTAAAAACGGGACCCTATTACTACCTATTACTAAGACTCCGCTGTCAGTCTGTCTGTCACCAGGCTGTATATCATGAACCGTGACAGCTAGACATGAATTTTTAAAGATGATGTAAGTATTTCTGCTGCCGCTACAAAAACAAATACTAAAAGCAGAATAAAATTACTCATACAACAAACGCGATTTTTTTGCCGTTTTTTGCTCGATAATAATAACGACAAAAGGTAGACGCTTAAAGTATTCACAGAAGATTAAGTTGTTTATTCGTACACGTAAAACGTTTTAATATAGTGCCTAATGTTGTAAGATGGTGGTATGGCACCCTTCATGTGCGATTCCGACTCGCACATGGCGGGTTTTTCTTCCATCATATAATCATACGGAAAGCTTGCATAGATTTCCCGAGGGTTCCGTGGCGCAGATAGTTTTTCCATGAAATATTGTTCAAGATGAAAACCGTAAAATTAAAAGCCATAGCCGTGGTGCCGGTTGTGGCATTGAAAAATGTTGTAAAAAAATATTAATTCAACATTATAAATCAATCGTTACCGAGACAATAGCTTCATGCATAATGCAAGCTTTACCTACTATTAGGACCACACTCGTGTCTTAGGCTGTCAAGGGATTACGAAAAATATATTTAGACGCAAGAGTGGACTCTGAACCCCCAGCTAATTTTTTTCTACAAATGAATAAATGTTATCGGTAAAGTTAGCGCCCTTTTTGAACACATGAATTTTTCTCGTTGTTTCTGGCAACAATGAACTTAGGCAGGAAAGTTATTAATTGTTTGACAGCTGACTTTCTGGTAATAGCGGCAAAAGTGAAACAAATTGATAAAATTAATGTCTTACATACCCATATTTTTAATATTATTCTGAAATAAAAGTTATTAAGGAAATAAACACTATACGTTTTTATTTTTTTTCGATAAGGGTTCAGACCCTTAGTGCTCAAAGAGAGATTTGTAATGTTTTTGGAAAAGATGCATTGTTCAAAACGAATGCAAAAAATCAGCAGATTCGGGTCTGGTAATTCTAAATGTTAATGATGTTTCTCGCTGTGGTTGTCCTACCAAAGTAAGTGTTGATGCTATAATTAAAAAAAAGATCGACATAATAAGCAGTCACCGAATTGCAGAAGAGCTTGGCATTCACCACTCATTAGTTTTGAATCACTTGCATAACCAAACATGGTACTTATACTTATTTAAAAAAGCTAAATGTACATTACTTAGATCAATACACATTTATTTTAACTGAAAAAATATTTAGTATTATACTACAAATGTACCTGTAATAAATTTTTACATTACATACTAACATTATCTACGTATTTATATTTAATAGCTACAGATAAGAAACTTAGGACTAAGGAAAAATCATTATTCTTTTACGTAACAAAAACCGCAATATATACCTAACGAGACTATTAAAACGAGAAATATATATAAACAAAACGAGAAATAATCATAATAAATATTATTTTACAAAATGTTGTTATGACGATATAAGGATAGAATTATTAATATCAAAAAAATTTTAATTTGAAAATATTTTCCCTTAAAAAGACACAGGCGCGTGTTGTGTCGTCCGCAGCTATAGGCATAAATAAAATAAAAAACACAAAATGTAAATAATTACAAACATACCGGAAAAAAGTAGATCGTCTGTCGTTAGTCAATCATAAAAGTTATGATTTGTAAACCCATATTATAAAAGAATGTGTTGAAATACCCAAGGTATTCACAGTTTCTTATGGATAAAGGAAATTCCTAAATAAAACCAGGCATCAAGTGTCTACTTGATGCCTGGTTTTATGTAGGCATCTTACTATAAGAAACGTCAAATATCTTTAAAACTAAATTATGGTGTACCCCGAAGACATCTGCTCAAAAGTGTTATCCGATCGGCAGCAATATATATATATTTAATTACGGATGATAATCTTTTTGTGAGTGACTGAGGTAGCTTTTAATTCCAATGTAACTTGAGAACGAGTGAGTCTTATATTTTTAGTATGTAAGTTATGGTTGTATTAATTCTTCCGGAAATAATACTTTCAAAATACCTACTTATTTGTTAAGGTAATTAGAATAACTCTCACCGTTTGGTATTGGGTCCTTACATTAATTGCTGATTAAGAAAAGAAAACTGCCAACAAACGCAAAATGATAAATATTTTCTTGTTATCTTGAAATCTAATCATAATCTCAACATTTGTTATAAGCCTTGTCAACACAACATCCGTATGTGCGGTGCGGTGTCCTTTTAAAGAAACGTTATTTTCTCTGAACTACGAGTATACTTCGTTAGTGGTCATAAATTTACACATTATGACGCATTGATTTATATTTGTTTGAAAGTAAAGCGGAACACATACTACAAAAGCGGACACTGTGATCAATACTGTCATAAATTGTTATGAGCCATAAGAAGTATATCCGTCATTTGTTTCAATAGCTATTATAACTAGGTGTAATATCTTTTGTAAGACTGCGTGCAAATAAATTACATTTTGTATTTTATGTGATCTAGCTGCGGATACATTTTATAATTAGTTTATAATATAGATCAATAACTTGCAGAAGGGGAACCAAACAGTTAAAGAGAAAAGTAAAGTTGGCCTCGATATTTGTAAAGATACAAGTAAGCTTCACTACTGGGCACATCGCACAACCAAAGTTGATCAATAAAAAATATGTATATACGAAGATTACACGTACACGTCTTATCAAAACCAGGATAAATATTGCGGTAAACCTCGTCATGGCCAGTTTAATCAAAACAAAAACTTCATCATAATACTAATGATGATTGATTTTAATATGCACGAGATCACATCTTCAACTCAATGTATTAAAGTCAATTAATAATATTTTTAAATAATGAGTTTTAGAATCCAAGTCTTGATGAATGCAATCGCTATTACCGACCCGTATGTGATTATATACAATATTATGCAGCCAGCTAGGTACCTACTGATATTAGAAAACTGTTACACCGGTCTAAGGGACTTTACTCATAAAATCGGTTTATTCTATGTAATGTTTTTTGTTATTTTTAAAATACCCTAGGTACTTATTAATAGTCTTAAAACATTTATTAACACTGAAGGCACAAAGGAAAAAAAACTTAATATCGTAAATAAAAAATATTTACGACCTATATAGTTAAAATATGTATATTTAGTAGTATTATTAGGTAGCTGTATAAGTTAATATTAAGTTTAACGTAAGTATTTACGAACTAAGTAAAATAAATGTTAACAAAATATAACCTTAGCTGTCGATTCCAAAAATTATTCAACAATAACGATGACAACAATAATCTACAATAAATCAATTTTCTCATAAATATTATAACATAATATTCCAACGAAAACCCTTCTAAACATAGTTGCGGAATGACACACGAAGCACACCTGTTGAGTATTTAAAACCGCCGGCAAAGCCACGGCCGGCACACACACCGCGCCAGTGACACACGCAACCCGCAAAATCGCCAACATGTCGAAATTGGTCGCACTCACATTTCTCGCCCTTGTCACCATCGGACACGCGAGAACCATTTACTACCCTGACACCAAGGACCCCAACGCCATAGTCTTTGAAGGACCAACAAATTATAAAGAACCTGTTATTGACCAAATCCCCGACACCAGTGAAAACGAAGTTCAAGATTACTCCAAGCTTATTGATACAAGATTCGGTGACAGCAAGTGCCCTGAAGGATTCGAGTTGGTCGGGTCAGTCTGCTTCCCTAATGATTAAGAAGATGGTGTCAGTGAATTGTGTTCTCATCTTGTGCACGGAAGTGTATTGAAGGTTGAAAGGCTGTGTCATCGAAGTGTGATAATTTATCTTATTTTACAGCAAATAGTGGTATCCACTGTTTGTTGTGACGACGAAGGTGGTACCTACTTGCCACAATTTATAGGTAGTTTAAGTGCTTTTAACTATACTATTGTGTGTGCAATACGATACGAAATGGAGGTAAAGTACTTATTTATCACAAATATCACTTAGAAAATCAACAAACGAAGGCTACAAATGTAAACAAACATACTTGTATGATTATCTAGACTTACCGTTTCAATTATGAATGGTGCATAAACCTTTTTTTATAAAAAATATTTCACTTTAGATGTATTGTAATGGTTTAATTGATTGCTGTGATATGACTTAGTAACTTATTTTTATATTTTAAGTGCGTCTTTCTATATTTGAAGATTTTTTCAATAAAATTATTGCGATAACTCTTTGACTCCAAAAACTATTTAAATTCTTTTCAAATTATTTTATTTCTGACTTTATATTGCTATATTATACATTACTAGGTATTTAACATTTTGCGTTAGTTTTCCTTATTTAATATTATTGCTTATTTAATATCGTAAAATTCTGCCTGTAGTTAATTTATCATAACATTAATTTGTATTTAAGTACAGACGACAGCACGTCAGTAAACATTGCCGTGTAATAAATAATCTTATGCAGTTGTAATAGGGACTAATTGAGAAAGAAAATGTGTAGTCCGATGTGTTGGTCACTGTACTTTACACATAAAGTCATCAATATTTTTAGTATGTAGTTAAATAATCGTAGAACCGTTTCTTTAGCAATGTTTAGTCTGTTTTACGTCTTTGAAAACGACAAAAAAACTTACCAACGTAAATATCACTTTAGTGGCTCATTAAGACTGATTGCATTCTTGTAAACCGGGCCTGAGTATGTATTAGATACTTAATCGTATTGGTATATTTGAAATAAGTACAATTTAAAAAGAAAATAAATATTTTTTTACATTCATATTTTTTTTATTTCCCTATGAGTACAATATAAGGGTTTAAAATATACAGGTTGTCCAGTAATTGACCATATCACGCCCTTATTTAAGCCAATATACGAACGAAATATACAAATATTTCATTTCTGTATGGTAATTTATGCTTAATACTTAAGTATTTTTTAAAAATATGTATCAAAGTCGTCTTAAAATTTAAAATATAAAGCTATAAATGATAAAAACCAAAATCCCATAAATATAACCAAAATCTGAAAAACAGACTTACATTTAAAACAATTTTGGCATATAGATATATTATATCCGGTAGGGCATGAAGTAGTAATTTATCTGTTAAGTCCATTTTTCTTTGGGTGTCAAACATTGTAAGCAATCTTTTAATGACCTTTAAAACTAATACCCGCGGGTCTTATGGGGTTTGACAGGTCCACTTGAGGATTGGAAGACCGCCGGCGGTCTCATAACAATCGATATTTTCTATTGTGTCTGGGAACTTGATCTCTGAAGTATATCTCCGTAAGAAATTAATAATTTTTAAAGTGAAACATAATACTTAATAATTTGCGCATATTTCAAGTGTCTTCCTGTTGATGTTATTATTATCGAGCAAAAAAAACGTTCATTAAATGGGAGTCATTGAATCATAATTTTATTCCGAGTTTCCGATTTTTTGTATTTGTTGTTTTAGCCGCAGCGCTGCAGCGGCGGTTTTCTTTCTGGTCATTCCCTCAATGCTGAGGATCGTGACTGTATGTCAACCTTCTCCACTCGGTCCGGTTCTGCGCCATATGTACCGCTCCCTGTATCTGGCCTCCAGTCACCTCCTTGAGTTGGTCCACCCATCTAGCTGGCGCTCTTCCTCTAACGCGCTTCCCCTCCATTTGTCCGAGAATGATGAGTTGCCCCAGGCTGTGCAATGGGGATCGCATTATGTGCCCAAAGAAACTCCGGATCCTTTACTGATACAGAAATATCATAGTATGTATGTTTATGTTGAAATGTTTATGTTGATAGTATGTATGTTTATGTTGAAATATTAATGCATTTTATAATTTATTTTATTTAATTGCAAATGTTCCGCCACTGATTCAACTTTCTGCATCTCCAAGCGGTTGACTGGTAGAGAATGCCCTAAGGCATTAAGTCCGCCAATTGTACAACTTACAGTGCAATAAAGTTTAAATAAATAAAAAAAAAATAAAAAAAAAATATTTACCGATCATGAGATACAGCCTGATGTCAGACAGATAGACAGACAATGGCTTAGTTAGGCTGCCGACAAACTGTTCTACAGTTTGGCTGACTAAATATATGAAAAAAATATATATTTATAAAGTACAATAAATTTATAACAAAAATAGTAATACCATCCCGTTTTTACCCTCTAGGTACGGAACCCTGAAAAATAAATATTACACATAATATTATTATTTTGAGTATTTAAAAACTTCTTACGAATACCGCTGATCTTAAAACGGCACAATAACACGTCGTAAGAATTACAAAGAATGCGTAATTAAGGTCATGGTAATCGACCTTCGATGGACAGCCTTACTCTTCGCTCTTATTATGCAGGGTTAATGACCTTCCGTGAGCTATAGTACCTACAGAACTGTCGAGACTTGTTCAACTTGACCCGGTCGATGTGGGGATTCACCTCAAAGTCGTTACATACGTTTACGTCATATGCACATGATGCGGGTTACTTTAAACTGTCCAGCAAAGGAACCTACATTTTGATATAATGTGTAACAGATGCATCTGAAAAAATAGGGTTGATGACATGTAGCCCTACTTTAGGTTGTGTACAAATTTGGTAATTTGCTTTTGGTAGGTACATAATGGTTGATGCTTGGACTTTGGTAGTATTATAAAATCGCTAACGTGTTTCAATGAACGTTAACTAAGTAGGTGCAGTAACAGTCGTTGACAATGATCGATAGTCTGCAAAAGCATTTCAATTCAACTTGGCAAATATTGTAAATGTAAATCCTTTAGTGAAAATATTACTAGTGAAAGAAATACTTAGTGTTAATACTTCAGAAATCATGTTCCCAGAAACAATACTCCATCAATTGTTAAGAGAACGCGGGTGGGCGGTCTTATGATCCTCATGGGGTTAAGTAACAAACAGTTGTAAGTATTTTTATTAATAAATTATCGTGTAGGTATTTTGTGTCCATCTTATTTAAAATAAATAATTTCCTTAGAAATAAATGTAAATATTGTTTACAATATCGAGCACAGAAAACGGGACGTAATTTTTATTTTTTGCTAACATACCCACTGTCAATGTGAAGACTATACCTTTCATGGCATGTGGTAAATAGTAATGATACTTATGTACAAACGAATCAAATTGAGAACCTCTTCTAATAGATTAGTAGTTCCTAATAAAATATTGCTTCCAACATTTTTCATCGATTTGAAGGAGGTACTCTAACGGAAAACTATACAAAAATATGTTACGGTTAAATAATTTAAAATCAAAAACTGTGCTTATATGTTTTTTGTTGTAAAGTTACAGATAGTACAAACTGTTGTATATTCCTTACATACGAGCTATGGAAACGTTAACATAGTACTTAGTTTTCCACAATTAAAATTCTTATTTATACAGCAAACAACGAACGAACAAGCAAACATTCGTCTAATGTCAAAGTTGTTGATCCATACAACCAGTTCTTCAGTTTTTATTCTTCTTTTCTTTAGAACACTTTGTATAGCTTATTATACTAAAATACTACAAACTAACTTGACTTCACTCTTTAAATTGCGAGGAATGTTCACATTTCAATCCTCAATGCTCAAGAAAGTTTTGAGCGGCAAAAGCGATCCGGATATAATAGTAGCGCCTCACTTCATTTCTCACTTCTACTTAATCGCAATTCTTCTCAAATCTTCATGATCATGTTTCAAGACACAATAGAAAATTAATTGTTATCGGCCCGCGCCCGCGGGTCATATAGGGTTTGACAGGTAAGCACATTCATAATTGTGATAATTCCACCTGACGGTTACAATAACAGTCGCAAAAACTGTAATTAAGAGGCCAATAATGTCATAAGACCCGCGGGCGGGTTGATTACAATTAATTTTTAATTGTCTCTGAAAACATGATACGTGAAGGTTTAAGCCTGGAGTTCGCCGACACAAGTTTAATTTTTAATCAGCCGTTTTAGCATTATTTGACATATTCTATAAAAAAAATTCTGTCAAATTATCCATCAATTGTTTAACACTTGGTATACCTACTCGGACCTTAAAAAATTAAGCCTAAGTTTATTTTCTCGCTTCCCAGCTAAACTATTTATTTACCATTATGTATTAGATCATAGAATAAACATTTTAAAGCCCTACTTTCCATAGGAAAAATAAGTGAAAATCTTTTATTATTTTTTATGGTATGGCATAACCATATGATAAACATCGATAAAATCGACCGACTATGTAACTATCCAGTAAATGTTAATGTTTGTGGTGTAAATGGCAGTAAAATAAAATGTATAGTACCTTATCTGCCTATCGTGAATCTAGTGTTAATATTTGTAAGTTGGTGGTCCGGTTGCTAGCAAATTTTCAGTAGGTATTTTTAAGTAGATATATTGGGCATTTCTACAAATACGGTTTATTTAGCCATAGACTGTTCAGTTTTAGGGAGGTTAGATTGTGAACTGTCTTCACAATATAACCTTTATATTATTTTACGCTTAACAAATAGTTGTTGACTATTTCTGCATTCAAAGTGGTCACAGTAAAAGCAGAACCTTCCAGAACATAATGAGTACGTTCGTTAATTACAAAAGTTGTTTCATTTTAGTTTTGTTCGAATAGAAAGTTTAAAAGAGAATACTTTAAACTAATCGCCTGTTTGAAAACAATGAGAAAGAAAAGACGTTCGAATTTGAGAAACCAATAAAGACGGTGCAGCGCTGTTTGAAATGCAAAATACAGCTGGACTAACAGTGGCCGACTACTCTGTAAGACGATATTTAGAGCCTATCGATACCAACTATCGATAGTTGACCTTGAAAACTAGTAAACTATCGATAATTTGAAATCTATTGATAGACCTATATCTATTGTCGATAGTTTTTTGACGCTAGCGTTGTTGTCAACCGATCTCTTTAGATAACCTGGCGGTGAGTTATCTAGGGAAATCCTTCCAATAACTTAGCCGTCAATTGAGGTTGAACGGCTGTTTAAATGTTGGTGAGCTCGGGTCGACAATTATTACATGTGTAATGTGGGTGAAGAAATATTTTAAAGTTTTATCGTCTTACAGGGAGATGGGAGAATCACTGTCCTTACTGTAACTATTTTCCAAAATCTGTCTTTCTTAAAGTAACGTCTGTGTCTTGATGCCTTTATCATTACCTTTACTCAGTTATTTGTTGTACCTGCAAGTTGACTTTTAAAGCGGTCGCTAAGACTAATCACCAAAGCGGTGAAAATACATTTTCCCTTACTTAGCCGTCAATTAAGGTGAACGGCTGTTTAAATGTTGGTGAGCTCGGGTCGACACTTATCTTTAACATGATTGCTCCATTGCAACATGATGGATATCAATCACCACATCATTAAAATGTGATTAATATCCAACATTTTGATATTTAGAGGATACAAAACATCAAAATTGTATGATATATGCCATGTTTATTCGATAAATATCTTAGGTACCTAATATAGAGGGCATGAGAATTGGGTCCCAGATCGAAAATACTACAGCGTATTGCAGAATAGGGCCCCAGTTTCAATATCGGCATTCCCAAGTTGGAGTGAAATATTAAATTCAACACTTGCTGGTGTATCTTTTGAGTTTTAATTCGGTAAAGGCACTGAATATTGATGTGTTCCTTTTTTGCCTGTGGGGAAATAGAAGGTTCTTGTGATGTTTGTCCGACTCGAATATTACTTATAAGTAATGAGAATGACCTCCTGTTTTTTTATTTCTTGTGAAAATAACTATCGAGTTTTGCCCAATAACGAGCTTTGATGTCTTTAACGACATTTCATGTAGATATAAACCAATATCCATTTTACAAAAATAAACCGCAATAATTAAATTTATTAACAAAGTCAAGGAAAATCAACAACCATATATATTTTAAAAGGTCTTCCTCATAAAAACATATTTATTTATATAAAATTTAATAGTCAATTCAGACAATCGTATCTTCCCAGCAACTTTAATCTTGGTAAAGTTTTCCGTGTTTTCTATGCAGGAGCCCGATGTAGGGTCATATCTTCAGCTGGTTTATAAGCAGCTAAGACAACGCAAAACCAGATAGGTACCTAAGGTACGAGAGTTTATAATGTTTGTTTGAGTGAATCAAGAAATATGTCGCTAATTAAAATTAACAGAATTGTGTTAATATAGATATTTGAACCTAAATATAACTGTTTTAATACAAAACTTACTTGTTTTTCTTACATACTTCACTGACTCAGACACTTACCCCCTTACTAATAGTAGTTTATGCACATGAATATATATGAAATGACTTTACCGAGCACATTACCTATAGAGACGAAATGTCATTAATTTTGTTTCAGAAAAATTCCGTCAAAATCCCTTGGATTTGAATGCTTTCGTTTTTCTTCAACACATTTTGTCAAACAAATTTACTTAATTCGTTACATATTTAAAAAAAGGACACACTTACTTACACTTTTCGTATCAGTACCAACCAAGCACTGATACTCCGTATGACTCCGTTTCGGAGAAAAATCGCCCTTACTTCGCCTCTATAGGTTACATGCTCGAATAATGACTTATTACGAATTAATGACAGACAGGTGACATGAAATTAAAGACAAACATTTCAAATTAGCCGTCTTATAATATTCACGTGATATAGAAAGAAGTGTCAAAATAATTATGAGCAAGGCGACTAAAGTGGAAGGATCTTAGTAGACACAAAAATACACCACTCTTTTCGATCCTGAATAAACGTAACATACCATCTTCACATAGTGTTAAACAAAGTTGCCCCACACTGTCTGTACACTTAAATTATACACAGAAAATACCCAACGGATTTTAGTGCACTTATTTGCTATAGATAGAATGATTCAATAGAAAGGTATATGTATAAATATGTAGATACAATACTTGCATATTGTAACCGTGCGAACGGGGCGGGTAGCTATTGTTTTCTCAATCCAATTTACTCCTTACTATTTTGCACTTTACAAACATAACAAATATTTAACCATAAACACATTATGAAATAAGCCCTGGCTTTGTTTTAATTGGGAAGGTTTTTAAGTGCAATATCTAATCCCTAGGTTTTACTTGCCTGTTTTGACTTTGCGGACTTTAAACTAGGTTTTGTATGAGTTAGGAGATTCTCCCTCAATTTTCTTCTCTACGCCTTCGGAAATAAAGACTTCGTTAAACACGAGCTAAAACGATTTTACGAGTACCAACAGCTGGGAAAGAGGCCATCTATGGGAGCATGTTTTAGTTTGCGCTGGTGAAAGACCTACCCCCCCGTGGTCAATTCCGGGCAACAAACTTCAGTTTGTGATGTCGTTGCCCTAGATTGAGGTAGGTGGTGGCTGAACGATCCAAACAGCAGTGGTAGCCTTCGTTGGATGCTGCACCACCGTCCCACCAGAGCCAGGCGCCAAGCAGCTTGCTGTGTTAGTGCAAGAACCTTCTGGGTGAGCTCGCTCCACCGTCGACTCTGTCTACGCCACGTCTGGTCTAGTCTAGTGTCAAGAACAAACCCATTCTAAATAAAAAAAACTGTCATCAGATATACAGCGGGCAGCACGGCAGAATTGCAAAATCGCCCTTATTACAATTACATAAGATCACACAGTGCTAAGCATATTCCGTCGGCCGTACTGTTTTCGTTTATTTCAATCAAAATTTGTTCAAAAGCTTATTAAAAAAGAAGCGAAGATTATTAATTAAAGACGCTTAGCAAGTGTATGTGTAATGGGTGTAAAGAAATATTTTAAAGTTTATTGGCCTTACAGTGTTATATAGTAGAATCCCTATCCCTACTGTAACTATTCTAAAAAAAATCATAATGTACGAAAACAGGCGATGCATGTATGAAACTAAACTTTCTCTTAATAACGTCTGTATCTTGATTCCTTACTCATCATTACCTTTACTCAACTATTATATTATTATTATTATTAAGTATATTACCTGCAAGTTAACTCTTAAAGCTGTTGCTAAGACTATTCACCAAAGCGGAAAAAATACATTTCTTAAAAAACAATATTAAATGTGTTTCTAAATTCTATAGCTGAATAAAACTCACCTTTAGTTTTCATTTTGGTGAGATTTACTGTATTTATATTCAAAGGATGATCTCGAAAATCCCTTTACCAACCTTTTTTTGTATGTTAGGCAACAAAGTAACTGTTTTTTCTATCGTTTGTTTCTTTCACGTCAACTTTATTCACGACTGTCGTTCTTCTTTGCCGAATTCTGTAAGTAATATCTATTTTAATAAATCAATACCTTCCATTTCCGTTTATTTGTTTTCTTGCAAGGTAGAGTTAAGGTTTTAGATAATCTGGCAGGAAACTGGCCTTTTATATCGACTATAACAATTTGCTTCGTTTTAACTCGTGGAGTTCTACGAAACGGATATTACATTGAATTGTGACGTACAAAACAAACAAATTCTAAAGTAAACAAACTAAAATTTGGCATTCCGTTAGATAGTATTACGAAATAAAAATACATTTTATAATTCACGTAGTCATAGCTGTTTGTTGATTTTAAATTTCGTCATTAAAAAAGCTCTTTGAAAGCAGTTTTCCTGATTAGACAAAATGGCTACAATAAGGCTAACGTTTTATGACCTTGCTGTTTCAATACTTTACGGCGTTTTCATTTCAACATCTCATGATCCATTCTAATCTTTTACCTTTAATCGGGCAATTCTTGTATACAATTTTTTATATGTATGTAGAGCCGTTTCCGAGAACACAAATACATAGGTTAATAAAATCCTATCCTAGTCCTATATGAATTATATTTTTTTTATTAAATACTAGCTGTTGCCCGCGACTTCGTGCGCGTGGTATCGATGATACAAAATATTTTATACTCCCGTCGCCATCCAGTTATCATGATCTCTTAGTCTACCATGTTGTAAGGAGTAGAGAGGAATGCAAAATCAAGGTCAATCGGCACTCTTTTTTTTTAGATAGGTTACTATCGCCATCCTTCTCTGGTAAGAAAATTTCGCATGGCAGTGACATTGACTTCAAAACTAAATTTGTTTAATGCTGTAGCATATATGGTATACATGCCTATAAAATCTGAAAGATTCTCTCGATTTCTTCAGGTTTACGTCACCAGATCGTAACTTGGAGACAGTAGAATTACTCCATAGGAGTTTGAAAATCAGTCTAAAGTAATATACCATATCAATTGCTCCAGACCTTCAATTTGTGTAAATCAATTGAAAATGCTCATCACGCTAAACAATGTTTTCTACGGGGCTCTATTCATATCTCTTTTAGTTGAGCTGAGCTGCTAGGCTACTATATCAGTTGCTCCAGACCTTCAATTTGTGTACGTCAATAGAAAGTGCTTATCACGCGAAACAATTTTCCCTAAGGCGCTCTATTCATATCTCTTATAGTTGCTAAGTTTCCATATCAGTTGCTCCAGACCTTCAATTTGTGAACGTCAATAGAAAGTGCTCTTCACGCTGAACAATGTTCCCTACAGCGCTCTATTCATATCTCTTATATAGTTGAGCTGAGCTGCTAGGGTTCCATATCAGTTGCTCTAGTCCTTCAATTTGTGTACGTCAATAGAAAATGCTCATCACGCTAAATAACTTTTCTTAAGGCGCTGCTTTCATATCTCTCTTGGTTTAAGTGTACTGCTAAGGTTCCACGTCAGGTACTCCGATCTTCAACATAAGTTATAGCCTAGTTCAAATTGAATTTCGCTCACAAAAATTAATCGACTGTGTCATCCGGTGGGACTCTAACCTACGTCCGTTCGCTGTCCGGGCGAGTGCTCTTACCAACTAAGCTACGGAAGACGTTAGTCAGCCGACGAATTTTCGTGAGTGTTTGCTACGCCAGTGAGCCAGCGTTCGATTTCATCAATACTTGGGGAATGTACCCGCATGTATCCGATGAAAACCGACTAAATGATTTTACCAGTAGGTTGAATGCTATGACATCACTAATTGATAATACATGCTATATTCTGTCTTTAAAGGTTTTTTTAACCCCGTAGGAAGTCAGGGTGGATCGCAGCTAAACCAAGAACTATACCTATACCATACGCAGAAATCGGCCAATCTCTATGTACACAGGGTCTCACATCAACCTATCCTGATCTGTCAAATTTCCGCAACCATATGTCAACCTTATGTTGAGCACACAGAGTTCCTTATCATTTGAGATATTGTGACGGATTTGGGTAAGTTGATGCGAGGCCCACTGTATGTACTCCGTTACATTTCACACTTCGGTAGGTACTGTGTTTTCTACCAATACCAACCTCAAACATCGATAGAATGGCTGTTGACAGTTTGCTCACACTAGAGCCTAGGCTCATAACCGTTTTATTTGTATATTTTGCACGTTACCCTTTTTGATGAGTTACAACCTCTACGCCATGATCATATTCGTAGCAATGATCTGTCAGTTATTATCACGTCTGTATTCTGAAATGTGTATTCTACAAGTTGTAAGTATTCAGATCGGGTATTTCGGCTTTTTCTTGCATAATATAAGAATACCTATCGAGATTTAGATAGAAATGCTGTTTCGTAAAAGCGACAAGCGTTTCGTTAGTTTTTAGTTGATAAACATGAATTCGTTTAACTTTTTTGCTTTCATGACTAAGTAAATATAATTATTTACGACTAAGCTCGTGCTATTTCAGGTATCCGATACTATAAACATACTCCAATTAAAGATGACACAATTTCCACGTCCCTAATTTTGTCACTCAGTAACTGATTCCAATATATGTTTTAAACTCCATTGATAAATAGAAGCGTCTTTGAAGTTTCGAAGACATTATATTGCCAATTAATTTCAATATGTCGTGAATACAGGCCTTGGCAGTTCAAGTATTTTAATATCCTGTCTCAAACTGAAGTCATAACTTCACTATGAACCGAGTAATACCTGACATTAGTTTTCGCTCGATTCGAGACTATATTAAATTGGTTATCAACTATTTTGATCACTATCAAAATAGTTGATAACCAATTTAATATAGTCCACACATTTTATTTTATGAGTTTTTTAAAATCCAAAGTTGAGTTGAAAAATTTGTAATTTTTTTAATAATCCATAGTTAACTAGTATTGAATATAAGGAGAGAACATACAAATGTATTCTCTTCATATTCAAAATTACCACTAATTTTTTTAATACTTCGGTATGGTTTGGTACTCAGCCGACTTATATATGTCTCATTAATATTAGAAATCAATAACGTTAGTTCTGACATGGAAATACCAACAACAAGAATTTAATTTGTTCTTTTTAGATTTTGATGTTTGCGTCGTACAAAAAGCAAACAAAAACAACCATTAGAGCACTAGGCCCTTGCTAGGTATATTCTATAGGAGATTGTACCTCTATGTTTCTGTTTCTCCTTAGATGCACAAACTGACGCAAGTGTATATTACTATATCTTTTGTTATTGAAGGTAGCGCGAAAGCCGAAGCTTTCCTGAGGATTCTCTAGGAGGTTGTAGCTCTACTTATGGTGGTTTGAATTCTACCCTAAAATGCTTAATTCTGATATATCAAGATATTGACCGTATGACATGTTTTCAAGCCAACCTATTCAGAAAAATAACTAGCTGCAACTATTAACTAAGATTCTGAATACATTGGTTTGACGACCATCTTGGTGTAGTGGTTCGCACCCCGGACTTCTAAACCAGGCGGTTGCGGGTTCGAATCCCGCAAGGGGCAAGTGTTTGTGTGATGAGCACGAGCATTTCTACCTAAGTCATGGATGTTTATAAAATATAAGTATGTCTATCTGTTATTCTAGTCACCATAGCACAAACTCACGCTTAGTTTAGGGCTAGGTCATTGGTGTGTATGTTGAAACAATTTACTTATTTACATTAACAAAACTAACCTACGAGTAGGTACTATATGTAGGTCTACTTGTTCATTCCGAGCCATTATTGCCTATTTGTATCACAATCGAAATAAATATGTGTTGAGATCGATCGACACGATCTACGTTGTTTCGTGTGAGGTGTTCAAATGTATGGCATCTAAGGTTCATTGGACAGTAAAAAAGATCTATCTTTTCGTGGCCACAATCAACATCGCTTCTGTCGAATGTTCTGGAGCTTACGTCGATACACTTTCGGTCCGTTTGTTTAGTGCGGGGTTAGCGCTAAAATGTTTAACTTAACCGAACCGATGCTTTCTTCGTGAGCCGGGTGAAACATTGGTTGGCTGATTCTGTGGAGTGGGTCGTCATTGTAAAGGTTAAGTGTTTCGGCTTGATGAATTCTCTGTTTCGTCAAGTGTTTTGTTGTTGAGATTGATGTTCTCCGTGGTCCAGTAGTTTCATGGTATGGTTATATATCTGTCTTGTTAATTGACTGTGACACACATGGAATTCGAAAATTTGTAATAAGGAAAGGTCTTGGTATTTGCTTAAATAATACCTAAATGTTTTAATTGTCATTGCTTCAGATGAAAATCAAGTAAGTTTTTTAATGTAGGTATTTATTTCTTAGTTACTTTTTTTACACTTCTTTAAATAAATAGAACTTACCCATAAATTGACTCGGTCAGCAGCATTGAAATATCGAAGTTTGGTTTAGGAAAAATCTTTACACTGTATCACAGATTACATCGTCAGTTTTAATCAAAATACAAGATAATACTTACTTATATCAAAGACAAATATGGTCCATGCTGTCAGGATCTAGAAAACTGGTCAAGTGCGAGTCGGACTCGCGCACCGAGGGGTCCGTACAAACAAAGGTTTTTTTTTCTACGATGTGAGCACACATATGCGTTTTAGAACGTTTTTCTTTGCTTGTACTGTAAGACCATCTTTATTGCCAAATTTCATGATTGGCCTGTGGGAAGCATATGTCCCTGCGAAATGTTAGAAAATATGGCCAAAATGGCCCTATCTTCGGGTTTTCTCATAGCTTCAAGGGATTGCGGCAATAAATGTTTGATGCTATTTTAAGTTGATACTACCACGTGCACCTGAGAAAAAAGTCTTGACAGGCAGACGGACAACAAAGTGATCCTGTGAGGGTTCCTTTTGAGGAACGGAACCCTTAAAACTGTCAGACTTTGAACGTACCATATACCCATCTTAGTAGACGTTAAATTGCATGCAAGTTCCGTGCGCTCAATATATTTTTATAGTCTCATATCTCAAGACGTAACCAAGATAAACGGAAGAACCTTATGGATATTGCTCATTACTTAGAATAAAGGGCGAGATAAATAACTGGATGAAGTATGTATTTATTTTGAGAACTACGAACTTGTTCTTTTTTATTGGGATATTACGTGTAGACAAATCTGTTGACTCTAAAATAAATATTTAGAGGGTTAATGAAGTTATGTGTTTCGGTCCAAACTTCGTCGAGGCTCCCAAGGGACTTAACGATAAACATGGTGCGATCTTGGAAACTGAAAAGGTTTATAAAAAGCTTGTATCCGGTACACCGACAAAAGGATAATTTTGCTAACGGATTGTCAATCGGCAACACTTCCTCGGTTTGTAAAGTACTGAAACGGCGGTTTATCTATTCATTTAAGTGTCTAGTTCACCTACACATGTTTAATTTTTAACGGTTACAATGTTAGATATCTGACATATTTTGAATGAGAATTGTGTCAAATTAACCGTCAATTTACGTTTACCAGCTTTTTAAAAATTGGTGAACTCGAGTCTTCTTTATCAACACATGTAGGTACTACATACTTACTAGGACGTCTCGTGCTAACTGTGGCCAACCAGTGTTTTAGTGAATCGTGAATTCGTGAATAATGGCGCTCTTTACATTGGTGATACAAGATATACCTAGTAAGCTTTTTCTTCCAAAAAAATAGATACAGTACAATGCATTAAGAAAAAAACTCGATTTGATTGCCCTGTGAAATATTAAAAAATACAAATAAAAGAGCCGTATCTTTGGATTGCGTTATTTTACAAGCTTAATTTTTCACAGCAGCAAAGGATCGCAGCCGCAGGTGTTTGATGTTGATTTCAACATGATACCTCCACGCGTTCCTAAGAAAAAGGGTCTTGACAGACGGACAACAAAGTGACCTCATTAGGGTTCTTTTTTCTTTTTGATGTGATGCGGAACCCAAAAAAAATCCAAAATAAACATTAACAGTTCTGTCGAAAGGTAACAGGCAGACAAACAAACTTTCGCATGTATAATATTAGTATGGATTAGTATTGATGGATGCGTCTTCTTTTGCCTACCAAACATCCTAGTCTCTCCATGTTTTTGACTATTTGATCGGCTCGATAAAATTATTCACTATTTACTTACGCCCCGTTTTTTACAGTTAATCCTATTGATCAGCTTTTCTGGAAATGTTTGATAAAGTCACGAATTTCGTCGTATTGGCAATTAGGCGGCTTTCCTTACCGGACTATTATCTTTTACAGCGTTGTTTTTGATGGAAAAGTCTATGAAAAATGTTTTCCCTTTGAAGTGGTCGTTTTGTGTTTATCGTTATCAAGCTTTCAGAGAGTGATGTAAAACAATACTTTTCGCGTAAGCTCGTGTTTCAAAAATAAAACAGGCGCTTTGTTCGAAGAAATCGTTTACGATCTAAAAATATTCAAAATATTATAAGGTATATTAGGTAAATATTTTTCCTCAATTTCCGTAAGTAATTAAATGACTGGTTTAATGAAAAATTTTGCGTTACTTTATTATACTTTTTCATCTCGACCTCTACGTGGCTGAATCTAATTTACTCTTAATACTTTCAAGAACAAAGTTCGTAATTTTGGAAATGAGAAAAACGTTCTACTATCTCTTTGCATATAAATGAAGGCATGTTCAAAACATAACCTCGGCAGACGTTACGAATAGGAAGGTGTTCTCATTTAAACGCACAAACAAACAGTCGAACACTTTATTACAATCCAGGAGAAACAACAAAAACCTCAGACAGACTAATATCCCTTTTAAATAAGGGCTCAAATTATTTCAAAGGGATATATTATTTTAAAAACATATTAATTAAAAGTAATAAATTTAGTTGTTAATTAAATTGCCTTTATAAACAAAGCCTCTGGTATTTAACGTACAGTTCAATAAGTAGCTTGATACAAACTTTCACTATCTATAATTTATTTACAACGGACAAAGATATGTATTTACATGTAAGATATTTATTAATATTAGCATCATCGTTGGGAAATGACTTTCGTTGGTACTAAAGATTCGTTATCATTCAATTCGATCTCACGAAATCCATTATTTACAAAGAATAAATATGTAATCTCTAACTACTGTGCTATGCACGATGCAACCATTAAATATTTACATTCAGAATACAATAAAACTTGTAGTGCTACAGTATTCCGACTCTAGTATAATTCTTTAAATAATTTTCATATTATGTTGTTATTATAATATTTTTACAACCACACTACTTAAGCTTATCAACTTCCAACTACTTATTTTAACACACGACAACACTGTGTTATCGCCTCTGATATATTCACATAGTCATAATTTATTCTACCAATGATTCGAAATTTTAATTTGAGCAAATCAGCGGCATTCGATACTATTATATTTGAAGCACAAAACTTAATTACTTTACAGTCTTTGGCACAACACATACACAATATTAAGGTTTTATACATAGGAGTTTTTTAAACGCCCGTCTAAAGTCCATATTAAATATGGTATAAATCAAAGGGTTTAGCGCTGAATTCACATATCCAAGCCAAGTAATGAAGTTAATGAATTTATTGGACAAACAACAGCTCGCACAGAAGGGAATTACCAGATAAATTACGAAAAAAGGTAGCCAGCATACGACAAACACGCCCATTATGATCCCAAGGGTCCTGGCCGCGCGTCGCTCGCGAGTTAACGATATCCGTTGTTTTTCTTCGATGAACTGATAAACAGCGTTAGGTTGGTTAGGCTTCGCTCGTTTTTGCGGCTTCACTACCGGCTCGGCCGCCTCCAATAACTCATCCTCGTGAGTCTCTTTCGAATTACTCTCTGAAGACGTGTTTTTGTTTTCATTGTCCACCATATCGGTCACAGAGTTCTCGTTCGACAGGATTGGAATAATCAACTTATTTTGCGACTTATCATCCTTACTCCAATATCGCTTTTTCGGTTTTTTCTTCGGGGTCAACTTTCTCGGTTTCTTTTTCTTTTCACTGTCAGAAACTAACCTCGTAGCTCCTTGATGCTCGTTGTGGTTTGCCTCCGAGCTAACAGAGTCTTGGTCGTTCTGATCGCTCTCTTTTGCGGTAAATCTGTTCTGACCGCTCGATATAGTGCTTATTTTGGTCGCTTTAGCTCTGTCTCTTAACCTTTTTTTAGTGGCCAAATAAATTTCGAAGTATACTACTGTCATAATAACTAATGGTATGTAAAATGAACCCGACGAAGAGAATACGACGAAGCCGGGTTGGGAAGTCAATCTACAGGGTGTGTCAGGCTCGAACACATCAGGCCAGTCGTTCCATCCGAGCAGCGGAGGAGAACTAATAACCAATGATAGACCCCAAACTATACCAATCATTAGTAGTACCCTTTTAAGTGTTCTCTTTTGTGCGTAATTAATAGGATCTGTAATGGCCCAGTACCGGTCGAGGGCGATCGCGCACAGATTCAAGATGGACGATGTGCAGCACATTATATCGCAAGTCAGCCACATTTTGCACATATAGATCCCGAAGACCCATTGTCCTAAAATGGAGTAGGCTACGTTAAGAGGTAGAACTAATATTGCTACAGTCAAATCCGCAACAGCGAGTGAGACTATGAAGAAGTTTTGGACGATGCGAAGCGGTTTGTATGTAAATACGCTTAGGATTACTAGGATGTTCCCGACGATAGTCGAGATTATGATGAGCGTAAGTACTATGGCTGTGCAAATAGCCTCCCATTCTGGGACGGCTAGAGTGATGCCAAAGCTGCTGGGATACTTTGGCTCATCAGCGACGGTGCAGGCATCCTTATCATCACCGATTACGTCGTAAATCTCCGTATAATTCACCAAAGTGAAGTTGGTATCAACATGCGTGTGTGCCTGACCCATTTTGCCGCAATTTATAGCTACATTTCACGTAGCGCTATTTGCGAACACATTAAACTTTAACGCGGTTCTTGTTTCCGAATATTTAGCCGGAGCATAACCATAATATTTCTTCGTTTGAGCAGATGTGATATCTTGATGCTTCATCCCCTCACATGCCATATTTCTGTAACAAAAACAAATTACCCTT